>CM036914.1:14125309-15438884 GCA_020800305.1 Porphyrio hochstetteri
CCAGCTGAAGTTTTTGATCCTTGGGTGCTTAAGGCATGTTGTTCCAAGCCTTGTAAGTGATGGACTCCAACCTTTATAGAAGTATCACTGTAAATTATTAAGGGCTGCTGGTTTTGTGTGTTATGCCTTTCAGCTTTGGAAGAGCTTTATTATCAGAAATACAGAAGGCTAACATTAACCCTTCAAAAGGTTATCCGAATGCACTGTAAGGAATAACCTCAGTGTCACCCTTTGCTTCAGTGAAATGCTATGTTTCTGGCAACAAAACTCTCTCTCCTGACATGCTTTTTGCAAAACTGCTTCCCTTGATTTTATTCACCATGATTTCTTTGTCATCTTGACTGTTGTTAGAAACAAATAACCTGATCAACAGCAAATCTCTTCCTCTAATCTAGGTATGATCACTTTTCCTGGCAAAAAGGTAACATTTTGATCTAGTTCAGTAATTGAGCCTACCTTTTTTTACAATCAGGAGGGGATAAAATGGAAACAAATGGCATAGACCTGGTCCATACTCATCAAAGTCAATGAAAAGACTCTAGCTAATACATAGAGGCTTCAGTTCAGTCCATGGGTGAGCAATAAATTCATCACACAAAAGTTTTGTAGGCCAGTGGAGGAGTCCTGCCACACTTTGACACTGCAGGTATGTGTGGTAGCAAACTAAAGAGAAAAGTTATCTCTAACTTATATTTCCACCTTCCCAGAGCGCTGTTAATTTTCCTTTTTTTAATGAAGTGTTCTTCAAGTAAGGTCAGAACTGATGAATATGGATATAAATGGGTTCTTTAATTGCAAACAGCACTATAGCTTTTGCATAAAATGCCTTGGAACATTTGAACGCGTTATTTGCAAGTATAAGACAAACGCTTGTGCACTTAAAGTGTCACTCACAAAGTCACCGCTCTCCAAAGAAGCGAGTTAGAGCGTGAACTGCCTGTGTGCCTGTGCACCAGCCGTGCTCCCCTTTGCCCCAAGAAAAAATTACCCCATTGACTCACAGGGCACTGTGGAGACAGAAGTATTCATTTAGACAATTACTGTACACTAGCTGATGAGCTGCAAGTTCTGGAGATATTATAAAAGAGAGCCAGCTTCACAGGAAATTTTCTCATTTCCTTGCTGTAAATCTCACCAGGTTGTCTCCTGCCATGATATTTCATATACTATTGTCAGATAATTATGGATTCAGTGCTTTTAAAGCTAAATTGGCTCTCCATCACAAAAACAAGATACAAACAGAGAGCAAAGAAAAACAGTGGTTTCCTATTGCTGAAAACCTCCGGTAAGGCCAGTCCTTTCTGAAGAGAACTCAAGTATCTGAGGATGGATGGAGGGGAGGGAAGCAGGCTGCAGGGAGACCTCCAGGATATGTCTGTCCTATGGAGCAGACGGTCAACATACACTTTGATGAGTCACATCACCTCTTTCTGTCTCGCTCCTTGTGCACAAACGTTCTAAGGAAATCAATAACAGGCTCTATTTTTTTATTATTTTTTGTAAAATAAATAAATTTGCTACAAAGTAGCTTTTTGATAGTTGTCTAGAATAAATGCAGGTGCCACAGCTGTGTGCTGAACTAGAACACACAATCTGCTCTGTTTTACTTTCTCTTAGCTTTTTTTTTGTTGTTGTTGTTCTTTTTACTAATTTAGCTTGTATTCTTTCCCTTTGGGTTTTTCTGCTATCGTTTCTTGCACATTTTTAAGGATATACTTTATTTATTTGTTGTCTCTCCTAACTTCAAGTTGCACAAGGAAAAAAATATTCCAGGCTTAAGATAAAGGTCTTGCAAATTTACTGCACACATATACTTTCAAAGGTTTCCTAGGAAGAACTACTTGCTGTCTGAAGCCCTGTGTGCTTCAGAGATGTCAGAGTTGGGCTTTTTCCAAGCTGTTCTGAAGTTGTCCTGCACTTTGGAACTTGGATCAGGCATTTTCAGTAGACTGGGCGTACCTCCTGTCAGCAATCATTAGGGGGAAAAAAAAAGGTGAAACAAAGACAAAGTTACACAGGGCCAACATTATAATCAAAAAAGTGGTTCTTGTTGCTTTGTTATAATTGCCCTTCTGCTTATCTTTTCACAGCATCACACAAATCCCTGAGGCTTCTGCCAAGAATCTAAGGTCTTATTTAAGTTTAATATATGTTATCATTTGAGGTTAGCTTAGAGTGCCTCTTACATAATTATAAGCCAAATACTTTTATTTTAATTTTTTTCCCCATTATTTAGGGGTGCTCTGGGCCATGCAGCATGTCCCTGTGAAAATGCAGCGGGTACCAAAGCAATGACTAAAACGACCACACTTTGCATAACGCCAGCAGTCAGAAACTTAAAAGCCAAATAATACAAAACATTAATGGCTGGTCTTTTTCTCCTGCGTCTCAGCTACTTTAGCAGATGTAATATTATTAGCTTCTTCTGTTCACAGTAAATTAGATATGCAATCAGTAGGGGTAAGAGGCAGATTTGCAGAATAGGAAAATGACCTGTAAAAGATTATTCACAACAGCAATTAGCCACTGCTGAAACTTGGGGCAGGCAAAGTAGTTTGTAAAGAGTAAGAACCGTGGTTTATTTCCAGAAGTTAATTCAGGCAAAATATTTTTTATTCCTGAATGCTGATGTTGTTTGCCATTTTGTGGCTGGAATCACGTCTGCGGCAGGTGGTCGATGGCAGGAGCTCCAACAGCTCGCTACTTGTAGCCAGAGGAGTTTTCCTGATATTTTAAGTAGTGGGAACCTGTGTTGCGTAAAGGATATATAACTGGCAGGTTTTTAGAAACAGTTGAGTGCAAACTGGTTCAGCATGGCCAGGCCTTATCTACGCCAGTTCCAGGTGGCTGCAAACCATTTAAATCGGGTATGGGACTGCACACCCAGGCAATAACATTTTGTGTTTGTCTCCCATCCGTTCGTCAGACATCTTTGATTCAGGCTGACTCCACTTGGGTGATGCTTTGGGTTTGCTAACTTAGCTCCAGGAGGTGAAACCTGTGCCATTGGGCTGTTAGGGACGGCCAAGAATGACATTAGATCTATAAAATTTTCAGTGAGAGGGTGATGATAAGAGCGTCTCTGAAAACACATGCTGTGGTTATAAATCTGCAGCTGCTTGATGTGATTTTATTAATTAAATCTGAAAAAATTCATCAAATATCTTTGTGACATCCTTTTACCATAAAAGCAAAAAAAACCCTGAGGTCATGCAAGAAGGTTAATCTTGAATTGGGAACAGGGTCTAATTATTTCTGTTTATAATTAAAAATTTTAATTATAAAAATTATAATTTTTATAATTATTAAATTGCTACCTGAAATGTAACACAAATTGCAGGCTAGGTTCTCACTTGGCATAAAAAAACCCAACTGGTCTCAGGAGCGATTAGGAATGCTGAAGCCAGAGAGACTGTAGCGACTTACAGCATCAGAGGAGATGGCTCTGACTCCTTTCTTGAATTCTTTGTCACAATTTTTAATGGGTTGACTCTAAACTTGGTGCTATTTAAAATAAAAATGGGGACTTGTAACACTGGGCTTTCTTTTTTTGCCTCCTTTTATTTTGAAAACAAATTGAAGGAGAGGTATAACTGTATAATGGCGTGATAAATCAGTCAATTTACATTTGGCAGAATAAAATTAGCATTGCCATTACTTCATAATAGGGCATGGCTATGACTATGGAATTGATTTCAGAGTAAGGCTGATCCATTACAATTTTGTTAATATTGAATTTTAAATAGAATGATGAATTGCTAATCAATGCAGTTAAAGAAGTATCTTAGGGAAAAAGAAAACCCACCTTATTGTTTACTTTTTAAATTCCATTATTTTACTGCTCTTCCATACTAGGAATCTCATTTAAATAATATTACAATTACACTGTGGATACTTGTGCAATTCAAGGAATAATCTTCATTAGAGTAAGAGGTGATTTTTTTACACATTTCTGTTCACTATAAACCTCCACCATTTCTGGTGTGCTGTGAGCTTGCTCTGAAAAAGATGCACCAAACCTGTTGTGCCATTTTGCATCCTAAAGTAAATAATCTGTTAAAAACTGAAAGGAAGCCTTGGTGGATTCCTTCTCCATACAAAATACCTTTCCATTTTGCTTCTTTTTCCAAATTGTGTATGCTTTCTATTCTAACCTATAGGCAGCGTTTAGATTTAAGTGTTTATCTTAAACCTGAAGGAGGTTTTAGGAAGAGGAGGTGGAGGTGGTTGAATCATCATCCCTGAATGTGTTTAAAAGATGGGTAGATGAGGTATTTAGGGACATGGTTTAGCATAGGATGGGAATGGTTGGACCTGATGATCTTAAAGGTCTTTTCCAACCTTGTGATTCTGTGATAAAGATTCTTTTTCTCATTTCTAACCTCTGTCTCTTCTGGTAGAGAGACCATGTGATGGAAGACATCTCCATTGTTCCTCATCTCATAAAAGAATACACAGGCCTAGCATATGTAGTTTCATTGCTAGGAAATCTCTGTGATGATAGAAGTAGAAAAAATTATAAAATTGGATTCAACCTGCCCATAGGCTCAGAGCAGAGACCTCTCATCCCATGTACTAGAAGTCCTGCTCATAGATCTGCACTATCTAGAAGAAAAATGAGAATTCAGTAGTGCAATGATGATGCTTCATCCGATGACCAGCATCGTTCCCATATAGAAAAAAAAAAAAGAACAGAGGCTACTTTTTATTAGAGAGGAGTTTCAATTTTAAAAAATGAATATTTGGAAAATATTGCTTTCCACACATTTTTTATTTTAGCTATTGTTTTCACAACTCCTCTGATCAAAGAGCAGACACAAATGACAATCCAATGACAGCTTGCAAAATTTCTGGAACATTGAAACTAAATCAATTGCTAAATCAAACTGAATTCATGATGATGTAGCTTATGTATGCATAATCTTTCTCTTCACCTGCAAGTTCCTCTTTAATATAGGCAGGATAGTAATTATTAATCATGTCTCCAAAGAATCCCCATGATGAAACGCAGCTCCAAAGTGAACAGAATATGTTCAGTCTCCTGGAAGAAAAGTTGAATAGGACTAAACAAGCTTTTTGCTCATGCTGTGCGGTTTCATTAATATAAGTGGGAGTCTCAAAGATGTTCCCTGACAACTGTTGGAGTGCTCTCTTGGGAAGTACTGGGACTCCTCAGAGAAGTGATGTGAAAATCCTTTGCTTGGGCAATTTTCCATAACCACTGGGTTGTTCCATCAGCATTCTTCTGAAATCGGTTGAAGCATTCAACACATGTGAAAATAGACATGCCACCATCCTTTGTCAAATGTTCTTGAACTGCATCCAGCAAGCAGGCTTACCAAAATAAGGTACTGCTCGGTGTGAATAAGAATGACAAGATTTGGCTTCAGTATCCTGGAAATACATTCGTCATTCTGATCTGCAATGACATGGGAAAAAGTCTTTTGCTGCTGAGGAGAGCAGTCATTTTACTGTGAAGAACCCTGGCATTTAAATGATTCAACGTGATTGCAACCATTTTGTGAGGATCTCAACCCCCAATTTCACAACAAATAATTTACCCTTGAAATGTGCCCTTTATTTCTAAAGCATTGAGATGCATAAAGCTAACCCAGTATTTTCCATCACTGGAAAAAAGAAAAATAAACCCTTAAGAACATTGTATTTTCTGTCCTGAAAATTATTGTCTTTTGCATCGTATTTGAAAAAAATGTTTCCTATCACCACAAAGCCCCAACTTGTCCAATCGTCTGTCAGTAGATTTTTAATGATCTGCTCAGCATAACAATTTTTAAATGAATCTTTAATATAACCACATATCAGTTTCTTCTCTGTTACAGGCTGTCTTTCAGTTCCTGCCACTGTGTGTTTGAATAACTGATATTAGAAGCATTCAGAATTACAGTCAGTTATTTTTTAATTTCTGTACCTCTAGATAGGAAGTTACAAATCTAAAAGGTATATTTATAAAATATTCTGACCAGCATTTTAGTAGATAGTAGGGAAACAAAGTAGGGAAACAAAGCTTCTGTCTTGGTTCTGTGTGCTTATCTAGCTTAAATCTGGATTTGAGGGGCTTACACAGAAGCACTCACTATCAGGGACATTCGCATCATTGCTTTTAGAAATGTACTGTTTTTTCTCCTCTTTGAGGTACTGGAAGTACCCTGATTCCCAGGTTTATCTCAGCAAAATAAATGTCTGAATGCTGCTTGTTATGATTAACTCCAGCAAATGACAGTGGGGTGATAACAGTTCCATAACTGGTGGGGCATTTCTCCAGTGGCAGGGTGCAAACCCTTGCTGGGTTACTTAGCACCCCTTGGTCTCTTCATATCTTGTCTCAAAATGTGACTCTTTTTATCTTCTCATTAGGTCTACAGTCAGGCAAAGCTCCTGGTAATGTCTATGAAGGTCAATGTTTTGATTTTTTTTCCATGTAATTGTAGATAATATTCTGCTTTTCAATGAAAAATTGCACATATCTGAAAATCAGACACAAACTTTGAGAGTTGTGGTTAACTGGGAGTGAATGAATTTTATCTTGTGACACAGACTTTCTTTCTCCTGGACACTCATCTTTCAGGTATGATGATTTTTTTTCTGCAATTAAACTGGGACAGATGCCCAGACAGACAGACACGTTGTCATATATTCCCATTCTCCTATGTCTAACAAAAACACAGATAACTCAAGAACAGTACATTAAATGGTCTTTAAACCTCAAAAGGTGACCAGGTTGCATTTTTTAATGGGAAAAAATATTTCTTTGCTCAGTAAGAGGTAGACCAGCACTCGAGGAACTGTATAGAAAATAGCACATCCTTGGCGTATAGAACGAAAGGATTAATAGACACAATAAACATTTTCAGTGACTAAAAATTGTAAACAGAGAAACAAAAGCTTCCTGCTTAGTTTCAATTTATTAATTTTTCATTCCTTCTACCTTCCCTACATGAGCTGCAGAGGTACAAAATCTCCACGTAGCCAATTAGAACTGGACCGTGCTAACAAATCTATCCCTTTGGGTTACTCTCCAGTAGAGGTGGTTTCCTTATTAAACAAGCACTAAATTACGGCAGGAAAGTTGAGCATGTATCTCAGCAAGATGAAAGCATGCAAATATCAGGAGAGATAGTTCTTTAAGATTTTAGTTAGAGCTTTAGAAACCCGTCTCTCCCGGGTGCTGAGAGCTGCGCCTGGCGCTGTGCCTGTCGCTTGCTGTGCTTTTCACTACAGGAAATCCTGACTTTCAGCATCACAGGGATTAGACTATTAAAAGGGTTCTTTAGTGGCAGATTCAGGGATTATACAGCCTGGGACTTCAGGTCAGTCTGATTCTGCAAAGAGGCCTTAATGAAACTTTTTGATACACCTTTGTCAACCAGGGGAAGAGATGAGTGAGTTTGGCATTGTTTCCTCTCCCAGTTCTAGCCATGCTCTCTGTTCAGGTTTTAACTAGCTCATCTTTGGGAAGGAAAGGGACAATGGGGTTGGTCTTGCTCTTCCTAGAAATTGGTAGTTTTCCTTTTTCCAACTCTTTTTTCCAAAACTGTAATCCATACACTGAAACCATACAGCTCTCCGATTTTGTACCACTGAGGAACTGATTAAAGATATCTGCATATAGACACACAAAGGAGTGCATTTGAAATTCACTTTTTTCATAACACATGGAGTGGAATATCTCTTGAGGCAAGAGATTTTGTTAACATTTACTCCCAGAGGCTGAAGGTGCAGGATTATTCTGGTTTTGTGGTATTTTAGAATCATAGAATAGAAACATAGAACGGTTTGCATTGGAAGGGACCATCCAACCCACACCATCCAACCCGGCCTTGAACACCTCCAGGGATGGGGCAGCCACCATCTTATCTGGGCACCCTATGCCAGTGTCTCACCACCCTCATAGTGAAGAATTTTTTCCTAATAACCAGCCTAAATCTACCACCTTCCAATTTAAAACCATTCCCCCTCATCCTGCCACTCCACGCCCTTCTAAAAAATCCCTCCCCAGCTTTCTTGTAGGCCCTTTCAGGTACTGGAAGGTTCTCTTCTCCAAGCTGAACAAGCCCAACTCTCTCAGCCTGTCTTCCTAGGAGAGGTGCTCCAGCCCTCTGATCATCTTTGTGGCCTCCTCTGGACCCATTCCAACAGTTCCATGTCCTTGTTATGTTGGGGACTCCGGAACTGAGTCCAAGTCGGAGTCTTGAGGGTGGAGTAGAAAGGCAGAATCACCTCCCTTGACGTGCTGAACATTTTGAGACTTGAAGTGCAAGGATAAAAAACTGGGAGATATTGGTAGGATAACAGTCAGGAATTGTAACCTTCCTCTAAAGAGCAGAAAGTTTTTTATGAATGCTTCCTTAAAAATACAGATCATGGATATAGCAAATGAACCATTCAGTTTTGCTGAACTTATCATCTGAAAAACTGATCCCTGCAAGAAGAGGCTTATAGATAGGGACACTTTTCATTCCAGTTCAAGGAAAAAGTTCTTTTCTTACACCATTAGATATGCCCAGCATTACTGGACAGCAGTGAATTACACCAGGAACTTCAGAAACCATAGCCTTTCTTAAGTGAGAACATTGTACCACTACCTGTTTTCTCCGAACATTAATGCAGCATTTCAGGTGAGTCTCCAGTGAAAGAGAGTAACACCCTTTTGTTCAGAGTGTCATCCTAAAGCCAGGGAGCTTATGACCTTTATCAGCAAATTATATTCATTTCTTTTGCTACAGCATCAGAGAGGAGGGGGGCAGAGAGAATGAAACACAGAGAGCATGAAACAACTACAACAAGGAGAAGGGTAGAGCTGTTTGGCAGAGGTTCTGAAGCAAAGCCTGAAGTGTATTTATGGTTATAATTTTGCACAGATCACTTGGTGCTCTAACACCGCGCCGCTGATCACAACATAAATCACACTTTAATTTTAACCTTTGCAATTCATCAGTAGTTTCAATATCAAATATAATTCAGCACTGACACTATTGGTTTACAGGTAAGTGGAATAAGAATGGAGGAGACTTAGTAATGGATTAGTTTGCCTGTCAACTGAGGCAGAAAGATTCATGTTGTCTTCTCTATGTTTCTATCACATGCACAAAGCTATAAATAATGGCAACAGCTAATCAGACACAAGAAAGATACACACTGTCATTGAAAATCAGTTATTTGTACCATCTAAGCTTTAAAAATTTAGCCACTAAAATGGAATCCATTTAATAAAAGAGCACTTTGCTGCTTTTCTTTTTTTTTTCTTTTGCATATTCATGTATATTTAAAGAATTTTCTTTTTAAAAATTAAAAATTATTTTCTTTGGTTATGGTATAATAGTTCTGTTCCAGAATAAATGTTTGTGCAACTCCAGAGAATTAGCAATGATTTAGGAAAAGGATATTGTATTTGACAAAAGAATTTTTTTCTTTTAAAAAACACAGAATTGGAGGTTTGGGGGTTTTTTTTAATTGTAGCTTAAAAATTAATTATTATTTTTATTAAAAAAACCCCCAAACCACAGACTGGACTTTGGCTGATTTTCCTGCTAAATGTAAAAATAAAGGGTTTTTTCTGCTGCAAGGTTTCTTCCCTCTGATACTGGAATTTTGAAAATTTTCTAACCTCTAAGAGTTTCAAGTTTGCGGCAGCCCCCTGAGAGCTGTCCTCCTCTCTTACCCTGGTAACCCCATGGGATGAACAGACAGTTAAAGCTGCATTGTGGAGGTGGCAGTGGTGGTGGAATGAGGGTCTGCAAGGGCTGATGAATATCTCTGTCTTATTCAAAATATTGCTGGATGAGATCACAGGTAACCTGAGCAAACTTCAAAGTTAAACCAGCTTTGAGCGAGGGAGTGGATCAGATGTCCTTCCTATCTAAATTATTCTATGATTCTATATGGCAACCTGTAGCTCTTGGTAAGATATTTCATTTTATCTCCTACTTATTTTTCTCTCCTCTAATCCTAAACATGTTTTTTTGGATTACATCAAACAGAAGCCCAAAAGCCCTCGTAGGCTTTGCTTGGGATGAAAAGCCCTAAACTAGTCAGTTTTATTTTTCTTTGTCCTTATTCGTTCTGCTGACTGAATTATTTCCATCATATTAAATTTCTACATGGAGCTACTAATTCAATGGTGGTAATAATATTAATCTCCCTTGTGCTAAAATTTATACCCAGAATATTGACACATACATTCTATTTAAATTTATGCTTTGTGGTATAACATCAATGTGCTGGAATGAAAAGCACAGTGACAAATTGTTCTGCGTCGATGTGTCTGTGAGCAAGCTTTCTTCCTTCTCATCCTTCTTCCCAGGATTTACAGGGTTTCCTGAGCAAATGCTAAAACTGTTTAGTAGCACACTGACACACATCCTTCAAAACAGTTTAAAATCTTTAAAGAGAACTGGTTGGAAAGCTGCCAGTGCTGGACATGGGATACTTGTCTGCACTGGTGAGATTGCAGCATGTTACCGCTATGAAATTCATGGTGAGTTAGAATTTTCCTCTAATCAAAGTTATGTAAGGACTCAAAATGTTTCTCTGTTTCATGTGATTCGTATAGATTGTGTGTTACCTCCAGGGAAATGCTAAGAAGGTTCTTACTCTATAGGTTCATCCTTATCTCTGTGAGAGGTTTGGAAGGGGCGGACGGCGATTATTTGAGGGAAGGTGGAGGTGCTGGGTCTGGTGTTTTCACCGTACTTCAACATATATTTAATTGATGGAGTAGGACCACTCCATGAAATGTCAACATTACCTCTTAGAAAATCTGTCCTCTTAAAAATGCTTAAGTGTGTATGCAGTACATCATAGCACTGAGGTTATATATTGGCTGACGAAAGTGAAAGGCCTTCTTTAAAGCCGCTCTTGTAGGAGGCCATCCAGTGCAATTCATGATAGAGAATTAATTTTCATTTGACCAAAACACTGCTTCTTCTTCCCTCTCTCCCTTCCTGAAACGCTATATGAATTAAAATAAAATTAATCCAGACCTAGATCTCCACAAATGTTGAAAAAACTTCAAGTAAAACCATGGTCTTATAAGGAAGGATTATAGTAATGCTGTCTGAGGAGTACTGTGTGGTATCTCTGGTGAAAAGAGACATACGATGTTGAAGGCAAAACATGTTACAGTACTATTGACTACTATTATAATATTAGGATATTAATGTGGAGCAAAAAGAAGTAGTAGGACTAAACCTCTTCATTTCAGATGAAATTATCTACCATCAATATTATAGTCTCATTCTGGGACTTAAATATATGCATATAAGATGTGCAGCAATGATGGACAGAATAGTATTCCAGTTGCAGGTTTTTCCCATGTGCAGAATGTAGCCTGTGGATTCTGCTGACATAGGTAGGAGGGGCAATGAAATCACAGGTACAGAGCAGAGCCTTTGTGGAGAAGAAATGGCAGTAGGACAGAGTGCTTGGGCATGTAGAGAATACAGTCTCCTTGTCTGCAGAGCAGGCAGATACAACTGAAATGGACTTTCAGAAGGGACCTAAGCTGTTATTTTTAACTTTCAATCCTCTCTGAATAAATTACTGCTTATGATAGGCTTCATTACTTTCTGAAAGCCTGGCCATAATCAGGAGTGGGTAAAGGAGGAGCACTTTTTATCCATTCTTTGGAGAAACACTGCGTGCTCACCTCACAAACCAGTAATTGTACATCACTTTTCTCTGACATGTTATAGAAAAAAGAAAAGGCATTAGAGAGTAAGGTAAAGAGACTAATCTTGTTGAAACATTACACCCAAGCTAACAGCTTATGTTGGAGGAATACCATACTTTATGCTCAGGAAAGCAGGTTAGTCCGTGACTGGTATACGAAAGTTGGACCATGGAAATGTGAGTTCAGAATCTCCCACAGTGCTTCATGTAGGCAGCTTAGACTTTAAGTAATCGAGGGCAGTCTCAGCCATATCTCCTACTTAGGTATCAAGGTGCTGAATGTGATAACGGTAAAATACAAATAAGGCTACATCTCAGTACCACAACTTTTAATGTACAGTATTCTCTTATGTAAAAAGAGATCGAAATTCAGAACATACTCTGAATATTCATGGATTGGTATAGGTACTGCAGTGGGAGAAGTATGCAGAGCTGGGACAGCTGTCAGTTGTATTGTAAGGTGCTTCATTTTTTAAAACAAATCTTCACTAGAGGAGGGAAAAATGCTGATTCTTCTGGAATGACTCCAGTGCCAGGCACTTCATATCATTCAGTAGCAAGATTACCAACTCCTACAGCTCCCTCTTTTTAAAAAGTCGCTGAAATCATCTCTGCTCCAAAAGACCAGACCATAAATACCAGTGCGTTAGATAAAGTCAATGCATCATTTCCCCTGTCATGTCCTACAGCATTCACAGGTTTGCTTGGAAACAGTTTAGATGGCAATTTCAGACTCTCAGCTCTAAAGCAGAGGTGTAGATCTTGTCAAGGCATCGAAAAGAAGGAGTAAGAAGTTGCTGAATGTACAAGAAAAGGATGGTTTATATTTGTGTTGCCTCTGTTCTATTATTTCTCCTCAACTTGCAAGTGTAGTTTTTTAATTGCTTCTCTGTGTTCTTTGAATCACCATTGTTATCAGGCAGTGAAATGTTTTTACTTCATCTTGAGATGAAGCCCAGGAGCACAGAATTACTTCACTGGACCTGTCGTGTCTCTCCACAGACCCCTGTCTAAAGAAGTGCCATTGCACCTTACAAGAGCAAACGTAACCTCTAATAAGGGAAATACTGGCAGCTGTCATCACTCTTCAGCTTGTTTCTGTCACTGACTGTTATTGACAGAATATTGTGTTTCTGCTCCTGTGTTCCCTAGCGTGTTATCAGCAATCACTGCCCTGGCTTGTAAACCATTACATCACTTTGTGAAAGGTGGGAGATTAATAAGAGGTATTTTAATCTCCTCTTCATTTATTGCAGCACAGACAGAGTGATGTCCAAGGGCAAAGGCAGGGAGGTAAGAGGAGCTATTTTCTTTCTCTTGAGCTGCTTGCTAAATCTATCCCTCCCTGAAAAGGAACTTCAGCAGAGTCAATGATAGTTAAGTCGCTGACAGATTTGAGGAAGTCACAGGCCACATGTGCATCAATGTTCCTCCTGGAAACCAGCTTGTAAAGAAGTGCCAGCTCTGAAGGTTTTAATGATTTCCCACTGAAAAGCAGCCCCAAAGCTCAGTGCCTGCAGAAATCCCAGGTGGTCCCGCAGCAGCGTGCCAGCAGCCTACACTGCCCAGTGTGTGCTCGTGCATATTCACAGCTCGCACAGAAGTGCTAACACAGTCTCTTTCGCCTTTTGCTATCTAAGAAATATATTTGTGTTGTATTTTGTGTCGATACACTTATGTTCAGAGCTCTGCTTGGTCTATGGAAGATTGGCTTTTAACTATTCCAAGTGGCATATTCCTCCTGTTCTATTTATAAGGTTTCTGGCTCCTCAGAATCTCTGGGACAATCCAGCTAGTCATTCTAGACCCTTGTGTCATGGATTTTTAATTTCAGTTAGAGAAGGAGGAGCTTTGCTGCAGACTTGCTCGAAGGTGGAGGGACTATTCATACAAATAAGCAACTTGGAAGCCTAAAGCTGAGAAATCACTTTTAAGCCCTGTCTGAAGCTAAGCTGAAACACTGTAGCCCATTAGTTTGCAAGAGGCTTCACTAAGGTTGCCACCTTAACCCTGTTTCAATACCGTGTGTGTCCTAGGACTGCGGCTTTCTCAAAGCTCTGCAGTAGCAAGAGAACTTATTTCTCCTCCAGAAGGTGGTTGTTCTTCAGCAGACCTTATATCATCAGCTGCCATCATCAGAGGAGACTTCTTCAGGCCCTGTAAAAGTAATAAAACTTCTTTCTCTGCCGTTCTCCATCTGCCAGACATCTTCAGTTCTCTGTCTTCCCAGGTCTCTCCACAGCAGACAGTCAGTGCCATTAAGAAAAACTACTCTTTCCCTAGATGGTAGAGCTTGCAAAGGGGGAAAAAAAAAAAGAAGAAAGAAAAAAAAAAAAGAATGGAATATTTCTCTGCAAAGGGCACCTGACTTTTACAGAGGATGAAATGTTGCCAGATGAGCTTAGCAACATTATTAATCAATCTGCTGATATATCATTGTTATTTTTTCACTTTGTAGGAAAAAAATCTTGGGAAGCAGACAATCTGGGCAGAGTATGATATATCTCTGCAACCTCAGATGGGGGAGGAGGGGTGTTACTTCTCCTTAATAAGTTGGCCTTACTGTCTTCAGTAGAAATTTTTTAATGGAAATTATATGCCTTCTGTTTAAATTATACCAAATCTAAGTTTCAAGTGTTTTGCGGGGTTTTGCTGTTTAACAGAACTTGCTTATTTCTTCAATATATTCACATTTAATCAGCTGTTTGATTCTGCCCAGATTCTTGATTGAAGAGCATCACCTTTATCTCAAGTTTCTACGAAATGACAGTGTTTCCCCTGCAAAAAATGCAGGCAAGTATCTGTTCTAATAATTTATTCTTTGCAGAGATTTACTTAGCTATTGGGAATTGTAGAGAACAGCCTATCAGTATATCAAAGCATTTTACAAACTCTGTAAAGTAGGGAGCTAACGCTTTATTGATGCTTATTTTAGACTGACAAAAAAACCTGAGTGATTCACCCAGATTCCCATGGCAAAGACTGCCCTTCCTTCCCTGTACCATCGCTGTTTGGCTCCTATACACATGTCCTCAGAAGGCGTAGAGCTGTAAAGTTCTTCAGGATGAATAGAAAATGCTTTCACTAGTGTGGGATTTTTCACTTTCTTTGTACTGCATTAATGAAAACTCCCACTGCTGCCAGGGGATTAGGAGGGATGGATGGATGCAGGATGCCGTGGCAAAGCCCACCCTTTATGGAGACAGACGCAGGCTTTTGTATCTAAGAGCCCCTTACAAAGGTGATTAGAATACCTGAATAAACAGAATGAAAATTCAAAGTGAAAAACAAACGCCACAAAACCCAGAAATTTTCTTCAGAAACAGAAAATAATGGGAAAAAACCCTCACTTCGAAACCAAAATAAGTAGATATGTTGGAGACAAGACTTTTCCATAGGAGCAAACTCTTCCATGGTCTTATTTTCTGCATCTCTAATGCAGAAAATATTTCATTCAAAGAGAAACAATGCCACTTACTTCAAATAGCAAATATAGCACAGGCAATACATAAAAACTATGTAAAGTAACTTGAAACTATTGAGTGAGGTGGTGAAGGAGGAAACATTTGTGCATTTCAATGACTGTTAATTTTTGCTAGAACTGCTATTGAAATGTCCCAATGATGCTAGGGAAGAAAAGAAAATGTTTTGTGTTCTTTTTTTTTAGTTTCCCTATTGCTTATAATTTTTACCAATATCATCATGGGCTCTTTGTTCCTTGTTTGCAGTGCATTTGACTGTATCATCTTTGAAAGTGAAGCTGACAGTTAAGTGTATGGGAAGGGTCTTGTTGACATTGTTACCATTGAAAGCGATGAATAATAAAGGGAGTATCTGAATGTGTTAATTTCTTCTCCCACATGTACTAACCAGTAGAAGTAGCTCTTTCACAGTGATTCCTATAAGTCCATTTTCATATAATCTATAGATGGGCAATGAAGGAGCAATACATTGTTTTCAAACTATGTAAGAGGGAAGACAGGATCAGACGCTTACAAATTTCCACTTAAACCTATTTTTTTAATTTTCCTCTCCCTTTGTAAGGCTGTTAGAGGCTAAAAATTCTCAGAAAAATCTTTGTGCTTCTCATAGCCCTGCTGCCACCAGAAATCCTTGGCCAGTCCTTACCTCTCATCCTGTTTGCCATTGTCCAGAGAGTAAAGACTTCCAGAAGAAAATAAAAAAAAAAGCAAAATCAATAGGAAGTTTATCTGATCTTCAGTCAGATGCCTGCTACTGGGCACACATTCATTGTCTACCCATCCTTCCTTCTGATCAGTTAAATCAATGGTTGAGGACCTGAACTGAAGCAAAACCAAAACAAGTTTTGTACTGGAAAAGCTAACATGAGGCATATTGCTGGCAAAGGGCAGGAAAAGGGAGGGTGTTTAGAAAGATCTGGAGACTTCAGAAGATTGGATTAAATCCAGGGATTTGTGGTTGAAACTGGATAAATGCAAGGCATCTCTCTCAAGGGGCAGAAAAGAAGAATAACAAGCAGAAATAAAATACAGGAGAGCAGGACAGAGAGCAGCAATGCAGAAAAGATTCTGAGAGAGACAGCAGGTAACAAATTAAATATAAGTGAAATGTGAGGCTATTAGGGGGAAATGCCACAGCTATTTTGGAGTGCATTCCTCATGAGGAGCGAAAAGCGATAATGCACAATCCCATAGCCTTACTGTGATTATAACTAGACTATTGTGTTCATTGGGGGAGAACCACAAAGAATTACTGGTGCTGATAAACTGGAGGTGTCCAAGCAAGAGGAACCTGTGCACTCTCTCTGTTAACAGGGTCCTTGGAAGTCACTGTGGTTTTACCAGTGATCTATGATGGCCAGGAAAGACTTAAAAGGATGCTGTGATGCCAGGGAGAGTTTTGAGAAGGAAGATTCATTTAGCATCCGGACAGGTCTATGATAAAAGCCTTTTACATTGCTGTGTTTTGGCAGTAATTGACTCTTAAATTTGAGAGGCTATGGAAGAACTGTCCTCCTTGCTGATGAAGAAGTATGTGACCAAAAGAATCATCAGAAATTCAAGAAGGAGCTGAATATCAGCACAAATAGGTGATATTTTCTGTACTGGGCCACATTTTCTCTCCTCATCCACAATTCACAGGATTTCATGGCACCCTTGTCATATCCAGTGAAGGTATGAAAGCAAGTTTGTGTTAATCAGGAGCCTAAAAGAAATATTTCATTTTCTGTGTGGATTCTGCCCTGCTTTGCTAATACACATGGAAGCTTTGAAGTTAGGGAAATGGAAGATAATTTTAGGACTTTCCATAATTCCTTGGTGTGCATCAGAGATGATTCAGCCTGTCAGACAGATCCGCTCCATAAAATCATCACTATTTCATGACACTTCAGATTATTTTCTAGTGTAATTAATATAATAATCTCAAACACTGTTAATTTTTTTTTTCATAAATAGTTAATGGATGTCAAGGAAGTGTTGATAAGTGCAGAGGCTGAGTAATGGGTTATACAGGTTAACAAGCAACATACAACCCCGGGCTTAAAATAAAGCTGGAGTTCTTGCTATTTACTTCATAACAAATGAGCTAAAAACTTTCTTGCTCTTAATTAAGCATTTAGAAAAAGGAATCTCAAATCCTCTCAAACATCTGAATTTTAAATCAAGCTTGTAAATGGCAAACTGGTTTTACATGTTTGGGAGTTTTCTTTTGTTTTTCATGTTCATTGAGAGTGGTTTCTCTTCCCTTTGCTTTTTAGTCTAAGATTCTTCTCTCATCAACATTATTCCTGAGCATCAAATTGTTGATGGGGGGAGATCTAAGAAATACCAGTAAAGGGTGAAATGTTCTAAATCTTCCAGTTATATTGGAAGTCACATTCTAGGCAAGCTACAATCATTTTTTTTTTATTAGGAATTGTAATTTTTAAAGACATTACACTGACAGGTTCAGTGAATGACTACGGTTGGTTCAGATATCTCAATATATTTCTAGTTTCGAGTTAATAATTATAATGGAAAATGCAATAACATTCTGTTGCATGATAGATTATACTGTAATGTGTTATAAATTCAATATTCTTGAATAGCATTCATTTTTTACAGTCCTTTGAAAAGGAAGAGGGTGATGAAGTCTACAATACCCTGCTTTTTTTTTCAGCTTTCTTAGTTCTTAGTCCTTGAGGCAAAATACTTTTTAAATTACCTTGTGGATACTTTCTAAAATCCTCTCTTGCATTTGTTTTCCATTCGAATCATGCTTTTATTGCCACAAAATAAATAAATAAATCCATATTATGCATATAACTCTACAATTTTCTTTGAAGTATTTCTTACAGGCTTTGGTAGGGGATGTCTTGATTTTTACAGATTTTCACTAGAGTGACACTGTAATATTATTTTCTCATTCTTTTAAAAAAATAGGGTTTATTTTTAGGAGTGCTTGTTTAATAAACATTAATTCTTGGGGATTTAGTTTGGGACAGAAGTGAGACAGCACATTTTACCAGAGCAGTTAATTCATCATTCTTCATTCCAAAGAGCAATAATATATTAAATTTTTAAAACAGATATTTTGCATCTGCAACTATGTGCACATGGGAGGGGAGGGAAGAAATCTTTGCTGTTCTCCTGACAAAAGCCTAATTTCACTCTTCATCCACTCGTCCTTGAATTCTCAGTCCATCTGTCCTTTGAATTAGTTGCTAGCAATTGTTCCTCCCCTGCAAGCCCTAGATGCTATCCAAATGTGAAATGGGGGGGCCTTTGCCCTTCGAAGTGTTCAGCAGAGCTCAGCTGTTGCTGCCATCATTGCTGTGAGAACAAGATAAGGACATCAATATCCAAACAGAGTTCAGATCAGACTGCAAAATCTCCTGGAAAAGTAGCTTTGCCTGGACTGAACTCCAGATTGCCACCGCCACCATCTGGGTAGCTCGAAGGAAACTTGGTATCTCTACATGGTACGGTAGGATTCTTTGCACTGGCATTTTGCTATGTCTTTCTCCAGGATTTCCATTGATTTTGACAGGCATTAAATCAGCTTCTTGCTGTTTCTCTTTGTATGTTGACTCTTTAAAGACGTTGAGTGAGAATCAGGTGGCTGGTTGTGATGGAGCATTACGCCCCACTGCCTTCATCTTCATCCTTTGCTTAATATCTTCCTAGTAGCTTATTTCTCATACAGTTCCTCTTAGACACCCAATTTTAAACAAAAAGGAATAATAATCTGAGCCCTAAGCCATCCCTATTGGAAGCAATTTCTGATTAATATTTGTTCTTATTCAGGAGACGTTTGCTTCATAAAGTTAGTTGACATTTCAAATTCAATCAATTATAATCTCACCTCGAATTTCGTGCTAGCAAAATCAAGCACAAGCAGTGTACAATAGTTAAATCATAAACTAATTAGGAATAACAGCTCCTTTAGGTAATAATACTGTTAAATAAAATTAAGCTTTGTATTAATTGTTTCAGATGTTTCTAACTGACAACTCTTTCAAGACTTCAGCATTCTTTCAGCTCAAATTTTGCGTGTTAGTAATACGTTGTATGATGTACAGAGAATACTTACTTTCTAATCTCTGGCTGATTTATCCATGTGATTCACTTACTTGGTTCTTTTGAGATTTTTTTGTGGAAAAAATACTCTGACTTAATATGCCAGGAATGAACTGGCATCGTGTGAAACGAATAATATTAAAATAATGTGAAATGAGGGAAAGTGAGAAAGAAGTCAATGCCTTATTGTTAAATTTTGCAAGTGGGCATCTAGTTGTGAAGTGGGGGGGACCTGTATTTGTCCAAACTATGAGACCTCTGTGACAGAAGCTTTGCTTGATCAAAGCTGTTGGGGTTTTTTTCCTTTTTATTTTTTCTCCAATTGTCAGTACACACAAAGCAACCAGAGTATTTCATTAAATGACACATCTTTAAAAAAGTAGTAGTTGTACATCAAAACCATCTTAAATTTTTTCCCAACTATCTATTGGGAGCAAAGAACATTAAATTGAATGAGTCCTGCAGTTAAAGATTTTGTAAACGTCTTTATTTTGTAGAATTATAGAATCACAGGATGGTTTGTGCTGGAAGGGACCTTAAAGATCATCAAGTTTAAACACCCTCCTGCCACGGGCAGGAACAACTCTCCCTAGACCAGGCTGCTCAAGACCCCATCCAACCTGGCCTTAAATGCCTCCACCTCCCTCAGCAACCTGTGCCAGGGTCTCATCATCCTCATAGTGAAGAATTTCTTCCTAATATCCAATCTAAATCTAACCTCTTCCAATCTAAAACCATTCCCCTTTGTCCAATCACTCCATGCTCTTCTAAAAAATCCCTCCCCAGCTTTCTTGTAGGCCCCTTCAGGTACTGGAAGGCCGCTATAAGATATCCCTAGAGTTTTGTCCAGGCTGAACAACCCCAAAAGTAGGTTCTTATGAGCTCCACAGAGGGTATTCTCACCTGAGTTAAGGCAATACATTTTTTACTAGTAGAAAATATTTTTCTTTTCAAAAAAAGTATACTCCTTCTGCAAGAATATCTTTAGTTTTCCCCAAATGTCAATTAATTTTTTACTTTTTTAAAATTCTTTTTAGAACTAAAATTTTAATACCATTTTTATAGCTTTGGTTTTTTTTTCTCTTCTGACAAATCTCAGTTGTTACCAGTTTGCCAAAAGAGTTAAACTTCTCCTTCTCCTCTGTTAGTTCTTTACTTTTCATGCTTCTTTCAGAGTTGATCAGCTTGAATTCGAGTAGAACAACCAAACTCATTCACAATTTGAACTCACAACAGTTCTGATATGATTAAGCAAAAGGAAAGAGAAAGAAAAAAACCTTGATGCAGCTTAGGAGCCCCACTGCCTTTCGTTGCAGGTACATTCCAGGAGCCCTGAATGTAATCCCAATGAGACTGTAAAGGTCTCTGGGAGCTGTTGGAGTCTGCCTTAATAACACTGGATAAATGTCTGTGTCTTGAAAGTGTTTTACAACAAATTGCATTATACTTTTAAAAGAATTGCCTGTCATTATTACAGTCTGTAATGACGTGTGTCTCTGAAGACCCCTTGCAGTCAGCTTTCCGATCTGTCATGCCACCTTCTAACACGGCATTATTGCTGAAGGAGCCATCACATTATAACACAACGAGGTGCCATTCTCCCATCAAGTTGAACTCTCATGCATCATGCAATGTCTCTGGAAGATGATGAAGTCTTTTTGAAGGGTCTCACTGTGACCTTGGAAGAACTTGTCTTGTGCTTCTGTGTACCCAAATTTCTGTGAACACTCAGAAGCCTTTCAGAGGGCAGACTTTAAGAACTGCTTACATGCATTGCTGCGACAGGCTAGGCAGAACTGTAAAGGTATATTATCTTCTCAGGTTCTGCCACAGCAGGTGTCACCTGTAGGAACGCTCTTCAAAAATAAAATTGGATAATGAAGTAAAGGGGGAGAGGTGGGGAGGGAGAAAGTTTGCATAATTACACCGAGTGAGAACAATCAGCTAATCTTGGTGATAAGCATAATTTGGGTTTGAGCCAAATTGTCGTCCAGAAACAGCTTCAGAGCACTGGCAGGTCACATCTTTTGTCAGCAGAGGAGAGGTAGGTATAACTCTCATTTTTTTTTCATGTGCCTTTGCAGTCCTGCCCAAGGCTGGGAGCCAGGGAGGATGCTAAACTGCTCCAGCTGCAGTGAGATGCAGCCTGAGCAGTGGCTGGAAAAGCAGCTTCTGATTTCGGAGGCTCTCTCTTCTTTCTCACAGTTAGCATGCAACTTGTGGAGAAATCTGTAAAAGTGATGCTGGGGTTGAATTAGAGGGATGGAAGCTGAAAGTTTCTTTTAAAAGGGAGTGATATGTTACAAAACCCATAAAATCACCATAGGGTTACCCTTCTCCAGGCTTTTCTCATTCCTCTTGAAACAATTTGACTGGCAAATGTCCCTTGCCTATTTCTCTCAGATCTGAGGTGCCTATTAATAAATACACATAATAAATACAAATCCATTTAAAATATATACACAGCTCTGAGCATAAAAGGGTATCTTACCCTTCTTACAAGTTTTTCCCTGTAACAAATAGTATGCAGATCCTAGGCAGGCACTGAAATATGGGTGAGGATTTGGGAATGTCTTGTCCAATTTGTGATAAAATTTAGAGACCAAAGCTACCTGGGCAGAGCATTTCACTGGGCCAGGCTTTTAAAGTTTTTCTGGAAGCGGGTTTTAATGGAGCATGAGATTCAACACTAAGTAATTGTTCTCACATCTCTGTAACTTGCGTTTTTACTATATATAATAAACCTAAATCCCATATAGCTATTTTTCTTCTGTGATTGGACAAGTAGGCTAACATTAAGGTAGAAGTGTTATTTATACTACGAGATGAGCTAAATATACAGCTAGCCATTTGAAAGAAAGATAGGGAAAAAAAAAGAGGTGATATTATGGAAACTGCAAGGCTGGTATATTATGATGGCTGTTGAAAAGAAAATCCAGGGAACGGGTGAAATTGTTCACAGTGTATATTATGAAGAAACAAATCTCATGCACTTTGAGTACAGCTATTACCACTTGCACGAAATAGGTGATAAAGTGAAATATGAAGAAACATAGACCCATCAGCCTCCTGTCTAAAGCACATAATGTCTCGCCTTCACCATAGTAAATGGCACTGTGTATTAATGGCGTTTAGTCAGCCAGAAGAACTGGTGGACGTTCGGTCAGGTTCTCCAGTCACTTTTATGTGAGGAGTGAAATACTGTTTTCAGAAGTTTGAAAGAGACATATCTTGCCAGTCCCTAGAAATAGCTCCTCTGCTAAGCCATGCTGTGATTTATATGAATTAGTATCAATCCAGCTTCACTATGAAATTAAATACTACTAGTCCCAAGGTATTCGGGTAACTTTTATTCTTAATTTTCTTTTGATAGGTGTAGTGAGTACATTTGAAAGTGGAACAGTCATTCGAATTTTTCACAGAAAGTACCAGTATAGATTTTTCTCTCCTTTAGTCCTTAGTGCTTTTTTTTTTTTTCCTTTTCTTATAACAAAAGCTGACTACTTCCTTCCTCCATCAAACCTGCTCTATATACCCACCTTTCAGAAGAATTATGCAGTGCTTATTTAGGCAAATATGTAGAAAATAACCATCTGTAGTCCTGCTATTCCACTCAAGAGTACTCCAAGAATCTTATAAAAGGAAAACTTGTAGCAGATGGATATTTAAAAACAACCTTTAGTAAGTTTTATCGTATTTGGCTGTGGGTGAGTTTGGGGTTGGTTTTGGTGGCTATTTTGTTGTTTGGTTTTGTGCTGTGGGTTTTTTTTTTAATTGGAGGGGGTTTCTGTTGTTGTTGGCTTATTTTTTTTGGAGGGAGGATGGATCTAGTGAAGAAACAACTGACAGTGACATCCTTGAGAACTAATGAAATTTCTATGAGGATGAAATGCTGTGTATTTAAAAAATATTCTAATCACGCATAAATCCACCACTATATATTTCTCAGAGCAGGGAAAAGTAAATGGAATTGTGTCTCTGTACCACATTGCAGAGACCTAGTGCTGTTCTGTGAGGTTTTGTTCAGCAGCAGGATTTGAATTAGTACCTGGAATGCTTTAAAACTGTGAAAGATGAATTTTGTGTTAGTGGAAGATAGATCAGGATGTTTTATCATTAGCTTATCTCTGACTCTCATTGGCATATACATAACTTTTGTGACTATATAAGACAGTCACAGTAAAATTGTAGGTTTGGCACTGAGACAATCTCAGACAAAACAACTGGAAAGTAGCATTGTTCTCCAGATATTTCACAGTGCTATTGTTTTAATGTCAATATCATGAAGCAAATTGTACAATGGCATACCATGCCAGTTTGAGATATTCCAGTTTTCCAAAATCATGCTTAGAAGTGTGGGCAGAAACACTTGCATAAATCTTTATGACTACACTTCTTGGAATAACAGCCATCAAGTTCAGGATATATCTTTCATTTATACTTTAAACAGTGGATGCAGTTGAAAGGGTTTTTTTGTAGGTTTTCGTGTATCATTGTCAAAGCCAAACATCATTATAAAGAGTTGTTTGTTTAATTAAACTTTGTGCATAAATTCAGAAAGCTGGAGAAGAATAACTTTTAGTTAAATCAACCCAGAAGCTAGCTTCTAGTCTTGCTACCAATTTTGATCATAAAACATAAGGCTCAAAGAAAGCACAAGAAGTCAGTGAGTTTGTCCTCTTGGTTCAAAGCAATATCAGCCTTCTTGGCATATTTCTGATGAATGTTTATTGAATCTCCATCCCTAAATACTGCCACTGGGGTCCCTGTGCATCGCAGAGGAGAGACTCACCCCTCAAGTCCCTCACTTACATGCAGTACAAGAAAGAGCTGTTACAATTAGCATAGTAATAACCTCAGATCTTTACAAACCTGTTACTAATTCACAGAGCTGATTTTTTGGGGAGTTATATAAGGTACTTAGAAATGTAGGTTGCATTGCACTGTTCCTAAATATAAACTTCAAAATGCATTTTGTGCCAGTCAGCATTAAATACTTGAGTAAAGAAGAAACTGATGCTGAATGTCTGATTTGACTAGACCTAAGTCCGGTGCCTTTTGCAGCTGAAGGTAGAAACTCTTTTGACCACTGTTGGTGAACTACTGCAGCTAAAATGATTAAAAGATTTTGGAATAAATAGTCTGAGAACTTTTCAGGTTGTTGGAAAACATTTTGCAAACAGAAAATTAGTTTATCTTTCTGAAAATAAAACACTTTCCTTGCTATCTTTGTGACCCCACACCAAAGAAAAACCAGCAGGAGGGTAGCATTGATAGGCTGCTGTGAAACTTGAAATGAGTAACATAGAGATGGATTAAAACTCCTCATAAAAAGTGCTTCATCTTCTGTACTCTATCTTGAGATGCAGCTGGGAAAGAAATGTTCTCTTTGAGCCTTCATGAAAATGGCAGGTTTCAAATAATCTGTAATTATCTAAAATGTCATGATCCAACACATGTGTTTGCTACAGTTTTCAAGGCAAAGGTCAGACATCTCCACCCAAGATGAACAAACAGGTTTAGTTAAGAAAGGAACGCTATCTGCAAGATGTGCTTTAATTACAGGAATCTGTTAGGAGAAAGTTTTCCACTGGAAGGATTTAATTTCTGATACTTTTAGCAATATCCTCAGCAGAGAGGGCACACTGTTTATAAATAGATGAGCGTTGATTACCAGCAGTGAGTTAGAAAATACAAAGACTTCTGCTACTGATAACAAAGAAAACTCACCTATTGTCACTCATTTGTTCTGGAAACACTACAGAAACACTTATTTCTTTACAGAACAGTTAGCCAAGCACAGGCTGATTTTTACTAGAATAAAGGACACTTACAGTTGGGGGGGGTGTTGTTTGTTTATTTCTAGGTTTTTGGAAACTCCCTGTGTACAAAGGCTTTTCAGAACGTGTTACATTGCATAAAACAAATTACTATCTCACATAGGAACAAATGAAAATACCTATGAATGCCATGCCTGACTATTGAATTTGCTAAAGCTTTTAACAGTCACCTACCAAAGTGTGCTAGGAAGAACAAGAAGAAAAAGAGGAGGGGGATAGTCTCAAGTGAAGGGGAAATCCAGCATCTTGCACAGATAGGTAAAAAAATTAAAGTCAAGGTGAACTTTTGGTTCAGATTCAAATAGGACTTAGTTTTGTGTTACTCACCAAGTGTAGGAGTATTTGCATTCATTTTTGCAGTTCTGCAAGATTTGTGAAATACATCACTTAAAAGTGACCAAGAGGTGGTATTTTCCATCTATCTGAAACCCAATGGGAACTTTTCATACAGCAGAAGCAACTAACATCTGTCAGGGCTGTAGGTGCAGCACTAACTTGGAGGTTATCTAATGAATCACTGCTAATACTTTCTCCAAGGGTTTGCTAGCCTTGGAAGGTTTCAGAGCAGAAATTGATCTTTTTTGTGAGATACAGTGAGATCACAGCACTGGTTAACATAAATAATTGTGTGTCAGGTTCTCATCTAGCCCTCTTGTAATCCATGACTATTTGGACAGCGAGGAAGTGTACGATTTATAACAACATATCAGCTCTTTTTCTGCAAACAACTGAGTATTAAGCTCACATTCTGTATTTGCTCAATTTGCTTGGCTTCAGACTGGAGTAAGAAACCTGTTATAAAACACCTGTAATAGCCGTCTGGTAAATAGCATAATTTGTTACATAGCAGATAGAGGAAAAAGGGAAGGTTTATGGTGGAGAACTATATCAATAAGTGCTTTGGTTTCAATCACAAGTGCATCACTTTTTTATTTCTTCACATAAAGTGATAATGAAGAATGATGACCTCATGTCTAGACCTAAGCTTTTAACTTTGTTGCAGCTCTGGGGGCTTTAATGCTTTCCAAAAAGCAATCAATCAAGTGCCAAAAACTGTCTGGCTAATTACCTCTGAGACTTTCTAAAACTCTCCATTCTTTCCTCATAGAAATGTAGTATTTATAAATTGCTTAGTTTGTGCTTCAACAAGGTTATGGCCTATTCTCCTCTCCACCTTTCTTTGCTTCTGCTTGGAAGTGCTAATGTTGTGAATCTCAGCATTTGACAGTGTTTCTTTCTTTCTTTCTATCTGAGATTATCATCACTGTTTCCTCCTGAACGTTTCTGGAGAAACATATTTATCTCATGATATAAGAGTAACAAGAATATCCAAGCTGTGAGTATCACAGGGAAGGAACCTAAGAAAGTGTAACTGATCAACACCAGGTCACCCAAACACCTGGTGTCACCCAGATCCAGTGAGCTGAATAGCAACAGTGATTTATTTGACTAAATTTGAGATTTCTTTGAATTACCCATTAACCTAGAAGTCAATGGTATTTTGAACAGAGGAACAAATAATTGAGGGGGTTTGGGGGTGGAATAAAAGCCTTAAGGGGTGTCTGGAAGTTTTGCAGTTCAACCTGCTGCTTCGAGTAGGGGCAAACCTCAATGCTGGATCGGGGAGCTCAGGGCTTTTTTTGGACCACCTATTCCAGGAATTTCTGTGCAAAGATCTCAGTAAGAGGCCAAATAGTTGGAGCACTGTTCTCTCAAGAATGATCTAATCAAGATTCTGTTTTACATCTTTATGTATCTTATGGTCCAGATACATGAATGTGTTGGTCTTTTTTCCCCCCAGTGCCTCCAAATACTTCTGCATCCCAGGGAAAGAATGTTTCCAAATGTCTCTGTCTTACCAGAATGAAAATGTATAATAATCATCATCATCATCATCATCTCTATATAGAATTGGGCTAAGCTTCACTTAGCTAATTTTGGGAGCTAGTAGCTTTTCTGTAAACAACATTATCTTTAGTGGAACAGATAAATGACAAGCTTAAAATTTCAGTCTTGAAGTGGTGTTCACACTTGCAAAGTCTGACAGGTTATGAGAAATTGTTTGACTAGAATCTGATCATGGGCCAAGAGATAGCACTGTAAAAAAGCTTTCATTTCATAGAAGGAATCCACCAAGGCAGAAAGAAAGCTATGACCAAAGCTCTGCATTCTGTTGGGCTAACCAGACAACAGGCAAGGACACTGCCTGAAGCACATGAAACTGAATGAAGTGTACAAGAAAGAATCATATATCAAAACAGTAAAAATATAATTTCCACTTATTGATAAGAAAAACGTCTCTAAAATATAGTGAAATAATTTTGGATTCAAAGCCATCACCCAAAAGGAAAAGATGCAGTCTGTATGCCAAGAAAAGGACTCCGCGTATTAGCGGCTTTGTGAATATTTGTGATGTACATGAAGAATGCTCCAAGCCCAAGAAAAACAATCCTTTCTGAAAGGGAAACATCCGCTGATGCAAATACTTCAGGATATCAAAATGTACCAGCACTGCATGTGTTGTGAGTAGAAAGTGCAGCAGGTCAAGGGGAAGACAAAGTTCCAGGCAGAAAGCTGGCTGTGACTGATATGCTCAGGTCCTTGCAAACTGCAGTCCGACGTCTCTATTAGAATTAAATTACTTTTTACTTAGAAAGGAACCATATACGTGTTGCAAAAACATATTCACATAATATCATAGAGTAAGGGTATATATTCATCTTAAGCCACTAATATAACTGCCTTCTGTAGCCAAATAACCAAAGCATGGGGAAGGCAATGAACATGGAAACAGTTTATAGTGTACCTATAAAGTCTTTCTATAAATCATTAATGTGATACAAGGTAAAAGAAAGTCTCCAGAGGAGAGTTAATGTGACACCTGAGAACATAAAGAAATTCTGGTTGCTTCATTTCAAAACCCAGTGTTTCAAACCTGTTGGACTTTTAATTCTCTTCCAAACAGAAAAAAGATTTTGAAATGTCAGGATATTTTATAGAACTACTCTAGGAAGGAATACTTAAATTTTAGTACTGAGACTAGCTGCTTCTTCCTGTTTATGAGTTTTAAATATTCAGCTGTTTGTCAAGCTACCGTGCTGTACAACTGCATCAACTTTTTCTCTTTTTTTTTTTTCATTAAACCACAAGGATATTTACTGCTCTAGACTCTTAGAGTTGAATTTTTGTATATTCCTGTGATGATTAAACATGAAACAGGTCATAGGATACTTTCAGATTGGAAGGGAACCAAGGAGGACATTTAATCTTAAATCTTGTTTAGAATAATTAGTGTACACACTATATTCTCAGTTTAAATATTAGTGGAAAATTCAGATATTTTATTCAAATTAAACATTGTTCTACAAAACAGTTCTGAAATAACAGCAGAGAGTGGTAAAAAAAACCCTGAGCTTTCTTTTGTGTTAATATATTTAATATATGTAATAGTATTTGTGACAGTGAAACTTAAAATGATGAAGGGTTTGAAGTTTATCATTAATTTAACTACAACAAAGTAAATGCACAGCATGTAATCATACCAACTAGTTTTTTTCTGGGTAAACTGAAGTATAACTCCACTGTTCTTACAACATCAACAAAATCAGGAAATGATTGCAACTGGCATTTATAATAAGCACTAGTTATGGTTGATGTATGAGATAATTATAATGCTTTGCAGGAAAATCTAATAAATCCCAGAACAGTTACTCTGTAAAATCTATTTTTATGGAAATTAGGGTATGAATATCGAGTCTATTCTAGCAAGAGGACTATGCAGGCAACTCTGACAGCCTCAATCAAAAGCAATGTCCACTCCTGAAAGGTAATTGTTTCTGAAGTTTTGCACACACAAAATAGCAGGTGCTCCATTTTCTGAAATGAATGGTTTAATATTAAAATACGAAAATCTTCATCATTTGCACAGCATGATAAACTTCTACAAGAGACATGCACCTGTTTTGACACAAAGGTTAAAAGACTGAATAAATTACAGTAGGTGTGGTATGAGATAGTTTGTAGTTGGGAATCACTAACTTCTGATATATGCAGCACCCCAAGACTAACCAAGGATTTGGATACACATAGATGTATTAGATATAAGTTATGATAAACACCATCCTACTTTTAATTCTACAGGTAAAGTGAAAAATACCCAATATTATTATTTTTAGAAGAGGTTAGGAAACTGGAGTTATTTCTGATTTACACAGCCCAAGGATGGAAAACTCATTCTCAATCTTCCATTTACAATTCTTTAACTTTTATGGATATGAAAAACAAGAGACGGCATATCCGCTAGAGAGCTGACAGATGACTGTGAGAATAACCTGTCATTCCTAATCTCAGTTTTAAAGTGTTTCTTGAATGCTTCAGGTCCTCTTTGTCTGGGAATGCTCTTCAAGCTTTCATCTCTAAAAGATGATAGAAAGCTATTAATATGACTTTATGCTTCTCTGAGTTCCCCAAGGACAAGCTTTCAGTATTAGATATCTAAGATAGGCATCTATAATCCATTTTGCATCAACTAGGACTGCATTTGCACATTTGCAAGAGTTATAACTAGTAGGTTGCTAAGTGCAGATGCCTGATTTTAAGTGCTGTAGCGTAGGGTTCTGGAAAACATCCCCATTCTCAAAATGTCACATAAACATGTCCTTAACCTTGGACATAAGGTTTCCCTGAAAGCAATACAACTAGTGAACTGCTCATGTGCTTTCTAGAGTATGTAGTTTTAGAAACTTAGAAGTCAATCATGGGAATTAGATGAATCTCAGTCTTGAGAACTGTCAATAACCTGCTTCAGTTGTAATTTCTATCACAAATAGGTTAGGACTTCTTAAAGTACAGTAAAGATGAGTAGAAAATACCTTGCAAGAAAGAATACTGGCAGACATTACAATGTCTTTGATAATCTGCTTGCTATTGTGTTAGTAGAAATGCCACTACTTTGGTTTGCTTCTACTTTCAGCTAGTATTTCTGTTTGATCCCAGCTGTAGTTTAAGCTCAGAGTGCAACATGTTTTCTTCCTCTTTAATTTTTTTTTTCAATTCAGCCATCTCACCTAAAACTTTTCTTATTCACCCAGTTGACTCAGGTGTCCTAGTCTTCCCAAAATGGTAGCAACTTTATTGTCATAAAACAGAATGTGGAACTTGATTAAATCTTTGCATAAGGCCCTTGGTTTTTGATTCAGAGAAGCTGACACACTGTCTTCACTCAGGTCTTGAAGGTATTAATTCCCATTAAGTCAATTCTCTGAGCCTTTTGTTAGAAATCCACTTCTGTACCTGCTTCTTTGAGGAAAGCCATTTCCCTACAGAATAAGAAATTTCCAAATGAGAAGTGATCTGAATCTTTGAGGAGTCAAGTGACTACCACATGAAAAGAAGATAATGGGATATATTTTATCTGGATTGAGAAGCATCTGCCAAGTACATCTCAGAGGAGCTGTCTGTTAAGAAGAGTTTAGAATAGATTGTTTACCCCATTAAATATCAGCAGAAACTACTTCTGCATTGATTTCCTCCATCTATATTCTCAGCTGGGAAAGCACAAAAATATTTTAGAAAGAAACAAGAAAATATAATGGAGTGATGCAGCAACTGGAGGAAAAAAAATAGGCTTGTTTTGGTAAAAGTATCAACTTCTTTGCTCTCCTTGTTTCTATACTCCCCTGGTCTTTTTCCTACCCAGTGGTTATAACTAGGGAGAAGGATTAGGGTCTAGATACAAAGCCTGTTGCTACTACTGGGAATTCTTTTCTCAACAGGGTTGAAATCCAGCCCATGAATATAGCTTTATCTAAGAAGAGGGATGAAGACACAGACTGTGTTTGGGTTTGGGGGTTTTATTTCTTTCTTTGGTTTGGATTTTTTGTGGTTTACCTTTTTTTCTTTTCTTTTTTTCCCTAATAGCATAGATTCTCAGTTCCTAAAAATTCAAGCATCTATTAAGTTGACAGGTCAATCAGATTAGGCACATGCTTAACCATCTTGATACTCCGAGGCCTTGGTTTGTAGGAGAAACTCCTCAGGGCATGATAGAAGAAACTAAAACTGAGGCATTCCAAAGAGCAATATCCTGGTATTAGCATAATGTCCACATAGAAAGTATTAATGAGTGCCTGGTAAAAGAAACTAGGTTTCTTACATTTTAATTTCTTCATTAGATTTTTAATTTATTTCAATTCAAAGATTTTAACTCTTCTTTTCTTCAGGAACCTTTTGAAAAGTTCATAGAACCACTACAGAATTAAAACAATTTGGTGGGTGCTATAGCATACATTATCTCAAATATACTTTTTTTTTAGCATGAACAGCTTTTAAAACTTAATCACCTAACCAGCACACATTCCTAATTGATCTGTCCCTCTAGGACTGCTACATTTTCTTGACCTTTTTATAACTGATGGCTTTAGAGAAAAGATTGTTCAGATAGTTTCTTAAAAGTCAAAAGAAGATCTGAGGTGTATTTGCAAGGTCTGAGGGAGACACAGTTAAAACAAGTCGTGGTGTTATGAAGTCCTGATTTCCTTGTTCTTCCCGCATATTTCAGCAGCTCTCCCAAGGACAGAAACTGCATTTGAGGAGCATCTGAGGAGCATTCTGCATTTGAGGAAGCTCCTTCAGGAGACGTCAGTCACCTTCTGCTCCTTCTATCTATCTGTGAGTGTGGGTATTTTTAGTTTAAATACTTTTAAAGAGAAAAAAGTCTGTGTCTATTTCAAATTCAGTCACCTACAGCTGCTAAATACTTGTGCAGGAACAAGAGGATGTTATAGTCTTTTCTCTGCCCCATTTCTTATAATAAACAAACTGTTCGGTTTCAGATCTTTTCTTCATGAGTTTGTAAATTAAGGTTGTTTTTTCTTCTATTTCTTCTTTTAGTTTTCTTGAATTAGCTTCATTCTCACACTCTGCATATGTATTCTATATAATCTCTGGGTTTAACTCTAAATTTACACTGGATGGGCACTGTTCTTTTTATTATGTTTTTTAAATTATTTAAGTTCTAGAAATTAGTTCAGCAAAGTTGCTGTTGCTTCTGTCAGCAGTGATGTGACCCCATGAGTGGAGATTAGGATTGGATAACATCTGCACTGCTTACTTTATTCTTGCTTACGTACCCAAGGACAGCTGTCTCTTCTAGCAGCCAGTCACGCGTGTAATTGTAGTTCCAACTGGTTGAAGCCTCTTGCTTAAGGGGTTGTGGTATTGACAAGTTTGTGCCCTGCTGTGTTGTAGACAGGGGGTTTTTTCCCCCAACTTTCTTATAAACATGAAAACCCATGGACTGATGGGATGAAAATCCAGGCTGAATTTTCAACTAGGGAAAGGTTTTGTGGTGAACTCAGTGATAACTATGCTGCCTCACTTTTGAAAGTTTGATCTGTCCCTTCTACATGTGTTGCATCTGCTTTCTATGTGGCAGAAAGAACAGTTCATTTAAAATTGCCTTTTTTTTCTGCCTGGCATATGTTTGGGTATGTGCACTTACCAGGAACATTCTTATTTGTAACACATGTAAACAGATTTCAGATGTACATACTCTTTGATAGCAAATATGATGTAGAACCTCAGTACTTCTGAAGTGAAGACCTGTTCACCACATCTTCCTCAGGTATCTTTTGTCCCAGATCTACCACTCTTGACTTAACTCTGCCAGCTGATAAAAGCTGAGGGAATGAGCCTATTCTGCTGACTGGGTTGGCATCACTTCATACTGCAGTAGAGGTAATCTGAAGTTTGGTGAGAAATTGTATGAATGAAGCAGTGAAGTAGCTCCAAAGAAGTAATTTATTCTTTTGTCTTGTATTGAAATCTTACCAATGCTTATAAATACTTGAGGGGTGGGTGTCAGGAGTCTGGGGTCAGTGTTTTTTCAGTGGTGCTCAGTGACAGGACAAGAGGCAATGGGTATAACCTTGACTATAGGAATTTCCACCTGGAAATGAGGAGGAACTTTACTGTGAGGGTGGCAGAGCCCTTGGACAGGCTGCCCAGAGAGGTTGGGGAATCTCCGTCTCTGGAGACATTCAAACCCTGTGATCCTGGATGCTGCCCTGTGCAGCCTGCTCAAAGAGATCCAGGGGGTTGGACTGTATGATCTCCAGAGTTGCCTGCTAACCCCTAACATTCTGTGATTCTATGTGAAATATGTAATAAATCCCCGAATAATTTAGTAACATCTTTAGCCAGTGATTATAATAGAAAGTTGTTCATTGATTTCAGGTGGGTTTTGATTAGACATAGGAAAGATTGTATTGAAATATAGAGAATGTTCAAAATGAAACCTGAAGGGGAAAGTAAAGCTCAGTCAGCTCTTATGGGAAAAATATTCCTTGAACTGCATAAGAATAGTGAGGATACTGAATAATAAAAAGTATTATCTGGTAAATAAAAAAGAAGAACATATTTTGCAAACTGATTTTATTTTTCTTAATTCTTTTTAATGTTACTATCAGAAGCTAAGATTAATTTTACCTGTAACATAGAATAAAATGTTTAAGGATGGAGAAAGCTCCGTTCTGTCATGTTTTAGAGTAGTTCATACTTCACAGCTTCCTATCTTTTAAAATTCAATCTTAACTCCTAAAACTTCCTATGACCAGTGCCACTACATCCACTCTGAAAAGTGAACTTGAGGAAATCCTATTTATGTAAAGTTTACATTCAGTTTTGAAAATGGATTCTGGGGAGTGAATGGAGAAATTATAATCCAGAAGAGATGATAAATATAAAACAGCATTATAAATGTATAATGACTTCAAGAAGTTATTGCTTAAAGGACCATGTCTGTCAAGAGAAAAAATTAATGGAGGTATGATGTTAATTATGTGGTTCCTCTTGGAAGATGGTGGGTTTTTTTGTTTCACTGTTATATTAGTACAATGTAGCACAAGCTGGAGGTCAACAGTGCTCAGTTTGAACTAGAAGGCAGGATATTAGAATAATTTAACTGGAAAGAACTAAAGATATGAGAAAAGTCTTTCAAGAGAGAAAAGTTTGATAATGAAAGATCTTGGGTTCACTATTGATTCATGAAAAAAAAAACCCACAAAATAAATTTTGCGACAGCCTAATGCTGATGGTAAATGTTAATAATGAACCTGGCAAGTTTATTTCAAGAACAACTGATGGGGAAGGTAACAGAGATTCAAATCCTTCTATATCCATTGCAGGACTGGGAGGAATAGCAGTTATATGATTTGTTTCAGTTGGCTTCCTGACAACTCAGTCACCAGCTTGAAACAGAAATCTATTATTGTGACTAATCTGAGCCAGGAGCAGCATTCAGCAAGTTCAACAGTAAAAAAAAATCCTGGTTTTACAGTCAAGAAAATGTAATTATCATGAAAGAAAAGGAAAAATTACTTGTGGAGGTGTAGAAAGGATGGCTGAAGCCAGTCTGAACTGCCAAACAGGCAGGCAAAAAGGCACAAAGGAGAAAGTAAACTCAGCAGCTATGAAAATGAAAGTAAATTCTAAGTGAAAATGAAAGCTCAATAAGTAAGTATATAGCTACTGTTTGAAATGACTCCTGTATAACACTTAATACAGCAACACAGGCTTCATTTTGAGCCAAGAGACATGCTGTCTTCATGGCACACAGAAACGCAGCAGTTAGCATGTCTACCTACTACTGCTGATACTATTTATCCAAACTTTTAACTGAAAATACAAACAAACATTTGATTATTATTTTTCCATTGTTTTCCTGTCTGTGCAAACACTGCAGTTGTGCTCTGAGCAAGTTGCTGTGTGGAAACTCTGTGCCATCCAGTGTGTCCCTGAACACATCTGCTGATCCGTAAGCAGAATGTACAAGGTGTGTTCAGAATCATTATTCTTCTTTAGCTTATACACATACTGTAGACAAGAGCAAATTTAAATGCACTTTAAAGAGATTGTGCTGGAATGAAATTTAACTGACTTCTTAAAATGATGCCCTGCCTAACCAGGAAATAGCCACACGTGCACTCACACTTCCACATATCTCCCACGAAGATTTCCCATTGCTGTTGACACTAGCTGTACACAATGAATTCATTCTGTGCTTGAAATATATTCACAATGCTGTAGTCATTTATTTTGATAACACAGTCATCACAAAGCAACAGGGCGTGTAAGTTCTTTGCTCTGAGGCCATTTGGGATTGAATGTTTGACTTCCCCTCTGAAAACAGAGCTGAATTTAACACCCGAAAGGTGACAGTTTTATCAGCTTAAGCAAAACAGCAGTTCTTGGAGTGCTGAGAACTTCATGAGAAGTTGTAATGTTCTTGCTTTGGTTTCACCCAAAGGAGGACCCCTTCAGAAATTGCTGAACATGTGCAGTCAAAAAACATAATCCATTATTAAACTGTTTGATATACCCTTGCTCATACACCTTAAATCTGTAGCTTTTATGTACTTGAAACCCAACAAGAAATACTATTCCAGCTTTGTATCTCCTCAAGTCACTTCCTCTGAACCACAGAACAGTTCAAGTTGATTTAGAGAAAACAGTAGCTGACTCGACTAACTACTCAGAAGTTGGTTTTCTAATTATCCAAAAGCTTTTCAGGTTCCTGGAGAAGTTTAATAGCTGCAAACCGTCCTGACAGTGACAAAAATAAGGTAAAATAGAGAAAGCATTAGCCCTAGTCTGGCCTGATAGTTGGCTCATCAGGGCAACTAAACACTTCTGTCATTAGCAGGATATCCATTGGTGTATATAATCACATGAAATGGAGTTGAATTAAGAGATGTGATTCAAATTCAGACCCACGTTATCTAATCTCTTAGGGCTGCACTAGATCTTTAGGGGATTTGTGCTACTGAGGGTAGCAGAGACTGCCATCCAAAACCTTGCCCACTTAGGTGTCAGGTGGTAATTGGTTTGTCCATGAAACTCCCACAGAAATGATTATTCTACTCTTACATGACTGATTTCAGCCCCAATTCAGTCTCCAAAGTTTCTGATAGCTGCTGTCTTAAGAAAGAGGTAGATTCATCAATTATTTTGTTTGGGGGAAAAAAACACGTTAAGTCGATGAGGAGCCTTCAAACATGAAGTTTAACAACTTCACTACTTTTAAAAGCCAAATTTTTCCAAACCCATGTGTATAAAAGGCCTTAGGCATTAAGGAAATGGCAATGGTTACACCAAAGCAGAGTTGTGTTTTCTCGTACATCAAATAGCATGGCTAATTATTTCATTTGAAAAGTATATTCTTTTGATGAGATTTTTTCAGAACAAAAGTTTTCTTAAGTATAGTAATTTGTATACATAATACATCTTAGGAGGAATGGCAGATCACAAAGTGATGGAGGCAACATAAGCTTCATCAACTCATTATGCAGGAACAGAGTGGGAGATGTTGAGATATAAAACGGAATGGGAAATTACACCAGAAGAACTGTGTCCTATATTTTACTCTTCACAATACATAATTACTTTCTAGTACATCTGTGTATTGTGTGGTATCCACTTTGATACTCTTCCCTCTTTAAAGGCATGAAATCTCATCTTCCTTCCATTGAAGTCTAGGGCAAAGCTCCTGTTAGTTCAGTGGGGGCAGAACAGAGCTCATGCTTCCCTCTTTCCTGCAGAATACACACTGCGATTATTTGCTGTATCATCAGTTCAAAAGCGTTGTTCAGAAGATAGACAACATAGACTATTCTCATTTTGTCGAGCGAAAAGTTTTCAAGAGAGTTCAGTCATGAATTATATAACTGAGGAAACTGTATATGGAAAGATAATTTTCAATCTCTAAAGCTTTTTAATTTTTTTTTTGGTTTTGTTCTGTTTTTTATTGGGACTGCTGAATGTTTGAGCCTTTGTATGAATTTATTTATATCTGTTTTCTATTCTGACCTGACTGACCACTGGTCTGGTAAAGATTTGCAGCACTTTTCATAACACAAAAAAGGGAAATACTATGTCCTCTCAAATTTACATGTTGGCAATGAGGAAATGCTTCTAGTTTTCAGCTTTATTACTAAGTTCTTGTGGGAAGCCTTGTAGAAATCTGCACTTTGGTTAAACTTTTGAAATCAGACTTCCTCTATTTGCCTGTGTAATTTCAAATATCTTTGTATGTGACCTCTTTCCTCTTAAATTTCTGTGCATCACAAATAATCAGAGTTGGGTTCTGAGGAGAACAGTAATTTGATTAGGTGTTACTGATTTAGGTGCAAGTCATGCCCACTGAAAAAGAAAAAAAAAAGGAATGTCATCCAGAGTTAACTACTTCACTGATACTGTATATGTTACTCTTATCCACTCCATTTTTTTCTTCAGAAGTTTCCTATCTTTATACACGATCAAATTCCTAACATCAGAAACCATGACATACACTTTAATATGTAGATATGAACTGGCTCTCTTCCTTCAGACACCCTGTCTATGATATTTTGTGATTCAGCATCATTAAAAACATATTTTAGGTTTACAGAGTAAATAGTTGGCAAAGATTAAAAAAAAAAAATTACTTTCAGTAATCTTGACTTTAATCATAAAACCTATTTTAGTAGAAGTAGAGTTGATTAAATTCACAAAAGGCCAGATTAAAATTAACAAAAGGCCAGATGCTCAAAATATCCTGATAATGTTACGCAGAAACTGCTCAAATATTGCAAGTAATAATTGGATAAAGAAACTTTACATGATCAACACTTCTGAAAGGTCATTAAGAGAGAAGAAATACACAGGTAGCAGGCAGAAACAGTTGACATATCACATCCTGACTCCTGAGGGGAATCAAAGCAGGGGGCTCTAGAAACAATGTGCTACTTAGTTTGAATGACCATGGGACATAAATTCACAAAACAATTAGGACAAATTCCCATCCCAGTGCCACCAAAGCAAATCTGGAATATCCCATCTGACTGCAGAGGAGCAGCTCTGAAGTGACAGCACAGAAATAAGAGGTTTTGGTTGGGTGATAGGAGTTTTTTAGCATACTGAGTTGCTTAGAGAGAGTGCATCTGATGGAGTAAAGTGAGGAGGTTCTGGTCCTCACTTTCACCAGCTAGGCTAGACACTGAGGAGTCAGGATCATCACCCCCAGAAGAGATTCCAGCAGGATTAGCATCCTGTAAAACTGATTCTAACAAGATGTGTATATGCAGCATGAAATTTTGACTAACAGATGTCAGCTATTGGCTTCCATGAGAGAAGATTGTAAGCACTGGTTTTATGGTAACTATGTACCTCTTATTGTCCTGTGGTAGTATGGGGAAAGCAAACTGGAAATTTCATCTTGTGGGTAGCCCCAAAACAACCTGAACAGCATGACCACTCCATTGAACTGAGGGAACCTCAGCATCCTTGTTGTGATGTACTGTCAGACTGGGCAAGAACCAGCAAGTTTCCACCTGCTTAGTCAACACTAGAGGATCTGGCAATAGAGCTGGCCTTGCCCAATCAAATCTTCTATGTACTGTGGAAGGAGTTAAAGTTCCTGTAGCACATAAAGAGTATGTTAGGGAAGACAATCTGGGTTTCTCCTGCCTCAGGAAAGCCAATCAAGATTGATTTTGCTCATGGTCCTGGGTGCACTTGATGGGTGATCTGGAAGGATGGGGAAGTCTAATGTGTACTCCAAAAGGATTTGATGTTGGGTGAGAGTAGCCAATGATTTAAATTGTGTGATGTTGATTGCTACATAATAGCACATGTCATCACTGCTATGATTGCTATATGCCATAACAATGGTATTACAGTGAGAATCACCCACACTAGTGAAGAGGTCAGAGGTGATGAAACCAGAACTGGCTTCAGCAACAAGTGCCCAGCAGCTTCCTCAAGATGGATGTTTTGAACCCACAGACCATGAGCATGGACCACACCAGATACATCAGCTACAAGTTCCAGGTGCAGCACACAAATATGCCACAACACACATCATGTCCCCTGCCCTAAGAGGTTGTTATGACAGGTGGAGCCCAAAATTCATGGACTAAATGAACTCAAAAGACATTTTAGAGGGATGGCCCATAGACTAAGGGAAAGATACCTGTGTGTACATATCAGAAGACAGGATTTATACTCCCATCATATATAAATCAACCTGTTTCATGCCCTTGGGCACGAGCAATCTGTCAAGAGAAGCCTATGGATGTTTTGCAGGAATGGCCAAGTGAAAGCTGAGCACCTTGACTTCCAGCAGTGCCCGTGGCCCTGCACATGTAAGTATTTTTAGTGTAGATAGTGAATAAATGTGTTACTTCAAATCATAATTAAATAGCACAAAGTACACACAGATCTTCTTGTGTTTCTGCATTCTATCTTTGCTCACCAAGGAATATGACTAACCACTACAGCAATAATAATAATTTGGAGGAAAAAACCCAACACCACAACATGACCACTAAATGGAAAAATAACATATTTTTCTTTTATTTAGACCTCTTAACTTCCAGTGAGAATGATTGGGAGTAAATGAAAACAGAGTATCACCCACAGTCTCTGTAGGAGATTGCTTCCCACACCGGCATGTGTGCTTGGATGTTCAGGACAAATTATACACACTGAAAATACAACTCATTGTGTCAAAAGAACCTGGCAATTCTGAATAAAAAAATTAAAATTGTTAAGAGCCAAGTTGTAGCCTAGACCAGTAAGTATAGTTCCTGTTGATATCGTATTCATCCCTAGCAGCAGGAACCTACAGTGTTACGTTCCATAGCTGTGTTTCACTAATGATTTTTATTAAGAAGGTATTTGCAAGGAATTGTGTATTTCACAACATGCTGTCTACCTATGACTGTTACTAATTTACTGTATTCTACTTGTCTTAAGACTAGAAAAATTCTTGTGAGATTTTCCAACATTTTTCCTGTCTGTTTTTGTAAGTTTCCCCCCTTCCCCTAGTTTTGGCATGGGGTGCCACGCATGGCAAGGACTGGAAACAGTGATGCTATGTTGGTCATGATGCAGAATCTCAGTAGTGTTAGGCATGGGGTTTTTTGTTTGTTTGGGTTTTTTTTCCTCTTTTTCTGTTACACATGGTACATTTTTACCTTCTTGTCTTTGCCTTGGTCTTCCTACACTTCGATAAAAACAGGATTTTCAACTTCCTGGTTTTTTGGGGGATGACTGTGCAAGTCCTCCTAAATCCCTCCTGAGTTGTTTGGGGCTGGAAGATGCACGCTGCACTCAGTGTTCCTTAGCACTCTCAATCTCCTATTTATGACAACTGGGAAGGAGAAAAAACACATAAGTGAATGTGGCAATAAAAAGTGTAGAGGCCCAGAACTGCTCAAAAGGAGACTGGGAAGGGCTGGGTTTTCCTGTCTAAGGCAGATGTTACTGTGTTTTGGATTTCCAAACAAGAGAGGAAACATAGATTTGAATAAGGTTAGAAGAAATTTAATGCATGACATGTTGTAAGAGATTACTGCTGAGGATAATGAGTCCTGCAGTAAATTATCAATTAAATTATCTGTCATCAGTGACTTTTGGACTCCTTGGCTCTCCTTGATCTAAGGATGAAAGTTGTTTATATAGAAATGCCATTAGGAGGTAGATGTAAGATCTATTCTTCATATAGGTCTCATCCATGATGTGGTTACCGTCTGAAGTCGTAGAGCAAGAATATTTTTTTCTTAAAAGAATTATGCTGTTATTAATTATACCTCTTCTGGATTACATTGCAGTACCAGAGCCTGCTGTCCATCTGTGTTTTGTGAGCTTCAACAGAGTAAGAATAGCTGAAAATATATTAAACATTGGTAGGTGGATTCTTATGTGGAAGTAAAAAAAGAAAATTGTTTTAATTCCCTCCTTCAAAATTGAACACCTTTCAGTCCTTCATTTACTATCAAAGCCCTAAATTCTTTTATGAAACATTCATATTTTGCCAGATATATCTAAGTTTAACTAGGGTAGAAAGAAAAATTCCTTCCAGTAGGGTTTGGCTTAGGAGAAAAAGGATTTTTTTTCCATTTTTAATTCAGGTCTGTTGCTTTATTCCTTTTATTCCATTTTCCTGCTAAGCTTTATCTCACTAAAGAAATTAAAAACCTACCTTTCATTTGATTATTATAAAGGAACAGAATAGCTGAACAGTCAGATTATGGAAAAAAAATTGCTGTTATAAAGTTGTGTGATTCTGATCAGATATTAGGGACTTTTTAATTGAATTCCTTTATGGCAACTGTGTAGTGAGAAATAATACAAAGTTTATTTATTAACAGTAACCTAAATTTTCAAGTTTCTTTTTTCAATGAAAATCTACAAATGTAGAAATTTCAGGAATAATCTTCTGAAAGTTACTCACTAAATAGGGAAAGATTTGAAGAAAGATTAGCCTGCTCCTGGGGGAGTGTGGCTGATAACTTTTCTATGGATCCATTGCAGTGCAAGATCTTTCCCTGAAGGATTTCCTATGGTAAGAAAATATACAGAGAAGTAGTAATGGATGAGAAGGGAATATATGGAAATCCGAGGTTACTATTCCTCTAGAACCTGTAGTGGATATTTTTCTTAGGCATATAGAGGAATCTAACATCCCCCAGCAGCCACAGAGCAAAAAATCTTTTGCCTGCACTTCTGCAAACCCTCGGTACTAAATTACTTCCCATTGTGTTTTGCTCACATCATTTTTTTCTAAAAGATTGGCTTCAGAAACAACCTGATCTCCTGCCCCTCCCTCCCCCCTCAAACTATCTTCATCTGTGGGGTACATTGACTCTGATAAAATGATTTCATTTTAGACGAAGAAAAATTAGAAAGTAGTTAACTTCAGCCTATTAACAGAGAATGTGAAGGGCCAAACCAGATGAAGGAAGAAGGATGAAGATCAATTGGAACTAGTAGGCACACATTTTCTTGAATATTAATAAATGCTCTTATTTTTCTAATGTGAGCATCTGGCTTCTGCGGAGAAAAGTGTCAGATGAAGAAAATGATGGAGGAGAGTGAGTGTGATCCTTGTCACTTAACCACACAGAGCAGGTGCTCAGGCGCTGTGACGTTATTCTTGGTTCTTACTCCTACCAGCGGATTTTGTCAGGTGGCTTCTTGTGTATATTTGGGGTATTTCCCATAGTTCTTCGTCTTCTCCCCCTGATTAGCAGTACGTTTCTGGTATAAACAGCTTGTAAGAAAAGAAAAAGAAAGAGCAACCTAAGAGATCTTGAAAAAGTCAGCAGGTCTTCAAGAAAACAGCCCAAGTGTCAGCAGTGGCTGCTCAGGATGGCTATTTCAGCAGAGGGAAGGGGAAAAGGCCACTGCGCCTCTGCGACAGATGTCAAACCTATCGCTGATGGCTAAAGAGCAAATCTGTTGTTTGATAAGGGGAATGAGACCAGGCTTAGCAGATTACCTGCAATATCTTTATTCCCTGTATCTTTACGGCAGTTTTATTTGCACAGTGCAGTGATGGATGTAACTCTGGAGGGGAGGGGGAAAAAAAGCATCACGCTGCTTCCCCGTTTGCAGCTGAAAGCTAATCAACAGGCAGGCAGCAACAGCAGCAGCATTTGTTGATATGAATCATGTGTTGGTGTGACACTGGGTTAAATTTATTGTAATGGAGTTAGAAATATTTTACTGAGCAGAATTTTTGAAATGCAATTGCATGACAGAAAACAAATTTAATTGTGAGAAGGAGCAGCTCAAGAATCCTTTGCAGTTTTAAACAGAGAAACCAGACAGAAGAGACTGTCAATTTGATCTTTATTACGATAAGGATTTATAATAGAACCGGCACTCCTGAGTGTTTCCTTGAATTAACCAGACTTTCCAAAGCATTCAGTACCTGGCTGAAATAAAAGTAGACTCTGCAATGAACTTTAATGTAAAGCATTAAAATATCTTTTCAGCAGCAAAAAGGAGATATATTAATGCATTTTTCCCTTTGTCCCCCCCAACAACTATGGTGCCTGTGCTTGTGAGACAGAGATTTGGCCCTTCCTCAATTTATAGAAAAATCTAGCTTTACTTTTTCTTGTCAAACAACATGATTCTGTTTGCATTTTCAGTCTTATGTAGGCTAGAAATCTTTAGTATGTAATGAAGAAGGTAAAGCTATTTTATGTGGGTATCATCTCTTAGATTTTGAGAGGTGTGCTGCCATAAGCCCTATGACCAGGTACTGCTTGGCTCCTGTGACCTGAGCAGACAAACAGCACCTCATTATTTTCCCTTAATTGCTCCATTAAGTCTATGGCCATTTTTCACCATCAGAGCAGCAGAGAGAAGCCAGGGTGTAAAGGCAGCCTTACATCTCGACATTATAAAGTATGCAATACCTTTTCCTATCCAGCTGTACTTAAATCCTATTTACACGACTCAGTTCACTGTTTAGATATATTTAAAAGCAGTAAAAGCAAGGTATTTTTTCAGTTCCATTCCTCCTAAGCATGTTAATGTTGTTTATATAAGAACCATTTGAATTTACAGACAAATAAACCTTGAAAGGAGATTCCAAGACTCTGTGTGTGTTGCAAGTTCCAGTGGTGCCAAACTGTAACAACAACATTTGGAATAACATTAAATGAGGAATGAATGCTGATATTTTAACGTAAATTGGAAGCTGATTAGCATTACTACTTTTAATATTATTAATAGCAACACTGTCAGATGAAATAAAGTGATATTGTTATCTGTGTTCTACGTAAAAGTTCCTTTGTAACAAACTTCTTCAGAACCTCCAGGTCTCCACACAGCAGGACAACACTTGGGCAGATCCTGTTCTTACTCCTGCTTTCTATCTCAATACAATTTCTTAGAGAAATAGCATGAGAAAATGTAATTGAACTTCATAAATGCCCACATGGAAGAAATCATGTATAAAAGCTGTATAAATTAAAGGTAAGAATGTTATAATGGATTTCATTCTTGCTTTTTCTTAGATTTGCTTGAAGTAAATCTTTCAAAGCCTGAGATGCAAGATGAGCAATTAGTCTGTTTCTGGCAGATTCAGTATAAGCTTTTAAGAGATAATGTTTTTACTAGTTAAGTACAACTTAAAAACATCTGCATTTTCACCCCTTCTGTCCCCTGTATCAATTTCCTCATTATGCACTGAACATTATAAGAATGAACTTGATTTCAAATTCTTACAGATGAAAATGGTCAGTGAGTGACATGACTGCCTTAATGCATTCATTGTAAAATAAGCATTCTAGGTTATTATTTATCATTTTATTGCATTTAGGAAAAAACTCGTCACTGCGTGAAGCAACAGAAGAGGTCTGAGCTTCACCCTTTAACTCTGAGTAACAAAATGTTTTAACTAGAATACTAATATTTATGAGTCATGACATCAGCCTAAGAGTTTAATGTCACTATTTAATCACATGTGGATCGTATCCACTGCACAGCATCATGACTCAGTTTATCACTGTGTCATTATTTATCCTGCCAGGATAATACTCACCAAAATGAGCAATGAAACACAATAGACAAGTTCAGCTCATTTGTGATTGCTTTGTAGCTTCCAACCCGTCGGGGTTTAACCCCAGCTGGCAACTCAGCCCCACGCAGCCGCTCGTTTAGTTCCGCCTGGCAGGATGGGGGAGAGGATCAAGAGAGCAAAAGTGAGAAATCTCCTGGGTTTTAAAACAAAGCCAGATAAAAACAGTTTAATGGGCAAAGCCAAAGCTGCGTGCACAAGCAAGGCAAGATGTGGAGTCCCTGCCCCACTCCCCATGGCAGGCAGGTGTGCAGCCATCCCTGAGACACAGGGAAGACAAATGCCATCATTCCAAACATCTTCCTTTCCTTCTTCTTGCCCCACTTTATATGTGGGGCATGACATTGTATGGTATGTGATACCCCTCTGGCTGGTCTGGCTGTGCTCTCTCCCAGATTTTTGAGCATCTGGCAGGATGTGGGGAGTTGAAAAGTCCTTGACTTGGTGTAGGCACTACAACTACTCAGCAACAGCTAAAACTATCAGTACATTATCAATGTTATTCTCATACCGAATCAAAACCACAGCACTATACCAGCTATTAACAAGAAAATTAACTATATCTCAGTCAAAACCAGGACAAAACCACTGCTTAAATTGCACTTTTTAATAGCAAGAGTCCTAAACATTCTTCAAAGACTAAACTTGTCTATGTTCAACATCTAGCCCATCAATATTAGCCTAAATAAGTAAAGCTACAGAAGTGTAGATTAGTTAAGTATTTTAAATTAAATATATTTGGGAGTCTGGAAAATTGTGAAGGCAATAATCAGATTTATACTTGACTAAATGAAAAATGGCAAAAAGCATTAAAGAGCATATGTGCAAAAGAAATGAAGTGATTTGCTTAGTCAACTAGGTGAACGAGAGGCAGTAGGTAGTGGAGTATCTCGTAGGTAACCCATTGAGACAAAACTTTATTAATTCAAATTTCTAAGTATCTCGATTGGTTTCTTAAGCAGAATGGAAAATTAATTAAAAAATTAAAACAGTCGTGACATTTAACTCTATTCAAATTGAAAATGAGGTGAATGAATCAGATATTCTGGGGGGAAAAAAAAGAAAAGGAAAAAGTTCAATGCTAAACAAGCAAAAATGAAGTACAGAATTAATGTTTTTCAGCCTCTTGAGTGTTTCCAGTGTGATACATCTCATCATCTCATCAGAGGTCTGCCTTTTGTAGCTTATCTCAGTCTCTATCTAATGGCTTAATCACAGGAAAATAACCTTTCTCTTTTTTTTTCTTTTTTAGTTTTATGCTTCATTTACTGATCATCGTCAAGAAGGGTTGTGAAAAAAAACATCATGGAACTATAAATTTGAACATTCTGGGTAAAATTTTTAGAGTGGAAATGGTACATGTCTCCTTGAAATTAAAATTCTCCCTTCACCACAGCACCATAAGTTTTGTCTTAGTTTTAACAAGGTTTCTGATCTGCTTCTTCTTCTGTCTTAAAATTCTTTGTATTTAACGTAGATTGCCTAAATACAGAGTCTTCTATATAACAGTTGCCAGAGATGCTAGGGAAAATTTGTATGGCAGGCTGTTAATTCACATATAAACAAAAGTTTATGTATTTTTAATATATATGTAAATATATATAATGTATTATACTATAAAATATATTCTTACAAAATATTTAGCTTATATTGTTTCCAATACTCTATTCTATTATAATATTTAAAATAATGTAAAATTACGACTTTATATATGTGTGTGATATATATACATATATAAAAACCCTATATAATACAATATTAAACATAGAGTTTGACTCTCTACATAAACAGTTCCCATGTCCAGAATCACAGTTACAGTGCTCCATCCCTTTTTTTGGAGGGAGGGAGGGGGGCATGGGAGTCTTTTTATCCAATATAGAGCATGCTGAAGCCAAAGAAGGGTGACACATAATCATGGCTCTACCTGTGGAACTATTTGTTTCCTTTATCTCCTAGCACTTATCACATTTGAGTTCTAGACACAGTTTATGGTCTATCAGGGTGCTCCCAGCTGTTTTCCTTTTTAGGATTGGCATCCAACCACATTGAATTCTGTTTCTAGGAATGGACTGTCCCAGGTTGGATTTGAACCACTTTAAGTAATTCTAGGAAGAAAAGAAAAGCTGTTCTGGAAAGCCAAACTGCCTGGTAAGCCAGCTCTGAGTACCTCTAAAAATTCTAGAGTGGGAAAATCAAGATGATGTTCCATTCCCAGTGTTAAGCGTATACTTTTATGTGAGGCTGATGGGAAATACTAACGGTCTAACCCTGCTCCCTCATTCACTCTCACTGCTATTTGGACAAGTCACCCCATTACAGCCAGTAGGACTATTCCACCCAAGCAAAGAAATGCTTACTGTGAGTAAGTAGGACAGAAAGGGCCCTTAGTGGCTGAGTTAAGAAACCTATTTAAAAAGTAGTTAGTGAACAGCCAGGGTTGAATGTGCCAGAAAACTCCCATACGTCCAGCTAGAAATGTGCCAGAGCCTGAGCACAAATATCTGGAAGTAGTCTGATCATGTATGCTTAAAAAGCACCCTGCGTGTTTGACAAAACCTTTAAGTTATTTATAACTAAGCATAAGACTAGATTCCCTTTCCTCAAGTTCGCTTTATAGTCCTAGGCAGGTATAGAAACAGAAATTTTAGGGATAAATATTGAAACATGTTGGGTTGTATTGCTGCCTAGCAATATTTTATATGTTTGCATTTAATGTTGTCTTTTTAGAAGAAACAACCAAGAGAAAATGCACTAATACTGCTCTGTGTGTTTGATGAAGTTGACAGTGGAAATGAAAAGAATTTGGGAAAACCATTAATTAGATCAGAACTTGGTTTTTGTTCAACAGTTACACAAGAACAAGCTGGGGGAGATACTGAAAATCTGTATGTATTATATCATTATATCATATGTTTATACCTGTATGTGTTTTGAAGGACTTTGAATTTGACCAGTGAGGGTGAACATAGGGTTTAGGGTTTTTTGAATTGGGGTTTTTTTGGTAAAAATTGGCCTAGCTTTTGATCCCAAGTCGTGTCTCTGAGTGATCAGAGAGGAAATAAGCTTCCACCATCCCAGTGACATTAGCCTAGTTTTCCTCTCGGAATAAGGAAAGCAACCATTTCAGCCTTAGTGGAAATGGCTGGGCATTACACTGATTTTGAGAGCTGCTTCTATGCTGCATTAACCTCAGCCTCACCTCCCGAAAAAGGAGAATGGGACCTGCTAGACAAAGAGGGCTTATTTTTCTATTTTCTGAGCTCCATAGTGCTCTATAGCGTTTTGAAGATTAAAAAACACAAGACATATAGATTATATTTGTAATTGAGTGTCATGTTATGTGTCATCAATAAATAGAGGGTATTTACCTCGCTGTGCCATGTATTTTTGTCAGACAAGACACATATGAGAGGCATGGTTAGAAATAATCCTTTACCCTACCTAAAGCAGCATCGCTGCACCTGACAGAAACCCTTACCCAGTAGAAAAGTGAGTTTTCCTCAAAATACTCTGAGTGTTGTTCCTTGAGGTTGTTCACATATTTAATAACTGCTCCAACCCTCCAGAAATTTGGGTTCAGAAGGATTTCTTTTTCCAAACCTAAACCCACAAGTATAGAGACCGATTTTTTTGGTTTTAAATAAGCCTTGTTTCCTTAGAGGTGTAGTTGAGGTTCCTAGAGATATTAAGTCCTATTTGGCTTAATATTGATAGATAGCTTTCTAGGAATTCAATATCAAGTTGACTGTTCAAAGTTTGAAAGGGAAAAAAGGTAACGTAGTGCATGCTTCTGGTCACAGGCAAACCTTCTGGGAAAGTCAGAGAAATGAAAAACCATTGATCCTACCTCTCCATGATTAATAGGCCAGTGAAGAGCTGCAGCATTGAGCTGCATTTCTGACCATTTGGGCAGTCTCTTTCACTGAAGATGAACATTTAGCCACAGGCTGAGGTTTCACTGTACATTTTCTGATGCTAGCCTGTAGATAAAGAGTTTATTTTTATGTCACTGTGATCAACTGCACTTTAATGACAATGACAGCTAATTCTGATCTCATTTTTGCAATTGCATTTGCATTTACATTTGCATTTGCAAAGAAATGCAATTGCATTTCTTTCAACAACAGGAAATTTTTCAGCCAGCAAAAAATATATGACTGCTGTAGCACTTGCAAACAATCCACAATGAATAATTCACTGGGTGAGCTCAGACTCTGTTTCTCAACATGGAATCATCATGAGTAGATTATAATTTCCTTGAATGTATTCATGATTAGAGTGAACTTTGGTGAGTTGTTTTCCTTTGTGGATTCACTGTCAGCAATTAACTGCATGCCTGATTCTCGATATTTAGCATTTGAGGTGTGTTAATTTGTGGTGATAGGGTTTTATTGAATGCTGAGCTTTCTGCATGTCTCCAAAGGGATCAGTTGGAAGACAGCGTGGAGAAAATAACAGTTTATTAAACAAATATGGGACTTTGTGAATAAGGAAGATGCTTTTTCTTTTTTTTTCCAGAAGCAAATATTTCCCTCTTAACTAGAGCAGAACCAGACATCTGTTATGCAATACAGAGAGAGTTGTTTTTTATGAGAAACCAGGGAACGCTGACCTGGCACTGAGAGGCCATCAGGGCAACTAGAGAAATCTGCTGGGAACTGCAGACGTGAAGGAGTGGTCCACCTGAGTCAGACAGGCAATAATAATCTCTGGCAAGAAAAGATTGTGGCATCTTACCTCTGCTTATGCAAAACACTGTGAACATGACATAAATTAACAGAAATAACTGAAATCTCTGTAAGCTAAGGTAGGCTGCCCTTCCATACCCATTTTTGTCTTAGCAAAGCCAGTGCTGGCTCTGGGTTTAATGCGAATTAAGACAACGTCCACAGTAACATTTCCATTATTATTTTAGAAAAGCAAGAGTAAACTTCCACTGTGACACTATCTATTTCATGCTACTGCGTTTAAGTCATACATCTTCCTTTGCATCTCCTTCTATGGTCAAGCTTTCTTCAGCCCTAACAGAAATAGTTATTAGGGTCATTACATTGTCTTTCATTTACAGTACTAACATTCTAAAAACAATTTGGTCTTATCCTTCATGTGGTTGAGTTCTCTTTGACCTATGTCCAGCTGAGTTCTATCCTGATAGTACAGCTTATGGTTATCAGAGTCTATGAAATAAATGCTGCCTATTAGAGGGCATGCTGCTGTTGTCTACTAATTTCTTTTCACTCACTGATGATCACTGTAGATCACATGTATTTATTTTCCTTCTTCTCCCTGAATTACTTTCTCTGATTCTACTCTGTCATTATTTCCCTCTACTCTGTTATTATTTTTCCTCTGATTCTGCTCTGTTATTATTGTGAAAAACTCAGTAAAATTACTGAAACAGTTCAGAAACAGAAACCCCAGGGAACAAAAGAGTCATAGTTTCTGAAGTGCCAGCTCCGTTGCAGAACAGTCGTGATCTCTGTCGTGATCTGCTCCATAATTTTGCTGCGTGGGTGGCTGGGATTTTTTTTTCTCCCCCCTCTTTGTGTTCCCTGACTCACATTTGATGAAGTGTGTGGAGAGAGAAGAGCCGCGAGGGCGCAGGCTAGCCATTAAAGCTGTACTTGTACTGCAGCAAAATGCAAGTCCTCCTGTAAGAAATATGTCCAGGGCAAAGCAGAAGGGCTAAGACGCAGCCATCCACAAAACCCGATGCATATACCCTGGGTTGTGAACGCCTTTCTGTGATATATGTCTTATGAGCAGCAGCAGCAGCTGTCGGTGCTGGGGAGTCCAGAGGGAGAATGCTGTGTTTAACGTCCTGTGGTGGATATATCAACTCTTGGCTCTTTCTTACCTCGTTTAAACAATTTATATTCTGGTTTACCATAGTCTGATAGCAGCATAATGGTGTGATAATGTTAAATGGACCACTACCAGTATGCTTTGTTTGCCTGAAGAAAGTTCAAACTCCTAGAAAATTCAACACAATAATATTGTAAGATAAGGATAATATATGAGCATATATATATATACATATATATATATACACAATATATAATAATGTATAATAATTAGACTATATAATCATGTATTATAATAATGATTCTGTATAAAAGCAATGTAAGGGTTTTTTTGCTAGAACTATTACTTTAGAAATATGTATTTATAATATTATTGCATATATATATCTCTACAGATATGAAGAAAATACAGAGGCATTTCATTAAAACTAAAAAGGCAAAAGTCTCTAAGAATAAACCTCTATTACCCTGATTCAAGGAAAAAAAAGATAAGATGGAATATTTATAAATTCTTTACGGACTGTAGATAATGGAGTTGTTCTGCCCAGAACAAGGGCTAAATGGAGAAAGGTGAAATGAGATGGAAGACAGTTTTAATTGAATGTTCGTCTGTCAAAATTGTTCCTCAATTGATTGATGAAAAATGACTGGCTAAACCTCTTAATTAATCAATTCTGTAACAAAAAATAGTGTGTCAGGGACAATTTCAGGTTTTATAGTACTTAATGGGTTTGCTTTAATTGTAAATTTATTGCCAAAATAAACCTGAGAGGTAGATGAACTGGAAATAATCCATGTATAGCAAACCAGAGGCTACGACTAAAGTATCTCTGATGCACTTCTCTCTTTCTTGAGCACGTGCAATACCCATTGAAACAATAACAATCACAGAAGGAAAATATGATCCATAAAATACCTTCAGATTGTATCAGCGCTGTGTAGTGGATCAAACGTTCTTGAAGTGAATTCATTGCCTTTGATGGAGTTACATCATAGACAAGTTCAGTTTAGTGTATTTGATTTCCACTGTGAGAACTGAACTGGGTAAGGGTGTTTAAGCTCATAATTGGCACACCAATGTATGGAAGAGAAGTAAATATGCTATTAATTAGGAGATAAATATTGACACATAGCGAGATTAAATTATAAAAAAAACATTACATGTAACTTGCTTAATGCACTATTAACTATCCAAATATTGTGTATATGGAATTGTAATTACATGCTTGGATCTGAACTCGTTATCGGGAAAGAAAAAAATGAGAGTTTTTTTCCAAACACTTGGGATTGTCCCATCTTTACTGTGACACAAGTCGATGACAAAATAGAAATAACCAGCTTTCTGTTTTTTCCCCAGCTATTGCAACTTGTCACAAGGAAATGCATTACTGCTTACAAATCCGAACATGGGCTTTCCATGAGGAAGGAGGCACTGCCATCCAAAGCTGTCACATCCAGAAAGTCCTCATTTTGCTTTTAAGTGTTTTACCTCATTACAGGAGAAAGCAGTGTTGCTAAGCCTCATCTACTATGGATTTAGCGTTTGGGTTTTTGGGCTGCTTTGTGTCAGGCATGCAATATCAAATTCTTTGCAACAAATGCAACAAACTCCATAAGAGTAAATTATATGGCACATACAGATGTTCCCCAAAATCCAAGCACAGGAAAAGAAACCTCTGAGAAAGGTAGAAAGGCAGACTGTATTTTTTCACATAAGATTCAGACCTTCACAGGAAGTGACATTAGAATTTGCAGCACTGTAAGAAATTCAGATATGCTGAAATGCATCGGTAGCAGAGAAAACAAAAGAGAATATGAATTATTAGTGCATATCATTGGTGATCCTGCTTCACATCGTGCTTCCAGAAATCTTTTTACTTCAGAGACATCAACCCTAATAGAACATACTGATTTCAATCCCTATCTCAGTTTGATAAGATTCATTAAAAGCTGAAAAATTAGCAGACAGGTTGCCTTGGAACCAAGAGATGGAAATAAGTTAATACCTCTGGATACAATTGGGACAAAGAACAGTTTTTAAATGAAAACACCTTAATACATAGAAAAATAATTATATATTTTTGATCGTGGCTTGGTTTTTTATGGGGTTTTTTTGTGGTGCTTTGTTGCTGTTTTGAGGTAGCATTTTTTGTTTGATTTATTTGTCAGTTTGTTTTCCTTTTTTCCCCTGGGAAAAGCTATTGAAATATTTTAAAGGATTATTTACCTGAGACGAAGGATCTCCTGTACTTTGGCTCTTTGTCAGTAAATATTCTATTCTCAGTAGCTGGAAAGTTATGCCATTAGGGTGTAAATGTGTATAGGCTGTTAGTATAATCACACTAATAGATTAAACTCTGTCCATGTAGATGAAGTAAAGAAAAAACCTGGTAAATTAAATGTTCTATAGTGATAACTGGACCTGATATTGGATATCAATGTAATACTATGTTAAAACCTATGTATATGCTATTATCATAGTCACAGGTCTATGTAAATATCTGTCTTGAAATACCTTTTAATAACTACTTTAAAATAATTCTACTTACAGATTATGATTACAAAAGTAAAATAAATAAATAGGCATGCATGCATGTGAAGATGAAAATAATTAGGGTAAATAAAACAACTTGCACAACAAGGGTAGACATAAGATTATGGCTGGTCCATTAAAGTCTATGAATATGTGCCCATTGACTTCAATTAACTTTGAATTAGGCACTTAAACAGCAGGAAGCAAATGGAATATTCTATTTGATTATCCTGGTCAATGAGCAATGAATGCATAAAAATAACTGTCCACAGACCCCAGTGGAATTGGCCTCTCTAAACTAAGCTAAAGAAAAGCAACTTTTCACAACATCATTCTTACTTATTTTTTTTTCTGCCTGTAGCATTCTGGGTGTTTCAGAGGTAGAAAAGAACTAATTTTTATGTTTACAATGAATTTAGGTGCAGTTCCAAGGTTGCAGAAGAACAGATGACCACAAAACCACATTAATATTATTTAAAATTTATTTTAAGGGGATAGTTCTTGATGGTTTTAAATAATTTTTCATTGCAAAGACCAGAAGGTGTGCTATATGTTTGCAATCACAACCATCAGACAGTTCAAATGGAAAGGAAGAAATAGTGGTTTTAAGCAAACCCTGGAAGGAGCCACCACCACCTTCTGTAGTGGTCAACAGAAATGGTGGGTGAGTGACCACAATGTTGTGGATGAGAGGAGACCCAAACAGAACCCAGCACAAATTACATTTAATGGGTTGAGATAGATGGTGTTTGAGTTATAAATGTATCAATTTATCAAATTTACTCCAAGTAGTTCAGTGGTTAATTGAAGAATTCAGAGGCTTGCCAAGTCTGGCAGTCCTGCCATGAATCTCCTCCACTCTCTCTGGTGCCAACAACAGCCAAGGTGGTATTTCATACAGTTTCCTTGACTGGCCTCTTTGTTGTGTTCAGGGCCAGTAGTTGATGTCAAGGAGGCTAATTCACCCAGATGCCTTCCAGCTGCTGCCTCTTGCATCAGTGGTCCCTACCCCAGAACACCCATCCAGAATAAAGGAGGAACTTTCAGGCTGATGAGGAGGGTCTCCCTCTGTCCTCTGGGCTTATTATTCTGTATTTCTCTTCAGAATAAATCTCTGCTTAATTCTTTGCCTCTTACCCCCTTCTGAAGCGGTTTCGTATTTATCCCTGACCTTACCAAGCAGTTTGGACAAGTCTAGATCTGAAAAATATGACCAATTACTCTGTGCCAATTGCTGTAGGTCTCTAGCAGGAGGGAAAATATTAATTACTGCAAGCAAACAATATTTTTTGGCCTTTCTTAAACCAAAGCTGATCCAAACCATTCAATTTTGGTCATGCTTAGAAATATACAGTTTTGATGTTAGTGGGAAGGAACAATATTAGAGGACCTCTCTGTTTTCCACTGCTGAATATATGGGAGAGTATCAGATATGGCAAATACTCCCAGGGAACATTTAAAAATAAATAAAATAGGAAGGAATCCTGGTTATCATTAACAAAATGTCAGTGTTATGTCTAATTTCACCAAAGGGAAAATGCACAAAACAGTGATTAGATGGCAAAAGAAACATGCTTACTAAACTTGAAGATATTGTATGGTACTGTGACACAATTGCAAGAAAAAATGAGGCAAGGCATCTTGTTACACCTAGAATATGAATTGCCAAACATTGATAAAAGGAAACCTTTAAATGAGATTATGCCTTTAAGACTGTGGTATAGGAAATTACAGGATAATAAACTGGGGGCTTGCATTATTGTTTTTAAAAATTATTGTTAAAATAACAGGTAATTCAAATATAAAAGGTCAATACAAGGTGAGATGGCTGCTGGGGTAGATGAGCTAAAAGATGCTTCGAAAGTTCAGAGCTCTAGAACTAGCAGCCTGCCTTTGGGAGACAAAGCCAAAGGAAAATAAATATGATAAGGTGTTTTTGACTGTATATTTTACAAAAGACCCCGGTAAGTACTCCCTATGGAATTCCTGACTGATACCCACAAGCAAGAATGCTTGAGCAAGGGGAGCAAGCAAGAGGCTGTTGTGGGTGTTAACAATTGTGATTCTCCAGCTGCAGAGGTTGGAGGGGTTTTGAGCCTTGATAGTTTCAGCTCTGTTGGCATGACCCTCTAAGTAGGGAATGTGTAGCTGGAAAAAGTGTAATGTCGATTTGGAAACACAGACCATCAAGATGAAGAATAGTGACTAACATCCCCAGCTGAACAGCACCTGCAATATTTGAGGAATGATGGGCCAGCCAGAGTAAAATATCATTGATGTATTTTACAATAACAATTTGCATATTGATTAAACCCCATAATTTAGATTGCCTCAGGTTTGCTCTGAGCTGTTATACTGATACCTGGCAGCTTCTTAACTGTGGATGGAAGAAAATTACTTGTACTGTCAATAGCTGTTTACCTATATTAAAATAATTAGCAATCAGAGTGTACTCCACTGCCTTGCATGCAGGGAGTCTAATTAACTTTCTCCTTTGGATTTATACATCTACTAAGAAATAAATGGAAAGCCATCCCATGTCCTCCATCATGGGAATGTGTCTGTCTGTATTTTGGAAAGGCAAATACGAGTTCAAACAAGGACACAAATTATGTCAGAGATTTGTCATTGTATCTTCCCAGCCCATCATAACATTGTGCTGCCTTATTCAACACAGAGCTTTATTCAACATGTTACGCCGAGTGATGCACTGCAGTGACAAAGTGTTAATCTCCATTAAAAATGTAAAAGACATACAGCTATTTTCATCTGGTGAAGCTGCTGCTGATTCCTCTGCGGCCCTTCCCAGCTGAGGCGAAGTGGCAGCCATATCTTCCAAGCTATTACAAATTGCCAGAGAACCATCCTTCAGCTCAGCTTCCAGACACAGAAGTCAGAAAGTAAAATGGCTTCATAAAAAGATGAAGTCCAGTACGCTTTTTTGCTACTTAAGGTAATACTGAAATGAAATAGCATGACTTTGCCATTATTTGCAGATGATTGTCGGAGGTTTAAGTACACTGGGGACAACTATGATTTCAGAAATTACTTTGATCCTAAAAATACTTCAACATGCCTAAGTCTTTGGGGAAGGCAGTGTCCTGCAGAGAGCAGAGCCAGGGTTACAAATGGGAGTTGAAGGCTGAGAATGAGAAACTGTCATCTGTGGCAGTGACCATCTACATTGGTGATACCTCTTTGGAAGATGTAGCAGAAAGGCTCTGCGCAGAAGCAAAGGAAAAAAACCCAAAATATTTTCTACTTCACATCAGCAGGTGATGTCCAGCCACTTTCCAGGAAGCAGATAAATGTTGTAAATAACAAACAGCCTCCCCCTTTCTCCTCCTTTCTCTCAACTCATTGCTGAGCTGACACCGTATGATATGGAATATCCCACTGGTCACTTGGGGCCAGCTGTCCTAGCTCTGTCTAAGTGCCCATAGTGATAGAATTTCAACCAAATTTATTTTGAATGGAAGTGGGGGCTGGTCATGGCCCATTAATGGTGTCACATAGTGCTGCAAAGGCATCACAAGCTGGTAGGCTTGAGTGGGTTGCAAAGAAATGTTGGCTTCATCTGCCACCAATGGGTTGATTGCATTGCCTGGCACCTTTTCCCTCAGTTCCCAAAACTTTTCTGATGGCACTGAATTCAAACTGATATAGCCTTTAGAAATTGTGTTTTTCACTAAGAAATTTTATCCACTCTTTATATATTGATATTAATAATGGAAACATGAATAAAAGCAAAAGAGGTAAGAGGATGCTGAGCAAAAGCTCAAGGAGGATAGTGTACGTGCTCTTCACTAGACTGGTAGGGTGACATTTACATCTTCTAGTTGGTTATAAAAAAGGTGTAATTTAACTTTAGAAATGCAGACACTTCTCATACTTTTACATTAGGCATGGCACATAAAACCTGATGACCATAGACACATCCCAACATCCATGGAAAGTTGGGAGCTGTAGAGAAAAGCACAAAAAAATAGTGGTTAAACAGGTAGCCTGAAGGGACCTAGGGATAGTCCCAGAGAAATGATGAATTCCCTGACACACACACAAAAAAACCCAACCAAAAAAAAAACTAAACAAAACCATGAACAAATGTAGGAAAAGGGAGGGTAAAAATCCAGTCTGGAAACAAGAAAGCCCAATGAAAATAAAAATGGAAAAGCTTTTATTATCTTAATTCAGAAAGCTTATGAGAAAAGATGACTGACGTTACCATGAATAATGTCTGAAAACCATATAAATTAGTAAAAATGCTTGATGGGTGACACCAATAATATTGAAGAGATACCATTTCCTTAATCAGAAAAAGAAGAAACAAAGCAAAACAGTGAATTTATGTTACAGATCTGAGCACTCAGACGTTCTAGTGCAGTTATAAATAGGCTGCTTAAATAGGGTAGTTTGTGGGACACGTAATTCCAGCTGACATGAGGGATTGTTGAAAAGCAAGAGGAAACCTGTCTGTGTGCTGCTTGTTAGAGTAACAGCTTGTGACTGCACTCAGAAACAATCCTCCTAACAACCCAGTCTCCTCCTGCTACAAAGAGCACAGCGATGGATTTTTGACTGTGATGGGAAATGCCATAGGTGACTGCAAATAACAGTAAGCAAATATTAACCCACTGTCACAGCAATTTTAAGTGTAAAGAATCTACTATTTGGTGTGAAATAGTACCTATCTGTGGTGGGTCGACCTTGGTTGGAGAGCAGGTGTCCACCAAGCTGCTCTATCACACACCTCCTTGGCGGGACAGGAAGGGGAGAAAAATTAGATGGAAAAAACCCTAATGGGTGATGATAAAGGGAGCTTAATAAAGCAAAAACCAAAGGGTCTGCACAGAAGCAAAAGGGGGAAAAAAAACCCCAAAATGTTTATTCTCTACTTCTCATCACTTTCCAGGAAGCAGAGAAATGTTGTAAATAACAAACAGCCTCCCCCTTCCTCCTCCTTTCTTTCAGCATTTATTGCTGAGTCAACATCATATCATACGGAATATCCCACTGGTCACTTGGGGCCAGCTGTCCTGGTTGTGTCTCCTCCCAAGGCTTTGCCCCCTCCCAAGGCTCTGCCCTCCCCTCTGCCAACTGGTGGGGGGTGATGTTGGAGTGACAGCGAGTGATGTGTGTCAGCACTGCTCAGTGGTGGCCAAAACAGTGCTGTGCTATCAACACCTCACTGGCTGCTGATACACAGTGCTAGGGGGGCTGGTAAGGGAACAGTTAACTCCATCTCTGCCAGACCCAATAGACAAAAACAGACACAGTGTGCTAAATGTTTGTTCAAACATGATTTTTAAAAGTATGCAAAAATAAATAAATATAAATCCCCAGAGCATTCTATGTTTTGTTCTATAAAACTTGCTCTTTAAAATTATAGAAATCCTGTATTTTAACTTGCTCTCATGAGAAGATAAATATCCAACTCTGGGCTGTGCCAGCACTGGACTGAGCAAATACTCCCTGACTCCGTTAAGCACAATGAAAAGCCAAATTAATAATTTGTATTGGCATAATACTACCATGGCTACATGACTTTTAGTTGTCTTGATGCATGGGACAAGTCCTGTGAGGATCCACCTTACCTCTAAATACAACATACAAACTTTTCCAGAGACATCGAGCACTTTGCACTGGTGTTTAGTGTGTTAGTGAAGGTTTCAGATCCTTCTACATCTAAAATTTATATTTGTAGGTGGACATCCGGTTTTTACACCCCTTTAGAGAAATGAAGTGCATGTCATTACGGATTTATAGACCTCTTTCCTAAATTTTGTCTTTGTTTACATACTGCCTAGCAATGCAGCTTGCGGGTGGTGCTGTAATACACAAATTGAATAAATAGGTGAATAATGGTATTAAGAATCAAAGACTTTTACTGTTGATTCACATCATATTTTAATTCTAGTTGTTTTCCTATGCAAATGCTACTGCTGGAAAGAGAGTTATGAGAAAGCCCAGAAAAATCCATGGCATTCATTTTAACTCTCTATGCATTCCCAACTATGAAAGCAATAAGCAAATGTATTTTATTCATAAGCTAATAACTATATGTGTACTTACACATAAATTTTTTAAATGTCCAGGGAAACGCAAAAGTTGCTATTATCTAGAAACATGGAAGAGGAAAGAGGAGTTTTGCCTCAGAAGCAAGGAAAGCTGAGATTGTAAAGGAGAATTGATGCCCAACCTCTCTGGGACCAGCTGTGGGACCAGCTGTGCTCATCACTGGAGAGGCTATAAAAGAGGGTTGTGGGACACTCATCAAGAGGTTTTGTGGCGTTGATGAAGTGGGTGCCCTGAAGTAAAACTCGAGGATGAGGGGTAAGTAAATGCTACTAAGGAGAGGAGCTGGAGTATAGCATGGGTGGAGCAGTTAGAGCATCCTCTGCTCTGAGAGGTTATAGTGGAGGGTTAAAGGACACTAAGGGTTATGCTGAGAGATAGGGCTAGAACAAAAATAACAGATTCTCATGGCTTTGAAAATTACTAAGGAATGAAAACACAGCCTCACTTCTTTATTCAAAGCCTCTGTTTTGTATCTTTTCATATCTGCTACAAAACTGGCTTCAAACTTCTGTTTTCTTTCCCTGTAGCAGTTATTTGCAGCCTGTATGGCTGTGCTGATCCTTCTACTTCACCGTGTCTCTTGTTTTCAGAGAAACACAACCCAGGAACTGACAAATAAGCTCTTAATAATAATGAGCTTGACCTTATGAGGTGTGGAATTTTTAAGATAAATTCAGCTGTATTACTTGTCTGTGTAATGAGTGGGCAGAGGTACAAGTGGGTGTAACTTATCAGAGTTTAACCAGCACATGCTGCATACAGTTTATTTACTTATACGTTGCAGTAAATTTTAAATAATAACCTTAATTAGCACAGGGCTACCCCATCTTCTGCAAACAAGCTAAATGCAAGCAGCGGGTGTTTTTGGACCTTGTGTTTGGGAGATGTCTCATGAGGCACAACAGGTTTGAATTTAAAGTTGTGCATTTATGACTCTTCTAGGTGTGGGAGTAAATGTCAGCCAGTCGAATTTCTAGCCTGATATTAAACTAGAGAACTCCTGCCCAAAACCAGGGACTTAATATAAAAGAGCCAGGGAGATCAGACTTATGGGAAGAAAACACAAAATGACACCCTTCTGATAGAAACAATTTCCAGCATGCTCTGAATGAGTGGTAGAAATCCAGGGAAGAGCTGAGAGTGTGGCTCAGAGAAACCTAATCTGCAAAGTGGTTAAAAAACTAATCCCAGTACTACCCTGAAAGCCCTTGTTTATAAAGGGCACCGGAGCAGTGAGCAGACAGAAAAACATTTTCTCTCTACAGCATCAGACTCAGCTGCGTCTCGATATGGTGGGATTTTCTACGTGTACCAAGATTAAAAATGACTTGTTCTGAGGGTGTCCAAAGACAGAGTTCAGGAAACAAAAGGGCTTGAAAAACATCTCAGAAAAGACAAAAGGAGATCAGTTGTCTCCTCTGCTTTTCTTTGCTTACAAGTCCACAGAGGAGGTGGAAATTCAGGTTTCTCATACTGACCATGTGCAACCATTGTCCAGTTACATACTGTGTGCCTTGGCCATTGACCAGAATGAATTAAAACAAGTAGCCTTTGTGTTTCTCTTTAACCAATTGTTAAGTACTCATGTGATCATGTATAGGGAGTGTTTGAAGGAGTAAAGAAATAGTTTATATAGTGTCTCCAACTATACACTCAGGTTTGATTTCTGACTGCCAAAATCAGCTTTTATTTTCCTTTAGGATGAGGTCCCTCCTGATGTTAATGACAGCAGGAGAAATAGAAGTATCTTATGAAAGCACTTGGAAAGCTGCTTGCTGATTCATGCAACAACAATTGGTGTCTGAAATGGAGCTAATTAATATTCTCATTATGATAATCACCTTCAACATTTCCCTTTATTTTTCCAGGCTCTTTTCTTAGTTATCTGTCTCTGAGATAAGAAAATTTTTATCAGTGTATCAGCCTGGATACATTTCAGGGAAAGAATGGCAAGAATTAATTCTGGTCTATCTGAGAGTACAATTAGGAAGCCTTCATGATGAGACTTGATCTCCAGATTATTGAATCAGATATCCTCAATTCAGGCTGCTCTGAAAACCTAATTCTCCATTCACTTTCCAAAATGCACTTAGAAATAATCACCACTGAAAGGGGAGAGGGGGAGGAGGAAAGTGGTACCTGTAAATGATCTTGGACAAAGCAATCATTTTCTAATAACAGATGCTTGTTTACAAAGTTATAGTTAAAATATATTTTTGCCTGCTTGTAAATTTTAATTTTATTGGAACAGCACAATATTCTGACATCTTATGTTAAAATTACCATCTTTTGGAAGTTATCATTGACCCCTCATTTTTCACACTTATTTTCTGTGTTCCTTGGACCTATGATCAACCCACTGATAGCTCTGAAAGAATAATTATAATAGATGACACTGCCTGATTTTGTTTCACTGGAAACTCATTTGGGCAGCATTATCCAAGCTTTGACACATCGATGGCTTGTCATATATTTTGTAAAGAATTCAGAGGGAAGAAAAAAGCAACTTCAGGTTTGATTAATGCTTTCCACAAATACAAATGAGTGTTACTTTGACTTCCAACTTGTCTTTGATTCTTGAGAACTGAATTAATTTTGTATTCTCTGGAGAAGCATGACTGTAACTAATAAGTAAAAAGCAGTAAAACATCCTGCTACCTAAAATTTGGGAAGTGGGGGGAAAACCAGCCAAAAAAAAATCCAACTGAATGAGACTCTCGACATATGTCAGAATGGGAGTGCAAACTGTTGCACTCTTGTTGTGCCTCATGTTCCAGATGCAGGCAACCATCCAAACTCAACAAGCAGCTCACGGGTTCCACTGGTCTTCCTCAACTACTTCCACTAAAGCAGAAACATTTTCCTGGCTTTCAAGCAGCAAACACACTGGTGAAATTCTGCTGCAAAACAGGGAGGAAAAAGAAGGAACCTGCACACCAAAAGATGTGGCAAAAATTTCACATGTGCTGACAGCACGTTAGAGGCTGAATTAAAGAAGTTTTGCTGTTGCAAGACTATCAGTCTATCTTCATCTTCATTATTAGAATCCCTTTTGGTTAGTCTATTTACCTGTTACAACCTTCAAGTTCATACCAGAATTTAAAGTTTTGAGGCAGGGATAACCTCTTCTGCAACTGACAAGCTACAGAAACTGCCAGAAAGGTATTTTATACATAACCTAGTGCAGAATTTGTCTATAAACAAATATGCCCATATAAAGTTTAGTTTAATCTCCAAACACAAAGCCCTACTGTTTGGATTACTTTAACATGAAGTTACCTCTTCAGTTATGTAAACGAGACACTTCTCCTTAAATAACAGGAAGTAGAGGCTTTTTTGAAGATGCTGTGTTGCATGACAAAGATGTTTCTATCATTTCATACAGCTGGTCATGTGATTGCAGTTCAAAGAAAAAAAATATATGAACCAAGTACTCAAAAGGAGTGGAAGAAAGATGTATTGCCAAACTGACTATTTTTAATGGAGTGAGCTATTAATTACATTAAACTTTTTGTAGATACTTTTAATACAAAGAACTTCTGGAATTAATTTTTTACCTACATAAATTGAATTGAGCAATAATTTTAGCTCTAATCCAATATTAATCTTAATACACTTTATTTTTTCAAATGGGCAAATATTAAAATAACTATGTAAATGTATTAACTGTAGGACTAGCAAGAAAAAGTAGTGGAGGGAGTGGCTAGACAAGCTCACATAGCAGTTTTAAGTCCAAATGCAAATATCCCACTTTATTTGTGTGTAAATGCTACGTAAGGCAGTTGTACCATCCATGTTGGGTATGACCCATTGGTTACATCATCAGTGATCTCCAAACTAGCTAGGCTTGCTCCTGCTGCAGAGATAGCTTCTGGAGGGGTTAACTACCCATTTAGACCTGCTCTGTGGTGTAGCAGTGGTGAGAGCACTGCCAGGATGCTCAGTGGTAAGCACGTAACGCACAGGGAATAGAAGTGCTATGTATACAATCAACATGATTCACGGGGAATAGAACAGAAAGAATAAAGAACAATACAAGATACTTCAAAACAGAATAATAAACTTGTTAAAGGAATAATTTTCTAGAGATATTTCTGTGCCATTGAGTCATAGCCTTCTACTCTGAACACAATTTTCATTTTTTACATTTACTGAGAATGCACACCGGTCTAAGGATTTATTTATGTCCAGAATAAGAGGAATTGTTTTCTCTCTTTCATTGTGTGGCTTGTTTATCTGCTGTCTAATAATTCATCAAAGCTGGAAATTATCAGTGTTGATGGAAAATGGTCTAGTTTAAAACTTTTGGTTGCTCTACCTATTTTTAATTAACATTCTCAAAGAAACTGTAAACATAAGTCGTCTGGTCCTCTATCAGGGAAACCACCATATACTTTTCTGTACCCTAGTATGTGTTGTACTCTATATGCTTTCCTTCCTCCCATGCATACACCTTACCCCTGAAACGAATTCAAATGTGCTTTTACCTAGTTTTCTCAGACTGTTCCATAGCTGAGCTCTCTGGCTAGAGTATTGGATTCTGGATAAAATTAGTGTTAAGTCAAATACTTGGAATAACACTTTTCCAATATTATTTTTTGTAGCTGGTATTGGTTATGGGCAGTGACAGGTAAATGTTGTAAGAGAAGTGAAAAATAAAAGGAAGGAAAAATTAAAAAATCATTTTAAAGAGATGTTTTCTTTGTGGGTTGGCTTTCCCCCAGATATTTATATGATCAAGCTGCTGTCTGAGAAATACTTATGATAAGCCTGAGTTTGTCCAAAAAAGCCTGTCTATGACTGAGCATTTGTGGAACTTTCAAGGTGTACAGTCTCCCTAAGAAACTTTCTACATACAGAGCAGCTTAACCTAAAATTTAAGCTTATGAGAACAGAACAACATAGGCTTTATGACTGTTAATGTGTAATTTACCACAGCAAGGGAGCAGATCCTAAGATCCCCTAGCCACAGAGTTAACAGAAGTGGGAAAAGTCTCCCTCTGTTCTTCATATCTCAGTGCATATACCTGTATGACAATGAAAAAAAAAAAACAAAGGAAAATTAAATTCAAATTATGTAGCTGGTCAATAAATCCTACATTACCCTGGTGAGACCTCTGACACGGAGTCCTCAATAAGCCAGAAAGAAAAGGCTTTAGCATTTTCTATCACTTCCTAACCCACTTATCTTCCAACCCTAGGTGAGTGTTTCGAGGCCCTTGAGGCAGCATCAAGAACTTCTCTTGTTTTAGAGAATCATATTCATCCAATCAAGGAAATTACATTAATGCAATTATGCAATTAATCACAGCTGACCAGTGAAGTTCCTGTGCAGTGCCAGAGTGCTGAACATGAGGATGATCAATAAGCACATTGGAGTGAGCAAATATCACATAAGCCCAAACAACAAATTTAAAGGACTCAAGATCTTCTCATAAATATTTAATGAACTGAAGATGAAGCTAAGTTTGACAAATTGTTATTTTTCCATTTCTGATAATAAGCATTTTCATTTTAGGTTTCATGAGACTTTTATCCCAGAATTCTAATAAGATATTTTAGTATTAAGAAATTTTTGAGAATTAATTTATTCATAATGCATGAAGAAAGAAAAAATTACTTGCCTTTGAATTTGCAAAATGATTTTTGATTTCTTTCAGAAGATAATTTCTTAGAATCTCCTTTCAGTGTCAGTGCATCCCTGTCTGGAAACAAAATCTAATTGTTGTGTTCTTGTAAGTACAAGATTATAGTGTTCATGAAAAGAAACATCCTAAACTTTTGTATTATTAAAAATTCCTTTCAAATACACCCTATCTCAATGTTATTTCCAATGCTGCTTGGACTTCTTAGAATGGGGCAAAGATATCTCTGTTTTTCTACTTCCTGCAACATGTGTGAAATCGTTATGTATTGCTGCCCTTTTTGACCTTAACTTACCAATATTTGAATTCTGGCAGGATCTCTGCAGGAAATGCTTGCTTAGAAATTGATGACAAGTTAATGATGTAACAATCTATGTATGAATTCAGTAATTCCTGTTTCCTGAGCCTAATGGGAGCCAGAATACCCCAGATCCGCTGAGCCATGTTGTGGTGCAGGCTCTCCTGTTGTTCTACTGCTCCTCACAGTTGCATCCTAATTATTTTTTCCTACTTTCCATGACTTTTCCCTGATGTCCTGACCTCCTAGGGAGGAAACCCTTTCCATGTAGCCTTGTTCCATTGTGTTTTCCCCAAGGCAAGGCTCTTTCTGGTGAATATAGCAGATCATTGCACTCCCAGGCTGTAATGCAGCCAAGTCATGGCAGCAATTATTGTTCTGCCTGTATAAATGCCATATAATGTATTTCTGCCCCTTCTTCCATGGACTCTACTAACTGCGTATTTTTCTTTTCAAATCCCAATTTGTATGTTTTCTGTTGCTTTTATTGTGGAAACCATCTCCCTTTCATTTTTGTCCTGCTCAAAAAAAAAAAAAAGAGGGAGCATCAGCTCCACCTGGCTATTGCAAACTTGGGAGGAAAGTTAGATAAAATGGGCCTATGAGGTGCCTGCTTCCAAACCTAGACTTTTTTCATGCTGTTACAGAAAAAATTACAGAACAATGATTTGTGTAAAGAGAAATACCTTCTACACTGCTGCTTATGAGTGTCTTAAAACAAAAGCTATACACTTGAGGGCAATGAATAGTTGTTTTCATCTCAATTTTGGTTTATGCTGTTCTTTGATCTAACATGAAAATCATTACAATTTATGAGATAAGGCAGCAGACAAGACCCCGGGGAGTTCTTCGTTATGTAACGCTACATCCAATTCATTATTTTGTGACTCTCTTCCTCAAATAGCTTTCTGAAAGATCAAGTTAGTCAAAGCTACTGTGGGTTTTTAACTTTGCTAAAATCTACCGTATTACATGCTCAGTGAATTTCCACAGCTTTTGTTCGAGTCACTGACAGCACCTGTCATTTGCCTTTTTATGTCTTGAAAGCTGCTGGTGGCAGCATAATCAAAGATGCTGAGTAAAAATATATATCCCAGAGCAGTGGCCCATAAAAGAAGGCTACTTAAATTTTAGCATAGCCTGTATGTGTTAACCTCTAGTTTCGTGGGGGGTTTTCTTGTATGTAGCAATAATCCATTGCCCGCTTGGAAATGAAGCTAGCAAGGGACATAAAGGATAATAAAAAGAGTTTTTTCAGATACGTGAATACTAAGAGGATGATCAGGGATAATGTAGGTCCCTTGCTGAATGAGGCGGGTGTCCTGGTAACAGGTGATGACGAGAAGGTGGAAATACTGAATGCCTTCTTTGCCTCAGTCTTCACTCCAAAGGCCCCTCGGGACCCTCAGATCCTGGATGAAAGTAGGAGTGTTTGGGGAATGAAGAGCTTCCCTCTAGTTGAGGTAGGGGTGGTCCAGGAGCGGCTCAAAAGGATTAACGCAAACAAATCCATGGGCCCAGATGGGTTACATCCACGTGTGCTGAGGGAGCTGGCGGAAGTGATTGCGGAGCCACTCTCATCTTCGACAGGTCTTGGAGAACAGGAGAAGTACCTGAGGACTGGAGGATAGCCAATATCACTCCAGTCTTTATAAAGGGCAAGAAGGTGGATCCTAGCAACTATTGGCCAGTCAGCCTCACTTCTGTCCCTGGAAAGGTGATGGAACACCTTGTTCTGGATGCCATCACCAAGCAACTGGAAGAGAAGGTCATGAGGAGTAGTCAGCATGGATTCACCAAGGGGACATTGTGCTCGACCAATCTCATAGCCTTCTAAGATCTCATCACTGGCTGGGTGGATGGAGGGAGAGCAGTGGATGTCATCTACCTTGACTTCAGCAAGGCTTTCGATACTGTCTCCCATGACATCCTGACAGAAAAGCTGAGAGATCATGGGATAGATGAGTAGACAGTGAGGTAGGTTGAGAACTGGCTGTCAGACCGGGCTCAGAGGGTCGTGATCAGTGGAGCAAAATCTGAATGGAGGCCTGTGACTAGCGGTGTTCCCCAGGGCTCGGTGTTGGATCCAGTCCTGTTTAATATCTTCATTGATGACCTTGATGAGGGAATAGCATCCACCCTCAGCAAGTACGCTGATGATACGAAGCTGGGAGGGGTGACTGACACTCAGGAACACTGCGCTGCCATCCAGCGAGACCTGGACAGGCTGGAAAGCTGGGCAGGGAGAAACCAGATGAGGTTTAATAAAAGCAAGTGTAAAGTCTTGCACCTGGGGAGGAATAACCGTCTGTATCAGTACAGGCTGGGGGATGACCTGCTGGAGAAGAGCTCTGTGCAGAAGGACCTGGGGGTCCTGGTTGATGACAGGATGGCTATGAGCCAGCAGTGTGCCCTGGGGGCTAAGAGGGCCAATGGGATCCTGGGATGCATCAGGAAGAGTGTGGCCAGCAGGTCGAAGGAGGTGATCCTCCCCCTCTACTCTGCCCTGGTCAGGCCCCACCTGGAGTATTGTGTCCAGTTCTGGGCTCCCTAGTATAAAAAAAGACAGGGATCTCCTTGAGAGAGTCCAGAGAAGGGCTACGAAGATGATTAAGGGCCTGGAACATCTCCCCTATGAGGAAAGGCTGAGTGAGCTGGGACTGTCCAGTCTGGGGAAAAGAAGACTAAGGGGGGACCTAATTAATGTTTATAAATATCTTAAGTATGGGATGCAGGGGGAATTGGCCAACGCCTTTTCAGTCGTCTGTGGAGACAGGACAAGGGGCAATGGCTGTAAACTGGAGCACAGGAAGTTCCGCACCAACATGGGGAAGAACTTTTCCCCAGTGAGGGTGACAGAGCCCTGGGACAGGCTGCCCAGGGAGGTGGTGGAGTCTCCTTCTCTGGAGATATTCAAGACTCGTCTGGATGCCGACCTGTGCAATATGAGCTGGGGACCCTGCTTTGGCAAGGGTGTTGGACCCGATGATCTCTCAAGTTACTTTCCAACCCCTATGATTCTGTGATTCTGTATCTGGGTAAGTTAAAAAAAAAGAGGTGCTGTTAAGGTAAAGAATGGAACTAAAATTCTATTCTCTTGTATTTCGTAGAAAGGATGGGAAAACATTCACTAATTGAGTATTATAGCCAAAACAAGAATCAACTATCTCTTTCAAGGTGTTAGGAAAATGTTTAAGGGCTTATTACTTAGAGCAAAGTTCTAAATAGTTATAAAAGTGCCAGGATTAAAGGCCCAGTGTTTTCTCTACAGCTGAAAATCACAGCTCCTATCTACTTTATCTGGGAAAACGTTATTTCCCCTCTTCTACTCTCAATGAAAAAATAAATAACATTATCTTTGTCTTTTCAACAGAAAAACTTGATATTTCATTCCTAGTCTTCTGTTTTATTGTAAAGTTTGTTGTCTTTGAATGGGAACATTCACCGAATGGTGACCTCTTCAGATAAGAGACTTGTATTTCATTCACTCTCACTTTAGCCATGGCAAAGTTGTCAGTGCAGAGTTCACAGCACATGTTCTGTAAGGCAGACAGGGTGGTTTATCTTCAAGATTTCCTAAAGAGTTACACATTCTTCGTAGGTCTACAGGCACCATATATTGCAGACTGGTGTGAAGTAAGCCTCTCTGATGTCTATGGGGAGCACTTTCCACCTCTGGGGAGAAGCAGTGGAGGAAGACTGGAAAATTGTAGTAAATTTTTTTTACTGGTTACCTTTTAAAAGAAAAGCATGCCTTTGGAGGGAATATTCAGTGAATTCAAGGGAGACGCTGAAGCTAACTATCTGTCACATTCTGGGTGGTCATGAGCATGAAATGCTGGTTTTGTTAGAGCGAAAAAAACATGTCATGTTCTGTAGCAGCATTGTCACCTGTCATACATGGATAGAATCATGGACTGCTTTAGCTGAAAGTGAAAAATACACTTTCAAGAAATGAATCTTTGATAATATAATAGCTTTGTGTACTGAAGCCAAGACCATGCCATTTTCTGTACATCTTCAGTGGACAGCAGCTTCTATTAATTAAATATTGTCACGTATTCTGAGATGATGAATGTTTTCATTCACTCTGAGTTGTCACTTGGTCTTTGGACAAGAATAGTCTTTGTTTTCTATAATCAAAGAAGGTCGTATAACCAGGTTTTGCTAGCAGATTTGTTCCATTCAAAGCATTATTTTTATTCTTATGGCTGTCTAGGTGCAATTGAGAGATGTACTTGCTCAACCTCTGCAGAATTCAGTGGGAATAGTTTCCTCTTCTGCAAATTTCATAACTCCCCCAATCAAATTCTGTAATAGGGTCATAATTTTGTTGTGTTTTCCTTCAAGACTTGAAATTTATTATGGGCTGGTTTTTAATTACATACTACAAGCTTTCTTTGGTTTGGCTGCATTAAAGGTGTGAAAGGAGGACAGTCCTCCTCCTTGGGACATCAGAAGAAGCAGCTGCTACCTTCTAGCAGCAGCAACATCATATGCTTTGAGTCAATAAATTACTATGTGTGTTTCAAACCCAGTCTGGGTTTCCACCCACTAAGGTACTATGTTTTATTTATGGACTTATTTGCTTGGTTGTTTCAGGGACATGGGAAAGAAAAAAAAGACCAAAAAGTAGTGTCCAGGGAATCCATACACACTTCCATTTGGGAAACATGGTTCTCCAGGGATGCAGAGTGTAATAGCTTAATGGGATATAACACAATATTTTCCAGTCTATTCCAACACATTTTGTTCCTTGGGAGAAGAGGTAACTGTTCACAGGAAGTTCATAATTTGCATTACTTTCTTACTATAGATTTTGATAGGCTTAAAAATTCCTTTTAAAGCCTGTCCCATTAAAGCCTAGGCTACTGGGGGTGTGTGAGCGTAAGGTCTGTGCATCTCAGTGACATTCTTGGAGATGTTAATTCTTGCTGCTTTATGAAGCAGTTAGAATTTGTGAATCTTTTGCAACATTCATAAGGGACCATAGAATATTTCTAGGAAAAAAAAAAAGGAGAAAAAGTAGGTTAGACTTGAAAGTTGTATAATATTCACAAAGGCTCCAAAAGATGCAAGCACCTGCATATTTCTAAACTGGCAGGAGATATAAGGTTTTGTCTGGTTAAAAGAACTAGTTAGAAAATAACAGGTTATGATGCATTTGAGTAAAAATATGAGTAAGAATAAAAACACTTTAAAAAGATCAATCTCTCATTAAACACAAAGCCATCAATATCCTTTATCCACAATCTCCTTAGACACTTTTTCTTGACTAGTTTTTTAATGATTATATTTTCTGTTAAAAGGTGCATGTAGAAATCTCAATAGGATAAGTTACGCTTATAAAGATTATTTTCCAGGTTTCTGTTGTTGTTCAGTTTGTTTTCCTTAGGACAGAGAGAAAAACAAAGAGAGAGGAGGAAACTAATTTTCTTAAATTAAGAAACATAGGTTTACTCAACTTTTTCTGAACCTTACTGTTCTTATTTCATGGCAAATATTTTCGGAGACAACAGCGGGATTGCAGCACTGGTTAGGATTATCAGAAGAGCTTAAAGTTAGCCTAATTCTTCTTTTGACATAGTGAAATGTTTATCAGTGGTGATGTTAGGGAAAATTGTAGGAGGATTGAGAGATTTTGAAAAATGCAACTTATGGCATGTTAATTATTGAATATTTTCTGTGCCAAATTCGAGTCATTTACCTCATCCCATTATAGGAATACTTAATTTGAAAACAAAAATCATATGATAACTGTTTTAATACTGTCGGCTTAGCAGCTGCAATCAAGATGATGTTGGAGGAAAACCAAGTAGAATATAATGCAAAGTGTGCATGTTAAAAAGTTCATTGCTATCCCTACATTTCCATTTTCTTAATTTTAGAGGAAGGAACACTCTGTGGAGAAAGGTTAAATATGACTAAGAATAAGAAAAATATGGCAAAGTTAGTATAAAATAATTCTGACAGCTCTACTTGAAAAACATCAGTCTTTAAACATCCCTATTTATAAGTCTGGAGTACTGTTGAACTGGAGGTCCTCATTCAAATATGCAATGAGAGCATACTAGAGGTGTGTTTTTTTCCCCTCCCCTAAAAGTGAATGTGGCTCCCATATGTTCTCTGCTAAGGTGCACGTGTTTTCCAATATCTAATTCTGAGGAGTGTGAATCAACGCAAATTTGCACTGAGATAGTCCTTACATCTTCAGAACAGTGAATAATTGATGAAAGACCTATTCTCAACTCTTGGTGGGAGTACCATTGTTTGAAGGGTAGAAACTCTTAAGTTTAAAGCACTGGTTATCTAAATGCAGAAAGAGAATCAAATTAATACAAGCTCTAAGTCCCTCATAAGGATAGGGTTTGCCTGCAGGTAGCAGAAGCTGCCAGGCAGCCCCAGATGAATGAAGAACAGCCCTGCTCTGGTGTAAGGCATTAGACAGATGTGAAGGTCCAGATAAGGGAGGGTGACATGCTGCAAAGACATCTTTTCTACAAGGACTAAGTCTCCAATCTTCCCTGGCAACTCAGTTGCAAATGTTTCTTTGAATGACTAAGCACTCCCTTAGATTAGTCTCCTTATTAAATCAAGTAATACTCAAGTCAAAATGAACCCTAGAATAGGTTTTAGGACCCTATGACTCTTGTCTTCGCTGTTTAATTTAGAAATAGCAGTGCTCTATTCCAGGTTAATTTTATTCTTTTATTCCGCTGCAGTGCTGAAGATAAATCAGTGCTACTGCAGCATGTGTGGTTGATACAGAAGGGATTATACAGAGAGTCTGCGAAGGGGGAAAAACTACAATTTCACCTCGAACTACCAGTATGAGGAGAGAGGCTCAAGGACAGGGACGCTCTGATCATTAGGGTAGCTGAGAATCCATGCTAGTTGTTCATTTTCAAGCAAAATGAAAATGGCAATTTATGTCCCCTTGCAATGAGAGACTAGAGTTTTATTTCCACTGATTAGTGGAAGCTTTTACCTATGGATCAATAATGCCAGGTGGCTACACTAAGTAGCAAGTACTCCTCTTGGTAGAGCAATCCTTTCTTGGGTACCAGCCATCAGTAAGCCCATTTTAAATGTGTCGCCTTCCACCATATGCCATCTGGGGTGGGGAGAGAAGTCTTTAAAAGATAATGCTTAAAAAAATAAGATCATCACTCCTTAAATTGGCATTTTGCAAAACATGGCATTTATGAGAATCTGGCAGAACAATTGTCAGAGCATCTCTATCAATACAAGAATGGAAAACAAACTCCCTGGCAGCCGCGTGCACAGCTGTGCGTGCCCACTCCCTCCCGCTTCTTCCTACCATGCAGTGCTTTTTTTAGCCTGTACTGTTTGCGTGATTAGGGGAGGGGGATGTGAGATTAGAAATGTCTCATAAAAAAAGAAAAGACCTTTAAATGCAGTTAATGCTTCTACAAAATAATTCTTTACAAACTTGGCAGTTGTTTTTTTAAAAAAAAATAAAATTCAGCACCCTGCCATCTGGAAATACCCCAGCATAATGTGGCACACAGACACGGGCAGAAGGGCTAATGCCGCTTAAAACCTCTCCTTGGTTGCAGCTGGGGTAGTGTGCAGAACTCACAGGTCTTTTTTTATTGTGGACAGACTGCCATGAAACAGGATGTATTCCTGGTCATGGGGATACTCTTGCCCAACAGGGTAGGGAGATACGAGGAAAGGCTGAATGAGCTGTTCAGCCTTGAGAAAAGAAGACTGAGAAGGAATCTGATCAATGTTTATAATTATCTGAAGTGTGGGACACGGGGAATGGCCAGTGTCTTCTCAGTGGTCTGTGGGGACAGGAAGGGGTGATGGCCTCAAGTTGGAGCACAGGAAGTTCTGCACCAATATGCAGAAGAACTTCATGGTGAGGGTGAGGGAGCCCTGGGACAGGCTGCCCAGGGGGGTGTGGAGTCTCCTTCTCTGGAGATATTCAAGACCCATCTGGACACCAACCTGTGCAACCTGTCCTAGAGAACCTGCTTTGGCAGGGGGTTGGACCCCATGATCTCTTGGGATCCCTTCCAGCCCCTGTGATTCTGTGAATTTTTTTAATAGGCCTTTTTAGGAAGGTCGGGCCCACCTGTTGGGAGCAGGGATATTCAAAGAAACATGAGGAGGTGCAGAGGATAATTTGTAATAGAGCAGAATCCTCCTTGTCCTGTCATTGAGAGATGGGGCATACCCAGCAGGGACAGACTCAGGACAGAGAGCAACATGATTTCATTCGTGCTGTCCTGGGTAGTGACATGGATGTACTTTTCAGCTAGTGCTGTCTCATTGTAGTGCTGTGTGGTAAAGGGATGAAATGTTTAAAAAAATAATTGTTTCTGCGTGATAAAGTATTAGGCCTTGGTCTTTCTACAGAATAACTTCAAGGAGGCTAAACAAAGCCCCTGGGGCAGGTCCAGTCAGGCTCAGTCTGCGATCATCCGTGATGGAAAGCAGAGTGATGGCAGGGGATAGTGCAACTTCTCTTTACAAGCAAAGCTAGAAACAAAATTCACCGGCAGGAATTGGAAATTCCTATCTGGTAGGCTATAGTTTTGCCTTTGATGTTAGTTTTATGCTCTAAAAATTATTCCTGTTCTTGCTCCACTTCCTTTTTCCTGCTCTACTTCATCTGAGGCTCCTGCCCATGTCATTAAAAGGCATCAGAAGATTTTTTTTTAATGCTGAAACAAAGCTGCTTGACCTGGGGCTTTGGCTGTGTTTATTTTTCTGGGTTTGGCCCACACTTTCTGCCAGTCATCTTTATTTTACAACCAGTGTTTAAGAGGTTGCATCAGGGAAGCTGCCTGTTGTAATCGCTGGAGGGCAGAACCTTGTTCATTTGCCTGAATGGCTACCAAAGAACAGAGCCAAGTGGTCAGCATCTTGGCCTGCTTTTGAGCTACAGGTCCTTAGGTAGCATCAGCAGCAGAGTGAAGAATCACATAAACAGAAAATACGTTCCATGGGGCAAGCAGCAAGGGATGGGGAGCAGCCAGGCCAGAAGGATTTTCAAATGGCACCAGGTGATTGCTCAAGCAAGAGCTGGGTTTTGCTTTGATGACTTCCACAACGCTAAGGAGGCCACCCACAGCCTGAGTTTAGAGCCACTTCAGCCCCATTTCTCAGCTTTTTTCTATATCAAGTAAATGTCTGGAGAAGAGAAATAAATACTGTGAGCACACCCCTTGCATTCTAATCTCTTATCGTTCTTGCAAATTGGTCAGGTTCCTTCAGAGGGTCTCAACTACTGAATTCAAAGTTTTAATTCAGCTTGACAATTTGCCCATTTGCAGAGTGGGCTTGCCTGGGCTTCTGAGAGTATCAGCACTGTGTTGCAGGTCTTTAAAAGAGAGAATAAATTCAAAGAAACACAACTGAAATAAGATTAGGTTGCTTATGGCTGCACGAGCGGTTTATATGCATTCCAATGCTAATTAGAATGTTTCTTTTAATGTCATTTATTTGCATATCTTTTGGTGTATTATACAGCTTGCAAATTCTTAGCAGGCATTTGGAAACCATTATATGTTATTACTTCCTTAAAATCCTAACACTTATATCAGGTCACCCAGCTGTTTAGCATCTGATAACAAGATTAGAGGGATTGATTGTACTCACTGTAAGATTGCAAATACCTATTAATCTAGGAGACTTTGGAAGTTAATCAAAATGATATTTTTCTTCTGAGAATGATACAAACAGTTGAAAATACATTTGTAATTTGCAATGGGTATTTTAGTCTCTAAGGTACGTTATTACTTTTGAATACTAATCTTTTTAGCTCTTAGTGTAATTATTATAACTTTGCATAGTAGGTAGTTAATACTCGCAGTTTCTGCTATTCAGTATGTTGGAACTGTCCATGTTTTCATTAATTCCATCAATCAAACTTAACTCTCCTCCACCTCTAAGAAGTAATTATAATTATTTTTATGACCATATATATGCTAATGAAAGAAGTATTTCAAGACATTTTAATTAATTCTCAAAATGCTTATGGACTCAACGCTGACATTGTCTCAGAATGACTAGTGCAAAGAAAAAAAATCAAATTATAAGGTTATGGATAATTGGAATAAGGCAGGAAGTTTTGCCAAGCACAATCAGAAACATCTTATTGTGATAATTCATTTAGCTTCAAACTCTCCGTTGTGTAATTATAGACTTAACTATTTTGTTTTCAAAGTAGCTTAAATCCACAATTTTTTTTGAGACCTCTGACACATAGATGCCTTAAAATCTTTACCTTTCTACATCTTTTCTCTCTCCATTTGTTTCCTAAATTTGTTGGTACGTCCTGGGTCCCATCCTCTGCATTCACTGTAAGAAAATGGGTGAGGAAACTTGCAAAACACTTTTATGTAAATAGAAACAAGGGGGGTTGGAGCTCTGTGATCCTTGGGGTCCCTTCCAACTCATACCATTCTATGATTCTATGATTACAACTTTGATTTTTCAGAGGTGTCTTAAGCCATTTCAATGCCTAGAGCAGAAATTGCTGAAGTAATTTAGGAGCACAGTAGAAGTCAATAAAACATGTTTGAAAATCAATTGGATATTTTTGAAAATAAAATGGCTGGGAGGAAAGCTTCCAAATTTTTGGTTCAGCTTTAAAAATCTGCCTTGATTTATTTCTGAAAATCTCAGCCATAGGTATACGGTAAAACAAATGTTGTTTGATATTTAGAATCATAACTGACCATCTGATAGCATGGGAGTTATTTAGGATAGTTTATTGAGGAATTGGGCTTTTGAAGGAACTGCAGAGAGATTTTTAGGGGAAAGCCCATCCTGGTACTTGCAGATCTGTGGCCAGATAGAAATGCCTGAGCAGAAATTAGTGAATAGGCTGCACCTTCCATCACTTTTAATTGACCTCCTGAGTGGACTGACTGAACCACCCTTGGAAAAGTTGCAAAACCTCTGTGTTCCCTCCCTTTGATCACACCATGTGATGGCAACAGGTCTGGTGACCCGAGCCAGATCTTTGACTCAGGTTAGACTCAAACTCTTCATTTCTTTTTCCACTTAGGCCTGACTTCCCATTCTTGGCTCTGAATTCCTGCAGTCTACCTCTGGCAAATCAGTGTCTAAGGTGGCAGAAACATTTCTGCCATAAGCCTGTGAAGCTTCAGAGTACAATATTTAACAAATATTTACTTTATAATGGCAAACTAGGTTGAACATTAAAGTTATGAAGTATGTGCTGGTATTGGCACAAGCAGTTTTAAAGTGAAGAATCTTGCAGAGCTAATGCTGTCATTTCTCCTTCTACTCATCATTAAGAATTCCTTTGTCAGCATATGTTGTGTTTGCTGGCCCTTTCCTTTCAAAATGGAGTTTAGGGCAAATGCATTGAGTTGGGCCATTTCTGGAGCACTCCAGTTCTTCTGCACGAAGAACAAGCTAAAAAAATATTGCCAGTTGGTATGGTTTGCAGGAGGTTGGGAGAAATTCATAAACAAATACAGGGCTTTGAGGATCCTTATTCTGGCGGGGTAGTCAGCAGAGGTCAGATTCTGGCCTTGCAGAGGTGGCATGTGGGGTAGACCCCACTGGGGATTTGGATGGTGTGACTGTGCTGGGGTTGGGTCCCAAATGTATAAGTCGTATTTCTTCTTGCATTGAGTTCTGGCATATCCAAGCAGCTTTGTCTCTTCACCCCTTTCAGCACTGATGACCCTTTGTGCAATTTCTTTGACGGAAATAAAATCTTCTTGTTCCAGCTGTCTCAGAGCTGGTGACTGCCAGGCCAAAGGAGATACAGAAGCGACCTTTTAGGATGAAATATCTTTATATCTCTAGGAGACTGTTTTCATGTGCTGCTTTGCTTTGCTCGTGTGATATGAGGTTTACACAACCTATTTTTGGTGTCACCTCAATACAAGAAATATCAAGAGCTTTACCTGTTTTCATCTGAGGACAGGCAGAAGTACTGCAAGTTGGAGCACATCTTGGTTACTTATGTCTTGCCCTTCTCTTCCACTTAAATAAATTCCTACTTTCCCCTCCCACGTATACCTGTTTAACTGAAAGAAGCTATTGAGCTTTTTCAATGTGCAGCTTGTTGGGTCAGTGGAAGGATATGACCAAATGCTTCCCACCTGCTTGAACAAAGAAATGAGTTTCATAGTAGTGAATCATAATTTTTTATTTGTTGGTCATTAGTTGTAACCTAATGAAATACCTGTAGGGATAAGTATTTTAGAAGATCTAAAGAAGTCTGTGCCCAGATATGTGCCATATCCTGAGCCCTTTCTCTGAGGTACCTGTTATCTATTGCTTCAGTCAAATTCTGGAAAAAAGTAAAGTAAAAACTGATCGGTGGAAGCTTACAGATTGCATATATCAGAACCTGTGTTTTTAAATTTAGCCACCTAAAGTATTGAGGAAATCATAAAGTATATTTAATTTTTGTGATTTTGATATCCTTCCTAATTTTTTTCCCAATTTCTCTCTAGAAATGGTTGAGAAAGCCATTGGGTTTCACATATCTGTTTCAAAGCAGACATAATTTTTTTTTTAAGGTATAGGATTTTGGGAAGGATTGTGGACTTTCAAACTAGACTGTAGAATAGTGATCAGGACCATCGTGCATCAGCTCCATCCAGGTCCTGTGGTGAGATCTCTTGCACAAAAGTCTTTGCTTTCCTTTCCTGCAGAGGTTGTAAACACAGAACAAATTTCCTTCGATCTTGATGACTTAAAACCATCCAAAACACCAGGTTAAAGGGGGCTAGAGGTCTTTTGTTGTGTATGGATCATCTAGGAATGGTGGCAGCAGAGAGAGAAGCGGTATCAGCAGGGTAGTTTAAGCGTGCTACCCCTAAGCAAGCTGTCTTAGGTGGTGCTGTCAATAATAACTTCATTATGTTTTGTACAGTGTCTGGTTTTTACATTCTACTACTAAAACTTTTCCTTTTTGTTTTCCAAAGAGAATGAATCCCCTGAAACTGAATATTTTTCCTTTTGAATCACAGTGGATATAAACACTGTTTTTTCTTTAGTTCTCAATAGTTGTTCATTTTATTAAAAAGATCCTGGAAAAAAAACCCAAACCCAAAGGTTGTTTTTTCATTTAATTGATTTTAAAATTTTTTTATCATGGCAGAAGAAAAAAAAAAAAATCACCACTGTGTTTTGAGGCAAGCATTTTGCATGGGACTACATTTAATCACACAGTTTGTGTTTCAGCAGAAGACACAAACTTCCAGCACTTTGATCCAGGGCTGTGTCAAAACTGCTTAGCACTGAGCCCCCACATCAGAGACAGGTCAGACAAGCAGTTAAATAAATATGGGAAAGGGGAGTTGGTGGAAAAGTGTCCTAAGAAGTGGGTTTTGCTGTATTTCTCCTGTGTAGAGAAGGAATCCATGGCTATTGCAACTCCTCTTTAAAACCTGTATCTCAGCCGCCTTTGTGTCCTCCTTGGGGCTGTGGCACAGTGATTCTGGCAATGCAGACCAGATGTCGGGACAATTTCAAGATCAGTTCTCTATAAATAGCCTCCCAGCCAACCTATGTTCCTTTTTAAATAATATTAATCTAAAATATGTTATATTTTAAATGCATTCATTTCTGGAGAATCTGCAGGATTAAAAATGTAAATGAGCATTTTAATGGAAAGAAACAAATTACTTCTAATGTGCTATATGAAATTCTGCTTCCTGGAAACTGGATTGCATATAGATGTGATTGAGACTTTGAAAAAAGGCTGTGATATACAGATAGATGATATTTAATGGCTCCAAATGGAAGATAAGTTTATACCTTGGGGAATTATGTAAATTTCTGTCTAAATTTCATACTGCTGTGTAGTACACAAAGCAATGTATGTAAAACCGCTTTGAAAACCTATTAGAAAACACAAAGGTTAAGCAGGTACAATAAAAAATATTAATGTGAGAGTAGAGTAACTGATGCTGAAACTGCAGGGAGATGTGTGTGGTATTATAATTAAATTTTTGAGAATTGCAATGCAGGTGGCAAATGCTGTCATTGGACTCAGCATGCAATGGAAAGCTGCTAAGATTCATAAACACACACAACTGTGTATAATTAGAAAAATCTGCCCATCTAAAACTAATTGTGTGTTCAAAACTTTGGGCAGTAAGCGTGTAAAATAAATTGGGATTCTTCCTGTCATATTTTGCTTCCTCAGGCTGTTAGATGGTAAAACTGGAGTGTTGTTCTAGAAGGTGTCTCAGGGCTCAATTTCCTTTGAACCAGCTCTGGCAGTACCGTGTTATATTGGAGATGGGGTTTTACACTTGAGTTCGGTGTCCTGTGTTCTGGTGGAGGCAACTATATGCATCTATACATCCCTTCACCCTTCTACACCCACCCCATTCCATGGTTTTACACCAGCAATCCCATGCAAGAAATAAGACCTGAATTTTAGGGTTGAATGAAGCTGCTTTTGATATTTATTTTTTGTCTGTGTGGCTTGATCCTGCAATCCCAATGCATGAAGAAACAATTATGTTTGAACTTGTGCCAGACCTCATTACTAAAATGCTTTTCTTTCTGCTTGCCTTCTCCTTTTCCATGTAATATTTACAGGGGAAAAAAGCAAATATTTTTCATTATAGCTGCTTTCTAGATAGCTGCGTCTGTGTTGTTTTCCTCTCTAATAAAGGAAAAACTTCCTCCCTTAAATTATTTCAAGAGGGAGGGACTGTTTGTATTCAGAAGACAATCTTTTTAAAAATAGCTTTCCTTGGCTGCTATAAATCTTTATCATCACTAAACTCCAGCAATCAAACAAGAGCAGTTAAAACAGTTCAAGAAAACATAGGCTCTCCAGCAACCTCGGTAGCTTTAATGATCTGGTAAAAGACCAAACAAATAGACATAATTATCATTAAAAAAGCTATTACATAGCTCATCCCATCTGAATTGTTTATGGGTTAAAAATTAAAGTACTTAAAGTCATCGGAGGTTTCCTTTGCTTTCAGATACTCTCCTTTCCCACTGAGCTTGTTGCAGCCATTAAGGCTCTTACCCTTAGAAGGAATGGGATAATGAAATCCATACTTTTCTCTTACTAGAGTAAAGCATCTTAGTTCACTGATTTACTGTCTCGGCTTCAGTACCTGATCACACTGATACTTGAGTGTGTGTGTCTGAGTTGTGTGTGCATGGCTGCCTGTCAGCAGCTATTCCTTGTCTTCATGCCCGAGTCTCAAAGTCTGTGGTAATAAAGTACGGGAATAACATTGTCTCTGGCACTTCCCTGTTTTCAATGTAAAACAATGTCCTAGGTGAACGAAACCAACAGTTTAATGTCTTTTCAGCTTTATTTTAGGTTCATCTGTTTCAGGGGATCAAATTAGATCTGCAATTTTCAGACGGGCATGGCAATGCAGGTTAAAGGAGACATCATAGTTATGAGGGTCATTGATGCTTGAAGATGTCTTCAAACAAGAGCAAAGTCATCTGGGTGTAGGTCTATGCCAGCCTCCGGAACTAAACCTGTTCTAGCTGGGCAAGCAAGGTACATGTACCTCCACTCTAAGGGCTTGGTTTATCTGCTAGCAAGTGTTACTGGGACATATGTTTTCAATTCAACAGTCTACTTAAGGCAACAAGGATGGAGAAGGGTTGTAAGGTACTGGAAATTTGCTTTAACAATTGCCAACAGGACCATCCCCCCCCCTTTTTTCCTTTCACCTAACTAAACCTCATTCCTAGCACACTGCATCACCTCCCTCTCCCTCTCCCTCTCCCTCTCCCTCTCCCTCTCCCTCTCCCTCTCCCTCTCCCTCTCCCTCTCCCTCTCCCTCTCCCTCTCCCCTAACAATTGGACGTCACTCAGGGGTTAAGCCCAGCCGCCCCCAGCCACCCAGAGCAATCTGAGGTTCGGTTGGAATGCAAGGGGGTTTAACCTCTGCTGAACTAAATCTTGCCTAGGTTGTGGATCGTGACAAGGGTCTGGAGGGGAAGTATTATGAGGAGAGGCCGAAGTCTCTTGCGTTGTTCAGCCAGCAGAAAAGGAGACTGAGGAGAGACCTTGTGGTGGTCTGTGGCTTCCTGACAATGGGGGAGTGAAGGGGCAGGCACTGATCTCTCTTTGGTGACCAGGGATTGAACCTGAGGGAATGGCATGAAGCTGCAACAGGGAAGGTTTAGATTGGCTTTAGGAAGAGGTTCTGTACTGAGAGGGGGGTCGGACACTGGAACAGGCTCCCCAGGGAAGGGGTCACAGCCCCAAACTGGTCTGAGGTCAAGAAGCATCTGGACGATGTGCTTAGTCCCATGCTCTGACTTGGCTGGCTCTGTGGAGCCAGGAGTTGGGCTGTGGATGGTCCTTAGAACCCCAGCTCAGGGGGGGTCTAGGATTCTATGATTCTACTTCTTGAAGTAAGGTTTTGCAGTTGTAATTTGTGCTGCAGTGTGTAGCGTGGTTACAGCTTTCCCTTAACTCTGCCCTGTATTTCCATACTACTGATAAGGAACAAAATATCTCCTAAAATGCCTACACTGACACAAGCTTCACCCAATTTCCCTTTCTCTAGTACGTTCATGTTAAGTATGTAGCAAACAACCCTTAGGGAAGGAATGACTTATAATGACTAGGATATCTATTGGCAAATGTTTTAAGGCTTGTTTCTTTCATTTGTATGTTGGGTTTTTTTATATAAAACTTTGGCAAGTCATTAAACCAAGGAATTTTGTATTCAATCTTTATTCATGCTGCATGTGTGCTGTCACAGACAGATGCTTTCACACAGTTTTAAGGACAGGTTTCTTTCTGCTAGAGTGATTGATTTGCCGTATAAATCAGTTCCCACATAAAATTCACAAGGAACAAGTGATAGGTCATGAAGCAATGAACTGATGTTGAGGATTTGCTTCCTTGTATTTCTCTCTCTTAATTCCAGTGTTAACCATTCTCATGCTCCCCCTCTAAAGACTGTGCTTTGCTTCGATCTCTGAGTGTACTTGGGGGTGAATGAGCCAAACAAAGCAAAGGGGGAATAAAGACCAGGCAATCCTTCTACACTTGAAGGACTTGGTGGTTTTGATTGCCCGAGAGGGACCCTAATGTAAATAACATACTGTATTGTGTGTATTCTGGCTGCAGCCTTTATGCAGAGCTGTGAAGGAAACCCTAAGTAAATACACTAATGAAGTAACATTTGCTGCTACTAAATTTAGGGGGAAAAATAATTGCTGCATTGCATCAGTGGCTTAAAGACAGTGCTCAAGAGCTGCTCCTGAAAGTAAGGATATATGGTTCATGCATTGTTTTAATGTACAGAACATGCGATCAGTAAGTTTTTAACACAAATAGGTGGATTCACCTGGGATTTTACATACTGGCCTGTGGAGACAGACTCCTACCTGTTCAAAGACACTGTAGAATATTACAGCTGTGAGGAAGCTGTAACTTGCTTTACACAGTATTGTAGGAAAGAGAACCTTGGAAAACTGATGAACAGAAACCTTAATTTTGACAATGGTGTCAACTAACAGTGGTAAAACTTGGAGAAATTATTGTTACAGAGAAAAAAAGCGGAAACTGCTTTTGATATTCTAGTAAACACCTTATTTCCTTGGTGGGGTTAAAGGTTCCTTTTTCTTAACGGTATAGCTGTTAAAAATTACTTTGAAATATATCAACAATTTTAATTTGCTACCTTGAGGTGTGGGCACCTAAAATGCTGTAAAACCACGGGCTCTGCTGTTACATCACCCAGGAGAGATGCCTTGCCAGATTTCCACCTTTCAGTGCCCAGATATCTGCTGCGTTTGTTGTTACTAACAGTGGTGGGTTTTCAGGGTCTGAAAAGGATTGAGAGAAGCTGAGGATGTACTTTCTTGCTTCTGGTAGGATGGCTTTTAGAATAAAAGTGAGTGTAAATAGGGAGCTGAGAGATACCCATGTAACTTGTTACTATCAGAGTAATGTTGAATTGAGTTGGCAGCAGTAGCCATGGCTGCCTGGAAGCAGAGAGGTATTCTACTGAAACTTAATGAGAGGAGAAACAAACAATGACATTGGAGAATTAAGATTTTACTTGCTCTGATATTTGTGAATCTACCCACATCAACACATTTTAACATTATATCCTGGTCTCACATGCGAGTTTCACTTGCCTTGGCAAGTACAACTCTAAGATTTCTTTTCCTTGTTTATTTGTTTTAAAGAGTTACAGCTGTAAGACCAGATGCTAGTTTGAGTTCAAACTTTAGGTGACTGTGGTTGTTTTGGCTCTCATGGTGGGGAGCTGAAAAAACTGAGAGGACAAAGTGCTGCAAATAGAGATGGAAAGTGTCTAGCAGGGAAGATTTTCAGGCTCCCTGAGTTGATTAAGCTATTTGATTAAATATGGGAAAGTGATATCAACTTTAATATTCATTCAGATAATAATAACATGTGAACAGACACCACTCAACAAGTAGAACAATCAAAAAGGTTGAATGAAGAAAAAGGCACAGAAAAGTCAGGAATGAAATGGGGTCACTTATATCAGGTTTGGCTCTAGGAGGAGTTAGATAGCATAGCCGTAAAGTACAAGACCACTGAAGACCTCTTTATAAATGCAGGCATACTAGAAAAATCTAAAACAAAACATTTTTCTTCTTTAATTTCTCTTTAGAAGAAGAAACGAAAAAGACCTCGTTTTTGTAAAAAGGGCTTCATCTTGTGGTCTGAAATAGCTTTCTATGACAGTCTTCACGGTTGTTCAGAATGCAAAATAATTTTTTGGGGCTTGAGTAGGAATTTAGAGCTGTATTTGGTCTATATGAGAGGAGATTTATGTACATTTATATTTATCTTTTCTTCTAACTTGTGTCACATATGCCTAAACAGCCTTTGCAGATCAGTGGAAAAAGAGGAAAAAATGAAAGTATAGACTTGGGACACTTGAACTGCTGTAAATATCAAATCCTAACAAAGTCAAGGAGTGCCTTAAAACATGAACTGTGATCCTGGATTTTTGGACAGATGTCCTAGAAACTAAGAGCACTGTAACTCACTCTTAGGTGAGTTATGCTCATGTGTTTAGCTGAGCATCTGGATGATAACGTTTCTTATCAGCAAAACCATGATTTTCTTGAAGTTAAGGGAGTTTTGCAATCATTTTCTAGGATTGGTATTCCATCTTTTCAACCTTGGAGATATTCACAGTTTGCATAGCGTCTGACAGCAACTTTCCTTCAAGATCTGGAGAAAAGAGGGATAGTGATTATGGAAGACAAATATAGGCACTAACGATTAGTGGAAATGATTGATAAATGAGGTGGGGAATGGGAACAAATTTGAGACACAAAAAGGCAGAAACAAATGTTTAAATTTAGAGTTCTGTCCTCAAAAAGTCCCTGCCTGTCAAATATGCGGAAATAAATTATGAAAATCTTGGCATTTGATATTTCACAACGACAGCTATGACATTCATGAGATGTATGCTGCTAAGTCATTGCCCACGGCAGGTTTATACAGCATGCACAGCTTCTCTAGGAAACGGGCAGCATGCTTGAATATGTGTTAGAGCCTACAGAATATTCCAAAGATCCAGTCTGTTTTCGAGGGCAGTCTGAAATCTGGGCTGGTCACATCATGTAGCACTTGGGTAGCTTTTTTGTCTGAGTTCTAGTTGTGTCACTCGGGTACATCTGGGCAAAACAGCTTTAGTTATTTGAACACTTATCACAGAGGGAACTCTCAAAATTGGATCTGCCTCCTTTGATATCGGTCACAAAAGTCCTATTGATTTCCATGGAGCTGTGCTTCATCCACAGGCTCCTGGTGCCTTACCATTGCCACCTATGCTGGAGCTGAGCCTACAGATAAAACATGGAATATTGCATTTTTCTCCATTAAAGCTTTCCTTTTCATAATTATTATAAAAGCAATATGAAGACAAGTTGGTTCTGATTGACTCACACACCAACTCATCATGCTAATAACTTAAATTTCTTATTTCCTGTATTTATTTGTCTGTCTACACCTGCCTGTTATTTTTTGTGTAGACTGAAAGCTTTGTTTATTCAGTTTGTACAGCACCTGGCACGATTTATTACTTTCCCCAGAGAACAGCTTCTGGAAGCTGTGATAGTTAACAAGAAAAAGCTTAGTCAACTTTTGCAGACAGAAATAGGGAGTACTACAATAAAAAAAGATTTCCTTTAACAAGATTAACATTTCATAAATGTGCATGCTTTTTCATTCAGACCTTTGAATTTGGAAATAACTAATGAGCTAAAATAGTATAATCCTTTATTATAGGGATTCTTTTTCTCTCCTCGCTTTATAGAAGAAAATAACCACAAAGGTCAGAAAAATTTCACATGTCCTAAGATGATATTAGATGGATCCTGTATTTATTTTTTTAAGTTACAATATTTAAATATCAAGTGTCCCTGGGAGAAATAAATTATTCATCATAATTAGAAAACGTAATTTTAGAAAAAAAATCATTTATTGGTGACCAAGCAGCATATTCAATGAGAATGTTTCTTCTTTTGTACAATAGCTGTGTACTTTGAGATAATGTTCTAATTAACCTAATTGCAGCTACTGTATTGAACTGTAGGTTGAGATCCAAAGTGTCATGGCAACTAGCAGAAAAGCTCCACGAGCCTCTGCTTTCTCAGTGTAGTCTCAAAAATAGCTCTTTATTATAGGAAATAAGGAGGTAAATCTTCTTAACAAGATAAAGCTTGAACCAAGAAAGAATTTTCCCCTTTGCACTTGATGGTAAAGCATAAATTAAGCATTCCTGCTTCAACTTAATTAGCATAAGCCATCATAATAATGTACCCCATAAGTGTTTGCTTTTCCTGTCTAGAGCAAACCTCCCATGCTCAGGAGATTTACTGTAAATCATTGAATATTAATTTCTTGGATTTTATTGAAGAACATTTTACACAGCCAGCTTAGGAGAGAGAACAATCATTTCCCTTCCCTTGCAGGAAAGACCTTTTTTAATAGTGTGATATTAACTAAAAGGAACTCCATGAAAAGCTGCTCCAGTTTTATGATCTTGCTAGACTCTGGAGACAGCTGGAAGTGGGAATTTCAGAAAATAGGAAGTGTGTATTTTAAATATGGCTTACTCAAATGCCTGATGGTATTACGTGCCTCTGTACACTGCAACTCATGTAATCTTTCATTCTCTTAACAATTGTAATGCTAATTAGAAAATTGCTTCCTGGTTTAATTCATAGAAATGTATGATTCCAGACAGGCTGAGTAATGAGTGCAAAACTGACATAAATTGAGGAGAAAGCTTTGCATGTAGAAAGATCACAGGACGAGCCTAATAAATTATATAAGTGTAAAACATAATGGAGTCTACTTAACACTGATGCTTGGGTAATATCATCTAAGAAAGGAAAGATAATTACTCTATGTGCTATTTCCCAGAAATTAGCAATCTTGTCTAATATATACAGCTTTTTCTCTGCAACTTTTTTTTTCCCCCTGAGAAGTAAGGTTCATGTATATTGGATTTCATTTCTACTGACTACTTATATCTGTGCTGGTGGAGATCTCAAAATAATGTTCCATCAAATTATAATTTCATGAGCTTTTTGTTCTCTGTCATTAACTGATTTTGGAAACAAATATTTACGAGTTCCGTTTGTTTTTCATATGCTTGCCTGGGAAATAGGGCAGCTGGGAGCAGCCTACTGCCAGGACCACTTATGCCATCCAGGGATGGTTCCCTTCTGCTCTACATTGCAGCCTTGATGGGGCATGTGGCTTGACTTTAATTACTGGAATTTTCTATTTTCCAGGCATTGCTTTCCCACGTATTTCACTTTCCAATGTATCTACCATCCTTTTTTTCAGAGAGAAAAGCCTTATAAAATTATGTCCTTAACCCATTAGTTTGTGTTGAGTAGTTGGAAAGCATAGACCTGAAAAAGAAATACTAAAATCTAGACATATTTTTCTTCCTTCCCCTAAAATCCACGCCAAAAAGCAATTTATGAGAAGAGGAACACAGCAACCTCTAGCTAACACTGATATTGGGTTCCTAGGAAAGGCAAGATGGGATAAAACTTAAATTCTCATCCCTTAAAGTATGGAAATAGCAGTAGGTCCATAACCAGGAGGGATTCTTGTTATTGGGGCAGATGTTGGTAATGTAAGGGCCAAATATTTATCCTGCTGTTCCAAGAGTTATTAACAAAACACATATTTGAAAGGCTTTTGTTAATGGCATTTCATACCCAACTGTTTGCTGTGCAGAAACAAGTACTTGCATAAATAAATGAGTGGTGAATGTCCAACTGCCATCAGCACACACAAATGTAACTTGTCTGAACAATTTTCCAGTCATAAACATTTATACTTGCAAGTTGAAGCTGGTCAGGGGGTAAATCCAACTAAAATACCAATGCAGAAGTGATGACCACTGCAACACACTGTCTGGTCGACTGCACTTAATTTCCTTTGTGAGACTTTAGGCAGTTAAAGCAAATCCCACATTGAAATGTCACTACTGAGCTCTGACTACTGGAAAGTTGGAACTAGTGTTCCAGCTTTTATGAGGTCTGATATAAAACTCGATGAATCCTCCATGAATGAAATGAAGTCTTCAAAGTTCTCCTGTTTTGCTTTAAATGAAACCAGTACATATTTCTAAACTTTTTTCTTTTAGACCTAAGCATAAATGTTTTCTCTAAACAGTTTTAAGTACTTAAAAGAATATGTAATTTTATACTTCCTAAACCCCTTCTCTGTAAGGTAAAGAACATAAGAGGTCTAGAGAGATTAAGGACTCAATTTAAAAGTAATCAAATACCCATTTTCCCATGAATATTTAGACCAGTGGCTTGCCAGAAGTCACTCCTGAAGCTGACAAATCCTGGGCTTATTTTGCTTCAGTGAAGGACCATCATTTCCTCCTCTCTGTTCTCTTGAATTGGAATTTTTTTCACGCTCAGACTGCCCAGGATAATCTAGAAACATGTCTGCTGCCACAGCTCTGAGCATGAGCAGAAAGAAAAATCTCAGGCTTGAGAGCAGCAGAATAACCAATCACAGCTTTGAACTTCTTATTCTCCATCACTCTGCAGCCGTTGACATTAAAAATGAATTCAGGGAGAAGGACTCAGAGAAACAGCACTGTGTATCTAGCAAAAGGCTGGAGAGTCTTGAAACTAAATCGTATTGCAAAGCTGATTTTGCAATTTGTCAAATTCAATGTCCTTAAGCTATATTCAGCTTGTTCTAGTTTCTGACTGGAGGCTTTCCTTCTTTTTATCCTAAGACACAGGTTTAAGCAACAACAAATTGCACAATGTAACTGGGTGAAACTTGGAATTTATTTTTTAATGCAACGCAACCCATTTTTTAAAAATTATTATAAATTCCCACCTCCTTTGCCAATGGGGGTTATTAGATCTTCTGGTTCTGTGGTGCTCCCACACGTGTTGAAGCATTGCATTGTCTCCAGCTGCTGGGAGTTCTTTTCTTCCGAACAAATGTCAAGAGCTGTTTTGCTAATTCTTCTCCTACATGTCATCCTTCCTCACTTATTCTACCAACGACAATGACATCTTCTCCAGAGACACTTTCTCCCCAAGCTGTCACCTTATTTCTTCCTCTGTCTTGCCTCAAGGAACATAAGCATTAGGGCAGTGCAGAGGGTTTCTCACATTAGTTTAGATTGGTTTAATCTCCTTGGAACATTTGTGTAGGTCCAGCCAAAGCGTGCATAAATCTGTGATTTGTTTTTTGCTTTTGAAGGATTCTAGTTTTCTTAAATGTATGTCTGATGCTGTAAGGATTGAATAAAATTATTTTGCCATTATAAGGTCCTTTGTAGTATTCACCAGTTCCATCACCATGCTGTTGAGTTACACCTGATCTTTCATGAAAGTGCCTGGCATTGACTCAGACAATTCAAGTAATGAAATGATTTAACATCCCCAAATATACTAACAAACAACTAACAAATGCTTCTGCTGAGACTGCATACCTTTTAATTCCCACCCCCCCAAGATATTTTCAACTTCTTTTAGAGCTTTGGAGGAAATATTGGCTGGTTTTAGACTTTTCCACAAAGTTTTTGTTAAGATGAACACCTATTCTCTTTCTGATTTTTTTTTTTCTTGTAATAATTTCTACTCATAAGAGTTTCTGCTGTGGCTGATATTTTTTTAATCCTTTTTTTTATTCCTATGTTCTCTCTTTCCTGGGAGAAAACATGCTGGTGCCCTGGCCAGTTGCTCCCTTGCATGCTTACCTTTCTGTAAATAACCATTTGCTTATCACCTCTTCCCTTGGTGTCTGAGATGGCTGTTGTAAGAGTAATACACACTCTGAATGCAAGAAAATAAAAATTAATGCACACACAATTTTCTTCAAAGGTCATGAAGGATCCAGTGATGGGAGATGGGTATATAATTTAACTATCTTGAAAATCCTGGCCACAGGCAATATTATTATCTATTAACATTCAGTAGCATGAGTCAGACTCCACCACACCGGAAAAATTCTTTTGCTAACCCAAAGACCACAGTAAAAAAAGCTCCCAGTAAAAGGAAAAAAAAAAACCCAAACCCACAACAGAAGACAGGATCTCAAATCTTATCTTGGTATATATGAGCTCAGAGACAACAAAAGCTCTGAAGATATGATTTGTACTGGATGAGAAATAACTCAGGTGAAGAAAACATAAAGAAAAGGAAGAAGATATGATACTTTTAAAAATAAAATTTATCTAGTGCAAGGAAAGGATGTGAATACAATTAGGAGGAGATGGTGGTTAGAAGAGCAGAAAGAGAATGGCAAAAGGAAAATATGGGAAAGTAGGAGAATAAATATCTAGATGTATTCTATGCTGATTGTATCATATATTCATATCTCTTCTATTAGTAATGGATATATCGCCAAATTTCCAGAAATGCAATTAAATAATGCTTCACTTATGATATTATGCACTAAAAAGATCTTGTTTTGCACATTAATCAGTTTGCAATACTTTTGGAAGAAATTTTTTCTCAGTAAGTTTTTTTACTATTTCACAAGCAAGATTATTTTTTCCAAGAGGTTTTGCAGCCGTGTCACACAACCAAAGCTCCTTCCAGGTAACAAAGTATTTCTTGAAATCTTTGGCATGTGTTTTGTGTGCTAAGGGATGATTCAGTTTGAACATCCTGGTGAGGACCACATCGCAACAGTGCCGTTAACTGCCTCGGAGTGCCTCTGTGAAATTTTTTGTTTGGCTTCATCAGGTAAATGAGAGGGCTGAGCTGTTTGATATCAGCTTCGCTGCTCATCTTCATTTCTGTTGCTGCCTCGAGAAGTCTCATGACGGTGGAATGCCTCGAAGATGCACATTATCCAAATTTGTTCCTCTGAAGCATTAATTCCTATTTCTCACAGAGGTGCTGAACAGGTGGGTGGTTTTTTGGGGTTTTTTTTTATCCTGTAAAAAAATAGTGTATCATGAAAAAGTATTTTCACACTGCATGGGAAAAATAGCCCAATGTTGTGAAGCACCACGCTACAGAGTCTATTTCACTTGTAAGGAAAATAAAATTGCTGAGTATTATAGATCAACTTTAAAAAAGAAATTTATGATGTTTCTTCTTAGAAACTAACTTGTCCTAAAGAGAAATCCAAGATTCAAAAGCCATTCCCCAGTGTTGCATCCTACCCACACGTGCTTTCTTAGGTATTAATTGGAGCTCTGGCTTATGGAAAAAGAAAAAAAGAATCTAGATGTTTTTTTTTCCTCTTTGTTTCAAAAATATTTTCAATTGTGGCTGTGGAAAATATACATTCCTAGTTATAATGGGTTTATGTTTCTTATATAAAGCTAGTTTTATTTCTCATATTCAAGGAAACACAATCTGTTTCATTTCTAGGGAAGATTTTGGATTCTGCATCTATTTCACTTATCAATCTATTTACCAATGTTTAACAATTGTCATAGTTTTTAAACAACCAAACAAGAAAACCTTGACATGGATGGATTTTTAGTACTTCAGTGAAGCAGTGAAGGACAGCACTATAACCATGTTTGAAATGTGCTTTTATCCATATAGGAATGTCCCCAAAATAGTGCTTTGTGGGGAAATTTCAAGACACAACTGCAGTTTTCCAGTGATGGGTGAATTACCCTGTCCCTCAGATTCACCATAGAGTTTAGCATTGTGTGGGCTTGTCACCCAGCAGATTTTGTGAGTGCAATTCTAATGTCACATTTACAAAATAAAGTCAACACAATCTTCACATTTTGAGGTAAGGAGAGAGATTTTAGTGGCTTTTAAACAACAGGGGGAATGTGAGAAACGGCAGCAATCATAGGAATATGAAGTGCTGGAATATACAATTAGAAGAGGTGTCTAAAAACTTAATTGAACAATGACATGCTGTCACCAGCAGCTTAAATGCAATCCCATAATGACATCTGCTATAAACCATGTCAAAATGAAAAATAGGTGCAAGCTGACATGTGGAGTGTCTGAGATTTCTGTGCTGCTGATGGATATTCCTACAGAAGGAAAACTGACAGGAACATAAACTTCGGCGGTGATTACCCTGTAATTAAATGGAAGCAGTAAAGGATCAAGGTAACAAAACATGGAACAGGACCTATGAAATATGAACATACATTTGCTTGGTAATTCTGCTGGAAGAGTCCAAGATTTTGGCATAACAGTAACAGTCGACTGGTTGTCTCAGCTGCCAGATTTATGTGCCTCCCGTAAAATGAAGCAGTCAATTCTTATTTCCCCCGTGTTTTTCCCCTTACTGCATCACATCACATACAGGTTTATAGCTTCTTGGTAATTGTGAAGGACCATGGTAGTGCTTTTCCTACATAACACACCAGATCATACAATCCCCACAGTACTTTCCTGGACTTTCTCTGATTATCACTGGGACTGGATACACGCATTTCCCCTGGTTGTCAGTCTTCAGCCTAATTTTCAGTTTAATAGGCCACACATTAATTTATGAGAACACTCTCTGGTTTATTTTAGCACAGTACACTCAGTCAACCAAGTGCCGAGTTCTCACCTCAGGAGCCCTGGACAAAAAGTATTCCTTTTCTCCTACACTCTTTGTCTTGCCTGAGTTTTATTTCAAACAAATCTGACTAGAGATATAAAAAAAGTTTAACAATAAAACCCAAATTACAATACACCTGCTTCGAATGCTTCAAGGTTTGAATATGGGCTACTGAATGTTTCCTAATACTTGTTTATAGATAATATTAAACAGAATTTATTAAATAACTGCAGGTAACAGTTGTAGGAAGAAATTAACATTTCTTTCATCAAAAGCTTTTTTATTACTTACAAACTTGTAGAGTTAATTTTAATAAGCTGAAAGCGAGTAATACTAACAGTAAATAATTCACCCTAAGTTCTGTATTGAATGCAGCAGACCCTTACTAATCCACATTTTGCTAATCCTCACACTTTCTACTCACACAAAAGAGTCTCTCCCTTCACCTCCCATCTCTTTGCAAAGATTTAATATCATAATGTTTCAGTGACTTCTCAGACTGCTGGAATCTCATTATTTATACAGCATAAAAAATGAAATCAGACCCTCTTTTTAAAATTAAATGAGCCGTGTATTTCTGAACTGGTTAACTTAGTTATAAATTGTGCCAAAAGCTGATCATCTCTTACAAACAGTTAAAGCGTTCACTGACCTCTTGCGCCGAGGCTTCAAAACTGGGAAATTCAGACTGCATGAGATGCAATACGAACAGCTTATCCATCAGAGGTATGGTGCTTGTACTTCTCCCTGGGTTTTTTTTTTAATCTGAAAGTCACTGGTTTTGGCAAATGTGTGTCCAGGCAGTTCTGATGCTCATGCAGTCATTCACCGTCACACACTGGGACTGGTGTCATGTACTTGCACCCAGTGCTACCTGTGGAAACCTTCAGTTTATGAGTAAGCAAATACTTTTCCCCATGCTCTGACTTCCCAGTTGCTATCCCAGTCCATCGCTGAACGGAGAGTACAGCCAAAGCTGGTGTGAAGATCAGTTCCAAGTAGCCGTACAGTGCTTGCACAGCTCAGGAGACACACAATCCTCTTCAAGGCCTGTCTGCTGTGAAGGCATCTGGGAAAAAGCAGTCTCCCCATGACTTCTGGTAATTTGCTAAAATGATATTTTTAATTTACCAGTAACACTACTTCTGTGAATGTTTTTAAAAGACTAAAAAATACTGTGGCTAGAATATAACAGTCCTTCACCATGAGGGCAGTTTGTATGGCAGGAAGCAAGTGGGGCATTTTGTTATGCAGTGAAAGTTCAATAATTTAGATGCACAACTTGTTTTAAACCTCATAGAGTAATATTTGTTCTGAGTTACCTGAATAAATCTCTGTTTAATCCCTTGGTGATGACAGTCAGAATTTCTCAACTCTAAGCTTTGTGTGTTAACTCTTGGTGTTTGGAAATCCTGATTAGCGGTGCAGACAGTTGGAGGGGCAGAACCAGAGAATAGGGAGGGTTTGTGGAAAGCTGTTTGTAGTGAAAGAAGCTAAATAAATAAAACATGCTTCTTTTACCACTCTTAGTCCAGCCACTTGGGCTGGGCATTTGGTACTGAAAAATGCTTATAAAATAAAATTATCCATTCTAAAGGTTTTTAGTGCCTCACAGCCATCGCTCATACAGGATTGGGTATGAGCTGTGAATATTGAAGGTTTGAATACGCTTTACTTGTGCAGGAAAAATTCAGAATTAATTCAGTTTGGGTTACGTGCATGTAATTACAATGGCTTGGTCTCTTTATGTATGTATTAGCTGGAAACAAATGAGATTTGTTTGATGTTTCACATTGCGCCATGGATAAAAGATCTGTAACAAATAGGAATCCTATTGGTTTGATCCTGCATTGAAACACCGGAATGTAGACTAAGGTCTCAATCCAATTCTCAGACACAAGAAAACATTTCTGATCATAGCACTGGCTGCAGTAAGGGTGTGTATTTTTGGGTTTTAATTAAAAAAAAAAAAAGACTGAGAAGAATCCATTTCTTTTCTTAAGTAATTACTTCCTTGCATCGTGATCAGCAGACCTCATTCTGCTATCAAGAAAGCAACTATAAAAACAAGCACCCAGAACTCAAACTCACGATAACAGAGTGGCTGCCACATGTAGAAAAAACCCCAAACTAAACCAAACCTCTCCTGTCCTCTATTGCAATTAACAAGGCACACTTGAAACTCAACAAAAATGCAAACTGAGGTTTTATTGACCATTTGGATAGAATTCCCAGTGTTTACAGTAACGGCTGCACACCTTAGAAAGCAGAGGCTGTAACAAAAAACTCAGTTTATAAGAAGTGTAGAAACTTTAGCAAAGCAGAAGAGTATAGATTGAAAAAACCCAAAGACAAAAATATTGTTACCTTTTTCAATGAAAATAGAATTATGCTTGAGAGCGTTGCTTAATGAGAAGTGGGAAAAGTATATCCTAAAGAAGGGTATCAGGGCGTCAGACACCATGAATAAGTTCAAATGCCAATTTTGCTGAAATGAAAATACAACACTTAACCACATGCCAAGACTGCTTTGGGATTAAGCACATGAAAAAGCCAAAATGTTTGTTCAGGCTTCTCCAGAAATACTCTGTAACAGCAAAGGATTGACTTTTCATCTAGAAGTTACTTGGTTGTTCCAATTTTTCAAATTTTTGGTCACTGAAAACAATGGGTCATGCCAGTTCCTCTTTATGCCTTGTGATATTTTGTTCTCAAAAACACCCTGTAAATCTCTCATAAAAAAAAAAAAAAAGTAAAAAATGCATGATTAGTTTCAAATCAAGACTATTTTGAAAGCACGAAAGAAAATAAACAGCTCTGATAAAGCTAACAGATGGGATTACAAACTAGATTGTCATCATTAGTATCATGAGTCCTATAATTAGTTATAAGAATAACAATACATATGTAATATTAATATGACATAACACAAGCATTATTATAGGGACAGCAAAAGAAAAGAAACTCCTGGAATGTTGCAGTTAAGGATAATTGACGTCTAACTTCCTGCTAATATCTAGGTTTAACTTGCAAGACTCTTGCAGAGATAAATTCTGATTTTTGTGGACATAATCCTGATTTCTGAGGTGTCAAAGCAGAAACTGGCCTTAGTGATGTCTCCATATTACAGTACCATGAAAAGGATCTGCTACTTCCACAGCTATGTTTCTTAAGAACATTGCTAACACTGAAGTACTCTGTGCTTGATCTAACTCCCATTGAAACCAATAGAAGCATTAAGAGCCTTATTTGCTTGTTTTGCTTTAATTAACTGAAATTAATGAAGATGGGTCATCTGTTTCTTGTTACCCATGACAGCTGATATCTTCTGCATGCAGCGCTGCAGGGATCTACTAAAGTCAGAACTCTGAACAGGATCCTGCCACAAAACAGCAGTCCTAACTCATCAGTGCACCTAGTGCTGCTAGAAAACAGGTGTACAGCAGTCTCCACATGAAATTTTGGATGCATTGAAGTCTTCTAATGCAGCTGACCCTGGACAATTTTGGATACCTTGTGTTTTCTGTGCTCACAGAAATCTCTGCTTTCTAGCAAGACCTGATTTGCTGGTTTATTTGGTGAGTTTAAACTTGGATTTATGGTGGGATTTGGGCTCTAAAAACTTACTTCAGGTATAAAGAAGATTTTTTTAGAACAATGTATTCATTTGAAGACTGGCATAACTGGCTCTAAGTAAGACTATGAGAAAGTGGAAATGGGCTTTTATTATTAAAAAGCGCATAAATCTTAATTCCTGCTAAGTATAATGCAAGGTGAGTGTGTTCAAATGATAAATAAAACAGATACGTAAGGTGAAAGTCCTTTTCCACAGTTCTTCTAATAGGTTATGGCTTATACAGGCGTGAGATTTTTTGTATGCTGCATAGGACTTAGTGTAAATCAGGACATCGTGGTGAGTTGTCAGGTTACGTAAAGCAAAAACTAAGGCTGAAACATAAACATTAATATAAGTTATAGAAAACTAAAGTCAATGATAAGATGTTTTGGGGTTTTTTTTTCTTCTTGACTCTGAGCAGTTTCGCTTGAATTAGAGGACTAGAAAACCTAATTGAAACAATTGTATGGTTAGTTCAATTTAATGGCTGTTACACAGTCAAATATACGTTAAGAAGAAAAACGTTAATTGCTAATGTGCTGAATATACTCTATGGGTAACATTTAGTTGCAAAAAAGATATCATTTTGAATGACTGCTATTTTCCTATCTTCCTAAAATGAATCTAGCAACAACGTAATACACAGTGTAAGCAAAAATCAAGTTCAAAGATCTAATTTCTAATTCAGGGAGGCATTAAGCATATGCTTAATTTTGACCAAATGTGTAAGGCTATTAACTTTTGTGACCATAAAGAAATGCTTAAAGTTAAATGGGTGCCTAGGTTATTATTCACACAGGGTTGCCTTCTTGAATCTCACTCCCCTATCAGTGCTAGCACTATCTTTAGCAGCCAGTCCCATCGAGATCAGTGGTACTGATTGCCAAAAATCCCAACAAAAAAACCTGTTATTGACCATGAAAAGGAGACAGAACCTGATTCTGACCTGTGCATATGGGTTTATCATTGCAGGGAATGATCTATTGGGTTTTTTAGCCACTATTTAATATGAGCAGTTAAAAACAGGGGTACAGTATCTTATCTATCTATCATGCCTGGTGATTAAAGACAGGCAGGAAGCTAGCTGAATATATTTGCCTGTAGTTAATTGTGAATGCAAAAGAGATGCTGCCTTTAAAAATCAGAAGTCATGTTTTTGGGCACTCCCAGAAAGTAGGCAGCCTGGGCAGAAAGCTGCTGTAACATAGTAGAGAGTAAAATTGTTTGGGTTTTTTTTCACAAGACATATGGAAATTTGGTCTTCTAATTTTAAGCCCTGAAAATCTGTCTACCAACATGGATCAAGGAGAACATTATCAAATCTCAGTTTCATACATATCACAGCTGTTTATGATGGTTAATAAATGGGCTACTGGCTTCAGCTAACCTTGATAAAGTAGAAAATATGCTTGCTATTTTCACTTATTCTTTTCTAATTGAAGGAGATGGTTTATTTGTGTTAAGTATGTACTCTCTAAATACCTCAAATTCAGACCTTGAGTTTTGCATTATGACATACTTTAGTTTCCCCTACACCACAGACCAAAGTCTTCCCACTCCCTCTCACTTGTTTTGGGAAAGCCCAGAATCAATTCTGGCTTATTGGCATCAGATAAACCATGTCCTGTCAGGGGAACTGAAAAATTGAGATAAAAGTGTAACAATTTTATGAAGTTTTGAGACATGTAGATATTTTAATCAAGTACACTCTGTTGGCATGAAATTACATTTTAGCATTTAGGAATTTAAGTTAAAAAAAACCCATTGAGATATTAATGCAGAGTCGCCCTTCTTTGTTTTCCAAACAAAGCCATATTACAGCCATACGACTCTCTAACACCAAATCCTCCTCTATAAAAATAAATGCCCTCCCTCCCCTGCAGAATGAGGATATTGTCTGGATTTCACGGATTTCATGTTCTCTGTAATTGTTTCAGTGATTGCTTCAGTCTGCTTGGAGAATAGGTAAACAGTTCAAAAGATGGAAAGAAGTAGTATAAATGTAAAATGCTATCTTAAATTTTGTATTGCATACATCACCTTACTTGGATTTATTGCTAGCTACTTAAGTACATAACCACAAAATCTCCAACCCTCTATTAAAAGTCAGCAGAGATGTGATTGCCCCGAATCTTTCCTCTCCCTCTCGAGCTCAGTCTCATTTGCCAGCTGGCCAGCCCTCCCTTCCTCCTTGTTTTTCCAATGAACCAAGTGTTTAAAAACCTCAAACCAAACAAACCGAAGAGGCACTGACATAAAAATGACAAACGCTCAGGATCATAGCAAGAGTGATGCAAAGCAACAGCTGTCCTGCTCAGCCTGACTCTCCCGAGTCCATCTGCAACCTCAACCATCTGCAGAGGGAAAAGAAAGTGCAGAAAACAAAACTGTGAAGCAAGGTGGGGGGGGCTATATTTGCAGAGGGGGAACACCCCAATTTCCCTGCACAAAAATATGAGGTTTTGAATGGCATCACCCACAGACAAGAGGAGTATTTCGCTTTCATAGAATCATAGAATGGTCTGGGTTGGAAGGGACCCCAAGGATCATAGAGTTCCAATCCCCCTGCCACAGGCAGGGCCACCAACCTCCAGGCCTGGAGCTACACAAGGTTGCCCAGGGCCCCATCCAACCTGGCCTTGACCACTTTCAGACCACTCTCATGCCATAGAGTATTTTCTACATACTTTATGATAAGCAAACTTCTAGCAAGGGCTGAGACGCCTCATCCTAGGTCACGCACCATGCACCAATCAAACCCGAAGGTCAACAAAATGAATTAAAGGATTCTATAGGGTGAAAGTCCAAGTTCTCTTGAAGGGAAAAATAACTCTGCATCTGCAACATCCAGCAAACTGAACAAGTTCTGAAATTGAACTATTCGGTGATAGCATGCAAATCATTTTCTGTTGTCCTTTGCATTTCCAAACTACCATGAAATCTGTAGCCAAGGCTGAAAACTGATATAATATGCAACTTTTTTTGCGACAATAAATGTTTACTTGGAGTCCAGGAAAATCTGCATAATCAAGCTTGGAATAATTTGCTTGGATGCCTGGCCAAGCAGCCTGCATTCAAATCTCTTACCCATTTTGGAGAGGGCTTCTGGAAAGATTAGAGGAAAAAAAACCCCACATTTTGCCTCAAACAAATCTTAGTATGGATTGTCTAGTTACTTGGAAATATACCCAGTGCTTGAACCCTCCTGTGAAGTATTTGATACTATTAATTTTCCCTGAAGTCTTTGTTATAGCAGACATTCCAGTTTTTAACAGAATTTACCTTAACTGGAATTTATTGGCCATTCTTCCCCTACACAAACACTTTTTAATTTAAAAGAACATGTTTCTCACGGTTAGGTTTCAGCCCAAATGCTTTTACTTAGTGAAAACCCCTTGAAATGCAGTTGTACCACTCACTTAAGAAGTTATTCATGTGAGTAATGGCAGCAGGTCTGAGTCCATAATCCTAAATAAAAGGTTAACTCTTGCAACAAATTATAAAGTGGCTCTTTGGCTAGTTTTGCTTTTCTAAAGCAATTTTCAGAGATATATTTACTTTGAATATACAGTGCTCCCCAAGATATAACTTTTCTTTTATTTGAAGTTTTATTTTCATAAGAGTGAGACGTGAATATTTGGAAGGCAGCACATGTTCCCAAGACTTTTCTCTTGCAGGTTGTAGATGATTCACAGGAATGAATTTTTTTTTTCATGTCTTGCCAGAATACAAAACACTAGGTCCTTACATGGCGCAAATGAAAGGGGCTCAATTTTCCTCAGTACACATTTATAGCAGCTGTCTGGCTTGTATTTGCTTTTGTAGATATCTTTCACCCAACTGCCTTCATTTTGAACAGGCTTTGCTCAAAGAACAAAAATAGCAGCTGAAATACCTGACACTGGACAGAGAAAACTTTGGAAGTACAGAAATGTGGGTAGGAAAAAAAAAATCTGGTAATATTTGAGGGAAGCACATGAGTGAGGTCTTTGTATAAATAGACCATAATGTGAATACTTCAGAGATGGCCTCAGCTGGTAAACTGGTTTTCTTCAGTGAAGTTTACTTTTAAACACTTTTTTGGGTGGAGATAGACTACTTTGCTGGCTTGCATGCTAACACTTTTGCAATGCACTTTTTATGTGATCCAGGTGCTACTATCATGATTTAAATATTACGACATTTATTATTGAAATATACTGTTGCTACCTGACAAAGTTATGCTAACTCATGAATAAAATATCCTGGCAATAAGATACTACCAACATGATAACTAATCCCTATGCGAAAAGAGCTTAAAAAGTAGTACTAAATAGTAACATGTTATTAAGCACATATTTTATTCCTTACAGATGGCATTAAATGTTTGTTTCCCAGCTAAAACATAAGGCAAATAAGTATTCCAATTACAGATGAAAGGGAAAGCATACGTCCCTCCAAATCACTACAGCTACGGGTTTGCCAATGCCTGGAATAAACAAACGGGTTTTATCTCAAGGAATTGGAGATTAAATCTGATATATCACTGTGAAATAAATAATACAAGCGTCTTACGACTGCTTGCAGGATAAGGTCTTAACTGTTGTCTGGATAGGATTAATAGCAAGGAGTTATTTAGACTGCTGGTGGATAAGAAGAGAAGATTATATATTCAAACTGTAAAAACGTAATTTAGCATTATATTTTTTTCAGTCTCGCATTTGTCACAAAAGTTTAGCAAGTACAATGGAATGTACCTGTATTTTCACTCTAATCTTAAAGGAAGATATGTTCAAAAGTATCTGGGTGTGCTTGTATCTTCTGTACATCTTTTTAATGTATTCTCTTCAGTGGTAGGAAGGATGAGGGGTATTCAGCTTCAACAGCAGGTATTTCTTCCCGAAATGATTCTATTGAGATTAGCTTCCTCCATCTTCATGTTTATCTACATATTTTCTTATTGAGCATTTTCTTTTTTTCCCTTTGTGACTTTTTGTCTAAAAGTAATTGCTAAATTTTCTCATCAGAGATGTGTATGCCCCACTAAAAGGAAACAAATGAAGTGCTTTCTACAGTGCACCAATACCATTGCCAGGCTTATCTCTAATCTGAAATGGTTTGGTTTACTTCTTTGTCACTGGATATCTTGTTTTACAGCCTGATTTTCTCTTTTTAAATAAATTCTCAGATACAGAAGGAGACAAGATCTTCCTGCTGCAGTTGGAAATAAATGCCTTAAATATTTTCCATCATGAGGACAAATAATCATATTGGAATTTGCCTAGGATATGAGTTCAATCTTGGAAGCATGATATTTACCCCACTGCTGAAAAAAAGCCTTATTTATTTATTTAGGATAGTTGGTTAGATACAGACTCAGACTTGCAGGTTGACATTCAGAGAACAGAGCAATTCTTATTTCTACAGCTTTGACTTTTAAAATTAGACTAGTACTGTGAGTGATGTGCAACGAGAGCTCGATTGGCAGGACTGCACAAGAGAATAACTTTTCGTCATTCTAAGTTATTTTTATACCTCTTTATTTCTTTAAATAAAGTATAAAAAATTTGGCACTTCATGCATTTGTGCTTCCACATTTAGTGCTGGAAAGGGTAAAAGAGAATAAAATAAAATTTTTTAAAAATCATGATAGTGAGCAGTGGACTCTTTCACTCCCAAGGAAAAGGCCGTTTTCCTTAGAAATATTAATTTAGGGGATATTTCATCGTTTCTCCCCAGTGTGTTATTGGCACTGGCTTGTCTGAGGCCCAGTACCTCACCTTCCAAGTTCTTCAGAAAGACTCAAACAAATGTTGGCTGGTTTAAAACATAGAGAAGAACCAGCACAAGACTCCTAGTATCTTTTGAGCAGTGTTTCCTGCCTATATCCTAATACCAGAATTAGCATTACGATAGGCTATTTACCTTATAGGCATATGGAAGCTTAGATAATAGGTACCTGGAGATAAATTTGGTTGTGTATTGGGCAATGCTCTAAGAACAGCAACATGGAAGCTGAGGAATAATTGAAGATAAAATCCTCGGTGGTGAAATACCTTATGATTCTGCAGGTGCACAGAGTGTAATAATATGGTCTGGAGACGAATTTACAGTATGGGAAATTAGATGCCACCTGAATTTTGACTGCGTACCTGTGTGTAGTAAATAATCGCCAGTGCTGAAACATGGGGTATGCTGTCTGAATATATAAATATGCATCAGCTTTTGGTATGCAGGAAGTGTATGTGTCAATGGAAGAAGGCTTACTTGGAGATGGGCTATGAATATGCAGCAGCTGAACTTTACTCCTCTGGTGAAGTTTGTAGTTCAGCATTTTTATTTTTGTTTTTACATTTTCTGTTGTGAAAAAGCAGCTGCCCACACTATCAGTGGTTACCTTCCAAGCCTCTTGCCCTAGATTTCATAGCACGGCTCAGATGAGGCTGGATCTTTTCCCTACTTAACACACTAGGGCTGACAGATTTTGGAGTAACACAGTGCTGCCTGTGTGACATACTGTGCACTGTGCTCCCTTGTTAGTGGCCTGTAGCTCTTCTCAATGCCAGAATTCACTGTATGGGAAGCATCTTTTGCCATCCCTGCTGGCACTGCTGCCGGTACCCTTCCACCCTGCATCATGAATGTTTCATTCTACACAAAATAACCACTTGTTCCTACTGTCTGTATAAAACGGTGGTTATATGGTGTGGCCATGCAAAGATAAGCAGAAGTAAAACAAATTAAAAGATGAGATGTGCTCTGAGATAGTTTTACAGATTTACTTTGGGGTTTTCCTTTCAGTGCCTTTTTCTGGAGCTGGAATGGCATTTGTCAGGAGTTTGACAGCATCCACCCAGTTGTGGGGCTGGGAAGGGGACTCTGCCATCGGCTGTGGTGGGAACAGATAGGGCTTTGCTTTGCAGTTAAGTGCTGGCCAGGTCACAGGTTCCAGTGGAGGGTCCCAGAATTTTTTTGCTTCTCCTCTTTGACTGAATAAGACAACCGGAAACTGAGTGACAGAAATTGATGGAAGAGAAAGATTAATGATTTACAGAGTACTAATTGTTCAAGGTTTACTGAAGCCCAGCTCTTGCACTATCTCAGGAGTGAATTTCTGCTCATGGAGACACAAATCATGCAGTCCTCACATGCCTTTCCTATCAGTAGGGGCAAGAGAACTTCATTTTCATTGTCTTTGGTGTGACACCAGCACTTAATCTCTCTCCTCCTAACCAAGAGAAGCCCTGCATCTCTAATGTTCAAAAGAAATCAGGGTTTATTTTTTTTCTAAATTCCACTTGAAGACAGTATTTAAATGCTACGTAGACACCTAATGGCACATAAAGAGAGTTAGTTTACGTTCTAGGCACTACTCTAACTTTTGTGAGCGTCATTAGAGAAGTTAATGCAATATAAATAATGCAATTATTTGGTAAATGGTTGAGAAAAAATATGATTTATGTTTTATGTATTCTTCTAGATAACAAAAAGTATAAAATAGTTTTGTCTTTTTATTCAAAAGCACAAGGTTTAAATTGGTAATGTTTTTGTTATAGCTTTTGTGTGGGATATACAAATAAACACTTTACACTTTATTTTGGGCTCAATTTTGGGTCCCTCACTACAAGAAAGGCATCAAGGCCTTGGAGCATGTCCCAGGAAGAGCTATGAAGCTGGAGAAGGGGATGGAACACACTTCTGATGAGGAGCGGCTGAGAGAACTGGGACTGGTTAGCCTGGAGAAGAGGAGGCTCTGGGAAGACCTTATCACTCTGTACAGCTACCTGAAAGGAAGTTGTGGTGAGCTGGGGGTCAGCATCTTCTTGCAGATAACTAGCAATAAGAGAAGAGGGAATGGCTGCAAGCTGCACCAGGGGAGGTTCAGGTTAGAAATTAGGAGAAATCTCTTCTCAGAAAGAGCAGTTGGGCATTGGAATGGGTTGCCCAGGGAGGTGCTGGAGTCACTGTCCCTCAGGGTGTTCCAGGAAAGGTTGGATGAGGTATTTCAAGACATGGTTTAGTAAGTAATACAGGTGGTAAGGGGGCAGTTGGACTGCATAATCTTGGAGATCTTTTCTAAATGTTTCTTTTTCAGGAGACAGTCCTATCTGGAGTAGATGTCCTGTTTTTCCTCACTGTCCCACAGGTTGGTGTCCTGTAAGAGCCAATTAAAATGAAATACAAAATGTATGTGTATCCCCATGGGCTCCATTGTCTGAAAAAAAGTCAGACTGACTAAGTCAAGTCATTCAAACCTTTCAAAGGTATTTATGGCCTGACTGTTATTGAGAACTATATTATTGGTGTGCTATAGAAATTATAATGCCATGGTATGCTTAAATCACTTTAATTTACTGTTTTAATAATTATAAAGGATATTAGTCATAAAATGAAGTAATTTTAGATATACTAAGGAATGTATAAAATTTTATTCTCCCTTTCTAAATAAAATATTAACATTTATTTGATGTTTTTGGCTTTTGAATAACTATTTATAAAAGAAAAAGCCTATAAAGTGTAGCTATAAGACTTAATCATTTCAGAAAAGACAACAAAGTTCTTGCTCCTTTTCCCATGAAAAATGATAGAATCTAAACCACTCAGCTTTACCGTTAGATATTTATTTTAATATAAACATATTAACATAAACAGGAAGAACTGCAAAGCCTAAATTACAAAATCATCACAATATTTCCATTTCTCACATACTTGTGGTTCTTCGTATCGTGGTTACTGATGTTTAGCCAACCTCCAAAAGAGAACGAGGCACCACATTGAAGTTCTGCTCCAGTTATTCTGTATTACAATTGCTAAGGAAAACTTTTATAAGGAGAAGAACCCTTGAGCTGGCCATAGACAGCTGGTCGTGCTACACTGTGAGATGGAAGATGACTATGTGAGGATGGTTGGTTTAAATGGTTTAAATGGTGAATAGTGAGCAAAAAAATAGGTGCAACCTGAGTGAACTGATGGGTTGAATAATGGGTCATTAAACAGTTGGAAAAGTCACTTCATCTGAAGCTTTTAGATGTAACGGTGTGAATCTTTGTTTAGACATGTAAGTCAAATGTTCTTCTTATTTCCAAACCTGTTTCAAGGGAAATTAATCATTCGACATGTCTAACATTTTTGTCAATCTGGAGACAGATATGGATTACCTAATATCCCTACATTTTAATAGCCTTACAAACTAGCCTTTTGTTTTTATATAAATGTAGATTAGAATTAATTCTGAGTATTAATTAAATCAGTATTAAGTTTTTTTTTTAAAGTGGTATATTTAAAAAATGGCAACTACTATAGAAATAAGGTACAAAATAAGCAATCCCATGCTCTGCATTTGTCTAATTTACGTGAAATTGTTGCTTAAACTTAAGTAAGCAGGATTTAGGAAATATTAATATTATTTTGATTTAGCTTGTGTATATGCTTCTTTTTTAGCAATATTACCTCATTTTAACAGGTGTCAGAAAAAGTCCATTAGTCACCAAAGAGAAAATGTATTAGGAACCTTGATCTCCTGGAATAAATTGTGGCTGTGTGTGACATTTAGATATTTTCATTATTAAAATTGCCTCCAGAAATACCTATTGCAGATACCAATAATTAGTGATAATGATTATGCAGTTAAATTTCAGCATTTCTTTTTCTCTTCCCCACTCCCAGTGAATACTCCTTACTCAGATAAGCTGCCCATTTCTGTTGCTGGGATTTTTTGTGTAAGGAATTACAGGTGTTACTCAGTGTTACCTGTTAGAATTAATTCTATTAGGGATGTATTAGTTGGCTTGTTCTAAAGTAGTAATTTATCACGTTTGAGTATAATATATCGATAACTCTCCAAGTGCTGATAAAGCAGCCTTCTGAGATATACTTAAGTGTGTTTGAACAGACTAATTTATATTTCCTTCATATTTTGGGGTTCAGAGAAATACCCTGTGGCTGACGTAAGAAGGCAGACACCGAAGTCTGAAAAAGCTTGCTGTATAATTAAGTGATAATAGTACTATGGCGCTGTTTTATGAGGCAGTAACACAGTCCCCAAGTGAATAAACTAACGAAGCCGAAGGCTGCGCAGTTTATTCCAATGAGGGAACTGGATCATTGCCAAGACCGTTGCTACAACAGCATCCTTAAATTAGTATGTTATAAATGTTTAATTATGTAAAATTTGGTGTGGATTCTTGCACATAGTATGGGGGAAAAAAAGAGTTGTAGTTTGAGAATGAAGAGAAAGTGCCCACAGAGACATTGTGGGGATCACTGTTTTTGAGGCATGCCTGGTGATGCTGTTCTGGTGAAATGGTTTCCTATTCATCACACCAACCTGTGAAATCAGAGGGGATTTTTGTGGCTGCAAAAGGTACTGACGTGACAAACACCCCATATAGCAGGATACTAAGGTTATCCTCGGTGCTACTCTCTCAACTGAATTTTAGAGCTGTGGGATTAAGTGTCAAGAAAGGTAAATGAGTTGTACAGCAAGAAGTTGATGTTTTGGTCCCTGGTCCCCGTATGAGGGCTGTGATCATTAACAAACACATTTTTTTCTCTAAAAGACAAATGGAAAGATTGCTGGAAGATGTGCAGCTCCCATCTCTAGAAAGCTTGGACACGAAGCAGGATCTGGGTAAACACTAGCAGGTGACTGGTGTGATTCCTGAGATACTTCTCCACGTCATTCAAACCTGACAGCTCTGCCAAGATTCCCAGATAAAGGTACTAAATTAATCTAAATATTTGGATGCAGTTGCCTACTTGCACAAGCAACTGGATGGAGGCCACCAATTCAGTTTGTATGTGACCAAACAGCTGTCAAACTGTCATGAGTTTGGTCAAAAGCCAGCTTTCAAACAAGGATCTAGAAAGTCAGTGTGTGTGTGGGATGCTACTGATCCCTGTAGACCTCTTGCCATACCTCACCTCAACTGAAACCTCTTCAGGGTATAAGGGGAGCAGAATGTCAGCAAAGTGCACCTATTTCTTTGGTGGGTTAAGCTAACTAATAAAGATGCTACTCCTGCCATGGAAACCAGTTTGGACTTTTGTTTCCAATGCAAGTGCCAATAAGTAATTGCGAGCTAGATGCAGCAAATGTCTTGCTCCACATAAATTAGCAATGGTGCAGGAATTAAAGATGATGGGTATGAAACATAAAAGTTGATAATATACAATGAAAAAGTGTGGAAAATAAAATTTAAATAAAAATAGAAAAATAAATGCTTAAGAATAAAACAATAATAAATTTTCGTTTTTTTGTTCCTTTAGCTGTGTGCTTCAGAAGACCCAGCCATGCGTTCTGCATCGAAGATCTGAGACTGAAATATTTGCATAGGAAACAAAAGTCAGCAATCAGAGTGATGATTAAGACAGTCATTTGTAATTTTTTTCCTATAAAACCCACCATTTCTTAGCTGAAAATTTAATGTGAGGCTACTGTTTTGAGGTGTTAATTGAAAAACGAACAATTTCCTATTTAGTCCTATTAAAAGCTTTTCTCATTTGACTCTAGTAAACTTAATTTATATTTGTGGCAGACACTTTTCAGTAAAACTAGTCTGAGTTGGTACTTGGGAAGGTACCACCTAATCCACAAAAGTGTAAGATTAAGATCCCAATTTGGTCCAGGCCTTACAGTAAATTTTAAAATAATTATAAGTTTCTCTGTAAAAAACAGTTTGTTGGGCTAACAGTGACAGAAATGAGCTCTTATTATGATAGCAAATGCATCTGCTTAAATGCTTTTTTATATGCCTGTATTTTACTCATTGCACACACTGTGACACTACATCCTGTGGCTGAATGCTAACCCATATTCAGAAAATGTCAATAAGAAAAAAGATCAAAATGAAAACACATGGCAAAAAGCAAGCACAGAGAGGGACCAGCATTTTCAGTGGCAGTGTTTTTTTTAGTTCCTTACACTTATTTTTAGGCAGCCTGCTTGCACTAAATGCAATTTCCATAGTAGATCATAGGAATTTAATATTACTGCAGCTGGATGAAGATCATCTTGAAATACCGCTGACTAATTCCTAACAAAACGCTTGAGGTTTTTTGATGTGGTCTAGATAGATTGATAGATCCATCTAGGTGTTCCTTCATTTCTGTTTCCCTTTGTCCTCCCAAAGGCCTATTGAGACTAAAGTAGTGATAAGACCACATCTTAGGTCACACCAGCCCTTCCTGGAAGCCTTACACCAGTTTCTGTTGTGTAATAACTGTATCAACCAAGTGAACTGCAAACAGAAAAGACATTGAATACCAAAGCGGATTAGGCTGTTCTAATATGACTGAATACCTTGGGTGGCTATTGCCAGACTGCTTCAGCAGGAATTTGTAATGCAGAGTGGTTTCCTAATTTATACTTTATTTCAACTTGTGATTCCATTGCTCTCCCGGCACAGTGAATCAGCTGATGTAATGAAGAGATAAAAGAACTGTTGTTCCTTTTTATAAAATGATGATATACTTTCTCAATAGAGAAAATGAGAGATCAAAGGCCAGAAGAGTTTGTTTTGGTTGGTTTTCCTATAAAGGATCTAAATAACTGACAAGTAAAATGGACCCTCTGGCTGCTAATCTTGCCTAGACTTTGCAATCAAGACATTTTAACTTAAGATAAAACATTGAAAACCAAAATAAATATAACCACCTCTTATTTATTCTATAATTCTTGTAATTTCCAAAGGTTTAACTTTCTATTCTGCCCTGGTGTAACTGAACCGTTTCACCCTGATGTTTTGAGTTGAGTTAACCAGTATTTTTTGTTGGTGTTTTTTGCCCAATTTTCTAAAGTTTCTCTTTTGCGTAATTGGAACAAGAATAGTTTGGATTGAACTGGATGGAAGTAATTTTTGTTAATTCAGCATTACACTGTTGCCATGCTGGCACATTAACTGGGAAACGTTAAAGTATCTCAACCTTCCAGTTTTCTCTCTTGGCCAAGAAAAATCTTTATCACCGAAAGATTTTTGCTTTGAGATGATATGTGCAATCTAGAAGCTGCTAGAAAAGGCAAAGATGTAATATTTTCTTGTTGGCTAATGCTGACTCTTTAAAATGAAAATTATTTCTACACAAGCACTACTTTTTGACCATTATTTGTGTCAGGAATGAGGAGTAAAAGAAGTAATTTAAAAGCAGGTGTTGCACATTCATTTGGTTTACAATGTCTTTTTATCATTAGACTTATGTATATTCTATATAAAATTTCTGATGAACTGAAGATAAAAGTGCAATACAACAGATAGCACCTACCCTCTTATTTCCTTCCCCCACCCCACACCCCAACTTTAAAAATATCAATTTCACAAAAATAGAATAATTCCTTCCATGGAAGGGCAGAGGGATGTGAATTGATATTCCCTCTTTTCTTTGTTTAGGAGTAAAAAAAAAAAAAAGTCACTTTGATATATTTCAGGTTTGAAACTTTCAATATCTAGCAAGACCTAAATGTAATACCCCACAATTAGTTCAGTCCTGAGCACCCACACTATCCAAATTATTCCTCAGGGAGGGCTGCAGGATGCAGCCACTGCATCCCAGCTTCCTGTGCATACTCACCCCTGGCATCGCAGTATGGAGCCTACAACCTCCTCCTTGAACATGTGCCTGACATTTTCCTATGAGGAAACCTGGCTAAGCTTGGACAAAAGGAGCAGGTAGTGGTGAAACAAGAATGATTTTTGTCTCTATTAGATGTGGCAACAAAAATGTCTATTACTGTGTTGAAAGCAAGATGAGGGACAGAAGTTAGGAGCATGTGTGGGGATCACCTTAACTTTTAGCTATTAGAATACAGGACCAAAATTTGAATTGGCAATTGAAATAGAAGCCATAAGAACCCGTCCTGTTGCGCTGGTACTGAGCATTGGCAGCAAAGGGAGCGTTGTGCTATCGAGTGGTCCTTTTGCAGAAGAGTCGTCAAACCGCACCGCTGCGTTTTGCTTTGCTGAGAGCCCCGATTCATCCTGCAGTGCTGTGTGGTACCTCTCCATCCTTGGCTGAATATGGTACAAATCATCCAAGTGGCTTTTCCAGCAACATACACAGTAGATGCAGCAGGGTGAGCAAGTGCCAAACAAGGTAATGTACAGTTGTAAACAAAACCAGCCAAGGCAGCGTTCCTCTGGAGTCTGGCGTGTTTCAGCAGGTGGCTTGTGTCAGGCAGAATCTGGTCCAAACCAGTAGTATCTGAAGAGATGTAGGTGGAAAATGGTGAAAATGACTTAAAGTTTTTGTCATTAGTTGGAGAACTTCAAGCTGGAATGAGGATTCTCAGCTCAAAGGGATTGATCATTACTTCAGTCACTTTTGGTGACACGAACGCTATTTTTCGTAATAGTAACATTATCTCAATGCATTACAAGAAAGTGTAGTGTTTATTACTTTTTAGGTGTTTCAGTGCCATTATACTGCAGGCATCAAACCTGGCTGCAAGATTCCTTTTATTTTAGAGCAAATATACCTTAAAGTGTCGTTATTCACCCAGACTTTTGGCTTTAAATAAGAAAAATATATGTACCATTAAATTACAGTGATAAAATAAATTGAAGGTACTTCTTGTCTTGCAGATTTCCAAGTGAAGTTGTGAAGTAATAGAAGTTATGCTCGTTCCCAAAAATATTCATAGAAACTGCATTTTTAATTCCCAGAGCATATCTCTGGATGCTGCTGTAGCTGTATAAAGATGTACGTACAGGAATATCTAACTAGAAGAGATGCTATGTTTGAGTACGATTGGGAGAGAGGTGGATGGCAGAGATTAAAAGCCTGAATATCTCTTTGGCATTACCATATGAGATGCTCAAAATTATGTGTGGGGCAGGTGCCAGTTCAGAAATGGCAGATGGCATTTTTGGTGCATCAGCATCATTAGTTAGCAGGAGAGCTTCAAAAGTAAGGAAATTGGGGATGGGAGGCACCCTGCAAAAATCAGGTCTCCATCAAAATAACTGTGCTAGGAAGACATTCACTTCTGTGACCAAGTGAATCCACAGGACAGAAAAGAAGTAAGAAAATCCTGTTGTTACCTTCTGTAGATGCTACCTTGCAAGACTGCATTTTGAACTCCTCTGACAGGTCACCTTGGCCTGAATATTTGCTGAGGCTAATTGGTATGGAGCCGGAGCTACCATGCTTTAGCCAAAGGTCTGTCAATAAGCTGCTGCAGAACAAGGAATGAGCTTTGCTTTTGCTGTGCTTCTTCCTAAGTAACAAAACAGAGACAGAAATGTTTTCATTTAAAAAATGAAAGTAATGTTAAAAAACCTGCTTTGAAAATGAATAATATTATTAATGATCATTGATGCAGAAGAAGCATATACTTCTGCAAATTCAGAGAAGCCCTTGAAGAGGCAAGAAGGGCTAATCTCGTTTCATATTCTGTTTCTATTAGTGGTGCTGTGGAAAAGCTGTGCTCCAGGTACTTATTTGGTCTCAGTCTCTCAGGTCGCTGTTGTAAGTGTGATCTCTTTAGAGCATGGAGGATAAGATTCAGCCGGAGATGAAAACATGTGTACCAGCATTCTGCAACTTACCCTTTGGCCGTTTTGCTCCTTCACCCCTCACAACAAAGTAAAGAGAGATCATAAAACCAGGAAAAAAGCTGATTTTGTTTACATTAAAATTCATGAACACACGGTTTGGCCTTTAATCTCAAAAAGTCACAGTGCTTGCTAGAAAGGACAGCTCCTCGCACGCCAAACAGGCCAGCTTAAAACAGTTCTGCAATTAAGAGGACAACAATGCCCTTTTTCGGAGGAAGTTAGAGGCACTGGGGAGGTGTGTTTGTACAGCTCTGAGTCCCCTACCTTTTCTCCCTGTTCATCTCCTCAGCCTCCTTTTATTTCTTTCCCTGATGCTATAAGACAAGTTCTCTGAAAAGAAACCCAAAACATTAACAAGAACATATTCGGCAATGCTGCTGATGACATTTTCACATTTGACTTTGTACATGACTGCTATCACATACTATATTCTCAGCTTTGTCTGGGGGTTCATTTATTGCCAAATTTATCTTTGTGAAAACCCCAAATACTAAAGCTAAGATTAAAAAAAAAACCAACCCCAAACAACCCCCACCCTCCACAAACACCCCCAACCTCCCAAAAAACTGGGCTAAAAATTTTCTATTTGATCTGATGGTAGATAGACAAGAGAAAATGTCAGATGAATAATCCCATGCTTCAAAGGGCAGCAAGTTACTTGCAGGGGTGAGGAAGCGATGCCCAGTTCTTTCTCATACTTTCAGGGATAAATATCAGATTTACCAGGAATACATGTAGCACTTTTTTCCATGCTGCCCTGGGAGTGCAGACACCTGCATTGGGGGAAGATCAGGCCGAGACAGAAGGCACTGCTTCATGTGGCCAGAGGTCCAGGGCATGGTGATGAAGGGAGATAACAGAACAGGTTAGGTGTTACAAAACAAAAGGCTCGATTGCATCCGGGAGCAGGTGGTCGACACCTCCCAAAATAGCCTCCCTTCAGTGTTGAATTTCACATCCAAAACAAGTGGATTACTTTGTTAATAAACGGATAAACCGGTGTGATTACAGAGGCTGCATCCTCCGGACTTATTTAGTACGAGGCCAAGGCCTTTTATTTTCATTGCAGTAGCGTGGCATTTTAGATACTGGACCTAATGGGGAATGACTGGCAGCATTAACGATAAAACAATATTCCAAACTGAGCTCATGACTTGCAATAACTGAACGCCATTCGTGGGGTAGCTCTGGGAATCTTCAGTGTGAACGAAAAAAATCCTGCAGTTTTCTCATTTAATTAAATTTAAATCTACAGGGACTGACAGTGCATGTCTTGGGCTTATGCTTTTTTTCTTTTTGACTTGTTCTTTGTAGCTTAATGTCATTGTAAAGTAGTTTTTAAATCAACAGATAGTCCTAACTGGAAATGAAGCTGACACCTTGTTACCTTCTTATATGGATTTTTATTAATTGCAACACTAAATACAAGAAAAATAACTAAGACGACACGTAGCAATGAAAGGCCGGGTGGTAGCACAGAGTTCAAAGGCACTTTGTCATTTTCTCTTGTGGGTCACTGGCTGTTGTGCTTGCCTGGAAATTTTTACTGAAGGGCTCTCTTTCATCTGTTTTTAATGTTGCAAAACAAATCATTTAGGGGTATTTTCTATGTCAGGCTGAATCTCGAGGTGAGGGGGGAGCATCCACCTTCTAAGACACCTCAAATATTTGTGAGTCAAAGGGGAAATTGTTTTCAGTGCTGTTTTATGAAGAAACACCACTCTTATGCATGGGAATGAGTTGTAAATATAGATAAGGATACAGGTACAGCTATATAGATAAAAAGATACCTGCAGGGCATGATTCAGTACTTCTTAGAGCCAATTTAGGCTGAACTATGTTCCCGAACAGAAGTTGTGTAGCACTACAGTGCAAGGAACGAAATTCATCACGTTGCATTGATGTAAGATTACTCAGGAATGGTGCTAATTGCTAAATCTAGGACCTTTTGAGTGAGTATTTCTGGGCAAGGGATACTTTAGTGTAGTATGATTCTTTTTAAATGTAGGGAAACCCTAAATAAAAACACACAATAAAATCTCCCAAATCCAAATGTGGCTCTGTAACAAGCTTCTAAAATCCCAGCGTGTACACAGACACTCGTTAGAAATCCAGACAAGATGCTAATGCATCTGACAGTTCATTTCCACTCTCTATGCTGTCTCTCCTCTCACCTTCTATTTACTAATTGCAATTTGTGATCAAAGCACACAAGCTTCTGCAGCACTAGATCAGGATTTTCCCTGCAGTAGCAGCATCTTTTTGGTAGTCCCACCATGGTCAGAGACACAAAACAAAGTAGGAGACTATTTGTGCTCTTCCTGCTCACCCAAACATTGGGCAGTTCCTGATGGGAGCAAGAGTGAGATAGAGGAATAGGGAACGTGGGAGGGATTGAGAATAAAGATGGTGAATGGGAATAAAAAGTGGCAAAAGCTGGGAAGAGCAGGAGTAAATGGAGAGGAAAAGTGGAAATTTTCAGCCGATGAAAGGAAGGAGGGGTGGTGGAGATAAAGATAGAAGGGAGAGAGGGAGAAGCAAGGCAGCAGCGCTGCTTTGCAGAGGTATAATTACCAAAACTTCAAAGGCTTAAAAAAACTCCAAAAAAATCCAGAGAAAATATCTGCAGAGATACAAGGTAAAACAAACCTTCTCAAAGTTCCAGAAGGGGCTAATTAGAGGCAAATGGAGTAGAGAAGTAAAATATATTTAGTCACTGCAATACGCACCTCTACAAAACCTAGAAGTGGGCAGCTTATTCCTGGCTTTTAGAATTCTTATTTGTTTAGCAAATAGCTGTGATCTGCCTGCTGATTCCCGTCACCCTTCATGGCAGGTTCACAGACAAGATAACAGCTTCCCACTTAGGTTTCCTAATGTTAAATTGTCAGCAAAGCACACATCCTTCCCTCTTTACAGCCTCCTTTCAAGTCTTGCATTACTTTGGTCTCCCCCCTCCACACACACTCCCCAGGTTATAGACTGGTATCTAGAGTAATAAATGTGGAAGCAGGGATCTGGTTATAAACAAAAACAGAGGGAGCAGTTAAGCTTTTTTCCATATCTGGGGTGCTTCTCTAAGGTTATATTCTGAAAGATAGAAACATCTAACTTGTAGCTCCTCATATGTCCCGCCTCTCCAGACTGGCTGTGTTTAGGCAGCTCTATGGAGACATGCAGGTGCCCCATAGAAAACTCTTCTGTATGTGCGTATGTATTTTATGTGGACAAAAAAACCATTCTTAAAGATATTCCTCTTTTTCTGCAAGGAGGAACTTGAATTTGCATTGTGGATGCTCTAACAGGCATGCTACATGTCGAAAGAGATCTTTTTTTGGAGAAAGAGGAGCCATAACCTCAAAGATAGCACCTAGAATTGCCTCACTGATGACATCGCCCCCATCTACTTAAGAAGAACAACCTCCTTTTGAAGATCATGCAACAAACAAGGGCAATTCACACCCTGGAAGTTAAGGATTAGATGTAACACTTAACGACTATTTGTTAGAGAGCAGCAAGAACCGTATCAATGGAAGGTGGCAGGATATGGTGGGGAAAAAACCCCAGTAATTTATATTGCAAATAAAGGCAAAGTCAAAAGATAAAAATAAAGCATTTAAGGCAACGTAAAGCCCTGTGGGTAACTTACAGGCTAAAGAATACTTGAACTGGGTGCTTGTGTGTGCACCATTGCTGTTCTTTCAGTACAGATTTTCTGGTTTTGGTGTAACATGTAAATCAATGTCACAACAGAAAGATAAAAGGATGCATGCCTGAAGTAAGATATGACATTATCTCTCTCTCTAGGGGCTAACTGCTTCTTAGATATTATTTAGAAAGCATCAAATAAAAAAGCATAGGAATTTTATAGCTCCCTAATTTTATAGCTTCCTTCTTCTGAAGGAAGAACTTCAGAGCTTCACCACCTTTCTCTGTTTTCATTTGATTAATACCCAGGTATAACCTGAGCATCGCTGGGTGTGCCTTCTCCTATCATGAACATGTAGATTCCAACTCCCTGTGGAATATGGGGGCCAAATGTGCTTCAGCCCATTCTGCAGAGAGATCAGAAAACACTTTGCCTCCAGCTGCAGTTGAGAGACGGACAATTCTGATTTTGCCACAGGTTCATGGACCACCTTACAATCCGGATGGCATCTGGAACTTGCGAACTGATAATTGATGGCTCAAGAATGAGCTTCAATATATCATCTGAACTTCCGGGAATTCCTGTTGTGTGAGGGACTGACAGGAACTATCATTTTATGAACCCAAATTCCCACATTCGTTATATGCACTTAACCTCACTCAGAATCTTCACCTGAATCAAGTTTTGTAAGTGTAAGTCTTATTTATCTTCCCAATAAGCTTTGCAAATAGTGCCTGTCTTGTGGTAAGTGAGGGATGGTGTCACATCTCCTAGCCAGGCTTTTCCTGCAGAGGAGACCTTTAAATTCTCTGCGTTCTGCACATTTTACCCACGACAAGCAGCCAAGATTAGATAACAGCATATACTTGATACCTGATCACCGCAAAGATATGGGGACATCTAGCTAGCAAAATCACCAACAAAGATAAAAAGTGAAACTATCAATATCTTTTATCCTGTTGTTATCTCTTGGATGAACGGATATGCAAACTGTTTGTTCTGTGTAAGTTTTTTTACAATATGTCCAATACTGAGGAGAAATCGTTCCAATAATGTAAAACAAAACCTGCTCCAGGACACCATTTATATATTATTTTAGAGGAAATATTCATAACACAAAGAAGGTGTAAGGTAGCAATGTTTGCAGTTCTGCTCTGAGTTTTTTGGGAAAGATTAATGGGAAGATGTTGTTGCCCATATTTCATAATTTTGATGGTGTTGGAAGTGAGTGGACCCTGAAAGGACTTACAAAGATGTGGTATTGTCAGCCTTCTTTGGAGGGTCAGGAAAGTTAATTTATAAAGAATATTATAAGATATTAAAATAGAGAAAAATAATTTGATGAGACCTATTTCTTTCTTTAGTTTAAAAAAAATAAGATTTTTTTTTAGAGGTTGTTTATTTAGAGCCTGGTTTGTAGGTATGTCACCTCCTCGTCCCTTTTGTGAGGATGATGAAAGCTGCACCTGCCACAAGAAGTTCTTCTCCAAAACTAGCCTTGAGGTTCTATACATTTTAAGTCTAGTTTCGTAAAAGTATTATTCCTTTGTGTTTCCTAAGAGAGAGTCCAAGATGCTATCCAGTGGTTACCGGTGTACTTATATCTGAAGACTTTCAGTCTTGTGGGAAATATTTTTTTCAGTGGTATTAATATGAAGGACAACCAAGTTTTCTATGGATGGAAAAATATAATTTTTAAAATGTAGATTGAAAAATATAATTTTAAAAATATAGATTATAAAATACCATCAGGTCCTGCTTAGAAGACAGCTGATTGCATTTAGTGTCAACCTTGATGCCTTCTCATTTCCAGCCTATAGGCCAGTTAGGAACATGACAAATGTTGAAGCTGCCAAAACCAAACATTAATACCCAGGAAGAATGGCTAGAGATGGCTTGGGAAGTAGGCAAAATGATACATAATACAAGGAATAATATACATACCTAATTCCACCCTCCAGGTTGAAACTGCAGTTGGTTGCAGAGGATTCAACAAGTGCATTTATGTAAAACCCAGGCAGCCAGCTGAACATTTTGCTGTAAATTTAATGTTTACTTTTAAACTAGGTACTAGTCTGAATATATGGAAACTATGTTTGCTACCTCAAAAAAGTATAATGAGTTTTCACTGCATCCAGATTTTGCTGTGTCTTCTGAACTGAACAGGATGACAGACATTTTTGTCAGGCTTTTTTTCTCTGAGTCAAGCAAACAGCAATAAAGAAAACTGCCATTTTTCCTATTATAACAAATTCAAGGTTTCATAACATCAGTTTGAAAGAAAAAAAACAAACAACCCAGCAAATCTAGCACCTAAACACTGAAACCAAATAAGAACGCTCTATATTACATTCAAAATTATTTTCCTTATAAACCCTTGCCAGTTAAACCTCAATGTATTTGATAATTTCAGAAACAAGAACAAATTGTTTCAAGTTGCATATTTGTGTGTGCACACATTTCTTCTCTTAAAAGTTAATTTGTAATTATCGTGCATTTTATAGCAATTTGGAGGAAAGGTGCAGAGGCAGCTTTGCCTGTCCCTGTAAGCACCTTGTTTCAGAGGCAGCATCTGCTGCTGTGGCTAAGCTCTAAATACATACATATTTTCAGGTAATGCTTTCTCATCCATAGCAAGGCTTAATTGCTTTCCGTGTTTCAAATCTCTCGTATTATTTTAAGTATCAGGTGATTGCATTGCTAATCTTGCAGTTAACAACTGGCCCTCCTGCCCCTTGCAAATTTAAAAGCTATGTTTCTGTTCTTGCCAACAGCCTCCCGCTCATCTCACCCAAACTTCTGAAAGATACCGCTGGAGAAGTTGTGCCCCTTGTTTGCTCACACACTGAGTATCTTAAGAGAAATAAATAAAGTAATAGAACCTTACAATCTGATAATCAACACTTATTAAAGCCTTAAAAGGTATTTTGCTTCCTACAGAGAATGTAAGAACAAAAAAGAAAGTGCAACGAAGGTACAAGTGAGGAAGGAGTTTCCAGAGTCGGTTCGTATCTACATCAGAGATCCACTCGATTCAATATCTAATTGCAAATTCAGCATCCAATTGCTCAGCATCACATGATGTGCTTGTCTGTGAAATACAGCAGTCCATTCAAATGGCTTTCAGGAGCACTTCTTAGTGGCACAGTTCTCTTCCTCACCGCCTTACTAAGTGTAATTATTCCAGACGCCATCTGGAATATAGAACAGATATGAGCAGCCTCCCACCACCTGCAAGGCCTTCAGCTGCTTTCCGAGCAGTCCTGGGACCTTTCTGCAGACACTGAGACTGCTCCCACCGGGTGACTGCGAGGCCATCGTGCCGCCAGCATGCCAAATACATCAACCTGTTATTACCTGTCCAAGAGCATATGAGGCAAGGCCATCCTTTAGGCCCTCCTCTATGGAATCTGGAGAGAGCATCACCCCTGTGACATGGTACATGACCCACTGCTGCTCTCAAATGAAAGTTTAATAAGTACTATTTTCTCTCCATTATTGTGGGTAGAACATTATGTCCTCATAAAAAATGGCAGGGTAAGATCCAGGTTCATGCTGGTCAGCCAATTTATATTATAAATTAGTTATGCTAAAACATAACTTTAGGACAGCTCAGAATTCTGGGTCTCTTTCAAGGAGAATTATGCTACCTCCTACAAATAGGAAACATTTTCAAGGGCTGCGTTGTACCTTCCAAACATTAGAAAGCATTTAAAAGGAGTAGAAACTATAAGCATTGCAGGTAAAGCAAGGCAAAAAATGTTCACAATTTGCTGAGCATCAGTATGTTTAGATATATCCGGTAGTCTCTGTGTAGCAATTTATGCTACAGCAGCCACGGCATAGAAACTGCTTTTGTATCCAATTTAAAAACATGAATGTTCCATCTTTACCCCTAGAGCTTAAAGACAATTTACAGAAGTAGGGCAGTATGAAGTATTGCTACAATAAACTGTTGTTTTACTTCCCTTTTATAGCAAAAATTAGGGGAACACGGCAACTGTTGTCAAGTCTTAAAATATGTTTGCAATAAAATAAAAGCCATTTGGTTTCTTTAATTTCAATGGTTTTCTTCATTATTCAAAGGCCTCTTTAAATCTTTCATAGATTCAGATGTGATTTTTTAAAAGAGCCACATAATCCTTCAGCAATTAATCTAAGTCTCTGGCTATGACGAAAGCAGGCATTGACAGTCCTGCATTTTTCTCATGAAAGGAGAAAGCATTTTAAGCCTTCAAAACTTACTGATGGGTTCCCCTACGTTGGCAGAGGTCTGACTAGATTATAAAATGTTTTTCTGACAATATTCTTCTCAAATCAAGGCAAAAACACCTGATGATTAGTCACTGTGAACTCATTCATCCTAGTAGCTGGAAACTTACTGTTGGCTTTGACATGAATGATACATCCCGATTCATAGAAAGCTATCATCTCTCTCTCCTTCCATAAAACTTCCTTTGCAATGAGCACAGATCCAAGATACAGGGAGTTAATCCAGCCAAGAACAATTAATTTCATGACAGTTTTCAGTGAATGAAAGGAATTAACTAAATATTAAATAATATGTAAATACATCAACAAAAGAAACACAAAGTAGGTTTAAGATGTCCAGACAAGACTTTTTTAATTAACCATGAGTGGCTCTTCAATGCATGATTAGTCCCTCTGAAAGCCATGGAAATACCAGAGGATTAATGTACAGGAATGAAACTGTCAAAATTCAAATCCTTAGACCCTTTAGGGAACAGCACCCTGGATTTAAGAAGCCTGCATATGTTGGTCTGGGCACACTGTGGACACCAGATGATGGCTGTAGGTGGAAAGAAACTTCCCTCATTGGTATAAAAATTATAGAACTCAATTTCAAATTCATCTGTTGCTTTTTGTATCATGGTAAAGAGTGGACAGAAATTATTTTCAAGTTGCATGAACTAAAATCACGGAGACTTACGGGCCTGCGAGTGGATTTTGTTTAAATAACCTCACAATTCCTTCAGCTTACACCAGAGTCACCCTGCAAGGAGTCAAGGAGAGATGTCCGTCTTTTCCAGGGTCTGCAAACCCTGAGCCAAATGGACAAATTCAAGTCTACCTGTTGGCAAGCACAGTTTTAAAGTGCTCCACATATGGAACTGTTGTTAATGTCTTTGTGCAAAGAACTTCAAGGAATCACCTTCAAACAGAGAAGGAAGGGGGTAAAAAAGTGAAGAAAAAGAAAAAAGAAAAAAAAAAATCAGTATGGGACTTGACAGATATTTGGATTTTAGAGAAGCATTTGACACTGTCTCATGAAATCTTAATTGAAAAATTAATTCAAGTCAGCTTGGCTGGAGACAATTGTGCGTGGATTGAATATTGGCTAAAAGACAAATGAAAAAAATTACAATAAACAGCTGTGCAACTAGATGGAAATGTCCAGTGGGGTAACACATACTGATTGTTAGTCTGGGTTTACTTTATATCTTCATTAATGATTCAGGAAAAAAAAAAACCCATAAATAAGATCTTAATGAAATGCACAGATTATGCTCATTTGAGAAGATTTGAGATGTCAGTAAGGGGAGTGAAATAAAAAGAGACTGATAAGAATCATGGATGAACATGGCCAAAATAGATTCATCGAGGGAGTGAAAATAACTTACTGCAAATGAAAAAAAAAAAAAACCAAACACAAAAAACCCAACATAAATCATACATAATTCAGTACCCTTTGAAGCCAATGGAAGTTCAGCTGTGGACTTCAGAGGATTCTGGACATGGATGACAGTCACAAAGCAAGGATTTTCTGCAACCTTGCTGTGACCATTGCATGCAACTATGAGAAACAGCCTCCCAGAAAGATGTTAAATTGGAAGGAAATTAAAGAACAGACAGAATAAATAACTTAGGTTTGTTTTGGGGTTTTGGTTTGTGGGTTTGGTTTTTTTTGTGAGAAAAGAAGAGGGAATAAAAATGAAGAGCATTACTTCGTTATAATTTGGCCAAATAAGAAATAAGCAGGAACACAATAACAGCTTTCAAGTGTCTCGGGACATAAGCTCACTGAAAGGGTAATAATCATTCACTTCATTCCATGGAAGCACAATTTTAACAGGTAAGGGGAATATATTATAAGGGATGAAAGACATTTGATGTAAATATCATGAAATGCAGCATATTAAACTGTTGAATAATAAAAGAGATGGAAGCTCTATGGTTTGGTACTTTTAAAAAATGAAATTGAATGCCAGCTATTGAAATGCAGAGAGTAATCTTTTCTATTCCCCATGACGCTATGAAATACATCCATCTGAAAAAGACTGGTATCTTCTCCCAGCCTCAACCTCTGCAAGTTTGTATGTTTTAAAGCCTACATCAGGAGATGCAGAAATAGCATAGGATAAGTTGTTCTTAGAAATTAATAACCCCTCTTTGGATCTTTTGTTCGGGTATTCTTCTCCCCGTCTCTGATTAAGATTATAGTCTTTACTCAAATCTAGCTTCCAACTCAATGTCTTTAAACTGTTTTGCTCTACTTAGAGGCAAAGAAGGCTTTACTGTGCTCATAAAGCAAATACTTGTAGCAGTAACCCAAAGATTTGTTAGCAGAGGATTATGTTTACCATGATTTTTCTGCGGTTACTCTGTCTTCTGCTAGGGATACTACCAATAGTTGATGTAAGACTTTATTTCAGAGGTTTTTCTTCTGCAACCACGTTTTTTTCTTACATCTATAGTTTCTAAAGTTACTGATAACACTAAAGACCATTAGTGAGTTCGTTTATTGGTGTGTGACCATTAGTGAATTCATTTATTGGTATGTGCCCACTCATTTCCGTAGCGGAGCTCAATGCAAAAATATTAAGCAAAGAGAAAAATGTTTAAAGATGACTCTTGTCCCACAACACAGCTCATACTAGGGGAGGTAGCTATTTCTATTCAGCAATTTCTGCCATTTTCCACCCTCTGAATTTTGCTTCCCAGTTCTCTACCAAGTGTGGGAAGCAAAGACAAATTTCAGATGACAAATCAGGAAGGTTTTTTTCCCTTCCAGTGTGAAAAAGGCAATTTAAAATGTGGATAAATATTTGTAAACTTAGGAAATACGAAGTCTTATGTATAAAAGATCACAGGTTAATTCATTGTGACTTCAGCAAGACTACACCCATGGAGGATCTACACCATGTCATATCTCAGGGTATGTTAAAGTATAGGACTTCTCTCACACTAGTACCATTTTTCATGATCAGCAATAGACTTAGACAACATTAAAACTATTTTTAGACTTCACACACTTCTACAGTCTGTGGTAAAACACATTGACAAATAGTTTCTGGCCATTTCTGACAGGAGCTTGCCTTGATTTGACAATAACATAAAAGGAGTTGTGGATTAAAGAAGTACTAGGGAAAGCTTGCTGTTCCTAAGTGTAAATCACATATGTTTTAAATATAGACAAACATGTTTTGTACAGCTGCAATGCCATATATCCACACTTAGGAAAATCGACATAGCCTGCACTGCAGAAACAAGGACTGTAGATAGCAAGCTGAATATAAAGCATTGGTATGATGCTGCAAGAAAGAGCAAGGACGTAAGACCTGAAGGCATAAGCAGCATCAGAAAGAGAAAAAGCAGGGAAGTGGTGGTGTATGTCTGTGCAGCATCGATGAGGCAATTATTGTAACGATCTCTTTAATTCTACAGCCTAATTTCCACACTGATAATGAAAATTGGAAATGTTCAGGAAAAGGATGATAGGATGCCTGGAAAAGATATTTTATAGAGAGGAAGTTACAAAACTGAGTGTATTTGGTTTATCCAAGTATAGTTTAGGAGATGACTTTCTTGAACTGAACTCGAGGAAGCGCTGGTGTGAAAAGTCATCTAATAGTAAGTTATTAAACCCAATAAGTCTTCTGATCCTTACACAAACTACAATAGCATCACTGACATTGATGGAGTCGATACTACATGAGTCAGATTAAGTTAGTCATGGGGGGGAGGTTCTGGCTTTTAGTTTATCCTCAGGTAAACTCAGTCAGCAACTGCTCTGATTTGCACTTGTCTGAAAACATTCAGAATCAGTCCCAATTCAGACTCAAATAGAATTCAGGCTTAGATATATGTACAGATTAAAATTACCTGAAATTAAACAGCCTAAGGCTGGTTAAGATGAAGAATTAAAACAAAATGAAAGAGGAAAAAAAAATACATAAAACACAGACTGTGAAGTGTTCTGACATTTTTCAAAACTGAAATTCTGTATTTCTGCACACTCATATTATGCACTTAAAAGCATGAATCTGTTTTATTCCTTGCCAGGTTTGTTGTTCTACTTGGAAAACATTTATTCTCTTTCTTGTTTACACTGAATTTAGAATTAATGTGGCTGTTTTGGTTGAGCAAAAACAACCTTGACTTGTAAGAGGCATCGTTTTATCACGCCAAAATATCTTGTGTAAAAACATAACATGAGAACAGTTCTCAGAATTAAGCTAGTTAATAATTACTGTATAGACAGGTCAAAGATCAATAGTGCCAGTAAAGTCTTGTGAATTGCATGTAGATTATATTTCTAAATTGGAATACTGAAAGCCAGAGCCATCTTAATGGGTACAGAACAAGCTTCATACCCATAGGGGAGAGAGATACCATGGTCTCAGCAGAGGTACTTCACAGAGCAATAACAGGAATAAGCAACCCCAGCAGCCTGCTTCCACAGAATAATACACCTGGCACGTGAAGTATTTCTTAGGTGCAATAACGTTTATTTACAAGTCACATGAACCAAGCTGTGTTTTCTTCAGTACTGCAGAAACAACCAAAAACTCCATTGCAGAAACTCCAGTCTGGTTTCCTAATGAACTTCTCATCCCAAAAGCCATTTCCCCAGCCCAGCTTTCCCCAGAGGACATGCTCACCTCTTTCCTTGGCAATCACGTGCCTGCTACACTCATCAGCTTCACCCAGGACTTTGCTCATGGAACACTCTTTTGGGGTCCCTCAGCTCTTCTGAGCACAATTATCACTAAAAACCCATCTCTATTTTCACATCTTGTATGTACATGCCCCTATAAATAAAAAAATCCTTATTGGATTTACTAATACTCACCTGGATCACTCTTGAGCAGAAAATATCACGGGTGGGTATGGTCAGAATCTGAGCAGAGAAACCCTATACTTAGTACACATCTCTGCTTGCTACAGCAAGGCACATGCTTCCAATAGGGGAAAGAGCTGCCCAAAAGATCCCACCACAAGTGGTATCAATTAAGATCTAAAATTGGAAAAACAGTTGGAGGCACTTAGAAGAGATGCCTAGGTCCCAACAACCCTCTCCTTCCAAAGGCTCATAGTTCACCCAAACCACCTGTTACCACAAGAGTTTCTCCTGTTACCAGTTAATCATTAACTTTGGCCTAATTAGCTAAACATGGTGCTGCATGGTGCTGCTGTGCCCATGCCTACTTGTGCTGCAAACACCCCTTTGCAGCTTATTACTGGCTCCAGGCTCTCTCTGAATCTTAGGACCTGGTCACATTTGAACGTTTTAGGATGTTTAACGTTTCACTTAGTGGGTTCAGGAGAGTAATGCAACCTGCTCTTTAACCTGGGAATGATCCCCTGAGCAGCCGGAGTAAGTCAACTATTTGATAGCTACCTGTGTACACTAGATTTCAGAGCTGCTTTGTTTCCAGTGCAAGTGCTATGGTTTAGCATAGGACAGGAATGGTTGGACTGAATGATCTTAAAGGTCTTTTCCAAACTTGTAATTCTGTGATTCTGTAAATGTAGCGTGCTCTACTCAAATGACAAATTGACCTTGTAAATTAAAACTGCAAAAAGTTAAAGGAAAAAAAGAAATCAAATCTACATGTCCTTCTTTTGGAACTTGGAAATAATTTCAAAACAGAAAACTCCAGTCCTATCAGCAACTATAAAAATGTTCCATAATAGGCAAAGGTCTTGGCAAAGTGGGAAATGCACAGATGTGCAAACAAAGCCAAGGAGAAATAGGTGTGTTTCCTCCAGTTGTCCTCACTGGAGCACATTATTTACATATTAAAAAGTAGCGTATCTTTTGAGTCACGCGATGTCCCTGGCTCCTTAACCTGATGCTTATCTGACAGCAGGTAAGCCAGCAATTGCGGATATAAGTAGTCTGGCTACTTAGGAGTCAGTTCTTGGCCAGAGAAAGCTCTTTTATTTAAAGAAAGAAGCAGCAAGACGGGGAAAATCAGCACTTGAGGTTGGTCTTTTCTGCTTCCTTTTCAGGTGAAAAAGCGTTAGAAGTGGCAGAGTGGAATTGTTGATTTGCTCAGGCAGGGAGGTTAAATAAACAAATATCTGCTGGCTGACCCATCCACGTCCCCCTCCCTGCCATTTCCATGTTAATTTGTTGCCAACATCGCGGCTCTGACATCTAAGCTGGCAAATGATGAGAGCATCACCAACTGGACCAGTCAGCTCCAGGGTGGGGGGGCTTCGGGTGCTCTGATGTCCTCCCATCCTGAACTTCGAGCTGTCCCCCACCCCGGCAGTTGTGGGTCCTGCAACAATTGCCCCTGGTTCCAGACCCAAAAATCTGCAGGGTGTTTGAAGCCACAGTCAGCTCTGTGAATCCCAAGGTGTGCATCAGGGAAAATGAACTGAATTGCACCCAAAGCCTGGGACAGACTGCTTGACCTGTCTCACCTTGTGCTCTGGGCATGGACAAAAGATGTTAAGCAGGATAATGGGGTTCTTCCTCTGTGAGAACCCCAAAAGAGAATTAATGACCTGCTGATGGCAGACGAAGTTGTGCTGTTGATCCTCTCTACACTCTTTATCGATCAATATGCAAAATGCACTCTAGGAGAATGTCTAGGCATAGTTAAATATACTGCAATACTTTACTATTATATTTTGCTACTAAATAATCTTACCTCAGACAACAGCAAAAAAGGCATATAGACACCTCTGCTCTGTGTCATGTGGGGACACACTGTGTGACTCCAGAATATCTACCGTCACAGGGTAAGGTAAACACAAGGAGATGGTTGGTACCCAGCCTACCTGGGGTCACCCCCGTGTGAGGGGACCAGCCCAGGATTTAGCAGTGCTGCAGAGGAGAAAAAGGCATCATCTAAATCTATCGTGGTCAAAGAAATAAATGTCAGCCTTCAAACTGCACAGTAATATTGGAGTGAGAATTAGTATTAGGTTGAGTAAACTGCATGAGATAAAATTATCCATCAGTGTGAAATGAAACTGCATGTACGCTTTTCTCTTCAAAGTGTTAGCGGGACATTAAGGTGAAATTAAAATGTTTTAAATGTCAGTCGCTTGCATCTCCTCAATCCCACTGGGAATTTTCCAATCATCAAAAACCCAGCTATAATAAATGCACTTAAACTTACACCGCAGTTTGCAGCTATTTCTCTCTAGCTGATAATGCTGTCAGATGTCTTTTGTGCAGAGTGTGTTATAAACAGAAGTAGTAGAGCAGACACTTCCGAGCTGATTTCCTGCTACTCCACTGGCACATAACTGTTGGCAATAAGGTTGATACTTCAAATGTGTTTTTCTCTGTGCTGCAGTCATGCCATGAGATTAGCAAAACTCAGGCGCTGAAGTTTACCATCACTTGATGGTGCCTTTCCAAAGCATGGTTCCCTTCTGCTGGGGAGGCTGTGTGCTTTCTGGGCTGGGGAAGCTCCTCCTGGGCGAGGAGGCTGCTTGCAGCTAATCCTTGGTCACAGCTCACCAAGGCACCGCTGATATCCCGGAGCTTTCGCAGTTACAAATTACAGTTATTAATGTAACGTGCCTGACAGCTCACTGCTTGAAGCCGAGCACTGAGGAGCGGCAATTCCTCCTTCTTCAGCTTCCTGATGACACACAAGTCGTGTTCAGCCTCTTCTCTTCTCCCTTCCCCGTTCTTTCCCCGCTGACCTCTGCAGCAACAAGAGATGGGGCTGTGGCATAGCTGAAGTTAATCATTAGCTGATACAGCGGTGAGGCTGATACTGTAGGTAGCTGAACCGGCTAACACGTGTGGTTCTGCAGGAGTGGTTAGTTAAGTCTTTGCGTTCTTCCTCCTGGGATTATATCTCATTTTATAGAGTTGTTTCTGGACAGTTGGCATTTGCGTTCAGCTCTTTGGGTCCCAGAGAAGTCAGACTGATCTGTCAGGCTACTCCAGATTCCCTGAGCAGCTTGTCTTTTCAATCTTTGCATATGCAGCTCTGCACTTCTACCATAGCTAGCATACCCATTTTAGTGAGCAAGAGCAGTAAATCACTGCATTTCTAAATCTGCAAAAAGAAGTTCACAGGCTTTCCCAGCCATAAAACCCTTAGAAAGACTTCCCTTTCTACGCCTGTTTTTCTCTGGCAGAAGTATGACAGTTACACAGCAATTTTCCTTCCATCTTTTTTTAAAGTCACTGATTTTAATTGGGACATATTTTCCCCTGAAAATCCTTTCAGTCAATATGGAGTCACACAAAGCAGCTTTCTGAAGTGAAAAAAAAATCTGATGATGTTTCCACTGAGACTCATGTGTGTATTTGTGTGCTCAGGTGTGTGCTGTGGACAGTGAAGGCGGTTGCCTCAAGCCAAAGCAGTTTACACCTAGCAGAGGGGAATACTGCTGCAAAGCTGCAGCGAGAAGGAAATTGGACAGAAGTGTGGAAAATAAAAAAGGTCTGGGTACCAAATTCCTCCTGACGCGGTGCCATACAAACAGGCTGCATCAGTAGCCCATCTAGGGATGATGCTGAATTACCACCTCACTTACAAATAATGGATAAATTCAGTCTTGATACTCACTCTGGGTCATCCCAGCCCTGCTTTGCACCAGAATCAGAATCACAGAGCTGTAAGGGTTGGAAGAGACCTCCAGAGATCAAGTCCAACCCACCTGCCAAAGCAAGTTCCCTAGGACAGGTCGCACAGGTCAGTGTCCAAACGGGGCTTGAATATCTCCAGAGGAGACTCCACAAGCTCCCTGGGCAGCGTGTCCCAGGGCTCCATCACCCTCACTGTGAAGAAGTTCTTCCACAGACTGGTGAGGAACTCCCTGTGCTCCAACTTGAAGCCATCGCCCCTTGTCCTGTCTCCACAGAGCACTGAGAAGAGGCTGGCCATTGCCCCCTGTGTCCCACACTTCAGATATTTATAAACATTGATCAAATCCCTTTTCAGGCTTCTTTTCTCAAGGCTGAACAGCCCCAGTTCATTCAGACTTTCCTTGTAGGGGAGATGCTCCAGGCCCTTAATCATCTTTGTGGCTGGACTCTTTCCAGGAGAGCCCTGCCCTGCTTTTCTTTCTTTAGCTTCTTTATCCTTGTTTTGAGTTTTTCTAATTCAAGAAATGGTCTCCCCTCATTTCTCTCCCCCCAAAAAAAGCTGCAAAATAGATGGGGTCGATAAGCTCAGAGGGAAGAAGAGATACTGGAGGTCCTGTTAGCCAAGCAAATAAGGCAGAAGGAATGATGCTGCAATCCAGCATCCCTTCATTTCTGTGTCGAACAATGAATTTTCAAAAAGTATTTTTTTTTTTTTATTTTTGTGTCTTGCCTCTATCCTTTTTGATGACCCACTCTCTACCAGCGTGCCTTCTAAGAAACAAGATCAAGTTTTAGAACTTAGGCTGGTGAAGAAAAAAGTATGGATTCTATTTTCAAATAAGCACATCATTCTGCAATGCTGAGAACACTCTGGATTGAGTTTCTTTTTCAAACAAGACTATAATAACATGGTCACCAGAACACAGCTCACTGCTGTTGATGACTTCTACAACTGATATAGCAAACCCCGTACCGGTTCAGAGCGATACAGGAAACACAGCGGAGTAGATAGAAAGCAGATTTTACATCTCAGAGGACTTTCTGGTATTCCCGCATTTGTGTTCATCTCAAACTATCATTTGGCTTATTTGTTTTTGTAATGTCAAATCAAACCAAGTCACACACTCAGGGATAAACCATAGATTTTGGCAGCTCTGGTTAGTCCAGGAGAGTTTCACTGGAATAGCTGTATAGAAGTGAGACATGAAGTGTAAGATCCTGGTGTACTTTCCCATAATGATGCTTCTATTTTTGAAGCCTCTATGGCAAGACCGAAGCTTTCAAACAAAGTGGACAAGGTTCACTTGGCTGATGAGGGAAAAGCAAATTCTTTCCTATCCCCCAAAAGAGTGAAACGTTGCTTAGAAAAATTATGCACCTAATGGAAATGTTTCCTTCTTATAAATTTAACCATAGACAAATGTCCAGGAGGGGAAAACATAAAAGGAAATTGTAACATTCATATTAAAAATAGTTTTGTATACACTTATTCTGGAAAGTGGAGTAAGTGTCTAGTTGCAAGTGATTGAGACTGACATAAGCTCTTCTGTTAGCAGCAAAGTGGACTGCAAACTACAACACTTAATTGAGCAATGTCTGACATAATATATAATGATTTGTTAGACCAGTAGAGGTCTGGGCATGATGAGCAGTAAGTCTTAAAGAATTTTCCTGTGTAAAAAAAAAATAAAAATTAAACAGCATGTTCAGAAGGAAAAAAGTGGGCAGAAGCTTTCAGCCTGCTCTAACCAACAGATGCTCTGGGCATCACTACGGTTAGTAGGTCTGTTTGCTTAAATCAACTCTCTCCTTATCAGCTAAGTAACACTGAGGAACCTAAGGAAGTATTTCTAAAAAAATAAAGTAGTATCCTCAGCCTTACCCTAATCCATGTATTAGAGGACAAAAGAAAGGAAAAGAAGACACTGAAAAATGCATATTTTAAAAATACTGTGAACATATTTCTTAAAATATCCTTATGAGTCCCAGTAAAGATTGGGAATACTTTCTGAATTACTTTCTAGGTGAATATTAACTGCTGATTTCCAGCAGTACCCTTACAGAGTCCATTGAGACTTCACAACTGCTAATCTTGCATTGGGGATAGAAGGCGAATGCTTTGCATGTGCTACACACAACCTGAAATAAAATACAGTTATTGACTTCAGTTCTACATTATTCCCCAAAGGGCAAAAGCACTGTGTAAGCTGGGAAGGCTTCCAGTCACATTTTTAGAAAAATAAAGTATTTCAGGTGGCCTGCACTAGGCAGCATTATTCATAATGCAAACGAAAATATTAGATGGTCACATATATCAATATGCGTTGGCATAAGGCAAGTGCTTTTCTGAGATCATTGCTTCATCAACTGACAATGGAAATTAAATGCTCAACTTTGTTTTCTGCCAATTCCTCCTGCCACGATGCCTAACTATGAAATACACTGCAAAGACAACTTTTTGGCTGAACCGACTGTTAATCAATTTATGTTCTGAATCATAAGGATTCATTGTACTTAGTATTTTTATCTTGATATATGTGCACAGGATAATTGAGTCAGATTTCTCTAATCAGTGGGACTATGGCAGCTTTTCAGCTTCTGAGACTGCATAGTTAGAAAGACTTTTGCTGATTTTGCTGGTCAAAAACTGTGTTTACACTTCTCAGAGCTCTTGTACCTGGAAGACATTTCTGTCTTCTTCTGAACATTTTCTGTGTTTTCTGTGTTGTGATTGAAATGGAATTCAATATCAAGAAGGTGTGAAACAACAGCAACGTTTTAATTGGACTTTATCTGTTCGGGTAGCAGTCACTTGCACTGCATTTACCATTTTGGGCTTCCTTTGAAGAACAAGCAGATGTTTTTACTGAGTTGTTGTTTAGAGGTTTGTTGGGAGGGTTTTTTTTGAGGGCTAAACCGCCATGTTTGAATCCATTAGTGTCTGTATGGGTAGATTTGTGAACCTTCATCCTCAGGAAACTTCCTCTACTATTTCTCCAGTTGGCTATGTTTACTGGAAAACAAGTTGTATTCCATTTTCTTCTGTGCTGAACTTCTGCGTACATGTAAGGTATGACTTAAACTTTGGGATGGAGTTTACTTGCCTCTCATTCAGATATAATAGCAATGATTTCCACAGCAGCAGCATGGTTCCCACATAGTTTTTTTTTTTTTTCAATATACAAGGGAAAAATATGTTTTATCTGCCTTGCAGAGCTTCAGACTCACTGAATGGTTTGAAAGAAAAATTGTCTTTGTTCTGATTTATGAGCAACCACAAGTAACACAGATTCTCCCCTTGGGACATTTCTACTGAACTGTAACCACATCGAGATTAAGCTTCGTCTTTGCGTGCCCTGATAGTCTTGTGGGTGCTATTACAAGTTAAGGCATACAGGCTCAGGAGCCTGATCTAAAGCGAGCAAGCACAGGTATTTATTGCAACAGAGAAGAGCAGAATATTTGCTGAGTAAGCCAGTACTTTTTGCATTATGCTGGGGATTCAAAGGGACAAAAATCAGTCCCAGCAGCAAGTCTTACGGCACTCTGCATTAACCTCTCTCTATGTCAAGAATTAGATCTTTTTTATTCTCCTTTGTTTTCTCTATCTTCTGAATAGTTTTTAATCCATGGCAGAAATTTACCTTTTACCTTGTAGTTTTCAAATTTCCGTAATAGGCTTTGGTGACAGATTCTATCAGAAGCCTTCTAAAACTAAACTGAATGATTGCCTTTGGTTTGCTTCTATTATTTGTTAACTTTTTTCTGGCATTGAGCAGATCTGTGGGTACAATTTCAAACCCTTCCAAACAGGGGTGGGATTTTTCCCCATTTCAAAACTTTATGATCTAGAGTTTTATATCTACATTTATCACCCCGTCTAAAACATTGGACCTGATGTGATAGTTGTTGCTTCTCAATAATTTAGGCAGTAGGAAATCTGAAAACGTCCAACCTTCTTTCTGAATGGATAGATTTATGTCTCAGCTAAATGGATGTATGGGAGCTGTATGTAACAGTGTTGCTCTGATTTTCACCAGCTAAAAATCTGGTTGTATTCTTTAGGAAACTATTTTAAGACATAAAGTAACTGTGTGCAGCATGTCATCTGCATCTCAAGTGTGATCCACAAGCCAAGACGGTAGCAGGTCCATTCTAGGAGCCGAATAACCCAAGTTGTGTTTCTTGTGTTAGAACGATTCCTGATCTGGTATATTCCCACTGAAGCCCATGAAAGAAGAGGAGCCTTCACCACCCTCTTCTTTTTACACAGAACTAAAAGGTGTTTTTCTTGGAGTACTTTGAGGAAAGATAGAAGTCAGTGTGTCTCGTGTCCCTCTAGAGGAAAGCACACAGCGTGGAAAAGCTTCCCCAGAACCAAGCAAAAAATTGAAAGGTAGTAGGGAAATTGGACTAAAAGGTTTGGGAATATTTGGAAAAGGATATGCAATCACATGCTTAGTGAAGTGAGAGTTAGAATTTAGCTAAATAATATCCAAAAGTGACTCTGACTTGTTCTGCTGAGGTTTAAAGATCCTCATTTTAATTTTCACATGTTTTGGTTTTGACGGTTTTGTCTCTTGTGTCACAAACTCCTAAAACCAATCTACTGATCTAGCTTTAGGAGGGAAACTATCACAATCCAGACTTGAATCTTAGCCAAGTTTTCTATACCCCATGTACAACTAGCAGGGGGTTGGTTCAAAAGCAAACTGAAAGGAAGTTTTTCATGGCTCATGTCTTCATGCAATGGATCTTGTTGCCAGATGTTTACTGGTCGCAAAAGGTGTTTGGACAATTGCAAGGAAGAAATACCTCTGGGTGGCAATAAGATACAAAATTATCACTTCTGATTGAGACTGATTATTTGGCTGTTTAGCCCTGTCTTCTACTTTAGTTTTGCAAAATTCCCTGACATTTGTTGATTTACACTTCATTCATCCTTACACATTCTTCTTATGTAAAATTTCTGTTATTTAGAGGAAGATGTTATTGTTTCTCTGCAGTTCATATATTGCTTTAGTCATACACAGAGGAAAAATTAATTGAGTCACACCACTATCTGTGGTGGTCAGTCTTGTAGAAAAAAATACCTGTTCAGTTCAGTGGGGATTTATTTAGAAATTGTGTAATGGGAAACTGAAAAAACCCAAATCTATTTAGAAAGTAGAAAGAAAAAGAAATATCTTAAGTAAAAACTATCAAAAAGAGTACCCTGAGGGAAATTCAGGAAAAAATATGGTTTAGCCCAGTTCACCAAATGCTCCCATAAGATTCTGCTGCAAGCACCATTGAGGTTCCAACTGCAAACAGACATGGCGTTCATCATCTCCAACCTCTACTTACTCAAGGTGTTCTGTGAGCTTTCTCCACAGTACACTTCTGATTTTTGAACTAGCATAAAGTTTGAAAAATTCAAACAGTCTGCACAGTGGAGGAAAATACAGTAGTGAATGAAAGCTGAACTTTGACAGACAGTTTGCTGGAAGTTGCACTGAGTGTAACGTCAATTCTCGGATCAGCTTTGCAATGTTTGCATCCTAAGCCCGTGCAGATGGAGTGTTTATTTTTGTACCTGAATTTCATTGCCGGCAAACACTGCCAGTGGCTACAAAGCGAGCCAAGGTCCTAGGAATAACACTGAGCTGTATAATCAAGAGCAAAATGAGTCTGAGGGACTTGTTTTCTTTCTGGTTTTCTAGGATTTTAGGGCCTTCCCAGACGAATAACAGCCATCAGAAGAGCGCAGTAGCGTATCTCTGTGGTGATGCATATTGCTTAAGGGCAACAGCACAACCTGGTGGTTTATGGTTATTCTCACGCATCAGATCAGGTAGCTGCACAAGGAAACACAGGACTTTTTTCCCTTCCCCAGAAACCAGCTCATTTTCTGCACAGAACTGAAGCTGGTTTTCATTAATTCGTTTGTAAGATACCGTTTTACCTGAGGTTTTCAGAATAAATAGAAAAGGCTAGACTGCAAGGGCATATGCAAAAAGATAAATTAATAGGTCCTTTCCAACATCTATGAATCTGAAACCTCCAGGCACTGTTGTGACAAGCCATTTCATGTGGTTTTGTGCTGGATATGTCTGAATTTTTTGTTCCAAGATAATAGCTAGAGGCATATAACTAAAAAGAAAAGCTTGCAATATGCACTATGCAAAATTGGGGGGGGGGGGGGGGGAAGACAAAAGGAGAGTGTGTGCAGAAAAAAGAACAAGTTTATCTTACTGGCTTGTTCTATTATGACGAAGCCAAGCAGAGTATAGATAATACATTTACATAGACTGAATATTCAACCACCAATAATAATATTTATTCTCTTTCTTCTGTGTCTTCAGGGTATGTGATGTTGGTCAGAGTATATCTTCTGATGTGGCAGTGAAATGAAGCGGGTGCCAAATGTGCTCAGACAGAATTTTCAAATAAAATTAATTACATTTTCTATTTTGCTTGATTCGAAGAAAAAACTATGTCATTACTAGCAATGCAGCTGGCACCAGTGTGGTTGCTGAACACATGTTCTTGCAAGCTACAATGTACAAGTTCATTTACAGATCGTTTTGAATAGGACCCAAGCCATGAGCTGTGGGGTTTCAGTCCTGTCCTGAGGCTGGTCCTGAGACTGTGCAAGCCTTTTTCATTGTCAGGCTGGGTCCAAAATACAGACTTCTCCTCAGTCCTGCTTAACTTGACAGAAAGAACCTTTGATTTCAGCCTGTGTGCATTTGGACCTGAGAGAAAAGGGTTAAGAGCTGTTTACCTAGGCACTGCAGGACTGACTTGTTTTGAGCCAAAAGTAGCTTTTTTTTATGCAGTGAAGATTTCTCTAGGATTGTCACCACAAGTAAATTCTAAGGTTTGTCACTGCTTTAATGTACTTTAATCCTGTTCATGGCTGAAGTACATCTTGGTCCAAGAAAGCTCCTTAGTCCACATAGAAGTGTGATTAATGCATTTAAATTTACACTTAAGCATACACTTAAGGTTCATTTATTTTACAGTGATCAAATATATAAAAAATGTTAAGTGGGCTGAAATTTATGAAAAAGCTTCTTGTTCTGATTCAGCTAATTATAGAGGAAATACGTTGCTACATAAATAGGGCAAATTACTTTGAAGACCAGTGATGATACTTCTGAAAGTCTGTACAAATCGCTTTGGAAAAGTGTGGAGCAGAAAAAATAAGAAATAATTGTTTTCTTTTCCTTGAGAGCTGCATTAGAGGACAAAGTGCTTGAGGACCAAATCCTACTGTTCAAAACCTTTCCCTAGAGTCCACTGAGGCAAAGGGAGGTGACACGGTTCCCGCATCCCTGCATCGCACTGGAGCAGATACTGGAAGCGTGTTCAGTTCTGCTGCAGCTAGTCATAACTATGAAAAGAAAGCAAACACATCTGAGATGAAATGCCCTTCTGCCAGCTTCCCACACATCCTGCTTCACAGCAGAGAAACTCCAGAATATTTTCCATCTTGCTAGAAATTATCGGCGAGCACAGTGGCATCACGTCTACCTGCCTAATAGGCTTTCATGACTCAATAATTATAACCCACCAGTTCAGACGTTGCTTTTTGCTTTGCTTACAAAGCAGTTGACAGTGTTGATTGCTGGATGGAGAGCCTCAAATCAGCTGAGTTGAGCTGACATCTGCATGAACCCCTACTGTCATAACTGCTGTGTAGTGTCTGGGGCAGCATGAACATGCATGGCAGTGTCAGTTCTCAACTCTGCTTCCCCTACTCTTTGCTAAAGCTATTCCATATTTTAATGTTAGTATAGTTTGTTTGGCAACATCATGCACTGCTTGGGGACAACTGCCAATCTTTACAATTGAGTATCAAACACTCACTCAGAGAATAAGCATGTACCCAGTTATCAAACTTGGGTAGAAGGAAGCTGTTTTGTTTCATTTCTATGTTAAATGGAGGGAACATGGAGAGGGTCCATGCTGCCTTCACAGTTCCACTTGCTCCACCAAAGGGAATGCTGTATCAGCATTTACAGCACACTCAGAGGGTGAATCATCTTTTACTCAGAGGAGTAAAAGCAGCACAGACTCAATGTGTTCCCATATGTGTCCACCAAATTGTGTTCTCATTGCTACAAATGTTGTATTAAATTATTTAGGTCAACTTAAATTTGGAAAGCAACAAAATAAACACCATTTTGGCTCATTTACATGTCTGTGATTATTGTAAAATGGTTTGCTTCCTAAATTAAAGCCACGCAAGCAGTCTGCCAGGAAAAGGAACAGCAATATTTTTCTTTTTTGTTACATCTTTGAAAATCTGGTTGTAACACTCAGTCATTAACCCAGGAATAGATGGACACCTGGAAAATGAAAATTCAGATTGCTTTTAGCATTCACTGATGTGTGAATGCTCAGGCTTGAAATTTCATAATTTTCCTTGGAACTGAATAACATTTTGAGCCTTTGCCTAATGGTTTTACTATATACTGCTGCAGACGTGGGTAGCACGCTTCGGCACAGTACATCTTGAGAGTCGTTAGAGTTGGTATATCAATATCCGGTGATTAAGGACCGCCTAATAGCATGCATTGTCAGGATACAGAGTATCACATTAAAACTCATTAATAGCTCTATCCTGTGTGCTGACATGATGTAATATAGCAGCTGTCCCGTGGAGGAACTCTTCAGGCATCCTGTCGAAGGCAGACATGCTAATAAGTGCAGTAGACTGGCATATTGCGTCGCAAAGGCACCGGAACAGCACTACAGTAACACCAGACATACTGTATATCGTGCTAAAGATCCATGTGTTAACAGCTCCATTTTTACTGACATCCTCTTGTTTGCCATGCCAAAAATTTATACTAAATGAGTTAATGTGAGCTAAGATCAGGCTTGTATTGTGCGACTTTGAGGCACCATGGGGACAACAGGAGCTAGCGGGCAGATGCTTGCACTCCAAGTCCGAACAACTGATCCTCACTGCCTGCCTTCAACCTACCTCTTATTTTCACTGCTGTTGAGATGCCAGCTCCTGCAAAAAACTCCAGACTTCATGTCTGGCTTACCCTATCTTGGAAAAACACCTCTCTTCTTCATTGGTGTATGGGTATGTGCTGTGTGTGCTGACAAATGTTGCTTTGTGGTTTTCGGTGTGTGTGCCCCATCTTTTGGCTGCCACCAGATCTTATCTTACCTTAAATTGAAAGCTTTTTCTTTTCACTACAACTGCTCAAAGTTGATCTCTTTGCATATCCCATACATGAAAAGTCCTGATCATGACTAAAAGTCCAGCCATGAAGAGCCAGTATTGCTTTCTGAAAGGTTTGCTCTGCATAAACCTCCAATAAAAGTTCTCTACAGCAAATTCAGAGATCTTGGTAAACACCTTTAATCCAGTAACAGGGCAGAGGGAGCACTTTCTGAAGTGACACAAATTGGTATATGAAAGTTTGTGATGTCGAATGCTGATTATCATCACTGGATTGGGTTTTCACTGCAGTGTCACTACCATCTTCAGTAGCCTTTGGGGGTTTTACTGTGCTTGGAGAACTTCACACCCATCATTCAAGTGAGGTTTTTGGGTTAGCAGTCTGTGTTTTCCCCCCTCAGGATCTTTGGGTGAGGAGGAGGGTGAGACAATATGTCTGTCTTTTAGCCACTTTATTAAATCAATCTCCATTGAGGCACAGGAAACACTTCTGTGGCCTCTGCTGCTGAATATAATGGATATGGCTAAGCTGGGAAAACTCCCCTTAATACCAATAAACCCTTGGGCTCCTAGCTCATATATTGGCTCAAGTGTAGCATAATAGATGGACAGCAGCACATCTGTTGAACAGCCCTCTGATAGCTCATCCCATAGCAATCCCACATCCAGGCACCGGAGATACCAAAGGAAGAGCCTGAAAATCCCTCCAGCTGCTTAAGGCAGGGGCTGTCTTCCCATGCTTAACCCCACATTGCTCGGGGGTAAGAATCTCTCAGTCCTCAGAACAGACACCAGAGCTTGGAGCTGTTTATATATAGTGATCCTATTGAGTCTTTATTTGACCATCCAAAATAAATGCTTATTTATATTTACCCTGGCTCAGTTCAGAAGGCTGTTAGGTACTGGCTGTGCACAGTCCCATTTTCTGCTTGCCAACCAGATGGTCTTTGGGTTTTGTTTGCAGAGATGAGTTAGACATGTCTGGGAGTGCATATCAGGATAGGGAGGTACTCACAGACACACCATGGATGGAATACAGGTAGGGCAACTGGGCGGAAGCAAAATAAAAAGAGCAAGTTCTGAGGATCTGGTGGTGAACACACTGAAGGGCTTCTTATTTCTTTTTTTCTTTTATTCTTTTTCTTTTCTTTTTTCTCCCTAGTTTGGAGAATCGCTAGTCTGATCCCATAAACTGAACCCCCATTGTCCATGCATCAGGTGCTCAGCACAAACTGAATTCCTACTATCCAGGCACCCATCGCTGAAACAGCTGTCTCAGCATTAGCTTAACATCATGTGCACAGTGACATGCTGGGATCACTTAAGCCCAAAAAGACGATGATTTGGGAAGCACAGAAAAGAGCTGGATCCGTTCACTTACATTCCCTTTGGTCAAACATCTTGTTTCCTGTCTGTTCTGGTATAATTATCTCAGCAACATTTGATAAATTTTGCTCCTTGCCCATCTTGAGATAGCTTCCAGGTTTCTCTATAAAGCGCTCTGATTCAGCCCTTTTTCCTATTTCATGCACCAATACTTAATTCTTGTACAGATTTTTATTGATTGCTTTTCTTAGTGTTATTTCACTATTTTATGGCTGCCATTAATGTTTATTAGAAAAACTATTTTTTTATACTCTGCATGTAATAACATCACTGTGCATTTTTTGGCAACACTGAGAATAACTGACTAAAAATTGGGGGCGTGTGGGTGGGAATTGCTTTTCACTTTTCACATGGTTAAACCCTAAACACTGGTAAATGCCCTTTCACTGGGGAGATCAGTTCGTATCTGATATAAGTACAAGTATGCTTAATCAGAAAGCAACACCTCAGGCACTTGTGTTTCTTTGTGCAACATTCAAAACCTTTGATATTTTCATCAGCCAGTGAGGGGATTTTTTTAATTATTATTTGGTTTTTTAAATTTTTTTTTCCATGAACATGAAAATTAAAATCACTTGAACGTTTTCACTGAGCAAGTCTTAGCCGTTGCACTTTATTCCTCCAGCGGCACTGGGAAATAGGCTGACATTTTCCTAAAGCTCTGTTCCTGCAGGATAGGCAATGAAAGGCAAACCATGTAAAACTCACTTAGCAGCTCCTGCCTCCCTACCTGTGGGTTTTCTTCCACGCAAGTGAGACACTGCTTTGGCAAAAAAATGAAGGCACAGGGTTTTTGTGCCACGATAGTCCATCTGTGCCTTCTGAATCTGTTTCCAAACCAAATCCTCACTAGAATCTTTATTATGATTAATTACTGAGCGCAAAAGATTCACAGCTGCGGCGGTGGCTCCAACAAGAGGAACTGGCAGCTCCTGGGCAGACCGCTCTGAAGTGGCTTTCCTTCCCCATGGTACGTCTACCAGCCCAGGAGGATTCCGCAGTACCTTCTTCTGATTGTTGCCTGTGGTGACTTTTAGAAAATGCAGCCTCTGAATCCCAAGGGCTGGCTTCTGTTTACTGCAGAAAATGGCTGGAAACACTGCTTTTATTCAAGATTACGATCAGGAATGTCTTCAATTTTTAGTGATGTGTTGAGAGAAAAGCCACACTGCAGCTATAAAACTGCAGGATTGAAAGCAAAGCAAGAGGGATGGTGTTTTAAAGTTCTGGGTGTCTGAATGCAATTCAAGCTTCCTTATGTTCTTGGGCATATCTTTTAATTTCCCGGTATCCTTGGGTCTGGTAACTTAAATAGAAAGTCCTTCAGGTTGCAGACTGTCTTTCTGAATTTTGTACTGAACCTGCCTTCAGGCAAAAGGGAGAGAATGAGCAGAGAATCGTAACATTCCTGCTACTGCTAAAAATGCCTCTTCTCCCCAGCCGAGGTCTGCGAGGTCTGCCCATGGTACCGTGTTCTCTGTCAGTGCACTGAAGTTTTCCTTTCCTTTTTTCAACCTGCTGCAACCCCTGCTAAGGGAAAATGCACTTACAGGTTGGTTTTGGTGTTAAAATGCTATTACATGATAGGGGGAAAAGGACTGGGAAAAGTCCGTGCTGTTTCAGGCTTGTACGATTTCCTTGGTGCAAAGAAAGGTGAGAGGAAGAAAGGAGAAATTGATAGGGTGGGTTAATCCAACGGGGATCTGCGCAGGGCAGAACAGTCATGAGCAGAACCTCCTGTTAGTAAACTAATGGAGATTACTCATGAAGAATGAGTCTAACTCTTATAAAATAATCTTTCCTGATAGTTATACTTGGTTAAAGTTTTAAGGGCACTGTCGAAATGCCCTTCGCATTTTGACTTGTACCTTTGGACTTCATGTTGAGTATCATTATTTGGAACATATTATCTTTAAGCTAATGTTGTGAACTTAATATATAGACCTGAGGGAGTCTACTGTAGTTAACTGTTAAGCCACCTGTTCTTCCAACTCTGTTTTTCAAGCAGATGGCACTGTGATAAATTGCCTGGTATTCACCAATCGTGGCATCTTCCTGAAACCTCTGCCCAGATGTTTATAATGAGATTTTCATCATTACGCAACACTTGCACATCCACAGAACGAAGGGGCCTTCTGTTAGAAAGTCACTCAGCCTGAGATGTTTCTTTCTCTGATGGGATTACAGCAGTGCTCAGCAGTGCCTGAGCTTTCATAAGTGTAACAGTATCTGGGCACGACCCCATGGCAGAGGTCAGTGACTTGTGCTCCAGCAGTAACAAAAGAAGCACAACCTCTTCCAGGGTTGCCTTGTTTTTCCCAAAGTTATATTTCTGGTAGGAAACAGATAGGCAAAGAGATGAAATCAGCTGTGAATTGCAGAAAAAAAAGGAAGAGTTTTGCCCTGATGCAGTCATAGTGAGGAAAAAATAAAATATGCAACCTGATGTTGACCAGCACCGATGCTGCCTTCTTCCTACCTAAGCAAAATTATTGGCAAGGTTCAGCCCAGCTGCTTTCATTGAACTTGAGTAGTAGAAGCCCCTCAATCCTCCTCTCCTCCAGGCTTCAGACCCACAATGACAGAGAGGGGCTGAAGTTTTACCTCATTCCAAACCCCTGATTATTTGCACTAAAATCCATAGCTGTGACATAGGCAAGTGCTGTGACAGAGAGTGGACTGGGGGACCCCAAGCTTTTTTTCTCTATAACTTCCCACCCACAGGTCCTCGTGGACCCTGATGTGAGGCTCAGTTCTTTGAATCCTAATTCCAACATGCTGGATGAAATAGGAATCTGCAAACTGCAGTGGCTTAAGCTAAACCTTGGGGCATCTCCGTGGCATTTTTCATCAGAGTCATGTATCTCTCTTGTGGATGCAGAAGATGAAAGATGGAGGATTGCAGTAGTGGTAAGGCCAAAAATAGTGAGTGAGATTTGGGATAATTGGAATTGAGAAGAGTTCCCACCTTCCAAATATGAATACTACTTAACAGATTCCATAAGCTCATTTATCCATCAAACTTCTTAGTTATTCACAGTTTGGGTATGAGGACATTTTATCATTGTGAACTTCAAACCATTGTCGTTAGATGATAACCAGCAACCAAGCTTGGCTATTTGGGTATCATGACATAATTCTAAACAATTAGAGCTTTACTATCCATAGGAGGGAAAAAGGAAACCAGTTATGCTGCCAATTAATTAATCTTCTGCAGAAATCCATGAAACCTAACTTATAATTTAATTAGCTTTATCATGCTCACCCAAGATTTCAGGTCCTTGCTGAACGCTCCAATTTTGCCTGTTTTCTCACAAGCTAAACAGCAGGCTATAATAATGTCATGCAAGACATACTGTGTGCACATTAATCATTTTTTTATTTTCTTTATTGAATCTGATCCCTATATGAGACAAAATGCTGAGTTCTGTAAGAGCACCATAAGGAATTAAAGGTAAGGGAACATTCCAAAGAAATAATAATAATATTAATACCTCTATCTTATAACTGGCAATATTTTTTCATTGGCTCTGATTTCTCCAAGAATTTCATAAAAGTACAAACCATAATTGCACTAATAAAGAAGAAATTATACCAACCTATAATTAGAGTAATAAGGAAAAAGGTACAGCGGATCATAATTGAACCAATAAGAGGAAAATATAATCATGTTTAATGGCTTATATGAGTGTTAGTGTCTTCTGTATACTTAATAAATTGGTATCCATTTTCATGGTATGTATCTAAGACACCTTTCCTAATATTATCAAATTACCCTTCAGATCTGCTTTTGGGAACTTCTGCTAGTCCTGGAAGCACCTCTGGAGTGATGCTTCTTTCAATAGCCAGAATGACAACAGAATTCCAGGTGACTTTGACCACCAGCTGCAATCACCTGCATTTAGGTTGTCCCGGTCTCACTTTCATGGCTGTACACAGGTGTTGTGTGCAGTACCAGGTATGAGATGTGGAAAATAAATACAGGAAGAGGAGAAAGGTGTAACCTTTGGGGGTCATTGTATGGAAACATGCTCTGTGAGCCAGGTATGCTCGACTCAAAAATAAAAAATAAAGACAAAGATTTTTTCCCTAATAACAGAATAACGTGAATGATGATGGTTAAGCGAGTGGAACACCTTCCTTATGAGGACAGGCTGAGGGAGCTGGGCCTCTTTAGCTTGGAGAAGAGGAGACTGAGGGGTGACCTTATTAATATCTATAAATACATAAAGGGCAAGAGTGAGGAGGATGGAGCCAGGTTCTTCTCAGCGATGGCCAGTGATAGGACAAGGGGCAACGGGTGCAAGCTGGAGCAGAGGAAGTTCTGTGGGAATATAAGGAGGAACATTTTCCCTGTGAGGGTGATGGAGTGCTGGGACAGACTGCTTGGAGAGGTTGTGGAGTCTCCCCTGGAGACATTCAGACTCACCTGGATGCGCTGCTGTGTGATTTAGTCTGGGTGATCCTGCTCTGGCAGGAGGGTTGGACTAGATGATCTTTCGAGGTCCCTTCCAACTCCAATCATTCTGTGATTCTGTGAATGCAAGCCCCAAAGCTGAGATGGGTAGTTTCTTGCTGCTGCTAACCTCCCATCTTCTGTGCTTTTTACCTGAAGATATCACAGTTTGCAGCGTTGGTGTTTTTCCCTCTGAGTCCTTGAGCTGCTGAACTGTCCCCGTCTCGGCAATCGTACCCCTGTCTGCAATTTCACCTTTTGTATCTTGCGCAGCTTCAGCTTACTTGTTGTGCTCAGCTTTTTCTCACAATGTAGAGGTTTTCTCAGAGGTTTGAGCCAAGGTCACACAGAAGCTCAGCATGAAAACTCAGGCAGGGATCAGAGATGGCTGAGCCCACCCCCTGAGGGAGCTTACCAAGGCTGGAGTTTAAACAAAACCTCCCCACGCTTTCACACAAGCGACATTTCATATGGTTTAGTTGATTTTCCTCTCAGCAACTGCAAACCAAAAAGAATGTTTCCTACTTTTACATACAATCAGCATCCAGATTTTCCTCACACACACACACAGACACCCTTCACATACAATATCCTTTATTTCCAATTGACGTTTCTAAAGCTTTTTAGCCCAGTTATCCTTACAAAAGCCCAGGTGGCTCTTTCTGAGGCTGGAAAGGGCTTGGAAGGGCAGGATCAAATCTGGTGGAGGGGGACTCCTCACATTCAAGCAGACCTTGAAATCTCAGAGATTACCTCACGAGAGAGGTATATATTGCCCACTATTAGGTAAGTCCTGAAGATAACTCAGAATGTGCATAATTTAGGATATTCATTAGTGTAAACTTCTGCATATGCTTAGGTAATATCCTGAAGGGCCGTTTAATAATGAACAAAATCATGACATAAATGTTTGATATTTCTAAAATACATATTGTTCAAATTCTCTAAGCTTCTTAGCCTACTAAATGTCAATCTTTTCTAAAGCTGGCCTTTGCTTTCATTTCTTAAGAGACTTGGACATCTCTCATATCAAAATTACTGTGTCAGTGTGACATCTATTTCCTAGGTACACATTAAATGGTGAAAAGGCACTCTTATTTTTGGTGGTGATTTTTAAGAACCTTGCCTTAAATAAGAATTTACATAACCTCCAAAACCCCCAGCAATAAAAGTAGGTAGATAAATGGATAGATATATTTAAAAGTACCAGCATATATACATGTATGTATGTATGTATGTATGTATAACATCCCTTGTATAAACACACACACACACACACATATATATATATGGAATTCTATTTGGTGGTTTGTACCTCTTTTCCTTTCCAGCTCCCAAAGGAAAAACTGAGAAAATGACCATCCTACACTGAATTACTAAAGGCATTAAATGTATTTAATCTCTAATTTTTGCTCAGGTATTTTTAGTAAGCTAAGTAATAACTAAAATAAGTGTTTCCTCTCACAGCACGCAATTGTGAAAGTTTAATTTATATGTTAATTTTTTAATTAAAGGAAAAAATTATAGAAGAGGGCTTAATTTTCTTAAAAAGTATAGCATAATAGTCTAATGTTAGACTAAAGTATAATAGTCAAGAAGCAGAAGAGTCTAAACCACCTGTTCCAATGCCCCCTTCCCTTGAAGATATCCAGGCAACCCCAAGGCTGAACTCAGGGTTCCCTACCACCTGGGATGGCCAATTCACTTAACCTGGGATGCCCTCGTCAGAGTCCATAGAAATGTTCCATGTGCTGTGTTTAGTAACCACATCTGCCTCAGAGCAGGAGACTGTTTCTAGTACCTTGGGCTCTGTAAAGGGGAGAGGGAAGGGGTGAGGACAGGGGAAGAGAGCAGTGGTGACAGCAGAGGTGGGATGACACAGCCAGTGCTGGAAAATTGATGAAAGAGCATTTTTAGTGTTTAGTCTGCAAAAGGCAGTGATGAGGGTTGAGAATTGGAGGCTTTGTTGTGAGCATCAGAAATATTTTATTTAAAAGTGGGCTCTCACAGGATTTGGGGCTTATGATTCATTCCTCTGATGTCATGGAGATGAAGCAAATGTGTGTGACCTGGCCACGTTTCTGAATGGGTTGAAGAGGTATTAGAGAAAGTGAGAGAACATTACCTTCCCTTCAAGAGTAGAAATTAGTGTTTCCTGCAGGAATCTTCACTTGGAAAGCTTTGATCAGTGAGGTTTGCTGCTAGAGTTGGATTCAAATCAATCCTAGTTTGTTGATAAATTATTATTTTGATTTTAAAAATTTCTATTTATATTATTGAGACAACAATCTCAGCTAACAATCCTGAAATCCAACCTGCAGCTGTAACAGATACTTCCATGCTGAAAGCTCAGGGATTTATAACCTGGTTTAGCTTTAGACTGTCACATATTCTCTCCGACAGTTGAGTCCCTGCAATGTCTGGCCCTAAAGGTAGACTTTAAAATTGCTGTGAGAATCTAAATGACCATGCTTTCTTGAGCTTTTCTCTATTAAAACACTATTTCACATGTGAGCTTTTAAAAATCATTTGTAGTCTCTGTGTTAAGGTCTATAAACTTCATACTTAACTTTTTATTTCTGCTTTATTCCTGTTCTATGCATTGCCAAATATTGCTTTTGTGTAATTGAAACAGAGCTGTAGTTTGATTATTAAACAGAGGGAAAGTAATTGTCTTCAGCTCTAACGGGGGAAGCAAAGGCTCTTGGTAGAAGAAAAACTTAAACTGTGGAAAAGTTGTGGGTTTTTTTTTTTTTTTTCAGACCAGCACTAGAGAGGAGATGCTGCTGGGGACCAGGAGCCCTATCATCAAGGGATGGCCTTCTGTATGCATATGGGGGCTCAGGGATGTAGCTTTAACAGGACATTTTGTAGTGGGGGTGTATGCAATTTATTTATCTCCTCTGCTCCCCTTCTATATTCTGCTTTTGCTTGAAACCTTCATGTATTTACAATTTAAATGCCCTCCCCCTGCACCGTGGGACATGTCCCCAGCCGCGCATGCAGCCCTGACAGCTCTGACTCACAGTTCAGACTGGCTTCCCACCTGTAGCGCCGACTTCTGGTGTAAACAATGCACAAGAGGCTCCGGGCAAAGGAAGGCCTCGGGTGGGCTAACCAGGGTGGGTCATTTCCTATTCAAAGCACGAGAAGAGGGAGGAACCAGCCTATGATGCCGTATGGGTCCCATCAGAAGGGGACAACGCAGATTTCTGTAGGGTGACCATGAGTCAAGTAATAGATGCTTGCCAGTCATTGATGTGTCTCTGCAGAAGACACCCCTTTTTTTATCTGCCACAGTTGCTTGAACCCAAAAAATAACTACTTATCTTACAGACAAAAGTGTTAGGTACTTTAAAATTATTATAATCGTGGGCTCAACAACAGCAAAAACGTGTGGGGGAGATCAGTGCTCTAAGCAGATGAAGGAGAGAGAGGCGGGACTATATTATATTATTAATTCTGTTTATTTTTCCAGACTATACGATTGTTTCCCCTTGCTATGAACAAACAACTGCATCTTCCCTTTCCTATAACGAGACACACCTGGTTTTCCCCAGCACTGGTTTCTCTCTGTGCATCGTTTCTACAACTCCACCGTTAGCCTTTGAGCAGATAGATGTCAGATAGCGAGGAACGGGCTGCCTGCAGATCAAGTTGCTGCTGCCAACTCTCGCGAGCTTTGTGTCAGAAACAGTTGATTATAATGTCAGTACTGTCCAATTCGCGGGCTTAAAGCAGCAGCTGCATGCAGCATTTTCCCTGAAGTATTCAAAGATCCTGACTCTTAAAAACTTTGTAGTTCTTGTAGTAGAAGTGGGGTAAGTGATTCTCTGTTTACACGTCTCTGTCTGCCAGGATAATTGACAGTTCAGCTTGATTTGCACGGGGATTGGGATCTTTTAAAACGTTACGCTCTGCCCATTTGTTGCTCTCTTGGGAAAACTCAGTCTGCTCTGCAAATGGAACGAGTAAGCAGGCGTGTGTATCAGACCTTGGTATTATTCAAGGGAGCCTGGGCTAAGTAAATTAAGCTGAGCTAGAAATCGCTTATTAATTCAAGCGACTTTTCTATTCAAATAGTGATTATATAGTCTTGTGTATAGATTTTTTGGCTGGGTAAAGATTTGCCAGGAGAGGAAACAGTCATTGAAATAAATTGTGTTCCCTTGCTGAATAAGAATACAGAAGTACAGTCTGTTTAATTTTTGCTGGAGGAAACTACTACAAAAGCAGCTTTTTCCAGTATGCAAATAGATTATATGATGTATCACTGCTCTGTTAAGGCTGATGAGCTAAAGCAATCTGGTGACCCTTCTACTCTCACAGTAATAATCAAGTAATTTTTGCACAGTGTGCTTTACGCTGTTGAGTTTGTTTTAATGCAGCATTAAAAACTTTATTACATGTGTGCCATACGTTCACAGCATAATAATCATCCTCTGTCACTTGCTACTTCTGTTAATATTAGCAGAGGAGTAACTTCAGAGTAGACAAGTCCTCTCACTGGGCAGTGCAGAACTTGTGTGTTTTTCAAGCTTGATCATTTTCAAACTTGTTCTTTAAAATGACACCTGTTCTTTTTGGAAACCTAATTAACAAGCACAGAACTGGTTTTATTGTTAGGCTTTATTCTTTGTAAAATTGTTGTCTGAAGCTTCTTAGGGTCAAAAGTTATGCCTTTGGGTTTTGCTGTGCTACAGCATTTTCCTCCTTGTTTAATTAACAGGAAAGTGCAGAAGGGAATTAATTTTAATTACTGTTTAGATATTAAAAGCTTTAGGAACTTTAATGTCTCTTGCTTTTCTTAGTGTCATTTTCATGTCTTCATAATGATGATGTTTGAAAACTCTTCTTTTCAGCTGCCTGTGGTTCCATCCTATGTAATGTGTTAGGAGTGAGTATGGGGAAAAAAAGAAGTTGTCAGTGAATCAGACTTACAGACATCAGTCTGCCCACCTAACAGTGCTGTGCATTGGGTGCACACATACCCAGCTAGATACTATCACCATTTCTCAGCCTTGGTTGATTGTGAGACAGGCTGAAAGTGTTTATCCTTAAACTAATCTCTACAGACCTCTTCTCACCCAGCTCTTAAAAGATTTTTATTATAGGAATGAAGGGGGGGGGGGGGGGGGAAATGACTGGTACATAGAGAGGGGAGCTAAATGGCACTAAATGATGTGAGTGGCCTGTGTGAGCACAGCGGGTTGCTGGAGCAAGTCTCTGCGAGCAAACTCCTTGGGATTTGCTGGACCACGTGAGTTGTCCAGATTGACTACTCACACCTCCTAAGTTTAGCACACGTGGGGCATTTGCAGGTTTCTATAAACTAACCTGAAGGCCAGGTGGAGTGTTAGACCAGCTCTGACACCTATTGCATCCACTCACTACCTTATCTTTTTTTTTTTAATAAAAAGACAAAAGCATAGATGTTTCTTTTCTAAAATTTATCCCTTTTCTATGTTTAGATGAATGCTAAAAATCTTGTCTCTGCAGTTTCTTCCCTGTTCCTTTGATGGTCTCACAAAGTTAGGAACCTCTTTGCACAAAACCTTCCTCCACCTCCACTCCCATTTTCTCCTTTGATTTCCAAGAACATGCAAACAAGGGGTTGGAGCTCAGATGAGGCCACAGCTGTACTTTCCACAGATAGTAGGCTCATGCCTTTTAAGGACACAAGTGCTTCTCATTAACAAAGAATGGCCTGTTTAAAATGGCAGGACAGAGCATGCTATGTATGACAGGGCAAAAAGCAAAAAATAGAAGGAAGCTTTGTTGGGCTTTTTCAAATATGTAAGCCATAGAAATGGGTTTGTGTAAATAGTCTTTTTCTGACTTTTCTCTTGCAAGGGGAAGATACGGGGGGGGGGTGTGGTGTTTTACAGCATTTGAAACAGTTGGGGTAAATAGGACTCTTAATGTCCTTAAACCATCAGCATCTATACCCTTCGCTTTGAGATTAAATGGATTGTCACTTTGCAAACTTCTCAGGAAGCAAAGACTCCACCTACATATGTTAAAAAATCCTTGGCTTGTTAGCATTTTAATGTTCATTTGAAGTAGGAAGTAGTAGAAGTATGACAATTTCCCTGACTCTGGTGGCTGTTGTCTTGGTTTAGTTGCTTTAGAGAAAAAAAGCTCTTGAAAGAAATGTTTCATTTAGGTTTTCATTTTGGTCTCTGTAGGCAGTTACCCACAGGAGGTGACGAACTAACAGTTCAGAGGTCCTTCATGTATTTCACTTTTAAAACACCTTTGGATATCAAGACACATGACTAAGACAGTGAAATCACCCAGTGTTTTGAGTTTATAGTGGTGCCATCCTGATTTTTCTTCAGCCCAGGCTCCTACAGTGGCACAAGCATATCATCCAAAAGTTACATAGACCTGAAAATCCTTGGACTAAAGTTTGGCTTCAAGCTCCTTTTCAGTGTTCACCAGATGTGTGTTTATGTGCGGAAAATTCTGTGCCTAGTGATGTTTGCTATCACACTCTATTGTTTTGAGAATATGAATTGCCAACATGACCTCTAACAGAATAATGGCTGCTCGGGCACGGTGTTTTCTGTCACAGATTGTAAAATGTCCTGTTCATCGTGCCAGTGGAAATATGAGTGGTTAAGTCATCTGCTAACTGAAGTAGTCAGACTCTGCTTACATGACTTTACCTTCCCTGGTCTGGCGTCTTCTGTTCTATGTTTTTTTTTAGTGACAAAGTTTTTCTGAAGCACTGTACCAAACACTAATTACTAAACAGATCCCTTGGAATGTAACTAACAAACAAGAACTCATGATTAAAGACTGCTGAGCCTTGTGCAGCAGCACCATCTCATTTTCAATTGCCTTGGGATGACCTACATACACCCTGTTTGAATAAACAGTTTTGGCTCTCGTACTAATCTATTGCAATACTAATTCCAAACTTTCTTTTTTTTTCTGTATTTCAGGCATCATGATTTGGACAAATGGGACAAGTCTCAATACCAGATTTCTTATGTGGCTTCTTCTCTTGCATATGTTCATCAGGAAGGTAATGCCTGAAGATAACATTATTACAACCAAGAAAGGCAGAGTCAGAGGGACAAATCTGCAGGTACTGGGGGGCACTGTGACAGCCTTCCTTGGAATACCTTACGGACAGCCACCCATTGGTAGACTGAGATTTCAAAAGGCAGAACCTCGTGAGAAGTGGTCAGATGTTTGGGATGCCACAAAACATGCAAACTCTTGTTACCAGCTTATAGATACAACTTACCCAGGATTTCCTGGATCAGAGATGTGGAACCCAAAAACTAACCTGAGTGAAGACTGCTTATATCTTAATGTATGGATTCCTTCTCCCAAACCCAAGAATGCAACAGTCATGGTGTGGATATATGGTGGTGGCTTTGAGTCTGGGTCAACTTCCCTACCAGTCTATGATGGCAAGTTTCTGGCCAGGGTAGAAAGAGTCATTGTAGTTTCTATGAACTACAGGATTGGTGCATTAGGATTTTTGGCTTTGCCAGGAAACCAGGAAGCTCCTGGAAATGCAGGTTTATTTGATCAAAGATTGGCGCTTCAGTGGGTCCAGGAGAACATAGCAGCATTTGGAGGCAATCCAAAAAGTGTGACTATATTTGGAGAGAGCGCTGGCTCGGCTTCTGTCAGCTACCATATCCTTTCTCCTAAAAGCCATCCTTTATTCACAAGAGCCATCATGCAAAGTGGATCTGCAAATGCTCCTTGGGCTGCAATAACAGCATCTGAAGCCAGGAACAGAACAGTGGCTTTAGCTAAACAGCTCCAGTGTCCCATCAGCAATGAGACAGAGCTAATTCTCTGCCTCCAAGACAAGGACCCAAAGGATATACTAGAGAATGAAAGTTTTGTTGTAACATATGACTCTCTTTTAAAAATCTATTTTTGTCCAACTGTGGATGGTGATTTTCTCTCGGACATGCCAGAAGTGTTGATTGAGAATGGCCTTTTCAAACAAACACAGATCTTAGTTGGTGTTAATAAAGATGAAGGAACAGCGTTTCTAGCATATGGAGTCCCTGGCTTCAGCAAGGATAGTGATGGCTTGATCAATAAAACAGAATTTGAGACAGCTTTAACTGTGTCCTTCCCAGAAGCAAGCCAACTTGCAATAGAATCAATCATTTTTCAGTACACTGATCTGGAAAATGAGCAAAAGCCAGAATATTACCGTGATGCCATGGATGATGTTATTGGTGACTACAATATAATATGTCCTGCAGTGGAATTCACTAAAAAATTTGCACAACGAGGACACAACGCTTTCTTTTATTTCTTTGAACATCGATCCTCAAAGCTCCCTTGGCCAGAGTGGATGGGAGTAATGCATGGATATGAGATCGAGTTTGTGTTTGGATTGCCCCTAGAAAGAAGGGTGAATTACACTAAAGCTGAAGAAATCTTAAGCAGGTCCATGTTGAGATACTGGGCAACTTTTGCGAAAACTGGGTAAGTTTACTGTGGAAGTTAATTTGATTGGTCAGCTGCTGCTTATTTTACAGGTGGAAAAACCCTAACTGGGTTTTTAAACCCTAAGTAGTTTTTGGGGTTTTTTTCCAATGATGATTTGAAGCCTGATAAGACTACTGAGGATTAATTGTTCAGCTATCCAGAATTTCTGGTTTGGTTCTAATAAAAACGTCATCTTAGTAGAACAAACTCTTGACGCACAGTTCATTGTTCTGGATGATCTTGAGAAAACAATGTGCAGCCACCCATAAAAAACACAACACATTTTACCATGGCAGCAGTTGATACAAAGGAAGGTTTCAAGTTTCAGAAACAAAATCTTTCAAATTCAGGGAAAGACTTCCAACAGTGGAAGTAGGAGCAAAAAGGCCAATGTCCTTTACGATGTAATTTGCTCAGAACATGCAGGTGTATAATATGGAGGGATATTAAGTTCACTTGATGAAGCGATTGGAATTGCAGGATGTTCTTTTCTGAAAGCCTATCTTCCCATGTGTGCTGTAAGTATAATCCTGGGCTTCACTGAACCCGATGACAAATCACTTGCTATTTCCATTAGACTCATCTTTAAGTGAAATATGTCCTAGCCCGTGTAAGAAGCAAATAAGCATATTTCATTTGTATGTTTGAAATGGATTAAATACAACCCTTCATCCAGTCTATTTAGTTGGAGTCCAAGAGAAGTGAGACAGCCCTCCCTCTGCATGGCAGGGTTGTGCAATATTCAGTTCGAAAAGAAAACATCTCAGTGCTGTAAGAAAAACTGCCTCTACCACAGTCATATAAGATTAGTCTCAAAGCTGCAAACCTGATAGGATGGGGAGTTATCTTGTCTTCTCAGAAGCCCAGTTTTTGCTCTCTCCTGTGAAAATTATACATATATATCTGTAACTGTGAAAACATACTGTCAAACATTTAATTATCACAGTAAAATTGTTTAAATAACCTAAATTTTTAAATCCTGCATTAATTTTACTTCCATGGTGGATTTTGTGTTCAGTTTGTGAAGGGTATGTAGATTTGTAAAGACTGAAATCAACTTTGGAAAAGGCTCTAACTATTTTTCTCAATGGATTACAAATCAGAGGATACCACTGTGCTCATTTAGTCCATATAACCTTGCACATAACACAAACCACAGGTGGGACTTAAACATTTCCAGTGATGGAAAGTCCAGAACTAATGTTGGTAGGTTGTTCTACAGCTTAATAACACAGTGTTTATGGTTATAAAAGGAAGTTTAATGGTTTACCTATTCCACTTCTTCTTTTTCCAGATGCTATATTGTGTTTGAGAATTTCTAAGCTTTACATTATGATTTGTGTTCCATACAGAGATAATTCTAGGCTCTATTCTAATAACCTTAATCCGTTCTTTTTTTCTAAACAAAACAGGTTATAATCTTGAGGCTTTCACTACAATGCATTTTGTCAAGTCTTTAAATAGTAACTATGCATCTTTAAAACTGATCCTCCAGCACCTTGTTGGAAGTAAATACTGTCGTCCCCAAGGTGTCCCAGTGACAGCTGTCACCCATCCCCTCTAGTTCAACCCCAAGTCCCCCTGTTTATCCACCCAAGGAAAGTGCTACTTTCCATGCCCATGGGGTTATTGTGTGTGCCTGCTGTGCGCAGTGGCTCAGATCCCCCCTTCCCCCCAACTGCAGCAGCACAGCAACACGAGCCCTGCATAGTCCCTTTGCTTACAGCTTATTTTTATATTCATCCTCTTTCTGAGAGAGATTTGCTTATCAATAGGTGTGATTGATTGTCTGCCTTGATACTCAGGAATATTAATTACATTAACAAGTTCTACCTCTTTATATCTTGAAGCCCGTGATATTTTTCTGCTGGAAGAGAAGAGCATATTAAAAATCAGAAAATGACTAGATATACTCATCAAACACATAATGGTTTAATACAGGCTTTATTCTTGTGAAATTTAATCTAAAATTTAATTTATGAGCTCTTCCTGCTTCCCTCTTTACTGGGATCCTGATGACACCACTCTGTATGAATTTGGTGTGAAAGACCATAGCACTAAGAAAAGCATTCAGCGGGGTTGTACCTTCTGGAATTGAGCTCTCCGGTTGATTTATCAATGCCAAAAATGCATCTGATAGATTCCCATGATGAAGTCTGCACAATGAGGTTAGGCAGAGCTTGGTAACAATTCCTGCATCATGCTATAACAACATTGCTTTGAAGCTGGTGTCGTTGGGCCCTTCATGGTGAGCGAAGGCTCCTTATTACACACTGCAGCTTTACAACCTGCCCTACAGGAGTTGGCAATCAGGATTTTATACCAGAAATAACTGATCTTTCCATTAAAGAGAACTATTTCTTAGTAGTAAAAGCAAAATTTGGGTCTCTATTAGTTTTTTCAGAATAAAAATTACTTTTTTGTGAACAATTTTTTTCTTCTGGATTACATATATATTTGTGTATTACAAGTATTTTACATCTATATAAATATATAGAATATTAAAATGTATCATACATTATATAAAATATATTTGCATCTAAAATATAATGATATATAATTTTAGTATAAACATATAATGTTTATGTCTCTAATATATGTATATGTATCTATAAAAATATGTACACAGATACTTATATGTATTTACAAATATATGTTTCTCTACTTACCTATGTATATAGATGCATATATAAAAGCTCAATTACCTGCTGTGCAAAATTGAGGACCCTACTGTCCCTGTCACAATAGCTAGCTAAAATTAGACAACATAAGGTACATTCAGGTTTAAGTTTATAGAAGACTGTCCTGTCATCTAGCCTGATTATTATTTGCCCTATAATTAGATTAGCCCACAGATCGAATTTCAAGTGGTTTCCACAGCAAACAGCAAATAATCCCTCCCTCTGCTTCCAGCACAAGTATTGAAAGCATCACTATTAGGGTAGACAATACTTTCACGCGATTTATGTACCAATAAAAGATCAGATCAGTACTAACCCACTGCATGATACATTCCACATTGCCCCAAACGCAGACCTCTTAGGCTCTATAACACATTATTCATAGTATAGAATGAGTGAGGAAATAATAAAAGTTGATAATAATTCCAAAAGTAATAGCTGATCCTTGTTTTACTGGCACTTCTGCTCACATGATAAACATTGATAAAGAACCGGGGAAGCCCCATTTGACATAATGGTAATAGTAAATTCTGGCATGATCAAAGGGCGAAAAGCTGAGGGGAAGATTACTGTACCATTGATGTCTCCAGTAGATGAGGAGAAAAATCAAGTAAAAGATGAAAATCAGAAGTATTGTACAGCACAATTTTTAGCGAGGGTGTTTGACCTAATATTCTAATGTGCAGAAGTACAAAAGCACAAGGGAGGGAAGAGCAGCCTGCAGTGGAAAGGAGATAAGGTAGAAGCAACAAAAGCTGAAAGAAATAGGTTTGCTCCTGGATCTTTCTGGTTGGGAGGCAGCGAGAGGTGGCTCAGCCCCACTGCATGGGGAGCTGTGTGCTCCACATCACCGCTGGCATCGCAGCCTGGGGCTCGGTGTTTCTCAGGAGGGGTCTTCAAGCCCCTCAAGTTTGACCTTACTGCTCTCTGGTTTTCATTCTCACATGAGCACTAGGAATAAAAATGATGATATGAAAAGCCAGAGGTCCAGATGCTCAGCAGGAGCGTTTGCTGTTTCTCAGAAATACCTAATGTCATGTAAGAATGAAATAAAAATATGCTAGGGAGGAAAAAGAGAGAAGTGAATCCTTCAAAGGTGCCAAGAGTGGATATGGAATTCTTTATTCCTATCTTCCTCAGTAAACAGAAGGGGACTGTCAACTAGCCCAAGAGTTTCCCACTCCACCACCACCCCTGTCAGCAGCTGATGCGATTTCCCAAGTCTCTAGGCACTTCTTAGTTCTCATTCTTGCTAAAAATAGATATAGGAAATAACTGACCATTTTTGATGGAAAAATAATAGATAAAAATAGTTTCTGGTTTTGAATATGAATGAGAAGTGGGTAAGGTAGTTGATTATGTAGGAGACAGAAACAGATGCTGTCATTATCCACCAATACCTCTTCAGTAGCCAAGGGTATAGTGTCATTTATAAGAACCTACCATGTATTTAGATGGTCCGTAACTTCTGTGGAGACCTTGCTGAAATAGTCGTCTTTGACAATAAGCCAAAGTTTTTCGGTCATGCGATTCCCTGCAGATTCATTAGCTAGAACAGGACTCAGTCACTTGGGAACCCCTGGGAACTATGGGTACCATAACTACTTCTGTTATTGCACAAGGGGACAGGCTGTTAATCACTGCCTGCAGTATTTACCCATATAAATAGTGGCACTTCGTATCACATAGTAAGAGAAGAATGAAAAAAAAATAACATTTGTATCTTCCAGTGACGTCTTCACTTTAAAATTGGATTCAATGTACTGGAGAAGAAATATACTGTAGGAACATCCTGACAGAGCAGTGTGAGGTCTGTCTTGAGACGGAGGCTGATGTCCACTAAGGTGTGGAGATAGGTCACTATTACTAAACTGCCAATAAATTCCTGGGATTGGAAGACAAAAGCATCCAGGAGCGGCAATTCCTTTTCCATCACTTGAACACTTCTGCTGTTTCACTATCACTTCAATTTTTAATGACTGAACTTTGGGTATCAAGCAAGGTTGACCACATATCCCGGCTGTTCCTAGTGCTATTAGCTTAATTTCATAAAATACCTTTTTTTTTTGCACATATTAGAGCCTTGAAAGAACTACAGTTTCATCACACCCTCAAAATCTCTGTTTCACCAGCAAGGAAAGAAAGAGGGTTATTACTGGTCCTGTCTGAATACATCAAGTATAATAAAATATTTGAGTTATTTGAAAGAACAGATTCCAAAAATCAATGTTCTTGATTTACTCTTTGATTTAAAATTCCTCCATTTACTCTGACCTAGGGTCTCCTCAGCTGCTTATTGTATCCAAGAACATTGGCAGCTGAATATCAATCATTAGGCTTAAAATAATTTGATAAAATTCTAGATGTCATCAAAATTAGACAGGTAAAGGGATGTAGCCAAATTGTACTCAGCAGGAAACCATAGTGTGGTATCATAGGGGAGGGGCTGGATCAGGCTCAGCAGGGTTATGTTTGTGTGCAAGTAAAGTTAATTTTAACCCTATTTGGTTAGTTTTCAGCAACCTTTCTCATGAATGCTTTCTGGCATGTTTTATAAAATGACATCCATGGTGAAAGAATTAAAATTTCTCTTTTCAAATACTTTTAAAATTCATTTCCCTGCTGCACTTTTGTTATTCTTCAGAAAGCTTTTGAAAGCAAGCAAGTGACACTAACAGGTACTAACAATCATATGCAGCAGAACGCTCTGATAACTCCAGCAAGAGGAAGTTTTATTTATCATGAAAAAATATATGGCATCCCAAATCAGTGGTTGCTAGGTTATTCCTTTTGCGTTACTTTATTCATTAGATTTGGTAACTGTATTCTTTAGACATGAGTGACGTAAAGTGACAAGAAGACAGACAGATGAGATGAAAACTCAAATAAGAATGTAGAGGAACATACAAAGATAATATTTTTAATGCTTTGTGAAAAATGTTTTGGATAAAAGGAAACTGGCAAAACTTGTCTCGCTGCCAGTTTTACAACTGCTGAAACAAATCTTTGCAGCTTTTTCTATAAAGTGAAGCCTTTGAAATATTTCCTCCTATGTATTAGAGGAATTTGTGAGGCTTTGATTGTCCCACTAAAGCTCTGAAGCACTTTGCCTGGTTATTATTGCCTTTCCCTGATGTTCCACTGCTAGACATATAATAAATTTCACTGCTTTTGTTACCAACTTATCACAACATGTTTATAGAGTAGTTTCAGAACAGTGAGAACAAAACCAACAGCCTCATATAGAGTCCAGACAGCAGGTTGAACTGGGGACCTATATACTCTATGTATGGGAGGGAACGAAGATACATGGTGAAAAAGGAAAATAAAAAAGCTCCGTCTACTTTTAATTTTCTAATACTTCAGAAACTAGGAAGTTTTATGTTCCACTCAGCTATCTCATGGTAAGAAATTTACTATGGCTTGTATGTCTTGCTGAGGTTAACCCATGTTCACAGGGACAGAGGTGGCAGAGGCAGGTGCCTGGGTTTGGGCAGAGACTTGGTGCTGGCCCTCACAGGGACTTTAGATGCACTGGAGCTGTACTCAGTGGGACCAAGAGGAGACTTTCCCTGAGGCTGCTGCTGCTTCCAGCATCTCACATTCATCTAGAAGTCATTTGTTATCTTAGCTAGTGATTTGACTGGATCAGGTCAAGAATCCAGAAGAGAAGACTTCTGGGGGTGAGGTGAAAAACCAAAGGAGTATAAATGAGGCAGGAGAGGTTTCTAAAAATACAGAGACATACAGAAAGGAAAGTCTTCCTATGTTAGGGAAAATTGAAGCTTTAATAGCCTCATTGGTCCAGTGGAAGGTGGCCCATGGCAAGGGGGTGGATCTAGGTGATCTTAAAGGTCCTTTCCAACCCAAACCACTCTGGGGTTCTGATTTTGACCCAAAAGAGCACATTCATTCTCAACCTCACTCTCTTTCACTGGAATCACCTCTGAGCCATGAAAAAACAATTATGGAATTCATAGTCATGAACAAAAAAAAGGTCAAATTTTAGGACACTTACTCCTATTTCTCCACCTTCACTTTTGGATTTTGGGTTCTTACAAGTGACTTATCATTCTTCCAGGGTCCATACTTATTGTTATATTCAGAAGCAGTAATGGAAACATCTTTTTAGCAATCTATTTGGAAATAGAGCATCATGGAAAAAATCAGTAACCAGAGACTCACATTTGGCAGTCATCTCTCTCTTCCTGGCTTGTAAGCTGACAAGCTGTCATTGAATTTCAAAATTGAAACCAGTAGCATTTGATTCAGTCATCTTTTGAAAATAGGTTGGGATACAAATGGTTTAGATTGGCTTAATGTTATTACAAATATTGCAAAATTACAAGAAGATGTCTTGTTATTTTCCATATGTGAGGCAAAAAGCAATTCCGTCCATACAGATTTTGTTCTCCACAACAGATGAGTCAAGCTATTATTTTCAAACATGAGATGAGAACATCTATTAAGGAAATGTCCAAATATTGAATGTGACATAAAACCAAAACTATAATGCAGAGGTTTGCCTTGAATGTAACAGAGATGATGCATTATGGGAAAGGGTAAGCTCTAATGTGATTGGCCAAGGAAGCAAAACCACCAGGGATAATGCACAGTCCTGGGACAGAGCAGGGTGATCTCCCCATGTCTGCTGTCAGGAGAAGGAATGATAAAGTGAGTCTCTTTGAGGTGGGTTTTTGTAGACCTAAGCTGCCTTTGGCTGACCAGATGTCTTAGACATGACTTTTCCTGTTCTGTTGTACTGGGAATGGTTCCCTGCTGTGCCCAGAACCTGGCAGAGAGCCTGTACAGGTATGTTGTGGGGAAAGAAGAGGAATGCAGATACAAAACTGTCCCATAGGCTGACATAAAATTATGGTATGATTTCTCCCTTAAATTGGGGAGTGGGTAAAAGAAGTCTGGATGGAAATAATTTAGCATTTGATGAAAGTAGATGATTAAGGAAGATGGGAAAACAAGAGAAGAAAGTGCTAATGGTTGCAAGAGGCTAGGTGGACAAGAAAAGATTTTAAAAACGGAGAAAGAACAAAAAGAAAGATGGAAAGATAAAACATGAGAACTGCTAACCATTTTGGGTGGTGAAAGGATTTGTGAACTGTGAAGTAAATGCACGTATGAACTTATTATGAGATATGTGTAAGGCAGGTTCACATATAAAAGCAATAGACTTCAGAGATAATATAGGTTTAGGGATTACTTTCCCTATATCATAACTTTTGCAGGCATGTACACACATGGCTGCAAAAGTCACTGTGAAATTCTAATTAGTGTTCACCCACCGTTAATCCTCTTTTTAGGGCCAGTCTTCTTCCATGCTGCTTTTTCTGCAGCTTAGCCCTTGTTTCATCATCAAGAGACAGAAATTGAAGTTTAAAAGGTCTGCAAACCCCATTTTTCCAGGTGGTTCTGGAACACTAATCTGAAGTCCTACTGAGAAATTTCACCTGAAGAATGGAAACCTTTTGGTACACATTTTAATTTACTCCCTAACACAAGAGATTGACTTGTTTCAAGGAAGTGGCAAAGGGGAGAAAAGAGGAAATGAGGAGCAGAAGGGGTTACCTAACACCGTATTCTTGAAGGTAGCTTAATATGGTGTTTAATTTTTTTTCAATCAGCTGCAAGAGCAGTCAGTTGTGGGTAAATGTAGTTAGCAATTTGGTCATGGGATTTGTGAGATTCTGTCCCCACAAATCTATAAGCTTCATAGTAGTAATCAGGCATTTCACGCTTACAGTTAGTGATGTTACACAATTATATGCTAGCGCAGATGTAAAATTAAAAGCTGCCACCGTCTGCTTTCCCAGACATCTCTGGCCACCATCTGTGTTCTCTACCTTTCCTTGAGGGAACATAAGACAACTTCTTAATTTCATACAATACAAACTCTGAAGAGCGTAGCCTCAAATTTACACCAGAGAGATACTTCTACCAGAGCTGCTGTTCAAACGCTGTGATTTTTACTTTAGCTAACGAAATTTTAATATCTGCCTCTCATCGCTGTTGTTCACCATGGTGTTATCAAGGAGTAGCCTCCAAGTGAATATCTTATATAACTGGAAACACTTAGAGATTTAGGCAGTTGTATTTTCCTAGCTACGAATTAGTCTGCATACTAAAAGTCCACCTGATTTTGAAAGAGAAGCACTTTGAATAGGCTCAGATATCCTCCCCTCTTTACGTAGTATTTTTTCCTGAGACTGTGTCTTCCATGACCCTCAGTCCAAATGTTTATATTAGGAGATCTCCCTCATGATGTCTGTATGTAGTTCAAATCAGATTCACACAATGTTATAATGCTGGGACATAATTAAAATGCATTTATTTTAGAAAGAGACACAATCTCCACTTGTAGATGTCAAACCTACAATGAATTTATAATGGAGATAAGAAAACAATCATATGTTTTTAAATATCTTATTTGGGGGGGGTTACAAACACAGAATCACAGAATCACAGAATCGTAGGGGTTGGAAGGGACCTCGAGAGATCATCGGGTCCAACCCCAACACTGTAGCTTCTTATTTACATTTCTCATCATAAAGAATCAGTGGTTCTGTTTCAGATGGAGCAATAACACACACACATGCTACTGAAAGATACCTAATGGTTTCATTTATAAAACTGCTCAATTTGGGTGAGATTACTTGGTAGCTGAAGCTTGTGACTTATGCTCTTCCTACCACTCACAGACACAAAGCTTTGGCAATAGCAGAAGATATCAAGAAAATGCTGCTATGATGAAGTCCATCAGGACACAATGAATTGAGATGGTTTTGTTTGGTGCAGGGCTACATGGGCCATCCATCTTGAAAAGAAATCATGATTAGAGCAATTACAATTGAAAACAAATCTCAAATATTATATCCTAGTGTAGTATCCACTACACAGTCGGTATTGAAAATTTGGTCTCTAGAGATAAGGAAAGCATTAGATCCATTTATCTAACAATTTCTGAGTGTCTGGGATGAACTATTAAAGGGAAAGCAAGCAAGAGATGGAAACAGCAATCATATACATATGAGTACAGTATTTACTCTTTCTCACAACCAACTGGGCTGAAAAATTTTACCAAAGCCACTGGGAATTTAAACCACAGTATTAATAGTTCCATGGCGGTAAAAACATTTTTCTCTCCCTTTACACAGCCTCTTTAGGATTGTCCCAGGGAGCAATTCTGGTTAAAAGACTATGTAAGTTTATGCTTTTCCAGGTCATGAGAAGGAGAAGTGAGGTTGCAAAGGAGACAAGCCAGTTTCAGAGGATGAATAAAAGGGCAAGTGTCATGTGCCTTCCTCTCTACTTACTTTCTATGGAAGTTATTTCCTCCCCAGTTCTCAATAGGTTCAACACCTTCTTCCATTAGCTTCATAATAATGAAGCTTCCATAAGTTTCAGAAGGTTAAGCACCTTCTTCAATTTCCAAATAACCCTCTTCAACCTCTGCAAGTAAGACTAAAAACTATAGTTTCATCTGATTTCTTGTTGCAGCCAAGAGTGTAAAAAAATAACAGCTTTGAAAAGAGGTCCTTGAAAGCTGAAATTGATACCATATGAAAGGGCATAAGGATCTTAAAAAATACTTTAAGGGAACATTAAAAAAAAAAAGGCAAAATTTTTTCTTTTGAATAAAGAAGGACTAAGTCATAGTGTTGCTTCTCTTGCAAAAAAGCTACAGGTATTTCTCCAGCTGGGACCTGATCCAAAGCTCTTGAAGTCAATCAATCTGCTCCTTTTGTTTTAACTTGGAACAACCCCTAAACAGTAAGTTGATTCATCTCATAAAGTGCTGGGCTGGTCTTTAAACACCACGAAAATTGATGCCTCGAGATGCAAGGCATGTTAAGCAGAAGGAATAAAATAGGTTTGAAACTTCTTTACTGCTTTATCCCAATGCATAATCTAAATGTGTAAACAACTACAACTATACAGAGTAGATATGTTATATTGGATGCTTGTCACATTCAGTTTTGCGTGACTGAGCATCACACAGTGATAAGAACTTCTTAAAACAAGACAGGATAAAACATATTTTTGGCGGTTTAACATTATCTCCACATTAATGTCAAAATTTCATCCGTTTCCCTGAACTCAATTTAACATCAGATCTTTTGTCTTCTGGAAGTCATACCATTAGGTTGTAGACAATTTGTTATTTGGGTTAGTTTTGATTTTTGATTTTGGGGCCAGGAATTTATATTTTGGTTGGGGTATTTTTTCCCCTCTTGCCAATCACTCTTCTTATTAGGGCAGCCTCCAGCATTGCAGGCTTTTTCCATTTCCAGAGCATGCTTTCTTTTCTTTGGCCAGCAATAATGCTCTGTGATAAGAAAACTGTGAGACTCAGCATGGTCTTGATCTCTTTACACTTTCTTCAAAACTGTGCAGAATGTGCATGGATTTGGGATACACCATTGGAGATATCGTGGGATTGCCGGGTGTCAGGGCTTTGGGATTGTAGGATAGACTCACTAGGAGGAGAGGAGACACAGGTCTGATAATCCTCACTCAGAGAGATCCAGAGGATACTGGCACAATTTAAATCAACTTGGATCTTCATTATTAATTAGAGCTAAATCTAGAGAAAGGTCTGGTCATGTTTAACTTTACCAGTTGCTCAGAAAAGGACATTTTAACTTGCTTTCAAGCTTCTAGTGCTGGTGACTCTTAGACAGAAGGGTAGGAATGCTGTTCCAGACCTTGCATGATAATCACATCTCATCATATGATATAACCATAGTGGACTTTGGGGCAGGGACTCCTGAAATAGCAGCAAGCTTTGCTGATGCTTTCACAGTGGAGGAGACCTACGTGCAGGAGTGCCAGCGTGGGCTTGGAGGTTAGAAATACACAGCCAGGGTCTGAGGGGCTCATTAGCTCTGGCTCGGCTGACCTGGCTCGTTGTTACTCCTGATACCAGAGCAGACTTCAAGCCAGGAGCCAGGGATTTGAGGCACTGAGCTCCTAAATGCATCGCAAGCATGCCTAAAGAGCTAAGGCAGAACATCCTGGATCGAAATTTCTCAAATGCTTTATTATTTATGGCCAATACCTTAAGACTTACCTCGTCAATCCCTTATATATAGAAAGAACACAGAAACAAGTACCAAGGCACGCACGAGCAAGAATCTTTTCCACTTGATGAGTGCTTCAAGAGGCTGTTTTGAGTAGAACACAATAAGACTAAAAAAGGAGCAATGGCTTGTTGCTTCATTTCCTGAAACTGATATCGGCTGTAGCTGCGCATGCCACGATAATTTATAGTTTAAGACATTTAAACACACAACTGCTGTCACCAAGCTGGAATCTGGAAGGAATATCCTGAGCTTTATTTAGGCTGTGAAGGTGTAAGAAAGCCTAGCTGCAAAGGTCCGATTTCTGTCAGTTAAATAGTATGCCAGCTGGATCCTGCAGGTTTCTTCAGGGATCAGCAGAAGAAATAATATTTACCTATGATATACCTTGCAAAGCAGTTTCCTTTGCTGGGACTCAGAGGTGCTTCATAGTCACTAGATTATGAAGTCCTGTATGTGAACTGTGGGTGAGAGCTGAGCAGAACAGAATTCAGGGAACTTCCCATAAACAGTTGCCTATGAAAAGTGATTCGAAGCACTCAAATCTACCACCTCCCTTGACTTGTAGTACTCAGTGACTGAGTCCTTTCACTCAGTGCAATGGGAATCCAGTAAGGCTTACATGTCAGAGAAACAGAACCAATGATTTTTGCATCTTATTAAGGAACAGGCAGATGAGAAAAGCTTAATTACTACGAGACTCGCAAGAGCACGAGCAAGAATTAAATTGTAATAAGCAAACCAATGTTTTTAAATTGTTATTTTTATTTCCTAAGTTCTCCAGTCCTTCACAGTGCCACAGGAGCACAGGCCTGACACCTTGAGAATGCTGGTGCCATGAAGCTGCAAGGAAGCTTAGTGCATGAAACAGATAATCAGGGATGCTCTCCAATCACCCATCGCTGCACAGGCTGACAGCATCTCTGTCTGAGTTGTCACCTTTCAGTATGGTAGTTTTTACAGCTTGGTTATTACAAATGGCAATAATCTATTCAACTGGTAGATTAGATAGCTGCTGTCTTTCCCATTAATCTAAGAGGATAAAGACCTTAATAGAATATTCTAAAATAAAATATTAAGCGTGGCAGTGCATTTGTGCAGAGGGCCCATCAGTCCAGTCGATAGGATGACTAGTGATTAGCTGATATTAAGGAATACTCTGAAGAGCTGTCTCAAAAACTAGCAAAGTAGCTTGTTCTGCAGTATCACATATAAGTAGCACCAACTGGTAGCAGTAGTGCCATCAAAGGTAGGTTATATGGTATATGTGTGTATAGGTAGTATATGTATTTGTAAAGTGAAGGCATGTCAGCTTCCCAGTTCACTTATTTAGGAGGGGTACTTCCCCTTGCTTCTTGTTGGAAATGGGCTGATTCATAAGCTTTGGATAATGGACAGAAAAGTGCCCCTGCCATCTAATCTTTTCTTTTGCAGTTCCTAACAACACAAAACAAAGTGTGCATTCTAATGTAAAATATTTTGGCATAATGTGAAGATTTTATCCTGGTAGTCCATCAAGTCATTTTTGTAGGTGTTAAACAGTTAGGTGACTTGGGGAAAATGTTCTGGATAGCTGAATTTTAAAAAAAAAACAAAACTAAGAAAAATTTATTATACACATACATAGGTGGTACAGTTGATGGTGATATTGCATCAGATACAACCTACATATTCATGCATTGAGAGCCTTTTAGATTTCTACAGGCCTCAGCCTCTGATGGGAAAGCTTATGCAGTAAGTAGACACTCTGGGGATGTTTTTAGAGTTAAAAATTTTGGGGGGTTTGTTTGTTTTTTTTTTTTTACAGGTGTTTATGATATTTCTTCATTCTTTCCCTTGTGAACTTTTATAAGGAAACTTTCCAGAACAGGTTCATTTTCTTTGTTCCAATAGCTAGGACTGTTCCTCAGGTTAAGGACTTTGAATTTTCAACCTCACAGCCCTCTCCGGTGTCTACTTAACACCAAGTCATCTGAAACTAATAGCCTGGTATGAAGAAACCGGCATTAAGCCAAATTGTTTGAGGTTTTGAGAAAATTCAACCAGTAGTTAACAGCAAAATCTGCTCCTCTTCTTAATGGGACTGGGCTGAAAAGTATCTATTAAGCTCCCAGTTGTGCCATCTAACCAAAGCCTTACACAAACATGCACTGTTGCTACACCATCACCCCACTGGGGACCACACTGTCTCCCAAAAATGATATTAACCTGGCAGTTGGTGCCTTGCAATGAGAAAATGAATGTAGGTATAAATATCATGCGTCATGGCCTTTAGAAATTATGTGAGACATCTGGATGAGTTTGCCTGACTAATGCCGCAAATGCTTCCCACCCCTCCACAGTGAGCCGTGCTCCGGAGGGCTGAGGCAGCATGGGCATGCCTGGTTCTCCTCGTCAGCACTCCTGCTAATTAGGAGCGGCCTTCTGTCCAAGTGGAAAAGAAGGAAAGCAACCCAGACTGGGGTTGTGACGAGAGAAGGTTTATTCATGTGGATTGAGTAGATAAGCATATTTTGATTGGGTAGGACAGTGCCAGTGTGATTGGTGGTTTTCCAGCTGACACAACCACTAATACAGAAATTGTAAAACTAAGTTTGTAGGATCCAAATCTTGTGACCTTTTCTCAAAGGATACAATCTCTCTGTTATCAAGTCCTCTGAAGTCAACATGATCTCTCATTATTTGAGGCATCAGCAGGAGGGATTCTTTCAGGCTTCAGCTGTACTGGAATGTGGTACAAAAGGCTGGCATAGCATCTCCCCTGGGGGGCAAAGAGTTGTAGTCTTGGGCTTTGATAGGGACCCATCACAGGATGATGTTATCTGAGGCCCTTTACCATCCTATCATTTCTAAATGCACCAGTCGCTTCCCTATGGCAAGCGGGCATGTTTGCTTGTGGCACAGGGACAGCTTGGTCAATGGCAGTGGTTGTTAGCGTGACATCTTTGTTTCTTTTGTAAACCACATAACTGCTTCCAACCCCTTACTCACCAAGAATAACTGTTCATGCCATAACCCACTTGTTGCCTTCTCATCTCTACTCATTTTTCCCAAACCTTGGATTTCTCTGCCCTGTGCTGTCTTACTCCCTTTCATCTGGCAGAAGATGCATATAGGAGACACCTCCACCAAAACTTAACTAAGCCATGGAAAAAGGGGTTATGCATTTCTACAAGCACATTCTTAATTACATTCACCCCATAAGGTTTTATACCTGTGCAGGGCTGATGTGCTGCTGGTAGCCTTTGTACGTCTGCTCTGAAGCTGCCTTGGGTACCACTGCATGAGCTTCAGCAGCTCCCTCCCTTACAGAGCCGTCCCTCACTCCCAGAGCTACCCTGGCGTGAAGCATTTACAGCGTGCTTCTTATTTGCTGCTGAGCTGACTATTTCCATAATTCTTAAAGGCTTTGTAATGCAACTGTAGGAAATGTGCAAGAGAGGAGGGTTATTGCTGTCGCATTCAGTCTAAGGCTGTTCCCTCTCCCCCTTATCTCGTGCCCATGGCAACATGCTGTAAAATGCCATCCCATGAAAAACAGCTGATTGCCAGTACTGCCTGACAGCTATGAGGAATCATGAAAGCCAATAAAACATTGCTCATGCTCACTCTCTCCTCCCTTTAAACCAGCTGTTTAAAAGAAAAAAGGAGCCAACCTGAAAATGAGCATCAGTGGTGAAGCCAATAAAAGTCACACCTAGGAGGAACCGATCTCCATCTGATTTCAATTCGTACTGCACAGGCTGCAGCAGCATTATCATAACTTCTCATTAATCTCAGTGGGCAACCCGTTCAGCTAACGAGACCCACGCCAGCAGCATGCCCGCCTGCCCGTAACCCACAGGAAGCACCGAGGAGGAAATTGCCTGGCGGCATACTCTGTGTCCGTGGCTGGCGGGGTTGCTGCTACCTCCTGCTGCTGAGGCCACCTTCCCACTGCTCCGTGCAACGGGGGGAACGGGAAATCCTCTACAGGGTGAGCTGTTGGCAAATGAGATTGCTGAGCTCTTCTGGGAGCAGGGTGGAGGGAAGCGAAATGTAAGTGAAGAGGCAATTAAGAGCAATAACACACTGCTCAGGTGAAATTAGTGTATGCTTCCTCTCAGGGAGCAGTATCTCCACTAACAGCTTCAGCCAGGCAGAACAAATATTTGTCTGTCTGGAGGAAGGGGCTACCGGGGCCTGGAGGTAAAATTGTGTTTCAGCCTCTGGATCTCAGTGCATTTGGGTTGGTATAATTCATCTGTGTTAGACAGCTAAAATGATGTGGGGTTTGTTTTTCTTTTCCTCTGGAGAAACACACAACATGTTAACCTGATCCATTTACAAACAGAGCAGCTAAATAAGAACACGGTGAAAGCTTGGGACAATCTAAGCTCGTGTGTGCTACAGGGAGTGTTCACAACACCCATTAGGAAGGTAAATGATGCCTAAAACTGTTTTCAAGGGACTTATCAGAGGATTTTTTTCTTCTTTTTTTGTGGACTATATTGAAATAAGAACAAAAGACTCTCTCTGTTAAATGCTGATGCTGCAGCAGAGTGAAATCTATTCAAAGTTCACTCAGAAAACTAAAGTATTTTACTGGTACTTTATATGATGAAAGGTTATCAAAAAAAATGATGGATGATAAATTATATTGTTATGTGCATGATGAACTATCTGTAAAAGTAATGGTATGTAACGATTAATAAATATGCTGTGAGCTATTACTGTGTTTCAGGCCATATTGATCATATTAATGAGAATGCTAATGTATGTGTGTTATGATTAACAGAACCATGGTTCAGGTGGTTGCCTTTTCCATCTGAGCCAAATTAACTTTCTAAAGTTGTTGAAGATGAACATTAAATAAAAAAAACTTTTCAGTGAATAAGCTCCTCTCAAACTCTCTTTACTCCCACATCAAATCTAGCATATTCACTATAAATGAGTTTTGATAATTAAATATTATTGATAGTTGTGGATATAAAATACCCAAAGGGGGAACAATCCAATCTTGTAACAGTGAGTAAAACCAAGCAACTTCCACTGAGCACAAGACTAACAAAGGCTCATAAGTGTCCCTGAGGGAACATGTATGCATGAAGGTACAACATGAGAACAGCCTTACTGGAGACTGAGCCTAAAAAGATGCTCTATTTTTTGAATTAATGAGAAAATAAGTTTGGTTGCCTTAAAGATATATCTTAATGAAATAATTAGCTATAAACAGGCTGCTCTACCACTACCAGAAAGTAGAGTCCAGCCTGTAACATCAGAGTATAGGCAATATATGGGGGGGTGTTTAAAAAGACAGATGAAATAATGAAACAAATTTTGTTTACAGCAAAGTTTAAACAGAGCTGAGACTTTTTATTTGTTGGTTTGGGTTTGGTTTTTTTTCCCCTTCTGCATTTCTTCTCTGGGAGCAATTAAAATAATTGTATTTCTTAATTGCCATAAGGCTTGCTCCTAAAAAGTGTGTAGGAAAGGAGCTATCTGCTTTCTAAAACATTCAGTGAAGCAGCTTATATTTTCTCCAAACATAATTAAGGTCTTCCAAGACCTTCCAGAGTTTATAGATAGGGACGGATGTCTAAGAAAGGTGATTAGTGTTTCCAAGGTAGATGCACAAGTTAGAGGTTTTTTAAGCTTTGTTTCAGTAGAAATAAGTTCCTATAATCTATTACCAAAGATTGTCCATCCAAACATAGATGGATGGAGACAAAGCTGTGCAGTGCACTTGATTCCTTTCTGTTCAGTAAGGATAATCTCAGAAAACTTAATTTTCCATATGAATATTACTAAACTTGAGTTTGGTGCAGAGAACAGGGAATTTTTCAGATTATTCTGGTCACCACAGTTCTCATCATGAAGTTATTAGCAAGAAGGAATGAACAGTAATTGTGCTAGAACAATGAGCAAGTCCAGAGAAGGGCAACCAGGCTGGTGAAGGGGCTGGAGGGCAAATCCTATGAGGAGCGGCTGAGGGAGCTGGGGGTGTTTAGCCTGGAGAAGAGGAGGCTGAGGGGAGACCTTCTCACCACCTACAACTACCTGAAGGGAGGTTATAGAGAGGTAGGTGATGGTCTCTTCAGCCAGGTGATAGGACAAGGGGGAATGGCATGAAGCTGTGCCAGGGCAGGTTTAGATTGGATGTTAGGAAAAAAATTTTTACTGAAAGAGTTGTGAGGGCCTGGAACAGGCTGCCCAGGGAGGGGGTTGAGTCACCTTCCCTGGATGTGTTCAAAAAAAGGGTAGATGAAGTACTTAGGTATATGGTTTAGTTTAGAATGTGAATGGTTGGACTTGATGATCTTAAAGGTCTTTTCTAACCTTGTTATTCTGTGATTCTGTGATTCTGTAATGAGGTTATAGTCATAACTTGTTCTTACCGGTTAAAAATTACACTCCTGTGACCCCTCTGTTTTGCTGTGACTAGGAGCTACTTTTTAACTTGGGAAATTTTCAATAAAGAAGCTATGAAGGAAATTACTGGACATTTCTTGGAAGAGTTAGCTGCCTAGAAGTGTGGAGAGAATAATCAGCAGGTCTATGTATTTCAAAATGCTGCGTTCTTCTGATAGTTCCTTCAATCATTTTTAGTAAAATACATCTGTAGCCATTGTGTCATCCCCCCACCTGTAAATTATAATGTGGAGTGTCATGATTTATTTCATAGCATAAAAGCTGGTAAACGAATACTGACAGCACCATTAGCGTTCTGATCTTGAACTGAAGTGCAAGTCAGCTCTGCTTAAGTCATCATTCTTGTGAGCCACAAATAAATGTGCAGTTAAAAAAGGTGCCATAGGTTAATCAGAGCTGAATTAGTAAAGAAAAATTAGTAAAGAAGAGAGCAATTCAGGAAATGACATGCTGAATCTCTTACTCTAACATCGTTTCCAATGCCAAAGACTGCAGAATACAGAAACATGAGCCAAAGACTTGATTCATTCTGAGTAAACTAAAAGATATTGATATTATTTCAGCAGCTGAATCATGTGCTCAGACTGCTCCCACCTACACTCGGTACCTTGTACCCACTCTTGGCAAGCAGAACTCAAGTAGAGTCCACACACCCTGGACTCCTCTCTGACCGCTGCCTCCTGAAGAGTCCTGGTAGAAAGTGAAGTAGAGATAACCGAATTAATTTAGCTAATAGCACTTCTTAATTTATCCCACTGAGAATCACCAGATACTGCTGTTCTGCCCTCAACTCCAGATTCCTTGATATGAGCTTCTAGGAAAGGAGTCCTGCTGCTTGCACCCTAATAAGTTGTATAATTTGTGTTCTTAACCTCTTCTGAGCTAACATAGCTTTATACTTTAAAAATAGTCACAAATCATCTTCTTTTTCTTAAAATCATAATCTGTCTCAGTTGTTCCCTATGCAATGCTCCCTATTTTGTTCGTCTACAAACTTAAACCAATTATTTTCTTCTGAGTCATATAGATAAAAATACAATATATTGTCCTTTTTGGAGTGGAAAAGCTAGATGCCTGCCCCTATAACCTTATGAATTGTGTTGTATTATAAATATTTATCACAACTATTTTAATACTAACAGCTGTGATCCTTTAATGAGCAGAGCCTGTTTTATAAAGGGCCAAGCACTCTGTTCCTCTTCCCCGGTTTCCAAAAGAAAGATTGCTCATGTTTGACACTCCACTGATGGGACTCATCATACTTTAAGGAGGAACGCTTCCTTCTTATCAAGACACTGTTTTTTCCTCTCTCAGTATAGTTCTCATCCAAAGTTTAGACATTGTTTGTACCTTTATTGTAATTTTTATCTGAGTTATTTAGTCCAATCTTTTGTTTCAAGCTAAAGCATAAACCACTCAACTTTCTATGGGTTGGTTAGTTTGTTTTTAAGTCATCTGTAAAAATTTACAGCTTCAGTGAAAATCTCCAAATTCAGTAAGTTCTTTAGCTATTTTCCCTTGGGAATAACACAGAACAATCCAAAAGGGGAATATAAATAATTATATTTGTTTTCTAAATGAAGTTAAATTTACCTTCCTTTTCCCCCCCACCATGTTGCTTACAAGAATATACTTCAGTAATTCCAAACTAACATACTTAAGCTGAAAGAACGGTTAAATAATAATTAAATAAATGCTTTATTGATGAGCCAAGGTAATTTATTATTCCAAATTAAATGTTTCCTTTCTCATTTAGAGCTCCAAATGGGACCCTGATTAATGGAACAAGATGGCCAGTCTTCACCAGTACAGAACAAAAATATTTGACATTAAATACCGACACTTCAGAGATACAGACAAAGTTACGTGCTGAGCAGTGTCGATTCTGGAAATATTTTTTCCCCAAAGTTCTGGAAATGACAGGTAAAAATACTTTTGTGTGACCTTTATACAAGGTTTGTTTGTTTGATATTAACATAATGCTTTAGTTCAAATCTTTACATTCCTACTTGTAACTGACGACAAGCAAAAGACTTCAGGATTTGCCTATGCAAAATTGAACTGATTTGTGTCTGTATATGTTTATGACATTTCACTACCTAGAAAAATATAATGGGTTGTTTGAAACTCTAAACTCATAGAAACATAGAATGGTCTGGGTTGGAAGGGACTCCAAGGATCAGACAGTTCCAACTTCCTGCCACAGGCAGGGCCACCAACCTCTAGGCCTCAGTTTAACACGGAACTCAAATTTTTCTTTAGGAGCCCAACTGTTTTTGCAAAACCTGCCAAACAGACCTGAGCCTCTGTGCTTCTGGACTTCAAAATCAGTTTTATAATGTAATTTTGCAGCTCTGGAACTGCATTCTGCACTGTGACTGGGGGGAAAGAAAAAAAACCCCTCATTTCAAAACTAAGATACTTTTTTTAAATGTTAATTAGTAATTTGCAATAATTCTGTGAGATTTAATTTGAATGTTAGTTTTAATCATCTGTGCACCATGAAAGTTTACATATTTTTCTTTCTGAAATAATTTTTTCCCTTCTCATTTGAGCCCGTAACTGTATTATGATTATGGCTCAAGTTTTATCTCCTCTTAACTCAACAGAAGTTTTTCAGTTAAATCAAAGAAGTAAAATCAGTAGGTAAAATGAATAAATTACAAAGGATACACCATGATTTTTAAAATCACAATATACCAAATTATGGATGGATTTTAAGGAAGTTTCTTAAATTCTGACAAGCCCTTTACGATGAGCCAGGAGAACTGAACTGTTTTCTATGTTTCTTTAACCTGGCTGTGAACCCATTTCAAATAGTATGCATCTTACAAACAGTTTGTGCATAACCCAGTGCTCTGTGCTGGAGCAGAAGACAGGACATCACCAGACATGGCTCAACATATCTTGGCAGGACAGCAGAATTGTTTTACATGATCCTGCAGTGCAAGAGATGACAAAGCAATGCTCTGGATGTGTCAGGAGACATAAATAAATCACTTTGCCATATTTGGTAATTTACATAAATTCACCTAATTTAATTAAAAGAAATGCCTCAGCATATTCTTAGCAAAAAAGAAAAGAATCATGGTGCCTGGATCCTAATGTAGAAATGAGACAAGACCATTGCTAAGAAGTAGTGCTGCTTTGTCATGTACCTACATCTATCAGTCCTTGAAATATTGAAATAGAAATGCTGCTTTTCTATTTATGTTTCCTATACAATCTTATACACATCCAACAAAGAAACCTTTAAGATTCTGCTCAGAAACATGATATAATACCTTATATTGCAATAATTCTCTTCACTGAAATATTACTTTGCATTTCCTATCTTCTTTTGTGCCCAAAGGACAGTGCATGCCATAAATACACATATTCCCTCAATTTCTGAGGGTCTAGCTTTTCTATTACTTCTTCCATTGAAATATTCTTAGAAAAAGAAGATTGCTTTAACATGGTATGATATAAAATGACAGAGAACAAGAAGTAAGGAAATTTTATGTTATCATTATTGCAAGGTATAGTTCAAGTAGGGTTCAGATGGAACAAGTAGAATTATATCAGGTGGAATCTGAAAAGGACAATCAAACCAACTTATTTTGCAAGAAATTGCAAGGGGATTTCTCCTTGTGCCAAGAGGTCAGAATTTGACATGGATGTGCTTGGTAATGAACCACTTGTTTAGTTACTGATCCACTCCTAGCACAAGTCTTGCAATCCCCTTGAGGCCTTCTCGGTATGCAATAGCCAGCTCCAAATATGTTCAGCATCTGAACAAACCTGTTCCCATAACAGGCTGGGTAAGAAAAGTTCCTCGAGGCACTTAAGTATATGAAAGAGGAAAATATTTAGTCCCTGCCACCTTTGTGGTTAGATATTTTCTATTTTCCTCACCAACCAAATGAGATATGTTTAAAAAAAAAAAAAGTCATGGCTACAGATTGAGAAATCTAATAAGAAAAAAAAAAAAGCAAGCAGCATGTGCTAACACAGCAGTAACAATCATATATAAAATACTAGCCTTTATATCTCTGGAGCACTTAATATTATTTCAGAGGATTTATCAATGTTTTCTCCTTCAATATATAAAAGTGTAATTGAAGAAATGAGTCAAAACTTGTAGTTTTGTGTCCAGCTTGATAACAATACCTAGACAGCTTAACTGGACCTAGACTTGCCTTATGTGGGCTCTCAATTCCACCAAGAGGCAATTTCTACACAGATTTAAACCCTATTACAAAGGCACCAAGAACACCTTCTGCTCCCACTCACCCTGAGACAAGGTGGGAGCAGTCAATATTTGGTATGTCATTTGAGGGCATGAGCACTGGGACAACTGCCAGAACTTTTTCTGATGATTACTTCTAAAGGAAACACACTGGAGGGACAGTAAACACCAAGTGACTCAAGTAGCTTTTAGAGCAATTATATGTTAATTGTAATAACATCTATGTTAGACTACCTCCTCAACACAATCTTTAATGCACCTAGAGCCCTAGCAATTTATACATGCCCATTTCCTCTTGATTATAGAAAGCTGCAGGCAGCCAAGGTTTCCACTTATTGTTCAATTATTACTTTAGTGTCTCAAATGCATATAATATATATTTTTATTTTATATTACTGAATTTTATATCATCTGTAGAGAAATCAAAGTAGGTAATATAAATACATTGTATTTTCAAACAATTCTAAACAAATTTGACTGTGGAGGCAGAGAAAAGTTCAATTTCTTCACCAGTGAGTAACAAAAAATAGGGTATTTTTTACAGTCTTCCAAAAATTATCTGGATTCTGTAGGGCTAAATACTAAGGGTAGTAAGAATATTAAAAAATGTTGCTAATTAGAAAATTCACCAGAATAATCTGTTTTGAATTTCCAGAACTATATGCCACACTTATTGTATGTACAGAGAAGTGAACTAGTCAAAAGTAACCTCACCAACGCCCCTGCTGACAAAGGAAATCTACTCAGTGCACCTATGGGCAATAAGCTATGTACCTTAACAACGTGATCTCTTTTTAAATACAGTATCTTGCACCCCAGGTCATAGGACAGATAGTAGCCCTCAAAATATTTCATCTCCCAGAGCTCTATTTTCTTTTAGAAGAAAAAAGAAATAAAATTAAAAACTCAAGTCATTAAAAATATGTATGAGAACAAATATACTGTTGTGGTTAAGAAAGAACTGATACGTAGAGTGTGTTATTAAAGGACATTGAATAGAGATACTGACATATAGATGCTATTTATTTTCTCCTTTCTGAAAAATCCATGTAGAAACTGTCACCATGAGAATCTACAGCATAGATGATTCACTTGTAGATAAATGCTACAAGTTTAAGAAGTTTACAGGTACTGCATTTTTGAGCTGATGAGGACCAAAAAAAAAATAATTCTAACTTGTCTCCTATTAATTACACTGTATCATAACAGCTATATGGCCTTTGTCCAAATCTCAATGTTAATACACAAAAAAATACATTCAAGATTAGCACTTTATTGGCACATCTAGCAGTTCAAAAATGATGGTGCAGAGACTTAACTGCTATAGTGCCATCTATATTTTTATACAAATTTAACTTTGCTACAATGCTAGTAAAGGAAGGGCTGTATGGCTGTGTGGAAAGAAAAGAAATATCAGCTGTCTGCGCTGACACTGCTGAAGAATCAAAAAAAACCCCAAACAAACCCCAAACCCCAACCTCTCATTTTTCTGGTCTGTTAAACTGGGACCTTTCGGAGCATGATTCATCACCTGCTGAAATCTCCTCTTTTCTCCTTGTAAACTTCACTGGGCTTTGCATTAGGCTAATTGATATCACTATAAAGTTTGGCATTGCTAAAATGACTGCATATAGCAAAATAACCTCACTGTATTATTAGCTGACTTCCATAGTACTGCAGCACACTGTAGTAACCCTGTGCTCTGAGCTGTAATTATCGGTCAAGTTGAATTCTCTAATTTTCTCTTTTTTTTCCTGCCTTTGAGCTGTCAGCTCATCTAAGTCATGGGTGGTTGCTTCAAAGAGATTGATGATGTTGGTGATAATGGGATGCATTGACTTGTGACTTCAATTTGGATCTTATCACTGCAAAAAGCAAACAAATGGGAATCCAAGTTCTTATTTCAGTGTTTTCCTTCTTCCTTTTGTCTTTTAGATTCATAATGGTGGCTAGTCTGAATTTCTCATTGTCTGCTTTCTCTAGCTGCATCACTTCTTTACCATGATCTTTAAGAAGCACTGAAATGCCTCATTAATTTATACTCTAGAACAGTGACTTTTAATTGAAGATGTGTATGTAGCAGAAGTATTCCAGTTTCTAAAAATCTTTGGCCAGACTTCAAACACATCTAAACTTGAATAATTAAAGAAGGAACAAGGTTTTTTTAATCCATAAGTGGAGGCTTTGCCTGGGTGAATAAAGCTGGATACCCATAATCAAGTCTAAGACAAGAAATACGGTTGAGGAATTTTTCTCCAAATACTACCAGTACAGGTTCATATGTTAAATATCCAATCCATCTGATGTATGTGCAAAGTTTGGTCTTTATCCAAGGGCCCAGCTAGAACTTTAAATAATGAAACATGCAAAGGCATGTTCATAGAGTCAAGAAAGTAAAATGTTGTGCATGTCTTCTCCCCATAGTTCTGAGAGTCACATCAGCATAAGTTAGTAATCAAAACATGGTTCTATTGTTACCAACATTTACAAATCCTCTTTGAGTTAATGACAATTGTGGCCTGCAGAAAATAAAAATAAATTATCTGAACTTTTCTTTGATCTCAGATACAGCCAATCTTATTTATATCTTTGAACTGAGGGAGAGGAGTATAGATTTTTGGGGTTTTTTAAATATTTCTTCCTATATTTCTTCTTCACAATTTCCTCCTTACTACAAGCAGAAGTGTAGAACCTCCCCAAAGAAAAAGTATATTGGTTTTATTTCTGGTCTCACTGAAACCAAGAAGTAATGTAAACCTCATTTCAAAGTCTCATTAAATTGCCATCTGGATTTCCAGACCAAAAAGGTTTGGAAATATTGAGCAAAACTGCAGATAAGCAACCAAATTACTGGATGTTTCTCCAAACTAAATCTCTGAATCTGTTAACTCTCTTTTCCAGAATATTTGCTCTACTGATGTGTAAAACACAAAAGTATTTCATTTTCACATAACCAGTTAAACTTGCAGCGCTGGCAGATCATAAAAAAGGGTAAAACTGTGTATTTATGGAAGGAAAGGGCCTATGCTCTACTGCAACAGAAGAACATAAAGTCAAAAGAGCATAAAGAAACCATGGAACTGTTATCTCATGAATACAATTACCAATTTTTTTTTTTTGGAAGCTAGCTATGTCAATATGGGACACCAAGATAATTAGGTCCAGAATGAATACAGGCATTCATAGATCATAAATGGTTTCTAAACTTTAAGAAAAAGTCTACAACTGATCCAAAATAATAAGCCATGGTATGTGATACAGCCTACATACATTATCTTTCCTTTAGCTGTTGCATGGGTTGTTCCTGCAAGGTCACTGCATGTCTCCCCATTGTTAATTACCTTTTGGGACAGGAGGAAATGACCCCTGTCCATAAAATACTTTGGAAACCTTGTAAAATTATATACTTTTATTACTCCGCTCATCCTCACCCTCTGCTCTGATACCCATAACAAATTTGGCAATAAATATTGCCTGGGCACAGGGGATTAGTCGGCAAATTCTTTACACACTAGAATGAAAGAGAAAAGAGAAAATGGTTTCATGTTGACATAGCACACATTTTACAGTATCCTTTTCCAAAGCTGTGCCCCTTACGCATTAAACTTGTGTTTTTATTCCATGGCAGGGTGAAATCCTGGCCATCCATTGAAATGCCTAATGGCAGCCCTGTTGCTGTGATTTACCCATATCTTTGCAAGTACCAATCTCAGTCTGCATGTTGTAGTCTTTGGGGTATATAGGTTCTGCTGTACACCAATCCGAAGTAATATTTTAAGGATTTTTAAAAATAAAATTAAAAAAACCTGTGGCTTTAAAATTACTAATTTCATGAGTAGAATTATTACCCAAAAGCAAAAAGCCCATACAGAACTATATTTATTAGTCTGTGCTGTGCCCAAGTGATACCTTTGCTGTCCTTCCTTCCTGATGTAAAGATTTCATTACTGAATTTTTGGTTATTCCAGGTTTAAGAAAAGAGAGGCAGAGGACCATCCTTTAATGTATTTAAAAAAAATGACACCGATAATCAAAATTATTTTTAATTAACATATAAAGAGATTCAAATTTAGATTAATGTAACCCATTTCATGTTTTACAGGAAATATTGATGAAGCAGAACGAGAGTGGAAAGCAGGATTCCATCGCTGGAACAATTACATGTCAGACTGGAAAAATCAATTTAATGATTACACTAGCAAGAAGGAGAGATGTGCAGGGTCTAATTAATATGTTTACCCCTTCCACTATGTCCATATTACTGTTCATCAGGCAAATACACAGGTAGCTTTCTAAGACATCTAGCATTAAATATGTTATGCGGATTAATAAAAATGTTATGGATGTAATTTTGATTCCCCAGATCTTTCATTTATATTTTACCTCATACCTCAATAAACAATATAAGGCATCTGTACCCTTTGAAGCTTTGCTGTGTTAAATAGGACTGTAGAGATTAAAGCCTAAAGATTAATGATGTACATGTTATAAACACTAGCTGCTTAAATTCACACTTCAAAGAAACAATGTAATCTGTTATAGAAAAATGGATTTTTTTTTTAATAGAAATAGCAGTGTTTTACAGTATTGCCATGCAAAACACAATCAGGTTTGATCTTTAACTGCAGTGCCACTGCACTTAAACCTTGCTTCAGACATAATTTAATTGACGTAAACATAAAGAGATAACAACCTTTCAGTATACACCAAATGATATTTGCTTGTTAGACCAAAAAGTTTTAAGACTGCTATTAGAGCCCGAATCATTGCTTCTTTATGGCCAAAGCTGTAGGACAAAGCTATAGTAAGAGTATTCAAACTATGTATTGAAAGCCTAAATCATCATCACTCGGTATGCAAGTACAATTGTAAAACAAGCCAGAAAACCCTGCTTCTGCCAGCCTCATATTTCAAGGAGCAAAGACCCAAAGATTCACAGTGTAATGAACTCACAGCTTTCCTTGCTCAGGCACCCACTGCCTTCAACTTGTAAGAGTCTCTGCCATGGCGGTAAGCTCCAGTTATGGCACTTTCTTTGTCCACCAAGTCCCACTCCTACTGGAACGTCACAGATGTGTTTATACCTGCATAAGAGCATCTATCTGTGCATCAGCAGGTTAATCAGCCATGAAAGCCCTGCTTAAGCCAGCCAGCTCTCAGCAGGAGAGCAGGACCTGATCATAAAGCCCTTGTTCTTCTTGGGCACAGATATCACTGCAAAGGGCCATCGTGACCTTGGTCCCAACTCTGACATGGTCAAGTGAGCTCTGGTTGCCACGTAGGCATCTCTTGGATCCCTTTCTACCTACTTGAGCTGATTCTATTAGAAGCTTCTGAAAAAAACACCCAAACCCTTGGATAATTCTTCTTCCTACTTCCCTGCTTCTAGATGGCATTGGAAGTTGTGTGCCTGAATAACACCTTAATTGGCTGCTTTCCACCGGCCCAACTGGGAAGAATAAATGCCAAAAATTTTATAAGCAATATGTAAAAGCAACAACCCATCTCATAAATAAATGATCATGAAGCCTTCTGTAAACGTAATAGCATTTCAGTGCATCTATTTTTGTTCTAGTGCTTGCGAGCTCGTGTAAAAGTTCCTTCTCGAATTGAGTAGATGGAAGAGATCTGGATAATAAACAGAGTGTTTTCTTTCTGGCAATCAGTTTGACCACACAGGATCCCTACACTGAAAGGATTTATTTTGACAGAAGGGACAAAATCTGCAAGAGATGATGGCTTATCTTTTCAGTTATTTCTAAGAGAATACAATTATTTCCTGACTAAACTATGGAAAACCACCTTTTATCACAGTATTTCCAGAAACTACACAATCTAACCTCCACAATCAAAAAACCTGTTCACTTTTGAGCAAAATGATTAAAGCTTGAATTTATCTGGGATTAAAAATCCCTCTTTATGCTGCATTTATGTTTATAGCATAGGTAATTAGCTCATTATGTATATTAACATGGTTACTGCTATTAATAGTTGCACAAGAACTGTGTCAGTCTACAGTGTACTGGGTATTTCTTGGATATGCCTCATGCCAGTGATGAGTTACAAGAAATAAAAGTACAACAGGATGAACTTTCTGTCCACCACCAGACCAGTTCTGGTACTCCTCATGATACTGATGTGGTGTTCTTCATGGACATGTTGGGCACTGATCTGCCACAGTGAGCTCTGGCAGCACCAGCATCACCCAAGCACATTTAAAAGCAGCATTAGTGTCTTTTGGTATCCTCCTCTTTGCTCTATTTCACTATCTGTCTAATCAGCCTAATCAATGGGGAAAAAGAAATCTGAGCTAATTAAAATGCAGAAATAACCTTTTGGAAGGGCAGCTTGCAAAGCAGTTCATAAAATATTTTGCTGGGAAGGTGTCCTTTGTCTGTGTGCTGTGAACTAGGCTAGATAAGGTCTATTTGAAGACTAATATACTTTCCACACTATGCATACCAGGCCTGTGACGTTCTTCAGAAGCAATGAGGATGGAGAAAAGCAGACCAAAATAGAGGTTTAAACCACTCTTTGAAGTGTGCTTTTACTGATTTTCTAGTGTGAATAAATTGCTAGCTTTGTATTTTATCATATGCTGGGAAAATATTTATCTCCATTTATCATTCACTGGCAATCAATGCATCATGTATTTGTATCCCACACTTCTGTAAAAGGACGAAAGCCCTAAGTACTTGGATGTAAGTGGCTAAGGTAATGAAGAGTGGAAAAAATAAAAAAAAGTCCAGTCCACATTGTGAGCAGTTTCAGACATAAGGTCAATGAAACTTATGTTGGAAATCATTTGAGGATACTGTGTCATTGCTTAAATTGATGATTAGGCATTAGAGGGAAATCTCACCCAGACCTCACTAAAGATGTAATGTTGTTAATTAAAGTTTTCTCTAGGCTCAAAAGAGGCAAGAAACCAAGGTTTCTGTGTGAAATCAGAGAAAATGTGTTTGTTCTTTTTTATCTTTCTTGATATCTGAAGCAAGACTTCTGAATTTATTCCCAGAGTTACTGAAAGACTAATAAAATGAACTGCAGTGCCAAAAAATGTTGGCATTAAACCAGTTGTCATTAGGTTTATAAGCTAACAGCACACTGATTAAATTAGAGACATTTTGCACATATTTTAGAGACAGTCATAAGAGGCCTGAAATCAGAAATTTCCCAGCAAAACTCTGTTTAATTAAAACCACTGATCTTTTGCATTTTAAATATTTTGTCTAAAGGAATTTGGGTTAGATAAGCTTCCAGGAAAGTTAAGCAGTTTTTGAGTGAAAATCCATCTATGCCTCTGCTGGAGTACTGAAAAATGAAGGAGTTGGGGTGCCCAGGGTACCCCAGTCTAGGTCTAGGTCTGATCTACAGAGCATGGCTAGCCAAGGCTGAAGCTTTCCAGCCTCGAACAAGAGCCTTCAGACCCCAAAGCTTGTCTCTAGAAGAAACGGGACTCAGCCCCTAAGGCTTCCAGAGTTCTTCCAATAGATTTTATACTCAGCTTGGACTTTTGGAATGGGTATTCAGCCCTTGCTGTCCTAAGCCCTGGGTGTATCTTGAAATTTATCACTAAATTCCTGTTTAGGTGGAAGCCTGGACTTTTGGCCCTCTTTGTTCATTAAGGACTCAGGCTATTTACAGAGAAGAAATCACTGCTCTATAAACACAGAAATATGTACAGAATTTAGATCCTCATGAATAGACAACTCAGATATATCTGTTAATCGCAAGGAGCAGAGGCAAACCTCTGTCAGCTCATGGTTGGAAAGGGTCCTTTGCAATATCAGGAGTACAAGTCCTTTTATTTTTAATTATTATTTTAAGTAGAGTGTTGCAGAGAAAATTATCTTAGATTATGAAAAACTGATGGAAATGTCGGAAAAAAGTGTATATAGTTCGTGATGTGCAAGTTTAAATATGACCTCTGTAGGCCTCTAATGTTCCTGTCACAAAGGATCATCAGTGAGTGATTTGGCCCCTTGCATATGCAGACATCACACAGGTTAATAAATAACATTAACAGTGGAAAGATATATATTTGTCTCTGTCAACATCATAACGTTGTCTTCTCAGGCTTGATTATGGTTCATGTATTTCTACTGGCTCAGCACCAGTTCTGCAACATCAGCAGCAGCTATTTAGGGGGACATAATAAACGTCGCCGTACTTCAGTTACACCTGCAGCATGTCCAGCTAGCAAAGAGCAGCCTGTGCTGCCACCACCAAATGCCAATCTAGGAGAGGGGAAAACATAATCTGAAATAAACGCCCAATAATACAAGGAGAGGGGAAAAAAATTAAAAATTTTAAAAGAAAATAATAATAATAAACCCCCTACACAGGCACTTTTGCCCTCAGAACGATCAACAATTGAAGGGCTTAATAGTGTAGGCAGAGGTACTAAATATCCCAGTGTCTCTGTTCTGCTAACTCCAGCCAAATAAAAAATCCACCCACTGAATTGCAAAATAGGTGGAGGAATTTGACAGCGATTGAGAATATGGGGTGAGGAATGAGACAGGCAGGTTTGGCTCAGGCTTGGGGGCTGCGATGGAAAGTGCTCGTGCCAGCTGACTACTTTCCCACTGGCTTTTCTCTTCCAGTCCGTGGAACTATGGGCATTTGCCAACAAATCCGACTGCTCTCAGCGAGCCAGCAAGCCTCAGACCAAGCACCTGTGTAACAGATATGTGCAGCTGTATATGTTTACCCCAGCTGATCCATCTGTAGTACATGCCACGTGCCTTTTGATTTACTCTGGGTAGATTGGGAGCAAGAATCCATTAAAAAACCCCCAAACCAAACCACAACACAAATATCCATGGCTGAATTACACATATTTCTCTCCTGCTCGTTGCTCTGGTGGGTTTTTTTTGTTCTCATCTGCCTAAGGTTCTAGGTGGGTTTTCCACTGTTCGATGATTGCAGCTGTATGAGGGTGAAGAAACTCCTATTTAAAAAAACAAAAATCTCTGGCAAAATGGACTGGTTTAGACTATTTAAGTACTGCATCTGAGGGATCTACAAGAAGTGTTTGGAGACAGCATGAATGTGGGTTGGAGAACAGCATTGGTGGGAGGGACCTGGGCGTCCTGGGGGACAGCAGGATGATTGTGAGCCAGCAATGTGTCCTTGTGGCTAAGAACGCCAAGGGCATCCTGGGCTGTATTAGGAGGGGAGTGGTTAGTAGGCCAAGAGAGGTCCTTCTCCCCCTCTGCTCTGCCCTGGTGAGACCACACCTGGAATATTGGGTCCAGTTCTGGGACCCTCAGTTCAAGGAGGACATAGAACTCCTTGAAAGAGTCCAGCACAGGGCCACCAAGGTGATGAAGGGAGTGGAACACCTTCCTCATGAGGGCAGGCTGAGGGAGGTGGGCCTATTTAGCTTGGAGAAGAGAAGACTGAGGGGTGACTTCATTAATGTTTATAAATCTGTAAAGGACAAGAGTCAGGAAAATGGATCCAGGCTCTTCTCAGGGATGGCAGTGACAGGACAAGGGGCAGTGGGTGCAAGCTGGAGCAGAGGAAGTTCCATGTGAATGTAAGGAGGAACTTTTTCCCTGTGAGGGTGACAGAGCCCTGGGACAGACTGCCAGAGAGGTTGTGGAGTCTCCTTCTCTGGAGACATTCAAACCTGCCTGGACGTGTTCTTGTGTGATTTAGTCTGGGTGATCCTGCTCTGGCAGGGGGGTTGGACTAGATGATCTTTCAAGGTCCCTTCCAACTCCTAACATTCTGTGATGGTTAATATTTAACAACCTTAATTCCATTCTGTGAGCAGAGTAATGCTTTAAAAATCCTGTGTTTCTTAGAGTATATACATATGCACACACATACACATATAGAAATACCCGTTCAGCTGCAATTGCCTCTCAACAGTATGTTTCCAACCTTTGCAAGCAACATAGAGATGGAGGCTTACATGCTATTGGTTTTTCATTTTCAAAGTGTATCTTTTTGGTCTTTACTGAAGATTAAAATGATCACAGGGCTTTCTGATATAAATCAACACCTCACCCAAATTAGCAATTCACAGTTAAAAGTTCAAAAGCTTTTACTCTGATTTCAATTGTTTTAGGACCAAATTTTATGAACAAACATAATTAGCCATTTTGAAATGCTTCATAAGACAAGATAATTCCTTCCTGACCCCTGCTGAAATCTTGAAGCATGAATACTGATTATCTTGTTTTAGCACGTAAACCTTCCAGCATTTTGTTGATAAACTAGATTAGTTGCACTCAGAAAAAAAACTTTAACTCATAGACTTAATGACTACAAAGCAGTGATGTGAATCTACAATTAGCACAGGTGTGAATTTTTGAGAGGCTTTTAATTGGATTGCAGGTGAGATTAAATAAGGCTTCTAGGCACTGCTGCAAGGAAGAGTGCTGGGCTGGGAGGGGTAGGTGCATAATGATACAGTTAAGTTTGGGGAGAATTAGGAGGAGAAATGAAGTTTAGTTCCTGCACGGGATCTGTTAGGCAAAAGTGAATGATGAGAAAGTTTCTTTCCTGAAAGCATCACAGCAGCTAGAGGACACTTCCAGAGGCTGTGGCAGTCTGTCCTTTGGGATTTACTGAATCTTGTCCTTACATATATCACTGTCTCTTTAAAAATACTGTCACTCTGGGCAGGGATGTGGAGGTAACCAGGAAACTGTTGTTGGCTCGCTTTTTTTAAAATATAAAAGTATGTAGTCCCTCCAAATCCACCTAATTACCTGGAAAAGAACACCAGCTCCTAAGCTTTGTCAATCCTGTTCCATTTTAATACATGCCATGGTTGCTGGAGCTAATGTTTTAGCTGCTATTAATAGAACAATGTACAAATGGTGTAGGTGGTTCTTGGAGTTTGGGAGTGCTGTGGTTAATTTCTTTAATTTATAAAGTATTTATAAGTCCTCAGTTATACTGAGTAGTGGTAAAAGTGTGTAGGCAGAAAGCAGTTATCTCCACACCTCTCAATCTTCCAAATTAAATTCACTCTTGCAGCATGTCTAATCACTTCAGGGTACCTCATCATCCTTTCTCTATTACAGTATATCCAGCACCATTTCTTAAGAAATAGATGCATTTTGACTGGGATTTTAGATTGATCTTATTTTATTATGTCATTTGTGAGACAATTAGGGTATTAACCCAGAAAAACCCTAATAGGACTGATCAATTCTCAAGAATTGTTTAGAAAGTCACTAGGACCCTATTCAGGACTATGAGAACCAGCTGGAACTACACATCCAAAATGATACTTCTGGAATACTAAACTTCTCACTCACTGATTCCATAGCTTCAGGTTTTATAGATACTGCTAGCTGAAGTTTCACCAGTCATTAAATAACATTGCCCATGCCTCATTTTTCCTGATTTAAATATATATTTAACTTTTAAATTAGGAGATAGAGTTGCAGAAAAACTTTGCCCTGCTAGCTTCCAGCATAATTTTTTTATCTAGAAGTTCATCCCATTTCATGTTTTGTTTTCAGTGCTACAGTGATTTGAGTAGTTACAGTTTTCCCCATCTCCACTCTCTAAAAGAGTTGGATCTTGGAGCTCTCATTGTTGGCATAATTCTGGTTTCAGGAATGCTTCTTATAAGCTAGAATTGCAATTATATACCAATGTACACATGATTGCCTCCTTTCAGTAAGGCTTTTGAATTGCATTTATCTTTGGGAATGACCTCAGCACTCCCAGTTTTAGACCATTGGGTGACTTTCAGTTAATTGAATTGTCACTGCCTTCAGCAGAAGCACAAGAGCTCCTTTGACTGACATTTTCAATCTTCTCTATCATTTAGTAATCTGGGAGGTGTTTACTGTTTAAGAAAAAAAATTCTACACCTCAGAACATACTTCCTCCCCCCCCCCCATTTCTCTTAATGATGAGCAATAAAGCTGTGGACAAACTGTATTTATGTACTTTTCTTTGCAGAGGAAAGTCAATTAGATACTAACTAAAAATACCACCGATTCATTTACTTTACATTTTCCATGTTTCTACTATTTTGGTAATGAACAGACTCTGAAAAGTGGAAGCAGAAACCAAAATTATCCTCTGGGAAATCCAGCAGCTCACTCATCAAGGTGCTTCTGCTCCCTCATCAAAGCTCTGAGCAGGTTAGTTTAATTGTCCCATAATTCTGATCCACTGCAGTAGTTCCCATGCTTATCCACACCTAGATGACACATGTATTACTAAAAATACTAAGATCAGTATACCCAAGAACTCCTTTCTAGAGAGGGGTACTGATATTCAACTGCTACAGAAGCTCCCAAGCCTGTGATTGTCCTCAGTTGGTCCAGAGCTGCAAAGGGAGATCTTAGTCAAAACTCAGCCTATGAGTCTCCACTTATACTCCAAGAAACAGCTGGATTGGGGCTGAGCAATACAATTTGACAACACTTTGGAGGAAGGAAAGCAATAAAGAAAATCTCATTGAATTTTCTTCCCTATCCCTGGGCACAAAAATGGCAGATTAATAGCTTTAGCTACCTCAAACAGCAGTAAGGCAGCGATGGCATGAGGTTTCTTACAATGCTTTGTGCTGAACTCTGTAAGTATAGAGTACAAACAGGGCTTACCTGCTTTTCCACCTAGTTAACCTCTGGCTAACCGCATCCCATGCTGGCAGCTGTAGCAGGACCCGATGCCTGTAGCCCAGAAGGCCAATGAAAACAGAACTGAAATCTCCACTTAGGCAGAGGTCTCACTCTTTTGGCAAGACAGTACTTCAGGGGACAATTGGAAACCTCTGGATCCCCATTAGCTTTTCACTCATTCAATCTAGGCTCATTACTGGTGAGGCAGGTGTGCTGTAGCATGTAGACGGTCTGCTGTTGGCAGACCTTTGAGCCTCTTGAATGAGAGAGGGAATAAAGCTCAGAGCGATGGAGAGGATTCACAGAGGATGCCCCCCTACTCATGAACAAACTATACAATTTATATTGATATAAGAACAAAGCTTTATGTCAAATCTCTAAAAATCACACTTGGTGTTATTTCTGTATTCAGAGGAAACTTCTTGACCACACAACCAGCCTCTGCAGCCAGAATTCTTTCTCTTATCCTTTGGTACTAGGAACTCCTAAAAGTGGTGTTGCTGTCAGTGTGCTGTGGCTCTACAGTGAATTCATGGTGGTTGACATTCATAACTCTACGTACATTAAAATAGATTAGCCCATTATAAGCCTTGTTAATAATGGTTCTAGCAAAGCATACATTGCCTAAAGCAATACAATTATTGGTCAATAATTCCTCTTTAGCTGTCTGTATCACTACCACTTCATTTCAACACTTGGCTTCTTACCCTTTGATCTGCTAATTATCTTTTTACCCTCTGATCCTCTTTGCAATTCCTTGGCAATTTGATCCATTAATTACAGTACCTATATTCCCTATTTCCTGTAGAATGTGCAGTTTTTTCCTAACCCTCTTCACCTTTCCTCATGCAAAAACTTGCTATCTTTCTGTAGGGCATATCTACTTCTGTAAATATATATTGATAGAAATCGCTGTAATTAAAAGTATCTTTCACTTTCCTTGACATCCTTTGGACTTCATGAGAATGTCTGGATACTTTGTCACTGACTTAAATTCTGATGGAAATAGGGGCTCATCTCTGGTAAATTCTTTGACTGTCCATCTTCAATTACCATAAATCCTTAGATCTTTTTCAAATATAAATAGAAGTTGGTTGCATTTCCACTCCAGAGACTATACTAAACCCCCAGTTTCTGCTATGGTTTGGATATATAAGCCCCATATTTAATGATATAAGGCTTTTCTCACTTTATGACCACGACTCGTAAGTTACTGAATTTTTCTAGGTTGCCAATTCCTTAGTCTCTTCTGGGACAGACGTAGACTTTCAGTGCAGTGTTTCAGAGTAGTAAGATTTTAGCAAGGTAAGCTCAGGTTGTTAACTTGCACAGTACAGGAGTGATGGAGCTATGGGAATGGAACATTTCTGAGACTGGAAAGCAAGGGTTTGGCAGTTGGAGTACAATCTCAGTGTTCGACAGCCAGATTTCATTCATTGGTTTTACAGTTTTACAGTGAAGTTCCTTCCACACACACCTTAAACTATCCAATTTTGCAAACCTTGCAGGTAAAAGCCCCAGACTGGATGGCAGTTGGTACTGCCTCCCTGCTTCACACAGAAAAGAAAGCGAGTGCGAGCAAGGTGCCTTCAAAGTTTGTGCAAGAGAAGGACACATTCATTCAAATCTCTCAGGTCTCAATTTGCCTGTTGGTGTTATGGGACTTCATCCATTTATAGTTACCTGCCTTCTTAACCTCAGAGTGAGCAGATTTGGTTCAGTACTGAGGGCTTGGGGAATCTTAATTGAAAAAGCGTGGTGCAATACAGACTCTATGATTCTACGTTTTATTCAGTTTTTATCTGGCACTTAGTTGTAAATCATAGAATCACGGAATGGCTAGGGTTGGAAGGGACCTTAAAGATTATCAAGTTCCAGCCCCCCTGTCATGGTCAGGGACACCTCTCACTAGAAATGCTCACTTAGTCCTTTGGCCAAACTTACCAGATGTTTAAAGGAGTGGTTTTGTTGTCTTCCCACTCATGCAAACTGAACAACTTCTCATTCCAGAGAAATCTCTGCAGAATTCCCGCTGAGCTATGCCACATACAAAGTTTTTCCTTCTGGCCTCGTTTCTGCTTTTACAAGTATGGATTGAACACCTATTTTCATGTATAAATAATCTTTGCTATTTTTAATATAGAGGATTCATTTTAGCTTCTCCAGTGTAGTAAAAAAAAAATCTCATTTCTCTGCGTCCAACTCTTTTCAATCAGATTGCTCTTGCAAACCATGGAGCTTGCGAGGCTGTATGACAGAGTAGAGGTATCTTCCTCTACAATCCGAAGGAAAATCTGCTAACAAATGGCATTCCCTCACAATTTCAAAACAGAATTGTGCTTATTGCATATGATTCTGTCAAATCATATTGAATTATTCTTCTTTTTTTTCCCTTTTAGATGTACCTGACGGTGTGTGAGTTGCTATTTTTCACATTAGTTCTTAAATTGCTCAAACTTCCTTGTATCACAAGGCACTTAACAGCTTTTCAGTAATCTGATTGTTCAATTGTCTGAATATTTCTTGACATAGAAAAGTGAAGTACAAGATCAGCTTGAAATATCTTGAAATACAGTAGGCCATTTCACTGTAACTGAAGCAAGTAATGGAGAATTTGTAAAATAAAATGTAAAGAATGAATTGTGGTTTGCAATAAATACGTGTACTGCTCCAAGGGTATTTCTGTTTGAATTATGGAACTTCTCATTCATTGTTTGGGCATCAGGACTTATCTGCTTGACTTCACTTTATAGTCCCCTAGCCAGGTATCTTAGCTGCTTCTGAGACACGCTATAATTCAATGGTATATGGAGAAGCTCAGTTCATTGATGGATTGTAGATCACAGACTTGCCAAACATAACCAGAAAGGTGGTCAGAACTGCTGACAGTGTAGTTTGTCTTTGCTACCGCCTGCGTTGGGAAGGAAAACTGTTTGCTGCTTCCTTTGGTGAGACTCAGCTTCATCAAGTATGCCAACCAGAGAAGCAATGTCACCAACGACCAGATTAAACAGCTGCTGAACTCAATGTGCAATAGCAAAAGGAGAAACCTATTAATCAAGAAAGTCTTCAGGGAAAGGTGCCACCTTCCTCTAGTCAAATAGGCTCTTTTTGTGTATGTGTACAATATTTATCCCAGTCAGTATTTAGATTATTAAAATCCAGTAAGCTAAAGAATGTGAACACATATTTTTTTCTACACCAGAATCCAGAGTTCTCCTGATTGTGATACTTTCTAATCTCCAGTTTCAATACAAATTCACTGAGGTCATTTTCCTTCGTCATTAATTAATGTGTCTCACTAACAACTAATTCCTCTATATTCCTTTTGTGTCCTTCTAGCAAATTGGATCAAGTAATTTTCAATTGTTCAGGCATGTTTTCCCTTTTCCTTTATATTTCTTGCTTTTCTTCTCCATGTTGCCCAGACTATTATTCAGGAACATTTAGAAATCCACAGAATTCCTCAGTATTGCTTTGCCCTATCATAAAACAAACAAACAAATGAGACAATGTGATTTTTCCATAATGTTTGTCAACTGGGGTGTTCCTAAACACAGAATTCAGCTGCAGCCCATTTCTTAATAAATATGATTTCCTACCACTCCAGGGTGTTTATTAAAGCTTCAGCCTAGCAGAGCTTGCCCCAGCCCTTGTGTTTGCCCTTTTAGCTCTGAGCAGCAATTAAAATCCAAGATTTCAAGAAAACTTTATGATTTTATTCTCGATCATATTTTTATTTCATTCCCTCAGATATTTTTTTGCTGCAAATAGGCTCAATATTTTGCACTAGAAAACTCATCTAAGTGTGATTGAAGTTAGTGAACACCAGTTGAAGTTTGCAGGCTTTAAAGTGAACCCTAATTTAGCAGCTGAGCCAGCCCCCACTCTTTTAACTGAAGTCAATAACTCCTTCAGCAGCAGTCGATGTACACGTTATGCTTTGACACACACACAAACCACTGAAACAATTAAGCATGTACTTGTAACTAAGATGGATGTATGAGTAATAGCATGTCTCACACACACACAAGGATTGCAATGCTTTGTTGACTCTAACCTTCATCACAGGAAGATACAGAAAAGAGTTAATGCCAGCTTTGCTTTCGTAGCATAGAGGATTGCCTCTCCTGTGCTGGGAGGAGGGCAGACTTTAAATATTGTTTATCCCTGAAATGTTTAGATATCCTTCCTCTCTTCTTTTCTTCCAGTGTTATTTAAGCAAGAAACTGTTAGAACGAGAGCTCTTAATCCTCATCACAGTGTGTTGGGTTTCCTTCTTATTTCAGCTTTCTTATTCATTAACAGAAAATCCAGTGATCTTGCTGCCCCTGCCTTGAGATCACTTGATGCTTTGCCTTTTGATGAAGACAGCTATGGAGGAAGCATTCACCAAACAGCTGGGAATACTCAGCCTAGAAAAGAGAAGGCTCAAGTGGGATCTTATAGACATGTACAAATACCTGAAGGGAAAGTGCAAAGAGGATGGAGCCAGGCGCTTTCCAGTGGTGCCGAGTGACAGAACAAGAGGCAATGGGCAAAAGAATGAAACACAGGAACATCAGACAACACTTTTTTTACTGTGAGGGTGACCAAGCACTGGAACTAGTTGCTCTGTGAGTCTGCGGATTCTCCATCCTTGGTCATGGTCCTCAGCAACTGGCTGTAGGTGGTCCTGCTTGAACAGGAAATTTGGACCAGATGATCTCCAGAGGTTTCTTCAACCGTTCTGTGATTCAGTGAAACATGTCCACTAGATCAGTGCCTCAACACAAAGAATATCAGACCTGAAAAGTGAGGATGCTGAGTGCCTTTGAGGCCACCCTAGAATTAATATATATTGCCAAGAACCATAAAAAAAAAAAAAAGACATAAATCACATTGGCTTAGGTTCCCCTTATCCAATGGGGTCACTAAACTGTGTAGCAACCCACATATCATAAGAATTTTATCAATTTTTTAAATGTCTTTACTCCCTTATCCAGTCTCTCGTCTCATTTTTCTCTGCTCTCCTATTTCTATAATAAGAAATAAACGTACCTTTGCCTGGCCAATTTCTTTGAACTGTAAAATAAACCTGTAACTTGGGGCATACTTGGAAATGTTTACAGATGCTCAGTAACACCGTGAAGACTCTCATGTCCCTTTGAATTTAATGGAAGTTGACACTGAATTCAATGAAGTGCGAATTTCCCTCTCAATTTTGCTAGCACTTTCCCTGGATTTATTATGCCTGTGATTTCACACAGTCTCTGTAAATAGTGTTATAATACAGCCACCAACTCAGCCGTAGTATTTCAATTGAGAAGTTAGAGTCCAAAGTCTTTTGCCATTAGCTGCCTCCAGTTCACCTCTGCAACGGATAATCTGGATTCAACCCTCTTGAGATCTGCCTTTTATTACTAATTGGTTTCATTTATTTTCTAGCAGCTCCTCATAATTAGGAAGGATGAAATCCCCATCTTTAGGGAAATATCAATAATATACTATAACATGAGATCAGCTGCTGCACAAGGGCCTTATAAAGCAGGGAGATCTCCGCATCCTCAGCTTTCTCCTGCAGAGCCTGTGTCAGGTGGCAAACCTCATCATGGGATGATGCAACCACCCCTCTGTCCTGTGTGCCTTCCTGATGAATAGTGGCATGCGACTCTATGAAGTCAGTTGCTAGCTGGCATTCCTATGGAGGTGACCTGCCCTGCTATGGCTTCAAAACCATGGTGAATACTGAGGTGGTAAAGTCGTGCAACAGTGGACTAAAGAATATGGATTTCTTTCTTTTATTATACTTTTGTGTGTAAGTAAATTGCCACCAGCAGGATTGCTGCATCATACAGATCACACATAGTACAGCATTTTTGGACATTAAGACCACCCAGCTCCTTCACAACCAGCCTTGCAAATCTGGCCCAGTGAGCTTGCTGCTTGCTGCCCTCCTAATCCTACCGCAGTGCTTGCTGCCCTTGATAGCTTTGAAGCTAGCAGGTGCCTGGAAGGAAATGGAGTCAGATATCTGGTTACTGTCTCTGCCGTGCTCTAAGGAGCGATGAGAAGATTTACACTGGGGTAGGTACGAGCGGGAAACGGAAGGGAATAGCAGAAATGCCATTGCCCTGGGTCACGTATGAGAGTGAAGCTGCTCTGGTAGAAACATCTTCTCCTCAGCCTGGCATGGTGACAGACCTGTCCCTTGGCCAGCAACCGAGGCATGGGTTCGGAGAAAGGCAAAGGTGCTGTGCTCACAGGGAGCAAAATCTCATCTGTGCTTCAGGGCCTCAAGAGATGTGAGTTAATGTCAGAGCTAATGTCTCCTGGGCTCTGCCGGGAAAACTGTATGGCCCTTGCTAAACTGTTTTTCTGTTTTTAGTTTCAACAAGCTGTGTCTACGCAGCAAAACCCTATTAAAATAACTGACTTATGCTGGTGCTTAAAGCTACCCACAAAAATAAGTGCTTTGCTGAAAAAGGATGGACTTAAGCTGAAGCACTTTGCTGCATAAAGTTCTGAGTCAATATTTTAACTGGGCTGTGTAATTTCCCGTGGTTTAATGTGAGGCACCTCCTTGTGCCTTCAGTTCAGAACAGTCTTATACATATCATCGGGAAGATTGTGCTCATCCTATGCCTCACTACATCTTATTATGAAATTATAATGCCACTCTATAACCTTGCTGGAGGGAGAGTTTCAAGCTAATGCAAGAAAGCTGGCCTCCCATACTGATGAACAAATATTTTAAAGTAGATATCTCTGAATATCCATCCAGTAGCTCAGTGCAGCCAGCCTCCATGGATTTCTGTTGTTTATCTTAAGAGAGAGCTGGAGTTTATGTGTTTAACTATTACCACCCAGTCCAAAAATCTGCTCCGAATTTTAGAAACAGCTCTTACAGTTTTATCTTATATGGCAATTGTCAGGTTGCCTAATTGTGTTTACACATCTCAGGCCTGAAATTATACGAGATTATGGACTGTAGGGCAATCTCTGGGAAGTATTTTGCATGTTTGTTTCTAATAACAATTTGCGGGAAGTTCAGGCCCACTCCTAGTAGAAAAGATAATATAAAATCAAAAAGTAGGTGCTTTTATAAAGACTAATCTGGTCTGAGCTCTTCAAGGCAGGAGAACTTCAGTAGTGCAATAAACAGTCAGGCATTCCCTCTGAGCCTGATAAAACCTACTGACGTCTGCAGGGAACTATGCTGCTGTAGGAATATTGTCCCTACTCCATCACTGCTAGCATTGCATATACAGTCCTAGAGCCAGCTTGAAAATGTTCAAGCAACGTATTACCAGTCTCTTTGACAATAACCACTCGTCTCATGTAAAATATCAACATAGGCTGCGCTATGCGCTCGTAATAGACATAGGCACAGCCGTTTCTTTTCCTGTGCTGTGATAGTTGGGATGTCTTATTGTGTGTGAGCAGCTACCAAATATGTGCAAGTATAAGAAGAAGAAAAAAATCTATGGAAAGTTGTAAAAACATTATGTGAGTTCTCTGAAGTAACTGAAATAATTCTGTGGGAATAATGCTGCCTTTCTTCACGCAGTCCCAACCCTTGTATTTCAGTAGCAAAAAAAAAAAAAAAAAAAAAAGCATGTTTGGAAAGCAGACTGGCATAATTGCTGTACAGAAAACCTGTGTGAAGTGGCACTAAGATAGCCACTGGGAATAACACAAGCAAAGGTAAAAAAGAAAATGATGTTATTTGGACAAAGAGGTGTTCGTGTGTAACAAATGCAGAAAGGAGACCTCTGGTAATTAAATTCACTGCAGTATTGTTCTCCTGACCTGTGCTGCATATTAGGAGGAGTTTAGCAAGGACACTCAAGATGTGATCTGTATTATTCACTCTTAAACTTCAATCTGGGTATGGAGAATTTATGAAAAACTTTAGATTTTGCTTACAACTTTGTTAAAAATCCTGCATTGTTTTTAAAGCATGAGCAGGATGACAATGTGAGGCCTTGCCTTTGCAGAGGTGGTTTGTAAGGTGCTCTGCAGAGCAAGCGAAGATAAGCAAATGGGCTCTTAAAATACAGACACATCCTTGCATCCTCTTAGGAACAGCGAAAAAGGAGGAGAAGAAATATTTTCTGACAGAAGACGCCTGACAATGTGTGTACCTGGGTAACTCTCAGCTTCCCTCTCTTCAGCTCTCCTCTCTGCCACCCCCAGATCCCAGCAACTTGAGCAGTCGGATGTTTCCTTAAAGTCCTTTCAAGTAGAGATCAGTTATCTCCACAGCTCATTTCTGGAGTGGTTTCTGCTCCCTCCACGTGCTGGTGAAAGCCAGCTGCAGCATTCCTGCTCCACTCCGTCTCTCTGGGGAATGCTTCCAAGCCCTCCCACCACCCAGTACATTTTACAAGGGACACTGAGACACAGGAATGACACGTCTCAAAACACAGGAGGAAATCTGGGGAACCTGAGGTTCCTCTTTAGGCTGCCACACCATCCTCACTGACACCAACCCTGCTCCGGTCTGACCCAGAAGAGAGGAGAGGAAGGAATCAAAATACCGTTTAACATGCCTGTGGGAAGGAGTACTGGGCATGCAGCTCAAACACAGCCTGTTCAGGCCAGCTCAAGCCTCCTGATTATTAAAATCAGAGAGAAAAGCAAGTTGTACCAGTGTTTTACGTACGTTGCTGTAAGCTGGGCTGTTCTGTTAATTTTCCCTTTCTCCCACTTGAGACCCAACTTACTTGACCCTTGTCACTCTGCACATTTTCCAATAGAAACACCACAGATAAGTCTCAGTTATCTGGGTCTGTTTGGGAACAAAAATGCACTACTGGTATCAGGAAAAAAAAAGGTCTGCGTAATGTCAAGGAGTATGCCAAATTATGTTATGAGAAAAGGAGAAAATAGCTTGATATGATTTTCTTTTTTTTTTTAATATGCTAAAGCAGGAGAGATAAAAAGCTGTTTATCAAAGACAAATACAGAAATAAAATTTTGCCAGCTGCTGAGGTGCATCACTATGTGCAGAGCACATAGAATGTTTTCAGAATTTTTAATTTACTTATTTGGTTTGTGGTCTGTGGTTATCACCAACGCTGCATCACTCCTGTTGGGTCCAACAACACCATAAACATTTTGGGACCAAGAGTCGGAGCCCCTCTTTTCGACATTGTGCTATGTGCAAGGTTGTTTTAAAAGGGTAAATATGTACCAAGCTGCAGAGAGAGGATAACAGAAGAAAGGAGGGCTTTGCCTCTCAGACAATGCATCAAATGGAACTTTTCATAAAATTTTCCAGATGGGCAGAATCTTTGGCATTCACAAATCATCCACATACCCAATTCCCCCAATGAATTCCTGTTTCTTTGCCTGCCAATAGGTTTGTTTCTGCCTGTGCCTCACTTTTCAATTTCTATAACATTTTACATTATATATAAGATATCCAGAGTCTGCAAAGGGATAGCTAGATCAAGAAAACAATGAGATTATTCTCTTTGCTCGTCAAAACAAACCAAAAAAACATTTTTCTTTTTTTTCTCCTTTTTTTTCTCTTTTGGCTTGTGGACTGACAATGGGTGAGAGAAACAGAAACACAGCAAGTATATTCATTTTTCTGTCTCTTAAAGCTAGATATGGTTCTTATGAAAAGTCCTCAGTGCCTTCTATTTGGTGGACATTTGCTCTAAAGTATAAGAGACACTTGTAGCTATTAAAGGGGGAGAAAAAAAGTAGTGGCAGCAATAAGAATGCTGACAATAACACAATATCATAGTCCACTGAGATTTGGCAATAATCAATACATGATGCCCTCTCAAAAATAACCTTGGACTTTTTTCATCACTAAACGTTTTACTTCCATAGATGCAGGTTATCTAAGGTGTAGGCAAGTTGGAAAACTGAGAAAATTTGAGAAATTACTGAAAGAGCAATAAATATTTAAATCTCAGGTATTCACAGAATACCTCCAGCTGGGCAGGAGCAGACAATATTCCAGATCTCCAATAGCATAGAAAATCAATAGGAAAGAGGCCATGGATATTCCTGTCGCAAATGTAATTCTGGTTGCTTTATCTTCAGGCAAGAAGCAAAGTTTGTTACAAACAATATGGACCTTCCTCTTTCACAGCTATATGAATAAGGAGTGTCTCAACTGAGACCTAGAAAATTAACTCAGTGGAAAATCAACTCCTGTTTTTGCAGAAACGAGGTGTCTAGAATGAATGTGTTAAACTTCAGTTACTCTATCGAAGCCCAACATTGCAACATCCTTTTTTTCGTAGTGTTTGGTACAAAGGGTCAGAGAGCATCATCATAAATGTCTAATGTCCTCTGTTAAGAAAAACTAACTAGCAAGAGAAATCAAACAGTACCAGGTTTAATTGCTTACTACAATTTAATCATTGTTTATAAAACAGGGATGTTTGAAACTTTTAGATTACTCTGTCAGTTCTGGTACAAACACTTCTCTTCATCCTTTAGAGCCTCACGTAATCTTCACTTTTGGAGCAACAAAGTTTTCCTCAACATATTTTTCCAGTGATTCTCCACTTCAGATGTACAGCCTGGACCAGAACTACAAGTTAGAAGCTTCCACAAGGAGAACCGTCATCACAACAGTCCCAGACTATCTAAAACCAAATCCTGCTCTCCAGGATGAAGCACAGTTGAAGCCCAAGTCTGAGTCATTGCCAACCTGGGGCTCATTTTCTTCAGAAATATTGTCCCCAAAATAGCATGGCCATTCATGCTTTTTCTGCCTGATTAACTATAGGCATGGCGTCATCCTGCCACTCTAACCTTCTCATAGGAAACATATCCCTTGGCTCATGGCAACATCAAAACTTTGGGATCTTTCTTGCTTTTAACAGTTGTCATTAAGTATTTTTGAGAGGTCCCCCTTGCTCCCATAAAGAGCTCCCGTGTCAATGTGAAGAGAAGACTGATTTTGCAGGAGACTTACAAAGTATGTATGAGAGTGTTGCACCATGCAGCCTCTGCAGGGCTCCAGGTTACCTCAGGAATTGCCCAAAAATCAAGTTTACTGCAGGGATCACAGGTTGAAAGATTGTGTCTTTTCCTGTGTGTTAGTGCCAAACATCATGTATATGTAAATTATGAGGATAATAAAAATTTGTCTGACAAATGCAGAGTAGAAAACAAAGATTAATATTTCTTAGTGTGATGTTGGCTTTTAGATACCAAAAAGAGGAATGAAGGAAGAAGGATGTGATTATTTGATCCTATAAAATGTCATTCTTTTTCATACTTAGATGAAACAGCAAAAGTTTTTAACATTCAGCAATTCACTTGATTCATGACAAATCAAGTTCCTAAATGAAGCATTTGTGTACAATTCTTTAGTGCATGGTTAGTCTCAAAGATACAAAATATGACTGGAAAACAGGGTATGGTAGCAATAACAGCAATCTATTTGATGTAAATGGTTCAGTTGTGCACCAGGCTACCAGTACTTCTGCTTCTGATCATATTAGGTTACATTTACAGCGAGTATTTGTTTTCATCAGATAAATGTAAGTAACATAATCACAAGGCAATGAAGGCAGTAGATTGGTACTTTCCATATTTTTTAATGCAGCTGGTTTTTACCCTTTTTTTTTGCTGTCTAAGAGAATCCACGTGGGAATTCTGACTGTGAAGGAATCTTTTTTTCCCCTGACTAGTGGTACTAGTGGTTAATAAAGTAAAGATCTGAAAAGCTTTTATTAATGAAATATATTTTGTTTTATCACTTAGCTTTTAGTCGTTTTTCACACACCCATAAATGAGAGCAAAGAGGAAAGGAGCCACCAAAACATACACCCACACAGAAAAAACCTGTAAAGTTTAAAAAAAATGTTTGAAAGGGAAACTCGACCACCTTGCCTTTAGTCTACTGGGTTTGGTCCTGTAGGTTTTGTACTATTGCCTAGTGTTGTCAGGTCAAACTTAGAAACAGGTGATGCACCGATATGACAAGGACCTATTTTCTTAGACATCTACCAGCTAGAAATGAACGCAGGCTATACATATGGTATGTCTTTAAAAAAAAATACTGTCGAGGTAATACAGACACATTTTTAGATTGTAAGGATAGAAGATGAAGAAACATAGAGCCTTTGGGAAAGAAAAGTTCCTTTTAAACCTTTTCTCACCAATTCCCGTACCAAAATGACCTTCTTTTGACTGTAACATTATTTAGCTGTAGCATAACTTATTCTGGCAGTAATGCCAGTTCAGGTGTCTCAAGGGCCATATACTTCCTAAGATACTGCATACAATAAATACTTTGGTCCAGGTATAGGTTATATCAAGCACAGAAGAGTTACCATATGTATAGCCTGCGTTCATTTCTAGCTGGTAGATGTCTAAGAAAATAGGTCCTTGTCATATCGGTGCATCACCTGTTTCTAAGTTTGACCTGACAACACTAGGCAATAGTACAAAACCTACAGGACCAAACCCAGTAGACTAAAGGCAAGGTGGTCGAGTTTCCCTTTCAAACATAAGTGCTTTGCAAGGATTCATCTTCATGGCTCAGTCCCAATGCATTTAGGAGAAATTTTCGATTGCATCATTGTACTTACAGACCGCCTTTCCTAGACAGCCTGGGAGATTTACAGTTATAGTGGGTATCTAAAATGCCTGCAGCTCATTTGGGGAAGAAAACAAGAAGGGGAAGTGAACAAGTATTACTCAGTTAGAGATTGTGTGTTCCTGCATGGGTGAGTTCATTTAACAGGAAATGAATTGGCATTCAGTTACAAAAAACAAAATGAATATCAATGGGGTTTATGAAGCCAACAAACCCCAAGTGGCACCTACTGTACAGGTATTTCCTAAAAACTTCTAAAATCAGGTGCTTTATTGCAAGGTAAAATGCAGGAGGTGCCATAATTGCTACTTGTAAGCGATATGGGTAGCACTTTGCCACCAATTTGTCAGAAACGTGAGCTAGATAACTATACAGCTTCTGTTACCATGGTTGCCATCTTTACAGTGGATGCCCTGGCGCTGTGGCAAGAGGGACAAGCTGCCCATGGTAATAAATTCCAAGAAACCTAATGAGAGGCTGCCTCTCTCCAGGCACCCATGATGAAGCAGGCACATCTTTATCTGTGGTGGTGCAGGTGGTGGGCAAAAGTGGGCATTGGTGGGTCATGGAGCCTGTGGACATTGGGGTAGGTGCAGTGGGGGGACTGCATGTGGACCAGTGGGTAGGGCATCTCATGAAGGGCCCAGGAATGGACTTTACTGTTATCCCATATAAAATCAGTGAGGTTTGTAAGTCTCATTGCATTCTACTCAGTGTTTTGAATATTTCTTGCATCACTGTTATATCACTTGTGAATATGTTAGGTAAAACATAACCCTTGCCCTCAAGATGGTATAAAATACAGTTGTGTGCTTGCCAACACTGTTTGGCTTCTCTTGTTCCTGGGATTGTCTGTAGGCACAACCCCATGGATCTGGCCTGGTATGTGACACTGTCGTGGTTTTGCCCCGGCCGAGGGCCGCACCCCACACAGTCGCTTGTACTTTTAAAAGGAAGGGGGAAGGAAAGTTGGGGGAGGGGGAAAAGGGAAGGAAGAAAAGAGGGAACGAAACCACAACCTAGAAACCAGAACCACGCAGGTTGGGATAAGGATAGTTTACTAAACAATAACAGAAAACTAGATATAACAATAACATAAGTTTAAAGCACAAAATAGATGAAACTGGTGATACACAATGCAATTTCTCACCAAACCACAGAACCCAGGCCGCACAGCTTAGAGCCCGTCCCGGAACCCGACCGTCCCCAGAAACTGCACGTCCTGGCGTTGTCTCCTCCTCTTCTCCCCCGTCCCCCTTTATACTGAGCATGACGTAACTGGCATGGAATATCCTCTTTGGCCAGTTCGGGTCACCTGTCCTGGCTACGTCCCCTCCTTTCTCACTAGTAAGGAAGTATGCAGAGCTGAGAAAGGTCCTTGATTGCCCGGCAACAACTAGAAACATCAGGGTGCTATCAGCACTGTTCTCATCCTAACACCCAAACATGGCATTCCATCCACTGCTAAAAATAATTAACTCCATCATAGCTGAAACCAGGACAGACACATTTTTAAAAAATATAAAATAAATCATAAAGGACTGCCATAAATACATTTCTTTCATCCCACCTCCTTTTGAAAAAGTGATGAGAGTGAAAATAGCATGGAAAAAAAGGCTCTGAAACCAACCCGGAGTGAGAGGAAATAAATTGGGGCATAATCTCCTCCTGAATTTGAATGTTCAACAAGAGGAACTAGTGCAACATGTAGAAAAGAACTAGGAGGAGTAGAAGTAGGTCTCATTTAAAAGTATATTCCAGATGAAACTACCTCCCAAGTTTCATCTCAGCCTTGTAGTTTTCCACTTTAAAAAGAAATCAAGCAAGTAATAGTTATTTAATAACAAAGAGTGACCTATTTTTGAAAAAAAATTAATAGGGAAGTGTTATTCTGAGAATAGAAATCATTTTTATGAACCTTTCTGCATCATTTCAGGTACCAATTCTGTGATGAGCACTTAATACTTCTTTTTTTGACTCTCTGCATATCTCATAGAATCCAAACTGAATTTATGGTGTTTGGACTTCTAGGGTTGAAACCTTTTTGATTATTAAAATTATTAAATTACCATTGAAAATATTTCCATACTACATGCATTATTTCCCAAAAAAATTTCTGCAAATTCTTCCCTTTAGAGAAGATGCAGTCACAGATCTTCAGAACTTCAGAAATATTTGGATTAAATAAACCACAGTGCAACTCCAGTGAAGTCAATACTTAGGAGAGACCCTGATTTAGTGTGCTCAGATTTTAAGTGGTGACATTGGAGACACCGTGCAGTGCAAAAGAGCAAAAAACGAAAAAGGAATAATGATTGACTTCTATAAAAAAAATGGTCTTGTGAACTCTGCTAAGAAATTAATAGGACTGATTGACTTTGTCATATCCTTATCTGTTATACAAATTATTTGTAAGTTTTGCAGAAAATGCACTAGCACCAAATGTTATTCTAATTCATCACTGGAGGTAGGTTGTTTTCCAAAATAGAAGTGCAATTAATCATTATTAGCATAAAGAAGCTGCTGATATTGTACATTAATAATATGATGTTAATGTTAATAAAACAATCACTGTGATGTTGATCTATTGAGTGCAGTGTGGTGAATCTATTGCGCCTTGAGTAAGCAATGAGTATGATTTATCAGTTTATGTGTACAGCGCACTATTTGGGGATAAAACTAATGTGATTATAGAATGGAAAATGTTTTTCTGAGATGAGATTTTCAGCATTGTCCTTTGCCTTCTTTCAGGGACACTTTCTGTACAAGGAACAGCCAAAGATTCAACTTTGGTAGAAATATCAAAGGACAATTAGGAAAAAGAAATAGTGTCACTGTATCCTGTGTCTTTGCTGTGCAGTAATGCAATGTTTCTTATAATAACTTTAATAATTTACCTAGAACTGTTTATAAGGAAGATCCTGAATAAAATCACTATTTGAGTTTGTTTACCTCTGCCTTTCTCTAGCAGTTACATCCTTCTCCTTGATTAGCCTGAGTACACGAATACTTCTAGTCCCTGGACAATTGCTCTTTTTATCTAAAAACAGGTTTCCTGAACACAGATAATTTCAAAATTGCTCCCACAGACATTTGTCTTAGTAAAACATTGCTCAAACACCAATAACCCCAGTCCTAAAAGACAAGCACTGAGGCATAAGCAATACCAAAGGTGGCTTATTTAAATACAAGACTTAGCAGAACATTTGCTATCCATTTAGCACTGTTTTCAAGGGTCTTGGTTCCATGACACTGCTGTGACTTATTATCCTATGTGTGATTTATCAATATTAAATGATGTTGAAGCTTTAGCTTAAGCCCTAAATCAAATGCACAGATTCACGATGAGAACATAGATGGGCCTGAAGGCACCTAAGGTGGGGATAGCAGAGACGCTGAACTTTATCCTGTGCCAGCTCTAAGGGGTTGGGTTTTGTCTGCTGAGCAGTTTCTTTAAACCTCATGTTTAAAATGTCTCCTTTCCCCTTTGCTCCCCACTTGTGTATGATTTCTTTTCAGGTAAATATAGGCAAACTGCATATTCTAAAAATGGAGAGCAACTTTGGGGGGGGGGGGGAAGGAAAAAGTGGGTGGGTTTTGTCTTAGCAGCTTATCCTTTAGTAATAAGGTTGAGAAATAGGATTTATCAGATAAGCTCTTGTAGGCCCGTATTTGATTGCTGGGCTGCACGTGACATGGAAAGATTTGACAGTTTTTTAGTAATCAGGTTTGTCATAATTTTGTGGAAGGATTTGCAGCCCCTGGCCACGATGCTGATGAGTGCTACAGATGCCAAAGGGCTCTGGCTTTGCATCTATTACACACAGAGACAATGTTTGGTTTTGAAATAATTTCAGTGCTTCATGCATAATCTCATGACATGGAGAGGATTGGAAGTTCAAAAGCCTGTATTCTCTTTCATCACTTTTATTACAGGCCAGAAATTTTGTTTAGCCAAAAGGTTCCTTAAAGCATAGTAGAGCCTGTGATGAAAAACACTGTGACAAATTCATCAATACTCTTTGAAGTTTTGCAACAGGCTTCTAAAAAAAAATTATTATTATAATAATAATAATAAAAAATAATTAGCTGATGGGCTAGATCAGGAATACCATATAAATATGTCTGTTTAAATCTCGGTGCTTGGACAGCAGTGGTTTCTGCTGCAAAATACGCTAATATGTCATTCAGTGACACTCTGAAAAGTGCTGGATGGAAAGCAGTCTCTGTGCTTTTGCCAGACTTTATTTTATGCAGGCCTATTTCTGATTTTGCTGACTATATATTAAGCAGTGTTGACAGATAAATTCTGATGTTTTATTTTCGTGGCGATTATAGAGTGACATGCTCTAAAGTCTAGTGAAGTAGATTACTTAAACCACTATTGCTTCTAGTGGATTTTTATTATTATTATTTGGATTTTCCAGAATCATCATCTTGCTCCTGCTGTCCTTTCCCTTCTGTCAACTCTGGCAAAACTGATAGCCAGGTGACTTGTCTGAAAAAAAAGGAGTTTCTCACTTCCTAGGTTACCATTTCACTCCAGCTTCATGTTTATGAAAACCAGAGGGGTTTGGGTCGTGCCTCTGGGGCACTGACACTGTCCTTTAACCACTGCACAGCAACACAATGGAGACATTAGTTCTTGCTGCATTTTCATGGACTGAATGAAATGGCTCCATGATTTGACTCCTACTCTTTATCAACTCATCCTGCATATTGCCGCCTACAATTACCTGAAAGGAGGTTGTAGAGAGGTGGGTGATGGTCTCTTCACCCAGGCGAGAGGTTATGGGATGAGGGGGAATGGCCTCAAGCTGCGCCAGGGCAGGGTCAGCTCAGATGTGAGCTAAAAGTTCTTCACTGAAAGGGTTATCAGGCACTGGAATAGGCTGCCCAGGGAGGGGGTTGAGTCACCATCCCTGGGTATATTTAAAAGACGAGTAGATGAGGTGCTCAGGGATATGGTTTAGTAGAGGACAAGCATGGTTGGACTTGATGACCTCAAAGGTCTTTTCCAACCTAATGATTCTGTGATTCTGTGAGATATAAAAGAATTATTAGTTGTTACAAACTAGTATTATTTCCCCTTTTAGCAGCAGGTCAGATATGATAATCTATTTATCCACAGACATTCTTTTAAAACCTGCACACCTTGGCAGGGACAGACCCCCTTTGAGGAAGCCAATTTTGCAATTAGCATCATTATTGCCTTTTGCTTGAGACTCTCCTTTCCGATTCTACCTGAGAAGAGAAGCAGTCATGTCAAAATACTATGATAAAACTTTTCCCTATGTTCTTTTTGGTGGAAATGTTCGCATTCTGATTAAATCCTCCAGCTGAAATAGCTTTCAACCAAATGGATAAACATTTGAAACTTTTTTTTTTTATCTGGTTCAGGAAGCTTTGACACAAATTTCAATAAGGAAAAGATAAAGCTCTAAATCTGTGCTTGTGTCTGCTGTCATCACAAAAACAATTTCCCTTCCAAGACCCTGGTAACCAAGCCTGTGCAGCCACCTCCTGTGGCTCTGTGTAACAGGCTCACAGTCCCACAGGGGCTGAGGGGGTATTTTGGGATTTTAGTGGCACTTTTTCTGAGCTCAGTTAAATTGATGGCTTACGACCATACTGTCCCTTCCAACAAAGACTTGATATTCAAGGACTATGCTGAAGGACTTGCCTCCAAACCACAGAGTTATATAGAGCCAGAAAAATGGTAAATACAATAGCAGATGGTTTATATCAGCTTGACAGCATAGTTTTTTGGCCAGCACCCAAAATGACAAACTTCTGAGTTGGGAGTTTGAGCTGTTGTTTGAAGCTGGGAGCCAAGGTTTGGGACACTATAATGCTCTGCAGCTGATCCACACGTACATGGCAGGAACATCTAACGTGAGGTTAGAGCAGTGCTCCAGGCAGGTCAGTGTCAAAATAAGGTGAAGAATGATCTAAGGAAGCAGCATGGATTCATCTAAGGAGAATGGGAATGATGTTTTAAAAATAAACACCAGTATGCAAAACAAAAGATGTGGACTGCTCATGTAGAACTGCCTGAAGCTTCATTTATTTACAAGGGTCTTTTGAGGGAAGACTGGTTAGAGACTTCAGCTATAATCACACTTTTACAGAAATTATTTTCACTTACTACCAAAGGATTAAAATATTTTAAGCACGCAATGTGCATGAGTTGTTTGGGTTGGAAGGTTTTGCAGGCATACCCATGAGCATGTTAGATCGTTATAACTTATTGATGACCTGTCTGACGGAGACTTTCTGAAATTTCACTTCACCACAAATATAAAAAGAACATATGCAGAAAAGAAAAGCAATCCCCTTCTCCAGCTATCTGTAAGAACAAGTCTTATAAAGGCATTAAACGGTTCCGAATCAAGTCAGCAATTCAAAATTAGAGTTTGCAAATTTACCAGCAATTGTTACTCTGTCAACAAAAAATACATCTTGGTTTTACTGTGTTTCAGCACTTGTCATGCACAGAGTGACAAATGTCCCTGAAATTTCTCAGCTGCCAAAAAAGCAGCACTGTCTATTCCCTCCCTTCAGAAAGACAAGGCTGTTAGAAACTAATAGGCTCCTTCAGGAATTGGAGATTCACCCCACACACACACCCCATCTCAGATGTGTTCCTTCAACCCCCCAAAGGAGGTTTGTTTCTGTTCTGCAAATATGTAATGTCCTTATAAAAGACATTTTACTGTACAGCTGAAGCAAGCTACCTCAAGGAAAACCGAAGAAAGAAAAAGCTGCTTAATTTTCTTCTCCTCATGCAAGTCATCACGGGGGTTGGAGCCATAACTGGATGGTCCAGCAGAGAGCCTGGAAGATGAAGAGCGGTCAAGCTTCCCACACTGGCGGAACTGTGAAGGTACCTTTTAATTTCCTTCTGTAAATGCCACATTGCAGCCATGAGCTGAGAAAAATCTTCACTTGATCTAAAAATATATGGGATTAAGAGTCCCATGGGCAGTGTGATCAAAAGACAAGGATACTACCCACGTAATTTCCTAGTATGCTTTTGATGTATAAACTGATGGGCTTTAATCATAATGACTTGGAGAACTGTTCTGTCTCAAGGTGGACCTTTGGCCTTTTTTTGACTGTTACATACAACAGATACTGAATCTTGAACAGAGGCAGTATCCAAGGATACCTCGATGTCTTACTGCCCAGAGGAGGAGTTGGCTTTGAGACCCTTGTGTGGGTTGCCACTAGCCACATCCTCTGAACAGAGGGGAATTTCCTTCTCTGCCATATTCACTCTTTATCCTCAGCAAGTACTTGGTACCATAGAGGAGGAACATCTTTCGCTTAAGTTCTCCCCAAAAATCATTTTACCTGGCTAGATGACAAAAATCAGTGGATGAAAAACCCAGGTTCAAGTGAAATATATTCAGAAGGGAATGGGAAGTCCCAAATTTATGAGCAAAGCTGCTTTTTCTGTGGGAAATTAGGACTTTGCATTTAATACTGAGGCACTCTATGGCCAAGGTTCCTCATACACACCTCATCACCAATATTGTACCAAAAATGAGGCCTGCATTGAAGACCCACTGAAAATGGAGGGGAAAATGAATACTTGAACTGTGATGCTGAAGCAGTATCTCCTCATCCTTAAATCATGGCATTTAGATTCCAATTACAAACTGGCAGCTTTCTATATTCTTGTGAAGAGCACCAATTTCCACACGAACAGACCTTCTCTTCCAAAACCCCTTTCCATTGCTGTTTGGATTTCACCTACTTTTAATTTTGTGAAAATATCATATGGTATAAATAAGTAACAAGCTACATAGGATTTTAAAACTTTCATATCTTCCAGTTCAGGTATTTGCTGCTTTGCTCCCAAAGGGAAATTCTATCCTCCCTGCAGCCTTTGAGGACGTTTGTACAGAACACAGCTAAATACAACTCTCTTCTTTTTTCTCTCTCTTTTTTTTTTAGGAGACTGGGGTGCCAGGGGAGATTCTGACATGTGCCTCCTTGAATTCTTCACATATGCAGCTAACCATGAATTGAGCAGAGTTTCACCCTCCCAGATTTGGAGCGGCACATGCTTCTCACTGCAGTGAAATCAATTGATTTCCCAGGGCAGCAAATTGGTATTAAAGTTTCTAACTGGGCACAATATCACCTTTCAGCAAGATAATCTCCAGCCTTTCTCTGAAGTCCATTCTATGATATGATTTGTACTTTACTCCTCTCTTGTGAACAGTGCTCTGAGCTAATACTAATTGGATCTGGCTTTTATTTTCTAGTTCTGCCACTGAGCAGGTTACACCACCCCTTTGCCCACTTCCTCGTCTATTCTTTCTCTACATTGCCTGACTGCTGGCTCTGCAGTGTCCCTGCACCATTCCCAGCATAACAGGACCATGATCTCAAATGTCAATTTGAGGCATGGCCATCGGGATAGAAAAGAATTTAAAAATTAATTGAGCTGTTACAAGCAGTCATTTATTTTTTTTCTTGTGTTAAAGGTCAAAGGAGGTGATCCTCCCCCTCTACTCTGCCTTGGTCAGACCCCACCTGGAGTACTGTGTACTGTTCTGGGCTCCCTGGTGTAGAAAAGACAGGGATCTCCTGGAGAGAGTCCAGAGGAGGCTACGAAGATGATTAAGGGCCTGGAACAGCTCCCGTATGAGGAAAGGCTGAGTGAGCTGGGGCTGTTCAGCCTAGAGAAAAGAAGGCTAAGAGGGGATCTGATCTATGTTTATAAATATCTCAAGTGTGGGACACAAGGGGAAATAGCCAGCCTCTTTTCAATCATCTGTGGAGACAGGACAAGGGGCAATGGCTTCAAGTTGGAGCACAGGAAGTTCCACACCAATCTGTGGAAGAACTTCTACACAGTGAGGGTGACAGAGCCCCGGGACAGGCTGCCCAGGGTGGGTGTGGAGTCTCCATCTCTGGAGATATTCCAGACTAGTCTGGACGCCAACCTGTGCAACCCATCCTAGGGACCCTGCTTTGGCAGAGGGGTTGGACCCAATGATCTCTCAAGGTCCCTTCCAACCCCCATGATTCTGTGATTCTGTGATTCTGTGAAGCTTGATAAGAGACAACCTAAAACTCAGAGAGGCAAACCAGGGAGGCTAACACTTACATTTCCACAGCGTGAACGTAATGTTATTGTTTTCAACTGCCTATGTAAATAAAGGACGAATTAGCACTTACTGTTTGAAAGAGGAATGTGTGCCTGGTATTGTTGCCATTACCAGATTTTATTGTCCTGTACTCAGGAGCTGGAGTGGGAATCGGCGGTTTGTTCAGGCTGTTATAACATGTACTACGCTACTGGATTTGTGAGTTCATTGTGTTACAATTAATTCTACCTCTGTAAAAGCTCCTTTTCTTGTATGCTTTATTTTTTTCCCCCTTTTTTTATATCTAGCCAGCAATTATTTTTTTAATCAAAATTCAGAAACAGTGTCATTACTGTTTCAGGTCTAATAATGAGCGTTATATGACTACCAGGGAAAGTGGGTGTTTGCTTGCCTTTTTGTTCTTTCCCATTCACATTTGCCAGGTTAATATTGTGTATACAAATTTTCATTTGGACCGTATTAGTCTGCAATCTTAAAGTTGAAAAGCCAGAATATTTTGAATTCCAGTAATCCTCAACTATAAGAAATACAATAGGCTTTCTCGTTATATATTAACTAATTATCTCTGTGCAGCACTCTAGGTGAATTTCAACACAAGTACTCTAATAATGTAATTAAAAATTTATAAAGGAATTAAAAATGAATTAAAAGGAGATCATACAAAAACTTTAAAATTTGGACTAAATTAAATGACTAGATTTAAGCCGCTCAGTTTTAAAGGACCTGCAGTCAGTAGATTAAGAGTGTTTGGATGCCGCTAAGATCTCATGCAAAAGAGCATAAGCTTCAAATCAAGCAAAAAATAAATAATCTTTGAAGCTCCTGGGGTCTCGTGCTTTTCAGGGCCACCTTCACTTTGAAAATAGAAAGACTGTGCAAATAAATTTAGCCACAAATAGGGATCAGTCCTCTATAATAGGCATTTGAAGATGGTAAGAGAGAAGCTGAATTGGAAACCTTGAAGCTGAATTTGAGTCCTGAGTAAGCGGGGACTTGGTTGTTGATTTTCCTGGCTCTGGGTAGGTTTGGGTGTCAGCACTCATCAAAGAGCCGTCATCTCCAGCTCATGCAACCAGGCTGATGCCATGCTCCACATAGGGCAGCACCCAGCAAAGCTGACCCTGTCCATCCCTCCTAACATTTCCAGCTCTCCTCCAAACAAGTTTCAGCACAGGCATGCTCCATGGTTGTCCAACAGCATAAAGTTATGATTCATCCCGTTATTTGAACAGGCAATTTTCAGAAGCGTGTGGAACAAGGTCAGCTCCTGTGCCTCCCATGTCCTGGGGACAGCTGTGGAGAGCACAGGCAGAGCATCCCAGGCTCTCCCCTCCTGCCTGCACATCATCTGCAGCAGGCATGGACAGGGGCACAGAGGTCGCGTTGACCTGGAGGCACATTTGATGCCAGGGGAGAGTCATAGCTGCTGCCTTGACACTGATTGCTAAGGATGCCTGGCTATATAGGAAAGGCTCTGGAAAGTAAAATAATTAAATTAGGACAGATCAACTAAACTAAAGTATCTATTTTTACAATCACAACCTTATCAAATGCATTCCTCAAGTAAACACAGCAACCAGCTTCCATTAAGGCACCCTTTGCAATCCACAGTAGGTCAGACACATCCATTTTGGAGAAAAAAAAACCTAACAAGCTATTTCTTAGTTCTGACAGACCTGTGTCACAGGGCTGTGTACTTCCCTTCAGCGCTGCGTGTGACAGCTTTCGGAGCTGAGGACAGTAAATGACCTAAGTCAGCAACATCACATTAAGACCAAGTGTGAAAGCAGAGGAATTTACTGAGGAACTGGCAATAATAAGAAACAAACATCTGTAATAAAACATCAAAGCCAAAATGCACTCTAAGTGATGTGTGCATGGAGAACAACACAGATAGTACTATTTATCACACTATATATCTTCATTTTTATATTACTGCTCCCTTCCTTCAGGTATCTCTATGGATCCAGCTGGTTGGTTGGTTGGTTTGTTGTTTTCAGGCTTTTTTTTCTTTTTAGCAAGATAACAAGATGTTTACTCCTCCTTTTGAGAATTTTAATACATGAAATATCTCTCTGTAAAAGAAGGTCTGGCAGAGGAAATAAACCAAATATCATCCAGACAGGACCCTGAGTACAGCCAAGCCTCCTGAAGGCACTCAGACACTCAGAGCTTAAAAATGGTGATAGCAATTGTCTTGCCCTATGTAATCACATATTCTACAGCTACCTGCAAGGCGGTTGCAGAGATGTCAGGGTTGGTTTCTTCTCTCAGGTGACAAGGAATAGGACAAGAGAAAATGGCTTAAAATTGCACCGGGGGAGATATAAGTTAGGTATCAGGAAGAATTTCTGTACTGAAAGGGTTGTCAAGCATTGGAACAGGCTGCCCAGGGAGCTGGTGGAGTCACCATCCCTGGAAGGTTTTAAATCACATGCGGATGAAGTGCTTAAGGACAAGGTCTAGAGGTGGACTAGGTAGGGTCAGGCTGTGGTTGGACTCAATGATCTAAAGGGTCTCTTCCAACCGAGGTGATTCTATGATTCTATATGCATACAGGTTCAAAGTCATTCTTTAGGCTAGTTCTCCCTGTTTGCTTAGTTTAGTTTGTTGATTCATAGTTAGGAGAATTTCACACATTTGAGCTGAGGGCAATACCCAGCAAGGGGTTTCCTAGCTCAAACCTCCTGTGAGGTTGAGGACAATCCCCATTGCCTCTGAAAAGAGGGAAGGAAGAGCTGTGAGCAGAAACTGGTAAAGTCAGGGCAAGTTCTTTGAAAATGAAGGGGAAGTTTGCCACCAACTTCTTTTTCTCTCCTACAGGTTTTATTCATTGCAGAGTTCACAGTACAAACTGATTGCTAGCATTTTCAACATGAAAAAGGAAGCGTTGAGAAAACATCCTCAAAACATGCTTCAGGCAACAATTTTAAAAGGCTTTAAGTACTTAAATCCAACAGGAACTGATGGAGCTATATGGGGTGATTAATTACTCTTGATTGTGTCTGGATCCCAAATTTACTCAGGACCCAGATGGTATCAGACTCTCTGCTCTTCTTCTATTTCTCCTCTCCCTGCTAAAATACCTGGTGCATGCAGGCTGAGAGAGTCTCACTCTGGAGTCCTCCTCTGGTTTTGGTGTCATGGTAGACCTAGTTGAATGGGGAAAAATGCAATAGAATTCATTAGTGAACACCTTTGAAGAAAAAGAATTAAGAAAAATATATAGACACTAGCCCCAGAATACTTATTGCAAGCCAATACTTCTCTAGCTGGTGTCTAGAGTGACCCCGTTCTGGAGTTATCGCTAGGTCTCCCTCAGCCTGGACATCGATAACCAACCTTTCAGAAAGAGCTTTTCCTGCTTGTATTCTCTTGGTGGGCCCCATGATTTCTATTACACTTCCTCAATGATTTAGACAGACCTCTGGGTATACAAAATAAAGTCATTAGACAGCAGACAGATTTCTAACCTTAGAGGATCTATCCCAGCCACATGAGAAGACCCATTCCTCATGCTATTCACCCCAAGGAGAAAAGTCCCACACGTCCTCCCAAACTGCTCCCTACTCTGATAAAACAATCCTGTCTCAGGCTTGATTTGGGATTTTAGCTAATAAAGAGTGCTCCAGATGGGAAAGCATCATGAAATTGGCTTACTTAGAATAATGATAACGATAATGAGACCTCACCTCACCCGGAGGAGAATGCCCCAATGCAAAGATGTCAGAGACACAAGCAGTGAGATTTTGGAGCAGTTTTATGTTATATATATACACACACAATGACCTTTAAAGACTTTGCCCACCAGGGAGACGTTATGTAGCTAAGCAAGCAGGGAAAACATATGAACCTGAAGAATTATTTCATCGGGAAATAGCTAATATATATTACTGGCAAAATGGACCCACAGTGTTTCAGAACATTATTCTGACCGTGTTCACAGTTTCTGGGCAAGTTAAAAATCAGCCTGCCATACATTAAAACAGAATGTGTGATGGCTTTCCAGTAGGAAAAGAGCGGTGTCATTGTGCAGGTAAAATTAAATCTGCTTTGCAGATGATAAAATTGACTGAAGCACAGAGTGGCTTGGCAAGCCTCACATACCCCCTGTCCAAGCGTAAGACCTACTTGACTTGAAAGAAGAAAAAGGAAAAGAAGAACTACTTGACATGAAAGAAGAATAAGAAAAGGAAAAGAATACCTACTTGACTTGAAAGAAGAAAAAGGGGTTACTTACAGAGGGCGTTTTCTGCACCAAAATTTATACATTGATGCCACAGACACCCGCATTTGAGCTAATCACTGAAATGGCTTTCTAGTACACAGTGTCACTCTTAAAATTCTTCGACCTATTTTAAAAGCCTGCTCTAGGAAAACTGAACTGATCCCAAGAAAGCTGTCTCCTTCTGTCAACTCCAAAGGTGCTTATAACTGCTCACACTGGGATACAGCACATGCTGAAGCTTTACAGCCTTGTTGCACTGCTTACCAATCACAGAGGGTTCAAGGTCAGGGTTGTCTCTGACTGTCTGTAGGTTTCTTTTATTTAACTGGTCTGAACATACATGTTCTTCAATAACATGGATTTACATTCTGCACCTGCGTGCTACAGATCTTTTCGCTTCCATAGAAATCTAATATGACGAAACACTCTTGTGTATGGTAAATACAAAACCAGGTTATTATGAAGTTGTGCAGAATATTTCTGTGTCTAAAAAAATAATTAGATCTGCAAAAGGATGTAAGCCATGTAAGAACTGCCAGTAAAATGTTAAAGTAGAAGAAGGTATGTTTGCATGTTCTGGAGAAGATGAGGAAAGAATTGATTCTTGCATTACCAGAAAGCAAAATAATTCCAAGCATGAAATACCAGAGAGCAAGATGTAGATATAAGACTATGGAGATGTGAAAAACTGAAGTAGAGACTTGAGAGCTATCAGAAGTAGAATTGTTAAGTGGGATCTCTGCTATTAACTGTGACCAAATCTGGGCAGTGTGTCTGGGCAAAGGAGCAACAGAGAAAAAGCTCAGTCTGCAGGAGCTGGCTCAGCCAGCCAAGGAGGAAGGGTAAAGAAAAATCAACCAGATATTGAAGAAACTGGACAAAAGTAGAATTTCTAGGAAAAATCTTTAGAATACCTGCAAATACTTGTAACTTTTGATATATATATATGTATATACGTGTGCGTGTATATATATATATATATATTTATTTGAATTTTGAATTTGAGGCTATAGTCGCTGGGTGACTTCCCAGGCTGAACACACCACCCTTTCCATAGTGGGACACCCCCCGCCCCAATGCTAGGTTATAGATACAGATGGGTTTGCGACAGGCATCCTCCCAGCATGGAGCCCTTCTTCCTTTCCCTCATGAAACAGCATTTCAGGATTTCACATCCCAAGTTCTCTGCTTGCAGATGAGTCACGATTATGCAAGGATATTGAACCTGCTGCTTACAACTTTTGTTTGTACACCAGGCATCATTTCAACTTTATTGCTCCCATTTGCTTTCTATCTCTAATAGCAGGCCTGCCTACAAAACCCACAGAATCCTGTAAAACACACAGTTCATTAGTTCTGTTTTGAAAAGCATTGTAAACACTGAAAATACATCTCAGACATAGATGTCTGGAATTGATAATGAAAATATGGGTCGTTCTAGGGCAGAGCGAATCATAAAACAGATATTAGTGTGGAACTTGGGTCCCTGGATCCTGGAATATTAAGAAAACTCTCGGATAAAGTGCCATTAATTACATGTGGCTTCTGGTTTACTTCCTCTGTAGAATACTCTCAGAAGCGATGCTGTTTATCCCAGTATTAGTATGATTTTTCCCCTTTTCAGCTTTAAAAGCAGTGCAGTTTGTATTGGATTACAAGCTCAGAAGAGCAGTACTGCTTCAGTGTAACATAAGGAATTATTTTCTACTGGTTGCTACACAGCTTTCTATAGGTTTGTACATACTACTCTGTGTTTGGGTACATCTGGGACCCTGGAACCCCCGTCCCCTTCTTTCTTTAGGTTCCTTTTGAACAGTATAGTTCCTTCTGATGATACCTGGAAGACCAGAACCTGTTTTTAGAATGGTTGTGACTGTCGTGCAGGGTCAGCACAGCAAGTGTCGCCGAAAAGTGGTTTTTTCATTCGGTGTGGGTCAAACTGGTGCCCAGAGAGGTGGTGGAAGCACCATCCCTGGAGATGTTCAAGGTCAGGTCAGGGTGGATGAAGCTCTGAACACCCAGATTTAGTTCAAGGTGTCTCTGCTCACTGCGGGGGGTGGGACTAGATGACATTTGAAGGTCCCTTCTACCTAACACATTCTACAATTCTATTTGATGCACATGCTCCTGCCTTGGGATGCATTTAAACCATACTGAGTTACAAACCTAGAGGGAATTCATCCATTTAAACATGTAATTTGCAAACTGTTGGTAGTTTACCTGTATACAATCCGGTTTTTGTGCTTTGTCATTTTGGAGAATGAGTCTTAGACAAAATTATCTTTAGCTGTATTTGCTGCTAGGAAGGATTTTTCTTTCTAATATTACTAGAGAAGCAGGAAAAAATTGCTAACGTGACCAAGAAGAAATTTATTTATAGATATGTATGAGCTACATATATAAGCTACACATAAAAGCTTGCAGTCTTTTTTCTGTTTACCTTTCCGGCTATCTGCACTAATGCCTTTTTGTCATTAAGTATTTATAATGAAATTTAAGAAGAGATGGAGTTCCTGGAGATATTAAATTCCTTCTGATTTCATAAGAGCCAGAAGCTGGAGGAGAGGGAGGATATTAGTGCCGGCACTGAGTTCACCTTTTATTAGACATCAGAGAATCCAGATGGGCGTAAAAAACACCCACCCTCATAAGTTCAGCTGTTCTTCCTGCACTGACAGCAGGAAGTACACAGTTTAGCCTGACCTTGTTGCAATCAGATTAATATTCAATGAGGGGAATAAATCTCTGGTTTAGCTAATTCAGCATGTGTACACCTGGAGAAGCCACTAGCAGAGCCCACGTGCCACTCACCCAGGACCAAATGGGAGTCAGCCCTGGGATATTGCTGCAGACCATGGGCTTTTCCCCAGGGAAGGGGGGTGGAATTTCCACTTGGCAGGGGTGTCGAACAGGACTCAGAGTGGCTTTGGATTACTGAGGAATTTGTTTTATTTCAAGTGTCTGAAAGCAACTTTGAAGCTCTTCAGCAAGTTTGGCCACTTACTGCCTTCATATGAATAACCCCAATAATCAGTGAACTGATCAAATCAATGCAATTTCAGCACTAAAATAGTGTGGAAAAACCTTCCTTGAGAGCTTTGGAGGCTGTTGGCTGCTTTTCCACATGCCTTTGCAGTGAAGAATATAGACTCTACCTGTATTTTACTATGAAGAAGAGCTGAATGCCCCTTTTCATATTGACATATCTACTCACGACACAGGGCTACCACAGAAACAAGCAGCTGGTCTCTATCCGTAGCATCCAGTGCTATATTCCCAAATACCTTGTTCCCAGCAAGCCAGTGTGTCTTTCAACAGCTTCACAACAGCCAGCCTGGATGTATCTGGCTTTCTGGGATGAGCAGTAAGGGTTCTTCAGTCTGGATTCACATTAACTTCCCAGGATTGCTCCAATTTTCCTGCAGAGTAACCAGTCTTGCTGAACAGGGGAACAATTACCATTGTTTGATCATTTGGTTATTATCTCTCTAACCATCCATATGCAGTAATTGATTGTAAGGTATGGTACAAATAAATACATCTCATCAGGCTTTCTGGAAAAAACTGTCATTAGAAAAATGAGTTTGATTGTCTCAGCTCATATGGTATTGATCAACACTCTCCTTAGTAAAATAAATACAACCTAGTAAAAGTCGCTATCAATCTATGCCTGGAAAAGACAAATGAGTAGTCAGCAGGGAGAGCAAATTGCAAGCACATTTAAGTAACAAGACACAGCAGGACATGCTATTGTTAGGGTAGACACCCTGAAGTGTCTTAATGTGATTATAATGTGGCTTCCTGAAACAAAACAATTATAACTATCTTAGATAAAATATTATTATCAATATTCTGCAGGGTTAACTGAAAGCCAAGCAATTAAATTTTTATTTTTCAACCTCTACCTACAGTTCTAAAAGGCATTTCCAAAGAGTTTGTCAAAACTACCTTTGTTCTTGGTAGTAACACCAAAAGTGTTGCAGGCCCATTGAAAAATAGAGCTAGTCCCTGGGGTTGAGACAGTCACAGAGGTCAATGCAATTAAGATGTATTTTTATAATGCATTTTTTAAAAATTTACATGTAAATGTTTTTTTTTCTTGGTTAGTTGGTTGACAAATTGAATGTTCCTTCATGATACAACTATAAAGTTTAAAACCAGATGTAATATATTATGAAATATATCTAGAACTCGCATTCAAGATGCAAAAAAAAAATATTGTAATATATCAATTTTATTCCACAAGGTACACTTGTGATCTATTCTAAACTGCTAGTGAGGAGGAAATGGGAAAAAAATATAGGCATGTTTTTCATTCAATAAGCATTTATCTTATGTAGAAATCTAATTTATTGCTGTTGAGGGCATAGCATTTATTTTCCTTGGTACAGACACTGTTTACCTTCTTTGTGAACAACCTTGGGTAGGACAGGATGCTCCCTAGCATGCCTGCAGATGACACAAAACTGGGAGGAGTGGCTGACAGATGAGATGGTTATGCTGCCATCCAGCAGGACCTGAACATGCTGGAGAAATGGGCTCACATGAACCTCATGAAGTTCATCAAGGGGAAGTGGAATGTCCTGCACCTGGAGAGGACTGACCCAATGCGCCAGTGCATACTGGGAGCAAACAGCTAGAAAGCTGCTTGGCAGACAAGGGTCTGTAAAGCCTGGTGAATGTGGAGCCATTAGTTTGCCTTTGCAGCAAAGGTAGGTAATGGTATCTCAGGCTTTATTAGGCTTATTGTTGTCAATAGGTCAAGGGAGGTGATCATTTCCCTTTGCTTAGCACTCAGGAGACAAAGCTGGAGTGTGGGGTCCAGTGCTGAACTCCCTAGTACAAGAAAGACAAGGACATAATAGAGCACATCCAGCAAAGGGCCATGAAGATGCTGCTGATGGTGAAGGGATTGCAGCAAGAGGCTGAGTGAGCTGGGATTGGTCAAAGGTTATTCTCAGTGGTGATCAGTGAATGGCTGGGTGTCAACAAGCACAAAGTGAAATACAGGAGATTCTGTTTAAACATAAAAGAAGGTGGTCCAGCACACAATCAGGTTTCCCAGAGAGGCTGTGAAGTTGCCATCCTTGGAGATATTCAAAGCTCAACCTGCTCTGGCTGCCCTTGCTCAAGCAGGGATTGAGCTCCAGCCTCAGCCCCTCTGTGAGTCTGATGTGACAAAGAAAGCAAACCCTTTGAGTGTCTTCTTTTGAGGTGAGTGGCTGGAAAAAAGTTTTCTGTGAAGTCTACCTGAGGCAGGGTATATCCATGTTTTACCTGCACATAATCTGCAGTGAAGTGATGTTTTTTTAAATCTTTTTGTTTTCTGCTGGTAGTATGTGTTGGTTGGCCTTTTAGTTCCTTCCAGGTTAATCATGCCTTTTTAAGATCTTGTCTATTTTGTAAGACTTCTCTATGGGTGGATCCCTGTTACTGAACATATTGCTTGTTCTTAAAAGAATCACAAAGACAAGGATTCAAAATCCATGAGCTTTATTCTGGCAAATTTATTTAAACTTTATATTCAAATTTTTCATGACAGCATTAAACCTGCATCTGCAAATCATTTTCAGTTGAATATTTACTTTATGTGTTTATATGTTTAAACACTTTTTCATTAACCAGAAAACCAAGATGACTAAATCTGTTGGGTCATTTTTAATTAACAAATTTTTAAAGCCTACATTCCAAGAAATTGCTGGGAGCCTTAACATCTCCATTACCACCAACAAGGACTAACAGATCAGGGTTTTTTTTTCAAACCTGACCAGCTATATTAAATTCACATGTGGTATTTCAGGTATTAATATCTGCACAAGGATGTTCTTGAAGTTGGCAAGCACACAGCAGCAAAATGAAGCTGACATAAGTTCAAAATGACCAATGATTTAAAATTTAGAGAAAATAATAAGACAACTTATTTGCAGAGACCATCTATGCTACTGTTTAGATTTTTCACAGCAGGTTACTTATCAAGCTAATAGAAATGCTGACATGCACAACCTTAACTCCTGTATCACCCAGACGCTACTCTAATCTAATTGATTTGTGGTTGTTTCCTTGGATAAAGATATAAAGTGGATGTGCCTTCCAAAATATCTTCAGTTCTTCTTTAGGACAAAGAGGCTGTCCCCATGGTACCAGTGATTACATGACTCAAACAGATTTTTATGATTTTTGTGGGCCTGTTAAGTGACAGTGCATCATATTTTATACCAGCAGAACTGCAACCCCATGAATAATGACGGTATTTTCGGCAGGTAGTACCCTTCCCTGACCTCTGTGGGCAAGAAGGTATTCCTGTATTTACTCACTTTTTAAGTTAATACTGCAGTAGCAGCAATTTTTATGAACTGTGTCAGGTAATTATTATATCTTGCATTTCTCGGTTATCTAAATTAGCATATAACACTTGCAGCAGTGGGCATGTCATACTGCATTTTGTCCTCAAGTTCTTGTTTTCCAAACTACAAAAAGTATAATAACGGCTATGAGTTTTCTGCCTTTTCATTCAGCTTCATTATGCTGAGAAAAGTGATCCATTATATTGAAGGCAGAATGGAAATAAAACCAGAGCAAAGTAGTAAATCTAACAATAAACAACTTTACTAAAATACAAGGGGATTTTTGCCATGGCTAGGAATTGTTCATCACTGTGAATACAGGTTTGGTCATGGTCTGCCAGATTTTCCTTTGTTTAAGCTCTGTTTCACCTGGGATCTGGGGAGGCAGGTGTCTCTATCCTAGAAGAGGAGCAGTAGCACTGCATTGCTATTACAATTATCTGGAGATGTTTCAGTGGTAGGATGTGGCCATACAGGCCACTTTTTTAGCAGATAACGTTAAAATACAGAACTTTAAGATCTATCTTTTCATTAAGAGCTCCTTCAGCTTCACTAACCTGGACTATATTTACTGGGAGCATGATGGAGCAGCTCCCTGCGCTGATCCTGCACCACTAATCCTGCACAACCATGGTAGATTTCTTCTCCTCTACACAGGAAGGGTGGGATGGGGAATTGTCAACGAACCCACAGGGATGGCTTGTGGCAGATGCTAACACTCACAAGCTGCTGTTTTTGATACTCTCTTGTGGGCAAAGCTGTAGTAGAAAATACAATTTCAAGACCCAAAAAACCACATTGAATGGCATAGATGGATTTAGCAGTTGCTATGTAAATGTTGACATGGCATTAGGGGTCATGGTATGAATGTGGTTTCATGCCAGAGACTTACTAGCCCAGTAGCAAAGGCTTCCTTACGCTTTTGGTTCATTCAGTCATTTTGAGTTTCCTGAATTAAACATATGATTTGAAGCCAAAATACATTTTACAGTCAGTGTTACTTTCTATGGCAAAAAAAGATATTTTGTAGTCAGTGTTACTTTCTGTAGCAAACATTTATGAAAGTCTGAAACTTGATACACAAATATTTGAACATTTTCCCACATCCGTATGGTGAATCACTTATATAAATACATTCTGCAGTCTTAGCAAGTAAGGATCCGTTTCAGTAAATCCCCCTTTTAGAAAATCTCTGTCATTCTCTAATCAACTTTCTCTTTATAGTTTTCATCCGTATGTATGTTACAAAGTTCAGTAAATAATGAGTTCAGGAATGGAGCTAGAAAAATAGTTTCCAAAACAATTTTAAAACATTCTTAATCATAAGCAAGCAAGAATCATAATCAATTTGTCTTATGGAATTTTTCATTAAAGTGATTTTTATTTGTAAAACACATTCTTGTTTGCTTCCCCTTTGAAAGTGTTTGAAACGAGATGCTTAAGGGCAATCAATAATTTAAGCCACAAAAAAAAAGGTTCCACTCATCACTTTGCTAGGAATAAGGTTATTAATTTTTTTAAAATTTTTTTTCCCCCAGTGGAGGTTGTTAAAATTGATAGGCCTGGACTGAATATGGCTGAGAGATGTTTCTATTTGACAGTATCTGTGCTGGGGAAAGGAATCGCATTTCAAATATTTGGGGATCAAAGAAAGTGAATGCAATCACATAAGCCCTAAATTGGATTGTTATGGCTTGTTTTATTTATGTAAACATTGGTAAAGGAATCAAATTGCTGCACTTGAAATACCTTATTCCAAGGGCTATCTTGCAGAAGGAACAGCAGATTATAGGGATGGCGTAGGATAAAGCTCTGCACCTGCTCATGCAGGTCTTGTTGGCAGTGAAGGGAGGAAACGAGTAATATTCTAGGCTGAAAAGCAATGCTGCAAAGACAGAAGTCATCAGTCTAAAGAAATGTACCACTCAATTATAATGATCAAGTATGATTTGCTCTGGGAGAGTACAGAGGTTTAATACGATCCCCTTGTCAAAATAATCACAATGTACCATGGCCATTGCTCTTTCACAGTTCCTTAATGACAAGGTGAAGGGATCCAACCTCTAATTTAGGCCTATAGTACTTGTAGAAATGACAGCAAATGACAGGATCTGATTAAATAGATTGTCAGCTGAAGCCCAAGGATACTGTGAGTATTAGTCCACAACAAAGCAGGAACGGGATGCTTGGTGGTGCCAACTCCCTTTGCAACCAGTGTGTAATTTCTGTTGTGTGCTTACAGCAGCTTCACATCAATGTAGATGGAAGTCAGCATAAACAGGTTAAAAAAAATACATTTGTGGTTGTATTATTTAATGATACATTCAGAACCCTGCCAGAAAAGATGCTTTCACCCACTTTGAAGAGGAATTCTTTTGTCAGCAGTTGCTCCTTGGGTCTCTGAGAATGCTGTGGAGCACAAGTCACCTGAGATCTGATGGTCTTTGTGTTGAGTGAGGGGACAGATGGTATCAGTGAATCCCTGATCTTGTGATCATCTCAGTTTCTCCAGCATGCAGTTTCAAGAGTTCTTTTTGTTTATCTGCTTGCTGCAGTGAGGTTGAATAGCACGGATAACTACACTTCAGTAGAGCAACTATCAGTCCTGTCTACTCTGCAGAAATAAAAATAAGTGCAGTGTAATTTTGCTGCTGTAACTTGCCCATAGTACACTTGGCATTTGCATTGATACCAGATTTGTTTTTGCAGGAGAGAGCCAGCTATCTCTGTCCTAGGTACAGCCGATACCTTCACTTAGTCCATGAATTGCCAGGTGCCTTCTTTGATGCTTTTTTAGGTGTAGGTCTGGAAGATTTTTGGCCTGTTCATTGCTCACATTTGTATAGGGAAGTTGTGTATGAACTGGCACCGTTTTGAAAGAACCCACGAGGCTGGGGGAAGCAGGTCTTGGCTCAGTGCCTCAGATGTATGTACCACAAAGGCAAGCTTTTTGATGATTTGCTCTATTCCTTCACTGCATCACAAACTATCCATTGGCATCTTAGGAGCCCTTTGGCAGTTAAAGGTCTTCAGATTCAGGTCTTGCCAGTAAATCTGTTGGAAGACCGGTTGTCCTCAGTGGATTTGTTTTTTCATCAGGATGACCTCTCTGATGATTTGGGTCTTGCCTAGATAAGACATCTATTTCCTTTTTTATTGGTCTTGGCCTGTGGAATAACAAATAGGCAGTGGGGACAGGACAAACAACTTTGTGTGTGATAGGAAGCCTCCTTACTACTTTTTTTCTATCTACCACACATACAGGAAAAACATCAAAAATGTACTAAAATGTTTCTAGGACAGGACTAGGACAGTATTTCACCTTTCCAACTGTTGGTGCCTCTTGGGTAGGGGCAGGAGGGAAGCGTTGCCCCACGCTGTGTTGACAGCGGCAGGTACACTGTAGCAAGGCCTGGTCAGAGAGATTGGGCTCTGGCTCTGACCCCTCTTGATGGTGCTGTAATCTCCGAGGAATTTCCCCCTGGAATCTAAGCACCAATTTGTTTCAGAATCTATCACTGCCACCAAGAAATTGCAAAGCAGCCCCGGCCACCATTACCACATGACCCTGCAGTATTTTGTTCGTGCTGCTGGTGGAGGCAGACATCTGAACTGTGAGTAGCTGGCAAACAACGGCCCTGATTTCAGAAATGCTGTCTTAAAATCCCCCTATTCGCAACTCAGCTTTATTAAACAATGTAATGTATTAGCAGAGAATGAAGGAGCAGTTGAAGTGGGCAGCCAATGGCCTGGATGCTAGAAAAAATTGAAGTAATGCCTGAAATCCATCCCCCCCCCCCACCTGCTAAAAGAAAGCATAAATCACAGAACAGGTTCCTAAGTCTTCTCTGGTTAATTTGCAAATATTTGGGGTAAGGAACTGCATCTTCAGGCATACATGCAGTGCTTTTAAGTCTTACAGCTCCTTTAACTTCTTCCTTTTCCAGAAGAGACTATAACTAGGCTGATTTTTCTCTGCCAAAGTCAATAAGAGCATCTGCCATTGACTTTTAAGACATCCCTGTGAACATACTCTTTTTAAAACCCTCTTCCTTTTGTTTCCATTGGTTATCAAAATACCTACTGATTCCACGTTCCTGGAAGTTACAGATGTCTAAGAAAAGGGGGAGCAAAAAACCCAAACAATCCCAAAACAAAACAAACACTTGAAATTACATCTGGGAGCTTTACATGTGAAAAGACAACTGATATTTACAACTACAAAGTGAAATACGTGTGTTTTTCTGGCTCAAGAACCAACTGAAGAGCTCTGATTTTATTTTTTTTTAGGACATGCTTACTAGAAAATCTAATTTTATTTCAACTTTATCATTTACCCATTCCCCTTCTTACCCAAGTAGCAATTTCACTTGAATGTTCTAGATTAACTTCATAAAATGTTTCTGAATATATGTAACTGTCCTCCACTTTGAGTATTTTTATTGTCAGAAGTAACGCAGCCTCAAATATTTAATCACTCCAAGAGTAACTTTTGACAACCTGCAATACCAGTACATTTATTAGCATTTATATTTTAATAAAATTGGAAGCATTAATATCGCCTTTAGTGAGAACAATAAGGCCAAGAACAACGTTTTTATTCTTTATATGAGGCTTGGGCGTGTACATTTAACACCACTCTGTTTTCTGGCAATTTTTGAAAGCCAAGCTTGCAAGTATTTTTTTCAAACTATAGTAAAAAATATTACATCATTTAATCTCACTGAAAATAACTCAATAATGGCAATTGATTAGTTCTGTTGACATTACATCTTGTGACACTGAGCTGTGGTTAAGTAGAGGGTTATGATTTCAGAGTGCCACAGTAGAAACCCAGCTCACCCCAGCCAAAGGTATTTACCTCTTAGTCTTAAAGACTTGGTGAAGACAAAGGAAGTTTTTCTACATTTCCAGGCAACACCTGCAAAATAAATTTCACACCCTAACATAATTTTTATGTCAACAATTTAGGCTAAAATAAAGGAGATCTATATAAAGCTGCAGAGTGACAATCATATTCAAACAATCTGTACATGCCCATCCATCTATCCATCATCTGTTAACTCATTTTCTTCTCCACTGTACATCTGTTACAAGTGACTAAAAGAAATAAAATTCCCAGCCACTGCCAAGTGTTTCAGGAAGGGTGGTCAGCACATCTGAAACACATTTACCATCTGGTGGCTTTTTTTAATCTTAAAAAAGATAGCAGAGGAGGTAATCTGTAATGGCTTTGTTTAGTGTCTGAAATCTGGAAAAAGCTATGAAAATTTATTTTTTTTTTTTGCCACAGGATTTAAAAACATTGACCTGGGGAAAAACCACTGCTGTGAACCTTGTTATGGGGTGTTGCAGTTTGTGATGAGGGCTGATCCTGAAAAGTCCAGATTCTGGTGATGCATGCATTGCCTGCAAGGTGTAAATCAATGAGCATGGAAAAATTATAATGAGACCAAATGATGTTTTAATCTCCATCTCCTGCCAGATGCCTGAGGCTGGTACTAACAGTGAAATGTAGCACTAGACCTCGTCTCCAAGCTCCCAGGCATGCCATCTACTCTGTTCTTACCCAAAACGATAGTCACTCTGCCCACCACTGAATAACAAAACCAACCAACCAACTCCCACTTGGTATTTAGTCATGTATAATTCTAGGCTGAAGCTAGAAAAAAAACAAAGGTCTTTTCCCAACTAGGTGCACCAAACACAGGAGCTCCATGTGCCCAGGACAGAAACACCAGGTCTTTGGGGGTTTATTTGCTTTAAGAAATGCAGAATCCCTTCTTTCTCTCTCCTACTCAGACTTTTTCTCCTGTATGAGGTAGCCTCAAGCCCCCCACCTTCAGCTCTCAGGGCTTGAGACAGCTGGGTACTCACCATGCTCAACAACCCCTCACTTGTTCCCATCCCTTGTCTCCATCTGCATTCATCCACCTTGTTTCATAATACATAAAAAAGACCGAGAATTTCTCATCCTTATAATGTAATGCTGCATTTCTCATTTTGAAAGATTTTTGCCTTAAAACCCAGGATTTACAGGATTTTGTAAATTAACAGGAAGGAGGCCTGTACATTTTCTCTGAAGCTGAATTTTTGAAAGAATCTTTTTCCATATGTCGAACAGATTCCAGAAAAGTCCAATGTAATGCAAGCAATTTCTAATTAATGTGCAGTGGGTTAACGTCAAGTAATTCCTGGTCTAATAGTTCCTATGAGCACTGCTGAGAAATTACAGTGGTTTTATTTTTTTTTCAGTAGAAATGTGAAATAATAGCTGCTCTATAAAACTCCCTCGTATCCAGAACTTCCCACCTCATTTGTTTAAAATCTGGTAGTTTTATGGCTTGTCTGCATCCCTCCTGAAATAGGACTAATAAGAGGAAATGATAAAACTTGTCCACTGTTGTAGCATAAAAGAAATCTTATCTCTGCTGCAGCCATCTACAACCATCACATGCCTTTTAAAGATACAACAGCAAATTAATCAAGAGCAAACACAAGTCTCTTCTGCCTAAGGGTTCTGTGTAAAAGGGTAAATAATCAAAAGGAATGCTTCAGCTGATTTATATTTCTTTATGATGATCAAAGGCAAATGGACTCCGATTCAGCAAGGAATATAAATGCTGTGTGAAAACTCACTTTTTCTGCTGCAGAAAAAAATTGAAATGCCTTGTCCAGTGAGCTATACCTAGTTTAAAATCCATTAGCTAATACTGCATGCCCTAAGGTTAAAAAAAGAGCAAAAATCCAATGGTGGACTAGACATTTCAGAGAGGTTTTCATGCATCCCCCAAGTTTTATGTATCCTCCTTCCTGGAGCTGAATAGATTTAGAGATATCTGACTTGTTTAAATAACTGTTCATGTTGTGAAGTTTCTCATACATAATCAGCTAGCAAAGTGTGTTTCTCCATTTAAAATAAAAATCAGCATAAAGAAACCCAAAAAAAACCACTCATAGAAACCTAACCCTACCCTGAAACATGTGACTGCTTTGGTCTCTTTTGAGGGGTGGGAGAGAAGACAGCTCATCTCATCTATGGGTCCCTCACTGAGCCCCCTGCTGTGGTGGCTCTGGGATGGATCCACAGGCAGTGTGAGGGGGGACAGAAGGGTTGCTCACTGCAATGGGTGGATTAGATTGCAGATTAAGCACAGAAAAAAAACCCCAGAAATCTAATTATCAGCATAGCTCTAGAGAAACCGATGAGTTCAGTGATTTTTATGTTTTTTTAGATTTTGATGGCAGTGGAAAGAAGCTAGTAAACCTGATGATTAGAGGAAAATAAAACTGATGAAATGTAAAGGTACATACTCCTCCAGTGCTGGGTATTGGTTAGTTTTAAAACTTTTACTGCCAAGAAAGCAAAGCCAAAGTATTCCATAAAACTTTCTATACTGTTGCAAAAAGTAAAGCAGTATGCCAGATTTGTCACAATTTTACACTTCTAGGCTGTGTATTGTTTATTTAGTTTCTACTTTCTATAATCTTTTCTGCTCTGTTCAATCTTAAGCATCCAAAACCCCAAATTTTGTGTCCACATTTTTGTCTAGGATCTCAAAGTCCTCTCTTCCTTGCTAGCTTTACATCCTGCAGTGCCCTGCAGCATCTTACAAGGCAGTGCTCTACTCTAAAATCTCTTTATAGGTTTTGAATAGTGTTATTTTTAAATAGTGCAAAACTAATTGAAGTAGGATGGGAATCATGAAAACTTTATTTAGCTTTTAAGCACTTTGGTGAAGGAATATTTTTTTCTCTGATTTTGTATCACCACTAATAAAGGGACTACTTAGGTAGAAAGCAGGGGGGGTTGATGAGGTTGTATGAACCAAGTTGGCTGGTATGTGGTTTGAATCTTGACAGTTTTCAGTAGTAGAGTGAAAATCATATATTTTATAATTAATAGCCTTTTGGCAGGAAGCATAAATATTGTAATTCTGTAAGAACAAAATCTTCTTTCCTTGATTTCCTAGTGGGCACAAACAGGGCACTTCACCACAAATGTATGGACGTTCTCATAAAGTCAATGGAAAGAGTCATACTGATGAGAGTGATGGAGAAAAATGAGACTGTATGTTCTGTGGGAAAACCTAAAGAATATTATGAATATTATAAAGAATATTATGTTCCGCAACCTGCAATATCAAGCTAGGGGTTCATCTACATAAAAAGCTCAATTAGTTTTTTGATTACTACAATCCCACTACGTTCACTGGAAAAGAAATGATCCTTCTTAAGGTCAAGAGACCTTCAGAATTAGGGTTTCATATCCTAAAATGTATTTTTTTGGTCATAAAATACTTCTTACCACAAGGCTGTGTTGTCAGTCAATCCTTTCTTAGGCTGGTGACATTTTCAGGAGTTACTGCATTGCCCTAATTCTGCTCTATCAAAATCAATAGGAAATTGGAAGGAAGAGGACCAAGGCAAATGCTGGGCACTCCTGAAAAAATCTCATCTGTAATGTGTATGGAGGTTTCCAAGAATTTATCGGTGGATCAGAGACTTAATTTGGCTTGAAACCTTCAAGCGAATCATTATGCAAGTGAAATTTATGTTCACAAATGTATTACATGTTTAAAATTCCTGCATGCACGGGGAAGTATGGAAGCCGCCCGAGTTGGACTCCCCTGTTTTCAGCTCTACTGCTCAGCTGCCAATTTTACTGTGAATATTTAATCAAGTGTACTATTGTTTAAAGTGCTTCGTTTAAATTCTTCAATTAATTTTAAAAAAATGATTTTAAAACCCTCTTATAGAATTATTCTGCCTTTGCCAAGAATAATTAAAACAGTTTAACAGAAAGAACCTACTAATTTTCTGTGTTCAGCATCCTTAATTTACCATAAAGCTCTATGTTCCTATATGAAGCAAATCAATGAGATATCTATTTTATTTTTTGGTGGATGAAATCTAAAACACTTTATTCACATTACCTCTGATCTTTCTGGGTTTTTCTGTCGCCATTGCTCTTTCTCTTCTCAAGACAAACATCATCAAATTAAAGATCTTACTGTGCTCAATATGTATTTTTAAACAGATCAATTTCTCCATCAGATGTTAATGGATTCATCTTTTCTCCCTTACATTTTTCCTGCTTTATGAACAAAGAAAATGGGAGCAGAGATCAGATGTGGGAAAATACATTATTTTAGATAATGTGTTAGCAGATACAAAACCAGCAGGTACTTTGTATTGCTGGTCTGACTTTCAAACTGTGAGTTGTATTCTAATTTCCAGTGGGAGCTCTGAAATGCAGATCCATGTCTACACTAAGGGTCAAAGATGGTATTTGCTAAGTCCTTGAAGGAAAAATATCAGCAGAAATGGTGACCAATATTCAAAGGGAGTTTCCCATAAGAGAGGACTTGCTTTACCTTCCTGTTAGTCTTTGTGTTCTCAAATTATTCCTGACATGTTTGCAACTGTATCTTTAAATAATACATAAACTGCTTGAAATCAATACGAAGGTGCCTATTGATTTCAAGGACCTTATGTCTAATCTGCATCCTGCCTGCTTTCAAGTCCCTTCCCAAAGATGTCTCACACCACAAATCTCAGAAGCATGAGCGATGGCCAGCAAGGGATGCCACACCTTTCACTAAAAGAGAAAAATGCCACAAAATTAATCATCCTTTGAGACTTTTGGGCATATTGCTACCCTACCCAAGGCAAAACTGTCTTCACTGGCAATAATTTTGCAATTATAAAATAAAATGAAACTTTTAAAAAACAATAAGCATGTAAAACGTTTTAAAAATACATGGAACCTTGGCCGTGTGAGAAGCCCTTGTTGCTTATAGGCAATGGTTTACTGGACCTAAGATTTATTTGTTTCTTTTTATTATTGTTTCTGGCCTATTATATGTCCTTTGGCTGACATCTTAGCCTCAGCAGATTTTATCAGTCCAATCTTTCAACAATTTAAGGAGAGTGTGATAGGGTCCTTTAGCAAAATGATAAGGAAAAAAAACCCCAACTTGTTATTTTGTATCTAGTCAAGATCTTAAAATAAGTTTTTCTCCTTTTTTATTGCCCAGTTCATTTTGAAGAGAGTGGATGTTTCTGCCTACAAATCCTTCAGCTCTCTTGAGTTAATTTGGCATCACATATTAGAATTGGAAGATGGAAAAAAGAAAATAAGTTTGAGAGCATAATTTAAGAAACTGTCATGGAACCAAGAATCATCTAATCCATCTCTCTTCCCTAAGACCTGATCAACTCAACTTCCTTCCTTGTTTATCTAGTTTTTTCGTGCAATGCCAAAGACCTACACCTCCTCCTACTTCAGATGGATGTTGTAATGCCTGAAAAGAATGTCTCTCCCTACAATTTAAGCTCATTACTTCTGTTCTACTCTCTGTGGACACAGCAAACAGGGGTTTTATTCCATTATTTCAAAGCATTAAAAAGTAGTAATTTAGTATGCTTGCTCAATTTAAAAGAAACTTTGGTAATGTGTATAGTGAATAGGAACAGTCAGAGGTAGAAAAGAAACCACTTCCACTTAGTGCTTTAAGTGTTGATGTTGTAGCACTGTACAGACACACACAAAAATTTAGCTGATATTTTAAACACCAACTAGCATTGCTCCCTCAACCCATGTCAAATATCCCCCATGTTTTGTTCTACCCATGAAACATTGCAAAGATGTTTTCCATGTGTTAATGATTTCTTTGGTTTAAATCCTACATTAAGAAATAATTGATTCAGGAGGAAAAAAAAAGAAAATCACAACCTTTTGACTTTAGTCCAGTATGTCATCTCATGTTGAGAATATTAGTTTCGAGGAGCCTTAAGTTGCTCATTTAGTTTTTAACTCTGAAGTCCTTCCTTAGCGTTAAACAAACCTTTAAGCTTGACCTGATTGCTCTATACCAGGCTTTGGATAAGGAACAGGGAAGTAAATATGCTGCACACTCAGCAAAATGGGGATGACATTTGTCATCTTCTTCAGTCATGACAAAGTAACCTGGGGCGGATTTCAAGGAGGGATGTTATGAGTGTGAAACATCTCCAGAGACTGAATGCATGTGTTTTATCATTGTGCTTGGGAAAATATAATAGTCCTGGAGCCTATTTCCTCTGGCTGCAGACAAATACTTTTAGCCCTTGCCACAATATCCTGGGCATTAATCCTTTAATTTCTTCACTGCTAAAGTATAACCAGCTTGTCCCCTTCCAACCCAAATACCTCTCTGCCTCAGTGTATTTTGAGAAGCCATGAAATTTCTTGTGGTGCTTATTTTTTGTTTACATAGCTTTTTGGTAATATCATTTATTGCATGTTTGTGGGAAAAAGCCACCTGCTCTCACTGGGGAATAGCCTGATACATGGATGACAGATCCTAGAGAAAATCTTGCAGAAGATAAAAGTCATAATAGCGTCCAACATATTGCCTGCTACTTCTTGTTCGTAATAAGATACTCTGACTCTGGGGCCAGGACTCAGAAATTCAGATAGGAAGTGTAATCTTTTAGCATACAAAACACCAAGTTATTAAGCAGAAAAATTCTGCTTGTGAAACATTTCCATGCTGGGAAAGATGAAGTTGCAGTTAACATATAGAGGCTAGGAGACTGGGGTTTAGTCCTCCATACCATAGACTTGCAGTATAGTTTTAAGTGAGTAATTTACCTCATTATGTGTAAATTTTACACCTGTCACTTAGGTGATAGTAACAATTCCTTATCCACATGCTTTGTGTCCTCCCTACCCCTGTTTCTGGATATTTTACAGATGCTCTCTTTTGCTGTGCTAATCTCTAGGTGCTGCAATATGCTTATAAATAGAAATGCAAACAAAACGTAGTGGCGATGAGGCAGGTCTGCTCTCATTAAAGTCATTATAGGGTAAGAATGAATCGAGACAAATAACCTTGAAAATTACCAAAGGGAAGGGAAGGCTGTTGAATATATTCACAGTAAGTATCTTAAGATGAGCAATGTAGGTGTCTGAGGAGACTGCACTGTCATCTGGAGGTCTTGCTGGAGTAGGTGGTGGACATTCAGGTACTCTGAGTAGGGCAGAGCTTGGCTCCAGTAAGTGGTTAAAACAAGTTTGGAAGGGGGCAGGTAGGGTTCATCCAAGGCTTTCTGTGTTCTACATGACAATAAGACCAATATACCCAAATTGCAGCCTTTTAGCTGCTGTCAGCATCTTCTGCAGAAGTTAAATTGTAATATGATGGTGGAGATTGGTCTTTAGGTAAATTAAGAACATAGGATGCAAAGGATTTTCCCACACGGGATCTTGAAGGACCCCAGGCTTGCCCATTAGCTTCAAAGGTTTTAAACTAACCTGTGGGATACAGAGGAATATCATGGCATGGCAGTGCAACAGTGTTTCTCTGGGGTTTTTCCTGTGCATGGTTAATTACTCACACCCTGCATGCTGGAGGTCTTGGAGGAGCTGCAAGCACCCATGGCCATGGACTGCTCAAATTTTGGAGGAAAGCTGGGGTATAAACATGTTATCCATTCCCCCAGACACAGCCTCGCTTGGGAGATTTGTCTCCCAAACCCTAATCTGGATTTGCTCAAGGGCTTTAGCAGAATAGGTCTGCCTGGGGAGACTTTGTAGGGGGAGGATTTAATCACTTAGCCTTCGAGCTAGGCTGTTTTTGGTGTTGGGAGATGGAGATGCATATCTGCACGTAGATATACTGCCTGCTTCCAAGAGAGACATTGTCATTATTCTTAACAGGAGAACTGGTAATATATCTAAGAAAACAGTGTTGTCTCTGGATGAGCTTTACTATCAATCTGGTGAAGTTTTGTTAAGTTCCCAAAATGCTTAAAAGGGTTTTTTCTTCTTCTTCCTTTCCACCCTCCCCCCCCCCCAAAAATTTGAAAATGGGCCTCTAATACTTGCAAATTCTTAAACATTTATGGATAAACTTATGAATCTGCAAGCAATTGCAGATTTCCCATGAGAGCTCGAATCCCTATATTAAACCTCATCTGGTAACTGCAAGTGTCAAAATTATTTCTACTCTGCTGAATCAGCCTAAGCTTGTCATTGCATCCAAGAGAAGTGGAAAATTAAAGTGAATTTCATTGCTTCGTAGCTTGGTACATGAAAAAGCATGTAGAAATGAACAGCACATGCAAAATTAAAATTTTAAATTAGATTAATATATGTTCTCTGGAGAGTTTCCTGTGCCATCAGGCAGGCAGATGCAGTCTTCTTCAGTAACCACTATCATTTATTTATTTATTTATTTGTGCATGCTTTGGAAAGAAATATTTTCTCAGGTTGTGATGGCACTTCCAGGACTCCAGATCAATGTTTTCCTAATGTTTCTAATGAGAAAATGTTATGTTCAGCAAAGATGGGAAGAAGGAGATGGTACGCCCACTGCCATGGTGAACTTCATCCCAGTGGGTCCATCAAAGAAACTCTCATCCGACTTAAATTTTTGTTAGATGAATCAGACCTTTTGTCTTTGCACTGTTGTTTGCCAGACAGAATCATGGGAAATACTGAAATGTCAGGAAAAGAGGGAAAGATGGGAAGCTCCTTTTCACGGTACCTTGTAATTATTGGTGATTCCCCTCTCCCAAGTAGGTAAAAATGCCTTAAGATCTTATGTGAGTGAAAGAGAAGATATTAATGTAAATTTAATTCTTTCATTCAAAAATACATGCACCTAGAAGGGCTTTTGGGGAATCACAAAGCTTGAAAGAGTCAGAATATCAAATATTCAATTATTTGTGCTTCTGACATTTTGAGTATATGTTAATATTTTATTCCTCATACCTTTTTCTCTTCTCCTCTTATCTCTTTTTGCCAGTCTCTCAGATGAATGTGGGTGAAATAAAATGCATTTTAAAGAGTTGTGAAGTTTCCACAATGATCTTTTCCTCTGACCATCTCTTGGGAGGCTTTGTGTGTGTGTATGAGTGTGTTCAGTAGTAGGGATAGGAAAGGAAAAAAACATTTTTTAGTGTTGTTTTGGAGCTTCTTTTCCCCTTCCTGTTCCCTGGAGCTGGCTTGTACTTTGTTCTCCCTTTTTTTTCTCACTTGACCTGATTCCCCTGTCATTTATGTTGGTTTACACTAGTCCAAGGAGGATGATTTTGGTGTGCTTACTCTGATTTCAGCCTATTTGCCTCATATCCATGGATGTGGGAAAAGCTTGGCACAATAAACCAGGGCTTGACTAGATTTAAGTAGATTATTTATGTCTGTCCACATTCTTCTGATGTAGAAAATATATTAGTCTCTCGTACTAAGAGTACTCTTGTACTTTCAGAGGGTGAAAAAGAAGTCTTAAACTCCTTTTTTATCCTTTATTCCCTGAATATTTGTATGAAAAATGGTTTGGGGAAGGCTCTGATCATTCTGTCTTTTCTCTTTGTGCCTCACATAGTAATCTCTGTGCTTTCCATGTTCAGCCCAGGTCTCAGTGAGACCCTGCAGGACTCACTGAAGCATCCCTATGTTCCCTTGGGGAAATTCCTTCTTCAAAACATTTCCAACAAGGAAGATGCCTGTAAATCCAAACAGCCCTGAACCACTTGCTTTTCTAAGGTAAATAGTTCAGGACTAGCTCCTGCTAGTTATAAACTGTGGTTTGGGTTCTCTGTCAAAATGCCGTTGTTAACTTTGAATTGATAATACGCTCCTACGTATTGTTCCTACAGCCCTAATAATGAGTAAGCTTTACAAAGATGTCTGGTTCCACTAAGCAATCAAAGCTTTTGAACAAACTTTTTGAAAAATGATTGCCTTAATTTATGCTCCTTAGCTACACTGAGGCACCTCAATGAATGGTCTCATTTAATCCAAAAGAGGACATTGGTTCCTCAGCATGGCACTAAATTAGACCCTTTATTTAGGTGTTTGAACGTAGACACAAATTTCTGACTGCATGAATCGCGTTTCCAAACCCCTGGTTCTGCTGGTTCTGGGGATGATTTGATTCTGGCAATTTGAAGACAAAATTTCTCAAGAATACATTTTACAGTCCTGCTGCACTCTCAATTCCCAGGACTCACCAGCTGAGGTTGGAGGGAAGCTTGATTTCCAGCCCGACTTTTTGCTCAAGGAAAAAACATTTTTCAAGTATTATAAAAGAAAAAGGACAGTAAAGAGAAAGCATTAACATGTTTTAGAAGACCAATTCATCCCGCTTTATAACTGCTCTCATTTCAGCGCAGGCACATAGAGAACATATTTTTACCCATCTGGCTGATAGCCTCCTTCCTTTAAATTGGGTTCTTTTTTCCTTGTCTTGACTGGAAGTTTAGAAGAGAAGACTATATTTGCTTGAAAATGCCATTTAAATATGTAAGAGTTTTATCAGCAGAAAGCCCTCATTATTGGAAACACATGAATATGAGCTACTAAAGAGACTCAGAGAAAAATGCAAGCGACAGAAGGTGAGGATTACTGTTACACTGCCTATCAGTGATGCTTAAAGGATGGGGAGGCTAGAGAAAATTTAAATAATGTTCTGGCTTTGGCAGCATACATGCTGTGTAGGGATGGAGCAAAGGTATGGAACTTAAAAGCTCTACAAACTGGTGTAGAAATGAAACCGCCTTTCCTACTCAGTGTTTTACGGCTACTTCTTCCCACTTCATTTTATTGCCTGGCAAGGTAGATAATTCCTTGGATCTACTCTGTCAAATGTTTTGTTATTTAAACCCATACTCATATAATACTGCTCTACTCCCATTCTTGCCTAAGGGTTTTGGGGATGTTTAGCTTTTGTTTTCCTCCTTTTGTAATCAAATGCACAAGCACAACTTATATTGATCCTGTATCATGGGATGTGCTGTGTTGGAAATGCATGTGCATAGATATTAATTGTTTTATTAGCATAGTGAGGAGATACAGTGCAAAGGGATGGGCAGTAGGCAGTGACTTTGACTCCTGACTCCACAAGCAGTAAGATCCCTAACCTCAAATGATTCATTTAAAATCTGCAATTGACTTTTTATGTAGCGTAAGGCAACGTAAAAGCAAAACACTTACACCTGCAGACTGTGAAGGCTTTATATTCTATTATTATCAATATTTGTATGTGGTGTGGCATTAAACTTATAAATATCAAATGGGATTTTTTTTTTTCATATACAATTAGCATTGCTTTATTCCACCTACAACATCTGTTAGTTCTCTTTTTGCTAGTATTTTGTTCCTACTTTTTATGCCACAGAGTCAGGGAAGAGAGCAATTCAATGACATAACATGCTTAATTTCATAACCTGGGGTAATTTCACAAAAAGTAAGAAAAACAAAAATGAAGGTTGAACATCAGGACAGCAGGTAAAGAAGTATCATTAAAATATATATATGTATATATCCCCCAGGGTATCTCATCACTTGGGAGCTTTAAAACTAGTCTGGAAAATTGATTTCAGTGTCTATTCTAAGAAACAACCCTGCTAGCTTGCACAGGATGGGCTGGAAAAACCTCATCGCTTTGTTTTCCTGTTGTTTGCTGTGGTGTTCTCTGAGACACGACCATGCAAGTTCTTTCTGTTTGCAACTGAGGTCTAGAGATGTTACACGGAAAATATCTTTCCCTTTTTACAAGGATAATTTCCAGCTTCCATCAGGACCGTTACAGCTGCTGTGAAGAGCCCAAGGCATGAGCAAGCTCAAGGGGTGGCTTAGAGCCAGCAGAGATCAGAGACCAGAGAAATCCCTCCCTGTCTCTGTACTGGAGAGGATATATTTCCTGATGCTTTCTCACTAGAGCCTGCTGACTTCTAGAATTACCAGAATTTGTCTTGAGAATATTTATAACAAAAAGCTTTGTAACCCCATCTCCGTCTTGGTCATAGTAAATGACACAACAACAGCTGTTTCCACCCAATTAGTTGCATTTAATGGTGCCCAGAATGGGATGCAGAGGCAGTTCCTTAAAATGAAGATGTCAAAACTAATGGAGTGAACTATAGCAAGGTGTGATTAATTCTTTGGCAAACATTTTTCTTTATTAGGGTGCTAATTAAATTACTTTCTGAATTCTCAGTTAATAAAAATATTAATATTTGATATTTATCTACTGCCAGATACTAATAGCTGGCATGTTAAATAGAACTTTCCTAGAGCTGTATTTTATTTGTTTTTATTAGTGGTATCAGAGAGGCTCCATGCTGATTTCAGGACTGCTCTGTAGTGCAGTCATAACAGTATGTATTAGTACACCAGGGTACCAAGAAAATCTGAGCCTTCTTATGCTAGGTATGCTCTTATGAAGAAGTGTAGAACCCTAAAGAGTTAATATCTAAATTGAAGCCAGACACAAAAAAAATGATAGAATGAATAAAAGCCCACACTTGGTAGGGTTAATGCAACAACAAAAGTAAAGCAGAGGCAGAGGTAGGAAACAAAGTATACTTCACAAAGCTCTGAGTTCAAGTCAACTGTCCTGTGCCCTAGACTGATGCCCTGAGGAATATTGTGACACAGTAATGTATTCAGAGGCTGCATTTACAATGAAATTTCTTGTATTAGTTGAGGGTAGAGAATTTCCTGGGTGTAGACAAACTCCAGACAACCAGTGAGCCATGAGCTGGACATCACTATCTCCACTGAGATGCTTAAAGAGGGCTTGCACTGGTGCCGGCAGAGTCAGGTTCTTAAATCTGGTTTCCATATTAATACTAATATAAAATATTAGTTATTGAAGAAAAACTAAGTAGTAAAATGGACTAATGGCACTTGCTTCTCCTATTTGTAAAATGAAATTCTTAAATTTTTAGACTAAAAGCTTCTGCCCTTTATGACTGAAAACTGCAATAAAATAGTTTCTTGCCATCAGTGTCATAGGTTATATCAGTAAAAAGTTTTCCAAAACACCTTATGCCAAAGTTGCATCCAAGGAACCCACGAGTCCACAGAGATGTCAGCAGAAAGTGCACACCAGTATTTGACCTCCTACAGACTTACTACGAGTGAATATAACATTGGAATAACCTGGTCCATTGCTCCCATTACATACTTTTTTTCTGACTGTGCCACATGTGGCACCTACCATATAGCACCTTGGTAATGTGGCTAGAAGAAGTATTGCCATGCAGGAGTAGCCTGAGTTTGACATTTATACTATAACTGTTGTAAAAGCTCAGGCAGGAATGATTCATTTGCTATTTTTTTTTTTTAAAGGCAAGTATTTAGAGCTGCTGGGATTGCTGAACAAGATCTATTGTACATATTGCTCGTGAACACACTGAAAATGGTTCAGTATGTCCCATAATTGCTGAGAATACCTTCATTAAGGAGACACGCATCGGGGCTAAACGGCAGAAGTGAAATAGAGGAGAACGGCAACGTTTGTACGAGCGCTAACTGTGTTTCATAATTATCACTGTCCTACTCGGGTTTTGTCTGGTAAAATTTTAACCTAAAAAACTGTTCTCTGAAATGTCACTAGACCAAATTTTTTTGCGTAGCTTCTAAGTTTCAGAAGTGGCAGTGTCAGCGGCTAATGAACACTGAATTCAGATACTGACATTCACCTCCCAGTACCGTTAATGGTTTGGGTTTCCTTGTTGAGAAAAGTCTTTTTTGGATGGCAATTTCTTCTCCTACCTAGTACTCTTCTTGTCACACACATCTTCTTCACACAGACATTAATTTTTGCCTCATCTGCTGCTTGTGCAGATCACCACAGCTTAATTTTCTTTCATTTATCGACGATCTGATTTAGCTGTGAACTTCCAATACAATACATTCAATTACTTTTCATTATTCCCATCACTAAGAATGTCGAGGTGTTGATTCATTAATAAGTATTGTTATAGTACTAATTAATATAATACCACCAGCTGTACCTGAGCATGCTTATTTTTATCTAGAAAGAAGAGAAACTGGGTGAGAATTTCCCTCTTATAAGGAGAGGGGATATAAATATTTTCACAAAAAGCTTTTTTTTTCTCACAGGGGTTTGCCACGTTTGATCTAAACCAGGCTCTCCCCATTGTCTTGTCTGATGTCAGTGGAAATATGCAAATATATCCCAGGCAAAGAAAGAGCTCATTATTTCTGAGAGGGAGAAAAGGAAAGGGATTTATTAATTTCAGGTCAAGCCAAGCCAAGACTGAGAAGGCATGTAGGTTTTCCTAGGTCATTTGATGGTCCTGTGGGATGTATTAAAGTGCGACTTTGTGAGAAATTGGAAAGCCATATATATATATATGTTTATATATATCTCTCCTGTGTTTTATATATATATCCTGTGCTACTGATTCCCAAAATGGAGCGACCCGTTTAAAAACAGACGGTGCAGCTGCAGCATTGGGAGTCAAATCTCCCCTTGCTGCTGGGAATTAAGTGCCATTATTAAGTTGATACTAAATGGAAGAGGGCTGAAGGGCAGAAAACCCAAAGTACATGTCAGTCTGGCATAATTAGGAGGATGAAAGCTGATGCCTTGATGCAGGAAGCTGTGGTGAAACTAAAACCAGGTGTTACTTGTCAGATGATGGACAATGAAAATAGTTCTGAGAACAGTTTAACGATAAACACTGGGGCCAGAAAAATGGTAGATTGATTGATAGCTTCTACAGCCATCTCTGCTCATATACCACTGAAAACCTCACGTAAATATGGCAGGGTTTGAGGCACTAGTCTATCTCCACTCTTGTGCCAAAGCAGAAACTGTAGGCAAGCATCTGTAACGTAAATACAATCTGCTCTGTTATATATGATAAACATAAGGAGAAACAGCTATTAAATATGATGACCTTAAATGGCTACAGACAGGACTCATAAACCTCACCTCAGACCTTCTCAGAACTGTAAAATCCACGTTAGCCCATCAATGAAACCAAACCCAGTGAGATCCACCATAAAGGAGCAGAATCTGCAGATCCAGCAGTCCCTGAGTGGCTTAAAAAATGGGTTGGACTGGTCCAAAATAGGACAAAATCAAATAGCCCTGAAAAACTGAGAGGAGTTAGCAGTGGAGTGGGACAGGGAGGTTTCGATACAGAAACTCCAAGGAGGAAATAAAAACGTTTGGGGAGCAAAGGAATGAAAGTCTTTCTCATGAAAAGTATGAGGGTTTCAATTTGATTTTTTTGAGCAGAAAGAGAATAACTAAGGCAGAATATTCACAAGCCAATGTGTTGTTTCAGCCACAAATAGTTCAGGTTCCTGAAAAGCTGTTTTGCTTGTACACTACTGAATAGGAGATGCTGTTCCAGCCACGTGTCTTGTTGATGTTGTCACTGCATCTTCAAAGGGTAAGGAAAGGAAGAAATACAGGAAGAAAAGAATTATCTGTGCTCTGGTATATAAAGCTTTTTAAATTTTTGCTACTAAACAATGCCAAGGTAAAATTGTGTTACTAAATTTCAACGGTTTGAAATTCTTTTTTGCAGGAAAATTTCAACAGCTCTTTTTGTTTTGAATCCAAGAAAAGGGCTGAGAGGAGACCTCATGGTAGTCTGTGGCTTCCTGATGAGGGGAAGCAAAGGGGAAGGCACTGATCTCCTCTCTTTGGTGACCAGTGATAGAACCTGAAGGAATGGCGTGGAGCTGCATCAAGGGAGGTTTAGGTTGGATGTTAGGAAGAGGTTCTGTACTGAGAGGGGAGTCAGGCACTGGCACAGGCTCCCCAGGGAAGGGGTTACACCCCCGAGCTGGGATGAGGTCAAGAAGCATCTGGACAATGCCCTGAGTCCTTGGCTGACCTTTTGTGGAGCCAGGAGCTGGACTGCATGGTCCATAAAGGTCCCTTCCAGCTCAGGAGGTTCTGGGGTTCTGTGATTGATGATTTAGACAAAACCAGATCATAATATTAAAGAATTAAAAAATCAAAAAATCAAGATCTATTTCTTTTAGGAACATGCTCCACCTTTTATCCTCTCCTGACATTTGTACCAGGTTACACAATACAGTGACTGCTGCCATGGGCATGCCACCCTTTCACCTGTTATAAACCATGATAACCTTTGTTCTGGTATGAAATTCATTAAAATGTGTGGGTTTGCACTTGCAAACATCATTTTTTACTCTACAAAATTATTTTCTGGCTGTTGTAATGAAAGTGTTTAACACTGTGACACTCTGATTAAGGGGGAAAAAAATAATCTTTCAGTGGATAATTAGAGGAACAGCTGCATTACTATGAAATAATTTTTTCTTTGATATTGAAAACAGCTGTTCCTGCTCGGCTCTTACATTATGTCATAACGTGTGGCATGTTATGTCATACCAAACCTATCACTGAGGTTTTAACTAACGCTTTTAATATCACATTTATGGCAAACGACTGAACACACAATCATTTTATGATGGTTCTGTTGTTAAACTTTTGGTAACCTGCTGACATTTGAGCCCTGATTTGTACAGCTGAGGACTTGGCCTTTTCTTTTCGTACGTAATAACCTCATTATTGCTCTCTTAAATCACCCAGAGGAAAAGGTAATGCAAGGAACACATTTGCCGATATAGCAGCGGTCTTTATGTTGAGTTTTTAAATGATTTGATTTTGCACAAAGCTACATCCTCTTTGCATGCATTCATAATTAATGACAGCCAATTGCTCTTTTTTTATGCCAAGGTTATTTTGAACAGCACGTTGGTTTGAAAAGTTTCAGCAGAGAACTTTTATACACACTCCTAGGTCACCGATGACAAGATTGCTGTATAATTCTAATGCATTATCTTACAAGCTGTCCCTTGATGTCTCCATTATAGTCTAAACACTGTCTGCTCTGATTGTTTCTATTTACAAATGGTCTCCACTGCTCCAAAGTTTAAATACCTTCTACATGTCTGGATTTAATTTATTCCAATAAATGAAACTTTTCAATAAAAGCTGCCCTTTGAGTTATAAACATACCAGGATAATCCAAAGTCAAATGGAGTTTCGTGTGTGGGTTTCTGAGCACAGAACATCATCCATCAAACACAGCATAAGCTTGTAGGCCCGTGAGGCGGTGGATCATGATCCCTGGGAGATATCAAGACTTGGCAGACTAATTAGCCTCCCTTAGCTGGAGGGAGGGCTCAGAGGCTCTTCCCGCACAAGATTTGCAGCTGTCCTGTGGAAGGGAGAAACGTAAAGGCACCCAGGAGAGTTCAGAGTGCTTTGACCGCTCAGCAGCTGCCTGGTGACTGATAGCCAGCCCTCGAGTCTCCAGCAGCATCACCATCCCCACTCCTCCCCACATCCCCTGCCTATGTGCCTTTCAGCCTCACCTTTTACTCCCTAAATCCTCAGTCCAAACCGAAGTGGTATTTTCTTTAACGTTGCTGTTTGATCATCATAGAAATTGTAATGACTGAGGGGTTTTTTTAATCTCCTGCCTGCCCTGCAGGATGGACCATGCCAGGTCCAGCCTGTGCCCTTTGCGGGGTGGGGCTGGAAGAACCACGTTAGGAACAAAGTGCTTTGAGGATCATTTTCTGAGTAAAGTGTTTTGTGTTGCCTGGGTAAAATAATCCCAAAGGGAGCTTATTAGGACAATGTTACAATGTTCTAACAGCGAGGATGGCTAACAGCTTGAGTAGATTATGGAAAATATAGGTTTTCCCTGAAGCAAAGGCTTTCAAATGTGATTAAATTAATGTCTACCACTAATGCTTTAAGAACAGGTGACCCTGGCTTCTGTTAATGATGGACTGAATAGATGTGTCATGTCTATTCTTCCTTTTATTTATTCTTTGACTTTCTTTTCATATTTTTTTTTAAAATACCAATTTTGACACTTAAATGAACTCCAGTGGATTGTATTTGGAAACTTCTAGATAAAATGAAAACATGCTGATAGTGGCTTGAAGTTGACTTGCATGACATTAGCTGAGGGGTATCTTTAAAACAGAATGAGCAGAGTGTTTTCAACACTTTTAAAAAGTAAGTCAACAAACATATTATTAACTAATATTAATATTATTAGATTTTCAGTAAGAGGAATTAACCTCTACATAATAGGAAAAAATGCAACAGCCAAACTTACTTGATGGTTTAGGAGGTAGTTGTGAGCTTTTCATACGAACACCTTTGTGAAGTAAAGTGCCATTTGCTATGACATGGCTTCAAAGGTCCTTTAAAATGTACAGACTTTGCCTTTTCCTGAGTAACCTATACCATAGTCTGGCTATCTAGATTATATGGTCAAATTTTTGCAACTGCTGTCACAGTAACATGGCACCTTATTGCAAGTTGCAGCCCTGTCGACATGTCCATGGTTTCTTAAGGGACCATCACAGACACAGGTACACAAGGAACTATGAAATAATTTTTAATATTTTATCATTTTAACTGATATATAGTAAATCACTGCTGATGGCTTGATCTGGACTGTATTTCTATTATTCTATGTATTTGTATTACTCTTCTTTTCTTGGGATACAATATCACATGCAGTCCCTTTTACATCACAAATTATATGTCAATTGAGATGTATGAATTTGGAGGAGTTTGAACTCACTGCTTTTCTCCTTACAGGTTTCTGTTACTGAGCTCTAGATAATAATGAAAACAACATTGAAAATTTATTTTATTATATTTATTATTTAATATTTCATTATCTATTATTATTTATTCTTATATCTTTTTAATTATTATTTTTAGTTTAGGTGAAATGAAAGACCCACCCTTCCCACAGTTTCCAGAAAAGTGATCCCTTTGAATACCAGGTGCTGGTTACTGCATCACAGTCTGTTACACTGTGCACTGAGGTAGGTGCATGTAAGTGGGGATGGAACACGCCAGCCATGCTCTAAACCAGAGATGCTCGAAAGAGCCAGGGTGTGCTGGCAACTGCATCTCCAGCATTTGTCCAATATTCTCTTCCTCTCTTCCAAGTGGAAGAATTCTTTACCTTTGTGACACCATTGCAGTGAATCCCTGTGTGAACTGCTTTCCCTGAGGGAACTGTGCTCTCTGCTTCTTAGTGCACCCCTACAAAGACAAAAGGATATGCGTAGTTCTCTACCAACCCTTTCCGCTAAAGACATCGTTCCTTCTCTGTTTTACAGTCCGTTTACACCTACTTTTCAGGGACAACACAATTCAACTTATGCTCATTATCTCTAGGTAAGGGAGAGGCCTAATATTTGCTAATGAAAAACAACCTGACTTTTTTTTTTTCCCCTTGTGCATACTGCCATCGCTTTTCTAGTCTGTCAGCCAGATTTTATCTTAGGAAAATTTCTTGCCTAGAGGTAGCCCAAAAATACAGAGACAAGTCAATTCGTAGTGCTAATATAATACTTTGGCAGTTCCATTAAGGTTTTTAATCAGAAAAAGGATGATAAAAATTAGGGGAGAAAAAAAAATCCCAAACTAATAATTTCAAATTTTTACTAAATGGAATGCATTATTTTTTTTCTTTTTTTAAATTTAATATTAAACAATCTCAAACTTTTTAGAAGTCGAGAAAAAGCGGAGGCTTTAATTTCACAAGAAAACCTTTAGTTTTACTTTTCAGTTCAAAAGGTTTTAAAATGCTTTTGTTAAATCAAATCCAAAATGATTTCCCCTGATTTTTCAGAGCCAGTAGTGAAACAAAAACCCAGTTCATACTATTCCTAGTTATTTGTGGAGCTCGCTCCTGCTATTCTTGCACTTCCAGTTTCATTCTCCTGGTTTGAGTAGCAGTTAATTTTTTTATCAAAAATCGAAACAGACCTTAGCAACATGAAAGTCATAAAGAAATTGAATGGATTGCTTTCACTCAACTGGGTAAAATTTCTGAAGCCTGAAAAGTTCCTGCACTGGGGAGTGAAAGGCCACTAATAACCTATTGTCCTTGACAGCAACACTGAAAACAGAGAGAAAAAAAACCCACTTTCTCTGCTGCAAAGTGGTGTTTCATTTTCTCTCTCCTGTATATGCTGTAGCAGACACATGCAAAAAAAAACCCACCCACCACGAAGTGCTCCTTAACAAGTTAAGATCTTTGAAGAAGAAAGCATACATCTTTCATCATGATCCTGTTGTGATAAACCTTTAGTCCCATTCTTCTTCAAGGGCTTGGGAGTGATACTTGAAGTTCAATAAAAGTGAAGACTTGCTGATGCAGTTGGAGTGTAAAAGGAGAAGAAAGAGACGGTTTCAGTTGCATCACCTCACTGTCAAGGTTTACATCTTTTCCTGTAAATATTGTAATATTTAGCTAAAGTCTAGTCCTGTGGGTTGCTGTTTGGGTTTTGGGTTGTGGGTCTTTTTTTTCTCCATTAAATCTACTGAGCAAAAGATTATCTTTACTTTGTAAAATTTGTAATCCACTCATAATGAAGGCACTGCTTTGCTTGGCACACAGCCTAGGACAAGGGCTAGGAAATGACTTTGAATGTGCATAAGTGACATTCCACATTTCGCAAACCTATTGCCTTTTGTCATCGGGGTCTCATCCTGAAGCCCTTACTAAGGGAAAATTCCTTCTGACTTAAAAGCTGAGCAAAGCCTTTATGAATAAATCACCTGAGCTTTTGGTGTCATTGATCACTGAACCAAAGTTCCTAATCATTGCAGACTTTTGGTAACAGGAGCGTGGTGCCGAGCTGTGCTGCTTGGCATTGCTAACGCTGCATTTTCCAAGCCCTGCTCTGTTGTTGGGGTTTTTTCTGTGTCTTTGCTAATTCCCTTTATCATTTCCCTGCTTGGTTTTTCTAGATTAAGTTGGTTTACAGCAACTGCTTTAATCTCTATATTGAAATATTTAAACCATTTGTCCTACCCAGGATTTTCCTCTTATTACAAAAATTAGGATCAGAGAGAATGAATGCTGGAAGCTAAAGAGAAAATAACATTTAAGGGGTATTTTACCTTTATAGAAGCATCTTAAACAAATGGAGCATCTTGCTGTTACTGACATTAATGCTTTATATTGTTTGAAGTAGGAGTGAGATTCTTGCAGATGTCGCAAAGGGACTGTGGGTCCAAGCTGCTTTCCCCTTCAAAGCAGCTGAGGAGGTCATCCTCAATTTTTAAATAACATGAAAAATTATTAGTGTCTGATGGAAATAACAAAGGGGACAATCAGATGTTGGATTGTAGAAATGGGGAGAAAGGTCCAATAAGCTTTTATGAAAGGTATGCTGAGGTTTCTTCATATGTATTAATAGCAAAACCAAACCATTTCATTGTAAGTGTTACTATTGCAGGAACTATCACGCATCCTTCTTTAGCTGTTACATTGCAATTATTTGAAGGCAAAAGTGAAGAGCTGCAAATTAACAAACTTCAATTATTGTTTTAAAACCTCAAGACTTTTCCCTCTCTTGTCTGTGAGAGACATAGCAAGTTGCAGAGAAGCTGACAGATAATTTTCTCTACACTCCAAAATCAAAGCACCTTTCATATTTAATATTTTAGAAATGCAAGTGATATATAGCAGGTTTTGTAATGTTACTCCTATTGACATTAACTTTCAAATCTACAGTTTAATAGAATATTGTTTTCTGTCCTTGACTCGTTCTAAGTTCTCCCAAGATTCATCCCTACTTCTCTGAGGATGGCTGTGTGTGTACTTGGGGTGGAGATGAAAAACCCAGCATCAAAGTTCAGCACCTGACCGTGCCACAGCGTATTTTATCTGAACTTGAGCAAATCTTCCCACACTCCAGCTCTGTGGCTGTGAAAAGCTGGTGATAATTTTCTTCCACGTGTTTTATCTCTTTCACTGAGTCCATGAGATCCGGCGTCAGTATATGTCCCATTAAGAAGCAGAGCACCTAGCACAGGAGAGCTTAAATTGCCAATTCGCTCTTTTAAAAGCAGTAATGCAAAGAGATTCAGCATTAGATTAATAACTGTAATGTGTCCCAAAATGAGAGGAATAATTTCCACAGTAAGCATCTTTATTTTCCTTGGGAAACTTTACAGGGACATTCAGACTCACTGATGAGCAATAGAAGCAATGCTAAAAGCCCAATAAAATATGTGAAAGACAACACAGACAGATGCCAGCAGGTCACCTTAGATGGCTTTGTTTAAATTAAAAAGAAATATGAAACAATTTAAAACTGGCCTTTCTGCTAGGTAATTCTTTAGAAAATTGATTAGCAATCTCACAGGCTACCTTTTTCTTTGCCTTAATAATTTACAGCTCATATCATCCGTCTACCACCAAAGCACAGAGTATCAGCAGATACCACAAATCAGTAGCTAGATAAGATCACAGTGTACTTGATCATTTAAAAAAAAAAAGAAAAATCACCAAAATTGACTAATTTGAGGTCCTGGGGTAAAGGACAGTCTGCACAAGGACTGAGATGCTATTCAAAGGCACAACACCCTTGCATAGTGATATCCTGGGGTCTGAGAATCTCAGCAGATGCTGCTTATATTTTAAAAGTTACCCTGTTTCTGTTCCAAGGGGGGGGGGGAAATGAAATGTAGTAGAGGCAATTTCCACTGTGAAATGTGAGTGAGAGGGTGCAAGCAGCTCTAGAAGTGCAGACTTCGTTTTCTTTCTGAAATGAGATACCCGAAGACTTAATCTTGACCTTTCCTGTTTAAGCATATCCTATCCAGACCATATTTATAAATATATTTATGGCATATATATATTCCTACTGTTTATGTACTCAGAGAATGGTCTTCCAGCCTCAAAGACTGATTGCCTGGCAGTGACATCATTCTTCTTCTTAGTCAAAAGAAAAACCCCAGACAACTCAGCTGTTGGAGTGCAGAAGTTAGCAGTTATAAAAGATCAATACCTTTTTTTTTTTTTAAACCAATTGCCAGTAAAAAATAAGAAGCACCCTGTGCCTTATAAGACTGCCTGGCATGTTCTTTAAATACTCTTAATTCTTGAGTATGCAGAGTGATGGACTTCTAATCATCCTAATGATTAAGCCCTATTCTCCAGTGCTGCCTACCCAGAATTTGCACAAGACGTGGCTGAGACATAGCTGCATGCTGACGTGTTCTCAGCTAGCTCAGCCCTAATCTGAAGTTTTGTTGAACAACCTCCTGCAGCCTTCAATTACCACTGCAGAACTTTGAAATTGAATTGGTGATGGCTTTCCTGACGAGCAGAACATGATGTGATTTTTATTGTACGTGGCCAGCTATAGAGTGCCAGGTTATACTGTAACCAGTTTTAATACTTATTTTTAATTATAACTTTGCAGTAAGCAGTAGTGATCAATAAAGCAGGCTCTTTTGTCTGAGTTCCATAGGAGACAACGACTGTCATGCCTCTGGGGAGCTTTTTGCTAAAAAATAAAGAGAAAAAGAAGAAAAGTGGAAACCTATGATTCCTCCTTGGACAGAGGATGCGATATATTTTCTCACTGCTCAGCAAATTAATTTTTTAGGCAATACAAGTCCTATCATCAGCTTTTATCCTCTGTCACAAGCGGAACGGTCTAAGCAACCCCTTCAAACCTGTCCCTCCCTCCTTTGCTTGCAGTGCGTCTGCGGGTATGTCTTGGTTTGAACCTGCACGTGCCAGTTGTCACATTCATATGATGAAAACCACAATTCAAGCTGCTGCAAGAACCGGATCTTCATCACACATCTGGTCCTGAGTCTCCTTGTTTCACCTGATCGGGTATTTTCCACATTATTCGCTGTGTTTCATGGATTCAGCCAGTTACAGGCTAGAAGAAGGTGGGCAGCATAGTCATGAGGTGGAGGGGTGGTGGGAGATGCTCTCTCCCCAGCTGTGCACCCTTTCTCAAGGGTCTGAAAACACATTTGCAATTACCCAGTAATTATCCATACCTGCTTCGTTCCCAGGGAAGGCAGATGCTGCTACTAATCTGCAGTGAAAAATCAGTTTATTTCTAAGAGAGCTCTTAAAATGTTTGCTTCATTGCAACCTGGGGTGCTAGAGAACTGCGGGGCGGGGGGGGCAAGGTAACCAAGGTTCACATGGATCACACTTCACTGTAATGGCTCTACATCTAAAATAGGAAACACTCTTGGAAAATTAGTAGTGATTTGAGTTGGGTTTATTCCTAGTTATTAATCACTTGGCTTATATTTCAAGGAACTGTGTGGAAATGCAGGAATATGGGAAAGAAAAACTCTGCTTTGGGTGTCTTTTGCCCCCATTAAATGGATTATTGAAAATTGATGCTATAAAAAATCCATCTCTGATAAGATTATTTCAACAATTTGCCTCCCAAATGAGCAGATCCTTTGTCAGTAAACCAGCAGAACTGTAGGCAGTGTAGACTTCTCCAGAAAAACTACTTTGGATTTATATTGCCATCAGTCTTACACAAAGACACTAAGGCATACTTAGAGGTGGTTTTTTAAACAAAAGAAACCCACGCTTAAACTTTCAAATTAGCGTGCAATTAGAATAAAAATGTTGATTAAGATAGCTAAAGAAAGATGTATTTTCCAAGGAAAATAGCATTACTTTTTACAACACCCTAGGTTTGGGTTTTTTTATAGTGAACATCACTCATTGCATTCAAAAGACTTTTTCTTGGGCCAAAATAATACTGGAAGATGCAGCTCAACAGCACAGGGATGAAAAATATGCTTTTGCTGGGATAAGCAAGGTTTCTTTCTTCTTTTTCCCTTTTTTCAGATGAGAGAGACTAGAAAATTGATCCAAATGAAAGTTTCATGTTTCATGTCAGACTACATCAGACATTAGCTTTTCCGAAGGTTAATAAATCAGGGGCTAGCTAAAATAAAAGCAGGCAAACAAACAAACAAAAACTCTGTTGGACAAGCTTACTCCACAGAAAATATAATAAACACATGAAATCTGATATACCACAAGCAAAATAAAGGTTCATATTTTATTCATGCATTCATCAATGGTTTCAAGAGACTACCAGCACAGACAGATTTTTTCTTTTTTATTCCACATTAATATTTTATTGTTTTTTATGGAAGGGGAAAAAATGAACAGTGAGGATAAAATGGTTCAAATAACATTTAAAAGGGAAAGGAAGAGGAGAGATTTAGAATTAATAACAGTGAACAGAAATGAGAGGGAAATGGTCAAAGTACTCTGGGCAGGGCAGGGTGTCACAAGCACCCAGGATCTTCATGCAGAGCTTCCAAAGATTTGCTTTCCTTGTTTCCTGGTAAGAAACATGTCAGACGTGGCCAAATTTGTACTCAGATAACTGGGTTGCTCCTTGCTTGAGAAAAATATGGTCAGATAGAGAAAAAAAAACAAAAAGAAAGTGTACCTGAACACAATTAAGGTTTTTCCAAGAGAAATAGCATGCCGAAGCCCAGGGGGTTACCTGGTCCTGGAGCTTTCCCTCTCCCTGCACTATTTCAAGCTTTATTTTTTGGTGCAAAATGGGACTTTTTCCCTCAAAACACAGTCCCATGCCTGGAGCTTAAGGCTGTATCTGTCCTGCTCTGACCACCTTGCAGCTGAGGCACTTTTAGCTTATTGGTTGAGTGCCGTGTAACCACGGCAGCACAAATGTTTCCAGACTGGAAGATGTCTTTATCCCTTAAAGGATCACGGCCTCTTCCAGCTTTGAACCAACTTTTTTTGGCCTTTTTGTTTACCTTCATTATTTGGCAGAGGTACCACAGCTAAAAAAATGATAGATTATTATTTCTTATTTGTTTTGGAAAGTCCATACCACTGCCAAAACTCAACAGAGACATAAGTAGTTTCTCCTATGTGCCAGAAAGTATATTGTCAAGGTGAAAAAAAACCTGAAGAGATAAAATTAAAGTGCTTTGTCCAGGATTGCATAGCTGCACTACAGCCACAGGGAGAGCTAAGCTGAGATGTGAGCAGAAGCAGGCACATCACTGGCTTGGCTGCGCACATGCAGACCGACTGCTAGATGCTCCGCTCCCACCAAGCACCAGCTCTGAGTGGAAACAAGGAAATTCCAGAGAAATAGAAATTGAAGAGACTATCCTTCAGCTTTAGCCTTGACTTCTAGAGGCTGGATTTGTTCCTGATTTATACTCACATAAGGAGGTCTGAGAAAGGTTTTTCCAGACCTCTGAATCCCTGCTTATTATCCCCCAAACACCAAGCCGAATGAGGTGGTTCTCACACAGTATTTGTGCTCAGGATCCTGCATCCCTCATCCTTCGTATCTCAAAATGCTTAGGAAGGCTACAAATGTTCTGATTTATACCCTTATCACATTGTGGCTTTTAAAAATACTATCTCTATGTATAACCCAAAAATATGTTCCTGAGAGTACTTGATCTACGAAACTTCACTCCATGGGTGAGTAAGCCCCACCTGCAAGATATGTATGTGTATATATATATATATATATATTTACACATACATATAGATAGATATGTCCTGTATGGGGCACTTACACCTCAGGCTCTCAGACATATTTCTGCAAAAAGATATTGTACCAGCATGGTCTGCCATCACAGAGTGGGAAAACAACTTGTGGGTATTCAGAGATACAGTCTGTGTAAAATCATCTCTCTGAATATATAAAGTACATTAATAATTAGGCAAGTAATTACATCTTAGCACCCGTTTGTTTTATTTCTTTAAAAAGGGCTTTCCTGAACTTGTCCAGGGTGAACAAAAATAAGCCATAACCCAAATACTATTTGTTTAAATTTATTTTAATCTGAGAGTCTGTTGACACAGCTACTCCAAACTTACACTGAGGCAAATGTTGGCACAATTTCTCTCACAGCTAAAGCACTTTAAACATTTTTCCATTAATAATTTAAATGTTTTCATTTCCATAAGCATAAATCCATCATCAACATTTTATATATTTTTTATATTTTAAATGAAAAGTTCACGACTTCATCTTAATTTATATTTAAAAATGCAAAACCCCCTAAAAAGATATGAAAATGTGTGCTGTTTCTCCATATTTTTGCAGCAGATTAGCAAAATAAACTGAGATCAAGAACAATTAAGTAAGAAAACATATTTTAAATAATTTAAGAATCATGGTGCATAGTGATAACAATTTAACTGCAAAAGCATCTTGTTAATCTAATAATATGGTAAGTATACAGGGGCCCATACACAGCATCTTTGCAAGAAAAAAACATTTCATTCTAAATGCAAAATTAAAAAATTACATATATCCACCATTTGTTATCCAGTTCTTGGGTGATAATTGTTAGTATTTAATATTTGTGCTACAGCCATAATTACCTCTGGGAATGTGGGTTTAGTGTTCTAAAAACACATCGGAAGACACAAACTCCCCTGAGGAGTTTACAACCAGGTTTTTTACCATAAAGTGTGGGAATGTAATGTATTTCTCCTTAGAAACGTGTTTTGGGTTTGTTTTCATTTGCTTTGCTTTTTAGCCCTTGGTAGCCAACTCTAACAGCTCTGACTTCAATGACCTTGGAGAGGATGAGCACGAGCCTGGGTGTCACATGGGTGGGAGGTCGTGTCCATTCTATGTGGACACCTTGTTCCACGTTAGGAAACAAGCTACCACACTTGGACCTCTACTGGGAACCACTTCAGTCCCAGAATTTAAAGATCACACACACTTTAATCAAGCACCATACGTTATTACTCATGGGGTGTGGTACACCCTTGCTTGCCAAAACGGACAGATCTCATGTGGTTTGCCACGGAGAAAAGGAAGACAGTGATTTTTCTGATAATGGATCAAACATGGATTAACTCCTGGACTGGACATGGGGCACAGACACACAGTGCAGAATTGTTACTTCTCAGCTGAAAGGGAGCATCTTGAAAGAGTCTCTCTGGAGCAGAGAGAGGTTAAAGGTGTCTCGTTCCATCAAAGACGTGATTTTCCTTCTGAAGATTTTTTAATTCTGCTATTTCTATGCCACTCTAAAGTCATGTGGGATTCATCCAGGCTTAGGGAGATGTGAATAACTGCATTAATTTTGAAAAGAAAACTTAGGGTTTGAGGTTTTTTTCTATTTTAGGAAATGCAATATAAGCTGGTTTGGATAGAGGCCATTTTTGTCACATGCTTGAAAAACCCTTGAATTGCATGCCTCGTCCATGACCAGGCACTTCAGCAACAAGAAAAGATGGAGAATAATTGCTGTCTGAATTCTCCTTTTTTTCAGTGTCCTCTATCGACTCCCCTGTGGTTTCTTTTGCCACTGTACCCTACTCAAGAAAAGGTATAATGCCAGCAGTGTCAGGTCCTCCAACACTGATACCACTTCAGAGACTGACCTCCAGGATAGGTGTTGCTCAAGAAATAGTATGAATAACATTGGTAAGTGTGTTTCCTGTCTGTAATTGTAAGTTTGTAAGTGCTCAGTATAGTTCAATACCTAAATGTAAAGATTCTGGTTCTTTTATATAGTTTTATATAGTCTGCACACACAGTCTGCATGTATAATTGTATCATTCTCATGTTAGGAATGGAACAGGTCATTGATGTGAAGATCTTGCAGTGGGCAGTGGTTTTATCAGTGTTGGCTCCTGATGTTTTCAGCTCAATGAGACAGAACTTCTCCCTTCAATGAGCTCAAAGATCTTGTGTCTCTGATGGGTTTCTGTCCTACCTCATCCTGGATAACACAAGTCAAAACATTTCTGCCTGATTTCCATCATATTTTTTGACTGCAGTTCTTATTCCTTTGTCCTACTGATTGATTGAAAATGGAACCCAAAAATGTGATCTATTTCAATGTGGAATCCACTTTCAAAACAGTGTTGGTGAATGCCTAAATTTTAGGAAAATTTTTAATTCTTTTTTTGCCTTGCTTTGCATTTTTTTTTCATATAATCATATAATCACAGAAGTGTTGACTGGAAAGGACCTCTGAAGGACACCTAACTCAAATTCCTGCCTGACACAGGACTGTCACAGGCATGAGATCACATCAGAAGTAGCTTTTATGTGGATGGGTCTTGAAATCCCCCAAGTCTGAAGACATCACAGTTACTCTGAGTGACCTGATCCAGTGCTGCCTAGTCTGGAAGTCTCTGTGATGCCCAGCCACTTCCCAGCTACCAACACCAAGAAGATTTTGTCTCAAAAGTTTTCTCATTGCCTTTCCCGAGAATCTCTCAGATGATGTTGGGCCACTCTAAGGGATTGATCATCAACCCAACCTCCTAGGCTTACAGAGGGGGAGATTGGGGGGGAAGTCAGGTTAGCCAAGCATAGGTTGCTCTTGGCAAACCCCTGCTAGCTGAAGAACTTCTCATCCTGCACACATTAGACGACAGATTTAATGAATATGTGTTCTAGGACCTTTCCTAGGACTCCAGGGAAGCAGACTGCCTCCACCAGCTTTGCTGCAACTGGATATTATTATTGAACACAACCCGCATCAGCTGATCTACCTCAAAGAAAAGAGATGGAGAGAAACAGAGTTCAATTTCTTTGGATTCTCTGAGATATCATATCCAACTCATATGATGCTACACTACTTTACTAATTACAACAGCAGCTATATATCTCTTTCCTCTTTCTGAAGCTTCTAAACAAATTCTTAACTTCCTATCCAAAGCTTTGCAGTTCAATTTCTCCTGGAGCACTAGAATAAGAAAAATAAATAAATAAATAGATAGATAGATAGATAGATAAATAAATAAACACCATCATTTGCTGGAATCATGAGCAGCTAATTTGCTGAGTTTAGTGGCAGGAATCCTGAAGATAATCAATCCAGTTCTTCTCTACATATACGAATGCAGCACAACATGCTGAGTATGGTAAATTGTTCTGTTCAAAACAAGATGAAAAATCTTATCAGATGAAACTGTAGATAAATCTTCACTGGCAGAACATTATGCTTCCAAGTATCTCCAGTTTCTTGGAAGACTTTTGAGTGTCTTACACAGACAGAATCCCAGCACAACTGGATAATTACACTGAATTAGGATATGTTTATGTTTGTATCTAGAATAGCAGTTACATTTGCAGCACAACCTTCCAGATTTCTGCAGGTTTTCTTCCTCCAAGTTCATGCCATAATTTGGAGATAACTAAGTTCACATGGAAGTGCTTGACTTTGGAAAACTTCTGAGCTCATTGTTTTCCTCTACGTACTATCTTTTTTTGAGTATTTCTTGCTTACATGCAATAAATTATAGCAAAGTTCATCTGTGCAGCTTGTTTCATCCACCCTTATCCAAACCAGATTTCTTAGGTTCTTCGGCTGGCAGAAGTACTTTTCTCTATCAAGCACATAGCTCAGCTCATTTCAGGCAACGAGACAGATGATATAAATGTGAGCTGAGCTGGGCAATATAAAACTGCCCAAAATCCTTCTGAGGCTGTATAACTTCATAATTCTCCTGAGGTTCGCTGAACAGTCATTTCTCTTTTTCTTTCTCCTTCTTTTAGGTGGGTTTAACTGACATGACCAAAACTCATTGCCTGGAAGTAGAAAGGAAAAAACCCTACTGTATATTTTACAGCTAGGTTGTAATTGAGGAACTGCACTTTACTAGACCTGCTGTAAAACCCCTTCATTGACTTCTGAGCAGTGAAATATATACAGACTTCAGATGGAAAAAAAAACTCAAACCCAAACAAATAGAGGGACCATTTCCACACAGTTGACATTTAGGGCTGTACTGGGTCTTTTAAAGTGAAATCCTGTGTAGGGAATTGATTCACAGCATCCTTCAAAATGCCAAGGAGTTATGACTCTTCAAGGTCTGGCAAAGGAAGATTTGGGGCAGTTTGTACCCTCTCTGGTATCAATAATTTGCTGTATGATGAGACTTCTTCACAGTTACCTAAACACTTTTTGGGGCCTAGAAATGTTTTGTATTTTGTTCTCTTTGAGTTCAGATTTTATGCTCTGCTATGAATAGCAATTCTTACAAAAACAGACAAAGCAACATCCTTTTCAAAGTTAAATTCATCTGCTCAAGTTTTAGGTGCCTACAAAGCAATGTCTTGGTCCGTCCTTCCTCTGTGGTGGTGTCATGTTCCCATACAAAGCCAGGTTACCTATGGGAGAGCCATTATTTCTGTCACTTAATAGCATGTGTACACTTTTGAGAAATAAACCCTGAAATAAGCTTTGATTGCAGAGTTTCAGGTAAGCTATTTCAAGCAGAAAAACAAATGAACAGGTCATTTGGCCTCGCCATGTCTTTTCAAGTGCACATGTAAGGTCACAGGATTCGAGCAGACATATTAAAACACAGCAGCCCACTGGTTGCTGTGCAGGAATAAAAGGAAAAAGAGTGTTATTCAGCCTTACTGCACCAACACACCTTCTCACAGCATCTGTAGAGCCTCTGTGCATCCAAACTGAAGAGTGAAAAGTAGGATAACAATGTTGTGCTCTCTAATTAGAGATTTGTGAGTAATGCTGGTAATAAAAATAGTGTCATAAAAGGGTGAGGAAATTGCTTCCCCATAATAAAAAATGTCTCCATCGGGGTCACATTTAGTTTTTATGGACTGACAAGGAAATCAGTCTCCGTAATATATTGTTAACTGACTGTTCCTCTGATCCTGAAATGTCTTCTCCACTCACATACATATTTCTAGCTTGTTAGGGTGGCAGCATGACAGTACAAAGGACTGGGATGTATGTCTGTGCATTGTAAGCACAACTTTTAGATGCTCTGAGTCAGGATTTTATAATCAGATAGCAGAGCTAAGTAAATGGTTATGCTCTACATCTTCCCAAAAAAATAATAAAGGGGAAGTCTGAAGCATCTCTGGATACAGGGAGATTGTGAAGCTCTTTTGAGATTTTAAAATGTCTGTTTGGAAATATCTGCTGCTTTTTTGTCTTGTGTTCCTCAAAATCTGATCAAATGTTAAAGATGATCTGAATTTACATGGGGGGGGGGGGGGGGGAAGCACATACTTCCGCCATTATCTCCTTTTCTGCTTCCTTATAAATCCAAACTGGATAGCATCCAATTTCTCATCGCAACTGCCTCTGGAAATGAAAGAGAGCCTGAATAGAGGAGGAGATGAGCTGCTTTAAATGCTTTTTCATAGTTCTTCTCACTGCTATGAAAGCTTCATTAAAAGCTGCAGCTTGCTTGTTTTCTAACTCTTCCAAAGTAATAAGCATATAATTGTGCTGAAAACTTGGGAGGAGTGTGTCACTGCAAACCATTACAGCATCAGTTTATTTCAAGGTCCTTTTGCATTTTCGTGGGAATCAGAGACCTCTGTCATTCACATCTGAAGAAAATTCAGAAGAAATCGTGCCTTTTTACAGAGGACATTGAAAATTTGCAATGTCAATATGTCTACATAAATTACGACTTCATGGACTATTGACTGTGAGTACGTGCTGTACAGCATCACAATTATTTTGCCTCTTTTTTCTTTTTTTTTTCGGTCTTCCTAACCTACATTCAAAATGCATCAGATACAGTGCTCACTGCTAACATACCAGGGGCCCTTTTGCCTTTATTTTGATTTGTTGAGATGGAGACACATACTTAATGATGAAGAAAACTTCTGATGCCAGAATGCATTACAGCCTATTCTAAAAATTCAGCTATGGTTCTGAGATCCATACATGCTATTAATGATTACATAGGCTTCCTTCTAATATCTGCTGCGGTACCAAATGATCTTGCTTGCAGGTGATAATAACTGCTCTTTTGAAACAGCTGGAAGGGATCTCAGACAGCACAGCTAGATGCATGCATTTCCTAACACTGAAGATGACAACAATATTCAAAGCTCTTAAATCACCCTCAAAAATGACAGTCCTTCGGTACCAACAATCCACTTCATGGATTCACCAAATTCAATCCAATCTCATATTTACTTATGAAACTCCACATTTGAAGTCCTGGGACATATTCTGTGTGTGTTATGGAAGGGAACAAAGATTTTTGCATTGTTCTCAGCCAAAGCCCTGTGCTATTTCTTTTCTGATTTGCCCCACATATGATAGCCCCAAATATCCCAGACTGTGCAACATGGTGTGGAAGGAATGACAATATTTTAGAATGTAACTTATACTAGCTATGTGAGCCTAAGGGGAATGCAAAAAAAATATTTAGAATATGGATATGAAATAATTAGAATATTTAGAATATGGTGTGGATACTTCTAAAGTGAATGTACATTTCTGTAGAATAGATTTTCTTTAGAACATGTTTTCCTAGACATGTTTCCTTGTCTTTTTTAGTTCACGACATTAATTATCCTCTGTAAAGATCACAGATCCCAAATTGTCATTGTGAATCTCTGTTCCATCTTCTTCTTTCCAGTTTACTTCTGGGATCCCAGGGAAATATCCCTTGTACTTGATAATGAAACAGAATGGATATCTATCTCATTTTAAAAGGCTGGAATCTTTTCTCCACAAAATCTTGATAGCATTAGTTTTCAAGCTTTCCCCAAACTAACTCCACACCAGCATTCAGAAATCCTATTTACATTTGTTAATTTTCTTTCACCAGTTGATTAAAAATAAATAGGTATTCCAGTGTAATAAGTGTGGAACCTGTAGTGAGGCCAGGCATAATTCCTGTTCCCACTGAACCAGTGGAAAATTTCTGGCACTTGTCATAAAGTTGGGTAGAATCAGTATAAAGTCATTGATCTACTTTATGCTTCTCTTTTTTATCAATAACAATCTTTGCCACACAAAAAACTGGCTTTAGGATTTTATTCTTTGAATGAGAGGCTTTCCTGATAGAAAGGAGAGAATATTCACAGCAAGAGAAACAATGACTTTTACTCCACAGGTTTCACCCTAACTCAAAGACACCCAACAGCAGCCAAATGTCATTGTCGAATTGAAGATGGAAGATGTTCCTAGAAGAAAATGTTGAGGTACTTTATATATTTTTCTCCCCTTTGTGCTTAATTTCAAAATCCAGAGAGGAAATGAGTGAATTGTTTGCTTTGCTGTCTCTGTGCCACAATCCATGAGTTTTCATCAAAAACCTCAAATATTTTCCAGTAGAGTAATCTCTAGACGCTCCCGGAAGCAATTAACGTTGTCTGGTTTTGTAAATGCATTCTGCCCATTCCTGTTTGTCATGTGAACTGTACAAATATTATTTTCAGAGTTTCTAGTAAAGCTGTGATTGCTTATCCCAGAGTCACAGAACCGACTAGGCAAGGTGAGCTTCTAAAGTGCTTTGGCATTGCTGTTTGGAGCCAGGATATTTTGCTAATGCGCATCACTGGGGGCTGAGCTGGGCAAGACTCTCACTTGACATTACATGGGGAAGAGGGGAGAAGGATGCTCCCATCCTGGGCAACCTTGTGTAGATCCAGGCCTGGAGGTTGGTGGCCCTGCCTGTGGCAGGGTGTTGGAACTCTATGATCCCTTCCAACCCAGACCAGTCTATGATTCATTCTGTGATTCTATCCTGAATGGCTTATGCCTTTTTCTTCCCTTTCCTAGGCAAAATTTCATGAAGAACCCTGAAGTACGGCCTGTGGCCACTTTTTTTCTTCTCCATTCCCTCATAGTTGACCTATAAGTAGAAGGACAGGATTGGCTATTAGAAACTATTTTTAAAAAACATTTTAAAAAGTTGTGGAATTTTACTGAGAAATAAAAATCAATTTAAAGAAAATATGACCCATTATCATAAGTTTATCAACATCCTTTTTAAAAAAAATAATTTCCATTACAGATAGCAATTTGTGAGGGGTTTTTTTTTGCCAATTGCAGCAGGAGAAGGATGTGATGCTGAAGAAGTACTTCGGTTTTATCCTTAAATATTTATTAGTACAAGAAGCAACGTACCGCAATGTTCTGGCTTTCTGTCACATTCAATTCGCTTGTGTAGGTACAACCTGTAGGCAGCTGTTACACCTAAGAAACAAATCAGTCAAAGGACTGAGAGACACTAATGCAAACCAGCCCTTGCCAATGACATGCACAGATTTCTAAAGAGGCTGGCACGTTTTTGCTCCATGCTTTGCGTTTTTGCTATGTTTCATAGGCTTAGCAGCTTGCAGTGCAGGAGTTGAATGTGGCCACATGTCACTTAAGGTGTTTGAGACCTGTTTGATTTATATGTATTTGTATGTAAAGTCTGTGTTTCCAAGGTATGTGAGTAGAAGCTTTTTCATTCTGTATATCACCTTGCAAAATATATGAATTAGGCAATTATATAAGTTAGTGTTTCAATGAGAGGGAGAAAGAAACCTGATAGAACAGAGAAGTACCCAAAAACAGGGCTTATAAGTGTCCTCAGACACAACTAAGATCTTAACCCTTTTAAACTTCTAGTAACCCTTCCTGCAATGACTGTGGCATCCACTATTTCAATATAAAATACTCTGAAAAAAATGAAACCAAGTGCTTCAGATCCATCTGCCTCAGACTTGTCAGTCACGGCCCATTTTCATGTTTACTAAAAGAAAAAGGAATTATTCTGTCCACTAATTTTGTCTTACAAAGCTATTGCATTCTGGGAGTTGTAGGAGCCCTCACTCAACCCTGCAGAAATCAGCACCAAAATCTGCTGTTCAGACCAACAGTATGAAATCATTGTCTGTGGACAAAGCCAAGCCATGTAGTACCTCCATCAGAGAGACTTTCATACTTGGTGACTTAAAACCCTTAAATAAACGGAGTTGAATAAGGTGAGCCAGAGGCACTTTGGCCACCAGCTCCTCCAGAGCCAAGCAAGGAGTGGGAATCGTTCAGCATTGCTCCTTTGTTAGCAATGAACTCCTCCAAACTCAGGAACAGCCACCACGCCGGTCATGAGGAGACCCATGACTACAAGGCACTTTCCAAACAACCACCTTGTCCGCAAGTCCAGCTTCCAGATGGTGCAGCTTGACCTCAGGACCTGACAGCATACACCAGAGATGAGGGAAAGTCAGGCAGTCCCACGAGCTGTCGAGTAGAGAAAGTGTCCCCAGGAGATGACTGGCAGTTTAGAGGAGCAGACGAGACAGTATAAACGAGACAAACAGAGCAGATGCAGGGAAGCCAGCTCATCATTTTTCTCTTGTGAAATATCTGTGCTCCTGTTCCAATTAGCTAGGAGAGGAGCAAATTCTCATTTCAATTCAGACTTCCAGGTTTGGGGAGAGAGCTGTGCCGGAGATTAAGATATCTTGAAAAGAATATGAAAAGGGAAAAGAGCATCTTTATGGCACACCTGCAGTGATACATATTACCCTCTTAATGCCTACCAACACTTTCATTCAAAGATGGCAAATTACTAGTTGTGTCTGCAGAGTCTCCACAGCTTTGGTTTAGCCTTGAGCATTGCCTTTCAGACTAGGCCTTCGCCTCACTGTGATCTGGGTGAGCAACAGCATCGGCTGTGCTGGGAGACCCACACATCCAGCTCTCCTGCCTGAGGCTTTGCTCTGGTCCCACTTGCTCTTGGCTTGATGGGCGACCCACCCAGCATTGGCAATGCCAAAGGGCAAGTTTATGTTGAGAGTTCAAGCTAACTGAAGTGCTAGCTATCCTCTTGGGCCTCTCCAGGATTGCCCCAGGGATGCTGAATGAAAACATACCTGTTCACAGGCATGGGGATATATGGAAACCCTTGGCCAGTGGTATCACTTTTAGAGGTTACTGCTCTGAGAGGAGTAATGTCACTGGTTACCTCCACACAATGCATGCTGAATACCTGCTAAAATGTTCACAAGTTTCCAAACCCCAGCTCTGGACACCCTGAAATGTCCAAAGCCAGTCTTAATAACTGAGCTCCAAAATACTTCTCTTTGCCAACACACAGCTCTTGGGGAAAGTCACTCAATGCATGTAACAAGCAAAGCACCAATGTCAGGCCACCTCTTCATTAATCCTTCCTGCCTCAGTCCAGTAAAATCCAATCAAAGAGCTTCTTTTATAGACAGAGAAAGCCCTTTTTATCTGTAGTTACCTCAACATTACCAGGCAATACTAGGTGAGCACCCCTTTTCTTCCCATCTTCAGGGCCTAGAGCCTGTGCCCCAGATTTCATCCCTAAATGTGGAGGGGATTTGATTTCAGTGTCTGATTCCCAGTCTCCCTTGTGTGCCCTGTCTGGGAAAATTTCCAAGCTGCAACAATTCCAGGATTTACCACATGTGATGGCAAAAGAAACCTGCTTAGAGAAAGCTGGTGATTCCAGGGTCTCTCTGCAGCAGTGGTGACCGCATAGGGTGGGCTTTGTGTATGCAGCCACATACCCCATCACATTAAAAGGAACTATAAAAAAACACAGGGTAAAGCAAGTTTGTATTTAATGATTTGATGATGACTGGTTCATACCCAGGCAGAGGTCATTGCACAGAGGCTGGTGATGGCTGGAAATGTATAGAGAGTCAGAAGAAACAGCAAAACAAGGGCTGAAGAAATGACAGTTTTAATTGCTAAGGAAGGTGGGGTCCAAATGGTAAAAAGAGAAGGTGACAGGACAATGAAGAACAGAACCGGAATGATAAAATAATGAAGCAAAATATCCTGGCAAACACCAATTTCTAATGTGTGTAAAAGCTATGTCCAGAATTAGTTTACTGCCTTCCCTCAGGAAGAACCCAGAAGCTGAAGTCAGGATGTCAGCAATGTCCCTTGTCCTCTGTCACACAGAGGTGGTCCTGACCAGACCACTTGGTGCTTCGCCTGGTAAGACTGAGCAGGTCAAACCAACCGTCTGAGAGATTCGGCCAAATCCTTCCCCTTCTTAAGGTTTTGCATTTTTATATTGAATTTCCTTACAGTGATTTCCTACAGCTGTGCTATTTCTGTCTGGGTCTTCTCCTACTGTATTTCAGCTTAGTTAGGAAACATGCTCTGCTTCTTAATCGGCTCATTTGAGAGATTTCCATCAAAACCAGTTCTTTGAATGAAAGAGTTTCTTTGCAGATTGGAACATCTTCACTGGGCAGAGCGGGAGACATAAAGCTCAGAGCACAGCTGGACACAGAGCTGGAGCAGAGATTGCAAAACCAGTTTTGATTTAGTAAGGTAGGGTATTTTTAGTATCACAGACAGTTGTTATAATTTGCAGCCCATGATTTTTTCTTTTAATTGGATTGATGGACCCGTGTTAAATGAATTGTCTGTATTTTTCTATGCTTTGAGAGAATTGCATAAGCACTTTATGGATTAGTTTAAAATAGAAAAAAACTTATGAGCTCAGATGTTCATTGTCTCCATACATTGGATTATAATGTCCACCATGACTTCTCCTTTATTATTTCGCAAATATATCAGAATTGCTTTATTTCTGTTAGTTTTCAGTCCTAATTTTGAAGCAAAGCTTGAACCTTTACTGGATTATTGCAAAAATGAGATCACCTAAAACTCACTATATGTAAGAGATTTTATACCTCTAACACTGGGTGAAAAGTCACTCGATGCTTTTCAAGAAGAAGAAGTTTGATAAAAAAAGTATATCGCTGACAACTGTGTTACCCAATGTATATATTTGGTAACAAAAAGAAAGATCTATGCATGCTTTTCAACAAGAAAAGAATAGTTTGTTCTTTGTGTCCAGTTCTGGGCCCCTCAGGTCAAGAAGGACATAGAACTCCTTGAAAGAGTCCAGCGCAGGGCCACCAAGATGATAAAAGGAGAGGAACACCTTCCTTATGAGGACAGGCTGAGGGATCTAGGCCTATTTAGCTTGGGGAAGAGGAGACTGAGGGGTGACCTTATTAATGCTTATAAATATATAAAAGGTGAGAGTCAGGAGGATGGAGCCAGGCTCTCTTCAGGGATGGCAGCGTTAGGACAAGGGGCAGCAGGTACAAGCTGGAGCAGAGGAAGCTCCATGGGAATATAAGGAGGAACTTTTTCCCTGTGAGGGTGACAGAGCATTGGGACAGGCTGCCCAGAGAGGTTGTGGAGTCTCCTTCTCTGGAGACATTCAAACCGATATGGACACGTTGCTGTGTGATTTAGTCTGGGTGATCCTGCTCTGGCAGGGGGGTTGGACTAAGTGAGCTTTTGAGATCCCTTCCACGTCCTATCATTCTGCAATTCTGTGATTCCATGATTCCCTACTTTCTAATTGTTGAGTTAAATCTGTACAGGGGATTAAGAGGAGGAGGCTCATGTGGCTGAGATGTAGAATATGTTGTAAATTGGAGATCAGCTTTTTGATGATGAAGCATGCAGGATAAAAGGCAGGTTTTGGCAGGGGGTGGAGAAGAAGTCTTTGCAAATTGTTGTGTCAGCTGGGGAGAAATCTTGCTAGGAACTTTTCTCTGCTGCCAGATGATCTTTTTTTGGAATCTGAAAGAAAAAGAATAGGAGGTTATTTGCCCCAACTGAGAATATTTTACAATAGTTGCTGGTATAACAATGGATAGAAAAATAGACTGATCAGGGAACAAGGAATATATAATTGGCAAAAATTGCTCTATGGCAACCCAGCCGGGGCAACTGATAGCTTTAGGTAGCTGGTATTCAAGACTTTTGGAATTTTATACCTATTTGCATATCAAAAGCTGTAATTTTCCTTCCAGTTTCTCTGACTGAGCCCACCTGATTTTTATTTGCTTTAGTAAAAGTCTTCAGCTATTGGCTTTTCATATTAACTCTTCTTCAGCTCTTTCCTGAATTAGAGCTGCTATATTAAAAAGAAGGCAAACTTCTTCCTCCACCTCAAGCAAAAAGCTTTGGTTGCTTACTCTCCTATTCCTCCTTGAACTTTAAAATTTATGTTTTGCTGCATGGTGAAGGTTCAGAAACCATTTCTGTGCAAGTTCAGAAGGTGACTATGCTAAACAGCTTTTTTACCCACTCTAGCGTACGAACTCCAGTAGCAGAGACCACCCAAGGAGGAGGCTCTGATAAGCTTGGCTTTCAAGTAGGATTTCTGTTGACCAGTACTTATTCTTCTTCCTCCAGCCCCTTTTAGAACAGAGAACACATGAACAACACACCTACCATGAAGACTTCTGTCTAATTCTTTGTGGATGCGATGAGAACTTAAGGGACTGTGTCCAACTAAGGGCTTCCTCAGAGCAATGTGGTCACCAGAGGGTCAAAGCTGGTCCTGGTAAACAGGCAGATAGGATCACATGATGCAAGACAGAGCTTTCATAAATGCTAGAAAGCTGATGTCCACAGGACATATGAAGTATGCACAAAGGATGCTGGAGATCATGGAGTAACTTGAAGCGGAAGGTATTATTCAGTAGCTACAGATTTAAAGGGATAGAATAAATCCAGAATTTTCCATTATTTTGGGTAGAAGTGTAGAGGCTGTTTTACTGTTTTAAAAAATAATAATAACATCCAAATTCCATTAGCTGGTTCTGTGAGTACGCTATTTTGTGGCTAACTTTGTCCTTCCCTCTCTTCAAGTTAAGTCTCTCTAGAAACTGGAGAAAGAAGCCAGATGACTTTTCAGATGCTGATGATCTATTTATTTATTTATTACCTTGATGAAGTAACTAGGATACCAGAGCCTCTGATAAATTTCTCACTCATCTTGCAGTGCTTTAATGTTGTGGGGGTTTCTGTCAGTTGTACACATGCCGGTCTTGTGAGGTTTTCAAATGATTTTTTGGGAAACTGCAATATCATTTACAGCTGTCATGTTTGTATACATGGATAAACTGACTATCTAATTCACTCTTTGTCAATTAAACTGAGCTGAAGGACTGGGGATGGGGAGAGGATCAACAGTAACCTGAAAAGAGAAATTAAAGAAGTAATTTTTGGTAGAGCATCCTTTACAGGAGCTTGGCTGTCCAAGAGCTTTCCTACACCAAGCTGCATTTGAAATGAAAGTCTCCTCACTCTGGCCAGACATGGGCTAGCTACGGAGGACTCAATCCCTTGAGTACATTTGATTACATATTTGAGGTGATCTGTGCATGCCCACCAGCAGCTGGTGGTCTTGACCCTATAGATAGTCCTTTTCCTGTTGTCTTTAGATATTCCTTTTCCTGTTGTCTTTGGCAAATAATTTTTCCACAGATTATGACACACACACACACCCCCAATAGAACATCTGCCTTTGATTAAACGCATACAGAACTCTTTCAACACATACCCATTAATCAAACTTAAACTTTGCTTTTCAGCTCTCCTAGTTAGCCAAATTTTAGAATGATCTACTTTTTCTTCTACAGAGCAGCAGTTAAAACTTTACAGGGAGTTGATGCCTGGGAGGTGGATATGGAAACACCAAAGGGGTTTTTTTTTCCTATATATTCCCTCACCTGTACAATTCACTTTGGTCTAACGGGTGACCAGCTATTTGGGATATGAAAGCCAGGGCTGAACGCCTTTAAACCCAATGCTTCTGAAAGTTCCTCACTGCCAGCATTATTAAGTTCATTGCTGAGGAAAGAACAGCTTACTGCCTGCAGAGACAACTGCAAAGCTGATTTGGGAGCCTTGGGAAGAGACATGTGAGGGGAAGAACATATTCTGTCCACAGCTCATCCAAGTTTTGTCAGAATCAGCTGAAGAGTCAAGGTTGACAACTCCTTAAATATGAAAGTGGTAGAATGCAGGGTCAAAGTGTGCTAATTAGGTAACAATTAATTTTGAGTGACCTCTAGTGGTGCGTTCCCACAGTTTACCTTCAAACAGATAACTGGGTTCCTTAATGTTCAGGCACTAACAGTGGTACCCCAGCATCAGGGTAAATCGTCTGTAGCTGAACGGAGAGGCCACATCCCAGGTTTTCTAAGAAAAGGTCTGATAACTTGGTAAAGAAAATCAACGTGCTCTTTATGTACATCTTTCTCCTAAAAATCATTTCTTTTTACACCAATACAGCAGGACACTGGGGCCCAGTCTATGGTACACAAGATTTCAGGTTGAGTATGTCTGGGCAGCAGTAAGATTTTTACCAAATGCAGGCAAACTGTTATCAGCTTTAACCAAACCAGTATGGGGAATAAGATGTGAGATGATGGCTAAATCCATCTCCCACAGTGCTCATACCTGCAGCAGCTATAGCAAAGCCAGAGTGGGACTGCAGTCGTGGCTGTGCATCATGACCTGTGGACATGTGTGGAATGCAGCTGGGTGGGTTGAAAGTTGAAGATCAGAAGAAGAGAGCTGAGCATAGCAAAAAAAAGCAAGGGGTTTGCCACCTTGGAATGAAGCATTTATCTCTAACAGCTTCTTGGACTTTCAGGTGATATAAAACTATTTTTATTACCCTGACATTTGAGAATGCACCATCTAACAGGGGGTCAGCTGTGAGTGCTTTGCAGTGATTGTATTTACCACATTCCCTACCCAGAGGGAAGGAAGGAGAGTTATTAGCTAATTGGCCATCATATACACAGAGATCTGAAGGAATATCAGCAGCTCTGTTTCTTCTCAGAGTCTCTGTTGCAGCACTCCCACACACCCGGGATTCTTCCATCGGCACCCGTGCAAGCTAGGTATCTCCTTCCAAAAACAGAGCTGATACCCAGAGAAGTGTCAAAGTGTCGCCAGGTGGTGACCTCTTCTATTGAGACATAAGATGAGGTCCCTAACTACTTATTATTGCAAAAAAAAAAAAATCCCATGGGGTGATTGATAATATTAATTACTAGTTATGCATCTGAAAGTGTGGTTGGGATTGCCTGCAGAGACAGACTGCTCCTGTGGCCACCCTTGCTCTGCCTAGCATTGCCTTATAGGCCAGCATCTTTCCTTTGGGGAGACAAAACCACCTCTCAGAGAAGAGATAAATAGTTATTAAATCCCAGGAAGGTCAAAGTGTTTCCTCAAGATAATGCTGTGCAACAACTGGGGTGATGGGAGCGGTCCAGTCGGTGCTCAGGGTCTAATTGTGGGAGGTGAGGCTTATTGCTAAGTGCAAGATTCAGGTAAATGAGGCAAATCTTACATTTTCAAATGCTCCAGAATCAGGTAACAAATTAATCCCCTTAACATTTTCTTAAATTCTTACCTTGGGGAGAATTTTGAAGCACATCCCAGGCAGAACTGCCCAGTGTTTGTTCTGTAAATATAAGGGGCAGTAAAGCATGTCTCATGTGCACCGAGGACTTCAAAATCAACAAGCAAGCAATCATAGGCTGTAAAGATTTACTGCCTTCACAATTACAGTCCCACAACCCCATGAAAAGTCACAGTAAAATATATGAGTTAGTTCAGATGTACGGTTTTGCAGACTTTAAATTTGCACAGGTAATGATGCTGGCTTCAAAAGACATAAATATTCAAATAACTTCCTCCAAATGCACCAGACCTGCATGATGACATGTGACCTGTCATTGGGATGTAATTTTTATGAATGGTCTGTGAATTATTAGTACACAGAAAAGTCACTTTTTATTTGCACTCCCTATCTGCACCAGCTTTTTGATCAAGACTTTTGATCAAATTGTAGCTGACTGACAGTTTCCTTCACTAAAGAGATTTAAGTCCAAAGACACTGTTAGAATATATGACATAATTATTTTGCCTAATGGAAAAACATTCATTTTGATAGCAGTCTTAAATTACTGCTGCCTTAAAGGCAAATGCTTTAGTATATTAAGGATTCGAAAATTGGCTGATTAGTGGTGTAAATCTTGAGCAGGGAGGGTAAGGAAAGCTTCTATTTGGTCCATTATTTAATTCATGATTGAAAAACTTGCAAGTATTTAATCCTCTCTTTTATTTATTGCGTTTTTCTCATGCATACATGTCCTGCTTGTCTTACGGGCCAAATTTATTTGTTTCTTTCTTAATTAAAAATCTTCTAGCTCTTTTATTTCACGACTAACAGGATATCCAATAGTACTCCATGGACAGTGCAGAAAGTTCTGCTAAATACCAAAAAAATCGGTATTTTTAACCTTTTGAAAGTGAAAGTATTTCTGTAATTAAAGCTGGTTCTGTAAGGTAAAAGGTCACAGTAATTTATTTTAAATATATATCTATTAAATCTCAATTATTCCCTAATAATGGTCATGTTTGGGTTTAATATCAGTGGGAGATGGTTCTCACTAGCTGACTTGGCGCTGGGGCAAAGTTGTTATCCTTTCAAAACATACAAAGGAAAAAAGAAATGAGGTCCTAGCTTGATGGCAAGATAAAATGAACTAATTTGATCTCTTCCTCTAGAATCTTACCAGTCTGAGAAGACTCCTAAATCTCTCCTACTTGCACTCAATGGTTGCCTGTGGTGTGATGCATGTGAGTTTGCACTTAACCAGCTTTGTGCTGATCTGCTCTTTTTTTCTGCTCTCTACCCCAGAGTGGGAGAAACACGGTTAAACACAGGAGTTGATAAACACTCTTGAAGTGAAATTTCATTTTTCAGAGCAAGGTGGGGCAGCTCTGAGAAGCAGATTTGCCTGTCAGAGGAGAATTGCTATTCAGTGGTACTGACTGCAAGCAGAAATAGGCATGAGGAATGTAGACAACGGTTTAGCTTTTTAAAAAAAGACAGAAAATAAGCAAGACTCAGGTTCAGATTTCTAGACCTTATTAGAAACTTCTATAAAACTATAGAAATAGAGAAAATTTATTTGTACAGCTCCTGTGGGTCAGCACAGCGCTTGCAGTGCGATGGACCTGCATTTTGGGGAATAAGTGAGACCTTCTCATACAATTATGCCCAGAAGTGAAAACCCCATGAACTTTCCTAACAATTACATGTCAGTACAGACCATAGTCTCCCCAATCCACCAGGTACCAGGGGACGAGCTCTGTGAGCAGACCGTCAGCCCTCCCCTCCTGCAAAATCCTCTGGGTGTAAAGCAAATTAAGAGCAGTTAGGGGTTCTGTGCATCCCTTGAACTGAACATCCCTTATCCACTTAAACCAGAGGTGACTGTGCAGAAGTTGGTGGAGGTTGTATTAGAGCACAGTGGAAATGCAGGAATTTTTAGTGATTCTGCCCTAATCTCCTGCTAATTGGGTAACATGGAGATGAAGAAAGGAACCTGGCAATACACAGAGGGGTGAAAAGCTGTTCTCATCCATAAGTGTGCTTATTTACTGATTTTAAGGGAAGTACATAACCTGAATCTTGGGTTTCTTTGGGTTATAATTTAAGTTTGCAGCAGTATGGCAGGCTCAGCTGAAACTCCAGGCTTTATTAGGATCTGAGATGAGAGCTTTCCAGTAAATAAAGTGCAGCTTTGAAGCTGCATCTTCACAAAGATCAACTCTGTCTGCTGCATCTGTTTTGTGGGGATTGTTGCTTTTTCTTTTTTAATTTGTTATAAAAATAGGATTTTAAAAAAAAATAAAATTCAAAGATAAAAAGCCGTGTGTGACAGACTTCCCAGGTGAATGCACAGAGAGAAAGATTTCGAAAACTTCTTATTTTTGAACAGCGTTTTATGTGAATGCAGTGGGAAATACAGCTATGCAAAGGAATTTTCGCTTACCAGTAAACCTAAAGTTTACAGATTTATGCTGCAGTTGAAGTGCTCAAAGTCTCAGGCTTTCTGCAGTGAGAGGGATGCTGAAGTCCTTGTAAAGCCTCTGCAAAACATCATGTGTCTACCACAAATTCCTGAATAGAACAATTTAAGTCGCATCTCAGAAACCAGCTAGAAACTCTGAATTTCTGGCATGCTTTAAATGACTGTGCTTGTTGTTATGGTAATTCTATGAAAAAGACTCTCAGAAATCAATTTCTTGTTTGTGTATAATTCCCCATACTGAGAAGGAAGCTGCTGGATGTTGGGTAGATGAAGGAACTGCCACTAGAGAAGCTGTTGGGCTCAATTTAAGCCTACAAAATGTGCCAGCATTTAGAAATCAATGGGCTTGATTGCACCATGTCCGGAGGGTGGGAGGGAGTGAAGATGCTAATGGCATCTCAAAGGTTATCTCACAGCATTTTGGTCATAAACTGGGATGTGCTAAGCCCCAGTAAGGGCAAGACCACAGCCTGTGTTTACTGTGAGCTGTTAAACTATAAAAATGAGACCAAACGTCAAGCTAGGTTGGAAAGCAGCATTGGTGATGCCAATAGGAAAAGAAAGAGTCAAAGCTGATTTAACCAAGACAAAAACCGTGCTGAAGTGGTAACAGTGTATTTGTTAAAGGTATAATTGGCCTGAACAAGGGCAAAGAAACCGTGGAAAAACAATAGCAGGGGTTGGAAGAGCAGGAGTGATTTTACATGTGGAAACCTGGGCATGAGCTGCATTCAGTGTGCCCATTAAAAATCCCCCAAACCATGGGATTTACTTCTAAAACTGGCAGAGGGAATAGAGTTTTTCCAAACTGTGCTTGTCCAAAGCCTGGCAGCAACATAGGAGTCAGGATTTAAAAAAAAAAAGACTAATGCTGACTGAACTCACACATACGTGCCTATTGAAGTATGAAAGATTACCCTGGGGGTGAGCCAGTTACCTGCAGGATTTCAAAGAAGAATGGATTGAGTCCTGCAGAGAATAAATAGTATTTTCTGGTTTTTTGGATGACATACTAATACCTGGGAGGAATTCAGACGAGTATTTACAAAACCTTGAGGAAATTCCAACACGTTATAAAGCTATGCTTTAAAGGGAACAAAAATAAGATAGTAGATGTGGGACATTTTATTTTATTTTATTTTATTTTCCAATCGGCCTAAAAACAGGTTCCTGGCCTAAGTTTCAGGAATAAAGGCTTTAAAAGAGAATGTGAAAAGCATGGAGCGTGCAGAAGGACCTCAACCTGTTGTTTTTACCCATGTCAAATATCTCTCGTGGAAGCTCCAAATTATCACTGCTAATTAGGTTGATGTCTTTTCTGATACAGGCAACATAAAATAGATGTGAACAGAACATTAAAATAGGATTTTTGGATGCAGACAACAACAAAAAAAAATCCAATACTTTTAATCTAATGGCAGCCTTTAATTTGGGGTTATCCAGGACAACCTTAAACTGTAATTTTTCTGAAGGAGAAAGCTCTGTTGCTTCCTAAGACTGTAGGAGCAAAAAGTTCCTGGTCATTTGTCTTTTAGATCATTATCAGCATCTGGAACTACAACTAAATTTTTTAGAGACTTGCAGTCTCTTTTAGGAATGAATAAATTCTGTGAGCATCTATTTTAAAAAATCCTCTTGATGCAGATAGGAAGAGTCCAGCTCAGGTCCACCAAGATGATGAAGCCCCATTCAAGACCTGCTGGAGAGCGGCTCTTTGGCCATGTCCATCCACTCCCCAGACTCAGGAGAAGCAGGGTCCTGCACATTGTAGCAGTCTTGCAGCCTGTGCGTTCAGCAGGAAAAGAAAACATTATTGTCCTCAGTTAATTGCTTCTTTGTGACAGAATACACTTCAAAGATACTCTAGTCTCAAGTGCATCTTAGCAGAGGAAAACCCATATTACTGAGTTTAAAACCCCCTCTTTCCAGCTACGCAGATGAATAAATTCCATATAATAGAATATTCTCCACCGAGCAGCTCCTCTGCATGTCAAAGTGGAATGTGAAATTAGTTTGGGGTTTAGTTGGGGTATTTTTTGTTTTGTTTTTTAAAGTACTGTTTTAATGAGGTGTTTAGTTTAGCACATTTGGCTCCTCCAAATTACCTCAAGGGGATTCATATGTTAACGAACTACACAGCTGTTGTTTGTGAAACCAGCCTAGCACAAGCAGAGCATGTTGTGCAAAGATTTAAATGCTCTGTTGGAGAGGTCACTGCACTCCTTTGTCTGCTGTCAGTTATTAATAATGAGCCTACTACTTAATTTTAAACACTGAGTTATTATTCTTTTTTCCTTTCTTTTCAAACACGTTTCAGAGTGGCTCATTTTGGTATTTGGGTTGAGATCGGAAGTTGCAATCAAAGGGTGACCTGATTTTATGCAACTAGTGAAATATTTTGGGGTGGAGAAGATTGGCAATGAAGTTTCAGGCTTTGGTGGTGGCCTGAAGAGGCTGTATTGAGCAGAGATAACGTTTGCAATGGTAATTGTTTTATAAACATGCCCTGATATGCTTCAAAAGCTTTAATTCTGAATTTCTTAAATTAAGCAGGCTTTGCTCCTGGCAAGCAATAAACTGTTTTCATTTTAGACTATGTCACTTTACATTTAAGGAAATTAATAACTGGGAATGGTGGAAAAAAAATGCTGTTTGGTAAACAAGGGCAAAGAGACTTCCTTTTATTTCAATTCAAGTATCCAATTAAAACCAACAGAACTCATTGAAGAATCCCTTGATTTTTAAGGTCCAGAGTGACAGGATTTCTATGCTACACCAGGAATGCCAGTTCTCACCATCCCATGGGAAGCAGGGTTGGCCCAGTGATGCACTGGCAATGCTCTGCTCTTCCTGGAGCCTGCCATGGCTGCAACACAGCATTGGAAAACCCCTCTGGCAGCAGGTTGTCCAGAAGATGTGGTTTGGGGACCGCTGCTTCAATAACCACTTGCACACGGTGGATTTCCTATCCTTCTGGCTCATAAATCCTTTCTTCATTTAAATATCTGTGTTTGGTTTTCTTTGTGGGCTTTATTACTGAAAATAATTTCCCTGATTAATCATTAACATCAGAACAACCTCTGCTGGCAGGTGGAGATGGAGCTCTGCTCTCAGAGGCAGAGCTCATCGAAGGATTTGGTTTTGATATAGCTACTCAATCCAGACTTCTTCCCCCTCCCTCAAAAGCATTAGACTAACTTATAGTATAATTAGACATACTTATAATAAGAAACGATATTTTGTCTAGAATTTAGGTAGAATATAAAATAGACATACGACTGGAGCTTTGCCCATTTTAAGCCCTGGGTGTTGGCACTGAAGTGCTGAGAACTTCTGTCAAAGCAACTGCAAACGTGGAGCGACTTTCTTGAATGCAAAGCAAGGATTTCATCTAGGCCTCCGTGATACTGTTCCAAAAACATAATTAAGCTCAGAGCAGAGAATAAAGGTTTGGCCTTGATGGAGATGGAGAGGTTACCTTCTTAAAAGAAAACAATCCATGGTATGGGAAAAATACAGTAATGGTTAACCAATGTCCTTGTGTTATTATTTTATAGATGGGAAACTGAGGCACCAAGTGTCCCTGAGACCCAGCTCTCCCAAGCTATTTCGCTTGGGAATAGCATCAGCGATCAGCACAAGCTCACAGCCCCTTTTTCAGACTGTGGGATGCTTTCCATCCTATGCCCACACAGCCATCTGAGAAGGACAGGAGGGCTGACAGTTGCTGTCACATAGAGTCTGTGCTTATCGAATGGTCATTTTTCCCCAAGGAAGTGGGTCAAAATCAGCCATTCATTCAACACAGGCTGCTGAAAACCATCCTGGCACAATGTTTGTACTTAGATGCAAAGTGAGGAACTGGGCTGTTAAAATCGGGATATACTGAAACCAGTCGGGTCCTTCTGCTTCATTTTCCATTCCATACTCTGTGCAATGGAAGCACACTGAATGCAGCATGCAGGCTGCTAATAGGACTTTACAAGTCCTTGGTGCACAGGTATTTGTAATACAGTGAATAAGAGGCTGTTCCCTTGCTCAGCACGGAACGAGAACGACTGCCGGTGAGGGATGAAGTCACCTTTCATTTTGGGCTCTTTTATCTAAAAAGGATAAGATTTTCTAAGGGCCTGGGTTTGCCACATATGCTCCCAAGGAAATAGCTGTGAAACCCAACCTTTCTAGCAGGTAAGGAGCCTGGAAGCACCTTCACACCTTCCTGCCCATCATTTAGCCCAGCCACTCATTTTTGGCTGACGAGAAACTCTTCTTCTCCAGAGGACAGACCTTGTCCCCACTGTGACTTTACAGCTCCAGTAGTTTTATAGCTGTCTTCTTGGATGTGATAGTCCTTACCCTAGGATGGATAATGGGTCAGCAGACACCACTAATGATTTCAGGAACAACAAATACTTCAACAGGGGATGGATGGCCGGACCAGGGGAGGGATTGGTATTAGGGAAAAAATCACAGTTTTCCTAAAAGTAGAAACCCCTAGCCAAGAGAGGAAAAAAAATTCCTATGAATATTTGAGTAACACAATTAGAGGGTTTTACTGAATAAGTAATTACCATTTTCTAAATATTTCTACTGACAAGGCTAGCAAAAGGCTAATGACATCTGGAGGCAGAAGCCCAGTAGAAAGGAACTTCGTCAAGTCCCTCAGAGGAGAACGTATCTAGTGGTAAAGGTGCAGAGCCATCTCACTCATGGCCACGTCACATGGCACCTAGCACATAGAAGCACCTTCCCATTTATGTGAGTGAGCACTGATGGTTGTTAGACCCTTGTATTTAAATACTAATAGCTCACCGATGCATCCCCACTGATGCAGGGTGTCATTTCTGACAAAAACCCCTGCTCTCTTCCTGTATCAAAATGCACTTATTGTGCAGTAATTTAATGACATTGCTCTTCCTTTTTATGAGCTCTCAAAATATCTCATTAAGAGTTTCACAAATTACCACAATAACTTATGCTGACACGCTCATTTGTTCTCATCTCCCAACAAATCTGGCGGACGACTTTAATAGAATAAAGCAGGGATTTCCCAGGCTGTGTGATTCAGCATCCAGTTTCAGGAGTGAACACCTCGATGTTATCTTGAGCTTGAACATTTGATTAAGCCAAGGTAGGAGATGCGATTTTAGAGGAGCTCAGATGAGAGCTGTGCATCGCTCCGTGATGCCAGCCTGAGAAAGCTGCTGGAATGTTTTTCCTTCTCCCCCTCTTTCTCTCAGATCTACTATTTCAGCACTCTTCGCCATCTGGTGAAACACTTCAGAGAAGAAAACAGTCTTGCAATGTCTAATTTTTGCCATGTTTTTTGGAACATTATTTTAATGATCTTTGTGTCATTTAAGTATGATTACTTGTCCTCCAAGGCTTTTCCTGTTTATGCTCAAATAGTATTGGAGCATAGCCAGGCACACTTTAAATGAAATGGCACAAAATACTCCATTTTTATCATAAAATCTTAAAAGCAGCGTTTACAATTAGGGTACGTGGCTGGTGCTTTGCATTCTGGTAGGGCTGGGGTGGGGTTTTTTTGTTTTGTTTTCATCTTATTGTAGTAGTAGATAAATAAAATTAATTAAACAAGCATAATTACCAGTTAAATTTTACAAAATACTGCAGAAATGAGGGCCTATTTCAAAGGGGTGGTAATGGTGTAAATAATTAAGTCAAATTGTTTTCATTTTCATGCTGCATATTGTTTCCTTCAGCCTGTAATGGTACAAGGCGAAGTATACGCAGTGCTAGAACTAGACAAATAGTAGATAAATTTATTCATAAACACTTTGTGGATTGTAATTAGAAGTTCACTGCAGCAGCTTTCACTAGTCTTTATTTTTCTTTTTTCCCTCTAGTTTCTGTAAATATTTGCCTGGGTTATTTTTTTGCTTTGAAGAACATAGACAGAAGCAGAATAGCCCACAAAATATTGTGAAATCATCTTTGCTTCATGGCTGGGATGGTGATGGGATCCCAAGCAGTGTTTGTGCCCATCGGGCAAGCAGAGATCTCTGCCCCTGGCATGTCCGGTGGAGGCTGTGGGGTTGGAGGGGACTTTTTTGGGTCAGGGTGAGATGACTTTCCCTTCTTTCGTTGCTTAATGCCCTAAACAGAGTTTTTGCAAGCAGGAGGTACAAATTACCCAGCAGATATTGCCAACAAACCCCCCGAACCTCGGGAAAAAGTGAATTCTGCTGGAAAATGGAGTCCGGAAAATGAAATTATTGTGCAGGGTAAGTACAGCACTGAATATAAGAGGAGAATATGATCGCTTCAGTTCAGTGCCAGTGTGCCTCTCTTTGGTGTAGAGCCCCAATAACGCGGGGTGACACCAGCTCCAGAGATCCTCTGGGGGTGGGTGCTTACCACAGCAAGGCTTTGAGTGCCCAGTGATGGTACGGAAAGGAGTGTGCAGGGAAAGCATCACCTTGGGTTGTAACCTGTTGGTGTAACCACCTCTCAGCTTATTTTGAGAGGAGTATACATCTATTCAACTTCCAGTTTTTGAAAATTCAACAAGGTAGACTCAGGTGAAACCCACAGAATAATTCTGCCATCATTCAACAAGCCCTAAATGCATTCACGTTTAATAAAATCGGAGATAGCAGTAGGATTGCCTGTACTTGCTCAGGTGAGAGGGACCTTATCCTGCCCCAGTGCGTCCCCCCCAAGGATCCCATCAGTGTTATTAAGCTGTAACGTGAGCAGCAGAAAAGGCTGTGCTTATCCCTTGCAGCTCTCATCCGTGGGTTAGCCTTGCAACACGTCGATACCTCCATCAACACATGAGCACCAGGCAATGTGAACTGGTAAATGCAAAGCTCTGGATGGGGGTGTGTGTGTGTGTGTATGGCGGATGTCAAAACCTCCGTGAGTCTGCTAATTCCTTGTGTAAGCTGCAAAATATCGTGGTGCTTTCATTCACCTCTTGCTGTAGCAGAGCGCAGCTTCTGCATAGCACTACTGGCCTCTGCTGCTGGCATGGGAGAGGAGAGAGGCTGTACGGGGACTTACCGTGCTTCTGCTTCTCCAGAGGGCCTCCTGATCCCTGCATATGAGCTGGAGGAAAAGCAATCTTTCATCTTTACCTTATTTTCATGCTTACAAATAAAGGTCAAGGCTCCCGTGCTGTAGTCAACGCTGTACTAGCTTTAAACAACCGCCCTGAAATGCGATTGTAATTAGTTTCCTTTCAATCTTGATGTGAACAGTGATCTTAAAATGCCAGGACTGTAGCAGTGCATATGATTAACAAGCACACGGGAAGGCAGTCTATGGAAAAATATGGATAGAAATGAAAAAAAATGCAAATGTTGCACTGCTTTAAATTTTATTATCCTCTCAGCTCTTCATAAAATACCGTAGACATCGTTTGATTATATTTTTAGTCTAGGGAATTAATTTTTAACAAGGGAACTCGTTTCTGTCTTATGATTACTCTTCTCCGCAATGGCCTGTAGGTCTGAACTAAAAAATCACAGTTTTAATTGAGCTAATGATGCCCAGAACTCAAATTAATCTCACTTATGTGTGTGTCATGCCATGCAATATGTGCTATAGCTGCAGGCAATGTCTGCATCTTTTCATACCAATGATTTCTCCAGGAGACCGAGGGTGTAAATCCTGGGGGATAAGTCTGCATCCCGCTATTGCCACCGTCTGGGAGACTCCTTGGAGGTGTCCGATGTCTTTGCAGCCAGTGGAGGGGAAGGAAAACCAGCAAAACCAGTGATACTTCATCATCACTTCTCTGTTTTCACCCCAGCACTTTCAAGAGCGTGACTGTAGCTCGCAGAAGAGCCAAGATGGCCATGGGGATGGGTGCTGAGCACCATGCTCTGGCCACATCTGCTCACAGCCCCTGGCCCAGCTCCCATCTGCACCCACGGATGGCTGGAGGCTCCTCCCACAGAGACATCGATTCCCTTCCCTCGCTGAGGAAGGACAGCAGGGCTGCTCCTCTGCTTGCAGCAGAAGTGGGTAGGGGGAGAGGAAAAGAAGAAATTAAATGGGGACTATTTTGCTTGTGAAACTAGCAGGCTACCTTTTCTAGCTGGGAAAACACAGGGGTTTATTTCCAACTGCCAAGAAAATTCACTTTATCAAGGTAACAGATCTTTTGGAAAAAAAAAAATACAGGGAAAGAACAGAACCAGAAGGCCATGGCAGAGGCACAGAGGGTTTGTTTCTACCCTGAGATAAAACACGAGGAGAGCATACGGAGAAGGAACATGGTTTAACACCCTGCAGGCTAGCTCGTCCTCAGCACCCTGACCTGGGGATCTTAAGCCTGGCTTTATCCTTTGAGCCCAAACTCCACACCAATACCTACCTGAACATTAATTTATTCTCTTTTCCAAGAAATTTGGACTTGGATACCACTGTTTTGGAAAGGCGTCATATCCTGATCCAGCTGAAAGACCTTCATAGTATGTGGTACCCAACACACAGAGAGCACAGCTCTGCTTGTTTACCTGATCCTGTACTTTTCCTCCAGATGACCTGGGCTTTCAGTCTCTGCCCTGAAATCTGTTTTCAACCAAATGGTGAAATTCCAATTGTTTGTTTTCAAAAAGTTTCTGTTTTGTGATGAAAGATGTGACCTTTCTCACCAGCAAGAGACTTTTCTGATTGATTAGTAAACATGAGGTAAAATGCGGGAGCACGCCAGTGTTAACTTGATACTGCCACAGGCTCTGTGCATCACATATTTCTGCTTTATTTTGAACATCCTGTTAATGAGAAAAATATTCTAATCAAAGAAATGTGTTTCTTTCGATTCTCTTCAGAGTGCTATTTGCAGCTCCAGAATGGCATGCTCAATTATGTCTGTTTTATTCCTAAATTAGGGGGGAAAAAAGCTTCAGAAAATGATTAAGTAAGCCTCTTAGCAACTGTTAAGCAACATCCAGTATTAATTATTTAATCACTTTTTTATTATTTTTCATCAGGTAAGAAGAGAATAACACACTCGCTCCAAGGATTTCTTTTCCCAAAACACCTTCCCACACCAAAGCAGGCTCTTAGAGCAGGCACAGGGTGGGCAGACAGGCAGAAACTTTCTCTTAAAAGCTGTTGGTGGGACCGAGAACCAGAAGCAGCATTTCTCTACATGCTCTGGCACTTGGGCAAATCCCTGGTAAAGGGTCATTTCTAGGGACTGCTCACACAAGGGATGTGCAAATGCTGCAGACAGCAGCAGGTAGGAGCAGACAGCAGCTCCTCAGGGTGGACGTGCCCTCTTTGATATTGGACCTTGGGGCTTTTTTTTTCAGGTTTTCTTTCAGCCGGAGCAGTTGCCTACCCTTCAGATGATTATTCATTCATCTCAGCTCTCCTCAGCTGCTGGGAGAAGCCTCCCACCCCACTATCGCATTGCATTTCGGGGAACCCACCCGTGCTGGGGCTTCCCCTCCTGGTGCTCCCCGCTCTGCATCCCCGCGGAAGCACCAGCCCACGCTCAGCTTACGGACAAGGCAGCAGAAACTGCTGATCACTGATGCCAAGATTCCGGATCCATCACGGCATCTTCAGGAGACCGCTCGAGGCAAGAAGGCTCCTGAGGTTTCCTGAGAAGAGGCGAACAACGTCAGCACAAAATACAGCGACGCCGGCTGCTCGCGGAGCGTTGGCAGGGGATTCACTGAGCGTTGGGGAGGGGGGGGTCATGCAAAACAGTCCTGTTTCCCAAATTCCCCATGAGCCAGGCTGAATTAATTCCTCAAATATAATATATTCTGACAACATTGGCTAAGATGGCACCAAAGTAAACTTAACAGTTAGTATTGTTCCTTATTTTTTCCTTCTTCTTTTGCAATTAAAACTTTTTTCCTCAGCTGCTTTTGAGCTGCGTGCTGATACCTGCACGGACATGCAAGGGAGGTTGTGCACATTTCAACCATGAAATGGGCACACCTATTTCCTAAGTGCATCTCCCAATCATTAATATTATTGCTATTTTTATTGCTCTTTTTATAAAATGCATCTGGGCAAATATTGCGAACTGAAGAGTGAATGGCTGAATGAGAAGAGTCTAGAAAATTCCCTCTGCAAGGGGCAGGAGGGCAAAGGATTGTGGAGCCCATCAATTACTGCCATAATACAAACCTACAATATGACATCAATGGCATTCTTTTCCAAATCCTGCAAATTGCTGACTGTTTTCTTCTTCTTTTCTCTGGAGTCAGATCTATGCACTCACCACTACACTCCGTATCGGTGGGATACCGAAAATCACTTGGTGGCTTGGCTCCATCACCAGATAAATTATTATAATCTCACAGAATCACAGAATCACAGAATTACCAGATTGGAAACGACCTTTAAGATCATCGAGTCCAATCATTCCTTTCCTATGCTAAACCATATCCCTAAGTACCTCATCTAGTCCACATGCAAATTTTTTCATGCTTTCATCCTTTTCAGCATTATCAGCCAGACCTTACACCACTGAACTACCCTCGATGAAGCCCTCTGATGCCTGATATGAGGTTCTCTCATCCTAACTTCTGCTAGGACAGACTGTACCATCATATCATCACGCTTCTCTACCTGTCCAAGACCAGCTCCTCAGGTTAGAAATAGTCATCGATGTCAGGACTGATGCTTATAAACATCTTTGTGCAGCAAGGACCCCACTATCGCTGACAGGTTTATACTTGATTATATTGATTTATTTACCTTCAAGGACACATACTTCTTTCCTAAACTTTTTTTTAGAAGTATTACCACGAAATAGTTCTTCCAAGAGCAAAAAAGAATTCTCATTATTTTAAAGTCCATTCAAAAGACTTTGCATGTCATAAAATACCTGTGTCTTCAGGGCTAAGCTTTTTGCTGCCGAAAACAGTCCCCCTCTGTACATAAACACTGAGTCCAACACTCCTTTTTGTGCAGTTCATAATTTCACTCATACAAAAACTGTTTACAGCAACTCCATCAACTGTCACTTAACAGTGTTTCCAATTCCAAGTACACCAAGATATAATTAGTTCCTCACGGGGAAGTCATGAGTTACGATGAACAACTAGTCAAACTACTTAGAGCAGAGAAGAAAATGCTGAGAAAGACGAGCTAAGGACAGCAGTAACCATCAGCAGGACGAGTACCTGGTACACAACAAGAAACTTTTCGATTTGCACTGGATGCTGCTCCTTGGTGAGTTCACGTCCATCTGTCAGCTTCACTTGGGACCACACTCCCTGATTCAAACCGATAGCAAGTATCCGAGTCAAATAAGTGAATATTTTTGCTAAATGTTGTCTGTCACATCATGTTATTCCACTTTGGTTTCCTCACCATATGTACTAACATGATGTGGTGTAACATAGCATGATGCAGCGGAAATGATTTAATGTGACATGACAGGAAAACATTGCTGCAGCCTTCGGAATAAACACCTGCTTTTGGCAGTGATTTTATCTGCTGGAAGCAGCTTCTTAAAACATGTAACCTGGGTCCTGCTGAAGTACGTCGCACTTTGCTGGCTGTATAGCTCTAATGCTTTCCATACCATGTACACTGTTCATCTTCTTTTATTCCAGAGGCCATGTTCCCTTGTAGAGTTGGGGCTTATTTTGGAAGGGAGAGGGTGTGTTCTTTTCATAGATGGAAAAATTCATCTTAGAAAAATGGGGGGGGTGAATGGAACTAATCTAAACCATGAACAGAGACATAGACTGAAAAAGTTCTTATGAACTTTTCTATGAAAGTTCTGCACCAACATGTGGAAGAACTTCTTTACCGTGAGGGTGAGGGAGCCCTGGGACAGGCTGTCCAGGGGGGTGTGGAGTCTCCTTCTCTGGAGAGATTCCAGTCCCGTCTGGACGCCAACCTGTGTGACCTGTCCTAGGGAGCCTGCTCTGGCAGGGGGGTTGGACTCAACGATCTCTGGAGGCCCTCCCAACCCCTACAATTCTGTGATTCTGTGATGGAATGAAAACGATGTCTCTATTAAAAGGAAAGAACATAGTTAGCCACAGGTGAGAATAACAACACTAACAAAGTTTAGGAGACTTGTTCTTACTTAAAAAAATTCTTCAGGATGTTCTAAATGAAAACTCATGTCTCCATGCAGAAATATGGACACAGGTAAGGCAAACATTTAACTGTTAGTTTTGTGTTTGTAAATGTAAGTTTTATGAATGGGAACATTTTCAATAAGAAAAGCCAAGGCTTGGGTGAGCCTTCCTAGAATTTTCGTTCATTATCTTTGTCCTGACTGATGGAAATATTAGCAGTGGGAAATAAAACTGCTGCTAGTTTAGCTATTTAAAAAATAAATTCACTGATTCATATTGAATAATATTCTCTCCTTCCAAAAATCCTTCTATCTGTGTGCGAATGCATGAAAGCTAATTAAATTGGCAGCCATAGCTCTGTACTTCTCTTTTGGAGGACCTTCATCTCCAGCTAGAAGTGCTTCATCCTCCAGGTCCTTGTTACAGAAGTGTTTCTCCCAAGCAGAGGGAAGGGGAATGAAACACCAGTGACCTTCAGATCATAACATCACAAAATTCAAAACAGAGCTGTTTTTCAAAAAAAAAAGAAAGAATTCAGATCACCATGATCTCTTCAGAAGGAAGAAAACTGAGCCCATGAAGTCAGATACGTGGTTTCTGCAGGCTGGAGCTTGCAGAGGCTTTTGGCATGTTCCCAGCATACCTGGCACCTTCAGAAGAAAAGCCTATGTCTGTCACTGGGTACCAATAAAGTTTCTACCAGCTGTCCTTCCTGCACCTTGCCTGGAATAAGGCTCCACCTTGATCCATGGCATACAACCCTAATGTTACATTTCAAAAGGCTCCACAAATAAGGGCTTGGGGTTGTGGTTAGAGAGGAGGAAAGAGTCTGATTGATTGCACAATGTCTGTCCTCCTGCAAGGAGTGCCTTGCCATGTCCACACCGTGGTGGCCCTGGGGCCCCCTGGGATGCTCCGCTGGCCGCTGCCAGCCCTGGTACTCCTCATCAGGAAGGGGAGTTATACCGGCTGCAGGTCTGATACAAGGAGAGCCAAATCCTGTGGTTCTTCCAAATGCAAAGCACCTTTTGACCTTCAGTAAAAAATAAATGCTCAGAGGGATTGGGCAAAGCAGATATTAATTTATAATAAAAATGAGGACACCATCGCCTGTATTTTTACAACAGTCCTGAAGAGCTCCCTTGCTATGTGAGTCCTGCAAGTTGGCAATGTATTTTAATGTATTTATTTGATTATGCATTCATTCTTTCATTCATTCATCTATTCAGTCATTCATTCAGACACTTGTTCATTCATCCCCGTCCTTTTGCAGGAAGAGAACATAAGCCAGCAGTGGCATACTTCTTCACTGTCCTGATTTACAGCGATGTCTCTGAGTTTGTATCAATAAATCTCTTTGGCCCTCCTCAATCCAGCATTATCCCTCATTAGTGACCAGGATTTAAAAAAAGGATTAAAAAACAATATCAGATTATAGATAGATAGATAGATTAGATAGATAGATAGATAGATAGATAGATAGATAGATAGATAGATAGATAGATGTATTGGTTGCGGTGCTTTGATTGAAGTGCTGGGTTGCTGGTGGGGTTTTGCTTTTATTTCAGACCTCTCATATTCACAGTTCTCTACACCTTGCAACAATTTTCCCAGGAAATACCCTTTATTAACTGGACCAATTAATTTTGCTGTCCATACTGAATGATAAGGTCCCCATTGCCCTCCTGATGCCTGCTTAGTGGCTGCCAAAGTAGAGGGGGGCTCTGGTGAGCCTGGCTCTCCCATCTGTCTTCATTGCCTCTGCGAGACCTTTTGGTGTTTTCTGGCCCAGGGAAATTTATTTAAAAGCAACCTTTCTGGGAGGGTCATCCCTGCTCTGATTGCTAGCAGGTAATGACCACATGGGTTGTGTCTAGAATTACCTCACCATCACCATGTGTCTTGGACTGAAAACATTCATTTGATCTGTTTCTGAGTTTGAGTTAAACGTAGGAATATTTTCTCTGAGGAGGACTGAGATGAAGGGGAACTACTTTTTGAGTTGGGATTCCTCACACTCTAATAGCTACTGCAATAATTATTTTTTTCCCCATATCTCTGAAATACCCTTAATTAATCTTGCAGACAACTTGCAACATAATTGTGTCCCTAAACTGTTAACCTTGAAAAATACTTGACAGTGTACTAACATCTCAGAAACTCATTATCGTGGGAAATATAATAAATCCATAAATATCCTAGTTTTTTCTCAAAAGTCCCAGAATAATCCTTTGTTCTCAGTCCTTTTCTTTTTTTCCTTTAGGTTTTTGGGGTTTTTTTTGACCTGGTGGCAGGAGATGCAGGAGAGAAAGAGTGCATGTTAGAAAAAACTAATCAAATAAGCGGTTTGGAAGAAAAGATAGCTATGGATCATGTATAACACAACATCTTTTATAAGAAGGAGATGTCCCTTGCGTTTCTCACTCATTTGCATGTCTTCAGGGTGCAAGAGGACAGAGGCACTGGGTGGCACAACCTGCCACCTGTAATCGGGTCAGAACTACTCCCTGGTAAACAAAAAAGACAACACTGCAATTCATATAGTGCAGCGCCATAGCTGGCCTGCAGTTGCAACCCCTTAAATAAACACCTCTGATTTAAAAAGAATGATGATGCCGTATCAATTGACAATGTTCTTAAATGCCATGTTCACTTTGGCTGGGAAAATGAGGAATTTAAAATACATGCATTCCTCTGACACTAGTGACTTTATTAAAGTCAAGGAAATCCTGAATAACTGAATAACTTTAATTAAAGTTATTACAATTTCTGCTACTTGTTAGTCTTTCCAAGCTCAGATGCTCTGTTATATTTAACAGTCTGGCATAGACTGCTGTTGATAACGGAGATGATGGTCCTCTTCCAGGCCTGTCTGCTGTTCTTACTATGCTGCCATTTGAAATCATCAGGAAAAAAATATAATCATAAGCTTAGAAAAGCTAAAGCAGACAGGCTGTTTCAGATTATTTCAGTATGTGTGCTTGCTGCGACGACCGAATGTTCCTGTTAAAATCGTAGTCTGATTCCCCTCCTGAAAATCAGGTTATAAACAAAAGGATTAGACAAAGGCAAAAACCCAGGGAGAGAATTCAGATCCGGGTTCAAACGTGCGTTGGAAATTGTGGAGATGGTTTGGTTTGAGGCCTTCTCCATTTTAATAATAATTGTTTTCCATATGTATTCTTTATGTATTTCTGTATCAGGGATTAACTGTGCAGCTCAGTAGAAAACAGAAAAGCAGATCGTTACTTTACAATTTAATTTAGAGGAGTGTGAAGGCTGGGGATCAGTAGGGAAAGCGAGCACAGCTGCATTTCTTATAATTTTCCCATTATAATATACTCATTTCCACACTGCCGGTCCCTTATTTTCGGTGTGTTTCTAGGTATAATTCTCATATTTGGATCCAGAAAAGCATGAGTCTGTTTTTCACTAAAGGAGCCCTTTCTCACTTAGTTCAGACTTGCCTTCAGCTTTTATTTGCTAATCTTCATACAAAATGGTAAAACTCTGCTGCTTAAAATGATGTTATCATGCATTTGTGAGCTTGTAGAGTGTATTCCAAAAAAAAACCCCCCAATATATCATATTGATATATCATATACTGATAAAACTTGTCTGTCCCAGAGGTGCTTCACAGTCCAGACCGTATCTTGTCTTAGGACAAATCTTCAAGAGAGCGGAACAGCTTCCATCTCCTCTGGAAGACAAACTGAAGCTCAGAGGGGCTGACTGTGTTCAAGGTGGGTCAGGAAACTCGTGGCCCCGCAGGGAGATGAACCTGCATCTTCAAAGCCTGGAGACCCCAACCATTGCAGCATCCTCCTTTGCATATGGCTCCTCCTCCCAGGCACAACTGCCTTCTCCTCAATCCCCTTTAATGCAAGTTTTTGACATTGACAGAACACATTTGGTCTGGACATGCTTCCAAGGCCAGGATACAAACTGTTGCCAAATATCCCAAAGCTCACAGGAGGCATTTATAAAATTGTGGTAAAACGTAGCAGACATTTCTATCTCATCTCAAGCACAGCTCTCATTCAGTACCCTGCCGTTCGATACCATCGCTCGGCCAGCAATACCTACAGCATCCAGCTGTGATATCCAGTGATTGCATTTCCAGATACTATCGCTCTGACTGGCAGCACTATCAGGTGACCTGAACACCTAAGATTCCCCGCTCGACTGCCAGTTATCTAGTGTAAGCTCAGAGGCCGCTACCTCTTCATTCTGGCTTTTGTATTTCCAAATGCATTTTTAAAGCACGAGATTTGTTTCCAAAGATTAACAACTCCCCCTCCGACCTGTTATTGGCTTTTTTTTTCCCCACTTATTCCCATCAGCCAGTTCTAACAATAGCAATTTCAGCAGCAGCACAGCACCGATCTTACCAATATATTTACACCAGGAGCACCTTTTGCCCAGCGATATTTAGTCTCTGTTACCAACTCCTTTGTCAAAGAGAGATTCATATTTTTTTTTCCACAGTGTTTTGTTTGTCCTACGTATGCCACAGCTGCCTATTGAAGCAGCACAGTGAAGGCTTTGGGGATTTCCCAACAATAAAGTTGAAATCTCTTTCCTGGTTAGTATTCAGCAGTGATATAACGTTTAGCAGACATTTTCCCTTCTCCCAGCTTTCAATAGGCTACATTTATCAGCATGGAGTAGCAGTCACCATGTATTTGCTCATGTATTTATATGTCAGCTGTATGTTTCCTCATTATTTGCAATTCTTTTTTTTTAAAAAAAACCCAACTTTTCTTTCTGTGTCCTCAGCAAGGCAATTCTGGGCACCACAGAATCACAGAACCACAGAACATTAAGAGTTGGAAGGAACCCTGATAGATCATCTAGTCCAACCCCCCTGCCAGAGCAGGATCACCCAGACTAAATCACACAGGAACACATCCAGGCGAGTTTGAATGTCTCCAGAGAAGAAGACTCTAAGTTGCTCCCTCCTTGCTCAGCTCCTGCTGGGTTCATAGCACATGGTTTTACTGTCACAACTGAGGCGCTGAGCAAGCTGCCAAAAACCAGGGAGGGATGATGAGCAGTGGGAGTGAAGGCTGATTACAAAAGGATGGTGACCCCAGCCTCCCTATTTCAAAGGGGCAGGATTTCACCTCCATCACTGATGCGCATATTCCTTTGCTCCTGTACTGATGTTTCTCCAGGGTAAAAGATCCAAAATGCACTATCCTTGAAGAAAAGCCTTGAGAATTTAATTTTAATAAGTCATAATTTGATTTATTTCATGCAGCTTTGCTCAACCAGTTGGTTGCAACTCCAAAGGGTCATGAAAAGCAATTAGAAGACACAAGGCACTTAAAATCTTATTACCGCTTAAAATGAAACAAAAAGTCTAAATCCTTCTCCCTCATTCCACTTATATCATAATCCCCCAAGGTCACACTCGCAACCTTCTGAAGCACAACTCCACTATCGCATTCAGAGTTATGGTCACAGATTGGAGGGGGTTTAATTTCACCGTAAAGGGAAAAGGGGTCTTAAATATGTTACACATGAAATGAAGCCCCCCCACACACACACACCCATGACTGGAAGGAGTGAAAGATACTAAACTAGTCATTCAATAAAAGTGCAAATTCTGTATTAATTTATCTTCCCTCCTTATCTGACTGACTTGTCTCACTGAAGAGTCAAAACCAGTGCTCCCATACTTTTACATCAAACCACAAAATTATGTTTAAATAATATCCAACTCAGAAAAGCATTTTGGCACCTGTCTAGCCCCCACTGTCTCCAGCTTAATGGGCATTAACTGTCCCGACTGAATTTCTGGAATAAAATCCATTGATCTGTGTCAGTCAGGAGTTTCAAAACTGAAGACCTGAGGTTTAAGAACCTAGCCTGCTAATATGCAGTGAAATGAGCTGGGAGCCTTCACTGAACTTTGGATGGGGATCCCACAACCCCAACTCCAGATAAAATTCATCCAAGTGAACCTCAGAGGAAAACTATTTGCTTGGGCAGGATTCTCTCTCTATATATATATATGCATATATAGTTATTATTTTGTTGTGGTTGCTATTATGGTTGTGGTTGCAGTAATAATAACAATAATAATAATTGATATTATGAAGGAATAATAATAATCAATATTGTTATTGATATAATTATTGCTATTATTACTACTAATGCTGGAGGAACAATCCCTTCTCTTTATTCAGTGGGATGTCCCTCCTGGAGCTGCAGTTTGGGAAGTCTGTTTTGCAGACCAAACACCAAATGAAGAGAAATAGAGACAAGCTGGCAAAAGCTCAGTGAAACGACTGAGAGTTGAGTGGATTCATTCCCGAAGTTTTCCTTGTTTGCTCATACATACAGAACACGTGTAACTCAGCTGAACTGTGATTGTAAAATGGCATCAAGAGTGGTCTGAAAGTACCTGAGGCAAAGAGTCTGAGGAGGGCAAGGATCCTTTGGGGTGGTACGTGAGGCTAGAAGGGGGATGAATGGGATTAGAGAGGAAAGGGAATTGAATATTAGGGAGAAATTACTCCCAGCAGCAAGATAAGATAGACTAGAGGAGTCTCCCAAGGGAAGTAATAGAAGCAGTGCCATTTGACTTCTCTAATACCAGGTTTGGCACGCTGTTCGAATCACAGTGTGGAGAACAATTTTACATCTGCAGAGAGGTGGTGAGTACAACGTGAAACAACCTCACTGAATTCGTGACCTTTCTAATGGCGTGTTCTTATTTGTAAGCGATACGGATAAGGTCTGGACGATATACCACCACATTAATGCTCAGTAGATCACAGTGGGTATGTGGAATCGACAAAACACTATAACCAATTTAAATTCCATTTATTTAATTTTTTTCCCCCAGATGTGGAAAATTCCCACACATCAGGCAGGGTTAAAAATAAAGAGTGTATTTGTTTTAGGTTCTCTAGAAATGCTTCTCCATAGAGGCCAGCATTATAATTAAAACTACTTAATCTGATCCCTTGAGATCTTTCCATACATATTTCCTATCCCAAGGCAATCTGAAATATAAACTTACTCAGAGTAAATCTGTCAGTAGGAAAGCTGGAATGGTTTTCCCATCAGATCCCAGTGGGACCAGCTGAGGCTGACTCCAACTGAGCCAGCTCTATGGCATTACTGAATCCAGGGCTGCAAAAGAGAAGGTTTGGTGATGGAGAGAAGGTTTGGTCATTCAGAGGTTACCAGCACTGGGAAATCTAGAGGAAGCATCTCATGCTTTGGTGAAATGACCAGAGCCTAGGGAAAAGGAGAATTAAGCCTGGCCACTGTTAAATCCATGGTACTGGCCTTTTAATATGATCAACCTGTTCCCTCGATTATCTAAACCTTGGTTACCCTCATCTCATTGTGTTTCTGTGCTAATACAAAAATCGTAAGGCACAACTAAGCTCTCCAGTCTTTCTTTCTGCTGCCACTGCTGACAACTTAGATAATATTTCTTACTGGTTCTAACAATACTTTCTCAAATTCACCCATTTTAGACTGACTTCATTAGTGACTTTCCACTGCAGCAGTTTCTTCTTGAAGGCAATAATTACATTTCCATTGTAAGAGACTTGCAAGCCTCAGTACTGGGCTGTGGCAAGACAAGGCTTCAAAAGCCTTGGGACGGAGATGATGACAGTCTCAGCTCGCCAACCTGCCTGTCCAGATGGCAGAAGCAAAATGTCTGCAACTTCTTCATGCACCAAACTCTGGAAAAGCCAGGCTGGCTCACCAGTGTCTGGTATCCCAGGAAGATGAGAATTTGACTTGGGTCATCTTCCATAAGAGATGCCTCTCCAACATTACAGACAGACTACAAGAGATCCCCAATGATGGGAACAACACAGAATCACTAGGTTGGAAAAGACCTTTGAGATCACCGAATCCAACCATACCTGTCCTCTACTAAACCATATCCCTGAGCAGCTCATCTACCCATCTTTTAAATACATCCATGGTTGGTGACTCAACCCCCTCCCTGGGCAGCCTGTTCCAGTGCCCAATAACCTTTTCGGTAAAGAACTTTTTCCTAATATCTGATCTGAACCTGCCCTGGTGCAGCTTAAGGCTCGTCCTGTGACCTGTTGCTTGGATGGAGAGACCAACACCCACCTCTCTACACCCTCCTGTCAGATAATTGTAGGTGGTGATAAAGTCCCCCCCTCGGCCTCCTTTTCTCCAGGCTGAACACCCCCAGCTCCTTCAGCCACTCCTTGTAAGGTTTGTTCTCCAGCCCCTTCCCCAGCCTGGTTGTCCTTCTCTGGACACATTCCAGGACCTTGATGTCCTTCTTGTAGTGAAGGGCCCAGAACTGGACACAGCACTCAAGGTGCAGCCTCACCAGTGCAGAGTACAGGGCACAGTCCCCTGGATGTGCTGGCCATGGTGGACACAGAGCTGCAGGGAAGAAGGTGTACGATTCAGCGTTTGGCATGCAGCAAAGGTTAGCAAGAGCAGCCTAAAATTCAGGTAAGATAAAGGGAAACCAAAGACAGCAGAAAAATCCAGAAAAAGCTAGGGACAGTATGAATCTTGCAAAGGAGGTGTCAGCACAGCAGGCACAACCAACAGGAGCCTTGAATCTTCTCCTGCTCAAATCAAAACTCCCACGGTCTTCAAGCGAGACCAGAGGCAATACTTCAGCCCCAGTAAATTACATTACTTTTTATTAATATTAACTCTTACAAAGTCTGGTATGCCTGAAGACCCATTATATATAGGCCTTTGTTTATATGTATGAATAGTAGATGTTAGATAATGTAAATTATGTATATAGCATCAAACCCTTCCAAACAAAATGAATTACTGAGACTTGGTACCGGCTTGTGTTAGACTTGTTGATGTCAATGTTGGAAACCTCTTGTCCTTGTGCTGGAGGACGTTCCATCAGAACAGCTTTCCTAGCTGGTCCAAAAGGATTAGGAGAACTGATGGAGTAAAATGAAATTTCCTAAAAAAAAACTTGAAACTGTCCAGAGATTTACTGCAGTGCCGTATATAAAGGGAAGTAAACAAAAATGGCTTCATTACACAGCTCACTACACTCAGCAACTGATATGCGATCCCTATTCCCTGGCCACATACAGTATCTCATCAGCAATTTCTGTCCAGGAAAGCCAATAAAATAAGGATGTATGTTGCCAAGGTGAAGTTTTAAGAGTTACAATTTTAAATTTCCTATTAGGGATAAGGTAAGATTTATGGATGATATACTGATTTAGAAATATATTTAGACAGTAAGTATTTTTGGCTTTAGGCTGGAATCAGAAAGCTTGGTGTAAAGAAAGATTTTTAAAGGTTTTGTGGCACATAGAATAAATCCAACTTCTACTTTCAAAGAGCCCTCTGGCTGTATAAAAGATGATGACAGTGACAGTGGAAAAAAAAATTTGCTTATATCTACAATGCTCCATTATTTTCTCATTAACTTGAGTTTTAAAGGGAATCATATTAGTGCCTCCAGAGGATGAGCTATATAAACAAGAGCTACAAATTTATCTGTGCATTAAAATGAATGCATGGTAACAGGTTTCATTGCTTTGGATGCAATTTAAAAACCTAAAGGGTGTATTATCCTGAGATAATCTCACCCTTGGGTCCTTATATATATTATATCTCATACCTCTAATCCTGTGGGACAGTGCCTAGCTAATAATACCCCCTCTGCCTTTGTCTGGTTTGTCCTACTGCAACTGAAATGTGCCTCTTCCAACTTCAAATAACACATTACTTAAGTAATTTTATTTCAGTCACTCTGAATCATTAGTTTATGTCTGGAGAACGTGTAGATTTCTTTTCTTGGACATCAGGAAAAGATTTCTTAGCAAGAGTTTCAAGGAGCACGCAGCACTCAGTGGAGCAGTGAAATTGCTATCCTTTGAGGTGTCCAGGACTTGGAGAGGCAGAGCCACAGTGGAGCCACCTGCTGCAAAGGTCTGCTGGTACCTGTGATGGATAGTCAGTGCCTTGGGTACCCAACCTCCCAGGCTGGATTTGCTGCCCTTCACAAGGAAGACCTCAAAAGTTGCCAACTACCCCAACACATTTGTTCCTTTGGCCACATCTTCTCATAGAGTATCTTGCTGAGATCCCTCCAAACCCACTAGGTCCTTCCAACCTGCAATTTAGAGCTGCTCAGGTCTGCACTGTCCCTCCAACCATCTGGAAGCCACTGAAGTGGAGGTGGTCTTCCATCAGGCTGGGGAGTTGGTTATTTTTAATTCTTCCTTTGAAGTCCCACTGATGCAGATTCACTGTAAAGATTAGAATGGCAACAGCCAGTTTTCCTGGGTTTTTTGCTCAACCACAGCTCTCCTCACACTGTTTATTGCAGCGCTACTATTCTCTCTTAGTCATTTCCCTATATAAACTGCAACGCGCTGACACTGGCGTGTGATTTACAGACAGAGACAGTGATACCTTATTAAAAGAAAATGACCTTGCTTTTCGATGTCTAAGTCAAATCCTAAGGGTTAGTGCAGACTCCTCGAGGTGCCAGTCAGCTGTTGCATGGCTTTTATACATTGCTCCTGGTAGAAATTGCTCTCTGAACATGCCTTCACCTGTCAGTTCTGCTGAGATATTTTTGAATGTCATAAACTCCTACATCTTAAAGCCAGGTGTTGAAAGAATCCCTATTATTACCACTACATTGTCAGTGACAATAACAACAGTTAATAAGTGATGATAGGGATATAAATGTCTGGTTCCTGTGTACAGCTTGTCATTTGCAGTCAAATCTTACGCTGCTGAAGGAGTCTTTGGGAGTGAAGGCTGGAAAAAAAAGGGATGTCTTCTGAGAAGTGACTCCATAAAAAGAGGCATCCATGTTTAATTCCGCTTAATCTGTCCTAATTCAAACATGCTCTGCTCTTAAAGAAAAATAAGTGTCAGCCAGTGAACATGTACACATGTATATTAAGGCCTTTTTAGTTTAAAATGCCTGTCCTAGCCTTGAGTGGGGTGAGAACACATTGCCACTTTGGCTTGGGCAGCATTACTGAAGTCTTGTTAAGGGGAGGACTCAGTAGCTTTAACTCACAATGAAGAGGCAAACTTAAAGAAAGGTTAAAAACCAAAGGAGGTAGGCAGTATACATGTTCCCATTGCTCTGAACACAGTATCACATTATCCCAGTGCCATATAGCATCATGTTTTACTTGTTCTCTATTTTGCATAGGCTGAAATTGTGGGCTCATTGATATTTGTCTCCGAAAAAATTGTTTATAGCAGTCATTTTTACACCTCTCATGCAAAAAATTAAATATGGGCACAAAAGGGAATTACCTATCACGCCTGGGTGAAACACATCCTTGTGTTTAGCCTTCTCCATGTTCCTAGGCTTCCCAGGACTTTTAAATATCTTCTGCAGGAAATCTCTTTCCCTTATACATACCATGTATATTTTGCTTCTTACAACATATTAAATAGCCCATGTAAGAAGAGTACATGAATTATTGATACCATACCGGGAGAGGAAGTGTAGGGGGAACAGAGAGAATATTACATGATGTGGTAAAGCAACCACACGTTTCAGGGTAAATAGCTTGGTGAGAAACCCCATGGTTTGTTGCTCAGTGCATACCCAGTTGATCTCAGGTGCTTTCTTGCTCACTGTGGTTCTCTCTTCCAATTCTGGGGTTTTGAACATAAGCTGATACAAAAGCTTCTACAAATTATTTAAGTGAAAAGTTCAGCTCTGTCTTTAAATGGGAAATGCAATTCCTTCTGAGGGACAGGGAGATCCAGGCTTCCCTGCTTCAATTTGATCTCTTTGCAGGATTCATTGCCTGAATTTTCAGCATTTTATTATTTTTTTTGTTTTTTTCCCTGTGAACTGCTCCTTTTGGCTAGAAGGGGAATCCTCTGTTTTCCACATCACTCTCTATTTTCCCACCTCAGCTAATTTCATTAGCTTGCATAAACATGAACTCATTCCTGCATGGTTTGAGGGCTTTCTAACTAAATATTCCCTCCAACTGACCACAGGTAAATTACCAAGCAAGGCACAAAGCTGAGGAAAGCAATGATTCTTCTCACCCTGGAAACACAACAACCATAAGACACACATCTCCCACTTCTAAAATGTATCTTTTTCTACATTTTTTAGTAGGTTTTTTTTTTTTTTTTTTGGTTTGAGTTGGTTGCGGTTTTTTGTGGACAAAGGTCAGAGCCCATTTTCTCCTGCAGCACAGGCTTTGTGCTTTGTTTTGTGTCAACTTCGTGTTATCGGTTCTGTTCCTTTGACTGAAGTCAAACATCAAACTGCAAATCACTCCTTCATCTATTACAGTGTGAGTCAGGGAGAGAGAGAGGGGGGAAAAAAACCCCCTTTACACTTTTTAGGAAATAATTGGGTAATGCTATAACAGGACCTCCTAAGAAAATCATGGTAAGAGGCTGTCATGGGCTTTCAAATCAGAAAGGGGAAAATTGTTTCATGAGAGCCTTTAAACAGTTGTATCTGCAGCCTTCAGGTGAACAAATTGCACGTGGGCAGCAAGGAATAAATCAAGCACTTACATAAATTTTTTTAGTCTGTATTGTTCCTGTCCCAAGCTCTACAATTTTGCATATCACTTTGAGCATTTCAAAATTTGAAGTTATTTTTATCCTTTAAGGAGCTTCTACATAAAGAGTGGCTGCTAATGTATTATAAACTAGGATTAGCTTAATTAGGGACTTCAGAAGAAAGTAATGACTATTTAAGCCCTGAAAACAAGCTAATTATTTTGTATCACATTGTTGCTAACGCTGTCCTCAGTTCTCCTAAGGTGAATGTTCAAAAAGATGTATGGCAGACATGCTAATTAACAGATTTCTTGCAATCACATTACCAATTTTTTATAATATATTAACATTCCTCTTTTATGCAACACTTCACATGTATAGATATATATACACGTTGCTACTCAGGTTAACTGACAGCATGAGTCAGTGCTTTTTCTAAGATTACATCGCCATCAAAGTCGCTGCTGCAGTGGCACGAGATGCAACAGTGATTTTTCCAGCTCTGCTGAAAAAATTCCAGTAGGTTCATTATTTGCGCCACACATTTTTCATAAAGTCCTTCTATTCATATTATTTTCTCACAATTCATTGGAAACAGTTGAATAATTCCAAATTAGTAAGTAGGATCTGGATTTCCAAGAGGCAAGACTCCTTCAGCAGCATCTGAAACCCTTTTGGGACACCTCTTCCCAACAGTTCTTATCCTGCCTGTCCAGCACTGCTCGCTGCAGCTGGAGCTTTAATTGTAGACCAGGGGTTAGCAGTGGAAAGCCCATAAAATCCACATATTTCATGCACTGGAATGTAAACTTGCAGCAGTTGTCTGCAAGGTTTTTAAATGCATATGGAACACTTAGCATTTAATCTTCATTTATGCTCTCCCCTTTCCTATATAGGATGGTTGCCTTTTCTTTAAAAATCACCTTTTTCTTTTAAATTCCTCAGTCCTTATTTTCCATATTCAATATTTCTTCCTTGTTGCAGTATCTCAGATTATCCTCACTTGCCATTCCTTCAACACACACATCATATACAAGACCTCACTGGTGTGTTTGCAATTAATGACTCAATTTAGCCTGACAAGCAAACTCTTACAAAGTGACAATAAATGATTCCTGATTAGATAGCTGATTTCCATAAAACAGCACTGGAACTGAAGCAGATTAATTCTCAGCCCTACTTTTAACTGGCATATAGGCTTTGGTTCATCCTGAATTTCCCATGGTGTTAGTCAGTGTAAATCCATCACTTAAAAAACACCCCAAAACAAAACAAAACAAAACCCCAAAACCCAAGCTGAAAGTGTATATAATTTGAATAGATATAAATATCTCTATCTTAAATGGACTGACGCAAGCATGAGCATTCTGCTGAAAACCAAATGGCTGACAGAAAATGATCACGCTATTATTAAGCATCTATGTAGTTTCTGCTGCTAGGTACCAAATCAAAACTATTAGGTTTCATTAGAGAGCTGGTGCCTTTAAAAGAGTTCCTCTGAATGTCCCAGATGAAGGCCCCTTCAATAAGGACTGATAGCGGTTCAGCTCTGCAGCATATCCACTCGGGCTTTTTTTCCATCTTGAATTTCCCATGGTGTCATCTTATCTAATCATTGCTTGGTAATGCTGGCTCCATAAGAAACCTTCCATAGAAAATGAGAGTTCATACGCCTGTCTCCCGCTGAAAATGCTCATGAATAACGGCATGTCACAGCACCAGGCAGTAAGGAAGCAAAGAGCGCTTCCAAGCCTGTGTGAAAGGCTCTGAAGGAAGAGAAATTCGATTCTTATTTTAATTTTGTATCAGGGGCTTCCTCAGGCCTAGATTGTCCCAAACCCTTGAAGGAATATTAAGGGGGAAGTCACAGGGAAATATTTTATTTTTCTTCTCTTGTGTTTTCAAACAGCCAGACAACAATTATCCCTTTGTGGCTGGTTGAGTGCAGTAACAGCCCTGTTTTTATATCCCTAAAACAAAGCTCTGAAGGTGAGAGCCTCTGAGCACTCCTCAGTGAAACCCAAACCAGCCTGCAAGAGATGAGCAGTGGCAAGGAAGCCTGTGTATGTGTGTGAGCCTGAGCGTGTGTGTACACACATGTGTGTGCAGGTAGGCAACTCCATCCTCACATTCCTATTCTCTTCTGATGTTCCCATCAAATGAATGCCATGGCTGTTTATTACTGTCCTAACTGAATGCTTATTAATTTTATGTTCAATATTTTGATCATAAAACAGATCCCAGCTTTCATTTACTCTAAGTACCATCATCACCTTCTACACAAGCCCAGCTCTGTGTGCTGGGGAGGCCTGGCAGAACACCTTGGCTATGGACCCTTCTCAGATGCTTCTGGCTAATGAAACAATTAATTTTTTTAAAGTCTGTTATTGACATGGTGATCCCAAGAGCACAGTATGAGTTAAATATTTGCCTATTAAAGTTGTGCATTTCACATGCTAGAAGCAATTTCTGTATTATATTACTGGTACAATATTCTGCGCTGTGCAACTCTCTCTAATAAGGAATCAAATTCAATCAGACTTGAGAACTATTCATGTGAATGACTACCATTACTTGATATCATCTGTAATGCAATAAACTGAGTGTTTGATATAATGCTGTTATATTAGGGATATGCATAACCTATTTGTTATCCATCATTTGAATCACAGAAATGGTGTGATCAAAATTAATTACATTTTAGGGTATGTCTGAATTACAGCTAATAAAAAAAAAAATCAGTTTAAATGTGTTTTTCAGAGGAAAAAAAAAGCCAACAAAACCTGTGATGCTGTGATCTCATTTGCAAAACAGCTTTTCTTAAGAAGCTATGCATAGAAACAGGAAAGTTTGCTCGCTGCCTAAGCGTCTTGCACTGCAAGTTGCAGCCATGTCAGCTACAGAACGTGACCTTTCAAAGAAATATTGCATGATATGAAAAAATATCACACCAGCTTTCAGCATAGGAAACCGAAAAGAACTTATAAAAATAAAAGCATCTCCAAGTCAAATATTTTATATGAAGTGTTACCCACGGGACCCTTTTTCATGAATACATAAATGCAGCTTTTGGGGAATGCCTGTAATTGCTGTATTACACTTGGCAAACGAAATCTTGAATTTGAAAACAAATCAATTCTGGCTTTTTTCGAGGAAAAGGGACAGGCAGACAACATATTTTTGCATTTGATTACAGTAATTGCTTATGTACATTTAGGTCCTTGATAAGTTCACTGAGAAGCTTTTATCTTAGAGCACAACTGCACCCCAGCCAACAACGGGACAAATGTAACCACACAAAGAAGGCAGACCTGCAGGATGGGGAGCTGATACTGAGCTGCATCTTTATCACATATATATGTGTGCTTGTATACAGATAGATATCAGTGTGTGTGATAAATATATATATCTCTCTCTATGGGATGCAGTCTGAGATGACAAGGTGAGTCAGAAGTGGAAGCAGAGCTGATGCTCAGCCTGGCAGGGAACGTGTAGCAGGCACATTGCAGTCTTATGGAAGGGGAAGAAAAAGAAAACAAAGGAGAAAGCAGAAATAGAGGTTGAGTTGTCTGGCCCCGAAGGAGGAGCAGGTATGGCCTGGGCGGTATTGAGAGAGCACCTGAATAAAGGATGGGGAACACATCACGCACAGAACAGGGTTACTTTAAAGGAAATCCTCGCTTTTGATCATTAAAAAAGGTTTCATGTGTGCAACTATGCTGGACTCCAAAGAGAAGCTGTGGGAGTTGATGGATGGGTCCCGGGATCCTGGGCAGGAGGTCACTTCCAGAGGCAGATTCTGGCTGCTGCCTGACCTGCCCACCATGCTCCACTGCTCCATCCTGCTCCTCTAGCCACACTGCCAGTGGCTGGAGATCTCTTGGGGTCTGCACTTCACAAAGCTCACTTTGGGATGGATGCTCTAATTCAACATAAGAAATATTTAGCTAGTAATACGAAGCATTATGGTTGTATCAACCTGATATTTCATCGTTCTAGATGCAACAAATAATATTAGTCATATATGGGAAGTATTTTGGCACTTGGGAACTACTCTTAGTATCTCTGAAATATCCATAGGTTTTACCAAATGGTTTCCAACCTGTCTTTGAAAGGCCTTTTGAGTAGTTAGCATTGTTCCTGCACATCTAAGACACGTGGCTTCTCTTAAACTGGTTTTCAGACATTTATTGAATTTGCTCCTATTTCTTTGTCAAGTTATCTTAGGCAAATTCAAAAAACAAATAAGAAAGAAGATAATTTTCCTGGTTTTAATGACATCTTATAGGAGTTTAAAATCCAATGAAGTAGTTTTGCTGAATTATGTCCTGCTAGACTTTGTAACAATTCTGCCCTCCTCCTTTTAAATCTTCAGAGTTTTGCTAATTACCTTCCCAGCTGTGGGGGGGATAACACCAGTACAGATGCCAGAATTCCCTGATCATATGAAATGTTAAGGTTTCCTATTAAAACTTTAAAAACTTATATGTGGGATGATACATCAATGAGTATTCTGGGAATGTTAAGAGGAAATTTAAAATCTACTAAAGAAGAGCTATTGACAACCAGCACAACTCATGCTATATTTGCTTACAGTTCTCTTTTATACATATATGTGAACTTCCAGGCTCATTTATTCACTTTACTGACATGAATAACCAAGGGCATGTTTTATAATGATTTGTCATCCAGTATTAGATTAAAAAAAGTTTAATTAATTTTTCATTAGCCACAGTTAATGATGGGCTTGTTAAGCATCTTGAGGTGAAGCCAAGAGCTATTAGCTGTATTAAGGACCAGTTTCAAGAAAATTACTCCTTTTATAATCCCCAAAATGAGTTATAATGTTTTCCTCCCCTTTCAGAAAACGGTATTAAGGTATATAGAGATACTAAAATCTAAACAGAAGTCAGGCATTGAGGAAAACTGACCATATAATAGAAATTACCACCCAATTTGTGTACCCATCAAGATGAGATCAAACCCCTCAATGGCTATTCTGAAGAAACAGCCTCGTGCAACTAGTTACCAGTTCTGGTACTTTAAGATCAACTCATTAGTTTATGGTATAGCAAACAACTCAATTAGAGTGGGTGACTACTTGGAGGAATATCTTTGCTGCCACTAGACTTCTGCCAGCTGTCTCAACCAGGTATCTAACTAAGACATTAAGATCTGAAGTGAAAATTTAATTGAAAATATAATTTAAAAGAGCAATTAGTTTGCCCTACTCTGTGGCCCCTGATGGGTGTGAAGGCTGAGCAGGACAGTGGTCATTGTGCCATGACCTAGGACTTGCAAAAGAATAAGACATAAGTAATTAATGTATAAAAACATGAGAAGAAGCAGAAAAAAAGAATAAACTCAAATTATTTTTCTAGCAAACCTCCTTCTCATTGTCAGAACAAGGGATTACATTAAAAATTAAATCAAAGTCTTAAAAATAAGTGTCTAAACATAGAGCATGAACAAGATGAATAGTCTCAAAGCTTATTTTGAATGGGTGGGAGGAACAGGCCTATTGAAATAAATGAGAAATGTGACTGCTCAGTAACTCTAAACCCTCAAGAATTTTACCTGTGGGTTTGAACAGGAATTTAGAAGCCTAACTTTTAGCCTCAATTTTAGCAAATCTTAACCAGAATCTATATTCAATAAAGATGTACTTAAGTAAACAGCTATCTGAGAATGAAAATACTGCTTCATGTGAAAGATTTTAAATTCAGTTCCATTCCAAACTGCAGCAGAGTTTCAACATTTCTCCACAGCAAATACAGGGAAAGGTGGTAAATCCACTTTCCATGGTGTCAAATGTTTTTCTTAGGTTTTCTACCTTTTTTTAGTCACCATAACATATATAATGCAACCCCAAAATGTTAGAAAATCAAATTCAAAGTTGCTTCAAAATGTTAATGTTTAAAAAAAAAAACGCAGAACAGTCATGCTATGAGACCCTTTTACCCCTTTTTTCCTAAATGAAATTTCAGCAAGCATGGCATGAATTTGAAATGGTGCTGAGACCTTCTGTATGAATTTCAGTAGAAATCCAGAAGAAAGCAAGCCCCAGTGCAACGACTGACGTGAGAAAGGAAGAGGTAACAGAGCAGGATCATCCCCCAAAGGATGGACCACGTTCCCCCAACATTTTAAAAGATGTTCGGCCTCAAGCCAATGAACTTGGATACAACTAACTGCAGTTGGTCCATGCTTGTCATATGGATAGAATATGGATTTTTGGGTCTTTAAGCACCTCTGGAATTTTCACTGTTTGCCAGCAGTTTCAAGAGTGCAAATCCCACCTCCTGCTCCCCATTCACTGTGATTTCTGCTGTAATACCACTGTAAACCCAGTACTCAATTGCAGATGGACTTCCTTCCACATATAAGTAATTCAGGCTGTGCCTGTGCAGGTGGGATGCTGGTTGTCCAGACCCACACACACAGTGCTGAAGTTCTCCATGAGCACTGCAGGTGTATCTGTGTTGACAACACTGATCAGAAAGAGACACGATCCAACCTTGGGAAATGCAAACATGAGTGTAGAGACTCTTTAATCTGACCAAGAAAGAAATTGTGAAAAATAGAGATCATAGTTTCACAAATTGGCCTGTGTTGGAAGGGACCTTAAAGCTCATCTAGTTCCAACCCTCTGCCACGGGCAGGGACACCCCCCATTAGCCCAGGTTACCCAAACTCCAACCAACCTGGCCTTGAAACCTGCCAGGAATCCAGGAGCAGCCACAGATTCTCTGGGCACCCTGTTCCAGGGACGACTCACCCTCACAGGGAAGAATTTCTTCCTTACATCTCCCCTTCTTCAGCTGAAGGCCATTACCTGAAGGTCCTATCACTCCATGTCCTTGCAATCAGTCCCTTCCCAGCTTTCCTGGAGCCCCTTCAGGTACTGGAAGGCTGCTTTAAGGTCTCCCCAGAACCTTCTATTCTCCAGGCTGCACAACCCCAACTGACTCTGTGTCCATAGCAGAGGTGCTCCAGCATCTGAGCATCTTTGTGGCCATTCTCTGGACTTGCTCCAACAGCTCCATGTCTGTCTTTTGTTGGAGACCCCAGAGCTGGATGCAGTACTGCAGGTGGGGTCTCACAAGAGCAAAGGACAGTGGGAGAATCCCCCCCTCAACCTGATGTTCATGCCGCTTTTGATGGAGCCCAGGACATGGTTGGCTTTTTGGGCTGCAAGCACACAGTCCTGGGTCATGTTAAGCTTCTTGACCACCAGCACCCCCAGTTCCTTCTCCTCAGGGCTGCTCTCACTCCATCCTCCTCCCAGACTGTAGTTGAGCTTGGGATTTCCCCAACCCACGTGCAAGACCTTGTACATGTCCTTATGTGAATCTCAGGTGGTTTGCACATGCCCACCTCTCAGGCCTGTCCAGGTCCCTCTGGATGGCATCCCTTCCCTCTAGTGTATCAACTGCACCACACAGCTTGGTATCATCAGTGAATTTGCTTATGGTGCACTCGATCCCACTGTCTGTGCCACCAGGAAAGATCCAGCAACATCCAGATGCATGGTGACCATCCCATTTATATGAGTTTCCTGTATGAAGATGACCTAAATAAGCGCTTACAGCTCAACACAAGACACAGCAAGTGTGTACAATACAGGGAACCTCCCTGGCCAAGTCTATTCTGGAAAGGCAGTATTTCACTGAGAGCAGGAACCTGCACTTTAAAAGCATGAAGAGAAGCCTAAGACCCTCTAAATGTCTTGCCTGAGGCAATCTGTTTCCTTTCACGGGATTGCTCTTGAAACAGGTCTACAAGGACTGTTCTTAGCACTTTCCATCAGTGCTGCACCGATCAGGGCACAGTTCTCACCCCAGATCCACGCAGAGATCCCAGAAACACTGGTGGCTGCCACAGCCCCATCCCAGCCGTGCGTCCCACACATCCCACCCTCTCTCCTCTGTGCATCAGACTCACCCATCTGAGGAAAGCAGCTGAACTAAAGCTGTTATGGTCTGAACTGCGATGCTGAAATCAAGCCATACATAAGGTAGAGGGGTTTATATAAGTAAGCACACAAAATGTATTTGTTTTTTTAATGTAAACCTCTTTAAGACAACTGCCCCTAACTCATGCTTAGATTTGCTGCTGACATATCCTGTTAGCCACCTTCAACCACTAGTGAAATGATCAGATTTATTTTTCCATCTTCACTTTGATTTTTTGACCTCAGAAACCCAACATATATGTTTGGTCAATACCCATATTTGGTCAATTTAAACAGTAAGGCACAATCTGTATGAGTAGAAAAGAAATAGTTTGCTCCTCAGCTCTTCCATACACAGCTACTTTTGCATATGCTGAAGATGCTTAGAAGGAGCAGAACTAAAGGTGTGCGAGTTACCACAACCCTGGCCTGTCTCACTCTCTCTGATGTGTTTGACATCACAGCCTTGACAGTGTTAAGTTAATACACGGCTTTGGCAGGAGTGCAGGTATTGATAAAACTATCTCATATTAGACCTAAGTCTTGGTGATCTGTCTTAAGAAAATTACAGGCTTTTATTCCTCCCGCTAGCAATAGTAGGTGTCTGTCTATCAGTTGTTAATTGGTCTTTACTGAATGCTGTAGAGGAAGGAAAGGAAGGAAAGGAAAGGGAGGAATGGGAAGGAAGGAGGAAAGGGAGGAAAGGGAAGGAAGGAAGAAAGGGAAGGAAAAGGAAGGAAGGAGGAAAGGGAAGGAAAGGGAAGGAAGGAAAGGGAAGGAAGGCGGAAAAGGAAAGGCAGGAAAGGGAAGGCAGGAAGGCTGGCAGGAAGGCAGGCAAGAATGAAGGCAGGCAAGAAGGAAGGCAGGACGGCAGGAAAGCAGGAAGGCAGGCAGGAAGGCAGGCAGGCAGGCAGGCAGGAAGGCAGGAAGGCAGGAAGGAAGGCAGGAAGGAAGGCAGGAAGGCAGGAAGGCAGGAAGGCAGGCAGGAAGGAAGGCAGGAAGGAAGGCAGGAAGGAAGGCAGGAAGGAAGGAAGGAAGGAAGGAAGGAAGGAAGGAAGGAAGGAAGGAAGGAAGGAAGGAAGGAAGAGCAGATTTCACAGCTAAGCAGAAATAGGAGGAATCAAGCATAGGTGGAGCCTCCTGGGTCTATGCTGTACTCTCATGGACCTGGAAAGGGGAATGTAAGACACATCACCTGCAAGATGAACAGATCTTCACCCTCTCAGGTCACTTTCTACAAATTTCCTCTTCTCTCCACAACCCTCAGCTTACATGATCCAGCAGGATGTTTTTCCAGCTCAGATGAGTAAATTCCAACCAGTGTGAAAAATCAGGGATTTGGCTTCTTAGAATAGAAATTGCTGAAGTTCTGGTTAAAATAAATTCCAGCTGGTTCTAATGAAGTGATGCTCTGTCCAACAACATTCGGGCAGAAGCTGTGCCTATATGCCTCTTCTGGGAACATAAGGGTACAACACTAAGGCTGAGGACTTTCTAGATTGTACAGATGTCAGACACAAACTAGTACAATATCCTAGGGGGGGTAAAAAAAATCATTTTATGACCTATAAACCACATAAAGGAGCAAAATTTTCGATTAAGATAGAGGAGAAAATGTGTGGTGCTAAACTCCCAGCTTAATGGGCTGTATGGATATTCTGAAGCAGAGGACTAAATTTAGTATCCCTGCCAAAATAACAGGAAAGAGATTGGAAACCTGTCCCCCAGTGTTGGTACTGTTGTGTTTGTCTGGCACTGTCCCTCTCACATGAGCCGTTAGCTGTTCTCCCAGGGCTCGAGCTGAGGATGGGGGCATGGTGTACCATGTCCAGCACCTCCCAGAACATGTCAGGCAGTGAAGGATGGGAGGAAAAACCCTAGCAACAACACTAACACTGATGTGGGAATTTGTCATGGTGACACTGATGGTACTGAGAGTCCTACATCTTAATGATTGGTTTACAATAAAAATTACTCCAAATGCTGGATCAGAAAAAGGATGGTTCAGTCCATCAAATCACTGTCAGCTGCAAATTAGGTTGCCCATCCCTAGGCAATGGGGAACATAATTGGCATTGTCCATTGCTGGTTTTATTTTTATCTGTTCTGTTAAAGCTGGGCTCTTTCCTCACTCACACTAATAGAGAGAAAAGGGCTTGGTGCAGAAAGGCTCTTCCACTCCTTACACCCACAATAAATGGGGCAAGTTAGCCCTGGATTTCTAGAATTAGCCAAAGACTGTTTGAAGGAGTACTTTCTGTCACAGCAAAGTTACCTTCAGGAAAGCAAGGAGAGACAAGTATCTATTTTAGCATGTGGACTTCCAGCCTTAGACTGGAACAACCCTCAGACCAGAAGTGGCCAGTGCTCTAGTTCAGACCCCACAGTTACACAAGAGGGACTGGGAGTGGGGAGGGTGAAAACCTTCTCCTTTCTAATCCTGGAAGTATTGCAGTAACTTTGAAACCTGCTATAATTTGCTGGAGACAGGATGGAAATACACACATCTAACGCCTCCCTTCCTAGGGACTGATCATTTTGACACCATGAGTTGCAAGGCAAAGTTGTTGCAATGTGATGTCTTGGCATTTCTACAAAATGTGACAACGTAGGATGAGGTTATGAAGTTGTGTCAGGCTGAAATTACCACCAAGAGACTTTACTGGGAGCATATGAGCAACTCAAACCCATTTCTATCCCCAGAGGGTTGGGATATGGTGCCTTTGTTGCTGGGAACACCTGTGCTACAAACTTGGAAGTAGTCTCTGTCCCCAAGATGACATACAACTGTCAGACAGCCAAGACTCTCCAACTCTCCTTCACATCCATATACATGAGTATTCAGCTGTCTATAAGCTACCAATATTTCTGTTTTCCTCCCTGCTCACAGCTTTAAGATAATGCCCTTCCCCTGGGTAGCAGAGCTCTCTTAACACATCTCCCTGGCATTGCAGGATACAGAGAGACTCGGAAAAGGAGAAAATCCACCCAAAAAAAAGTAAATAAATTTAGCTGACTAAGTAGGAGGGGGATGACCTGTCTGTCATCTTAACCTGGAGAATTCGCTGCTCTACTTCCTTGGCTCTCCCTTTCTCTCTAACTTTAGGGCAACTTAGCAGCTGTCACCTGCGTACCTGGGAAATCCGCTGCCCTACTAAGGGCTTGTCTGAGCCCCGGCTCTGCGTGGGGAAACAAGGGCATGCACCAAGCCAAGGGACTGGGAGGTTTAACTACCCATCATGTTGCACCCGGCACAGAAGAAGGATGCCTGGGAATAGGACTCATAGGATTACATTCATCAGCAAAAGGGAAATCATTTAGAGGACAAATCAGAGTCCTTCCTGAGGTACAAGCAGCTCTAAAGAAGTAACATTTACTGCCCACCTAGAGCTGTCGGTCTGTGTCCTGTTTGTATCACCCTTCCTTTGCCATGTATGTGCACGGATGGCAGAGACAATGCTGTGGCACTGCCTCAGCTCTGTACAACCCGGGGCTGCTGCAACCAGGGGTCAGGCAAACAACAAAAAAAAGGTTTGGAAAGATGCATATAATAATGCTCAAGACTTAGGAAGAACTAGTGAAGGGTTGTTGTCATTATTATTGTTGCTATATTATTATTATAATTATTATTGTTATTGTTATTATTAGTGTTGATGGTAATGATGTTGTTGCTGTTGTTGTTGCTGTTGTTGTTGTTGCTATTATTATTATTACTGTGATGATGATGATGCTATGGCAGGTGAAAATCACAGAAAGAAAAAGGTTTGCTTTGCAGATACCTACTCCACTCCCCATCTCATCCCAGACCAGGAGACAGTCCTGCTGCTAACCCACAGCCACAATTTCTTCTCCTGGAAATAACAAAATAGTAATTCTGGCAAACCAAAAAAAAAAAACCCAACCTCACATCTAACCTCAATAAATAAAGCACCCTGAGCTGGGGTATCGCCCTCCTGAGAGCTCTGAGGCTCAGGACCGTTGCAGATGGGCTTTGGGTGGGTTTGCTGTGATAAGGCTTTCACGTGACATCGCCTTTTGGTTGTCAGCGAAAGTCCTGTGGATTAGTGTCCCCTGAAATCTCACTAAGCAGCTTGCCCTAAAATGTGCTTTATGTGGATCATTCGGAAAACTGCACGAGACAAAACATTAATTATTACTAGAAAAATAGGTCTCTCTCTCTTTTTTTGGTCATTCTGTCCAGCATGTGCTCCTACATTCAGGCTGCATCACTGAGAACTTTGCTTGGGTTTTTTTTTAAAAGTCTGTGAAGAAATTAAAAATGTGACCCTGCTCTGAATTGCAAAATGAAAATCAGAAGCAAAACCCTGTTTTACCTTTCCCTTTAATTGAATCCAGCCGGCCTCCTTCTACCCTGCCTTGCAGTCATTTACAGATATGCAAATGGTTTGAAATAAATGTTGCTGTTTTCCTCTGCATTGCATACCAGAAAATCAGACAATGTGTGTGGTTTCATAGGCTTTTCAGCAATTTTGCCATTCTGCTGCTTTCATGTTTTAATCCAGTTTAGCAGCACAATATGTTTTAGCCATATATTCTTGAAAAAAAACCAAACCCACAAAAAACCAGTTCCTACCTGGACAATACTGATGGTGTCTCTTTGACAACCTGAAAAACTTTAACATCTACAGGGTAATTTTTAGCAAGATCTGTCAACGCAAGGGGCACAAGTGAGAGGCTCGTGATTGTGGGGAGAAGCACTGGAAGGGGACGGGAGGTCTGAAGCCCTAAAGATGCACTGATCTGCCACTCACAGTGGATGAGATGCACCCACAGAACATCCCCCTTGACCCTGCGCTCTGGGCTTGCTTAGATATCTTATCATTGGCAGAAAAAAAAATAGTTAAACCTCCTGTTAATGCTGGGCCCTCAGCACAAGAAGGACATGGACCTCTTGGAGTGTGTGCAGAGGAAGGTCACAAAACTGATCAAAGGGCTGGAGCACCTCTGCTATGAAGCCAGGGTGAGAGAGTTGGGGTGCTTCAGCCTGGAGAAGAGAATGCACTAGGGAGATCTTACAGCAGCCTTCCAGAGAGGTGCTGCTATGAAAACTGGGGAAGAGATGTTCACGAGAGCATTGAACAATAGAACAAGGGGTAATGTTTTCAAACTAGAAAAGGGCAGATTTAGGGTGGGTATTAGGAAAAAATTCTTCACTGTGAGGGTGGTAGATCACTGGCACAGGGTGTCCAGAGATGTAGTGGACACCCCATCCCTGAAGACATTCAAGGTCAAGCTTGATGGGGCTCTGAGCAACCTGATCTAGTGAAGATGTCCTTGCTCACTGCAGGGGGGTTGGACTAGATGATCTCCAAAGGTCCATTCCAACCTTACACATTCTATGATTCTATGAACGTTAGTAACCTTTGGGAGAACTACACTAAGAACTTCGCTGGATTTAATACACATGGAGACAGGGTTAAAAGCGCAAAGAGGAATGATCACAAGTAGATTCACATGCATCAGTCACTGGTAGGAAGATTTTCCGTGTATAGTTTTTTGTCTGTACAGTACCTTGCATGAAGGGAAGCCTTGGCACTCTCACAGTTTAAATTATTATTATTATTCCTTACGTTAGACTATTTCCACATTCAGAGTAACCTCTGTGGGAAAGTGCAGAGTCTTGCTGGGTGGTGAAAACAGTTCCTGCAAACCTACTTTCCTTGGTTATTACTTTTTTCCTGAAAGGGTTAACACAGTAAAACACAATTAGCCTCAGATTTTCACAGGTCTGTTGCATATTTAGCTTGATCTATTAACGTCGCCTTGAATGCAGCCTTTGCAATGGCACCGTATCACTCAGGTCTTTCACTTTATTCCTCTAATACTGCTCAGTGAGGAAGGAAGGACAAACCAGACAGCATCAGCTTGAAAATACATTCTGAATATAACAGCTTGATTGCCGCTGACCACCCAGAGGACAGGTGTGACACATATTTATGGGCTTGATTTTAAACCAATATCTGTTCATTTCATTTATGAGTCCATTACATGTTTTATTTTGACAGTTCCACAGTGGTGTTCCTACAGTCTCTTGGCCATAAAACATTCACAGTGGGATGTGTAGCTTATTATTTGGTGTGTAGGCACTGTGCACCCCACAAGCTGATGAACTATACAATTTATTCATTGGATTTTAAGCCTAGTTAAATCAACAGCTAAAGGAAGCCTTCCTCACACACTCTGAGCTGCTAATGTTTAACACTGTAAAAGTGGTTAGGAAATGCTGAGCATTGTTATGGATTTTACATTACGACATGGTACTGTCCTTCTTACACTAACAGCAAAGATTTGTATCTATACTCAGGAATCTAAATTCTCAAAAGCTTTTTGTGAATCTTCTCACACTGAGATTTTTTTCCTAATATTCCAGTTTCTGGAAGGGAACTATTTGACAAGATGATTTTTCTAGCCCACCAGCCCACTGGAGATAGATGGATGGTACAGAAAGACAGAAAATTGATTAAAAAATAAGATCCCTAAACACAGAAACATCAAAAAATTAAAGATAAATAAAATCATACAAGGATGTAGGTATACATGTGTGAGTCTGCATATACATATACACTTATATATACTTCTAAGATTAAAATTTTAGCCAATTGCATGATATATGATGCTTAATATATGACTTAATGAGGTGTATTCTGTTGACCTAGAAACCTTCAGTTCTTTCATTTGCATTTTTAATATCATTGTTTCTATTGGAACCTAGTTCCAAATACAGGTGTTGCTAAATTTTCCTACTGCATTAGATGATGATATATATATAGAGAGAGAGAGAGAGAGAGAGAGAGAGTTATATTATAGGATTACAAATAATTTGTCCCTCAACATGAACAACAACAGAAATGTAGGGTTTGGAGGATGCTCAGGGGATCACCTAAAGCATCTCTAGGCCACAGGAATTGCTGTCTGACATTCCTCATGGAGAACTTCACCTGCCTTTCTACAGGCCTCTCATGCCAGAGGCTCTGCAACCTCCTCAGTCAGTCTTTCCATCCCCACCATCAGAAACACCTCCCTATTATTTCATATAAATCTTTCTAGCTGGAAATTAATTTCTTGCGTGCTCTCTCTGATGCTATTTGTAGAGAACAAAGCAATCCCTTTATTTTTCAGCATATATTTGTATCATTCAAAAGTATTATCATGTTCCTCCCACTCTTCTGTTTAGAACAGTCCTAATCTACTCTTTCCTCTTAGGTCTTACTTTCTAAACCTCTGATCCTTCTCATACATCTACATGTAATGACTATCTGGATGCAGTGATCAAAAATGCTGGTTCCCGCTGTTCCTTGTAAAAGAAATTCCCTATTATATAAAATGGCAAAAAACCCCTTCAACAAAGACCTATCTTGGTATTTGAAAAATGAAAAGCAGCTATTTTCCTCAGCTTTTCCCTCCTGTACAAAATGATGCTAGACACAGAAATGGGGAGCTCTGCCTGTACAGCACAACCACACTACTGAATTTTTGGTACCAACTTCCTGAGCCAGAAGAAGAGCCACCTCCTTACCTGGCTGGTGGGAAAGAGAGGGAGCAACGCTCCTCCAGACATCAGTTTAGAGCTGAAGGCTGAGGAAGACACTCTCGATACTTTGACTGATTCTGTCTCTCACCATTTAATAATTGCAGAGTAATAAAAATAATACCTTAAGTGCTTGATACTGTGTTAATGATTCATGCACTAGAAACCCAAGTGTTGCAGTATTACATGTTAGAAAAGATCCAAAAGTTTAAGACCCAATTCGCTATTGCTATTTTTACAGACTCACTTTAGTCCACAACTTCCGTTGCAGGTAACTGGAATTGAGGTGTGTCAGCTTGTTTTGAATTTCACAGCTGAGCCCATGTAGGATAAGAGCTTACCTCTTATTCATAACCAGAGGATACTATAAGATTTGTGTCATCTGTAACAAAAAGAAAGGAGGGCCTCTGCTCTTGTGAGAGCAGAGAAGACATCCTTCTCACCATCTTTTGATGATGATAGAGGAAGTCTATCTCTATTTCAGAGGCCGAATTGCGGCCTACCAGTACAGGAAAGTGGGAGAGGGACTGTTCACCAGGGAGTGCAGCGGCAATGGCTTCAAGCTGAAAGAGGGCTGGTTTAGATTAGACATTAGGAAGAAATTCTTCACTGTGAGGGTGGTGAGGCACTGGCACAGGGTGCCCAGAGAGGTTGTGAAAGCCCCCTCCCTGAAGGTGTTTAAGGCTGGGTTGGATGAGGCCTAGAGCAGCCTGGCCTAGTGAGGTTGTTCTTGCCCATGGCAAGGGGTTGGAACTAGGTGAACTTTGAAGACCAAGCATTCTGAGTCTATGATCCCTAGCTGTCCTCAAAGAGGAACTGCAAGGAGCAGTGCTGAGGGAGTTGAGGAAAGGGAGGAGAGGGGGAAGAGGAGAAGTGGCTAACAGTAAATGGAAAATTCTGGCACCACTGGACTAAATGGAAGTGTCACCATTGACATCACTAAAAGTAGGCTCAAGACTGATCTAAAAAGCAATTTAGAATATGAGCTTTTCTTTCCAAATGAGCAGTAAGTGCCCTCCTTCAGACAGAATTCAGCACAGTAATAGTGCCTTCCATTACATTTTAAATTGATTGGCTTTATGGCCCGGTCCTGGGGAATTGCCCTAGCATGATCTCGTTGGGCTTGTGTTTCTAATTCTGGCAACACTAAATCCAGATGCCCGGAAAATCCATGCTGTTGGTTACAGCACGTGCTGTCGGGTAATCTCCCTTTATCGTGTGAAATTAGGGAGAAATAAAGGCACTGGGATGCATGTAAGATTACCCACAGGGTGAAACAAAAAATGTAAAAATAAACCACAATGATTATTCTGCAACAAGTGCTTCAGCTAAGAGGATTCAAACACTATTTTTGCATTATCTGAGATTTCCCTTCATCCTCCTACATGTGATTCCCAGAGGCACTGTGACCATCGCTGATGGGCTCAGCCTTGGTCAACAACGACTCCAGCCTTGAGCTGTCTGGTGTTTACTCTGTTGGGACTGCAGAAAGCTTCTGGCTGCTTCTTCCAGAAGCCACCCCTGCAGCCCCCCTTCCTTCACCAGAACCCTGGTGCAGGAAACTACACAAAACTATGACACCAAGGTAGCAGTTATGACTTGAAGGTCTGCATCCTGCCACTGGCGTCTGTGGGCAATCATAGAATCATAGAATGGTCTGGGTTGGAAGGGAACCCAAAGATCAGACAGTTCCAACCCCCCTGCCACAGGCAGGGCCACCAACCTCCAGGTCTGGATCTATACAAGGTTGCCCAGGGCCCCATCCAACCTGGCCTTGAACACCTCCAGGGATGTGGCATCCACCACCTCTCTGGGCAGCCCGTTCCAGCACCTTACTACCCTCTCTATAAAAACTTCCCACTAATATCTAATCTAAATCTTCCCTCCTTTAGCTTTAATCCATTCCCCCTTCTCCTGCAATGGATGGAGAGATTCAGAAAGCACCATTGTTCCATTTTCCTCCTTCGTGCAGTCCATGTTCGGCCTCACTTAGGACATCAGAACCTGTCCTCGTGCTATGAGGTAAAAATAACTCCCTCGAGAGAAAAATAAATAAATAAATACGTCAATAAATTTTAAAAAAATTAAAAGCTTTAAAAAGCAGCAGTGGAGAACGTGGCTGCCCAGCTGCAGAATTGCATATGTGAAGTATGGGAAGAGCTGAAGAAGCCCCTCTCTGCACCGGAGCAGAGCTCATAACTCTGTAGTTCGGATGGGAAGAGATTACCCTGAGGGAATTATTCTACCTTTGATCCACACATGAAATTCTGGCTGCTGTCAAAGGAAGTTGTGCATGCCTAACCATGGCTGTATATCATTCTAATAAAGGCCAAAGAGAAGCTCATATATAAATGGAGTGCGAAGATTTTTGACACTGGCTATAATAAATATCAGCACATTTAGAAAAAAATACGGGCTTACGTGCCTGAGGTGGGAGAAAAGCTATACCTGTGCCTGATTTACTAGAAGGAAATATTTAAGGCCATTGAATCATTAGGTAAAAAACTGCTCTTGAAATGTCAGGCATCAGTGAGGAAAACAGAACTGTCAATTTTGTCCATTAAAAACTCCCTTTTATTTTGCCTACTTTTCCCTTTTATTTTTAATAACAAACCATTAAAAATACCACACTCATGATTTGCTGGTGTTTGCTGTTCTCTTTTAATAGTATCCATTAGTTCTTTCCTCCTTTCTTTTTAATATTTACACATCTCATCAAATACTGAGAAAAAAATTTCTCTGCCGAAAAAAAAAAAACCCTAAATCCCATGAGTAAAAACCAATTACACAGAGCTTGTTACTGAGGGCATCGCTGGGCTTTCTGTACAGCCTCAGTGTCCTATGGAGTTTAAAGTAGCTGAGGATGTTCACACTAGAAGTAGTCTGTGATAAGATCATTCGGTGTGTTGATGTTTCTTAACTTCATATAAAAATAGTGCATGGGTTATACTACCCTGGGAAAAATCAACAGCTATTCCATAGGATAATATATATAACTGATAACGAGGTGACCAACAGTACAAATTGTGGGCAGAAGCAACAGTTTGAAGCTCTCCAGCCCAAAGAATTCTGGCTAAAATGGCCCCATTTAAAATTCTTACATTTCCTCCATTTCATGTGTATTCACCGATGCTTCTGCAGTTCAAATAATTTATGCCCATCCTTACACACAGCATGTCAAATACCTGAGCTGTAGGGAGAAAAGGATACCAGCCTTCAGCTGGATAACCGGTGGTGGTGGAGATACCTTAGGGCCTCCTTCATCAACCCTTGAAGTCACAAGAAGGACCGAGCCTTGTCCTGAGTTCTCACAGACTGTATCTCATCCTCCTGCAGTCAACGAAACCTCCGCATTGGATGGAGGGGGACAGGATAGCCCTCTGCACCAGATTCAGAACCCCTTGAAATTTGAGTCTGAACAGATGAAGAGGTTGTGGTCCCTAAACCAGCATCAGAACAGCATGGCACAGAAATATTCTCTCCCAGAGAAGTACTGCAGGTAAATTCCACACAATAATTTTGTTTCTCTGTCTGATAAATGGGCAGAGAGGGAAAAAGGAAGGTTAAGCCTCATAAACTGCCTCACTAACTGCTATGCAGAGAAGATTCTCTACTCAGATTTTCCTCTGCCAACGCTTTCAAAAACCACTGAAATTTTGCAGTTTGAACAATTTATAATTTCCAATCCCAACAATGGTGGTTGTTGTTGGGTTTTTAAGAAAAAAAAAAGAAAGAAAAGGAAAGGTTGGGGGTGGGGGGAATGTCAAATGGAAATCTCATGGGGACACCAGAGGGGTCACCAGGGCAGTGAAGGAATTTTAACTCTCAGGTCTGAAGCCAGCCCAACAGACTAATGGCATTACCAGATGTCTGCATCCTGCAGCCTGTCGACATTCCTGCCCAGGACCCCTCCCTTACAGCAGACTTACAGCACTGCGTTTTCCACTCTGGCTTTTCCTCCTAATTCAAGGATATCCACGCTACGTGGACGAAGCCCCCAAAGGTAGGATGCCCTGTGGGAAGCCCGCTCCAAGCCGTGGGCCTTGCCCTGCATCCCAGTGGGGACATATGAGCATCCCTCCCCGGAGCACCAGGCTGGCACCTTTCCCAAGCGAGTGCATGTGGGCTTTGCGTCACGGATTAATCAGCATCACAGCTCGCTCGTGGCTCTCTGCTCCCCCTCCCACACTTGGGTTCCCACACATTCACCTGCCCCAATAAATGGCAGCTCAAGGCGATTCCCCTCTCCTCGCCATGGGTGGGCGTGAGCGAATGGCAGGAGCAGGCTTGGCTGGGGCTTGTGGGCAGAAATGCAGCAGGAGCCCAGGCACTGGCCCTATCTTAAACCTCTCCATGCTGATCCAGAACCTCAGAACTACTCCCTAGCTTCAACAAAATATAGAGAGCCAGGAAGCAGCTCCCATCTATAATAATTACAAGAGAGTTTCCCTTGCCCTTGCACTATTTATTGCTTTTGCCCTTACCATAGATTGCTTGAGACAGAAGAGACTATTAAAGGTCAGAATATTTCTTTCTGGACAGGCAGGGCGAGCTTTGGTAAAAAAAAGACACCCTCCCTCTTTCTCCTCTCATCACCACTTCCATGAGAAAGGGACAGGGCTGGTTTGCGCTGCAGATTGACTGAAGCGTTAAATGACTGCGTTGCGATGACTGCAGCGGGGGGAATGGTCGCCTCCAGTGGAAATACAAGGCTGTTAAGGATACTTTCGGAGAGGTACAATAATTGTTCGAGTCTCCTTTTCCAATTCGTCACAAAAGCCATCTGTGGCTTCTCTCTTCCCTTATTTTCACAAGGCTGGCGGGGAGGAAAAGTGCATTTCGGTAATTACAAGCGAGGCTGGGAAGAGGCAGCCAGGAGGGCACCTGCCAGCCTCCCACCCGGGTGACATGCATCTTCACAGACTCCACAGCTCCAGGACGTGGTTTTGCAAGGCACTAGCTCGCTTGCCAATAATAATAATTATTATTAATAACCGGGTGACGTCCTGATCTTGGTTACATCAGTCTGCCATACCCTTAAGCCCAAGCTCCTGCCAGTCACACTCATTCCGATCCTGTTCTCAGCAGGTCGTGGCAAGAAAAGGAGCGGAGACAGAGAGGCTGTGAGCTGCTCTGGCTGTAGGGAGATGTGGGGGAACGGCCCCCCGTGATTCCCGTCTCCTGGCCGAGGGGAAAAGGGGGCACGGGTCCTTCCACCCCTCCAAACCCAGGGTCAGCCGCCCCTCCTCACCCCGCTGCGAAGCTGGAGGATGCATCCAGGATGCCAGCGGGAGGTGAAGGGCGATACCCCTCCTCCACGCCGAGGGCATCCCGCGGGGGCTGCCCTGCGTGACAGCCGAGCAGGAGGCGAAGGCACGGACGTGTGGGCGGCACAGCGCCCCCGAGACGGGCTGAGACGGGCCGGGCCCCAAGCCAGGGGCAGCCGGGTGTCCTTGGGACCCGCAGCCGGCCCTGCCTGCGAGCGGGGGGGATCCGCCGGGGACGCTGCCATCCCCGAGGAGCCCTGCAGCGCTCGCTGATTTGCATTCAAGGGCCATCCCCTCCCCTCCCAGTCCCCCCCCCCTTCCCCCTCCCCGCCCCCCTCCCTCCTCTCTTCTCCAGCCCATCCGCAAAAACTTAAAGGCAGAATCGCTGAAAAGGATGACGAGAGTTATTCAGCGGCATTTCGGAAAGTTGCCGGCCGGGAAAAGCGGCAGCACAAGGGCAGGGCCGGGTGCCAGCAGCCCTCCACCTCCCCGCCATCGGGCCTGCCCGCACGGAGCTCAGCATCGGGGGCGGGGGGGCACCTCCGTCGTCCCCCCCGATACACAGCGGGGTGCAACGGTGCGTGTGTATGCGCGTGTGTGTGTGCTACACCGCCTCTCCGAGTTGCATCTGGAACCGCCGTGCGAGCTTGTTTCAGGAACAAACTGTTGTGATTTCCCCTTTCGCCCTTTTTCTCCGCCCTCCCCCCCCCCCCGTTAAAGGGGGGGTGTCAGGTGCATGTTGCCTGCTGGTACCCCATGTTGCTCCCGCGTCAGAAAATGAATGATGCAGCAATTTAATTAGAAGAGAGCGGTGCGACCATATTGCATCGGTGAAGGAGGGCTTCGGCGGCTGGGAAAGATGGTGCAAGTCCGCGGGCGCGGAGGCAGCGCCCCTGCCCGCGGAGAGCGCCGTCGGGGCGGTAGGAGGCCGAGGGGCACCCGGGTTCTCCCTCCCGCACCTGCAGCTTTGCCCATCAACTTTTTGCTACCGATCCGCGGTTCCAGTTAAGTCTCCGAGTTACCCCGGGCCATGTGGGAAGGGGAGTTTGGGTTTGAAGCCAGAGCAGGGACCGGAGAGCGGGCGGTGGGTACCGCGGGACGCCCCGGGAGGGGGTTACCCAGCTCCTGCGGGGCTCGCAGCCTCTCGGCTCCGCCGTGCGCGGGGATATGCGCGTAAGTGTGCCCGGGGATGGGTGTGCAGGGGGGGGGTGTCGGCGGATGTGTGTGTGTGTGTGTGTGTGCGCGCACGGGCTCGGTCGTGTGCTGCCGGCGGGGATGCGAGGGGCATCGCGGGGGTCCACATCCCTGCCCTGCCCGCAGCCCTTCCCTCCTTTGGGGGGGTGGGGGAGAGGCAGAAAGCGCAACCCCCCCTTCTCCCACCCCCACCCCCCCGGTGCATCTCGCTCGCTAACTTTCAGCCACGGGAAAACCCGCGCAAGCCTCCCGCTACGCCCCCCTCCGCGGATCCGCCGCGCCCCGCGGGCCGCTTCTCCCCCTCTCCCCGCGCAGCCCTGTTACCTGCCTGCGGCTCCCGGGGCGGGCAGATGCCGGCCGCCGGCGCTGCCCTCCGCGGGCGCGGCCCTCCGCCTCCACGAACACTCCGCGGTGGCGAACGCGCAGGGCGGAAGGATGCGAAAGGTGCCGGGTCTCGCCCCCGAGGTTTTTGGCTTTGCCTCCGTGGCGGGCGGGAGGCTGCTGTATCCTGGAGAGGCTGAGAGGCTGGAAGCCGCCGCACGCACCGGGACGGGAGGAAAGAAGGGGAGGAGGACGGAGAGCAGGAGGCGCTGGCGGCGCAGGGGTGCGCGGCGGGGGGCGGAAAGCCGAAAGCCGAGGCGGCCGGGCCGGGACACCGCTGCCCTCTCCGGGCTGCTTTCCGCCGCATCCCCGGCATCTCAGCTGGCACTTGCAGTCAGAGCATCTTTGATTTCCTCCAGAGTTGGGATTTTCTTTTTTTTTTTTTTTTCTTTCCCCTCTTTTTTTTTTTTTTTTTTTTTTTTTTTTTTTTTGGAAAGGGGGAGTGTGTGCAAATTGTGACCCATCTCGGCGGCTTTTTCCTCTCTCTTTCTTCTTGGGTTTGGTTTTTTTTTTTCGTCCCCCATCTGCTCGTTTCCCACTTCCTTTCCTCTCCGCCAACCAGCCCCCTCCTTCCCTCTCCTAAAAAAAAAAAAAAAAAGGAAAAAAAAAAAAAAGCCAAGGGGAGAAAAAAAATGTATAGTCAGGGCTTCCCAAATGCGCGCCCCCGACCTGGTGCCAAGCGCGCCCCCTTCATTTGTTCCCCTTCTTGAAGCTCATTTTCATGACGTGGAAAAGCCTGATCCAGGGCAACAACAACACCACACACACACGCGCGCACACACACACACACACACACACACACACACACGGAGAAGGAGAGAAGCCCGAGATCCTCCGCCGCGCCCCAGCCCTCCCGCTCCGCGCTACCGGTGCCCGGAGAAGGCGGCGGCGGTGGCGGCGCTGGAGCCTGCAGCAGCCCCTCTCCTCCCTCCTCCATTGAGTGTGCCAAACAGCAGCTCTGCATCCTAAAGAAGATCATTGAGGGGCTCATTGCATTCCCAGCACGTCTCAGGCTTGCTTCTTTTTTTTTTTTTTCCCTCTCTCCTTTTTTTTTTTTTCCTTTTGCCTCAGCTTCAGCAGGAGTAGAGAGAGAGCGAGCAGAGAGGGAGAGACAGAGAGAAACCAGCAATCTTTAAACTCGAGCTTTTTCCCCCCCTTTCCCCCCCTTTTTTTTTCCTTTTTTTTTTTTTTTTTTTTTTTTTTTTTTTTGGGTAACGATGTGCTAAAATCTCTCCTGCAAACCGGTAAGTACAACCTTTCTGGATCCTTTTGTTTCCGCCTAGGGTCAACGACACCCCCCCGCCCCCCCCCCCCCAAAAAAAAAAAAATATACTAATCCTCTTTATTTATTTCTTTAATTATTTGTTTTTTATTACAGCCCTTGCAGAAGAGAAAGAACTTAAGTGGCTAATATTTTGCAAAGGAGACAGAGAGACTGATACTGCAATATAGCTCTCATCTCTCTCCCTTCTTCCCAATTAGATGCTGGTTTTAATTGCAGAGGGTATTTCTCTTTTCATGCTTTCAACCATCTCCTCTTTCTCACAGGGGGAGGGTTTCATTTGCAAGTTGATCCCAAGGATTTCTCTTCCTCTGGCATGTCTCTCCCCCTTTAAATGTATCTTTCGGCTCTTAAGTTTGCGGATGAGGGGCAAAATTTTCTAGTTCTTACGCGAGGAAGGCAAAAAAAGAAACCTTTTCTATTGAAAGCTTGAGACCAAAAAGCAACGATCGCTCTGAATAATTCTAATGGGCATTTCAGTGATTCAAGGAAGGCTGCATCACCAGGGTTATTATTACCAGCCCTAGCATTTCTCTGTGCCTGTACATTTAAAATATCTGGTGAAAGGAAGGGTTGAAATATCTGGTGAAAGGAAGGAGCTGCATCTCATTAGTACAGTATTATTTTCATCTGATTGGAGAAGAATGGTGTCTTCATTCGGAAACATATATAGTAGGATAGATAATTTGTCGGCTGGTAAGTGTCAAGGTATATTTTTTTCCTTCTTCTTCTTCCACTTTCAGCTTTTTAACCGGGTCTCCTGCTTGGTCCTGGGGGTGCAGAATACCCTAATCCAAGGCAGGCTGAGGGTTTTCAATCCTAGGTGCCTCTTTAGCTGTCACTTCCCTTTAGATCTGCTGATAGCATGGGCATGTGCTTTAGAAAGATTAATCATCTCTAAACACTTTAATCAGCTAAAATGACTAATATGTGGCATGTATTTATCTGATAATATACCAGTTGCATTAATTCATCAGCATGTTTGAAATGGGAAGATTTTCTTTTAAATCACGGCTGTCGTTAACCATTTACTATGTTAAAGACATTGTGGGGGATTTCTGGAGGGAACCGTTTTGCCAGGGACATCAGCAGAGCTTGTGCATTCCTTTGAACTTACGTATGGAATATATTGAGCCGGGAGGGAGAGAGATTCCAGGATTGAGGTTCAATAACTTTGGGAGTTTGCATGTATGGAAAAGGTAGCGCGATGCTGGAGATATCTACCCGCTGGTTATTTCCCCCTGTAGCCAGTGCGGGGTATGATGACTCCAGAGCTAAAATTGCAAGTAAGTATGAGATACATGTAGTTCTTAACGTTGCTGCTACGGTGGAAAACACGTAAGGACGCAACACGTTCAGCCTGTGTGTTCATGTTGCTGTGTGGTCTGCATGTGCTGTCCTCTTTATAGGTGGCATTTACCAAACTGGGGGGGAGAAGGGAGGCTGGTATCGCGTGATTAAATCTTCTAACATCTCTTAAGCATAAATCAGGGCAAGGCTTGCCCATCTGACACCCCTAGAGTTGGTTGTGAACGTCTGCCCAACAATTGGTGAACTTTCCAGGAGGCTAACACAAGTCTAGCAGGTAGGGGATTGGTAGAAGGAGCGGGGCAGGACAGAAGCACTGAAATCTGCCTTTTTTTCTTCCCATTGCAGTTTCATAAACATCACCAAAAGATGAAACCTTCCACGGCAGAGACGCTTCATAAAGGAAGGATGTTGTGGATAATTCTTCTAAGCACAATTGCTCTAGCATGGACTACACCAATTCCCTTGATAGAGGACTCGGAGGAACTCGATGAGCCCTGCTTTGATCCATGTTACTGTGAAGTGAAGGAGAGCCTTTTCCATATACATTGCGACAATAAAGGATTTATAAATATTAGTCAGATAACAGAGTCGTGGTCGAGACCTTTTAAACTTTACCTGCAGAGGAATTCCATGAGGAAATTGTACACCAACAGTTTTCTTCACTTGAACAATGCTGTGTCTATTAACCTTGGGAACAATGCACTGCAGGACATTCAGACAGGGGCTTTTAACGGGCTCCGAGTTCTGAAGAGGTTGTATTTGCACGAAAACAAATTGGACATTTTCAGAAATGACACTTTCCTGGGTTTGGAAAGTCTGGAATATCTGCAGGCAGATTACAATGTCATCAAACGGATTGAAAGCGGGGCATTTCGAAACCTGAGTAAATTGAGGGTCCTTATCCTAAATGACAATCTTATCCCCATGCTTCCCACCAACTTATTTAAGTCTGTGTCCTTAACCCACTTGGACTTGCGCGGGAACCGGCTAAAAGTCCTTTCATACCGCGGGATGTTGGACCATATTGGCAGGAGCCTGATGGAGATCCAGCTGGAGGAGAACCCGTGGAACTGTACGTGTGAGATCGTGCAGCTGAAGAGCTGGCTGGAGCGCATCCCCTACACGGCTCTGGTGGGGGACATCACCTGCGAGACCCCTTTCCACTTCCACGGGAAGGACCTGCGGGAAATCAAAAGAAGCAAGCTCTGCCCTATGCTGTCCGACTCTGAGGTAGAAGCCAGCTTGGGCATCCCTCAGCTGTCGTCCAGCAAGGAGAATGCGTGGCCTACGAAGCCTTCCTCCATGCTGTCCTCCTTCCATTTCACCGCTTCCTCCGTTGAATACAAAACATCCAACAAGCAGCCCAAGCCAACCAAGCAGCCCAGGGCTCCCCGGCCTCCCCCGACATCGCGCGGCCTGTACCCCGGGCCAAACCAACCACCAGTGGCTGCCTACCAGACCCGGCCCCCCATCCCCATCATCTGCCCCACTGGGTGTTCTTGCAGTTTGCACATCAACGACCTGGGCCTGACGGTCAACTGCAAGGAGCGAGGGTTTCACAACATCTCCGAACTCCTGCCCAGGCCCTTGAACGCCAAGAAGCTGTACCTGAGCGGGAATTTGATCCAGAAAATCTACCGCTCCGATTTCTGGAATTTTTCCTCCTTGGATCTCTTGCACCTGGGGAACAATCGGATCTCCTATGTGCAGGACGGGGCTTTTATCAACCTGCCGAATCTCAAGAGCCTGTACCTGAACGGCAACGACATCGAGCGGCTCACCCCAGGCATGTTCCGGGGCCTGCAGAGTTTGCATTACCTGTACTTTGAGTACAACGTGATCAGGGAAATCCAGCCGGCGGCCTTCAGCCTCATGCCCAACTTGAAGCTGCTCTTCCTCAACGACAACTTGCTCCGCACTCTTCCCACCGACGCCTTTGCCGGCACCTCCCTGACCCGCCTCAACCTGCGCAACAACCACTTCTTGGCGCTGCCGGTGGCCGGGGTGCTCGAGCACCTCCACGCCATCGTCCAGATCGACCTGAAGCTCAACCCTTGGGACTGCACCTGCGAGCTGGTGCCGCTGAAGCAGTGGCTGGAGGCGCTAAGCTCCGTCAGCGTGGTGGGCGAGGTGCTGTGCGCCAGCCCCGAGCGCCTGGCCCGACGCGACCTGCGCTCGCTGGAGCTGGCGGCCCTCTGCCCCGCCGCCCTGCGCCCCGCCGCCGCCGCTGCCGCCGCCTCTCCCCCCGCCGCCCCTCCGCCGCCCTCCGCCACCGGTGCCGCTGCCTACGAGCTGCCGCCGGCCGCCGCCGCCGTGCCGCTGTCCGTCCTCATCCTCAGCCTCCTCGTCCTCTTTTTCTCCGCCGTGTTGGTCGCCGCCGGGCTATTCGCCTTCGTGCTGCGCCGTCGCCGGAGGAAGCTGCCGTTCCGCGGCCCGCGGGCGGAGGCGGCCGACCTGGGCGGCGTGCCGCTGCGCTGCCCGCGGCTCTTCGAGGAGGGCGGCGGTGGCGGCGGTGGCGGCGGCGGCGGCGGCGGTGGTGGTGGGGGAGAGCGCTCCCCGGAGAAGGCGCCCCCGGCGGGCCACGTCTACGACTACATCCCGCACCCGGTGACCCAGATGTGCAACAACCCCATCTACAAGCCGCGGGAGGAGGAGGAGGCGGCGGCGGGCGGCGGCGGCGGGGAGGCGGCGGAGCTGCTGCGGGGCGGCGGCGACCGCTTCGCCCACTCCGCCGCCGCCGCCGCCGTCACCGCGCAGGAGCCGGGCACCAACTACCGCACCTTGCTGGAGAAGGAGCAGGAGTGGAGCCTGGCCGTGTCCAGCTCGCAGCTCAACACCATCGTCGCCGTCCATCCCCAGCACCCTGCGGGCGGCGGGCTGGCGGCGGGGGCCGGCGGGCTCGGGGGGGCAGCGGCGGTGGCGGGAGGCGCTCCGCGGGACCGCGACCACCCGCCGCCCTGCGCCATGGGTTTCGTGGACTGCCTGTACGGCACCGTGCCCAAGCTGAAAGAACTGCACGTCCACCCCCCTGGCATGCAATATCCGGACCTCCAGCAGGACGCCAGGCTCAAAGAAACCCTTCTCTTCGCGGCCGGCAAGGGCTTCTCAGACCACCAAACCCCTACAAGCGAATACCTCGAGTTAAGGGCCAAACTCCAAACCAAGCCGGATTACCTCGAAGTCCTGGAGAAGACCACGTACCGGTTCTGACCGCCGCCCCGCCGCCCGCCCCGGCACCCGCCGCATGCGAGTAGAGGATACAGCTGTGTGCTCTTCCCCCGCCAGATGTGCGCGCTGCGGGGAAGGGCCGTTCTCAGATCATTAATCGATGAAGTGCCTTCGCAGACTTTTGCCAGCAGATGTTAATCAATCATTATTTTTTATACTGAAACTGAGACTTTGACTGTGCCATGTCTAAGGTATATTATAATTATTATTATTATTATCGGGGATCTTTGTATTGATCCTGATTAAGTAAATTCTATGTGTGTCTTTTTTTTCCCCCCATTTTTCTTTTATTTTCTTTACTGTTGTTTTTTTGTTTGTTCGTTTATTATTATTTTTCTCTCCAGTAGTAAACTTCCTTTATATTTTCCCTTGGAGGGGAGGGGGAGGAGGGAAGATGGCATTTTGTGGCTTGCTTTCTTCTTGCCCATCATGGCACAGATTCTGTACATTTATTTAAAAAAAAAAGAAAAAATGCAAAGAAGCAAACGAGCGCAGTTTGCTGCATGCCTGGAAACTGCAAGAGGGAAGGGAGGGGAGGGTCTTGCTCGAATGTCTCACTCTTGTCTCTCTCCCTCCCTCGCACGCACACTCACCCTCACCCTCACCGCCATCCCCCCGCCGCCAGCCCGGCCCCTCCGCGCAGCGCGGAGCGGTGTCCCGGCTGGCCGTGGAGGGGAATCCCGTGGGCTGGGGGGAAGCCACCCGGAGCCGAGCAGCCCAAAGGATGTAACCACGTGGCGCACACACCTAGGGGATGCTCAGTGACACTTCATCATGACGCCATGGTTTTTTGGAGGACATCCGCACTTTCCTAATAAAAGCAACATGCAAATATACAGGAAAAAAAAAAGGAAAAAAAAAAAGCTACTGGGCACCTATCACTAACAGCTTTGTAGGAAGCACTTTTAATGTTTTCTCTCATACATACATACACGCACACACACCAAGGTACAACAATGTGCATATATTTATTCTGTAATTTCAAGTGAATATAAATTGTAAAGGTAATGTTTAATCATTGTACAGTGATGCGTCTGGTATAGCTTTCCTAATAAAACGTTTTGAAAAAAAATGCATATATATATATATCCCCCCATATATATATATATATGAATACAAAGCTTGAACCTGAAACTTCAGCTTCCCCCTACTGAGATTTTCTTCCCCCCTCTTAACCTTGAAAGCTATTTTATTAATAACAGTTCAATGCACTGTGATTTTAACAGAGAAAAACCCTGTACAGCTTCTCTTGCCAAGATACCACCCGAGACTTTTAAAAATCCGATTTACAATCTGTATTCCCACGCTGCACTGTACTTATGGCAGCTCCCCTGTATTTAAAAATAGGCACCAAAATTAAGACCGCGTCCTCGAGTGGTGTTTCTTGCAGGAGCGCTGGTTCTTCTGCCTGCTGGGAGCAGAGGGAGGCATTGTAGTCGCAGTAAATGCGAAGTGAGCAGTCGGAGGAGGGCTGGGAAGGGGGAAATTAAAGCGCATTTCTATTTTGATAAAGGCTGAAGCCATCTGGGAAAGGATCCCAATGGCTTTCACTGCCTGGCCCTCCTGCTGCACCGGGGTGGATGTTTGCTCCCTTCTGAAACAGAAGTTAGACCAAAGACAATTGGATTTCTAGTCCTGGGAAGGTTCTGGTTGGTATCTCGTCCCGGTTGGTATCTTGTCCCGATTGGTACTTTGTCCCGGTTGGTACTTTGTCCCAGTTGGTATCTTGTCCTGGTTGGTACCTTGACTCAGTTGGTATCTTGGCCCTGTTGGTACCTTGTCCCGGTTGGCACCTTGTACCGGGCCGGGCCGGCTGCGAGGAGCGGCTCCCGCGCGCCCGCCAGGTGGCGCCACAACTCCAGCTCTGGCTGCCGCGGCGCGACGGGGCGGGAGCACGGGGGAGACCCGGACACCCCGGCCCGGCTCCGGCCCCGCTCCCCCTCCGCTCCCGCCCCTCTCCCGGCCCCGCTAAATGTACGCGCCGGGCGCCTTATACCGGGGCACGCGGGGCCGCGAGGGGTTTACCCCGTAGCCGGTTACCCGTGTCGCCCAGGCACTAACCTAAAGACCTTCACGTACAGAATTTTATACAGAAATATCAGCTGTATCTGTAATTATCATTTGTCGTAACGGAACGGTCATTTATCCAGGTGAATTGCGGTTAATTTCACACACACACACACACACACCGCATTCCAAAGGTATCCGTCCGGGCGTTTCCTCTGGTTATTGTTAAGAGACTATGGTCTGTCACCGTCCCTGTTGGTGTAGCACACGGCGGGTGTCACCTCAGACCCAGCTATGTTCTTCCCTCCCTCCCTCCCTCCCTTCCTTCCTTCCTTCCTTCCTTCCTTCCTTCCTTCCTTCCTTCCTCCCTTCCTCCCTTCCTTCCTCCCTTCCTTCCTCCCTTCCTTCCTCCCTTCCTCCTTCCCTTCCCCCCTCCCTCCTTCCCCTCGGAAAACAACTTGTTTTCACCCAGCACAATGCCCTTTAATGGAGATCAAACCATGAATAGTTGTTTTCACCCCAAGTGTCGCTATTTATAGCTTCAGCGAGTATGGTTATCGCAGGTTTTTTTAGTCAGTCCATCTTGGAGAAGCATCTGGGTGCGACAGAAGTAATTTCCTGAGCCTTGGTAGTGGCTGTATGTGTTTTGAGATGGAAGGACAGCTCCAAATGTCTGTAAATCTAGCATCAGCTCCATAATAAGTGGTAAAAATGCATTTGAACTTCCCAGATTCTTCTGTTGAGTTGATCACGTTTTACCACTGCTGCCTTCAGCTCTAATCTGTTGGGGTTTGTTAATTTTGTTTGGTTTTTTGTTGTTTTGCTTTATTTTTCTTTTTATGGATAGTAGAAGAGCATGCACATGTTAAAAGTAATAAACATCAAAGTGCAAAGGCCAGATTCCTCTTATGATAATCGTAATTATTACATTGATAAGACTACATGCAAGTACTGCGTGGAGTTATATAAATCAGGTTAAAGTACAACCCCTAGTGAGAGTGGTGCTGTATACATTTGTCAATGTCATCAAACCCCCAAGTGTTCATACTTGTATCCAAATATAGTAAAGCCAGTTGCAAATAATGTCTATATTTTAATTAAACTGCAGAAAGGCAAGAGAATTTCAATATAACTATAGGTAGTAATCTCACCCGTGAATGGTGAGGAAATCTATTTATTCAGTGGAAATAAATTTGTTCTATGAGAATGGAATTTTGTATTAAAAGAGATCATTTTTGGCTTACGTTGAGTTATTTTTCTTTCCTTGTGTAGGAAACTTCCTCTTCCTTGTGTACTGGAATCATTTGGGGAGGATTCGCACTGGAAGTGTTGACAGTATTTAACTGTGATATCTCATGTGTGTTATGATGACTTCTGTTTTGCTGTTTCATTGTGTTGAGCTGAGGCTGAGTGGGTGCCAGCATCGCTTTCCACTGCAGGAAACAAAAGTGGATCCATCATCTCTGATCCGCAGCAAGTGACTCTTTTCCATGCTTCAACCTGGGTTACTCTGAATTAATAGGGCATATTAATGATGATTATATCATTACGAGCAGTATTATCGGTAGCATTAACAATACTGGGAAGGAATCAAATAAAGTCTGCATTCACACTGGAGCTGTTCAATGGGATACTGTTTTAAATAAATAAATAAATAAATATTTTTTTAGCTGATTTCACTATTGTACAAGTAGCTGTACCAGCTTCAGCAGTTCAGCTTGTGGCGGTGCTCAGAACCTGCCAGGAAACCTTTCATCATGATGTGTTCGTTTTATTTGCTCATTGATTATATTGAAATTCTTCCTACAGGTGGAAAAGGGAAAAAAAATAAAAAGCCAGGTAAGTCCCAGTCCCAGCAGATAACGACTGCATGCAGGAAAACAGAAAGGGTAATAATGGTGCTCAATTATCTATGCTTTTTTTGGGGTGTGTTTCCTGGATATTGTCATTCATGTCACCACCGTATTGTACCTGGGTTAAAAGATTTGTTGGAGGTTTGGAAATTGCTTCTCGGATCTCTTGACTGTATCAGTAGGGAAAGATGTGAATTTTTTTTTGATGGTATGGATAATAATCTGATGTGTGGATTTGCAATCTGCCTCTGAGTGTCTGTTGCAGCAAGCCAGGACCTGTACTGCTCTAGTTTGGTGAATATTATGGGTCATGAGTTATGTGGACATGAGTTGTGGTAACTCAAGGTTTTGCCAGAGACCATTCCAGACAAAGCCACTTTGGAGTGTGCCATCACAGCTGATCCAGTTTTAAGCTGAAAACATGCAGTTGTGGTCAATTTGTGTTCTCTGTGGTGAACTTGTACAGCAGCAGGGCAGAAAGGTCTCTACAAAATGTCGATATGCAATGCTCCCCGCTGCTGAAACACACAGCAAGCAGCAATTCATGGGTGCTATGCTAGTTCTCCTTGGTTTGAATACCTACTTCACACGAGCTGTTCACATGATGAACAGGCTTTAGGCAGAACAAGTGTTCACGTGAAGAAAGCGTGTGGAATTTGGCCTTAAGTTTGGAAGTTCGTTGCTTACCTACATTACTGAGCCAAAGAGTATAGTTCCTGGCAGTGCTCCAGCCACCTAGGTGTGAACTTGTTCCACAGCTGCACTTCTTCCAAACGCATTTGCTTTTACAATGTGGACTTATGTCTGCTCGGAAATCAGGCTGCTGTGCATCACATGTCCCTATGTTCTGACTTTTCCAAAGCTCAATTCTAAGTCTGACTTCCTCAAAACTGCGACTCCATGTATGGATTATACACTAAAACACAGTTCTTTCCATGGGAGAGTTGCAGAGTAAATTCACCCAATACACAGTTTTGCAGCCTCTTCATACTAGCAGCAGCTTTTTGTACAAAAATATGCTGTTTCTTAATATTTTGTAAAGTTTGAGAGTGGAAATACATCCCTTTCTTTTTATTTTTCCCCAATTCCTGAAAAATTTCTGGTTTATTTTGGGCAAGCATCACTACGCCCTAATGTGAAGACAGTTTGTGCTGGCAGAGGAAGTGGAGAGTGCTTGGAACAAACCCTTGTGTGGGTATGGACTGGAGGCCCAATTCTGCTCCCTTGGAGCCAGTGATGGAATGCCACATTGCTGCTCACTTTTAGTCAACAGACTTGAGCAAAGAGCAAAGCCTGATCGCAGAAAATTACGGCATATACTAAGCAGATTCAATCATTTTGAGACAAGTACTCCACGTGACTATTTGAGAATAAATCGAGTACCAGTACAGACAAAACAGTTCCAATATCAATTCAGTGGGGGTTTTTTTTCTGATTGATCTAATTTACAAATTAACCAAACAATCTTTAACATTTTATATTTTAAAATAAGAGTATTGACATAAAGACAACTATGAGCGTGTCTCAGTGGGTTCAAGAAGCATGAAAATTGGCACATGGAGTTTAGACCTGATGTCATAGGTAACCAGCTAGCCAACAGGATTATTAATGAAACAATTGCAAATTATTTGGAAATAATTTATTGGTGTTGTCTTCCTAGCCAAAAAGATTAATATAACAATTACAAATTATTTGGAATTATTTTATTAGTATTATCTTTTTCTTTAAAATTAAGAATATTAACAGGCACTGAAAACAGTTTAATATATATTTTTTAATGTCTTTTGCCTGATCCTTATATTTTCTCACTTTTAAAATGATGTTCTTTTGTTTCACTTTTGTTTAGGTTGATGGAGTGAGGGGGGGTTACTGATGAAAGCATTAGTGTCGCTACACGGGGTGAAACTTCTAGGTTGTCTTTGATCACTGTGAAAGTGTTTGGAAACCTTGCCCTGCAGTGGCATTTCCTCTGTTGAAGTTGTTGGTATCATAGTGGCTCTCAGAACAACATCAGATAGCTCATTTCTGTCCAAAAATGACAGGAGAAGGCTAGAAGGAATAGAGCCACTGGCGTTGCCATAGGAATTCCCTGTTCCATGGTCATACTGGCTAGGCTCTGTATGGTGGATGTTGCATCAGTCTGTGTATTTTTGAATGTTAAGGATGTTACTCTTCAGCGTGGGGTTATTTTTAGACATTATGATGATGTATGTATATGCAATACTAAGTTGTTGGGTGCCTTAAAAAAGAATAGATAATAATAGAGGGCATAGCACAATATAAAATATTAATAACTCAGTCATATGTCATATACTGAATCTTTAATGTCCATTTACTTTTTCTAACATCTTTATTTTTCTACTAGAATTTTCTAAACCTCTCAAGAATATCCTGTATATTCTATGAATTCTGAAGAAATAGTTTATGCTCACCAAGGGTCGAATCTCTCTGTATTTGGGAATTCAAACAGATACCACTGACTACGGAGGGATGTTCCTCTCCATGGCACGTGGCATGGCAATTTGGCGTGTTGCTGTAGCACTATGCCAGTAAGGGAGGGTCTCTGTAGCGATGACATTTTGCAGTAGGGCTTGGATAATTTGAAGCAGAAGTTCCTGAATTGGGATAAATCACTTTTGGACTGGCATAGACCGGAGATGTGCTGCTGCTTCTGATGGCACTGCCATCCCTTCTGCTGAGGGTGGACCTGGCACCATTAGCAGGTGGGGGCTTGGGGGGTCCTCAAACGGTTATTCTAAAAACAACCAACCAAACAAAACAAAAGCAGAAGAAAGTACTTTATCCCACAGGGACCTTCTTATCTGAAGTTAACGACTTTCCCCAAGTATTAAAGTGGTATTAGTAAACTGATTATGGGATTTTTTTTTTCCTTTTTCTTGCTTTCCTCAGTGTTGCTTTGCTTTTCTGGAGACAGGAGCTGGTTTACAAGTTAAAGAACTGTAGGAATATATTGGATAACATGTACTTGTTTAAAATGAACTCAGTCTATCACAACAGCAACTGTTCTAAACTGAGATGAGTTTTCTAGAAAGCTATGTAAAGCTTTGATTTTGTACTTGGTCTCTAAATTATTATATGTGTATACATATATAATGTCCATTGTCTGAATAATCATTGACCTGAAGTCTGTCATTGAACTTTGGAGGCTTTGGCTTTGGCTTTGCAAATCAAGGATAATTAATGGTTGGTTGGGTTTTTAATTTTGTTCCATGACTGTTTGGTTTGATTTTAGTCATGGTATTACTGGAGAAAGAAAAACATTGCAGTGTGAAAATTCTCATCAAACAATACTTTTTAATAGGAATATCAAATTTAATTAGTTCTTTTCTTTTCTTTGGAGAAGGAAGGAGCTATGCTCAAAAGAGTGTAGGAATTGCACTTGGGCTTAGTTGAAATGTGTTCACTCTGATGTGTTCTCTCACTCCTGAGAGTGCCCAGGACAGCCTGGTTCAAAGGACAATGTAAGAAATTCCCATTAGTGACATGCCACGTCAGATGTGGCCAGCTTATCTCCTCCACCATCACCTCTCATTACCCTGAGCAATTGGGTACTGGGGGTACTACACCACTGGATGCACTGGTCCTGCATGCACAGGGTGCAGGGGTGTGCTAAGCCCTTAGGAAAATCATGCTGTAGTGTTTCTGTGCAGGATGAGAGAGCTGGATGCCAGTAATGGATGCTGTCTATTTAAAAGTTCACGTTCTTTAGAAAACTCATCCAGAGTTTCTGTGGTGCTGCTAAACTGCCGTGCAAGGGCACATCCAATCAGTCTTCATAAAAGCCCTGCTGAAAAAGATGTCTAGCTAATGCGTTCTTCTTAATTAGAGAGCAGCGTTTCTTGTGGCATCACTTCTGTTATGTTTTCCTGCAGTGACCCAAAAGCCTGGCTGCTTTGGGAAGCAGATAGTATTGGCAAGCCAAGAAATATGGCAAGTAAAGGTATTTTTTAGATCCAGTTTATGTTAGCGTTTTCATCAAAGAAAGGGCAAGTCTTAGCTGTTGTTCTGCAGCACTTGCTGAGAATAACTAAAGGCACTCTTTGAGGGAAAGCACCGGTCAGTGTTCAGTCCATGTTTAATTCCTCCCTTTGGCTTTAAACCAACAAAATAAGAAATGTGGATGTATCTAATTTATACACATACATATAAATATATATGTATTCCTTCTGTGAGCAGTGAGGGGCTGTGATACTACAGCCAGCGATGCTGATGGAAGGCACAGCATTGACATCACCAGGAGATGGGTTAAATTGGGATGAGTGGAGACTGTGCAAGGGCTAACAAAGTGAATGGCACCTGAAAGTTAAGCATCTTGCTGGGTCAGAGGCAGTCAATAAAAACACACAATTCTTGTTGAAACCTCTCTTTTTAGAGCAGGGAAACAAGTATCTCACAGATTCCAAATTTTCCTGTGTTTGGCCCAAGTTCTCAACTAGATTGTTGGCATTCTCAGCACTGCTTTTACCTATCTGCATGCCCAGATACTCATTCGGCTGACAGTAAGTTTTAACATCTCGCTTTGCACATTGACCATGTGCATGGAGACCGATTGAAAACATGGTTGTCTTTGTTGGGCTTCTCTGTAGAGTGGTGTTTTGCACTTTGAGGCTTCATTCTGTAAGATGTATCAACTGGATTGCCTACCTGTAACTCAGATTAGTACACAGCCTCCCGAGGTTAGCCGGGGTGGTATTACATGCCTTGTGCTTTGCCAGCCCCTACAAACCAGCAGAAGTCTGTTAAAGCTTTCAGAGCACAAAATACTGATAAGATGATGGATATCTAACAGGTATGGGTCAGGGATAAAGCGGAGATGTGCCATTTGCAACCACTTAAAATTAATTGCCAGTAACTCAAAGCAGTAGTAACTGCCTCCTATGTTGTTACTTCTAGTGGAATAGGGTGGCTGATGTATGTAATGGGAACGCTGATGCTAAGTGTGCCCAGTATATACATATATACTGTACATATGTATCTGTGTGTATACATGTTGAAGTGTAGAAGTCTGTTTTTGGAGAGCTCTGGGAGATTCAGTGGTACAGCTTGCTTTGGACTGTTATTAAAACCATGGGTGTTTCAGTTACGCAGCTAAAAATAGATGCTTTATGACCTATATTCTCAATGTAGGTCAGTGGAGGCACTTCTCAGACATATTAGCATTTTGGACAGTTAATCTCAGCAGCGCATTGCATCTCCTAGGATGGGTTAGCAGAGGCAATGCAAGAGGAATCGCTGCATCTGAAGTCATTCAGAAAGGTTGCCAAGTTTCTCAGGAACCAGAATGGCAGAATAATGAGTCTTAGATTTAATTCGGGATGGAAAGGCAAACCGTGGGGAGTTCAGCAGAGGCAACTCAGATCATCTTGGCTCCGTGGGGGAGGGAGAATTTATAACTATAGCTAGCTAAAAAGAAGCAAGCTGTGTGTGCGTTTGTGTGTATATATATATTTATATATATGTATATACAAATCTGTGTATGTGTACATAACACTGTGTGTATATATGTATGTATGTATATGCCTATAATGTATAATATGTGTATCTATAGATATGTACACATTTATATAAATTTATATTTCTCTATATAAATAGCCACACACCTATGGGAAGTCACAGTTCAACAGCGCGTCCTTTTTCTTTAAAACCTAACAAAACACTGCTTTCATCAATGTCACACTGGCACAAACATCTGAAGTTATCTTTCCTGTGTAGGAAGGAGCATTACTTAGTGCTTGAGCACAAGCCTGGAAGGACTCGGAGTAAGTCATTAGCTGCTCCACAGCTGTTCCACATCTCTGATATAAAGTGGTGGCCAAAATGACTCAGGGCTGGTTTGAAAGGCAAAGGAAGGTGCTTGTTGTTGCTGGTGGGTGCTTTGGAAATTTCTGTTATGCTCACAGGGTTTTGGTGGTGAAATAGCTGCGGCAGTACTTATTCTGGTCACTGTTAATGTCCTGGCTACTGATAATGACTTCTGAATGGAGTGGGATAAAAAGAAAAGATGGATGTTATGCTTTAGAGTAAGCTGTCTAAAGTCTGATTGCTTTGGCTGGGTGATGTATGGATTTCCATTTAGGGTTAGGATGTTAGGCTGCAAATCAAGAATCTTAGCTTGGTGAAGATCTTGTTCAGAATGTGTCTTTTCTATTCTAACTGATTTTAAATAATTTCACTTTGTCATCGGAACAAGCTATACCTTAATTCACGATAAGCTCAAAGAATTTCTCAGCTGGGAGCCCATTTATGTCAGGGGTAATTTTGCACTTGACTTCAGTGGGGTTGAATCAGATTGGCGTGTGTCATAAAGCGCTGACGTTAAAACAATCTTGTAGCTGTGCAACTACTAACTAAAACTGTAATTTTGTAATAAAAGTGAGCCTAAAAATGACTTACTAGTTATGTATTCTATGGTTATAGCATCTTTCTATTGCTAAGAACTTTATACAGTTGCTGAGTATTGATGAGGGGGTTGATTTTTGTGCTGCTGTTTGTTACTCTGAGTTTTGCCCCTGATTTGAGACAGAACCAGCTCAGCCCCTGGAATAACAAATGCCCCATAATATGCCTCAGTTCAAAGGCAAAGCTGCAGCGTAATGATCTCCATGAGCATCCCCTAAGCCGCCTGCCCTGAATGATGGCTGATTGCTGAGTTGCCACGTGTGTTGTGCTGGTGTAAATGTAGGTCATGGTAGTGTGAATTTATCATTAGGATTTTGGCTGCTGTGCAAGCAGGTCCTTGTCCCTGTCATTGTGCCTGGCCCCACACGGCGTTGGTGCTGGGGGTGGGTGGGGCTGCAGAGAAATGTCCTTCTGCCTCTGATGCTGAATGGCCTATGCTTCCATGGTTATTAGAGCAGTGTGGCTCTGTCGTGCTGCCAATCTGCCATCGTTTGCAAACCATGATGTGATTAGAAAAGGAAAGGGGCAGAATGGGGGATTTCTTCCTAAATCCTTTGCTTCCTTTAAGGCAGAAGGCAAGCAAATAAAAAACAATCATGGAAATCAAAACAAATACCCAGTGGCTTAAAATATATGGCATTGAGTGAAATATTTCTTTTAAGCCTCTTGATTATGCTTTGTCTTATTATTTCATCTGGAGGAAATAAGTACCTTATGGGAAAGTGCTGCCCGATCTCTGTTGTGTAAATGTTGCAGTGAAACTCCGTGTGATATATAGCTGCCTGTTCAAGAAAATAGGTCATTTCCATACAAACGTCATATTTTTAGGTAGAAAATATGCTGAATTCACATGCTATCTTCTGGTTAAAGCAATCCTCTTGCTGTTTTTGTGACTTCAGCATATTTGCCTGAATGAAGACAACTGTAAGGGGAGCGGGAAAAAAATGATTATTTTTTAATTAACTGATGCAGGCCTGATGTCAGGCTAACTACTGGAATATGGTGTCTCTGGGGCACGCACAGGAGCATCATCCTCAAATAGATACTTTGGGGTTTTTTTTACCTTTTTTTTTCCCCAGCAAGCAGCATCATAATTTAAGCCCAGTTTATCACAAAACTCAGAGGGCTGCTGCCTTCCTGAGCATCTGGAGGCTTTGGGAAATACATTTTTCTGATGTCACTTCTTAAAGAAGATGCCCAGAAGTCCACATCCTCAGGAAAGCAGCCATTCACACAAGAAGCCCACGAGCTGAAGCCGATAAAGGAACGATGGAGTTTGCAAATCTTGTTCTCTGTTGCAATCTCTTCCTCACAGGATGAGTTTAATCTATCGTGAGCCTGGGCTACTTGCACTACCGCTCTAAAGAAACAAGCAAGCCCAGCTTTCTATGCAGTTGAATTTTGCTATGCCACTTTGCATTTAGGAAAGCGACAGTGTGGTTCCAGGATCAGATGTACGCAATCATGTTGTTGCTACAGACAGACATCCAAATGAATTACATGACCTGAAGCATGTAGGTGCCTGAGGCTCCAGTGGCATAAATCATTGCAACTCTGTTGCTCTCAGCACGGCAGTGTTCATGTCCTTGCACCGGGGAGATGATTTGGAGATGTTTGGTACCCGCTGGTGTAGTGGTTTCTCTGGAGGGCTTTCTGAGCAGCCATTAGTATTCCATTAAACAGCTTTAAAACTAAAGGTAGATACATCTGGTTTCTTGGGTAGCATGAGCTGGTGTCAGCCCAGCAATGTGCTCAGGCTGCTTGTTGCTTATGGCCAGTCTCACATAGGATGTGGCAATCTTCTCCCTTGTCACTGGGCTGCTGATTTTCTTCCCGTGGGAATATGAAGAGTGGAGCCATTGATTGGTGATGATCTGTGGTGATGCCTGTATCACCGTGGATGGGCTGTTAGCTCACAAGCACAAGGGTTCCCCAGGCTCCTATCCAAATTCTGCATGAGCTTCTGTGCCCACCTAAAAACTGCTCCTGTCCTTTGTACTGGAGCAATAAGTGCCAAACCAGTGAACACAAATTCCCTAAGAAAATGATTATTAGGTTTATTAAACCCTGCCTAAACCAGTCCTTGCAGTAATTGTTAAGTGGAAAGGACAGGGAGGCTCTACTAGAATTGACTATGCATTTGCAGGAATTAGACTCTACAATTCATGTGAAAACACCATGGAACAAAGGGCTGTTCCAAAGAATAATTATCTGTTGTAAAGCATTTAATGACTGAGCAGCTTTGGAGCAGAGTACTGATGTTAACAAAAAAGAACCTAATAAAAGCAAAAGATGGCATTAGGTTAGATGTGGCTCCTCAGATACAGTGGCTGAGCTCACGATGCTGCAGTTGTGATGGGCATAAAGCAGAGACAGCATGGGAGCTGCAGTGGTTTTATGGCCAGGACAGAGCACAGAGATGCTCTCATTATGAATATTGCTGACGTTTAGGTGGGAACATCTGCTTGTTCTTCCGTGGTGTCTCTCCTGAGCTGTCAGAAACTTGTCTGCTGCTCAGCCTTCCCCCAGATTTCGCATTCCTGGTCCATGGAGGTGATGGTTACAGAGGGTGTGTAATCCTAGAGAGCAGCAATAATAATATTAAAGCCCTTATATAGTACCTTTTACTAACAAATCAGCAAGTACTGACCACCAAGGTCCTGTCTGGCAAACAATAGACACCTACCAGTTTTTCCTCTCACTAAGTCTTTATTTTTCCTCCTCTTCTTTCCATGACTTTGGTACAGAATCATCCTACTTTAATGAGATGTCATTGGTTCCACGAGCACTGTATGGGAAAGGACAGTGGTCTTAAAAAGTTCATTTCTTAAGCGGAGCAAAACATCCCCAGGGAGAGGTTTATCCCACCCATTCATCTTACCTGGAGCTTCAGGTGATTCTGTTGTATCTAAACATTTAGATAATTAAAATTAATTAGAATTTAACTTGAACTAAGCTTCTGTTCCCAATTTTCTGTCTCCATGGGAAAGACAGTGAAAATGTCCTATCTCATAAAAATGAGTATAATGTGTGTTATTAGATGTCTGAATACTCTGTGTAACAGAACATCGCTTATATATCTAAAAATGGGAAAAAATAGGTTGCTAGTATTTCTTTCTGTAGTAAAAGGATTTTAAGAGTTACATAAAATTGAGAAGTTAAATGATTATCAGAATAATTACTAATTTAGCAAAATACTGAGCTGTGGTAATAAATCCTTGGCAACTCTGGATATTTGGGTGACAGTGTTATGCCCTGATAGGAAAGGATTAAAGTTCTGAACAGTTAAGATAACGATTTAGTTCCTAAAGTTTTTTCATCTTCAAAGATTTTTCCACTGAAAAATGTAGAATTTTAATCAGGAAACAAAATCCTCAGACTGAGGGGTGTTTTTTTAATGATTATTTGGTAACTGAGAAAAATGTGTCTCTTCAAACGTTGCTGCAAACCAAAAAATCTTTTCAACATTGTTTTCATCTTAAGAAAAGACATTTTTCAGCTGAAGAAAACTCCTTCTTGAAGCATAGATGAGCTTTCTGAAAATAATACTAATTTAGAAGAAACCATTTTTTTTTAACAGGACTTTCTACTAGCAGAAGTAAAGCAATTTTTTCTTCTTTTTTTTAACAAAAAAACCCCACCTGTGCTTTGTTTTGTGTAAATTATGTTTGCAGGAAAAAAAAGTGTCTTTTATCTTGCTGGTATAACAGAGGAAAAAATAATCAGGCTCATAAAGATTTTGTTCTCTTAGCTCAAAAACTGTCTTACTCAAAACTGTCTTACTCAAAAACTGATAGAAAAATCTATCAATTTTTCTAATAAAAGATATTGCATGTAGTATAACTTCAGCAACTTTAAGGGGTAATAAGGATGGATAACAAATAAAGGAATGGAGTATTGAAGGAAAGGATGACTGAAGTATTGCTGGTAAAGGGCTTAAAGGTCCACATCTGAGCTTCCATTGCCAGAAATGTGGGTGTTATCAGCAGGGGCTTGTGAACATGTAATCATCGCCAATGAATATCAGACAATTTACTCACTTCCATTACTGCATTATTCCGAATGCAAACTCTGCCTGAGTTCATCATTTTTGTTGTTGTCCTTCTTGTCATCACTAAAAGTAATAGTTCTGGGGAAATGAGAGAGTGAGGATAGCAGAGCAGCGAGAAAATTGCAGTTAACTTTGTTTTTCTGGTGATGTGCAGCACTAATCACAGAATCATTAAGGTTGGAAAAGACCTCCAAGACCATCCAGTCCAACTGTCCCCCTACCACCCATATTACTAACTAAACCATGTTCCTAAGTACCTCATCCAACCTTTCCTTGAACACCCCAAGGGACGGTGACTCCACCACCTCCCTGGGTAACCAGTTCCAATGCCCCTTCCCCAGCTTCATTGCCCTTCTCTGGACATGCTCCAGGGCCTCGATGTCTTTCTTGTAGTGAGGGGCCAAGGTGTTATGCTATGGATATCCAAATTATACAAACTAACAGTAAAATGGAATGACCAGTTGTGGAAAGAAGGAGAAAAAGGTCCCAACATGTTTCTTTATCTGGCATTCATATGTGTATGAGTGGGTCCTTGGCTGCAATTTTTCTGAAGTCTGACTCTTCTACCTTCTTTCTATGGGAAGAACATCACTGCAGTATCAGGAGAATGCTCTCAGTGACATAATTTACTTTTTATTTTTTAAGTTTTGTGCACCATCTATTGTCTTGAAATATATAATGCTCCTGGAAGGAGTGCATGCAAACAGATTTTCCTCTTTTTTCCTGGTGCATGAAACATAAAACATTCATACAGGTTGAAAATCTGTACATGCCTAGGGCAGGTATGGCAGTGTAATGTGGAAATGAACACTTGCTGATAAAGTCCTGGTCTTCATCTGCTCCAATTTGTCACTGGGAAGGCAAAGCTCGTGCTGTACACATTTGCAGGTGTGGGTAAACGTTAAAAGAATGAGCGTTGTCAAGCTGTTTAATGCATTGAATTCCTTTCTTACCTTCATAATTGGCTGATTTTCCGTACCTATAATTAATGTGCTTGGAGTGGGTGGATCTCTTTACACTTGCCTGTTTCTTTTCACAGCTAAATTTAAGAAAAACTTAACATTATGGTTCTCTGCTAAATGTTTTCCCAGTTTCCTGGTGCCACGGTGGGCTGGGAAAAGAGAGCTCAAGCAGGGAAATGACCCCTGGAGATAAATAGATGCTTAGAAAAAGAAGCTGCAATCCCTAAACATTCCAGATGAAAAATCACTTGCCTTTTGGGCTAGTTTCCAATTCTTAACATTGCAAGTCCTTGTAATAAGTAAAGAAAACTCAAATATTCATGGAGTCCCAAACTTTAGAGCTGTGCAGTTGAGACCCAGGAAGTTTGGTACCTCTCAAATTGGACACAACCTTCTAGCTCTACAATGGTTGGGAAAACTAACATTTGAGTTAGATATCGTGTGAGCATGACAACATTTAAAGGTTTAAAGTGTTTCACAATGATTCAAGCATTAGCATTGGTGTTACTTGCAGATGATGGGGAGTCAGTGCTTGATCAGGAATCGGCTGTATGTGTTTATTTACAGGTAAGTACTGGTAAAGACAATCTTAAGTTAAAATATATCCTTCTTCTAAATGATGTCCATTACTGTGATAGAATGACTCACCATTATCCCTCATGCAGAAACATCAGTGTTAATTTTTACAGCAACTGTCTCAAATAACAGTGGATTTTTTAGTAGCCTAAGCACAAAAAAGCTTAGGAAGCCAATTCATTGACCCATGGATTCAGAGTAGACATCCATGTCCAGTGTCCCACTCACCATTAATCCCTTGGCATCATCCTTCACATATAGAAATTATTCAAAGTGTTGGAAGTTGTTGGCTTTTGTGTTTGTGCCTGAAAAATATTCCTTCTTGTAGAGTATAGATGTTTTTTGTTAGATTTGTCTGAATATTGTGGCATTGTGGTGGACTCATTCAGATGCTTGCTGGTTGCTGTGGTTTGCTGCTCCTGGGCACAGGATGCATTTGGTAGAGGTGTAAATTCACTGGTTGTCTTAAAATGAAACTCCTGAGTTTAAAATGCAATCTACATCTGTAAAGTGAAATTTCCATCAGATAAGGAAGGGAAAAAATCCATCCAGGCCTATGATCTGACACATGAGGAAGTCCCTGGAAACTCTCCCATGTGCTTAATGACTTCAAAGGATCAGGCCCCTGCTACATCAACCCAAACATTAATTTAGAAATTTGTATCTTTATAGCCTTAATTTATTACAAAGTAAAAATCACAAAAATCCTTAAATCTAGTGAATGAAAGTGTCAAAAATGTAGAGTCTGATGCTGGGATCCTAAATTTGAACAGAGGTTGACCGTAACAATATGCCAGAGTCTGAGCAGGCAGCTGTGAGGTGAGTGGTGAAGACACAGCTCTTTTTGTATTAGATGATTTGTTGAATTCTGCAAGAGGGAGGCACGGGCAAAGCATAGAGTCACTGCAGACAGTAGCTGGAGCTGGTCCAGTGAAGGAAACAGCTCTCTGGTTTGGTTTGGGTCACCTAAACAAGCACGGTGATTAAAAAATTTAAACCCCATAATTCGGATTTTGAGGATAATCAGGTAAGTGGGTTATATTTGTCAGGAGGCAGCATCTGGTTTCTTCAAGGAGTTAAGAATATTTTAGGACTTTAAGTTCTCTTCTGCATGCATGGCTGGTGAGTACCTGCAAGCCGAAATCTAAGTGGTGGCCCAGGCAATGCTATTGGCTAGTTTCATTTAACTTCTAGCTCTTTAAAACTCTAGATCTGAAATCTCTATATGTTTCATCACTTCTTAAGCCAAGTGGCTGAAATCAGATATTTTTCAAAACGATGAACCAAAGTTTCTGTTCCGTTTTTTGACTAAACACCGTAGAACACATTTTTAAAGTGATGATCTTAAAGGTCTTTTCCAACCAAAACGATTCTGTGGAACTGAAAAGAACAAGTACTTCTACAATGTTTCTTGAGTAGAAAAGTGGGAGCCAAGTGCAGGCTCTGAAACACTATTCCCTCTTGTATGCAATTTAAAAAAATACAATTAAAATATAGTCTTTACTGTCTGCTCCAGACCCCTTACAGTAGACTGGGTATGCACTTAGCAGAGCAGTAAGAGAAGTTTGCAGTTTATTATTTATCTTCAAGCAAACTTTTCAGAGGAGGTTATCAATTACTTTTTGCAAAAGTAACAAGGTTGGATTTTTTGAAGAAAAAATGTTTAATTTGGGAAAAGTACTAAAATGGATTAAATACAAGCTCAGAAAAGGCAGGAAAAGAGAGACTGCTGCTGGATAAAGTTCTGACAACAAATGCATTAATCCATTTCTATTAATTATGTGGGGTTTTTAAAACTCAGAAGAGATGTAGAATATGTTCAGTAATGAACCTGGTTGATGGCCTCATTTTGGAGGATGACAGACAGGATAAAACATATATTCAAAGTGACGTTCATAGATTTGATGTGATGCCTCTAGGTTATTACCACATGCTTTGCAAAGGAGGCTAAGTAATAGGCTGACAACATGAAACTAAGATCTGAAGCCAAGCTTTTCAGATATAACAATTTGGGGGGGACAGACATGACACTAGGTTTTCTGATGGGTAACTTGGTATACATGGCTGTTTATTTGTCTTCTACAGATCTGGTGAAATATGATGTATCATCACAAGTAATTCCAGTCATTGTGATCGGAAGTTAAATCTAATTTGGTTATGTATTATGGCTGAAATATAGATGACCAGGGCTGGGTGTCTTCTGGAGAAGAGAAGGCTTCGGGAAGACATAATTGTGGCACACCAGTACTGAAAGGGGTCCCACAGGAAAGTGGGAGAGGGACTGCTCACCAGGATGTGCAGAGACAGGACAAGGAGCGATGGCTTCAAGCTGAAAGAGGGCAGGGTTAGGTTAGACAGTAGGAAGAAATTTTTTACTCTGAGGGTGGTGGGAAACTTGCATAGGGTGCCCAGATTAGTCGTGGCTGTCCCCTCCTGTTGGATGGGGTTTTGGGCAACCTGGTCTGGGCAGGGGGATTTGAACTAGATGATCTTTGAGGTCCCTTCCAACTCAAAGCATTCTATGATTCTGTGTTTCTATCATTCTATTAAGGAGAGACGTTACTTGTGGAAAATCATATTCTGTTCCTGGTGGATACTGTCAACAGAATAGCAAGTGTAGACAACCCCAAAAGTTGCTGCAGTGTTTTTTCCATAATCACATAAAAAAAAGATAGATAAGTGCTTGCTGTTGAGCTGGTCAAGTAACGAAGGAGCAGGCACCTGGGACCTCCTGCCTTCCCCCCAGCCTTTGGTACTCATTGGTTCATTGCCTACATGGATTTAGATAAATACTGATTTTTCTATGAGGATTTAGTTAAATCCTTTAATATTGTGCTTGTAGTTTACCTCTCCATAGAATGCTTCTCTCTGTGCCACAGAGGTGTGGTGGAAACATACAATGCTGCTGTTTGTGTTAAGAAATATTTATAATAGGGCTAAATGCTTACAATGAAATCCCAAAATACACAAACTCCAGACTTGTGGACCTGCTGAAAGTTTAGCATCTGGGCAATACCTTTATCAAGTACTGGTAAACATTGTAAGTGGCACTGGAGAAGTCACATCCAGGTGTTTTCACTTTCAGCTGACCTTTTCAATTCATCTTATGTGGCATGGGAAATAAATTGCTGGGCACTGGCAGAGCTCTGTCTATAAAGGGAACGTTGCCCATGGGCTTCTGGAAAGAAGATAACCTGCAGGATCAGCCCTTGAGTTTACAGATTCATGTGAGTGTCACTTCAAGCAGAATTTGCCTATGGTGTTTTTCAGAAATTAAAAAGTAGCTTTTTAGTCATGGTTTAAGAGTGAATGTTGATTCCTGTGTTTTCAGAAGCGTGGTGAGGCTCCTTGCTCTGCTAAGGGCCTTATAGAGAGAGAGCATTTCGTCTGCAGCAGCTGGTATCCCACATGCCTCAATACATGAGCGCACCCTAAAAGAAAACAGGCTCTTGCTTAGCCCTCCTGCTCAGGTTTAAGGAGGCAGTTAGAGAGAATGCTGAGACAAATCCCTGAATCCAGTGAAAAATTGCCCTGGTTTAAGATATTGTGTTCATATTCACTCGTGTATGAGATATGTGCATGTTGTCATTGGATTAATTGACTTGGATTACCTGGAGCTGCTTCTGAGTAGCTTTAATGGGGTGAAGACCAGATATCATTTTATCTAGACAGATCTCTTATAATTTATTGTACCAGAAGTGTCAAAACAATTTTGTTGTAGTGTTTTACCTTAAGCACGTTGTTTTAGCAACAGCAAGAAGTTGGCTGTTTGCAAAGAACCTGTGAACTCTGGTCCTCAGTCCTTGATGTAGCTCCTTATCAGTGCACCTCAGTGGCAGTAGTCTCAGCATCCTCAGTGTACCTAACCTTAGCCCACCACTGTGCTTACTCTGACATTACTCCTTTCACATTAAGTGTTGTTTACTGTAATGCTGCACATAAACAACTAACAGCGTTATTTGGAACTGTCCTTCACCTGCATGATGTCAAATACAGATGTGGATCACATTTACAACTCAAAACACACACAATATAGATTCATAAATTATATAAGAAACAACACAAAGTAGTGAGAGACATGTCATCTTTAGTTTCCCATTTCAGATGCAGCAGGATGGCATGGAAGATTTATTTACTACCCCAGCCACTGGCTTTCTTGCAGTCAAGAGCTCATCACTTTGCTTCAAGTCTGCAAACAGGAATAAAGGTGTTTTGCCAGAACGAAAACAGTAAGATAGGAGCTTGGCCCAAGCTGGGGTGCATTACTTGAATTTTGGAGGTCTAGGTGTCAGCCTACATCAGCCACTTGGAAAAATCCTGTAGCTTTTGCATGTCTCCCTCTCCTCACCCATAGAATGCTGCTAGCATCTTTTTAGAACTCAGAGTACAGAGAGCATAGCATAAAGGCTGGGAATCAGTCCCATCTGCTCTAAAGGGGACGCACTGGTCCCCAGGAGCAGGATACAGAAAAGCTGCGGGTCTGAGTACCACCCAAGAGTAGGGGAACAGAAATGGGGACTGGGGATGGAGAAGCATGAGTGGGGACCATGGACACTGCTGCTGGGTCACGTCCACTGGCAAAGGCAGCGAGAAAGAGGACAGGGGTTTCTATTGGAAGCAGTGTGCTGCCAGCCAGAGGGAGGAGAAATTAAAGAGGAAGGTTTGCCATCCAATTAATAACTTAGCCTGCCTTCTGGGGTTGGAAATAATGTCTGCGCTGTGTTCAAGGGCAATGGTAGGATATGAACATCCCCTAGTACTTTAGCTTAAAATTAAATCAATGTGAAAACGATTCCCTCCCACCTTGGGTGAAATTCCTATACAGACCAACATCTCCACATCAGCTTTCCCACCAGAGAGATGCCCAGTGGGATTTACCTGGGAAGCAACGGTACGTTCTCTCTGTACCAAATTGAAGGGCTAGGGCCAGCGCAGGCACCTGCAGTGCCAGGGGACAGGGAGTATGGCTGGCTGCTGTCAGCAGCACCACACATACAGATCTGCACTGTAGCCTGGAGGTGCTGCCACAGCTGATCTTTGTTCCAGTATCGTAGAAACTGCGTGTACATTACAGCCAGACTGAACAGATTACATCCCTCTAAGTCAAGGCAAATACATGTCTGCAGGGGATGCTGATGAAACTGCATGCCACATGCACGTTTGGAGGCTAAACTTAGTCCTCGGTTACTGTGGATGTCAGCTTGCATCATCAGTAAACACTGACTGAAATTAGGCTAGACGGTATTATGGATAATCATGTTTTATTTTAAATATATTTTTTTCACAAGCCAATTTGAACTGCAGATTGCAGAATAGTCCTTAAAAAGTGGAACAAATTTGGGATGAATTTCCTCTTTTTCTGTTTATTTGAGAAACAATAGCCACTTAACGGTAGGGTTACAAGCAGAAAGACATTCCTGAGATTAATGCTTTTCTAGGGCATGGTCCTTGCACAATTTTGTGTGGGCACATCCCTGTGGACACACAAAGCCCCAGCAAAGTGAGATCTGACTACTGCATAGCAATTCATAGAAGCAGGATGTAAAAAGAATCCTTTCAATGAAATAAGTTTCTTTACAGGCAGTAAAGCAGTTTGCTCAGAAAAATCCCTGAGAAGATTTCCTGGTGGAGACGCTTATTTCATCATATTGTCCCAGGTTGTTTGTGTTACTGATGAAAAAGTAAAAATTCATGAAAATTATGTAGGCAAAAAAAAATCCTCAAAATTACTAGCTGTGTTTTAAAAGCTTGCAATCCTAGAGGTCAGGTTTCAGTTGGTTTTGTCTCTTTTGTAACAGTATCTAGTAGTATTCAATAGAATTTCTCATCTGAAGGGTTGGAAAACCTCAGTAGATGATGTGGATTTGTGCGTGATCAGAATTTCCAATGAGGGTAACTAAGCACTCAGAGCAACTAGAAGACCAATGCTACATTGATCATGAAGGTTATGTTCCAGTGACTGGAGTAAAAAATATATAGTAATGCAAAGCATGTATTCAGCAGAAAAATGTACAGACATCTACAAAAAAGAGATTAAAAAAAACCCAAACAAAACCTTTAGTTCATTAAAAGTTGACACATTTGTTAATCATGTATGTGTGTTTATAGTAATAATTTGAGATGACTGGACTGGCTGAAAATCTAGAATATTAAAGCTTTCAAGAAAATTATATTCATGTAGAATCTATAGAGAACTTTTGGAGCATTTGGATTCTTTAAGTAACTGTGTACAAGTTGTTGGATGTCACAATTTCTTGCATTATTAATAAAAGCAGTAGCTTTGCATCTTCCTAGTTCTAATTATTTCTCTAAATATCTCCAGGAAATAGAAGCATAAAATAGCAAACATTTAAAAATACTGGGTAAACGTCTTTTGGAGAATGTGCCTATAAAATGAGTCATGCTTGTGTTTATATTGATTTTCAGATCGTAAAATAAATACAAGATTACAAAATGGCCAAATCAAGGCAGCTACTGTGAGGTTAAGATTATGAGTCAGTACTATCTTGCTCCATGAGAATCTCCACTATTATCAATGGGTGTCTCTTGTATTAGTTAATTGATGGACTTTTGAAATTGAACTGAAAAAAGTATGTAAAGTTCATGTGATATTTAAGTAAAAGAAACTACACAAACCCCAGACCATTTCAGTAGCACTGAGGCAGCTTTTAATCAATTAAAAAGTAGGTGACTTGTCAAAATTCACTCATTTTTATGTGTGAACTGTGTATAAGCAAACCCTAACAATTTTATTTATATATATACACAAGTACATATAGAACACATATTGTGATCATTTTGCAGACATCCTCAGGACTTCACAACATCCACGGGACTTGAACTCTTCTTCAAATAGATCAAAATCTATCAGAAATATATCCTGGCTCATAGTAACCACAGAGAGCCAAATTCTGCTCATTTTCTTCTTATAAATCTGCCACTGTTTCACAAATTCCCTGACCAGGCATTTTTTCTAACTGAAGAAAATGCTGGGTAGTAACTGATGAAGTCTATGTTATATCTTCTGCACCAGGCTGTGGGCTCTCTGCTTTCCTTAAAGTGCTGCACTTACAGTAGTTTCATTAGAATCATAGAATGGCATGGCTTGGAAGGGACCCCAAGGATCAGAGCTCCAACCCCACTGCCACAGGCAGGGCCACCAGCCTCCAGGCCTGGATCTACACAAGGTTGCCCAGGGCCCCATCTAACCTGGACTTGAACACTTGAAGGGACGGGGCATCCACCACCTCTCTGGGCAGCCTGTTCCAGTACCTCACCAGTCTCTCTGCAAAAAACTTCCCCCAACATCTAATCTAAACCTTCCTTCCTTTAGTTTTAATCCATCCCCCTTGTCCTGCCATTATCTACCCTTCTAAAAAGCTGATTCCCCTCCTGTTTGCATGCTCTCTTCAGGTACTGAAAGGCTGCAATGAGGTCCCCCCGCAGACTTCTCTAAGTTGAAATTATCTGTTAGGCATCATAATACATCATGATGGATTATATAACCCAAATTCTTGACTTTTTAAGACAGACATCTTTTTCATCATCTCAAAATGTTTCCCTCCTTTTGATCACACATTTTACACTGTAATTGTAATAGTCAATATAATGTTATCAGTTATTTGGTTTTAATTTCCGGAGGTGTAGCAGACTGTCTTCATTGAAACACCACCATAACGAGCTGAATTACTTTGATGTTAAGTTTCAGAAGACGGGACTTTGATGCAAAGCACAGAACTGTCAGGAGAAAATTCTCAACGTACAGTCTTGGTTTGTAAGTTACATTGAATGCTCACTACATTTACACCCTTGTGTTGTTGTTCAACTTCTTTTTTTTCTTGGAAATAAGCATATGTTCAGCTGTGTTAAGCCATAAATAGATATGACTTAGAAGGAAAACTAATCCCCCACTTGAAAATTATACTGAGGAAACTAAGCTGAATCTTCTACTGGTGATGTTGTGCTTAAGATAGTATAGAGAAAAACCTGAGCTTTGTCTTTACTGTGTGTGTGTTTTACCAGTGTTCTCACTGGTGGAACTAGTTGCAGGTCTCAGGTTTTCAGCAGAGCTCACCTCCATGCCACCTGCTTATCGCTTTTGTTTTGATGGAGACTTCATATATTTTCCAGAATATGTGAGGTAGAAGCTTACTTTATTATCAACCAAAGGTCAGGAACATGTGAAGTTTTCCAACTACATTTTTCCCAAAGGACATGAATGAATTGTTCATTGCAGCTGGTGAATCAAAAGTGCACAGCTGTTACAATACCAGAGGCTCTTTTCCTTCAATCTTCAGATTGAAATTAGTTGGGTATTATTTATGCTCAAATTATTTTTCTTTCCTCCTTTCCAGTCTTAAGCAAACCACACCCCAAAAGCTCCAGTTTTCATGGAAGAAAAACATGCATAGAACATCAGAGAAACCAGATTTTAAATTAAAAAGGGGGTTTTAGCACAAACTTGAAAAGTAGACAGCGTTCTAGCCTTGAGGTTGGGCACACGGATTTCAGTGCACTTGTAGGGAATATCTTGTGTATAATAATATGCATTAAAAGGCATATTCTGTATTTAAGCACGAACAGTCATTTTCTTAAGCACTCTCAGAATTTTGTGTAAGTACCACACAACCACAAAAACAAATGGAAATGAGATTCAAAAGCACAAACATTAAATATTTCACTGAGTAAAACACTCCAGTTGTGGAGAATCTGTGCATGTAGAGATGGATTGGGACTAGGCTGTGTATGGAGCTTTTTCGTTTGGAATGACAACTTTTTGGGTACCCAAAAAAATAGCACAAAGAAGCAATGAGCCTGAAATATTTCTGTAGTTTCCAGGTCACAGCTGGAAACAGTCAAACATCAAGACAGGCAGTGAAATTCTCAAAACATTATATCTCTAGTGTCTCAGTCAGGATTGCTGTCATCTGAAGGGCTTCCTGGCTTGCTTTTGTTGAAAATGGACCTGCTGTGTCAGAAGGACTCAAGGTAGAGGTCCTTCTGATTTTGGATAACAGCTGACTGATTCTTCCAAGATGCATGTTGCAAACAGTTCAGTACATTTAACCTTTATTCTTTTTAATCAGAAGATATGATATGTGTTTGAAGAGGCAACAAGGACTTAATCCTCTATGAACTGACAATATTTTTTACTAATATTGGTTCCAGCTACATGCATTCTGTACCAATTTATTTATTCTTTTTTGCGGGGGAAAACATCCCCCAGATATTGAAGAGTTATAGTAATTAACAAAATAGATCTCCAGAAATGCTGTTAACTGCATATTCTTTCCTGAAGAGTAAAAGTATACCTGTAAGATGGAACTAGCTCATCTGTTACAGTAATAGCTGACCAAGCAGCAACTTATTAAATCAACAAAAATAACTCTAAAAACCTCAGGCAATGGTGTGCACTTAGCTGTTTGCATCTGCTGTTTTTCCTTATTTTCAGATGCTTAAAATGCTAACTGAGAAGCAGACTTGATGTTCCTCCAAGTCCCTAAGCAGAGCTTAGTTACTCATCCTGCTACCAACAGCAACTCCTTCAGGGGAAGAACTGGGATCAAGTTGTAAACCACATGCACAAGCAATCAGGGTGAGGGAACTCGTCCTTCTCCAGCAATTGCTGCAATGCTATGAGCTCTTGTGGTAGAGCCAGAAGACTTAGCTCCTGCACAACAACCATCCTTGAGGAGGTTTTTGCCCGCTTTCAGATAGGATAAAACAATCACAGAATCACAGAATCACAGAATTGTAGGGGTTGGAAGGGACCTCGAGAGATCATCGTTCTTCATCAACTCATCAAGGAGCAATTTAAAGACGTTAAACAGTGGAAAGGCAGGTACAGACCTCAGAGATGAGTCCCATCCCACCCTATATAGGTGAACATGACTGCTTAGGTTGGACTGCAGCAACATTCAAGAGCAAGGTGAAAAAATACTTTCAGGTATATGTAATACTTATTCGCAGTATTATTTGTCCTTTAAGCAAGTCTGGGCTTAAAGCAACAATTCTCTGGGCCTGTAATCTCCATACAATCATAGAATGGTCTGGGTTGGAAGGGACCCCAAGGATCATAGAGTTCCAACCCCCCTGCCACAGGCAGGGCCACCAACCTTCAGGCCTGGATCCATCATCCCCTCACTGCAGGGAAGAATGATGGAAAAAAACATACAAAGTTCATTTCTCCAAGAGGAACCTAAACAAAGCATCTGTGGCCACACAGTTAAGTGTGTATTAAACACCAAGAAATCACCACTGTAAAACTGAAAGTATGAGTTGAGCAAAGGGGAGCACCCATGTAAAAGACAAACAACTAAAATGGGGCCTGCTAAGGAAAAGGTTTGTTACTGTCTCCTGGGAGTCATTTCACATGAGAAAAAAACAGAAAAGAAGTAGTTTTGTCCATAACTCCACTGATTCTCCACCTCAATTGTTGGTACATGCAAGTCAATTCAAGAAATGTGTATGGATCAGGCATGCTGTCTCTCCCTTCCGCCAGTGCATTTAACCAGCTTTTAGTTTCACTCTTAGGGCAGGATTTATTTTCTCTTTCAGAGAAATATTCGTGTTAATTAGGCCTTTTAATACCTTTGTGGAGTTTAAATTTAGTTTTAGGATTGGTCAAAAAGTTGTTCTGGTTCTTTCTGTGACTAGAGTAGTTCGCCTTGGTAAAATTCCTCCTGTCCAAGTACTTGCAACATCATTCACATTTGGTGCTAACTGATGCCTTTTGGCAGGGATTATACAGGCTGAAGGTAGAAACAGCATCAAACTGCCCCTGCATTTTCAAACCAGCCTTCACAAGGCAAGGTTCAAGCATCTGCTCCCTCTGCTGTGCTTCATGTCATGTGCAGGTGCCAAATCTCAGCCTGCAATAATGATTTTGGGTTTAGTTTGTTTCATTAAAGTGGTTTCAAGACAAACAATTGAGTATGCAAATGTTTTAAAATGCTATCATTTCCCTTTGAATTGATTTGGTGGTGCAGGTTTCCCCAGGAGCCATGGGATTTTGGGAGGGGTGCTGGCTGGCAGGACAGGCCACAAGCACTTGTTCTCCAAGAACCATGAACACTGGGGAGTTTCAGCTGAGCAAGCCACTAGTAAATTCAGTGTAGTGATTTCACCTCACCCCAAGGAAGCCAATTTTTCACTTGCTCCTTTCACTGTGGAAGGAAGAAAGGGATGAGAAAGCAGCAACTAAAGAAGAAGAAAAGATCCATCAACGTCACCTGTTTGGGGTCAGGTCACTCGACTCCAGAGCAAGAGCTGTGCCTGCAGGTGTGATACTACAAAGCCTGGCTGCTCCCTGGGTGTGGGAAAAGAAGCTTTCTGAAAAGCTCTTAGTCACCTGAAAGCCCTAGTACTACCAGCGGGAGCTGAAGGTGTGAGAGATGTCTGAACCCTTACCTGGAGCAAATAGCAAAGCTGAAGACAAGGCTAAGCCCTCTTTGTGCAAGAGGCAGGCATGATGACAGAGAGGAGGTTAGTGGCATGTCTCATTTAGCCTGGTATCACACCAGAACATTTCTGACACCGGCTTGTTTCTGTAGAGACTAAGCTGTAGCATTAAGCCCTCGGCCACAGGAAGAAGTGACAGCAGCTCTGAAAATCAAGAAGCTTCATGCAGTATCAGGAGCATCATGGACTAGGGGCAAGGAAGGTGAGAGGAAACACCTTATCATCCTTCCAGGAAGAGAGCATGCATAAGCACAGGTCACCAGGCTGCCTGAGAAATAATCCTATTTGTGATTGTATTGTCAGCTGCTGGGGGCTGGGCTGCAGCTTCTGGATCCTGACTTGCAATCCTGGGTGAAACAAATAAGAAAACCAAGCCAGGAATTACAAAGGAGTGGAAGTAAATTTTCCCAATGATAGTCTTTTCAAATGTCAACCCAGTAAATAACTAGGTCAGGTAGCCTTTTTAAAATTCAATATTTCATGTCTTTCCTCCCATTTCTTGTTTAAACAATATGCTCTGGAAGTAAAAAAATATGTAGCATAACTTGTATTTTTCTCTTTTTTTAAAAGTTTCTTTTACAATCTCTATAACACAAGTCTTGGTTGGTTGGTTGGGTTTTTTTATCCTTATGGCTTACTTCACCTTATTTCATGGCTTCCCACATCCCTGCTCAGAGAGTTGGAAGGGGTCTCTAATAAATCTTTGTTGCTGTTGTACCAGTAACAAATCACATGGATGTGCTTAAACTTCTATAGGTACTGGATGTATATCTGCCTCTTGGGTGAGCAAAGCCAACCTACAAGCTTGGCTTGATAACAACTAAAACCTCAGCCCTTGTCTCTAGGCTTTTGTTCTGTAGAAGCCTCAGGTCATCAGGACATTGAAACACACCTGGTTCCCAGCCAATCAGATTGCACAGGTTTGCGTGGCCAGCCAATCAGCATGTACATAAACACCCACCAATAGGGTTTGCTCCTCATTTGTCTCTTGACCAAGAAGTGACTAGCCATGAGGTCCTCCAGCTTCAGATTTCTACTGGAATGAGAAGGTATTGAAGGAGAAGGCATTCAGGTGCTCTGTAGGCTTATGTGGACCATTCAAACCAATGTGTTTCTTGCTGCTGTAGGACCTAGTTGTTGATATACAGCTTTGACTTCTCCATCTGTGGCACGCTGTAGCTTTTTGAGATCTTAAAAGACTTTTGTGGCTGTTTAAGATTCATGTCTGGTTGAGTAAATCCCTCTGGGTATTTGCTGTCCATGAAGCTATTCTTCTACCCCAGTTTCTTAATTGATTTGAAAATTTAAGGGAGGTGGTGGTAAATTTAGTAGTCTATTTATTTATGATCTAAATCAGAATTTGAATTTTTATTAGAGAATGGGGAGGTTGTCAGTAATTCATTTCTATTTGCTATATTATGGATTTTTCTCATTTAAAGCCATCCTGTATTTGTAGTCAAGGTACCAAAACTCTGCCATATACAGCAAGCCATTATTTAGGGTCATGATATACCTTGACCTCTGTTTTTTTCTCCATGTAATTAAGATCTCCCTCCAATCCTGTTTGTTTCACTGTAACACCTCTCCTTGTATTTTCTTCATGCTATCTGCCTTTTACATGTACCTGAATGGGACAAATTGGGTCTGGGGATTTTAAGTTTACAGCACAGGAATTAAGCAATTGCAATCTTTGACCCACACTAATCACCAATTATGTTTCCCTCAATGTGCTCTATGCTGTGAAGAAAGAGAGGAAGCAGTGAAGGCTTTTGAATTCTGAGTGACACCTAAACCCCAATGAAATAATACTTTTTTCAAGTGAGGACTGGGTTGTGTTTGCACTGACCCAAGACAGGATCTCATATCTTCATAACAGCTTCCACAGAGGCCAAAAGCAGGGCATAGCCCCCCCACCCCAAAAACATCACATAGATAGAAGTGTTGTTGTTCCTTTCATCCTTCTCTTAGCGATAATGAGGTGGCAACGGAGCTGGTTTTTATTGATCCCATCTATGAAAACAAAAGTAGCAGATCTGAAACTGCTGAGGTAGAAGACAAATACAAAAAATGTATAGTGAAGCATATTGGAAATAGCCAGTGCCATAGGGCAAATACACCAATGAGATCTTTTCTTTCATAAATCAGTTGATTTTTCATTGCTTGTGCACCTTAACCAAAGGTTTAAGCAATCAAGAAGTGTTTTGGGTTGGTTTTTTTCTTTTTCCAGCCTTTCAAAGCATCAGTGATGTACTTGCTGTGTAAGTATCTTCACATAAATGCATGTTTTAAAGCTCCTATATGGTGGGTATTTTGTGTGTTAAAGTTGGGAAGAAGGATATCTGAGGTTTTCCATTCAAGGCTTGGCTCAAGGGTGAGGTCTCACTGGCTTGCTATCAGTTTCAGTGTGAGTTGAACGAAAGGAAGTTTGGGTTTGATGAAACTATAAATAGGCTAACTTAAATGGTAATTTACTAATTTGTAATTATTATAGCTTTTTGTTTGTCTGTTGGGTTTATTTTTTTTAAATCTTTGTAACCTGCAGGGCTTCTAGGATATTTTGGAAGTTCTGCTGAAAACAGATAGCAGTTCAAAGGAAAAAAAATATGGAAATATAGGCATACATTTCCAGAATTATAGCCCTCAAGGAATTTAGACAACATTCTAGGACCATTTTACAGAAATCTATGTCTTCAGATATTAGCATAATATTTCATTCATTGCTGTACGGTATCTAGCATAAAAACAAGTTTTTGGAGTAATTCCACAGTGGAGACAAAGGATACTGTAATATCCTGCACTTTCTAAAGGTTTTTTGGCTCATACATTTGAGAATAGTTTATCTGATGGTAGTAAGAACATCTCCACAACAAGGTTACACCAGTAGTAAAGCTATTCCTTCCTTGGAGCAAAGTTTTCTGTGAATGTGAGTGATGCACAGTTAAATCTGTAGAGTTAATAAAAGATGGAACCACATTTTTAAGGAAATATTGATAAAGAAGCAGTGTTAACTATAAGGATAATGAAGTTCCCATAGAGCTGCTGCTGTTGTTTTGGTAATTCAATGTGGGTTGCTTAGGGTGCTAGCTGTATGCTGGTCATTATAAAAGTGATTGCCAACTCATCTGGGTTCTAATATAACAAGTAGTTTTTCTGAGGTGTGGTTACAAACTCTTTCATGCACAACAAAGTGCCTTATGTTATTTTGTAGCTGATGCTATCCATAAACAATGGAAACTCTGTTAATATGTGTATACACCTGCTTTGGTGGATATCCCCATGGCATCTTCTCCCATGTAAGTACGTTTTTCTTGGGAGGCTTTTTAAATTTCTGTGTGCTTTGCAGAGGAGTAATAAAACAGTAGAAAAGAAGGGATGCTTTGCTATAAGTCAAAGTTATGATAAACATGGGTACCTGGCTTGTAATCATTGGAATTAATGTTGTAGGGACCAGGTTCCCTTTCCTTTACCTGCCCACAGCAGCATTCTCTGGGTCATCTTTGCTTTCCTCATAGTGGGAACAGGGAAAGAATGGCTGGCTGCCCAGGCAATGCTCTCTGGATTTTCAAGTTTCTCAGAGTATTTAAACATGCCTAGCTGGGTTCTGAAGGGGAAGAGACTGTAAATCCAGAAATTAACCTCTTACTGTGGCTGTTATAAGCAGAAACACTTTGTCAATTTATTTGCTTTTTGCATTAGAGTAGCAAACAAATGATGACAAAACTTCCTTCCTGCTTGCTGTTCTGTAAAGCCTTTCAAACTGAAGGAAGAAGCACTGCACATAATATTTAAAAGACAAAAATGAAAGCCATTTTTCACCTTAAGTTTACCTTTTGTATACAAAAAGACAGTTTATGTAGTAAACTTGATTTTCATAATCTGAAAAGGTGATAATATAACTTCTGTATTTTCATCAGGTACAATTCCAGAGTCTTTTCCATTTAAGCTATACTATGGTCTCCAATGTGGTTTGATGCATTTCTTGCTTGGGATTGAGTTCTTCCCTTGGCTGGTCCCTCTGCTTCTGCCCCTCAGCTCTCTCTCCATCTCTCCTCTGCCTTTTTTTCTCTTTCCAGGGCATTGCCTACTGCTAATCTTGTGGGACATGTAAGTGTCCAGTTCTCTGCAGATCATGACTCCTAAACACCATGGGTTCACTCAAGCGTCAAGATCATTTAGCTGCAGGCTAGGCTGGGTACTTTGCTCTCCCAGCAACCATCAAAAAGGAAAGATTGCCCGGTCCTGGTACCTTTCTACCCCAGGCTGGGTCACTAAGGGATTTTTCTCCCTATTTCTGTTTATACACAGCAGTGGCCAGAGCTTGAGTCAAGCAATGAAGGCAGTGTTAAAATGATTTGCTATGCAAATAACGTAGCTTGGACTCATGATTTTGCCTTGATGTTTAAAGGAGAAGAGATTGTGTGAGAGAGTGGGATAGAATGGAGATGGAGTGGCCACAGAGTAATGTACTTGTGCTGGGGGATTTGTCATGTGGAGAGCATAAACATGTCTTAAGAATGAGGAAAAAACAACGTATATTAATGGGATGGAGCCATGCAAAAATTTATGGTGCCGAGCCTAGGGATGACAGTGGTATTAAAGAACCTCAAATGAGCTGCAAGATATGTGACTCTTCTGGTTAATGAGTGGTGGTGTTCACACCTCAGGGTGTAGAGGGAAGAAGGGGTGTTTGTGTCTTCCTTGCACACAAAATCTGTACCTGCTGACTTTGGAGCCGCTGCTTACAAATTTCAGTTACTGTATCTTTGCAATTCAAATAAGCAAAGTCAGTTGACGCATACAGACTTGTGTAAGAGGAAGGCTGAGGTTTCTCTGCACTGGGTGTAAGTGCAACTCCCCCTCTATGGCACTGAAAAAATACAAGGTGTTGTTTTCTTCAGAAAAAACCTTCTAGCTGTTGTGTTTGGAGTAAAAAAACCTTGAAACCTGGGTGATCAGAATCTTTAAGGATTTAGAAGGATTGTGGGTGTAAAACAGAAGCATCTCAGGGGATTATTTAACACTTTAGGAGTTTAATCCTTCATCATAGCAATGCAATTAATAGACTAGGTGTGAGGCTGCAGCTCAGGGGTCACTGAGCAGGGAGATGGCATATCTAGTTATTCTAAAAGTTTTCCCCTGGAAAATTAAGATTTATTTTTAAGATTAGATTGGCTATGAGGAAAAAGCAAAGCCCAATATATCAAGATATCATTTTGTATTTATTCCTCAAATTTCTCCCCTATAAACTCTTTGCATGGTAATCTTGAATGTTTTTCTTATGCTTCTGATATTTATTTTTACAATACCATTATATCTTTTTTTGCCTGTATTAAAATTAATATAATTTTCATTCTTTTGTGAAAAAATGTGATTATTTTACAACCATTTTAATAGGCCTCTTCCTCATTTGGGAATGCTTAGTGAGTTCTTGCAGCTGCCCCCAGATGAGGGAGGGTCCAACAGCCCTTAGTCAGGCCAGAGTGCAGCGGGTTGTGTAGATAGGGCTGCAGATGGATTTGTACTGGCATGAACTGTTTTGGTTTTGTGGTGCCATGCTGCAGAACAGTTTGCTGTGAGGTTGGCTTTAAACAAAGACCTCTGGGGACCCTGTGAGGGAGCCATGAGGAACATGTGAGGGAGGAATGGGGACACTGTGAGCACCGTGGCCTGGGCTGACAGGGAGGGATCACCAAATCAATAAAAAAGAGTATTTCTGTGAGGAAATGCTCAAAGACTGGCTGTGTAGCGATAGGACATGGTGTAGTGGGTTCAAATAAGAGAGATTTAGATAGATATTTGTAAGAAATTCTTCATGGGGTATTGTGGGTGAATCTCTGGCAGGGTTCAAGGCCAGGCAAGATGGGGCTTTGGGCACCCTGGTATAGTGAAGGATGTCCCTGCCCATGACAGGTGTGAGACTGGGGGGACTCTGAAGGCCCTTCCCACAAAAACCAGTCTGCGAAATTTAAATGTAACATATTCAGAAAAGGCAAGAAGGAAGAAGCAGGGAACTACAGGCCAGTCAGCCTCACCTCCATCTCTGGAAAGGCAAATGGCCTGTAATCCTATATGTCCTGATGAAGAGACAACAGTGAAGCATAAAGCATTGGTTTTGCTGCTGGACTTTAATACCAAGAGCAGCACGTGAAGGAAGGAGAGCAGTGCTAAGGTATGTCACTCATTCTGTTGCATCCGAGTTACATTTTTAAGGCTCCTAGTCAACACGTATCAGGTAATGTTAAAGGGAACTCAGGAGAGGAACTACACGAGTGTGTTTTCCTCATTGTGAAGAATAGGCCTTAAAATGTATGCTTTTCAACACATGCTGTAGTTGCAAGACTCTAAACACAGTATTCCCTGGGGAGAGTAAAAATAATTATAATGTAAAAATGGGTATATATTTTGATGTTAATGGCAAAAATATGAATAGCACTATGCCTCTATAAAAGCTTAATCGCAATACTGCACAGCATTTAGTTACTGAAGTTCTGGCTTTACTCTTCTGGGGACTGTTGATGGGACAGTGTTGCTTTCACTGGTTGCTCATTCCTGTGGCTGTGGGATTTAGAATCACAGAATGTGTAAGGTTGGAAGGGACCTTTAGAGGCCATCTAGTCCAACCCTCCTGCAGTAAGCAGCGACATCTTCACTAGATTAGGTAACTCAGAGCCCCATCAAGCCTGACCTCGATTATCTCTGGGAATGGGACCTCTACCACATCTCTAGGCAACCTGTTCCAGTGATCTACCACCCAACTATTTCTGTGAACAGGGGTGCAGGTGGGGTGGTATGTTATGTTTGGAAGAAATGGGAGACAAGAACTTCCAGTAGACTAAAACTGGTCTATCACACAAACAAAATCTTCTTCTAAAGTATTTTTTGTTCCTTTGGGTCATCACTGAATGCTGTGACCATGTTTTGATGTGCCAGTGCATTGCACCCGTATCCTTGCACTTCCTTGCTTTGCCTGAAACCAGTTTCTCTGTATTTAACGCTGTTGCATGAGGTTAAATGTTCTTAACCAAATGTTAAATGCAGTAGGTGCTGCCAGTGCCTATTGTTGTGAATGCTGGTGATTAGTTTTAATTAGTTTTATTGCCGGTGTGCCAGTGTTAATGGCGTGGTGCTGTTTGTCACACAGGGCAGAGCAGCCAGTTCTGGAGCCAGCACAGCCCCCTCAGTGTGCCTTTGGTTGCAGTTTCTTCCACTTTCCCTGAGCTGCAGCCCTGTGAGATCCCATGGCATTACACACATGCTGTATTCTCCCACTTTACAAATAAGTAACCTAACCCATGTCTTGGCTTTCCCATGTGTCACAAGCATGCTGTCAGAGCTCATTAGAGGTTTTAAGTGCACATTTAACAAATCAGCTTTCTCCTTCCTAAATGAGGATCTAGTTTGTGTTTGTTCTAAAGAAGGAAAAAAGACCTGTGAAGAGAAAAAAGGGGAGATTTTTAGTAGTTTCTATTTCAGGAAACATACACCATTTCCTTTAAAACTGTCTGATGTTAATACATATGGAGGTAATTTGTGGTGTCAAAGTCAGTAATTTTTCTCTGCTTTTGGGCGAAGACTGTTTCTCCAGATTCCTGTAAGCTCTTGTTTTAATGAAGCTGAAGATAACCTTCAAATCTGAGGTTCGGCTTCATTACAATTTCTCTCTGCCTTAAATCTAATTTAACTCTAAATTTGTGTGCTCAAAATCCCAGCAGTCTCATCATGTGGTGGGAAATGACACATTTATTGGTGTTGTGGGCACACACCTAGGTGCTGAAAAGATGCCTGCAGGAGTTCCCCTCTGTTCATCAGTAGTGAGGATGCCCAAGATGCCCAGTGAAGCCTTTTTGTCACTGTTGTGGACCACAGGTGGGGTCAAAGCATGAAGCTTTTCTGGTCAAGTGCACCTAGACTCTGGTTCAGTGGTCCAGCTGTGACAGCTCAGCAGAGCTAAAGGAATGAGAACAAATCAATGAGCCTGTTGCCTTCAGTCAGTTATTCCTTGGTGCACCTTGGAACAGGAATTGGGGTGCTTCTCGCTGCCCTTTGCCTCAGTACAGCTAAGATTTCCCCACCGTTTGCCAAGTCCATCACATAGAAACAAGAAGTGAAATCAGGTTTTGCTTCAGTATCTCAATATCTTGTAATCCTTATTTGGAAGACAAATTGTTTGTAATGAAAGGGAATGGTGGAAGGTGTAAAATTAAACTAAGAGAAGAACCTTTATTAATGAAATTGACTTTTCCTGTGTGTTTTGCTAATCAATGTAAAGGAGGAATATTGATCTCTGGCTTGTTCTGTTTGTACAGTTATATGCAATAGTCTCTATATCTATTTTCAACATGACCACCTTAAGGTTTCTTGAAAAAGCTTGGCAGTTGTTTTATGCAGAAGTTGCTACAGGAGATGTGATAGACATCAAACAGGATTTTTGGGGTCACTTTATCACTTCAATCTGCGCTCACCTACGCTCAGTTTGTTCAAGAACTAGCATGTATCTGTAGCCTGCCTTTCCCTGTGGCCTAGCAGGACTCCAGAGCAGGTATTGTTCATTTTTGCTGGCAAGCACAAGCTGCAATTGAGTTGCAAGATCTGATGGAGTGGATTATTTTTGTGTTTTGCTCCACCCACGGGAATTTTCCATCTGCCCTGTTCTGTGAGTGGCCACAGTGAGTGGATTCAGAATTCAGCACAGCAGATGCTGGGTGGGAAGCTGTGGTGGAAGAGGGGGAGCACATGTACCCCGAAAACAGATGGGCCACTTGACTGAGAGCTTTCTGTAGGATCAATAGGCACTGCTCATCTCATCGGCTGGGGAAGGGTTGCTCTGCTTGAGCTCCACAGCAACCTGCCTCCCTCTCTCCAGCTCTAACTCGAAGGAGAAGAAACAATTATTGCAGCAATTCTTGGTAAAATACTTTTGTGTTTGCTTTTTAAATTGTTTCATCAGGTTTGATACTACCATAGGACCACTGGTGTATGCTGACCACTTTTTGCAGCTATCAATCAAACTACCAAGCATCAACATTTATGGTGTGGGAGAGCACGTGCATAAGCAGTACCGTCACGATGTGAACTGGAAAACCTGGCCCATGTTCAGCAGGGTGATTCAATTAAATGTAATAATGCTAATTGATGTAGATGTAGCTTGAGACAATTAATATAACTTTGTATATTTTAAGAATAGATTTGTTTTGGATTTTAGTAGAACATGGTTGTAACCATGTGAGCTGTTTCGTCAAAGTGGCTACAAAACTGAGCCGGAACAGTGCAACAGCCTTGAAGCTAAAGAAAGTGAGACTAACGACCAATTAAGAGACAGAGTCTATCTTGTTTTCAGCTAAAGGGTGTTCCTAATTAGTTTGTGCAGGAATGTGTTTTTGAACTCAGGAATGTGTTTTGGAAACTATGGAGAAAACTGTAAAGAGCATGTGCTGAGGGAGAGGAAGACATCCAGCCTTCATCCCTGGAGACCACTGGAAGACACCCTGAGTGTCACTGAGCATGTTCTATCTGGGAGGAGTTACTGTAAATGACTTCATGGAAATAGTTCGTATAACCCTGCCTTTTCTTAGAAATTATAATGAATATGTATAGTTACTCTGTATAAATATGAGAAAATTGGCTTTAATCAGTGCATACATTTGGAGGAGCGATCCCCTGTGTGCCCAGCACTGCAATAAGGGATACCTGGTTAACAGTCACCAAGGCTAGTGAGTTTTGATTCCGGCTTTCCAAGGCATCAAGGGATTTTGGCCCCTGTGGAGTAAGGACTGGTTTCATTACGCTTCATTGTTTGCAGATGACTTCTGGAATCTAAACCTATTATGCAGGAGACACATTCATAATATCCATTGAGATCTTCCCCAATACTTTATTACTAAAAGCTAGATGGTACTGATGAAAGTTCCCTGATTTTTGTGTTGAGGTGGGAGTTGAGAACCAGTTGATAAACAGGAATTTATGAGAGGCTTCAGTTTCTGCTGATAAACAAAATAAATAACAATATGTCCTAATGCATGGCTTTGTGCAGCATTCAGCAGGGATGACGCATGCTTCTTCAGTTAAAATCCTTGTAGTTGGGCAAATGATGGAGAAGTTCTCTTTAGCAGCTGTCTCTTTACAAGATAAAGTACATCTGTCAGCAGTTATTTGTTTCTGTAGTCTGTACGGCTGTCTGTATGGCTGTCTCATTCCAAATTGATTTTCAGTGCACTCATTTTTAGATAATTGTAAGAGAAAACTCCAACATCTGAACAGTCTTCCTTAGGCTTTTATCACAGCACTCTTTTTAGTGGCACACACAGGTACGCTGTGTTGTTCTGTCACTTCCTTGCTGTAGTGATTTCTTAACAGAGATACTCTGAGTGTGTGTTGTTAGAATCAGGTGAGGTGTTGATTCAAACAACGATGCTCATTTTCTGCCTGTTGCTGTCTCTGACTTTCTATACCCACAGAGTTTGTTCAGTACCAGTACTTTTTGATGTAAGTAATCAGATCTTACAGCTATGTTCATTAATATATTTGTTTTGTCTATGGGAATATTTGCTGAAGTAGTAAATACTCAAGATAATGCTATGCAAAACCTGTTGAAAGCCCTACATGTCTAGTATATAACATGTTAGTGACATTTGGGAGAACAGAATAAATGTAGACCACAAAAGAAAGACTATTTCTGAATCTGAACACTTTGATTTGTTTTTTTTGAGTTCCAAACATAATATATTTATAAGCAGCTAATGAGGCTCGAATAGAGACTATTTGTCAGTATTACTTCAGTTTCAATCTGTTTGTTATACATTGAGATAGCACTTCAGTGGTTTGCTGGTATGGGAGCTATGCTATCAGAAGCATTGGGGGACACCACTGTATGTAATTCATTAATAATTTGGAATTTGCACCTCTTACCTTGAGACACCTTTTCTGGGAGATTTTTTCTCAGAAGGGCTTGCAACATTGTGTTGATGTGTGGCAAGGTGAGCGCTGTCTGACCTCACTGGGGAGAACATTCAGGGGCTCAACGTGACCTGCTTCTTGTCTAGATCCAGCTAGAGTTATGACAACTGTAATTATATATAAGCAGCCCCATGAGTCACAGAAACACACACACACACAGAGTTCTATTTCTCATGTCTTCCAAGTCTTTGACCTCTGATGTGTGTGGATTATATTTTTTTTTTTTTGCAAATTTGATAGCTGTGGGGGGAATTTGACAGGAGAAACTAATTATACATTGTCAAGATATAATTAGTAGAGAAGGTGATGCAGAGTATGATTTGGCCTAGTGAAATATGAAGGTCATTTTTGTTTTCAGGACCAAAATCTAAATTAGCTCACATTTGTCTCACTACAAACAAGCTCTATTGCAGAAATAATTCCGATTATTTTCTATTTCTTCTAAATATTCCTCCTATAAACTGTAATTTATTAATGGTTTGTATGTTGAGATCTGAAGATAGCTCTTACCTGAATGGCTCTATTAAGTGTAGACTCATTAAGTTAAACTAACAGCAAACAGAATCAAGTTAGGCTAATTTCAAATTGCTCAAGTTCTGTTGCTTGGTAATGTGTTCAGAGTTTTCTTTTGCAGGGGAAGAAGCACACCTATTAAAACAATTGTTAAAATTTCTAAGCTTTCTGTCGCTAATAATAACAGAAGAAACATTAGCAAGGAAATAAAGCAGCAAGGCACTCTCTTATTTCCATAGATGAGACATAAAAATTATTGCCTTGCAGAGTTAATAGAAATATAGATGAGATGCACAGACATTACCCAGAAGTAGGACTGCAATCTCTGCAGCCCCGCCTGCAGATCCATCATGTTGGCTTGCTTATGGTGTCTATATATCTAGGGAAACTTTGGTTTTAATTGACAACGTTCTCATAAAGGAGAGGAATGCCAGGAAGGGGAAAATGGAGCTGTAGGAAGGTGTCAGGATTTTTATTCTTGTTTTTTTTACTATATTTTGAGAAGTTTTGAGTTCTAGCTGGGATAGCTTTTGAAATATGCCCAAACAGATCCTGTAATTAGATTTTAATCAATTCTTCTTTGTATTCTTTAAGGAAATGCATAACTTGTATGGAATTCAAACTTTCTTCCTGTGTTTGGAAGACAGCACTGGAGCCTCCTTTGGTGTTTTCCTGATGAATAGCAATGCCATGGGTAATCACAGAATTGTAGGGGTTGGAAGGGACCTCGAGAGATCATCAGGTCCAACCCCCCTGCCAAAGCAGGCTCCCTAGCTCATATTGCACAGATGGGCATCCAGACAAGTCTTGAATATCTCCAGAGAAGGAGACTCCACCACCTCCCTGGGCTCTGTCACCCTCACTGTGTAAAAGTTCTTCCCCATGTTGGTGCAGAACTTCCTGTGCTCCAGTTTACAGCCATTGCCCCTTGTCCTGTCTCCACAGACGACTGAAAAGGTGCTGGCGAATTCCCCCTGCATCCCATACTTAAGATATTTATAAATATTAATTAGGTCCCCCCTTAGTCTTCTTTTCCCTAGACTGAACAGTCCCAGCTCACTCAGCCTTTCCTCATATGGGAGATGTTCCAGGCCCTTAATCATCTTCATAGCCCTTCTCTGGACTCTCTCAAGGAGGTCCCTGTTTCTCTGTAGCTTTCTCTGTAGCTCTGAGCATTGCAGTTAATTAACTTTTTAAATGATCTGTGGGACTGTGATCAAAACTGAACTGATGTAGTTTATATATATATTTAATACCGTAGCATGTAATGTCTTTAAAGAAAGCTGTCTCCACATATCTGGCATCAGTTGTTATTGTAAGTATTTAGTAGTAGTTTGTGTACACAATAAAATTAGTGAGTAGCTCACAGTTAACTTGAGGATTGTGATGGAAACCTGAGGGTCAGAAAGCTACCTGGAGCCTGTACAGTAACTTAATCAGTGAGTTAAAAATTTTATGCACTGGACGAACTGTGGCATGTTATCCATCTGTGTACAGAATTCCAGTCCTTAGCAAAGCTGCATTTATGAAGGCGTTAGCTGTAACAGATGGACTCTTTTGCTATTTGTGTGTTGTCATGAGGTACACAAAGCTCAAGAGCAGAAAACATCATAAGGCAAAGATGAAGCAATCCAGCAGACATTTTGGTTTTGTTGTAGTAATAAAGGCCTTTGTGCAAACATGAAAGAGAAAAAAGGGCTTGAATGTCATGAATGCGCATTAAAGACAAGATTGGAAGCAGTTAGAATCAAAAATGTGCTTTAAAAGTGATATTTGTGTTCCTTCATGGAAGGAATTACTGATAAGCTCATGTTTTCCAAGACACTTTGTATGGATGCAGTACACATGATGCCTACAGTCTTTATGAATTCCACGGTCATATTAACACAAAAGTAGGGAATGTGTCTTAAAATCTTTACAAAATGTGTCAGAACAGTCCATTGCCTGCATTTTCCAAAACAGCAAGAGGTTTCACTTCCCAAGAAATCCCAACACCATTCAAGTTACTGATTTTTGTGTTAGGCCACTTATTTTGATTACTGTGGTTGTGTGTGTATGGTGAGATAAATGTGGGTAACAATCATATTTTCCATACCCCAGGCTGCTTGTTACTACTAATTTCTAAACACTAGTGATTGATGTGAAACACTGTTTTCCTTATTCTAAATGAAATAGAGGCATCCAATTAAAATGAAATAGCCAAATTCTTTTCCATGATTCAAATTTGTTTGTCTGATATATTTCCAGCCTCAGGATCTGCCTCTTTGGACTTGAATCAGTCTTGGTGAATACCTCCAAGTATTACTTGAACTTTTGCTACACTTTGCTGCCCAACCTATATACACTCTTCTATAAAGCTCACACTCAAGCAGACACACTTGTATGGCCACTTTTGCACGAGTAAGTTTATCACTATCACATCAGCCTTTGTGATAGATTTAGGAGGAATAAAAAGATCAACGATGTTAAATGTCATTACGGACTGTCTACACACTGATGTAGTCTGTGCAAATGCACATTGGAATATATATAGACAACTTTTCAATTCATGAAACACTGTTTTGAAGTAATCAGAAGAGTAATCAGAAGCCATCTGGAATTTCTGCATATACGCATATATTATTGTCAGTCACTCTTACGAATCGCTATGAGATGTTATTGACAGCTAATCAAATTATTCTCCATCTTACATATATACATACATATATATATTGGAATCTGTTTTCTTGCCTGGAAACTCTTGAACAGGCAATACCAAGAGCACAGGCACACCTACTGTCTGACACATGTAGAGAATACTAACTGAACTAGTGACCTTACCTTCTTCAGCTTCACAGTGCCTGAGATGTGTTACAAAAGAAAGAGGGGGCCCAATTTTTACCTGACGTGCTTCAGTCATAATTCTTGAGTCATTTCAGTACCCTGAAATATTGGGATTGCTCAGAAAAAGGGAGTTGCTTTTCTATGCTTCCCACTCTCACAGGTTCTATTCTGATGAAGTGACATGAGGTATCTTAGATACAGCTATTCCTGTGGGGTTCTGGGCTGCTGATTTCCCCTGTACTTATTGCTGTGATTAGAACCCAGCTTCCAGTTCTGAGCCTTTGTTGCTCCTTTGCTGTGACAATTCTGTTGTTGAGCTCAAATGTTACAGCTCCTCTACCTACTATATACGTATTTCCTGCTGAACTCTCACTCTGCCTGCTTTTTGTGCTGAACAAGCTGAACTGCAAAAATAGGCTTGGCCATTTCCCCAAGGACCCCAGGGAACTTGCTCTGGTCTTTTGTAGTGTCAACTCTTCTGTCTTGCTCAGATACATAAATTCTATTGGCAAAGAGAATACAGAGTGTCCTGGTTTCAGCTATGATGGAGTTAAACTTTTTTTTTAGCAGTGGATGGAATGCCATGTTTGGGTGTTAGCATGAGAATAGTGCTGATAGCACCCTGATGTTTTCCGATTTGTTGCCGGGCAATCAAGGACCTTTCTCAGCTCTGCATACTTCCTTACTAGTGAGAAAGGAGGGGACGCAGCCAGGACAGGTGATCCGAATTGGCCAAAGAGGATATTCCATACCAGTTACGTCATGTTCGGTATAAGGGGGGACTGGGGGGAAGAGGGGGAGACAACGCCAGGACGTGCAGTTTCTGGGGCGGTCGGGTTGTCCGGGACGGGCTCTAAGCTGTGCGGCCTGAGTTGTGTGGTTTGGTGAGAAATTGCATTGTGTATTACCAGTTTCATCTATTTTGTGCTTTAAACTTCTGTTATTGTTATATCTAGTTTTCTGTTATTGTTTAGTAAACTATCCTTATCCCAACCTGCGTGGTTCTGGTTTCTAGGTTGTGGTTTCTTTTCCTCCTTTCTTCCTTCCCTTTTCCCCTTCCCCCAACTTTCCCTCCCCCTTCCTTTTAAAAGTACAAGCGACTGTGTGGGGTGCGGCCCTTGGCTGGGGCAAAACCACGACAGTTATTTTGGCGCCCAACGTGGGGCACGAACGGTTGGGATAACGGTAGATCTGACCCTAACTATCGCAATTAAGATAAGCACTGTTGTTTAAGCAATCTCTGGTCACGATGTTGTGGTATTTATTTACAAGGCTGTGGCAGCAAAACCACCGCATGCTGTATACAATCCTGGCAGGATTCTTTACTCTCTCAGGTCTGTGGCTCCCGTATTTGTTCCCATACTTCATTATAGTGTATTTTATGATATCGGTCTATGATACAATAATATCGATGATCATGAGCTTAAGCTGGTACCTGTATGAGGTTTTGCTGTCCTGTCCATTCTTTGGACAGGGAGGGGTTAATAACAGCAGCCGGTATGGTGGGGGCACTGCTTTCTTTTCCTTTGGGCTAAATACAACAGCTCTTAGGGCAGTTTTTGAAAATCTTCAATATCTCTGGGATATTCAAACTAGCATTTTGCTATTGGTAGGTTTGGTGCAGATGGTTCAGTTTTTGTTATATATCAAGCATAGGTTTATGAATACCACTGAAGAGCTTTCTCCGAGACAGAATAATCACGAGTGGCAGGGCATGTGGCAAAGTATGGGCAAGTACCTAGGTACTTTCTCACGCCCGATGGTTTGGAACTTCACTCCTGAACAGTTACAAGACCCCGATCAAGTGACTGCATACCTAAGGGAAAATTGCTGTAGGTTTCCCAGAGATGGACACCTTACTGCACTGTGCTGGGCTCTGGCCACTATTTATCAAACACTGCTTGATAGCAGGCAGCACTGTCAGCACTGTCAGCACTGTCAGGGAGAAGGGAAAGGAAACAGACTGGCAGATACTATAGCTGCTGCAACCACTGGGGCTGACACTGCAGCTACTGCAACCCCTGTGACCGACACTGCAGCTACTGTAATCTCTACAGCAGACACTGCAGATGATCTGAAAAACCAATCCACACCAGTGTCTGTTGCTCCCGTACAAAAGAGGAAAGGCACAAAGAAATCAGTTCGTATAGTGACGGATAAGGATGATGATCAACCGGGATCATCTCGAGGATATCAGGATGAGGCAGAACCAGAGATTGTTACCCGATCCCTGACTCTGAGTGAGCTGCGTGAGGTTCGAAAAGATTTCACTCGCCACCCAAGTGAGCACATTATCACTTGGTTGCTCCGATGTTGGGATCACGGGGCCAGTAGTTTGGAATTAGAAGGCAGAGAGGCCAAGCAGTTGGGATCCCTAGCTAGAGAAGGAGGAATTGACAAAGCAATTGGGAGGAGGCCGGAAATCCTCAGCCTCTGGAGGCGACTACTGTCAAGTGTGAAGGAAAGATATCCCATAAAGGAATATATTACATGCCAGACACCTAAGTGTAACAGCATAGAGACATCTGTCCAGCACCTGAGAGAATTAGCTGTACGGGAGATAATTTATTATGATCTGGACAATTCACGGCTTCCCTCTGATCCCGATGAAGTCCTATGCACTCCAGATATGTGGCGTAAGGTTGTACGAAGTGCACCAGCAGGGTATACCAATTCACTGGCAGCAATTGACTGGAATGATACGAATCCGCCAACCGTAAATGAGGTGGCCTGCCGACTCCGGAAATACCAAGACAATGTTTCCCTCTCCGTCATTGCAGCAGTAGAGAAACTGGTTCAACGACTTGACAACAATGTGTCCAACTCCCAACCCGTATGGAGCAATGTTGCAGCTACTGGGAGAAAGCGTCCATCGTTCCAAGAGGGAGAATACACACCACGACGTACATTGTGGTTTTACCTGCTTGATCATGGAGAGGACATGAGGAAATGGGATATGCAGCCCACCTCAGCCCTTCGAGCACGAGTAAATGAGCTGCGGGGTAAAACATTCGCACAACGAGATTCTGCCAGGAAGAAGGCTGCACCAGTTTCTACTGGGCAGTTCCCTAGACCAACTGGAAGGCCTACCTATATGTCTGATGTGCCTGATCCTTTTGAAGGGACCTCTAAGTCCTTTATGCAACCAGTGGAAAACAAATATGATCAGCAGCAATAGAGGGGCCCTGCCTCCAGCCAGGTGGAGGAGAGGGACAATCGGGTTTATTGGACTGTGTGGATCCGATGGCCTGGCACGTCAGACCCACAAGAGTACAAAGCTCTGGTGGATACTGGTGCCCAGTGTACTCTAATGCCATCGAATCATGAAGGGGTAGAACCTGTTTGTATTTCTGGAGTGACAGGGGGATCCCAACAACTAACTGTGCTAGAGGCTGAGGTGAGCCTAACTGGGAAGGACTGGGAAAAACACCCCATTGTGACTGGTCCAGAAGCTCCGTGCATTTTAGGTATAGATTATCTACGTAGAGGGTATTTTAAAGACCCAAAAGGGTACCGATGGGCTTTTGGAATAGCTGCTTTGGAAACAGAAGAAATTGAACAATTGTGTGCCTTGCCTGGACTCTCGGAGGATTCTGCTGTTGTGGGGTTGTTGAAGGGTGAAGAACAGCAAGTGCCAGTTGCTACGACGACGGTGCACAGACGACAATACCGTACTAACCGAGATTCCCTGATTCCCATCCATAAGCTGATTCGTCAGCTGGAGGATCAGGGAGTGATCAGCCGAACCCACTCACCCTTTAATAGTCCCATATGGCCAGTGAGGAAGTCCAATGGAGAGTGGAGGCTGACAGTAGATTATCGTGGCCTAAATGAAGTCACTCCAGGTATGAGTGCTGCTGTGCCAGACATGTTAGAGCTCCAGTATGAATTGGAATCGAAGGCAGCCAAGTGGTACGCCACAATCGACATTGCGAATGCTTTCTTCTCGATCCCACTGGCGCCAGAGTGCAGGCCACAGTTTGCTTTCACTTGGAGAGGCATCCAATACACGTGGAATCGTCTGCCCCAGGGGTGGAAACATAGCCCCACCATCTGCCATGGACTAATCCAGAATACACTGGAAAAGGGTGAAGCACCAGAGCACCTGCAGTATATTGATGACATCATTGTATGGGGCAACACAGCAGAGGAAGTTTTTGAAAAAGGAAACAGGGTAATTAAAATCCTTTTAGAAGCCGGTTTTGCTATAAAACGAAGTAAAGTCAAGGGGCCTACGCGAGAAATCCAGTTTTTAGGAATAAAATGGCAGGATGGGCGTCGTCACATCCCAATGGACATTATTAATAAAATAGCAGCTATGTCTCCACCAAGCAACAAAAAGGAAACACAAGCTTTCTTAGGTGTTATAGGTTTTTGGCGAATGCATGTCCCAAACTACAGTCTCATTGTGAGCCCACTCTACCATGTAACTCGAAAGAAGAATGATTTCCAATGGGGCCCTGAGCAACAGCAAGCCTTTGAGCAGATCAAACGCGAGATAGTCCATGCAGTGGCCCTTGGGCCTGTCCGGACAGGGACAGATATTAAAAATGTGCTCTACACTGCAGCTGGGGAGAACGGCCCGACCTGGAGTCTCTGGCAGAAAGCACAAGGGGAGACTCGAGGTCGACCGCTGGGGTTTTGGAGTCGGGCCTACAAAGGATCTGAGGCCAATTATACTCCAACAGAAAAGGAAGTACTGGCCGCCTACGAAGGGGTTCGAGCCACCTCAGAAGTGATTGGAACTGAAGCCCAGCTCCTCCTGGCACCCCGACTGCCGGTGCTGGGCTGGATGTTCAAAGGGAAGGTTCCTTCTACACACCATGCCACTGATGCTACGTGGAGCAAGTGGGTTGCACTAATTACACAGCGGGCTCGAATAGGAAACCCCAATCGCCCAGGAATTGTGGAGGTGATCACAGACTGGCCAGAAGGCAAAGATTTTGGGATGTCACCAGAGGATGAGGAGGTAACACGCGCTGAAGAAGCCCCACCCTACAACGAACTGCCAGAGAATGAGAAGCGATATGCCCTGTTCACTGATGGGTCTTGTCGCATTGTGGGTAAGCATCGGAGATGGAAAGCCGCTGTATGGAATCCTATAAGAAGAGTAGCAGAAGCCACTGAAGGAAAAGGTGAATCAAGCCAGTTCGCTGAGGTGAAGGCCATCCAGTTAGCCCTGGACATTGCTGAGAGAGAAAAGTGGCCAAGGCTCTACCTTTATACTGATTCATGGATGGTGGCGAATGCCCTGTGGGGGTGGTTGCAGCAGTGGAAAAAGAACAACTGGCAGCGTAGAGGCAAACCTATATGGGCTGATGACTTATGGCAAGATATCTCTGCTCGGTTAGAGAAACTTGTTGTAAAGGTACGTCATGTCGACGCCCATGTACCTAAGAGTCGGGCCATGGAGGAACATGAAAACAACCATCAGGTAGATAAGGCTGCTAGGATTAAAGTGGCTCAGGTAGATCTAGACTGGCAACGTAAGGGTGAATTATTCATGGCTCGATGGGCTCATGATACCTCGGGTCATCAAGGGAGAGATGCAACATATAGATGGGCTCGGGATCGAGGGGTGGACCTGACCATGGACGCCATCGCACAAGTTGTCCACGAATGTGAGACATGTGCTGCAATCAAGCAAGCTAAGCGGTTAAAGCCCCTTTGGTATGGAGGACGGTGGATGAAATATAAATATGGGGAGGCTTTGCAGATTGATTACATCACCCTCCCACAAACCCGCCATGGCAAACGTTATGTGCTTACAATGGTGGAGGCAACTACCGGCTGGCTAGAAACATATCCCGTACCCCATGCCACTGCTCGAAATACAATTCTGGGCCTTGAAAGGCAAGTCCTCTGGCGACATGGTACTCCAGAAAGAATCGAGTCAGACAATGGGACTCATTTCCGAAACACTCTTATAGACACCTGGGCCAAAGAGCATGGCATTGAGTGGGTGTACCACATTCCTTACCATGCACCGGCCTCTGGGAAAATTGAACGATATAATGGACTTTTAAAAACTACACTGAAAGCAATATGTGGTGGGACATTCAAGCATTGGGATACACATTTGGCCCAAGCCACGTGGTTAGTTAACTCTAGGGGATCTACCAATCGGGCTGGCCCTGCCCAGTCAAAATTTCCACGTATTGTAGAGGGAGACAGAGTGCCAGTAGTGCATATGAAGAGTGTATTGGGAAAGAGAGTTTGGGTCATTCCTGCTTCAGGCAAAGGTAAACCCATGTCTGGAATTGTTTTTGCTCAAGGACCTGGCTGTACTTGGTGGGTAATGCAGAGGGATGGAGAAGTTCGATGTGTACCTCAAGGGGATTTGATTTTGGGTGAGAATAGCCAATATAATTAATAAAGTAGAAATTATAATAATTGCCAAATAATCCATTATTGTATATTCATTATTGTTATGATAGCCAATATAATTAATAGAGTAGAAATTATAATAATTGCCAAATAACCCATTATTGTATATTCATTATTGTTATGATTGCTGTATGTTGTACCATAGCATTATAGCCGGAGTCATACAAGTTAATGAAGAATGAGTGCCATGATGATGGAACTAAAGCCTGGCCTCTCAAGAACTTTTTTCTCCCTTTGAAAATAAACTCTGACCCACAGACTATGAGCATGGACCATGCCAGGTGTATCAGTCAAGAGCCTGAGATGCAGCGTGCAACGAGCCAATGGAACATACAACTATCCTGAGAAACTGTTACGACAAATGGAGCCTGGAAATCATGGACTAAATGAACTCAACAACTTCAGAGGGATGATTCACAGACTGAGGGAATAAGATCTGTATGCACATATGTGTGCATACATGTGTACATACATATATGGGTGTGTGAAACACGAAACTGGTTGTACCCAAAGAAAATTGTTGGATCTGGTCATGACGTAAATGGTATGGAATAAGGGGTGGATAATGTCCTGGTTTCAGCTATGATGGAGTTAAACTTTTTTTTTAGCAGTGGATGGAATGCCATGTTTGGGTGTTAGCATGAGAATAGTGCTGATAGCACCCTGATGTTTTCCGATTTGTTGCCGGGCAATCAAGGACCTTTCTCAGCTCTGCATACTTCCTTACTAGTGAGAAAGGAGGGGACGCAGCCAGGACAGGTGATCCGAATTGGCCAAAGAGGATATTCCATACCAGTTACGTCATGTTCGGTATAAGGGGGGACTGGGGGGAAGAGGGGGAGACAACGCCAGGACGTGCAGTTTCTGGGGCGGTCGGGTTGTCCGGGACGGGCTCTAAGCTGTGCGGCCTGAGTTGTGTGGTTTGGTGAGAAATTGCATTGTGTATTACCAGTTTCATCTATTTTGTGCTTTAAACTTCTGTTATTGTTATATCTAGTTTTCTGTTATTGTTTAGTAAACTATCCTTATCCCAACCTGCGTGGTTCTGGTTTCTAGGTTGTGGTTTCTTTTCCTCCTTTCTTCCTTCCCTTTTCCCCTTCCCCCAACTTTCCCTCCCCCTTCCTTTTAAAAGTACAAGCGACTGTGTGGGGTGCGGCCCTTGGCTGGGGCAAAACCACGACAAGAGGGATTTGTTTATTAACATTAACACAAATATGTCTCCACTGCAAACATGCTTTTTGTGACATCCTTAATGTTATATTTATTTTTTCAAGGGTATATTGCATTACTGACTTACTGCTGTTGATGGATTCCTAACAGGCCTAGCTTTTGCTTCTCTTTCCCCACTCCTTCATTTATTGCTTCTGTTAAGAGAGCCCACAAAATATTTTTATAATTGCCTAAAAGGAAATTTGCACTTTGTGCGATTAAATCTCATTCCTCTTTTACAGTCCTTTACGGAGTTGAAGGCCTTTGGTTTGATATTCTGATCCACCTGAACAGTATCGTTCCTGGATTTTATTCAGAATCAGATCCTCTTGCTGTATTTCAGCACAAATGGATAGTGGCTTATTCTGTGGTGCTATTGTTAATGCTGGTACCACACATGCAACAAAGAAACAAAAATATTTGTTAAATACTTAAAATGAAAACAAGAATCTGAAAGATGCCAGCCATAATAATGTAAAAATCAAGAACAGAGCTACTTGTGAATTTGATCTGAGCCACTGGATTTGAAGCAGTGTGACTTTGGGTTGTATATGATGAGCTGCCACATCATGGGCAATGGTTTAGTTGTCTCCCAGTAGCTTTGCAGAACTTGGTCTTGGATTGCTGCCTTCCTTTCTGGACACCACCAGGAAAACCATTAAAGAAAACAGCAAAGAGATGCATGAGCTATTTTCTCAATGTGAACTTCAGTTTTATTGGGCAATGTAGTTTAGTAGTTTTTCACCACTTTTAGGCAAATGACTGTAAATATTAATTATTTTTTCAGATTTCACTGTAGTCCTAAGTATGCAAAGGTTTGGTACATTAGCATGCTTACTGTTCAACCATGCTGTCAAGAGTGATATATATTCTGGTATATATCCAAATTAGTTTCAACTGGTCTAAGAATGTGCTTAATTATTCTTTGACACTAAGAATCAGTAGAAAACAGAAAACTAGCACTGTTATTAGGTCTCTGGAATTCTTTAAATTGCTTGTGAAACCAGTGGAAATTTTGTTACCTCAAAAGTTTGGCATTGGAGCCAACTGGGTTTTTGCCATCTGGTTTCCACAGCATCCCGGTGGATAAGCACATGAGTAAGTGTGTCCGGGCTGTGTTTGTCATGTTGCCAACCTTAGTAAAGCTGTTGGAGAACTTGTTTCCCCTGGGGTAGTCACTATGATTATGCCAAGGCTGGTCAACCTCATCTCTTGTGATGCACTGGCATCAGTACTACTTACCTCACCAATTATTTTCTTTTCTGTCAGGCAATTTACAGCACACATACCTTCTGTGCTTAGGGTAAGATTAAGGTCACAACTTAATTCAACTCACATTAAAACTAAAACCACCAACCACAAGAGAAATCTCTAATATAAGCTTAAATTTATTTTGGCTGTCAGTAAAGTGAATGCTTTTGGAATGCCTGCATGTCAAAGGAAAGAAGAATGCATTCTAGAGCAATGGAAATAACCTTTCCATAACATATACCCATAGATATAGTCTTCATCTTAATCTTGAGATGAAAGAAATGTTGATAAATGAAGTATCTTGAACCATGGGAATTTCTCTGGGGTTTCTGAGGGTTGGGTTAGGCATCCTTTTTCCATTAAAGTATAAGTGTTTGAGATACCTAAATTCTTCTGACTGCTCTTGCAGCCTTTTTGCTTGTTGATATACTTTTTAGAAAAGCAGAAAGCAGATTGAATAGTTATTCTGAATTGATTTTTTTTTTAAAAGAGATTTTACAAACTACTCAAGCTGGTATTAAAATGATTTAAGGAGTTATATTTGACAGATTTTATTGTTTTATTTGCAGTGAACCATGTCATGCAGAGCTAAGGACTTTGGTTTATGACATATGCCGATTAATGCTGGTACGTTCAGAGAAGATCTAGTCTTCTCTAATTCATGTTCTACTGTGTCCATAGACTGTTGTCAATGGCAAAAGTGTCAGAGCTTTCTTTAGCTCCTCTGAAATGTGATGCAGCTTAGAAAATAGCTGAATCTGCAACTGTGAGAATGTACATATAAGAATGAAGTTGCAGTAATATTAACATTGAGTTAAAAATAACACTACAATATTACATGTATGTTTATTTTTTCCTGAAAATTAGGGCCACATCCTGCTGTCATTTGTTTATGTAGGTATTTTATCTAACTGTGTAGGTCCACATGTGATATCTGAATTGGTGCATTTTTACCTCTGTCGTAAGGTAGCCACCTTCCAGATACTTAAGCGGCCCAGTTTCTCTGGTTTATCCCCCAGTTGCTAAAAGCTTCCTTTATACATAGCCACTATCTGTTTCATTAGTGGAAGGCCCATGGCTCTCATTAAACATCCATTAAAGCAAACAACTCCTGGGATTCAAAACTTCACATCCCTTATGAAGATCACTGGAGATCACTGTTCTTCCAACAAATGTAGAAGAAGGGAAAATAGGATTATGCTTCATTTCCCATGTCTCAGCTGATACTACAAGGTTTACCCCCAGGAGGTAAGTATAGAAAACACTCAGCTCCATTGGCTGTATCACCTCTGTCAAAGTCTGCAGCTTCACTCACCATCTCCTTGAAGTACCAAGGTCCCCCTCAGATATTTCCTAGTAAAAAATGAGAAATCTCAGCCCAGGTGTCTGTATTCTGAAGGGTTGCTGCACCCAGCAGGAGAGGATGCCGCTGGGGGTTATTGTGCAGTCTGTTAGGGGGACAACTACAGAAAATGACAAAAAGTAACTTGTTCTCTGGAGGTAAAGTAGTGGCAATAATAAAAAATTAATTGGAATGGAAAAAAAGGTAGAAAACATAACTCTCTTGCTATTTTAACTCTATCAAAGATGTATCTCAAACTTTCAAACCTCTAGCTTTTAAAATGTTGTGAAAGTTTGGGATGCTTTTAAAAAATAAAGCTGTCATTTGGCTGATTATTGCTGCTATAAATACAGAAGGCCTTGGGTGGTAGCTGTATGTATGGGTGACAGCTATATGTTCTCCTTTGTCAAGGCCTAAAATAACGAAGTGATTATTGTACTCACTTCTGTTGAGAAACAAAACAATAAAACATCTTATGATTTTATTTCCTGCCCAAAAGCTTAGAAGTTGCAGTCTTTTCAGGAAAACGTTTACAATTTACTTATGACAGTATTTTTCTTTTTGAAGATGGAAAAAGTGCTGTATTGACTCAACTTGTGTATTTCTTTCTCCAATGGCTTGTTGTTTCCTCTCTTATGGTTCCCTGGCCGTAGATCATAAATATTATTGTTGTTTTTGCATGTAAAGTGCTTATTTAGGGTATTTCAAAGGATTAACTTGCCGCCATAGATCAACATTTAAGAAAAGCTAAGAAGGAGTAACAGTATAAAATATTAGTATGTTTTAGAAAAGCTGCTTTCAGTGAATTATTGGAGAAATTTAGAAAATTTGAATCACCTCTGATACTAGTCTAAGGAAAAAAGAAGGGTAAGATCAGTACATCAAAGACAAAATAGTAAGTGCAAAAGTGAAAACTCAGATGAAAATAGTAGTGAATGCTCAAGCTGGCTAAATCATGAGCTTATGTTTGGCCCGAAGAAGAAAACATACAAAGAGACTATGTCAAGTCAAGTTACCATGGGAAATTCTTAGCCTTAATATACATAAATTTATGTGTAGTTTACATCTTTTCATTCCTGTGGAAAATGGGTTTCTACAAAATCTCTTCTTGGGGTAATAATTGAAAAGCAATGAGTAATTGTTTCTCCTAACTTTGGTGGGCCTTAGCTAGAAAACCCAATCTGCTTGCAAATTTTTACTCCTCTCAGATGTAGGCAAATAAGAGACCAGAAGAGACTAATAAGAACATTTACAGGTGTAGAAAGCATGCATCATGGGAAAAAGTTGTGTTATCTAAACTGCAAGACAAGAGAAGAAATACTAAAGGCATTCTGAAGACGTAAATGGCTGTTGCAATGGCAAATAACCTCCCATATTCCCAACAAACAAGGGAAAAGACAAAGCTTTAATTGCTTTGTTAGAAATGGGAAATGATTTACCACAAAGGTTAAGATAATAAATCCTGAAATCTGATCTTTAAAATATTACAAAATAAGAATCAGTACTAAAGAACAAGGTGAAACCACCATTAAAATGGATAAAATAAATACTTCATAATATTTTTAAACATGGAAATTATTTTTCATTCATTGAAAAATATAATTTTATGTTATTTTATAACTTTTACAGAATCCAGCCAGGGTAGCTTCTGAATTCTGTAATTGTATTGGTCTCTAGCACTGCCACAGTGCTGCTATTTACCTCTTCTCCCAGTTAATATAAGTATGTAAATAACTCCATTTTCCTTCCACATAAAAAAACTGAGCAACAGTTTGTGTTAGGCAAGAGAACTGCAGAGCAGCAACAGTAGTTAAAACTGAATCAGAAAGGAGGTGAATGTAGTTTGTGATTCTCAAAATATTGGCAATTTGAAAAGGATCTTTGTACACTATAAAATAGCCAAAGAGTGAAAGGAAGGCCTGCACCTTGCCTGAGCCCACAGAACATACTTATTGACTAAGTTTTTTAGGGTTTGGGTTTTTTTTTTTTTACACTGAAACAATCTTAGCAGATTTAATTTATGGCAGAGTGAAATCCAGACACTATCTTTACTCAATATTGAGCAGAGATACCGTACAACAAGGATTCCGAGTAATATGGTAACATATTTTAGGTATAAATATCAAGAAAAAGCTTAGTTGTTATCCCCATCCTGATCCAACTCAACAAACATGTGAACAACTTGGCTGTGTCTGGAAAATAAGCAAAATTTTTTTCTCTAAACAAATGTGACAGAAATGTTTCCAGAACTGTAGCTTTCTCTCTGTAGCTGTTCCAGTGGAAAAAGTAGTCTGGAAGCTTCTCAGATTTGAGTCAAAAGGGGCAGAGACATCAGCTGGACAGTACTCACAGATTTATTTACCTGACTAAAACCAAGGTAGTTGGCAACTGCGTAAGTTCTTCCAAACTGCATCAGAAATTGAGGATAAATGTGGCACTATATGAAAGATGGAAAGAAATACTATATAGAGTTATGGCAAAATAAAATAGACTTCAGGTCAGCATCTTCAGCCACTTCTTCTGCTTCACTGGCATGGTGACCTGCAAGGCTTCTTCCCTTTGTGTCACCTTTGTAGTCACTGAAGCACATTTGAGATCAGATTGTTTCCTCTGGACCTTGCTTTGGTAAGAAATCCTTCACTCCCCTGGATTTTTGATTCATATGTGAACCTAATTGTGTATAACCACAATGAGGAGATATTTCCAAGCCATATCCCAGCTGAGGTGGTTGAGGGTTGGTCATGATTTGGTGGTACTACTGGGAATTATTTTTTTTTTTTTCTCAATTTTGGACATTTGGAAATGGTTTTTACCATGTTATGGGCCTGTTATGGGCAGGTATATTTTGAGCCCTTGCTCAAGCTGAAAGGTGCTTTGAAGTAGGTGAGGACAGCTGAATAAATATTCATTAGCAATTCCAATGTGTGGAGCAGGCATAGCTTCATTTGAACAACTAGGCAGGATTGATGGTAAGTATCCAGAGGTGGAAGGCCAGTGCATTAACCTAATCATCTCCTCTAACCTCAGGATACCTAGTTAGAGCATTTATGTTCAGCTGTAGCAGGAAACAGAAAGTAATTTTGATCTTGCTGTCAGGAGATCTTGGATAAATAGGATGTAATTCTCAGTGGGTATTTTAATGATAATTCCTGTGAATAACACCAATGGAAAGGTCTCTTCTGGTGTTGCCTGAATACCTAATGGGATTTGGTACACCTCTTTATTATCCTCTCTTTATCTGTAGAGTAAAATACTTAGGTTTCTGTGCTTGCTTTATTTCAAGCACAGGTGTAAAGTAGTACTAACTGGCTAGTATTAATTACTGGTTTCTAAAAGTACTCCTGCTTACTGCTGTTTTCTCAGGAATTTTCCGGAAGATTTTATTCTGATGCTCACAGGGCTGGAGCACCTGCAGCTGCATGTATCACTGACTCTCTCAGGACAAGCAGGCAAAGTCCTCACTTTGATTTTAGCAGCTTTAAAACCACTGACCCTGAGCGGATGGTTTTCAAGGTATTTCTTAAAGACACTTTACCCAAGTAAAGAAACTTACTGCTCACCTAGCTGGGGAGCAGCTCTTGGTTGTACCAGTTCTGAGCAGGACTGACTTCTTCCATGACAATGTCATACTGTGCAAGCCTTACTGCTGGCCCTCATTATGAAATCAGATGGCTATGGTGCTATTTCTCAGTACTTTAATTTGGGTGTAATTACTTGCCATGGAGTGTTTCCTTGTCCCAGCTCACTCAAACACTATTTGCTGCCTGTTTCTGTTATGAGACAGCCAGGAAGGCCTCCCCAGGGTGATGCTCTGCCTTGTAAACGAGAGCACTAAGTCTAAAGAATGAAGAACAGGTCTGAACATTTTGATCATCTGCTGGGAACAGTAATTACTGAATGATAGTTTTACATAATTACTGTAATTAAAATACAAAATACTCTGTGTTTCTCAGTTTTGCTGGGATAGCCTGGCTTACTCCTACAGTGTGTATTGTGTTTGCCTTACACTGTACGTCTGGGAGGCAAAACGAATATAGGGTTTTAACCATGTTAATTGGAGAAGGGCTCAGTTACATCCTCAAATGAAAAATTTAGTAGCAGTGAAAAGGGGAAGCAGTGACTTTTAAAATGCAAACCGTGCAGCTTTACTTTTAAGAATTAATATTCTCAATTCAAAGGCAAACATCATTATCTGTTCCCTTCTGAAATGTCCCCCAGCCTGCTTCAGACAGCATCTGATCTCATGATAATAGATCTGTGCTGTTTCATTTCCAATTCAACGAGTAAGCAAGGAAACGGGGCCCCTGTATAGGTCTTAGTGACCTTAAACCCTTGGTACCTTTGATATCACCAACAAGGAAGAGCCTATCAAGGCTGTTGGAATGTTTGATGGAGTGGATGTTATGTTTGGCAGCGTGCCATCACAGCTCTGCCAGTCAGGGCAGGAGCGAAACTGCTGACAGCACAGGAAGGGCTGTCGATGCCTCTGCTGTCAGCCAAATCACACATGCCTGGGCATTGTGAGTAGACACTAATTTAACACTAAGAGGAACATTACCATCTTTTCTGGGTATTAAGTACAAACTGACATGTAGTGAAAGATTTCTTTCTGGTTTGAGAGGTACAGTAACAGAGATGACTTGAAAGCCAGAACCCCTACCAGTGAGTGTCGTAAGCAATTGGAGGTAAATTTGGGCTTTATGACATGAGTAATTGCTTTTCATGAGTAGAGCTATGGCTCAGTCCTGGAGCAGAGAGCTGGCGCCTCGAGTAAGCAAACACTTGGCCATGCTCATCCTTGAATAGTTCTACACTTGCCATAGGTTTTCATTATATTTGAAATTTTAGCTGCCATTTTCAAAGCATTGTTGAAGTAGGGTAAAGCAAGCAGAGGCTGAAAATATTTGATAGCATGTTAGAAAGAAATAAAAGATACTAGAAAACTTACTGTTTGTCTTGGAAGAAATAATTACAGCATATTAGTCTAGTTTAATTACTATGGTAATTTAAGTGACTTGTGTATTTTTGCTGTAATTATAGTGTCACTATAGCTGCAAATCCTGTAGAAAAATAAATAAATAGTGCCTTATTGAAGCAGCTGTTTAGGCAATTATTGTGGCATGAGCATTGGAGAGCAGTGTGAGTTAATCAGTGCAGCTTTCTAACTAGTATCGTGGGTTAGTGCTTTGCTGTAATGATTCTGAGTACGTGTGCATGGGCTGCAGAGCTGTGCTAAGGAAGTGGAGCCGTACTGCCTCTGTGGCAGTCACATAGCAAAGACCGGCAGCATATGCTGCAGAGAAAGGTGCCCGTATCCTTGGCAGAGCAAGTGGGAAGAAAAATTCCCATAATTTTTCTTTTCTTAAAGCTTACTTGGGCACCTTTGCAGGCAATGGCCAGTTCTTTATATATATGTGTGTGCGTGTGTGTGTATATCTATAGATATATAGATATATACTATATTTATTTGTTTAATTTTATGACTGAGTTTAATTTTTAATTATGCTTCATCCATGTAACCATTAGCATATGGTATTGAGGAAAATGTAATTAATTATTTTTCCTTTCAGGTGTGATGGCGTTCAGTCTCTTTAGGATATCTTATGTAAACTAATGATTTTTTACCTTGCATGTAATTACTTTGATGCTCTACAAGAATTTATAGCATTCCAGTTGGATTGTTTTTAAACTTTCAGACAGGAGCTGATATCTGTGGCTTCTTCAAAGACTCAGAATATGAGCTGTGTGTTCGCTGGATGCAGCTGGGTGCATTTTACCCACATTCAACCAGAAAGGAACAAGGGTGAGTTGCAATTTATAACTGTTGTCAACGGGCCTTTGCCACACAGATCTAGAGACCAGCTGGAAGATCACACAAGGTGGCCTGGTTCACACCAAACAAAGAACGTTCCCAGCAAACCAGACAAGAAAGGAACACGTTTGGCTTTTCATCAATTAAAACTCTTTTTTCTTTATAGGCTAGTTCTGCTGTAAGCCTCCCTCTCACCAGGGGGGGTGGGGAGGGTGTTATGACCCCAGAGGGTCTGCTCTGGGGTTTGGGTACTTGAAGGAAGCGTATTGCATGTTTGCTTTGACCAAACCCAGCTCCTGCTTCTTTTTCCCTGTATGCCACTTGCATGGAAACACACTAGAGCAGCGAGACTGAACTCGAGTGCTTTTCTGGCAAATGCACTTAAAGGAGCAAAGCTGCCCTTGGTGCTCTCCACCCTAATTGTCCATAATTATACAACAAATGAGAAAATGGAGCAGTGTAATAAGATTCTGGAGCAAGACTCAACAATTTCTGAGCTTTGCACATTTGTCACCATCAGATACTGTGTTTCTTTTAAGAGTAAAGGAAAATAATTGCCTAAATGGAAGGCTGTGCCAGGTAAGGACTATATTGTAGAAAGCTGTAAAACAAGATAACTGGAAAAATAAAAAAAAAAAGAAACAGCACTTCAATTCCAGTTAAAGCTTGAGGTCCAGCAGAGTAGAGCTATTTATATGGCATATATCTAATGGATTAAAGCCTCCTTTTCAAAAAGTGTGAGCTTTATCTTGCAGCGGCACACCTTTCGATGGGACTTTTAAAGCCTTTCAAAATGCAGATTCAGGGTTATCATGTTGCTCCCAGTCTTGCCCAATTTGCCCAGGGTATTGTTCAATACATTTAATAAAATTGGAAGTGCTCCCTGACATCAGTCATTAGTGGTTTGGTCACCATAGTCATTAGTGCTTCAGTCACAGTAGTGGTCATTGGACTGGAATAAAAGGGAAGGAGGCAGAGGTGGAGGAGCACCCAGGTAGCAAATGTGGGGAAAAAAGAAAACAAGAGTGAGGTGCAGCACCATCTGTATGTCCCAGTAGCATGGTTACTGGGGAAGGAAATTGTATAACTAAGTTTCCTAATAAGCTAGGAGAAAATTTCCCTGGATCCCTCTGAAGGATACAGTTATCCTTACTACTGCAACTCTGGAGCTTATACATTTGGAAAGATTTTTTAAATTAATGAAATCCAGAAATTCCTAAAAATCAGCCTCAGTATTTAAGAGGTAGAAGCATTTTCAATGGATATGATCTGTCTTTCAAAAACATTATCTTACAGAATCTGGAATGAGTGCAATTACTCCAAGAAGTACTTACGTTTTGGAATAATCTTTCCCCTCTTTAAGTAGTCCCATTCAGAGACCCCTGTTCTCCTTTGGCTTATGTCTGACAATGTCATGTAAGACAATGGTAAAGATATAGCGCAAGGAAGTGTCCTATGTTACAGTCAAGTGTTTGATTTGTGATAGATATTATTATAATACAACTTTGGGATAGTAGTGCTGTACACAACTTGAACCAGAAGTACTCAAAATTACTTAGAAAGTGGCTCAGTCTATTCTGAAGCTTACATTTTTTCCTTCATTTACAAAAATACTTTAAAAAATATGGAAGACTTGATTCACCCTACACTGCACCTATGATCCCATACCTACTTTAAAAGTCTCTTCCTATTTTGAAACAGCACCTTACCTTTTCACTGTTCTTGTGACACAGCAATACCATGAAACCACTAGAGATGACAAAATATAAACGTATTAACACTGGAGATCTCCTTGGTGATGGTTCAGGACGTAAAATGTTATATTGTTTTCCTAAATTGTGATGATTTTTCCAGCTTCACAGCTCTTTGTTACAGAAAATAGAATTTCAATAAGTGTAACAATAAGTCTTCTAAAGTTCAAATTAGGTAAAGTTACTCCTTTGTGAAAAGATGTCATGTGCTGAATTCATTAGCTTTCATAGTTCCTTCATCATAAAGCAGAACTGTTATGAGAAGTTATGTATTATAGAAACAATTTCATTTGCTTTAATTTCCCAGTATCTTTATTCATTTAAAATTAATTTGGGTTAATTATATATGTTCACAAAACTGTATTATCAAGTGAAATTAAACTCTTTATTCAACCCTAGTAAACTTTACAGATAGTGCAAGGTCATGCTTGTAGTCAAAATAGTCCTTCCTCGGACAAAGTTTTCCTAGACTGAGTGATGCGTTGTTAAATCTGTACAGATTTTTTATCAATACTTCCGTAATAACACGGTTCAATATTTAACTGTGAGGATAAATATTTACCAAGGTCCTGCAGAGCTGCTGCTAAACTTTTGGTAATTTAAGGGGTGTTTCTTAGAGTGCTGGTCACTGTGAAAGTGATTGCCAACTTGTCTTGGCTCTAGCATAACCCAGAATTTTCCTGTTTGCCCAAGGATGTTGCAGATCTTCCTTTCTTCTGCTGGCAGCGCAGCAATCTGGGCTCCTTATGGGAGCTACATAAGCACCTATTATAGAAGTTATACTGCTCTCAGGAAAAAACATTATCATTTTGCTCCATGGCCAGTTTCTCATCCTGAAGACATATCAAAAATGATGGGGTTGAGTTTTCTTCCCTAGTTTGGTGACTTACCTGCTCCTGTCTTTCCATTCTCTATTGGTATCTCCCTTGCTTTTTTCTCTTTCAAGCACCATTGTCTACAGCTGGTTTTGTGGGACATATAAGTGTCCAATTCTCTGCAGGTCATGGCTCTGTTCAAACCCTCCCTGTGCACCATGGGTTCATTCAAGTGTCAAGATCATTTAGCTGCAGGCTAGGCTTGGAACTTTGCTCTCCCAGCAACCATCAAAAAGGAGAGATTGCCCAGTCCTGGTACCTTTCTACCCCAGGCTGGGTCACTAAGGGATTTTTCTCCCTATTTCTGTTTATACACAGCAGTGGCCAGAGCTTGAGTCAAGCAATGAAGGCAGTGTTAAAATGATTTGCTATGCAAATAACGTAGCTTGGACTCATGATTTTGCCTTGATGTTTAAAGGAGAAGAGATTGTGTGAGAGAGTGGGATAGAATGGAGATGGAGTGGCCACAGAGTAATGTACTTGTGCTGGGGGATTTGTCATGTGGAGAGCATAAACATGTCTTAAGAATGAGGAAAAAACAACGTATATTAATGGGATGGAGCCATGCAAAAATTTATGGTGCCGAGCCTAGGGATGACAGTGGTATTAAAGAACCTCAAATGAGCTGCAAGATATGTGACTCTTCTGGTTAATGAGTGGTGGTGCTCACACCTCAGGATGTAGAGGGAAGAAGGGGTGTTTGTGTCTTCCTTGTACCTGCTGATTTTGGAGCTGCTGCTTACAAATTTCAGCTACTCTGCCTTGACTGGGTTTTTGTGGTATTTGCTGTGCCCATGATGTGACCAGCGTGTCAAGAAATAACCATCACCCACAGAGAATGTCAGCCCAGCAAATGCTCTACACCATGTAACTTTAATTGCTGCTTCTGCCTCTGAATTCACATAGGACTCAAGGAAGGATGAGTGTACCTATGGAGTTTGCAGAGGGAGATCCAATGGGATGAAGAGAAGGATCACATTTTCAAATCTGGATATCTGGAAAACAAAAAACCAGCTTGTGTCCTCCTACTGAACAGACCAGGTCTTCAGCAAAGAGAAAGATTCAGTTAAGCAAAATCAGTTGATGCATACAGATTTGCACAGGAGGAAGGCTGAGGTTTCTTTGCACTGGGTGTGTCTCCCACTGCATCAGCGTTTGTGGAAGGTGTGATGTGTGGAAGGTGTGATGTGTGGAAGGTGTGATGTGTGGAAGGTGTGATGTATGGAAGGTGTGATGCATGGTACCTACACAACAACACCTGCAGCATTGCTGGCCCCCAAATCTATGTTCAAAGTCAAGCACTGTTTGATGATTTAATCCAGACTCACACTTGAGATTACAAATTACTCTAAAATTATCAAGTGGTGTTTTGTGGGGTGGTTTGTTGGTTTTTTTAAATGCTTTCAGCTCTTATGTTTAGATTGAAAACCTTGAAACCTGGATGATCAGAATCTTTAAGGACTTACAAGGATTGTGTGTGTAAAAAAGAGGCATTTGGGGGGAGTTATTTAACTCTTCAGGAGTTTAATCCTTCATCACAGCGATGCACAAAATACACTAGGCACAAGGCTATGTTAGCGGTCACTGCGTAAGTTAAATGACATGGAGGGGACTATTCTAATGAAGCTCATATGTCTTTGAACTTTGAGGTTTTCCACGTCTGGAATGGTGTATGAGCTGATCCATGCTGCCTGCATGAGCCCTCCTGTCACTTATGCAGACCAGCCTGCCTGCTGAGTGGTTACTAAATTACCATATAGAAGCGGAGGCGTAAGAAAATTAGATTCTTGGCACTGATGTTGTTCACATCTTTCAGTTATTATTACAAATATGCACATATTAAATATTCACCCTTTTTTAAAGAAAAGCTCCCGAGTCTTTAATCTTTTTTTGTTTTCCTACAATGACCATTTATTCTCTTTATTGGAAAAAAATGCAAAGTTGAATAAAACACTGTACTAAAATGTCTAAATAAGTAAAAAGCTGGCGAGGAGTGAGGTTATAATAATGGTGGCTTTGCTTTGTTTCCTGCTCAGTAGCAGCAAGAAGCACAGGCGCTGGTTGGAGAACCATCTGCAGCAAGGACAAGGAAAGTCATAGAATCAGTCAGCAGACAAGCTTTGACAAAATAATGCAAAGGGTCAAAATATTTCATTAAGCAGCTACTTTCAGAATTATATTTTCCTCACTCCAAAAGCTGGGACACAACCTGTCATTTCAGCTTTTGTTCAGTAACAACCTGAAAAAGAAAGGAATGGATTAAAAAATTGTGGATAACGAAATTTAGACTTTTTAAGGTGTGTTTTGAGTGTTATTTACTAACTGGAGTTTTTTATTAATTTAGGTTAATGTCAGTATTGTAGCTCCATAATTTTGCCTTGAAGTACTCGATATCTTTTTCTTTTTTTTGTTTAAATTCTTCCCATGAAGTGAAAATAGTACTCTTTGTTACAAAGAATAACTCAAGTTTTTGGCCTTTCTGGTTGCAAAACAAGTAAAAAAATGCATACTTTCAGCTTCACAAGCTATGAAAGTCAAAGTGAGTCCCAGTTTTGGTTTTTTGAGGGTTTTTTAATAGCACTAGAAAATATATCCATTGCTATTTTGGATCTGCCTGATGTATGACTCAAGAATCTTTGGAGTTGGCAGACTCTTGGACTTCCTAGTGGTCTGTGCATATGTGTCTTCAAACTGTCACAAGTAGGTAGTCATCTAAGTATTTATTTTATGTTCGTGTTTATTTTGACAGCCTAAATACAGACTGGAGTGGTTTGGGTTCTTAAATCCAAGCCTCTCTTTTGCCAGTGGTTGAATTATTAGTTAATATTAAAGCTAATTCCTTAGTTAAGCACAGATGTGAATTTATCAATTTCTAGAAGGCAAAAAAATTAATGGCATGCCTTGGGAGGTGTAAGAGACAGTTTCCCCTCTTTTGTAAGGATTCAAGAGAGGGAGGAGGACTCTCTTTTTAAAGAGATTAAATACCTGACACTTGCGTTTTTGTTTCCTGAAACCAGTTCTCCAATTTTTCGACAATTAGGTTTCATATGAAGCAATACACATCTTTTTTTTTTTTTTCCTTGGAGCAATGAACTGTAACTTGAATATCAACCTTGATGTGTCTGTGTTCAGAAAACATCTCTGATGTCTCTAGATCTGCTAGCAGAATGAAGATTCCTTTCTGCTGCTACATTTCAGATAGGAAGGAGGAACATACAGACGGACATGGCTGAAGAACTTGAGCAAACAAAGTGTTAAGATGAAAAACCTAACAGCTGCTCCCTGCAATAAGACTCTAAACCAAGCACCCACTGCGGGCTTGGTCTGTCAGCTTACAACTTGCCTCGTGAACAGTTCAGATTTAACACTCTGCCAAGTTCCACACCTCAGTAATGCTTTCATTTTCTGAACAGTCAGCATATCTTGAAAAAGCATCCAAGCTCCCTTAAAGGAATTTTGCTGGTTGTCTCAAATGCTGAATTCAGAATTTAAGGAGGAATAAGTGCTAATGAATTAAACGTCCATCTCTCTGTTTGGGGGCTTTGTTCTCAGCTTTGCTATGGTGGGTGTTTTCATCAAAATGCAAATCAAGAATGACTTTCCATCTTTGACCAAAAGCAGAACAGGAAGATTTGGGTTACTGATGACAGTCACACAAGATCAGGGCAAAAGAGGGGAAACAAAGATGTTTAAGGGTGGGTGGCTAAGAAACAGCTCTTGGACCCTATAGACCTACAAAAGCCCTCAGTAGGCTTCAGTGTGAATGTGCTGCAGCAGCCCAAAGCTTCCTTAAGGGCAGGGACAAAACTATCCTCTTTGGAGTATCCTTGAGAGGGCAGAAAGGTCTGTGAGGATACAGCAGAGAGTTACATGTGGTATCCTTACATACTTTATGTACTATCAGGAGCTAGCAATTAGCTGGAAGCAAATATTAATTCTTCTTTTATAGGCAGTGAAGTCTATCCTAAAGTTAACATTGTCAGCTACACATGACAAGTTCAAATCACTCGCTTGTAGGACACATTTTAATATCTCCAATGCGATCTCATTACAGCTTAAAAAAATAAAAAAAAAAGCAGGCAGTAGATTTTCATCAAGTAATTCTGTCAAACACATTTTGATATTGCCACATCTTGATGCATGGATGGCCAAAGAAAAAAGAATATTGGTTGGGGTTTTTTTCAAACAATCTTGTAATTGTTTTCTCAGCTGAAAGGACAGATAATAAATATCGACTGTTTGGCAATTTGGCTCTACAAAGACCTACCATTTGCTATCTTGAAAACAGCAGTTATTAATTTACAGAAATAATCAAGGTATTTATATTCATGATTATGGTTCAAACTATCATGACACTTGTTCCTTCTCTATCATACGCCTTCTCAGTTGCTGCTTTTTGTGTTTGCTAGCTATAAAAATAGAATGAGAGGGTTGGGGGATTTTCAGAAGCTTTGTTATAATGTTTTTGCTCTGAGTTCAGGTCTTAACAGCTGAATCATCACAAGCACCTGGGAAACGTGCACTGCACTAAGTACAGTAAGGCTTGCAGTGATGATAGCTGTACTTTGGGAATTCACAAGAAGTCATTTCCCCATTTGCACTAAGAGCTGCGATATTTCTTCTTTCTATACAGTCTATGTTCGGCTGGAATTCTTATATTTATGGTGGATGAACTGGTCTCTAACTTGACCTAATAACTCAGAAATAACACAGGGTTTCAATTTTAGATTACGTTCATTACCTCCTCTGTGTCGGCTCAAAATTTGAATGAGGATAAAGGCCCATAGTTTATACATACAGAAAGCTCTTTATCTACAAAAAGGTAGAGTTTATATAATTACACATACTTTGAGAATGAATTTCAAATATATTCTATTTTTCCATGACAATTAAATTATTCAGTCAATGTTACATCTGTATCTGGTTACTAAACAAAATAAAAAACATTTGACTGTCAATTGCTTTTAATTGAAAGCCACTTTTTTTCCAAGACCAAGCTCTCACAGTACCTGGTCCTGAAGTATGAGGCACATTGGGAGAATGAGACAACTTTGAATGAATTCACATTCATTCTTGTGAGAGTCTTTGTGGGGAAAAAAAATGTTTGCAATGAGTTTGTGAGGCTTTCCTAGTTCTTTGTCTTGCTTGGCCAGATCTGCATTAATCTCAATTTAGTGTCTGAAAGAGACTCCAGGGCAGGTACGTATTGTTCAGCCTTATCTTTTTCATGAGTTTTCTTGCTCAGTTTCTTCTTAAAATCAATTCACGTTTGAGGTTTGGTTTTTTTCTCCCGATACCTGGGAATCTTCCATGTCCTCTTCAGCAGACTATAGCATGTTACAAAGCTGAACATTGTGCCTTCATGCTGAGATTTGGACCTGCAGCAAAAATTTTCCAGGGAGCTGTGGTAAGACTTCTGTCTAGAAATGTCCGTTAAAAATTTATCGGATACTTGTTTTCAAAGCTCTATTGTCAACACTGGTTATTGATGCTTAAAAGAAGAAAAAAATGCTGATAGTGTGGCAAGAATTTACACTCTGTAGCCATTAATTAACTTTCTGAAGGTGTTTTCTTTGCGGTCCATCTTTTCACCAAGCTCACAGGTGCTGGTAGAGCCCTGAAGGGTGCTGGTGAACTGTGAAAAGCTGTTCTTTGCTCATTCCAGATGTTTACTGCAGTCTTGGGGAGTACTGAATACCTGGTTAAGGTGTGTGCAGAACCTTCTTTGCATTGAATTCCACCAAACTCATCACTTCTTACATTGCTTGGTGGTTTTCTGCAGAGGTCCGAGCTTTTCCATTACTTACAGGATAAAGAAAATAAGTTACAATCTATAGAATTAAAGGGAAAGAGGAACCACTTTTCTTTTCATCCTGTTCAGTAATGCCAGGGTAGTTCAACTCTGACCAAGCCAGAGAGAACATGCAATGACTTCAGCTGAAAGGTTAAGACACTCTTAAAGTTAAGGAGTCCTAGTCTCCATCCTCTTCTTCAGCACTGTGAATTTTAGTCACTGTTTATTTAAAATAGAGAAAAAAACATGCTCTTCTTTCTAGATGAATGTAAGAATGGGAAAGAAAGAAAAGTTAGTTTATTTTAGCTCTATGGGCTGGGATTGTTTTAAGGGAGTTTCTAAAACCTGACCATTTTCAATACAAAGAGGAGCTGTGCTTCTATCTTTCAAAGGGGTTTTTTTTTGTTTTTTTTGGGTTTTTTTTCTTGTAGTTGAACATTGTAGCAAGTCTCCTGTGATTTCAGTGTCAAAGAAGATGATTTTGGAGGTAGGAGTAACATCCATGAGGTCTGCATGTTGTTCGGTGGTGAAATTTTATCAAGGGGTTCCCAGAAGCCCTCTTAGGGCTGTGCTGAATTTGGACCAGTTTTCTGCTTGTGTGCATCTGCATCATTAGTTTGCTAACGTGTCCTGAAATTCTTGAGAGCAAATTCATCACCAATATAAACTGATTTACAGTAGCAGTTACAGCAGGAGCAGATTGGGTCTCCTGCCAACTACCTGTTCAATCATATCATGTAGAATCTGAAACTCTCACCAAAAGCTTGATTTGACCCAATTATTAAAGTTTTGCCCAACTCGAATATTTGTTTTGTCTTGTTTGTAAGTTATTACCCAATGTATGGAGAGTCTGTAATGCTGAGATAGCTGCGGATATATTTAGATATAAACTGTGGTACAACTTCCCGTACTGCCAGGGAGGCACTCAGGAGAGGTGCCCAAGGCAGGGTGCCCCCAGCAGAGCAGGTGACTGGGAACCAGCCCTCAAGGTCACCAACCAAAAGGCATTTGTTCAGCAGGTCACAGCAGCCAGAAACTTCAGGGGCTGTAAGTGTCCCTGGACCAAGAAGTGACTCCTTGGAGAGTCAGAACCCTCTTCTCTCCTCTAGGTAAAAGGCTCTATATGTCACTAATCAAACTATAACTTGCTTAATGTGACCTCACAGTGACATACACATTTTGTTGAGGTCCTGCAATATTTTGTTCATACCAGAGTAATATAAATCTGTTTGGATCTGAACTATGTAAGTCCTTAAAGCAGAATCTTCTCACATCTCGCACTGAAGCTTTACCTGGTTTTGTCTGGCTGTGTCTTGGTAGGACCACTATCCTGCTTTCACACAGTGCCTTTTATCTAAAGGCTTTAGAAGAATAAAATAGTTCATAGAAATATTTTCCTCTTCATTACCCACATTGAAAAACTGTGAAGCAAGCAGAAGATGGATGCATGATTGACAGCTGACATCCAGCTAATGAGTCGCTGACCTGGGAGTGGAGCACAGACCTATGGCTCTTTGCACCGAACAGTCACTTGTGCTTCAGTACACAGAAGGATAATAAGGGCTGATATCCCCTCCTTCTTCCAAAGGAACATGGGCTGCATCTAATATGTCCCAGAAGGCGGAGACCTCAGTTGTCAGCTGCCTTTTCATGTGCGATAGGTAAATCAAGATGATTTATTTTTCCCAGGCTTGGGGGATGAGTCTTTCAGCACAGAGGACACCGTTGCTGCCTCTTAAAGCTGCTCAGCCTTCTTCCTTCCTAGAATATGACCACAGCTAGACTGAAGAGCTCCCAAATTGCTGAACTGTGGTTGCAGAGTGCTTTCAGCCATGCAAATGTCACAAGTGGGGAAGTACAGGAGTGTGCTTCAGTTTGGTCTGTGATAGATGTCCTCCTATAATGGTTAATGATTACGTTCCTGACTAATCTGCAAGCTGTTTCTTGTAGGAATTAAGGGCTCCAAACTGTAACTTAAAGTAAATGTTTGATACTGAAACAGTGAAAAAACAAATTTCATATGGAAAAAGCATAAGCAATTTCTTTTTCCCAATATAGGCTCTTAGCTAAAAACCGAATTATTAGTACAACAGGCTGAATGAATACAGCTGTAACCAGCAAACAAGTTTTTCAAGTTGTGATTTAATTAAAAATGTTAACTTGCTAAAAAATAAGAGATAAATATCTCCTTTTTAAATGACTGAATTTTTAACATTACCTGATTTCCTATCTTGTTTTCCTAGACTGTTCTCTACAGCCTACCCTATGCTCCTGGACTTCAAGTAATTCTGATTACCAGCTGTCAGAAACAAATCAGCTTTTAATTCCTGGAAACCAAAGCAGGACACAGCAGAGACCATGCTGTTCCAGCTCTTGATTTAATAGAATTCTTAGTTGTCTTTACGGTCTCTCAGCATCCCTGACCGAAGAGCTTTCCCTGTTCCCATTTCTTGGAGTTCAATATCACATCTTGACCTGAAAGCACTGTTGTTGATGTCCTTTGTAGACTAATGGAAATATACTCCTCTAGGAAACCTGCTGGTTAACCCTCTTGTGAGACCTTTTTGTTCAACGCTTTTATGTTCTCAAGTTGCATAGAAAATGTTCACTAGGTGATTGATAATATACCTTTGTAGCACCGTGAATTCAGGAAAGCACTTAAGCAAATGGTTATATTGATGGCAGGGTGATTGCAGACATGTTTAAATGAAACACATGGCCATATGCTCTCCCGGCCTGAGTGCTTTCCTGGAACAGTTAAATGAAGATATAAACCTTGGAAAACAGATATACATCAAACAAAACCCCTAGGCTTCCCAAACCACTGATATCTTCATAATCCATGTTGAAACATTATTTCTGAATATGTGCTCATAAAGCAACATATTAGCACTATTGAGAGGGCAATATTTCCAGAGCTTATTCACTCAAGTGCATGGACATGCACCATGTTACAGAGAAATGGAGATGGTGAGATAGCTAAATAACAGGCTGCATTGCAAAAATGGAGTCATTGGGAGTGGTGGCATTGATTTGTGTAAAGATGGATGGTTACAGGAGAGCCCCAGTGCTCTTTTTGTATGATTGATTTTCTTTCTTTTAAGTGCTGACTAAGGAAAAGAGGTTCATTCCCTTTGTGCTAAGAGAGGACACATCTCATTCCTGCACTTCACAGTAGGTGGTGAGATGTTCAAGAAATTCAATAAACTTGTGAACAGTTCAAAAATTGCAAGTGGCACTTCTCAGCCATTTCTGGGTTACTGCAAAATAACTTGTAAATACTTTAGTAGTATGAATTGAAAGCTATCCTTTGGAAAATAAACATTTAGAGCTAAAACTCTATCTATCTGCTGTGAGATAGATATACAAAGAGAGAAAATACAAAGGCCAGTTACATGTGATGGTCTCATATTAAGATTATGATTGAAGCTTCTTACTTATGAACTCTTTTCAATGTTAGTCTTTCATCTTTTTCTTCTGCTTTCCGCATTTATTGGTAGTATCCCATGAAATTTATTTGTATTAAACTAATCCTTGATAGCTTGTTATTATAAAAAAAGTTTTAATGCTCATAAATTCAATTCTCTCCTGCCACTATTTTAAAAGGTCTTTGACTGGTTTGGAATATTTAATGACTTGTGGTGCTTAAAGGAGAAGTCACAGATAAAGAATGGGAAGCTTCCATGAAGGTTTTAATAACTAAGATATAGCAAAAGAAGATAACAAAAACTGTTTAGTCATGCAACGTGGATAAGCCTATTGGCATTTTATTGCAGCTTTTCTCTCCTTTGCAGAACCTAATGCATTATTTTGAAGCAAAATATTATTAATTAACCAGCCATTCCTTGGCTGCAATAATCACAGTAACTATGTTTAGTCCAAAAGGTTTCTGCAATCTGCCTGCAATTATGTATGTACCTGCCATTGGCAGGTGGGTGAGCAAACAATGCAGTGAAGTGATAACAGCGAAGCATAAAGCATCGGTTTTGATGTTGAGCTTTATAATCAAGAGCAGCAGATGAAGGAAGCAGAGGGACTTTAAGGTATGTCATTCCTTCTATTGCATCCAAGTTTCTGGAGACCTTTAACTCACTGCTGCCTACAGATTACACAACAGAACTAACAAGTGTAAACTATAAAACCTTATTTCCAAAGACTCAGGTCTTGGGAAAGACCATGAAAATGAAAGAACTTAAATGTAGTGTTATAGTAGGGGGGGGGGGGGGTGGAGGGCTTGCTTTTTAGTAAAGTTCTAGTTTTCAGAAAAATGGACATTTCTCTTTAGGAAACCTCATCAACACATATCAGGCAATGTTAAAGGGAACTCAGGAGAGGAACTGCACGAGTGTGATTTCCTCATTGTGAAGAACAAGCCTTATATGCTTTTCAATACATATTTTTAAATTAATGGCAAAAATATGAATAGCAGTATGCTATTTATAGAAGCTTAATCATTAATCACCATCCTGAACAGCACTTAGTTACCGAAGTTCTGGCTTTACTCTTCTGGGCACTGTTAATGGGCCAGTATTGCTTTGGCTCATCACTCATTCCTGTGGCTGTGGGATTTCTGGGAACAGGGGTCCAGGTGGGGTGGTACAGTATGTTTGGAAGAAATGGGAGGCAAGAACTTCCAGTAGACTAAAACTGGTCTATCACACAAACAAAATCTTCTTCTAATGTATTTTTTTGTTTCTTTGGGTCATCACTGAATGCTGTGACCATGTTTTGATGTGCCAGTGCATTGCACCTGTATCCTTGCACTTCCTTGCTTTGCCTGAAACCAGTTTCTCTGTATTTAAGGCTGTTGCATGAGGTTAAATGTTCTTAACCAAATGTTAAATGCATTAGGTGCTGCCAGTGTCTATTGTTGTGGATGCTGGCGATTAGTTTTAATTAGTTTTATTGCTGGTGTGCAATTCAGTGTTAATGGAGTGGTGCTGTTTGTTGCACAGAGCTCTGGGGCTGGCACAGCCCCCTCAGTGCAGCACACCTTGCTCCACTGTGCCACACAAACAAGCAATACTGGGAAAACCCACAAGTTTTACAAAGCATTTGAAGGCACTGACTCTGCCTGTGTACTCAGGCTGTGCTTTCAGCAGCAACCACTGTGCCTCTGGTTGCAGTTCTGCTTTCCCTGAGTTTACAGCCCTCTGAGATCCCATGGCATTATACCCATTCTGTATTCTTCCACTTCACAAATAAGTAACTTACCCTGTGTCTTGGCTTTCCCATGTGTCACAAGCATGCTGTCAGAGCTCATAAGAGGTTTTGTTAAGTGCACTTGTAACAAATCAACATCCTCCTTCCTAAACCAGGATCTAGTTTGTGTTTGTTCTAAAGAAGGAAAGAAAGCTAGTAAAAAAAAAAAAAAAAAAGAAAGAAAGAAAATAAGAAGGGGATTTTGTTTTCTGTGGCAGGAATTAGAGTAACATAAGAAACCTCATGGTTAATCTCAGAAGAAAATAGCATTTTGTGTGTAAAGTGGTTTGCAGGGATCAACATACATTTCTCAATGATTGCCCACTAGTGTAATAGCGCAGTAATCTGCAATGTGTGAATTATCCTGAATTGGACATTTATTGCATGTAGTCTTTAAGGAGTGTTTTATTTACAATCTTGGATTAAGCAACGCGGTTTGAAACATGAATCATTTATAAATTCTACTAACATTAAATTAGCAATGTGATTATTAGAGTTTTCAATACTGTTCCTTCTGTTTTGTTTATACTAACGATATTTTTCTGGGTCTAGATGGGCAAGAAGAAGTTCAGCGGGCTAGAAACCACCTTGATCGTCCTTTTCTCTCTGGTGGTGATTGTAGCCTGTGTCCTCATCGGGCTTTTAGCATCAGGACAATCTGGAGTCCAAACTACAGGTAAGTACTTCCCATTGCTCCTGTCGGACTAGAGCACTGGTAACTGTTGTAAATGCCACAGAGCTTCAGGAACTAATAGTTGGCATAAGTTCTGTTGCTGTTTGATACAGACTTTTCAAGAATGTGGAGATTCATGTGATGAAAAAAAATTCTTAAATACTCTAAAGTACTGACTGTGAGTGTTAATGTTATGTTACCATCGTTACCCAAAGGTGAATCATGGTCAGTCCTTCCTATAGATAATATGAGTAAAGTTACCAGCTGTTAATATAATAAATAGTGTGATTCGGAATTTATTGTCATGAAAAAAATGTTTATACCTTCCTCTCAAGACTTGATTTGTCTTATAAATATAGAAGTGGTATGATGTCAAAATTCTTGTATATTAAAAAGACAGTATTGAAAAAAAAAGAAAAGGGATCAGGGAGATTATGTGGGGACAGCCAAATTGTGTGGAATATACTTTATAATCATAAAAGCCTATAGTGTTTCCTGCTAATCTGTTGCTATATTAGGAACTGCTTGTCATACAGGGATGTGATATAGAGCACCCTGCTTTACCTGCAGTTCCATTTTGTGTGAATAATCTAATTTACACATGGGGTTAAAGCAAAAAGCTTGGAGGTGAAAATGGCAGTAAAATAAAAATAATTGCTTATAAAAACCCAAACACTTTGTTGCTTTAGTAAAACTACCTATACAGACTAATAACTGCATATTGTTCTTCCTATTTCTGTCACAAGATGAGTACAAGTTTTCCCCAGGCAAAAAGTACAAGTGTGTATGTTGCAGATAATGGAAACAGGGGAGTTAGTTTGTGTATTTGTGTGTATCTCAGCCTGAGACAAGATTTTTAGGCTTTGCAATTCATGCTCCAAACATACAGAGTTTTCCAGAATTTGTAAAGGAAAAAAGAAAGCAACAGTCGTGTCAGCTAAATTTACCAAGGCACCTTAAGTTCTGTCCAATAAACCTGAAATCTGATGGTGCATCTTAATGTAGATTTAAGGTGCTTTTACTTGATGTTCGAATTCAGGCTCCTGTGGAAGAGCAGTATTTCAGCAGAAGGAGCACCTGTGAGAGCAGCACCACTTAAGAAAAAGAATAGTCCTTTCCAATTTAACTCAGCATATATTTTTACAAGAAGCAATGCATATTGACCTACAGGACTTAATGAAAACTGGATTAATGTATACCTTAAGAAATAAAATTATTAATGTCACCCAAATCTTCAAAAACTTAAAAAAAAAACCCCAACCAAACAACACTTAATCTGAAATAGTCATGTGCAACTTTTTCCAAGGTAAAATAAATCCTACTAGCGATAGTTTACACACAATTGAATTTATATTAATGCTTAGAGAATACATTTTGGAAATCTTGTTCGTAACCCATTAATTTATTTCCCTAACAGAAGAGTCCGAACCACAATGTCCGAACATATTACTAGCAGAGAGAATTGACTGCATCCCGGATAAAGTAGCAACAAAGGTATGAAAACACTCTAGAAAAAAATCAGAAAATAGGCTTTATCCCATAAAGCCTCATGCTTAATTACAAAAATTTAACTTTACTATTACAAGTGTTATCTTAACTTTTTTCAATCTGTGATTGCCTGAGCACTTGGCAGGGAAGTACAACTCCTGTATAAGCCATTGCATCCCATTGACAGAACATCTGTAGCAGTTTGCTAACAGAATCTCAGTGTCATTGCATGAGCTCTGCTCCGTTCCCTGTGTTGAGCATAACTGATCTTGCACTTCTGTATTTACCTCCTTATGTAGCACGCCCAATGTGCCACAAAAATACAGAGCTCTAGCTTACCAATCCACTAGAATAAGATCTAGTTAGAAGATTATCACTGGACTGCAATGTAACTGCTGAAAATAGTCAACAAGTATTCATGAGAAGCAGCTGGGGAAAAAGAAAAGTGTGCTTGTGGAGTTAGGAAGATGGATGCTTGAATTACAGGACTTTAGGGAAGTCTGTTGTTAGGAAAAGCTTTTCTGTGTTCCATGGGATAGTCACTGGTTTTGGAAAGGATAGAGGGACAGAGGTAGCACCTCTCTCCTCCAACTGTGTTTATGAAAAACATATAAGAAGTGTTTTCTGATGTGATGAGTCCTTGACAGAGACAAAAACATTTATTTTTTTGGTGAATCTTTGGTGGTTTTGCAGAGATTTCTGTGCTCTGTGCAATCACTACTGAACAAAACCACTAAGACTTCCCAAGTCTGTGAGCTCTGTGAGCACTCGCTCTGCTTTTCTTCAGCACTTTCATGATTTCTGCGTTGGAGCTGGCTAAACTTTGCACTGTTGAGTGTCTGAGAAAAGTATTTGACCTGCACTGATCAGGATGGTCTCTGTAACTCCAAAGCAAGTGCCACCCAACAGAGAAGCAATAGAGATTTTGGACCATCTCAACCTATTTAAAGCTGCAGAATATTTTAAATAAGCATAGAACAAACACCAAAAACATTTGACCACAATCAGATGAAGGAAGAAACAGCTTCTGTTAGTTGGCAGCTGGAAGGAAGGGTCTTAAAGATCTGTGTGTAGGATTTGGATACCTGAGATCACTTATGGACAATACCCTTTGTCCTCGGTGAAGCTTGTATTTCTACTGCCCTTTGCCCTAAGTACCGAGTTGGGGTTTTAATGTGAGAAGATGTGCAGAAACTTAGTGATATATTACCCAAATCTTATCTTCAAACATAAAACTCATGCCAACAGCTCATGAATAAGTTAATTTCTAACAGCAAAGCAAAGGTACTGTAGCTTATTTTACTACTGAAAGGTAGTGTAAAGGTTGGTGCCACTACACTGAGATGTATGCTTTAAGCAATAGGTTCATTGGCTTGGGATTTTGAGAAGAAAGAAAAAAATATCTCAATTTGAGGTTCTGCAGAAGCAATCTGAATATTTCTGATATTGGAAAATTACATTAAAATACAAATATTACATATGATGATAAGTTATGCATATTTAGATGTTTAACAACCAGATGTTAAACCAATTATATCTTTTATTCCCTCTCCAATATGTGACTTTTGGTCAGATTATACTGCATGTCTCATAGCTCAAATGTTTCACTAATTCTTTTTAATTATTCCTTTTGCCTGTGGATCTTGTGGTTTTAGGAAAGAATGAATGGCTAATAAGCACATTTCTACTCTGAATCCTGAAAAAATCCTTTCTACTTAGTGTATTCTGTGCCATCGAATTTACCTGATGATAGATTGATCAATAGTTGATCTGATTTCAGATATTATTAAGGTTTCTAGTGTTTGGGGTAAAATACACTCCATGGGCATTTTTACTGTTTTAGTTTAGAGGATTTATTTGTGTAAAATCAGCCCATTTGTGCTTCTTGTGTCCTTGAATCAGAGCATCTGTACCCTGCGTGGCTGCTGCTGGAGTCCTCAGAGCGATACCAGTGTGCCCTGGTGTTTTTTCCATTCAAACTATGGGTACAAAGTGAGTGGAACGAGAAGATCAACTAATGCAGGTAAGCTGTGGACTGAGCTCCACAATTTATGGATGTGCTGATGTCCGATTCAACACAATAACTTCACAACATGTGTTTATTCCCAAGGATTCGAGACTACATTAACAAGACTCCCAACACGTTCCCTCTTTGGGAATGATATCAACACAGTCCTCCTCACAGAAGAGTATCAGACATCAAATCGCTTCCACTTCAAGGTTAATATTTTTCCTATGCTCTTTTAATGTTCATGTTGTGTGGAAGATTTTAGGCTGGCTATTACCATGCAGTGAATTTGGGAGGGCTGGATTGATCCCTTTGATGCATTTCCATGGGTTTAGCACAGTGGGATTTCTGCATAAAAAATTACTGAGACCTTTGGAAAGCTCAGATTTTATATCTATCTTTTTTTCCTCATTGTAGGAAGATCTTGGGGATATGGCCTGGCCATATATCCCAATCACTTTGGCAGACAACGTTAGTTCTTCCCATGATTTCTCTTATCTGTGGAAAACTCAATAGTCTGTGCCATGGCGGGGTATCAATGGGTTCTGGGGTTGAGCAGATCTTCTGTGGGAGACCTTCCTCTTGTGGTGGGTTCCTGATGAGCTAGGGAAACGCAGAGTCCAGTACTATGAGGGAAATGACTGAAAATGATCTATGAAAGTTGGAAGTGAAGAACAGCAAAGGCAGAAGAGAAAACTGGATTAGGGATGGAAATATCCGAAGTCAGAACTACATTTAGTGCTGGAAAAGTTTTGAATTAGACATTAGTTTTTAAAGGCCCAACATTTTGGTTGCTTAAATATGTGCAGATCACTGATCCTAATACACCAAGGTTTGAAGTCCCTCATGAGCATGTGCAATCTTTCACTGGATCCATGGCCTCCAATTTAAACTACAAAGTGGAAGTGAAACAGAATCCCTTTGGCATCGTGGTGACCAGAGCGAGCAATGGTAGAGTGCTGTAAGTAACACTGGTGCTTTTTCTGAATAACATGGATATCACTGGATTTCTCTAAAAGCTTATGTTGCCACACAAACAATGTATGTCCAGCATGCCATGTGTGATGTGCCCTCTTGGACAAGTAATCTATTGATCTTCTTTTGATTGATGGTTGTCCTACAGGACTCTTGCAAGGGCTATGGAAATAACATCTATGACATGGTGAGCTCTGTCTGAAAGGTTTTCAGTCTGCTTGTCTGTCCACTTTCCCCTGATACAAGGGAAATCTTTGTGACTCCTTTGTCCATCAGTTCAAGGCATTTTTATTATCTGAGAGAGTCCTGGCCAGTGCTTCAAATCACATGGAAACACTCTTCATAGCATCTTTTATCTTATTTGTTGCAATCATGCTGAAGCCCCGAATTGCCAAAACCAGGCTGCCCTTTAGACCTGTGATATCCAAGAATAACTGGTGCAAGCCACACATAAGCTGGTCACATAATGCTATCAGTAAAATATTTGAGGTTCTTGTATAGTGAGTGCTTTCATCCCTTTCAGGTTCTAAAAATAAATAAATAAAACAAACCTACAAACCTAACGGCATGGCTTTAAGACCCATGAGAAAGGGAAGTGCCAGGATGAACATGCTTATTAATCAGTCCAAGAATGATTACCTGTCAGAGTACTAGGCCAGTTGGATTATCAATGCTTCAAGCTAAATTAATTAGTGATTACTTTTGTGCCCTTATTAGTATTGTTTTCTTGCTTAGAATTCTCTATAATGATTGATTAGCAATTATAGAGAGTGCAAAAGAGGGACTTGATATCCAGTAGTGCATGACTGATTAAACAAGTGTATGGAGGGAGAAAAAGAAGTCTAATCTAATAGAACCATGTTGGAACAGTGCTCTGGAAGATTGTCTATATTTTCCTTAGGGTTTTCTTTCATTTGATAAAAGTGTTTTCAGTTTTTAAAGAAAAATATTGCAAAGGTACTTGACTCTGAGTTTGAGTAACTCAAAGAAAGCCATAGTTGACGTGGGATAAGGCCATCTCCGCAGAGATAAATCCTTGATAAATATTTCTACATGAGATGAGTGCTTTCTCCCAGCTCTTAAACACCTAAACAAAAGGATGGCCTCTTTGGAAATGGAAGAGTGGGATCGAATGTGTTACTGCAGGTCATTACAAGAAACTTAGTTAAGTTTTAAACATATAACCTCCCATCATCATTTGTTACACTTGAGCCCCCCAAAAGTAAGAGTTCTGGTTGACCTATTACCATCATCATTTGAAAGAAAAACTGAATGATTGTGTTAGTTTCATTGGAAAAACAGATTTTCCTCGCAAAGAAAACCCAACTGGTTTCAGTACAATTTGTGAGCAGATGGCAAAGATGGTCCTTGGAATCATTGTTTTAACTCTGTTTAGTGTGCCCAAAATCCCAGCAGTCTAGTCACATGGTGGGAAATGACCCGTATATTGGTGTTGTAAGCACATGCATAGCTGTTGAAAAGATGCCTACTGATGCCCAGTGAAGCCTTTTTGGCACTGTTGTGGACCACAGGTGGGGTCAAAACATGAAGCATTTCTGGTCAAGACCACCTAGACTCTTGTTTGGTGTTTCAGCTCTGTTTTCAACACCACCACCTTAAGGTTCCTTGAAAAGCTTGACAGTTGCTTTATGCAGAAGTTGCTACAGGAAATGTGATAGACATCAAACAGGATTTTTGGGGTCACTTTATCACTTCAATCTGCGCTCACCTACGCTCAGTTTGTTCAAGAGCTAGCATGTATCTGTAGCCTGCCTTTCCCTGTGGCCTAGCAGGACTCCAGAGCAGGTATTGTTCATTTTTGCTGGCAAGCACAAGCTGCAATTGAGTTGCAAGATCTGATGGAGTGGATTATTTTTGTGTTTCGCTCCACCCACGGGAATTTTCCATCTGCCCTGTTACTGTGAGTGGCCACCGTGAGTGGATTCAGGATTCAGCACAGCAGATGCTGGGTGGGAAGCTGTGGTGGAAGAGGGGGAGCACATGTACCCTGAAAACAGTTGGGCCACTTGACTGAGAGCTTTCTGTAGGATCAATAGGCACTGCTCATCTCATCGGCTGGGGAAGGGTTGCTCTGCTTGAGCTCCACAGCAACCTGCCTCCCTCTCTCCAGCTCTAACTCGAAGGAGAAGAAACAATTATTGCAGCAATTCTTGGTAAAATACTTTTGTGTTTGCTTTTTAAATTGTTTCATCAGGTTTGATACTACCATAGGACCACTGGTGTATGCTGACCAGTTTTTGCAGCTATCAATCAAACTACCAAGCATCAACATTTATGGTGTGGGAGAGCACGTGCATAAGCAGTACCGTCACGATGTGAACTGGAAAACCTGGCCCATGTTCAGCAGGGATATTGGCCCCTCTGCAGTAAGGACTGGTTTCATTACGCTTCATTCTTTGCAGATGACTTCTGGAATCCAAACCTATTATGCAGGAGACACATTCATAATATCCACTGAGGTCTTCCCCAAACAGTTCCCAGGCACTGCGTGTCATTACTAAAAGTTAGATGGTACCGATGAAAGTGCCCTGAGGAATATTTTTTTATAAATATTTTGATTTTTGTGTTGAGGTGGAGTTGAGAACCAGTTGATAAACAGGAATTTATGAGAGGCTTCAGTTTCTGCTGATACACAAAATAAAAAACAATATGTCCTAATGCGTGGCCATGTGCAGTATTCAGCAGGGATGACGCATGCTTCTTCAGTTAAAATCCTTGTAGTTGGGCAAATGATGGAGAAGTTCTCTTTAGCAGCTGTCTCTCTATAAGATAAAGTACATCTGTCAGCAGTTATTTGTTTCTGTCGTCTGTATGACAGTCTGTTTCCAAAACAATTTCCAGGGCACCCATTTTTCCATAATTATAAGACTTGTCACTAGCATCTCAGTTTCATAAAGCAACAGCTCATGGTTTACTATTAGGGAGAACTTCAGAGGTCTGCTGAATTAGAAGTTATACTAGCACACACTAGAGTGTGAAATTACTATATGTAATTAATTAATAATTTGGAATTTGTACCGTTTACCTTGAGATACCTTCTGACTATCATATCTGATTGAAGATACTTCTTACCTGAATGGCTCTATTGAGTGTAGACTCATTAAGTTAAACTCACAGCAAACAGAATCGAGTTAGGCTAATTTCAAATTGCTCAAGTTCTGTTGCTTGGTAATGTGTTCAGAGTTTTCTTTTGCAGGGGAAGAAGCACACCTATTAAAACAATTGTTAAAATTTCTAAGCTTTCTGTCACTAATAAGAACAGAAGAAACATTAGCAAGGAAATAAAGAAGCAAGGCACTCTCTTATTTCCATAGATGAGACATAAAAATTATTGCCTTGCAGAGTTAATAGAAATATAGATGAGATGTAAAATCTAATCTATGGTGAAAGGTGATGGAAACACCCTGTGAGGTCTCTTGTTTGCTTGATGTGCACAGACATTACCCAGAATTAGGACTGCAATCTCTGCAGCCCCGCCTGCAGATCCATCATGTTGGCTTGCTTATGGTGTCTGTATATCTGGGGAAACTTTGGTTTTAATTGACAACGTTCCCATAAAGGAGAGGAATGCCAGGAAGGGGAAAATGGAGCTGTAGGAAGGTGTCAGGATTTTTATTCTTGTTTTATTACTATGTTTTGAGAAGTTTTGAGTTCTAGCTGGGATAGCTTTTGAAATATGCCCAAACAGATCCTGTAATTAGATTTTAATCTCTTCTTCTTTGTATTCTTTAAGGAAATGCATAACTTGTATGGAGTTCAAACTTTCTTCCTGTGTTTGGAAGACAGCACTGGAGCCTCCTTTGGTGTTTTCCTGATGAATAGCAATGCCATGGGTAAGAAAGCTTTCTCTGTAGCTCTGAGCATTGCAGTTAATTAACTTTTTAAATGATCTGTTGGACTGTGATCAAATCGGTAGTGTTTAGCGTATTCAATGTAAGTAGTGAGTAGCTCACTGTTAACTTGAAGATTGCACTGGAAAACTGAGTATCAGAAACCTATCTGAAGCCTGTGCAGCTCTGTGCATGCGCAGGACACTGGGATCAAGAGACGAAATTTGGAGTTAACAGTATTTGAAAGGGTATTATAGAGCTCTTCACCTCTCTTGAGGGTGGAAAGCTGTACTGAAAATTTAAAGCTAAAAGGTTGAGCCATTAGATTTCTTCTGATTTTTCTTTAGGATGTAAACAACTGGAAATATGGACATTTAAAGGAGTCAACTGAGTACATTTTCCGTTCATTACTGGTTCAATTAATGGTTTTTAATTTCTTAGGTATTTTTGTTTTGTGTTGTTTTTTGGTTTTTTTTTCTTAAGTACTTTTTCTTGTCATCAGTTAGAAAATTGCAGCATTGTTTTAGAATTTGTTGGTACTCAGAATTTGTTTTGTGCACTTTTGTCCTGCAGAGTTTGTGGTACAGCCTGCTCCAGCAGTGACCTACAGAACCATTGGTGGGATCCTTGATTTCTATATCTTGTTGGGGAACACTCCAGAGCAAGTAGTCCAGGAGTACCTGAAGGTACCTCTAGCTAGAGAGACTACACATTAAACAGATTTTTAAAGATGCATGGGATATTTTGGTAGTTGAGGAGTTTTTGCCACTTTATAAAACAGTATGTCCTTGCTAAGTTATATATTTTCTCAAAATATGACTCAGTGTATATTTAGCTAAGAATAGCTGTTAATATGTCCCTTATGTGGCTGCTGTCATTAGAAATAGCCAGGTGGGGTTAAACTGAGGTGTTAGTGCTTCTAACTGTCCTGTTATGGGTAGCTGAAATTTAAGCACTACTTTTTCTTGAGATGCTGGAGCAGAGACCATGCAGCAGCTCAGGGTTCAAGGAGTTTGTAACTGCTAAGTTTATCAATCTGTATGGCCTGTCTGATTTGTACAGTGGTTATTGGAGATGAAGATGGAATAACTTATGCTGCTTTGCTGGGGCTCGCTCCTGTTATAAAGACAAATTCCTGTTCATTTGGCAACATTATAGGGCAGATAATGTGCTAACATGTATGTTACAGTCATAAGGTATCACTGAAATCTTTTGTACTTCTTGAGATCTTCTTATGTTTCAGTGACACCTTAAAGAATGGGCATTGTCCCAAAATATTTGCATTTCTTAAAATAATAATAAAAAAATACAAAAATATTGCATTTGGGTGTGGGCTGCTTTTTCACCCACTCAAGCTTAGTGTGTGTTATTCAAATAGCTTTGAGATGTATGAATCTAGAGAAACAGGCACCAAGGTGACACACACAGTGTCCACTGATGTTAGATGGGCTTTTTTTGCTCTCAACTTGCAGCTCGTGGGACTGCCAGCATTGCCTTCCTACTGGAGCCTGGGCTTCCAGATCAGCCGCTGGAATTATGGGTCTCTGGATGAAGTCAAGAAAGTTGTGGAGAGGAACAGGGCAATTGGACTCCCTTACGTAAGTACAGGGCTTGAAGGTAGAGCTCTTCAGGAGAAATGACCCAAAGATCCTGACCATGGTGCTCTGCAACTGACTCACAGAATCACAGAATCACAGAATAACAAGGTTGGAAGAGACCTTTAAGATCATCAAGTCCAACCATTCACATCCTAAACTAAACCATATCCCTAAGTACTTCATCTACCCTTTTTTTGAACACATCCAGGGAAGGTGACTCGACCACCTCCCTGGGCAGCCTGTTCCAGGCCCTGACAACTCTTTCAGTACAAAATTTTTTCCTAACATCCAATCTAAACCTGCCCTGGCACAGCTTCATGCCATTCCCCCTTGTCCTATCACCTGTCACCTGGCTGAAGAGACCATCACCTACCTCTCTATAACCTCCCTTCAGGTAGTTGTAGGTGGTGATAAGGTCTCCCCTCAGCCTCCTCTTCTCTAGGCTAAACAGCCCCAGCTCCCTCAGCCGCTCCTCATAGGATTTGCCCTCCAGCCCCTTCCCCAGCCTGGTTGCCCTTCTCTGGACTCGCTCCAGGACCTCCATGTCCTTCTTGTGGTGAGGAGCCCAGAACTGGACACAGTACTCGAGGTGCAGCCTCACCAATGCCGAGTACAGGGGCACAATCACCTCCCTAGACCTACTGTGACTCCTTTCACATCAATTTAAATAATTTTCTAATATTTAAGCTTGTGGTGTCAAAGGTTTTTCTGCAGTTTAATGGTAGACCCATTGTCAGAATGTAGGACATGGTGGGGCTTCATTACAGTAAGTTATATTTGAGTGCTTTGTTGTAATAATCTTTTAGTTACACTTTCCAACTATTTTCACTTATCGCCTCATATTACCTAATCCATGAAACTTTTTTATTTGTCCAGTAGACAATTATGAAACCATATATTATTCTTAATTGAGAGCCAAAGGTAAAGTATAATTAACTTTTCAAATTAGATTTCAGGACATATTAGCCTGATGGTTTATATAGAATAAAAATACCTTAATGTCAAGTTTAGAGTTGAGGAAGAAATGTTTGGATTAAAGGGGATAGCTCTTGAAGTCAGGCAACTCTAATGAAATAGCCACATGTCCAGTGGATATTAAAAAGAATGCCTAAATATGCTTTATATTAAATTCATTTAATGTTAAATGGAGGTCTTTTTAGGCAGTGTAGGTAGTGTTAATTAGGGCTGTAATGAGATTCACATTGTTTGCAAGTGGTCCTGACAGCATGCTTTCTGCCAGGCTGCAGTAATGCCCCAACAGTACATTTTCCATAGGAAAAATGGGAATTGTCAGAAAAAAAATAGTGTTTGACTAATATACAAAATCCTTACATATCACTTCTCATGTTGAACCTAAACTCCCTTCTCTTTCAGGATGCACAGATCACTGATATTGACTATATGGAGGAAAAGAAAGATTTCACTTATGACAAAGTGAAGTTTCAAGATCTCCCTAATTTTGCAGCTTATATGCATGATTATGGGCAAAAATATATCATCATATTGGTAAGCCATTAACTATTTCCTTTTCCCTTGAAAATACTATCTTTATAACTATTATTATTCTTTGCTTATTATATGTAATTATTATGTTTATTGCTTAACATTCTAATCTACAGTAATTGGTGGAGTGTATCTTGGTTTTGCCTTATTTTTTGTTTTCTAATGCTTTATTTATTTTTTAGGATCCTGCTATTAGCACACAAAATTTAGTTGATGGTAGTCCATATGGAAGCTACAGCAGAGGACAGGAAAAAAATGTCTGGGTTAATGAATCAGATGGAGTAACACCATTGCTTGGGGAGGTAATCACATTTTTGTGAATTCAAACTTTGTTGTCACTGTTCAACTTAGGTCAGAGGACTGAATTCTCATTTCCTAAGTTGCTACTTTCATTAAAATTGCCTGCCAGTGAGAACTAAGTTTATACAGTCTCATTTAAATTATGATACTTCTCAATCTTTCTGAATTTTTTCCCCCAGTTTTTTAAATTAAACAAAAAGGAAAGTGAAAGTAACTCAAAGACTCAGGGAGAATTCATCAGCTAGACCCTATTTATTTTCAGTAGTAACTGAAGAGCCAGTTCCCCACATTATCCTTTTAATTTATAATTGTAACTTCTACTGAGATTATTTTCTGTTATGTATTGTTCCTTGTATGGCTTAAAAGAAAAGCAATTTAAAGCTCCAAAGTTAAGAAACACATACACTTTCTGCCTTCTTTCTGCATCCAAGCTATTGTCACTCCAGCAGTTTGTCATCCAAAAGTATTCATCAGATGACTCTGAGTACTGTCTTCAGTGGCCAACTATGGGGGTCTGGGTGGACAACAGGCTGAACAGAAGTCTGCAGTTTGCTGTGGCAGCAATGAAGGCAAATTGGATCCTGGGCTTCAGCTGCCAGGGCATTACTAGCAGGGATAGAGACGTGATCAGGCCATTCAACTTAGCACTTGTCAGGCTCACCTGGAGTACTGTGACCAGTTCTGGTGCCCACAGTTCAAAAAAGACAGATAGGCTGGAGAGGATCCAAAGGAGGGCCCCAAAGGATGGTTAAAGGGCTGGAGAACCTGCTCTGTTAGCAAAGACTAAAGCAGCTAGATATCTTCTCCCAAAAGAAGAGAAGGCTCAGGGGGAACTTCACAGTGTCCTACTTAAAGGGCAGCTACAAAGAGAGGAGAGGCTCTCTCTTTACAAGGAGTCACAATGACAATATGAGGGGCAACGGGTACAAGTGGCACTGGGAGTGTTGTACAGTGAGAACAATCGATCACTGGAACACCCCAGGAACATGGTAGAGTTCCCATCACTGGAGGTTTTCAAGATGTGGTTGTGCAGGTTGCCAAATGAGCTCAATCTGAGTTCCCTTTCCCACGATGATCTTTCAAGTTTTTTTGCAACTTGGTCTATTCTATGAAGTCTTCCTAATATAATCAAAAGTATAATTAATTAATTAATTTCCTTTTAATATTGCAGGTGTGGCCAGGGGAAACTCTGTTCCCAGATTTCACCAACCCGGAGTGCACTAGCTGGTGGGTGGATGAATGCAAACGATTTTTTGATGTAGTGCCATATGATGGGATCTGGATTGTAAGTAATTCAGAACTTTATTTTTTGTTATATTCTTTAAAACATACAAGTACAGATGTTGATCAAATTACTTTTGCATCAAATTTGAAAGGGATGTTTATTATTACTAACCTGAAATCAGTGCAGGCTTCTTCTGGTGTTCAATTTGCAATTCAAATTTGCAATTTAAATTTTAATTTGACTCATTAATCATGGTATTTAAATTATCAGTGTGCTGGCTTTTGTTTGTCCAGTGACACTTTAAATGCTTCACTTGATGAACCATTACTAAAGGCACATGCTAGCACACACTCCTGTACTCAGAATGGCAATATTTAGAGACCTGCATACCAGCTCAGTGAATGTGTCCTGAAACACGGCCTGAATACAGGGTGTAATACATATAATCCTTGCATCTGTGCTCCAAGTAGCTCCTGAATTTCTGGATAGTGAATCTGCAATTGTTATTCCAGATAAAGATTTGTAAAAATCCGTCTCCCTACACATGTCCCACAAAAAGACTAAAATGCAGTCTGGCACAGTGGATTTTAGGTACAATTCATGGAAATCAGATGAGATTAAGAAACATTTTGACTGATCAAATTTATTTTTAAAGAAATATCCCATGATAGAGCTTCTAAAAGTGGGTGCCTGAAGGAAATCTGTACTTAAACATCTCAATCTCTGTCTCAGTACCTTCTCCCCTTTATTCTTTTTATGTTTTTCCTATTTCTTTTTTACTTAAAAATAAATATATAAAAAGAAAACAATAATCTACTGACTATTTTTCATGCACTTTAAAAGTTGTAACAATTTTGAATTAACCTGCATGGCAAAATACAGTCCTTCAGCTGCAGTCTGATAGGATGAGTTTTTCTCACTTATTTTTGCCAACTCTGTGCTTCCATCAAGCCAAGCTATGAAGTGTAAGACTGCACAGCTCTTTTACAGAAAGCAAGTAATTTGAGTGAAGGAAATTGGTCACTAGACTACAGAGCCTCCATGATGAATTTATTCACTTGTTCCATGCATGCTCTTCTGGGATGCACACAGAAATGCAACTAGAGCATTGCCAAATAAAATATTCATGGAAAGAGACAGCAAAGTTTGAAAGTATAATGGCTCGGAAAGTAATATAAAGGAGATGTTTCAGAATATCTGGTCACCTATCTGGTGTATTTTGACAGAAAGTCACAATGAATGTTTGCTGGTTCTTCATTGCTCTGCAAACATGTGCTCTTCATCAAAGACAATTCCTTGAGCTGTGTGTGGAGCTGGTCATAGATAGGGACAACGTATACAGGAGTACATCTTGCAGTTTCTTTCTGGGGTGGGACAAAGTGCAGCTCTTGTGATGCTCACCTATATACAGAAGTCTATCCAGCACTGAGACCTATATTAGCACAGGGATAGACCAGGTCAGTGTTATAGTGTTCTTACCTAATTACATGGTGGTAGTTCTAAGTAATTATTCATCAAAGATAAGAGAATAGAATGTAAATCTTTGTTAGGAAAATATACTTGAGAAATCTTTTACATTTTTCATCTTATCTTTTCAGGATATGAATGAAATCTCCAACTTCGTTCAAGGCTCGAAAAAAGGTTGTGCACAGAATGACTTAAACTATCCTCCTTACACTCCCAGTAAGTCCATCTACTTTAATTAGAAAGGAAATTACCAACAAATTTACCCAATTACTGTGCAATTCTCTACAAGGACACAAAGTGTTCTTATCTTTTTTTAGGGCAGTTCTTGTAGGAAGTTCACCATTTCTATTGACAGAAAATACCAGTATACTTTGACCTGTGTTGAAGGAGTGGTTTATATAACTGGTCTTTTTTTTTCCCTTTTCAAATTGTTACTGAATACTATTATTGCCTTAATTATGTCTGATAATATAACGAGTTGATTTCACTATCAGTAGTTTTTGATATATATGCAAAAGTAAAATGGAGTTCATAGTTTGTATTAGGTAGTAGGTTTAAGAAACCATGGCCAGCATGTTGTCAGATAACGATTCAGGAATTTAGAGCATAGTTCTTAGTTATTCTTTGTATGGTGCAAAGCTGAAGAGTAGAGAAGGTCACAGACCAAAGATGAATCAAACCAGCAGCCAAGAGTAACATTTTGCTATTGTTGTAGTAAAACTGACCTTAGAGCAAGCATTAAAGCTTGAATTTCATGAATGTACATTAAAGAAAAGATTGGAAATATTAATAAAAATTTACTTTAAAATTATATTTGTATTTCTTTACTGAAGGTATCCTTGATAAGCTCATATTTTCCAAGACAATTTGTATGGATGCAGTGCAGAAGTGGGGGAAACATTATGATGTCCACAGTCTTTATGGATACTCCATGGCCATATCAACACAGAAGTAAGAAATGCAAGCTGAACTCTTTACAAAGGGGGTTCAGAAAAGTGCATGACCTGCATTTTTAAAATAAGCCAAAATTTCACTTCCAAAGGAAAACCGATTCTTGGAAAATACTGTATTCTATTTAAGCCAATGCAGCTAAGGCAAAATCTACTGACTAAAGATGGTAATAAAAGCTACACATTGGTTGTCAAATCTGTATAGAAAGATTATTTAAAATTCATGTCTTGAACTTTTCTAAAAGACACCTGGTTAACTGTAACAGAGCACACACCCCATGGATGAATATTTCTTGTAAATCTTAGTGTAATTCTGCCTTACACATAATTATTGATGTCCAAGTTGTCCTTTTACTTTTGCATAATTCCAGTCTTGTTTCTTTTTAAGAGTCATTGAAACGGTGTTTCCTGGAAAACGAAGCTTCCTTATTTCAAGGTCCACTTTCATTGGATCAGGAAAGCACACAGGACACTGGCTGGGAGATAATGCAGCAACATGGGATCACTTAAAATGGGCAATACCTGGAATACTGGACTTTAACCTCTTTGGGATTCCTTATGTATGACATTAATTGGTAACATCCTTTCAAAACATATGGATAACCAGTAGCTCTACCTCTATGATAGCAGATGATCTAAACAAATACTAGATAACCATCTCACATTTTCAGCTCCAAATTAATCACGTTTAGAAATCTCCTTTTAACAGAGGAGGACCACAAAGATGGTCTGAGGGCTGGACAACCTCTTCTGAGAAAACAGGCTTGAGGGAGTTGGGCTTGTTCAGCTTGGAGAAGAGAGAAGGCTCCAGGGAGACCTTACGGGGCCTGATGGAAAGCTGAAGAGGGACTCTTTACAAGGACATGGAGTGATAGCACAAGGGAGAATGTCTTTAACCTAAAGAAGGGGGGGGGTTAAATGAGATATTAAGGAGAAACCCTTCCTTGGAAGGGAGGGGAGGCCCTGGCACAGGTTGCCCAGAGAATCTGTAGCTGCCCCTGGATCCCTGGTGGGGATGCTTTGGGCACCCTGAGCTAGTGGAGGGTGTCCCCGCCCATGGCAGGGGTGGCAGTGGGGGGGTTTGAGGTCTCTGCCTACTCAAACCATTCTATGATTCCTTTTTTTTTTTAATTATTGATTTTTGGTTAGGGACTTATTTTGATTACTGTGGCTCTGTACGTATGGTGGTAACAAACATTATTTCTGCATATAGCAAACTACCTCTTCTAGTAATATTTAAACACTAGCAATGGTTGTGAAATATTTCACTGTTTTTTTTATAATTTCAAATTAAAGACAGACATCCATTTATAAGAACAAAAGCCAAATTCCTTTCCATTATTTAAATCTGTATAACTTTTCATCTTTTTTAACCTTGTGTATGCATATTTGCACCAAATAGGAAGGTAAAGGTTTGGAAGAAATAAAACAATAGGCAGTGTTAACTAATAATCAGTTTAATTTTTATTCAACATAATTGAATTTGAAAGAAAAAAAATACAAAAGTATTAAACAGCTCAGTCACTCCTGCTATTGATTAAGAATGAATTACTCCATCTATGAAAATTCTTATATAGAGTTATATAAAAATTCTTATGTAGAGTATGCGCAGCATACAGCACATCCAACCCAATCTGTTTTTATTTAAAGATTGGAGCAGATATTTGTGGTTTCTTTGATGACACCACAGAAGAACTTTGCAGAAGATGGATGCAAGTAGGAGCATTTTACCCATTTTCCAGGAATCACAACGCTGAAGGATTCATAGTAAGCTGAGCTTTTTCTGACAAAATGCTTTGTGTTACACTATCACTTTCCATGAAATAGTACTACCAGTAATGATTATTATCACTGATAATTACATAGCTGGCCAGTTTGCAAATGGCAGAACTGAAGCTCTCTTAATGAAACACTAGATCTTAGATGCTCAGCTTCAGAAGGGTTAATTGCATATATTTGAAAATACACTTATTTAGCAACAGTGTTGTCACCTACCACCAAGGGCAAGCACCCACTGCAGTGTGACCCATCAGACTGAATCTTGGGAGCCCTTTTGCATGCACCTGACTGCACGTCAGGGTGAAACCTTGAACCTTGGTTAAACCTAATATACCCTCAATCCAGATAGGCAAGAAGGGTCATGAATACAAAACCCAATGAGCCAGGAGGAGTAAGACCTCACATCACACCATCAGGGAGGAAAACACTGTGGAGATGTGCGCCAATGAATTTCTGCTTCTCTGCAACAGCAGCCACTTCTCACATGTTTGGATGAGTGTTTTCTGCATGGTGAAAATCATAATCATCTGATATCTGTTTCCAGCCTCAGGATCCAGCTGTCTTTGGAACTGAATCAGTCTTGGTGAATACCTCCAAGTATTACTTGAACATTCGCTACACTTTGCTGCCCTACCTGTATACACTCTTCTATAAAGCTCACACTCAAGGAGACACGGTTGTACGGCCACTTTTGCACGAGTAAGTTTACTCATCAGCCTGATTTAGGAGGAATAAAAAGATCAGAGATGTTAAATGTCATTAGAGACTATCTACACACTGACGTAGTCTGTACAAATGCACATTGGAATATATATAGACAACTTTTCAATTCATGAAACACTGTTTTGAAGTAATCAGAAGCCATCTGGAATTTCTGCATATACGCATATATTATTGTCAATCACTCTTACAAATCGCTATGAGATGTTATTGACAACTAATCAAATATTCTCCATCTTTTATATATATATGTATTAAAGATATATATATATAAAATGGAATCTGTTTTCTTGCCTGGAAACTCTTGAACAAGCAATGCCAGGAACACAGGCACACCTACTGTCTGACACATGTGTAGAGAATACTAACTGAACTAGTAAGACCTTACCTTCTCAGCTTCACAGTGCCCGAGATGTGTGAAAATAAAAGGGGGAGGGGAGTGTGTGCAAATTTTTACCTGACTTGCTTCAGTCATGACTGTCGAGTCATTTCAGTACCCTGAAATGTTGGGACTGTGGATGATGGTATCGCTCACAAAAAAGGAGTTGCTTCTCTCTGCTTCCCACTCTCACAGGTTCTACTCTGATGAACTGACATGGGATATTGATAAGCAGTTCCTGTGGGGTCCTGGGCTGCTGATTTCCGCTGTGCTTGACCCGGTAGGTTTGGCTGCTTTCATGTCTACCTCATAACCGCTTTGTGAGGCACCAGGATATGTTGAGTCACCAGTCTACAGCTCTTTTTTCTGGCAGTGACCTGCAGCGTAAAATCCCCAAGTTATGCTATTGCTGTCACTCTTTATTGCTGTGATTAGAAACCACCTTCCATTTCTGAGCCTTTATTACTCCTTTGCTGTGACAATTCTGTTGTTCAGCTCAAAGGTTACAGCTCCTCTACTGTATGCATATTTCCTGCTGAAATCTCACTCTGCCTCTTTTTTGTACTGAACAAGCTGAACTGCAAAAATAGGCTTGGCCATTTCCCCAAGGGCCCCAGGGAACTTGCTCTGGTCCTTTTGTAGCCTCAACTCTTCTGTCTTGTCTAGACATGATTGTTAATGCCAGTATACACGTGTGACACAGAGAAACACAAAACATTTGTTAAATACATAAAATGTAAGCAAGAATCTGAAAGATGCCAACCCAGAAAGATGTGACAATCAAGAAGAGCTGGAGATACTTGTGGATTTGATCTGAGCCACTGGATTTGAAACACTGCAACTTTGGGTTGTGTACAATGAGCTGCCACATTGTAGGACAATGGTTCAGTTGTCTCCCAGTAGCTCTGCAGAAATTGGTCTTGGATTGCTGCCTGCTTTTCTGGACACCACCAGGAAAATCATTAAAGAATACAGCAAAGAGGAGCAGTATCAATGATTTTCTCAATGTGAACTTTAGTATTATTGGACAATGTAATTTAGTTAATTAGGTTGCTTTCAAATATGAAAGTTGTTTTTCTGTTCGTCTTTTAGGGTGTGGATACAATTCAAGCATATATTCCTGATGCAGTGTGGTATGAGTATGAGAAGGTAAGTAAATTCAGAGGATACTATAGGGAGATTTTCTAAAAGGTGATGTGACAAAATAAGGTTGTCAGTCCTGCTTTAGTGACAGTGATCTAATGTAAGATCCACAGGAAGGAAATGGTGAGACAAGGGATGAAGGTATGGTGGAATATGTGCATATAAATCAACGCCTCAAGAAAGGGCATAGAGGCGTTGACTAAAGCACAGGAGACAGGATGAGTGGACACTTTAGCAAAGACCATGTCTGAAATAAAATTAAATAGAATAATTCTAATACACAAAAGTCTGCAGTTATTGTTTACTAATCTCTTTTTTGCAAATAACTTTCCTCCTGCTGCGTTGATCATTTTGATGGGTGAGAAAAGACATTGTTCATGTCAGATTCCCACATTCACATCAGAGTCACAACAGGACTTGCTCCCCTGCATTGACTTAGCCAAAATTAAAGAGAGAGAGTTGTTGATTAATGAGTTGTTTTATGACACTAGATCATACTGATAGGCAGTTGTTTCACTTTTATGTGCCCATTGGCACATAGATATTTACATAACAAGCTTTTTCTAAGAGGAAGCATTAAGGTGAAATTCATAACTTCAGATAATGTTCACAGCAGCAAGTAATGCAATGTACCCATTCTTGTTTACATCCCTGTCAATAAGGGGACAAAAATGTCAGCAAGAAAACAGTGGATAGACATGTACCTGCCAGAAGACAAACTGGGACTTCATTTGAGAGGAGGCTACATTTACCCGACTCAAGAACCAGCTACCACAACTGTTGCAAGGTATGCTTCAAAACTGAATATTTTTTTATGTTTTTCAGGACTAGGCTGAGGACTTTCAGGTTACAAATCAGTAGCAGCTGATTACATTTAGCATTTTCACCTTGAAATATGGGAGTAACTGTGAGCCATACCTCACTTCCACAACTCCTTAAATTACAGGTTCAATGATAACTTCCAGGGTTCTTTTGCATAGCATCTCATAAACTTGACATATATATTAATCTGTTTACATGAAAATGAAAGGCAACCAAGGACTAATCTAAGGCAATTCTCAAAGTATTGCAGACCTGTGGAGAGTCACATTCTTAATGTGAACATTAAGGATGTATTAAGACTAATTAGGTAATTGACATACATTTAAGACAGAAATTCTCTCTTTCAACAGCCGTAAGAATCCAATGGGACTTATAATTGCCCTGGATGACAACAATGAAGCTTCCGGGCAGTTGTTCTGGGATGATGGAGAATCCACAGGTGAGTAGTATTCAATAGTGAAATCAGTATTAACAAGGCATTAATACTTCACAGTGTTAATATTTCTTCTGATTTTATGGACCAAGAATAAGACATTTTTGTAACGCGCTATTAATACATACTCATATGTCAATAGTTTTTCACTACTTTTAAGTGAATGACTAATTAATATTAATTTATTTTTTCTTCTTCAGATTTCACTATATCCCTAAGTATGCAAAGGTTTGGTACATTAGCATGCTGACTGTTCAACCATGCTGTCAAGAGTGATATATATTCTGGTATATATCCAAATTAGTTTCAATGGATGTAAGAACGCACTTAATTAGGCTTCAACACTAAGAATCAGTAGAAAATTAAGGTCAGCACCATTATTAGGTCTCTGGAATTCTTTAAATTACTTGTGAAAACAGTGGAAATTTTGTTACCTCAAATGTTTGGCATCTGGTTTCCACAGCATCCCGGTGGATAAGCACATGAGTAAGTGTGTCCGGGCTGTGTTTGTCATGTTGCCAACCTTAGTAAAGCTGTTGGAGAACTTGTTTCCCCCTGGGGTAGTCACTACGATTATGCCAAGGCCGGTCAACCTCATCTCTTGTGATGCACTGGCTTTGCCACTACTTACCTCACCAATTATTTTTTTTCTCTGTCAGGCAACTAGTAGCACACATATCTTTTGTGCTTAGGGTACAACACTACATTGAGAGTACAACACAGTTTTTTTTAAAAAAGAAAAGGCACAAACCGCTAATTTAAGGTTAAACCTCCTTTTGGAACACATACTGTCCAAGGAAAGAAAAGCTTATTCCAGAGCAATGAAAGAACTTTGCAAAAATCAAGATATTTTCTTCATCTTAATCCTGAGATGAAAGAAATGTTGATAAGTATCTTGAACTTTGGGAATTTCTGTGGGATTTCTGGGGATTTAGTTAGGCATCTTATGTCCACTAAACTGAATATGTCTGGGGTACTTAAATCCTTCTGAAATCTCTTGCAACCTTTTTCCTTGATTATATACTTTTCTAAAAAGTCAGCAAGCAGATTGAGTAGTTATTCTGCATTGAATTTTTGGAAGAATTTTTACAAACTACTCAAGCTGGTATTAAAATGATTTAAGGAGTTATATTTGACAGATTTCGTTTTGTTTGAAGTGAACCATGTTATTCAGAGCTCAGGACTTTGGTTTATGGCATATGCCAATTAATGCTGGTGTATTCTAAGTAGACCTGATCTTCTCTAATTCATGTCCTGCTGTGCACGTACACTATTGTCAGTGGCATGTGTCAGTTTCTTTAGCTATGTGATGTCACTCTTTAGATCTTTAACCTCCAGCTACTAAAAGCTACCTTTATCCTTAGTCACAACCTATTTGTTTCACTTGTGCAGGGCCCAGGGCTTTGACCTTCCATGACAGCAGGCAGCTGTTTGGGTTCAAAATTGCATCCCCTCTTTTGCTACTTTGCATAGTTATCTCGTCCTCTGCATTATGCATTCAGTCTGTATATGTTTCTTTTCTTAGTCTAACTGTACAAATCCCAGAAAAAAAATTCAAGTCTCTACTATTGTTAAATTTTGTGGAACTTTGGGATGCTTTTAAGAAATAAAGCTGTGATTTGGCTGATTATTGCTGCCATAAATATTGAAGGCCTTGGGTGGTTGTTGATATGACAGCTATATGTTCTCCTTTGTCAAGGTCTAAAATAACGAAGCTATTATTGTACTCGCTTCTGTTGAGAAACAAAACAATAAAACATCTTATGATGTTATTTCCTGCCCAAAACATACAGGTTGTAGTCTTTTCAGGGAAACTGTTTACTATTTACTTGCAATGACAGTATTTTTCTTCTTCTATGTTGAAAAAAACCAGCCAGATTGCTTCACTTTAGTATTTCTTTTTCCAATGGCTTGTTATTTCTTCTTATGCTGTTCCATGGCATAGATCATTAGTATAATTGTCATTTTTGCATGAAAAAATGCTTCTTTTGACTATTTTAAAGAATTATCTTTGAGCCATAGGTCTACATTTGAGAAAATCCAAGAAGGAATAGCAGTAGAATAAAAAAGTAGTACAGTTTAGAAAAGCTGATTTCAGGGAATTATTTGAAAAAAAATTGGAAAATTAGCATCTCCTGGCATAGGAAAAAAGGAAAAAGAAAAAGACAAATTTCAGTTCCTTAAAGAAATATTAGTAAATATTTTAGTTGTTTGGTGCAGCCTCTGAACGCAGTAATGATGATAATTAACAATTCCTTGGTCTCTAGCAGTGGCACCATCTGATTTTAATGCCATTCCTTTCTGCGCTGCAAGTGTCATCTCTTCCTTCCCTTTCAGGTACAATTGGGACAAAAGCCTACATTTACTATGAGTTTACAGTTTCCAATGTAAGTATTTTATTTTAAATGATCTTGTTTTCATGTTCAATTTTTGTCAACAGTATCTTCAAAGGACATTCTTTCCTCCCTCCTTATTCTCTGATAAGATTTATTGAGAAGCAAGATATTTGATAAAGCCACAGCAGACTCATGTTCAAATTACTGTAATTTTACTGGGATGAAAATCTGCTATTTGCTTTTTCTTTTCCCAGTTAATAAAAGTATGTAAAGAACTCCAGTTTCCTTCCACATAACAAACTCAGCAGCAGTATGTGTTAGGCAAGAGAACTGCAGAGCAGCAGCAGTGGTTAAAACTGAGTCAGAAAGGAGGTGAATGTAATGTTTGTGATTCTCAAAATTTGAAAAGCATCTTTTTATGCTGTAGAAATAGAGCTGAATGTTTCCAGAGAGTGAGAGGAAAGCCTGCACCTTGCCTGAGCCCACAGAACCTACTTCATTACTAAGTTTTTTAAGGTTGTTTTTTTTTTTTTTAAACTGAAACTATCTTGGCAGATTTCGTTTATGGCAGAGTGAAGTCCAGTTAGTATTACTACTCAATATTAAGCAGAGATATCATGTGATAAGTATTTCAAGTAATATGATAACACACTTTTTATTTAATAGTAATACCTGATAAAGGTATTCTTTCCCTTTTCCTGGACAATAGCATGGCAACAAGTGAGAGGGAATGCACACAAACCTGGGAGTGGAATAGAAGGTAGAAGCATGTGCATTAATAATTTTTTAATCACACATAATCATATCATCACTTGTAGATAAGAAACCTTTAGTTACAATTGGAGTTTGAAACTTTTAGCCAAATCATCAGTTGGCTGTAATGATGTTGAATTAAAAATTAACATAAACTTTCACATGGAGAGTAATAAGTGATACACTGGTATGTGTGAGTGCCATGGTACAGTTCTGCTCTTTGGACTCTTAATCTAAGAAAAGCTAATGCAATTTAGTAGGAACTGGTATTTTTTTTATCAGGAAAAGTGACTATAAACCTTCACTTGTCAGATCCTAGTGAGATCACAGCTGAGTAGAGTTTAGCTACCCTGTCACAGACATGTGCCAGCTTTTTCTTATTTCCAAAACAAGCAACAAAAGGAACCTGAAATAGAGTTATGAAGCACATCATGTGTATCTTAGAAAAGCATTACTGTGAGGACAACAAGCAGGGAAACAATTAATATGTTAGGAAAAAAAAAAGGTATTGGTTTACTTTATGCTATAGTATGAAGGTCCAATTAGAAAACAAGGTTGAATCAAGAGGATTTGGGACTAATTTTGTTGATAAGAATCTGATCTCCTTATTTTTTTTCCCCCAGAATATTCTACAAGTGAATGCTGTAAACAGCAATTATACTGATCCAAACAACTTGAGAATTGAAGAAATCAAGATACTTGGAGCACTCCAGGAAATAACATCAGTTACTGTAACTCAGAACAATGTTGTGCAAAGTCGTCAAATTAATATTGTCTATGATGCTGTGGAAAAGGTAAAAAGATAACAGGGAAATGGGAAGGAAACATCTTTGAAATAGCAATATATAAAAGAAAGGTGATGTAAAGGACAGTACTCAGTGCTAAGGTTGCTTCAAGAGAACACACCTTGCGTTTTATTACAGAACAGAGGTACACTTGTATTCAAGTCAGCTGTATACTAAGTACATCTAGTTTTGCTCGCTGACCCTCAGTGACACAGAAAGTTTGGCTATACACTTATATATGTAGCAAAATTTAATTTCTAAGAGGAGGAATAACTTTGTGTTTTTGTTAGATTTTAGAGGAGGATAGAAAATATTTATGGTTTACATGAGTATTTCTACATTCATTTTTTAAAAACTAATTCAAGCACACTGTTTAAACATCCTTTATCACTTTATACAGAGATTACCACAGGATGAATGCAGGAAGGTGGCAACACCACATATTTCTGTGCAAAGCAAGTGAACACGCTGCTGCTGGTGGGAAGCTTAGGACAGTGCTAACATACTTTGCACTTGCAATGTACACTCTCTTTAATTATTACAAACATCTGAGTTAACTGATATGTTATCTGCTAACATACTTTGCACTTGCAATGTACACTCTCTTTAATTATTACAAACATCTGAGTTAACTGATATGTTATCTCAGTTACTGAATAAAAATAAAAATATTTTAGCTTTTTCTTACCTCCTGCATTCATATATCAGAAGGTGAAGGACCTGTGCCTTTATTCCTCCTTGTTTCCAAGGATCTGTGGGATTGACTCAATTTTTTTTAGATTCTTAACTGTTCAGATTTTAACTGCCAGAATATCAGTTGTGTGTATTTCTGAAGTGAGACTGTATCAAATACTCCAGGACAAGGGTTTTGTGAGCTGTGATGTCGCAAAATGCATTGTTCCTGAGGATGAACATCTCGGCTGTCTGAAGGAAAGATGGATGTGATTCAGGATTTAATAACTCCTTGGTTTATATTTATAGGTTGCTCATATAACAGGACTTCAGCTTGAACTAGGAAAATCCTATGAAGTAAAATGGACTCAAGAAATGAATGTCAATGAAAGGTTTAATTGTTATCCCAATCCTAATCCAACACAACAAGCATGTGAACAACTTGGCTGTGTCTGGAATGTAAGCAAAAATTGTTTTTCTAAATGAATGCGACAGAAATTCTGGTTCCTAGAACCATATCTTTCTCTCTGTAGCTGTTTCAGTGGAAAAAGTAGTCTGGAAGTTTCTCAGATTTGAGTCAAAAGGGGCAGAGACATCAGCTGGCTGGTACTCGCAGATTTATTTACCTGACTAAAACCAAGGTAGTTGGCAACTGCGTAAGTTCTTCCAAACTGCATCAGAAATTGAGGATAAATGTGGCACTTTATGAAAGATGGAAAGAAATACTATATAGAGTTATGGCAAAATAAAATAGACTTCAGGTCAGCATCTTCAGCCACTTCTGCTTCACTGGCATGGTGACCTGCAAGGCTTCTTCCCTTTGTGTCACCTTTGTAGTCACTGAAGCACATTTGAGATCAGATTGTTTCCTCTGGATCTCGCTGTGGTAAGAAATTCTTCACTACTCAGGAATTTTGATTTATATGTGAACCTAATTGTGTATAACCACAACGAGGAGATATTTCCAAGCCATATCCCAGCTGAGGTGGTTGAGGGTTGGTCATGATTTGGTGGCACTACTGGGAATTATTTTTTTTTCTCAATTTTAGACATTTGGAAATGTTTTTTCCCATGTTATGGGCTGGTATGTTTTGAGCCCTTGCTCAAGCTGAAAGGTGCTTTGAAGTAGGTGGGGACAGCTGAATAAATATTCATTAGCAATTCCGATGTGTGGAACAGGCATAGCTTCATTTGAACAACTAGGCAGGATTGATGGTAAGTATCCAGAGGTGGAAGGCCAGTGCGTTAACCTAATCATCTCCTCTAACCTCAGGATACCTAGTTAGAGCATTTATGTTCAGCTGTAGCAGGAAACAGAAAGTAATTTTGATCTTGCTGTCAGGAGATCTTGGATAAATAGGATGTAATTCTCAGTGGGTATTTTAATGATAATTCCTATGAATAACACCAATGGAAAGGTCTTATCTGGTTTTGCCTGAATATCTAATGGGATTTGGGTACATCGCCTTGTGTAAGCCAGAGACCAGGGAGCAGTGGGATTAAAAGGGAGAAAGCTTTATGAATTTCACCAGGGCAAGGTGAAACCGTGCCCTGGGTTTGAGCTGAGGATCTCAGATGTAGGGAAACTGAATCCATCTCCAGTGTGTGCATTCAGTTTTCTGGGTGAACTATTTGTACAGAATTGACTGTATTGTTTGACTATACCTGATTTAATATAGAGTTCAATGTGTTCTGTACTACTGCTGTTTTGTTCACTGTTACAAAAAGGTTTTTACCAAAACTCTACATTTGACAGATATCAGATAAAAATGGGAGCTTTGGATTGCACTAACAAAAAACACAGCAGGCCAGCGTAGCTCACTAACCTGAAACATATTTCTGTTTGCAGCCAAAAACATCAGACTCAGATATTCCATCCTGCTATTACAACTCCGACAGTGTCTACTCTGTAGACAATGTAGAATACACCTCATCAGGTTTTTCAGCCAACCTCATCTTAGACAATGCCAAGGCCAGAGCTAACGAGGAATTCACTAAACCAATTAGTACACTACGCTTGGAGGTGAAATACCATCTAAACAACATGCTGCAATTTAAGGTAATATTGTTCTGGAATTTCTGTAAGTGTGTAATATCCCATTGTTAAAAATAGTCATATTTATGAAACTTGTAAAGGCTTTTTATTGTCTATTTTATGTTACCCAGCCTTTATCACCCTTTCCTAAATATATATTTCTCCTTCTAACCAAGTAGTTGTTATTGCTCTCAGCTCACATCTCTTATACAATGAAGTTATACGAATCAATGGTATAATGTCAGTGTATATATGTAATGTCAACCAGAAACTCTGGATTTAAATACATATTTTTAACATTGAGGTAAGTTTATAAGCATTATCATGACTGTACTATTTATTTTTGTGCTAATTATTCTACCTCTTTTTTACAATCTTTAATATACTATTGTTTAGTGTTTTCAACAATTATTCATTTTAAGTAATTCATATTTCTATTGCTATAGATAAGACTTTTTAAAAAAACCCCAAAACCCTCATTCATTGAAACAAATCAATTCTTACTTCCCAGATTTATGATTATCAAAATGCACGATATGAGGTCCCTATATCATTAAATCTCCCAAGCACCCCAACAAGCACGGACACGGATCGACTCTATGAAGTAACAGTTCAGAAAAAACCATTTGGGATACAGATTCGGCGCAAAAACACAGGAACAGTCATGTAAGCCAGAGTCATTTGGGGTTATTTCACTTGGTTTTATTAGCTCTTTTCAAGCCAAATGAATTTTTTTTTGTGTGTACTATGTTTTAAATACATCATGACTGGCTTTTGATTCTTTCCCATGAAATGGCTGTCAGATGCCAGTCCAGCAGAGATGGCTTCATTGTTGTATTGTATGAGAGCGCTGACCAGGGGGAGGATGGACATGGTGCTCTGAGTGTTATCCTATTTTTTCTCATAATTATCTAAGTTTTTTTCCCCTGTCACTTCATAATCTTTCACTTGCTAAAAGTCCACTGCAAGATATTGAAATGTGGAATGTAGACAACCCTAAAGGCCATTGTCATGTAGCTCCCTACTCTCTGGGAGGTACAATGATTTTCTACAATTTCTAAAATTTTCCTTAGGTGACCACAGTACTGATCATTAAGGACTGATAATTGGGTTAGGTTTTTGGGAAATGCTAGGAGAAAATGTGTGTGTCATATTTTTTATTTAAAAGAAGCATTCTCATGTCATTTTTTAAGCACTCAAAATTAATTGCAAGCAGAATTCCTTTTTGCCAACTAGAGTAATCGGACACATTGCAATTCAGCCTTCTGGAACAATGTCATTCTTTGGCAGAGCACCATCAGATTGCAGTTTAGTTTTCAACTATAAAGATGATGATTTACAGCAAATGAAACCTATGAATACACAAATTCCCCTGAACTGTCCAAAACTCCTTATCCCACTTGGTGCCAAGGATCAGTATTGGAGGAAAATATAATCATACGCTCCTAAAACAAATTTTCTCCCTAAATATGATGTAACTTGATTTGCATTATACCTGTGTATAATATACATCTCTCAGAGACATAGAGAACCTTGTGTCTCTAAACTGCATATCAAATTCTTAGACATCCCATTTCAAGTGTTTTAAGTTTTCTCAATAACTGTAAGAGTTTGATTCACCTTACTGAAGAGTGACATTTTCAAAGAAAGAGAGTAGCCTAAAAAAAAGTGTCTGCCAGCTAAATACAGCACTGAGGACACCATATTCTTGGTCTGATTTCTCTCTTTCCATTTTAGCTGGGATTCTCAGCTGCCCACCTTCACGTTCAGTGACATGTTCATTCAGATCTCTACCCGCCTAGCATCCCAGTACATATATGGATTTGGAGAAACTGAGCATACCATGTTTCGACGTGACATGAACTGGCACACGTGGGGAATGTTCACAAGGGATCAGCCTCCTACTGTAAGTAGAAGTAAATATAGCTTTTGGACCAATGAGCCAAAGAGCAGAGGTGTTCAGAAGAACTTGAAAGTCCAGTGGATGTCCACTGGTACAGTGGACACACTTATTGACTTTGGTCTTATTTATCATGGCATTGGGATGGTGTCTCAGTGGGAACAGTCTTCTCAAATCTGTTCTTTGTGACCAGAGAGACCAATGTGTAGAGCTCAGGCCCTGAGTCAGATGTTAGAAGACAACAAATGACTTAAAAATAACAACATATTCCTCCTTTTTTTTTACTATTCTCAGCTAAATATTATGAAAGCTAGATGTGTATCAGGATAATTCCCACTACTTTGAAATTAAATATGTAGGTACAGACGTAAATCAGAAATCTTATTTCTATGTGTATCCTTGTGTTATTTCCTACATGATAGCACAACATTTGCAGTTTGCATGGAATGGCCAAGGAAATAATAGTGGTTAATTATAGCTCTAATTTCCAGTTTAGGTTTCAGTATATTTTTGAGTAAATTAAAGATAACAGAATGTTACCAGCATCTCCTGATAATATAGACACTGACTGTTTGAAAAGAATGGACAGTTTTGTCCCTGGGAAGCACTTTCTGATTAGCAAGTTTAAAAGGCAGAAATACCTTTGTTTTCCTTTGTGCCTGGTTGGTCTGAGCAGGACTGACACAAATTGTGAAGTTAAGAGTGAATGTTCTATAGCTATGTAGGGTGTAAGTATATAATTTTGGAGTTATTTTTTGTATGTTTGGCAGCTGTGTCTCTCATCTTTTATTAAATTTATTAATAAATGTAAATAAGTGAATTCTTTAAATGTTCCCCTCGTAGAATATATTTTAATTTGTTTGCAGTACAAGATGAATTCCTATGGTTATCACCCATTTTACATGGCTCTTGAACAAGATGGCAATGCCCATGGTGTTCTCCTGCTTAACAGTAATGCAATGGGTAAGAAAACCTTTACTTTATCTTCTCAATGTGTTTTATTTTTATGGTCAGTGTTTTGTAGTAGTGGTGATTCCAGTGGTGAATCCACCCTTTTCTCATTTCACTTCCTCCATTTCCAGATGTGACGTTCCAGCCAACCCCTGCCCTGACGTACCGCACCATTGGAGGAATTCTTGACTTCTACATGGTTTTGGGCCCAACACCTGAACTTGTTGTTCAGGAGTACACTGCTGTAGGATTATTACTCTATTACAAACTAATGATGAGTTTTGTTTGGTTTGTTTTTCTTTTCCCCTGCTCACCACAAATATACATTCTTATTTTCAGCTGATTGGACGACCGGTCATGCCACCCTACTGGTCTTTGGGATTCCAGTTGTGTCGCTATGGATACAGGAATGACTCGGAAATCGCCAACCTGGTGGAGTCCATGAAGAAAGCAAACATTCCCCATGTATGCTGGTAGCAGTTAACATTTGAGCTCATGCCTGAACTTTCAGAATATTGACTAAGATCACTTAAAAGCAAAATCAATAACCAACCAAAAAAACCACCACAGCAGAACAGACTATGGTTTATGCCAGAGCTGGACATCTCTGCACGCTCTGGGCCATAGTAAATCTAGTTTCTTATTCATTCATACCACAGAAGCACCCTGATGCTATAGACAGTCATGTGCTCTCACTATGCTATGAAGGAGCAATGATTAAAAACGAAAATTAGAAAAACAAGAAGGAAAGGAAATGAAACAGTGCCATTTCAATGGTATATTGTTGTAGGTCAAATCAGCACAGGTTGTTGTTGGGAAATTGGAATAGCACGTAGATCTAACAAAATTATAGTGTAAATTTAATGTGACTCTTCATTTTATATGTAATTAACATCTCTATTTCAATAGAGAATAAACATTTCCACTGTTTCCTTATAGATATAATAATGTACACACAGTTTTTGTGTGCATATGCACATGTACAAATCCAGGACTTTTGTGTCTATCATGTATTAATTTCTACCTTCAGACTAGAAGCACTAGTGAAAGGTTTATATTATATTAGACTTGCTGGCAGGTTGTGTAATACTCATTCAATAGCTTTAGCTTCAAATTACAGCTGTTTCCAATTTTACAGTTCAAAAGTTCAGTAGTTTACTTATTTTTGCACATGACTATGCAACATTTTTAAAAATAAATATGCAATTTTGGGGAAAATAATTATAATTATATCTATATAGAATAAAATTATCTATTTATTTAATGCAAATAATTTTATATAAATAATTTCATATTTATATAAGAATATAAATAGAATTATATATCTCTTTTTTTTGTGGACTGCAGGATGTCCAATATGCAGATATTGACTATATGGAAAGGCAACTGGACTTCACCATTGGCACACGCTTTTCTGGATTACCAGATCTGGTTAACAAAATTAAAAGTGAAGGAATGAGATTTATCATTATTCTGGTCAGTTTGGAATACTGCTTTTAAATTTCAATATATCATTGCAGAATATATTCAACAGCATTTCTAAGCTTGTTTTTTCTGAGCATAAGGGTAAATGTGTTTTTAATTGTAGGATCCAACCATCTCTGGAAATGAAACCAATTACCCTACCTTCACTAGAGGCGTGCAGGATGATGTCTTCATAAAATGGCCTGATACCAATGACATTATATATTCCAAGGTACTGTTCTTAAAAGGCTGATGACAGTAGAGGCGTGCCATATCCAAGTGAGCAACACTTATAGAGAGTGTTGAGGGGCTGGATCAGGCTGCCCAGAGAGGTAGTGGGTGCCCTGTCCCTGGGGGTGTTCAAGGCCAGGTTGGATGGGGCCGTGGGCAACCTTGTGTAGCTGCAGGCCTGGAGGTTGGTGGCCCTGCCTGTAGCAGGGGGGTTGGAACTCTGTGATCCTTGGGGTCCCTTGCAACCCGGACCATCCTATGATTCTATGAACACATCAGTCTCATCTTCAGTGCCAGCCATAGGGGGAAACCCTGTGTTTGTTTTTTTGTTTGCAGTGTCATTCACATAAGTGTCAGAATAAAACACTTCTATCTGTCTCTGGATGATACTCAGTTCACATTCAATGTGGTTTGATTTTTTTTTTAAATTGTCCTTTCTCCTATTAGGTCTGGCCATTTCTTCCCAATGTAGAAGTCAATGAGTCCCTGCCTGAGCAAACCCAAATACAGGTAAATGTCGATTGGGTTATGGATTCAAATACAGACAGAGCAGCATGTTAATTAAGGAAAATAGGAACAAACTGATAAATCTCGTGGGAGGAATAAAGTGCATAAAGTGGCTAGCCTTCCTAACAGAGCCAAAGAACTTAGTGAACAAGTAATTTTCCTTTTTAATATTTAATTTTTTAAAAGAATAACTCCAACATTTCAACAGCGGGATGCTTTAAATCCTGTATCTGTTTTGTTTTCCGCTATCTTTACAGATGTACGGAGCACATGCAGCTTTCCCTGACTTCTTCCGCAACTCCACAGCGGCGTGGTGGAAGAGAGAAATTCTGGAGTTCTACAACAATCCCACTGATGCCTCAAGAAGCGTCAAGTTTGATGGCCTGTGGATTGTAAGTGTAGAAATGCATTTGATTTCTGATTTTTTTTTCCTCTACCACACACTAGCCGAGGGCCACATTACATGATATATGTGCTGCTGTCAAAGCTCAGAGTGTGTTTGGCATTAAATTGCCATTCAGTAAAATAAAACCCTATCTGGAGGAAAGCAAGCAGAGCACCAGGCAAGACCTCAGTCCACAGCCAAAGACATCATCTTGGCTATACTTGCAACACACTGGTACATCATGACTTTCCTCCTCCACCACAACACTATTTGTGTGGAAAAAGGGTTCAGACACACTGTTCTTCCCTTCAAATACCTTGTGGCTCCCTGTCCCTGACCATGTCACACATGAATTTATAAAGAAAACAGAAAAACAGACTGAGACTGCAGCTGCAAGGGCTCCTGAGGTCTTCTACAATGCTGCTTGTTTGTAATTTACAACTGAGGGTGTGTTTTGAAGGTTGGAAGCAAATGCAATCAGGTTTTGCTCAATGTTTTTAGGACATGAATGAACCGGCAACTTTTCTGAATGGCGCCATTGATGGCTGTAGAGACAGTCTCCTAAATATGCCACCGTATATACCTTGTAAGTCTGATCACTCCTTAAAACAGTTTTAGGTCATCCTGGCTACTACATAGTTTCTTATATAGTGTATGTGGTGTAAATACCTAAAGTTAAGTATATAAAACCACAACTCCCAACTGAAAGTGGCTCTTTTTTCCTGAGGTGACAGGCACACTTCAACCCCATCTGTTTCACTGGGAGCAGTACCTGGGTTGGCAGTTTTTAAAAATAAAGCTATTTTCAGCTACTTGCCTGCATATGGGGTTTGATACCTATTTTATATCTAGGTGCTTTGCTTTAGGCATAGTAGTGAATGTAGTTTTCTGTCTTGCAGTTTTCTCAGATGAATAAAGCAATTAATTTAAAATTTAGAAAATATCCTTCTGTCTCCTTTCATTACCATTTTCTATGCAGTGAAATATTTAGCCTTCTTAGCTTGGTTTTAGTAGTAGTAAAGTAGTACTAATTAGTAATTATTTATTAAAGTTTTATTAGCATACTCCCGTTGCTTACTGTTGTCTTTATTTTGACTAGTTTCTCAGAAACTGGCAGGAGGTTAATACACAGACACAGACCTTCTCCCAAGCCCATCCATTTTTCTGTTTATACCAATGATATGACAGTGTTTACAACAATATCTTCTGAGTCTGGATATATTCTGTTTACATTATGAGCCTTTCCAGTAAGGGCACCTGTAACTGAGCTATCAACACACATACAGACCCAGATACCTTCATTAGAAATATGCCATTTTGGAAATACTATTTCTATAATTATTTTTATAATTGTATATTGTATAACCATATATAACTTATAACAAACTTTATAATTAGAAATAAATAAAAGACCGTATAAAGACCTTAAAGAAATTAAACTTCTAAAAGGTTATGAAAAAAAGTAACTTAAATCATTATTGAATGCTCAATTTAATATGAAATATTTTTGTTACCTTTCCAATAGACTTGGGATACCGGACAGACGGATTAACTGTCAAAACTCCATGCATGGAAGGTCAACAATATCTTCCGGACGGTAGGCCAGTGAGACACTACGATGTCCACAGCCTTTATGGATGGTCACAAACAAAACCCACCCTTGAGTAAGTGAAATTTGCATAGTGTGTTTTTGTTTCCAAAATATGCAGCAGATGAATATTCTGTTCTTATACTCTCAAGGCCAAAACTTTCATCAGTTCCTTTAACACTCCTGAGATGTCTTTCTTTTCATCTCAATAACTTTGATTCTTCAGTTCAGCTGGAAGTGATGGTGTTCAGAAGTTTGAGCAATAGTGCTGTAGCTCTTGGAGTTGGTGGTATTTCTGTCACATTGTGGAGCAGTTAGCACAGTGATTTTGTCAGTGCTGCAAGCAGGGTGCTATGAATCTGACCTGCTGCAGGATAGGATGTTCAGGTGAAGATGAGATGGGTCTGCACAGGTCTGAGATGAAGCTGTTCTTCTGTGCTTTGACTGGGATAAACAGCTTCTGCAACTGGAGCTAGCTAGAAGGAAAACTCACCACCTGCTCACGCATATCTATACCTGCAGCTGCATCACTGACTGTTCCAGGACAAGCAGGCAAAGTCCTCACTTTGAGTTTAATAGCTTTAAAACCACTGACCCCGAGCAGACACTTTTCAAGCTATGTCTTAAAGCCAGTTTACCCAAGTAAAGAAACTTACTCTTCACCTAGCTGGGGGGCAGCTCTTGGTTGTACCGGTTCTGAGGAGGACTGACTTCATCCATGACAATGTCACGCTGTGCCAGCTTTACTGTTGACCTGCATTATGAAATCAGATGGCCATGGTGCTATTTCTCAGTACTTTAATTTGGGTGTAATTAATTGCCATGGGGCATCCTTGTCCCAAAGCACTCAAACACAACTTGCTGCTTGTTCAGCAGAGGTTTCTGTTATGAGACAGGCAGTAAGGCTGTCCCAGGGTGATGCTCTGCATTGTAAACCAGAGCACTCAGTCTAAAGGCAGCGCTTGGGTATTCACTCACCAGGTAGAATGGAGAAAAGGTCTGAACCTGCTTTACTCTTGGGGTGCATATTGTGTTTGCCTTACACTGTACATCTAGGGAGGCAAAATAAATATAGGGTTTTAACCATGTTAATTGGAGAAGGGCTCAATTATGTCCTCAATTGTAAACAAATTTAGTAGCAGTGAAAAGGGGAAGCAGTGACTTTTAAAATGCAAACCATGTGCATAAGGCTTTACTTATAAGAATTAATTTTCTCAATTCCAAGGCAAACGTCATTATCTGTTCCCTTCTAAAATGTCCCCCAGCCTGCTTCAGACAGCATCTGATCTCATGATAATAGATCTGTGCTGTTTCATTTCCAATTCAACGAGTAAGCAAGGAAATGGGGCCCCCTGTATAGGTCTTAGTGACCTTAAGCCCTCAGTACCTTTGATATCACCAACAAGGAAGAGCCTATCAAGGCTGTTGGAATGTTTGATGGAGTGGATGTTATATTTGACAGCGTGCCATCACAGCTCTGCCAGTCAGGGCAGGAGCGAAACTGCTGACAGCACAGGAAGGGCTGTCGATGCCTCTGCTGTCAGCCAAATCACACATGCCTGGGCATTGTGAGTAGATACTAATTTAACACTAAGAGGAACATTACCATCTTTTCTGGGTATTAAGTACAAACTGACATGTAGTGAAAGATTTCTTTCTGGTTTGAGAGGTACAGTAACAGAGATGACTTGAAAGCCAGAACCCCTACCAGTGAGTGTCGTAAGCAATTGGAGGTAAATTTGGGCTTTGTGACATGAGTAATTGCTTTTCATGACTAGAGCTATGGCTCAGTCCTGGACCAGAGAGCTGGCGCCTCGAGTAAGCAAACACTTGGCCATGCTCATCCTTGAGCAGCTCCACATGACGTAATACTCTATGCATTTGAAATTTTAGCTGCCATAAAGCTGCAAATCCTGTAGAAAAATAAATAAATAGTGCCTTATTGAAGCAGCTGTTTAGGCAATTATTGTGGCATGAGCATTGGAGAGCAGTGTGAGTTAATCAGTGCAGCTTTCTAACTAGTATTGTGGGTTAATGATTTGCTGTAATGATTCTGAGTACGTGTGCATGGGCTGCAGAGCTGTGCTAAGGAAGTGGAGCCGTACTGCCTCTGTGCCAGTCACACAGCAAAGACCGGCAGCATATGCTGCAGAGAAAGGTGCCCGTATCCTTGGTGGTGCAAGTGGGAAGCATAAATTCCCTTCAACTCATTTTTGTTGTTTTTTTTTCCTGAAGTTTACTTGCTTAACTTTGCAGGTACCTTGTGGCAATCTCCAAGGCTTAACTGAAATTATGGGGTTTTTTATTTGAGGTAATGAGGCTAATAGGTGTAGCGGTTCTCTACCTAGCTCATTCACAGCCCCACCTTGGGAGCCTAAGGAGCTCTTCTGAACCATGGACAAGCCACAATCTTCCCTCTCAACAGCAATAAGCCTGAGCAAGGCCATTTGATTTTAGTTCCAGAGCATTTTGAAAACTTCACGGCAGTCATTTTCTGGTACTAGCTGTTTATTTTTAGCCCCTAACCCCGAGCTCCTCTATGTTTCCTGCTCTCTAGGGGTTTGCCTGTAATTTGGCAAAGACAAATAGGTCCCACCATCCTCAGAAGGTTTCTAACATCTGATAGAAATCTCTTCTGTTTATGAGGAAGCCAACTGTGCTCAGGCTAAGAGGTCAACAAATGCCACGGCAGCCACACACATTGATAGTCACCCCTTAGTTGTGTGGCCTGTTACCTTCCCTGAGCAGAAACCTGCTGATTTAACTTGTTTGCTTTCTAAAAAAATGACTATGTTGGTCATTTCATATCGATATCCTGTCACTTGGGTGTTTCTGAAGTGACTACAAATCCATGACTTAGTGTTTTGTTCCAATACCTTTTTGACAACTAGGGCAGAATATTCCCAGCAACTCTATTTCCCTTATGATCTCTGTGGTATGTGTTTTGCTAAATTGTTTTCAGCTGTTGCTGCAAGTTTTCAGGTACATTCAAGAAAGGAATGATGAGCCTGGACCTCATCAAAAGCCATTAGAAACTGTGCAAGTTGGGTTACATTTGTATTTTCCCCACACTGCAATTAGCCTGAGCTGGAAATTTACTTCAGCACCTCCTTGTTTTGCCCATTCTCTTTCCAGCTGCAGGGTGGCTGACGCTGCTGAGTAGTGAAACGCTGTCACAAGCACATCTGGATTGGATGTGTGTATGTTCATACAACTATGCTGCCCTTCGCTATGAAAATATAAGCTCTTATATTTATTTTCAAAGACAATCTGTTTCAACTAGTAATGCAGTGTTTCTTATGGGTTTTTTGGTGTTTTTCTTTCTGTTTCTCACTGTCAGTGGTTTGCAGAGTGCCACGAAGGAACGTGGGATCGTTATCACCCGTTCCACGTATCCCAGCAGTGGAAGATGGGCAGGACACTGGCTCGGTGATAACACTGCAGCTTGGGATCAGCTAGCTAAATCTGTTATTGGTATGTAGAATTAAAAGTATCTGCATACACTGTGTGCAGTTATTTCTTTTCTGTCATTTACTTACTTTTAGTATTAATGGGGGTTTTAGCTGAAAGAGTTCAGTAACCACAAATTGTGGTTAATGCTTTTTTACTACTTTATCTTTGCTTCTGCACCAGATGCTGAGAGCAATTTTGTTCCCTTGGGACTAGCCACTTTCATGCCTTGTGTCCTGCTACTCATTCTTTCTTTGCTTCCCACCAACCAGCTCCCATCTCTCTGTAGCAGAAAAACATGACCCATTAGAGGAATTCTGGGGCTTTTTTTGGGGATTTTTTTCTTTCTCATTCAGCATTACAATATGTATCATCTATGTAACCATTAGCATACCAAAGGGGGAAAAAAAAACCAAAGCAGCTAGTAATGTTAAATTATTTTTCCTTTCAGGTATGATGGAGTTCAGTCTCTTTGGGATATCTTATGTAAGCCTATTAATTTATTACCTTGCATGTAATTATCTTGATGCTCTACAAGAATTTATAGCATTCCAATTGGATTATTTTTAAACTTTCAGACAGGAGCTGATATCTGTGGCTTCTTCAAAGACTCAGAATATGAGCTGTGTGTTCGCTGGATGCAGCTGGGTGCATTTTACCCGTATTCAAGGAATCACAACGAGAAAGGAACAAGGGTGAGTTGCAATTTATAACTGCTGTCAACAGGCCTTTGACACACAGATGTAGAGACCAGCCAGAAGATCACACAAGTTGGCCTGGCTCACACAAAACAAAGTATGTTCCAGGCAAAACAGGCAAGAAAGGAACAAGTTTGGCTTTGCATCAATTAAAACTCTTCTTTTTTTTATAGGCTAGATCCACTGTAATCCTCACTCTCACCTGGGAAGGGGTGTTTATGCCCCCAGAGAGTCTGCTCTGGGGTTTGGGCACTTGAAGGAAGCGTATTGCATGTTTACTTTGACCAAACCCAGCTCCTGCTTCTTTTTCCCTGTATGCCACTTGCATGGAAACACACTAGAGCAGCGAGACTGAACTCGAGTGCTTTTCTGGCAAACGCACTTAAAGGAGCAAAGCTGCCCTTGGTGCTCTCCACCCTAATTGTCCATAATTATACAACAAATGAGAAAATGGAGCAGTGTAATAAGATTCTGGAGCAAGACTCGGCAATTTCTGAGCTTTGCACATTTGCCACCATCAGATACTGTGTTTCTTTTAAGAGTAAAGGAAAATAATTGCCTAAATGGAGGGCTGTGCCAGGTAAGGACTATATTGTAGAAAGCTGTAAAACAAGATAACTGGAAAAATAAAAAAAAAAGAAACAGCACTTCAATTCCAGTTAAAGCTTGAGGTCCAGCAGAGTAGAGCTATTTATATGGCATATATCTAATGGATTAAAGCCTCCTTTTCAAAAAGTGTGAGCTTTATCTTGCAGCGGCACACCTTTCGATGGGACTTTTAAAGCCTTTCAAAATGCAGATTCAGGGTTATCATGTTGCTCCCAGTCTTGCCCAATTTGCTCAGGGTATAGTTCAATACATTTAATAAAGATTGGAGGTGCTCCCTGACATCAGTCATTAGTGCTTCAGTCTCTTTTTGCAAGTCCTGAGTGTTGCCCTGCAGAAAAGGAGAATAAATTCTATACACCAGGATGGGTCACATCTTTGGGACACTTTTTATTAGACATTTTTACACAATTCCCCCCTCCCCCCAAATTTTTTCCCACCTTCCCCCTTTCTAGTTCCCTTCTTAGGGCTGACAGAGATGCTTAGATACCTACTGCTCTTAGTGTCACTTACTCCTTAATTGAAGATTAAATAAATGAAGTTGCTATAGTTCAAAGGAGAAAATTCCTTGACTTTTTCTTGCTGTATTGTTTTTAATGGACATTTGGTAGTTACTAACACTAATAGGTTATATGAAGCCTGGAAGGAAATATAAAATCAAAGAAAAAAGATGCTAAATAGGAACTCTTTTGTAAACATAAGAAAATTCTTTAACATGTTCTTTGCCTTTTTACTGTTTGGGAGGTTGGGTTTTTTTAATTAGCTTTTCTGAACAAAATAATCCAGCTCAACTGACAGTGGCCCCTTCTCTTTCAGAGGCAAGATCCTGTTTCCTGGAACTCAACATTTGAGGACATTTCCAGAAATGTCCTGAATATAAGATACACCCTGTTACCCTACTTCTACACATTAATGCATAACGCCCATGCCCATGGCAGCACTGTGATCCGCCCCTTGCTCCATGAGTAAGTTCAACTCCTTTGCTCTCCTTACCAGGAATTTCCACTAAAGCTTCTGTAGTTACAATCCTCCTAAGAATAATATATTTATTCTTTTTTAGTTGCAGCAATTTCTATTTAAGTGAGAAAAAACCCACAAGATTGCAAAGATGAGCTTTCAATATCAAATCTCACTTGAACAGTGCTAATTCTCCTTTTTTCACTATGCAAAATTGAACGTTTTCCTCTCTAGGAGTAATATTTAAATATAAAACTCAACCTTTTTAGGATCAAGAAAGAAAAAAGATTAATCTGATGCTGGGAATAGGTAGAATTAGAAAACCCTAAATGCTGCAAACAGAGATGGACAAAAACATTAAGCAAAAAAAGAGAGATTGCTGCCTCAAATTGGCAGTTTTACAGGGAAAAATATCTTTTTTTTTTTCCTGTGCTGATATAGCAGATTTTTTTTTTAATGTTGTTAGATATATAAAGCCTTCTTTGTTCCTGGCCAGGAGGGGCAGTACCTGCAAAAGTTTTAATTCGATTAAAAGAGTTGGTCTTGTTATCTACATGCATGTCTTGGCTGAGGAACATCAAGTTGTTTGTATGTACAGAATTGGCTTTTTTCAAACAAACTCTAAGAAAAAATGTGGCAGAAATAAGAAAGTAATTCCCAGTTTGTCCACTACATAATTTTATTTCTAACACTGGCCAAGCACAACAGACCTTCTGAGTTTTGTGATCTAAATGTACTGAAAAGCAAGTGCAAAGAAATGGCAGAAAAAAGAAAGCTAATAGCTTACACTTCTCTAATGATTTTCACATTAGGATCTTTATGCATTCCTGGCAAGCATTAATTGATCTATGAATTATTAAGACCAGATTAAAGATGAGGAAATAGTAGATACTAGGAACAGTAGATTCAATTACTGACAGAAGTATTTTAAAGAACACCCAATGTCTAATCGTTACTCTGTTCACTTCCAGGTTTGTAAAAGACAGAACAACCTGGGAAATATATGAGCAGTTCCTTTGGGGACCTGCACTGCTCATCAGCCCTGTGATGAAACAGGTACATTTTTAAGCCCTTATGAAAATTATTAAAAGCACGTTAGCTACGTTTTCCTTTTTGGTTTAAGGTACCTAAAGGTTGTATGTTTAATTCCAGAATGCTGTAACAGTGAATGCTTACCTACCCAATGCCCGCTGGTATGATTACTACACAGTGAGTAATTTAAAAAATTCTAAGTCTTCTTCATGGTGCTGTTCAGATGGCAGCAGGGTGTGCTGAGTGGGGCTGAAGTGGGAACCCTCCTTCTACCTTTTACAAGCTTTCATACAGTATCAGCTCTCAGCAAAGTAATATTTTAGGTGATTTAAAAAGAAATAAACCCCTTGATTCCTGTATAATAATACACAGGGTAAACTAAAAGGTGAAATAATACCTTTAAACTGAAATCTTATATCTTATAAATATCTAAAGGGCATGTGTCTACAGGAAGGGGTCACAATCCTCTTCTCACTCTTGTCCAGTGACAGGACAAGAGGCAATGGGCTTGGAACCCAGAAAGGTCCATCCCAACATGAGGAAAAACATTTCCACTTTGAGGGTGCCCTAGCGCTGGGACAGGCTGCCCAGTGAGTTTGGGGAGTCTCTTTCTCTGGATGTGATCCTGTGTAGCCTGCTCAAGGTGATCCTGTAGGGTTGAACTAGGCGATCTCCAGAGGTCCCTTCCAGTCCCTGCTTTCTGTCATTGTGTGAAATCATTCTATTTGTTTTTTTCAACCCCCAAATGACATACATGTTATCTTTGTAAGGAACGCTGCGATGGAGGAAGACAGAGCAGGTTTAGCAGCTTCATCTTTCACAGTAAATCAGAAAAGCTTTGGTAGCAGGAAGAGCAGGCATCAAAAATCACTTCGTTAATCACAAACTCCTATTTCACCGGTCTGACACCTTTGGTTCAGCTGCTGTCACCTAGAGCAAAACCAGTCTTTTATAGATATAGGATTTCAGAGTTGCTATTAAAAGCACTATGGAGTTCCTCCTGCAGTAACGACTCCTAATTAATCTGTCTAGCAAAAAATGATCATTTCATTCTAAAAAAATCCTGTAAAGCAAGGGCAATTCAGTAGATGACTTTTTTTTTTCATAAATAGGATGAAGATATTGGCTTTAGGGGACAGTTTGAAGTTTTAGAAGCTCCTTTGGAACATATCAACCTGCATATCCGAGGCGGGTACATCCTTCCTTGGCAAAAACCTGCAAATACAACATTTTACAGGTAAGACTAACCAAAAAAATTAAAAACTTAGATTTTTTTTTTTTAATTAATCTAAATTCTGCCAGGCCTCAGAGAAGCTACATGTATGATATACTAGAACTTTCTGGCTGATTTTAGTTTTTACTTTCTTCCTAATGGTGTCCTTCAATTTAATACTGTGAGCATAGGAAGATGCATATGGGAGATTAATTGAATGGCATACAATATTTCTTTAAAAAATTCTGAAGATTAATAAATCTGAAATGTGATTAGCTGAGGAAATTGAGGAAACATTATTTTGTTTTCCACAGCCGCAAAAACCCAATGGGACTCAGTGTTGCTTTGGATGACAATCTGCTTGCAGAAGGAGAGCTTTATTGGGATGATGGGGTTCTCATTGGTATGTATGATACTTCTTGCACTCTTAAAATTCTATTTTTGCTGGGAGCATGCTCAGACACTCAATAGGTTGCCTACAGAGGCTGTGAAGCTGCCACCCTTGGAGAAACTCAAAGCCCAAACTAATACAGACAAAACAAAACTGAAGGATATGAACTGTGAAGAGATGAAACAAATTACAGCAACCCTCAAAAACCAAATAATGCTCTGTAGCTGACTTAGGAGGTGTTCTGTCTGCAGTTTTTAACATTAACAGTGGTCAAAGTGGGAATTCCAAGCTGTAAGAAACTGCATCACTTAGCCATCACCTTGGAAAAGAAGTGCTGGTGGTCGCTTCTGCCTTAGAAGTCCTCAGTGTAGTGTGGGTTGTCTGAGGAAGAGCAATAGGAGCAGATGGAAATGATGGACTCTGGCCAAAGCAGTCACATTTCTGGAGGACATATCTGAACATGCCTTCAGAGACAAAACTGAATTAAACCTTCAGATTAGCATTATAGTAAAGTGATTTTTCCTGATTTAAACTCCATAATGCTATGATTTATACAATTAATATCTTGTAGAAATGAAATTGTGCCCTGGACCTAAGGCAACACTGATAACAAAGATTTGTTCTCAAACCTATGGGAACCATAACCATAGATCATGTGGGAAGCTTTAACTAATTTCCTCAACATTAATGCATTTAAATTGTCTTCAGATAAGAGGTACTTAAATGCCATTTATCCTTTCCACCCAGAGTATGTTACCTTTGTAATAACAATAAGTTGTCATCCAAGATTACTGAAAGTAATGGAGAAAATGTTGTTATTTTACATAATGATATATAGGGAAGCTAGTAGGATGCTCTTAGTGTATTTTGAGTTGCTTCAAGTACACAACAGCCTCTTAGCATTGGAATTTGGAAGTGATGGCTATGTATGTGGAAGTCAGATGATAAAAGAAATTAGCATAAATTACAAGGTGCATCTCACCAGGATGCTTGTGATCTGTTTTCGGTGGTGCAGAAAGGCAAGATCCTACAGTGCTTGTGATTGTCAGCACTACTTTGAGTTCATTTAGTGCTGAATAATAGGATTCATAAAATAAACCACAGCAATTTCAAAGAAGCATCAAGGTCCATCATGGTCATCTGTAATTAGACAGTGATCAGAAGTGGATGTGGGAAATTACTCTTATGCCTTCTTCAGTAAGAAACATGATTTTTTCTTGCTGGTCTTAAAACCCCTGATCTTCCTGATGCTGTTTATTTTCCTTCTGTTGTATCTTACTTCTAAAATGTTCTTATCTGGTCCTCATTTAAACAGCACGCAGTCCTGTAAGGAAGTATTTTATGTCTAAAAGCATACATCTTCTGGAAACACAGAACTTTATGTCCAAATAGACATACCATATATTTGCAAATAGAAAATGGACAGAGTTCTTGAACTGAAGTTTTGCTAATGTATTCCCTAAGGTGAAGAGTGAATTAATTTTATTTTATTCTTTCTTTTTTAACAGATGCATATGAAAATGGTGTGTATCTCCTAACATCATTTACTGCTAATCAGGTATGCAATGCTACCTCACCATTTCTGAATAGTCAATTTAGGTGGCTATTATTTTTAACAATAATGATTTTAATTTGGGGCTTCTAGATATTCTGCCCTAACGCTAATTTGTGCTTGTGATTGAATAGATTACAAATAATATAATTAAACTGTGATAAGAACAAATTTAAGAATGATTTTGAAGATACTAATTTCAGCATATTGTTAAAGAAGGTATATAATTAGGGCATTGTAATTCCTGATACAATTCTGGAAATGCAAGTTTACTTCATAAATGATCTGTATAAAGTGAGATCACACCAGTGCAGAACATCTGGAGCTTGTAGGTGGGTCAGAACCACTATGCCAGGAAAACCAGCCCTGGCTGGTGAGAAGGAATCTAGAGATTGCAGACAGGAAACTTGAAGGACAAAAGGCTTTGACCCTGGCCTACAGCTACAGAGAAGTATCTCTGTCTAGCAAAGAGTTTAGCTTTCTTCTCAAGAATGCACACTTTAAAGAGATTTTTACCCCATTTTGCCAGTTCAGGGTCCTCCTTCCTGTTCTCTGCAGTGCAAGCTAGGACCTGCCCCATTCATGAGTCCAAATCATGCCCTCTCATCAATGACAAACTAGAGATGTGTTTGTGTTTGAGTCATAAACTTGAGTTCCAGTCCTAGGATGTCAAATTCTGTTGAAACAGGTCAGCATCCCATAGGAGATGGTGGGTTTTGCTACTGTTCAGGATTGCTTTTTCTCTTGATTCTTCAGCACAGTAAATGTGGTGCACATTCCTAAGTAACTAAGTCAATGAACAGGAGTGTTTATCTGAAGTACTAGAATTTCTAGGATGTTGGGTTTCAATTATTATCATAACCAGTTGAATACCTGAAATTAAAATAAACTGTAATTATATGGACTTTTGGTTTAAAATAAATGCTTTTTCTATTGTAATCGAAAGCACACCTTGTTATTTCATTAGTTTTCTAGGGTGCCAGAATATATTCTAATTTTATCCACACTGTTCTTTCTTCTCATTTAATTCTGTCTTTGTCAAATAATTGGATGTTAATTGCTAAGGAAGAAAAATTTGTTTTGCTAATATTCACTATTTGCAGTTATAAGGAGATTATAAAATAAATGCACCTTTTCCTGCTCTCACAGAATGTTGGTAAGACCATAATTAAAGAGGTCTTGAATCAACCAACAAAGAAAAAATATGCTAAAAAGTATTACCCTCTAAGCACTAAATATGCAGAATTACATCATAGCACAATTGCAAGGGATCACACTTGGGCTACGAACCAGCAAGCATCATCCCTGGGCTGTTTCACATGGCATTTGCTCTCTGGAGTCCTGAAGGACCTGGGTGCACCCTGTAGAAACCCTGTGCCCATAACCTACCTAAAATCACAGCAACTGGAAATGGAAGGGGACCTGTGAGTGCTGAGGGAGCTGATGGTGGGGGAAGAGCTATTCTGGGAGGGAATTAAGCAGGGGAAGCAGAGCCTGGATCAGGCCTTATGGAAGCCAGGAGATGAGGCATAGCTGCTGTCCCTGTGACAGCGGTGGAGGGGTTTGTCCTTGCAGCACTTGCTGCCCATGTCAGGGGTTAAGGACATCTAGTTGCTTTGCTCCTGGCACCTATTAGCTGAGTGGCAATTAAAGACACAGCAGAGCCCAGGATCCAGCCAGATTAACCATGTGAAGAAAACTGAAGCCTTCAACATTTGGAAAATAAAATAACAACATTCAGGTATTAAAAAAATAATAATTAAATAATAGGAAGAGAGGAAAGCAATGGAAAAGCTCAAGTGGACTTGTACCAACCTAATGACAATCTCTGAGGTTTTGTGGTTTGTTTTTTTTTTTTTTTCCTTTTTCTTTCAGAATGTTTTAGATATCAGTGTTTTGCACTCTGGTTACACTGATCCAAACAACTTAATGTTTACTGAAATTAAAGTCCTGGGGGTGCCCACCAGCGTTAAGCAGGTGTCCGTATCACAGAACAGCAAGCCCGTCACCTCAGCTCACACCGTGGAGTACAACAACGTCAAGAAGGTGAGATGCCATTTGCAGGGTAATGCCACCTTCACAGTGCATATGTGCTCTTAAACCTTTGGAGATTCAGCCCTCAGCTGGAATACCATGTTTAAAATGTATTTCAGCACGATGCCTAAGCTACCATCAGGTAATGATTATATAATACTCTGTTTAATCTATAGTGAACATTGTGCAGGAAGTGTGGTAGGGCTTTTCAGCATAGAAATAGCAGTCAAGGAACCTAAACTGCTTCTGACAGTGGGAAAGCGTTGGATTGGTTTGTGCTTGGTTTCCTAATAGCTTGCTTGCACCCGTTGAGATTCAAAGGAAGGAAAAGCAACTACAAGTATTTTCATAGTCTCTACATGACCCTGGGTGTTGTCAGTCTTGTCTGACAACATTTTCATTTCCCAGCTCTGTTTGCCTACCACCATCTCTTATTCTGTCATGTCACATTTCGGCTGTAGGCGTTGCAGCACAGAGTTCCTACACATCCAACTCAAATCCTGCTTCTTCTAAAGTTATGGGCATCCCTTCCACTGACTTCAGAGCCATGAGGTTTCCATCTGCATGGGTCATGCTGCCCAGGGCATTTGGCTCTTCCCACCTCCCTGGTCAAGCACTCCTAAATGCAGCTGAAATAAATATGTTTAACTGTATTGCTGTTTGGAGCAACACTCCTGTGGAGCATCTTCCAAATATGAACAGTACTGTAGAGGTGCTCAGTCTTGCTAGTTTTCTGGTAGAGGGAAACTGCCTCACCTCTTCTCCTACTTGGATCTTGCTACCCTTCCTTTGAAATTCAGTATCCTCTTAAGCCTTAGTTCTTTCTCTCTTTCATGGAAAGCCAGATCTGGATAAATTTTGTACATAACCAAAAAAAGGAGTTAAAAATGTAAGAGAGAATGAAATTATTTCATTCTGCTGTTGACTCTTGGATGGAAAATAAAAGGGAATCCATATATGTGGCTGAATTACAGTATGTTCAAGTTTGGCCACCTTTTAAATTTTTTATGTTTTTTAAATAAAAGTAAACTCAGGTCTAAAAAAGCCTCTGAACGAAAGGGAGGGATCAGAGCTTCATGACCAGACATCCAAAATCTATGCTGGTTAAACTACGTTTCTATTGATACAAGCACAAAAAAAAAGGAAGAGCAACTAATGCTCATAACCTAAAATGAGAAGACACTCTATACCCTCTGTAGAACACAGACAAAACAGTGGATCTCCAGAGCAGAGTTACTAATTGTTTGGTTTTTTTTTTTTTTTTCCCCCACAGCTCCTGACAATCACCGGGCTTCAACTTGAATTAGGCAAAAACTACACTGTGCAATGGTTCTAAAATGCCTGCCAAACAGTGTTGGCCCCAGCATGGGATTTTCATGTTCTAAAGCTATCTTTCAGTCGAATACTTTTTACTATGAAATATGTTATAGTTGGTTCCTGTTAAAGTATTATGTGCATGAAGCTGTCATGTTTCTGTACTGGTGAAGGTCACGAGACCTTCACGTGAAGCAAGAAAACTGTATTTTACGCAGTATGGCACGTCAGTGTGACTTCATCTTTCAAAATTGAGGGCTTTCTGTAAAACACTGTGTTTTCTCAGAGTAGAATTTCTGGCAGACTTCATGTGTACCATGTTTTGTAAAAAAAATATATAGTTGGTGTTACCTGAGTGGATTTGCAGCCATAATTTTGCCTATATTTAACTTTCTTCTCAATTTTAATTATGCCAGTCACTACTACAGAGAAGGATTTATGCCCAGACAAAATAAATGTTTTCAGATTACTGATTCAGCATGAAACAATATTACAAGTTGTTGATCTATAAAATCAACTTGCGAAGATAATTTGAAGGGGTCTTTTTGTATGACTGTTCCCTGGTGATTTGATCCAAGGTTGTAAAATTAAACCTGAAGTTCCAAGGTTAACTAATAAATGTTGGTATCTCAGTGTTTGTTTCATTGAAGGAAATGTTGTTGTATGGTTATTGTAATAATAATTCACATTAAAGACTCTTTGTATCCCAGGAGTGCAGCATATGATCTAAACAGATTGGTAAAACATGTTTACAATTAAATTTGATGGGAATAAAATGCTGTCAGAGGTGGTAGTAGTAATCTCTAGTGACTGTGGTTGAGATTCATTTAAAGGATTCCTCTCAGCTTTAAAATTGTGTCATGAAACAGCTAAACAGCCAGCATCTCATAGGTGCATCACTGTAATTATAGGGCTGAATTTATTGAAACTTCCCTGTAGAGTGCTAGTGAAACTGGCAATCCAGAGAAAAGGAGCAGTTAGTGCTAAAAGTTGCCACGTTGACAAATATTTTGTCTGAAGGAATGGACTAGAGTGTTTCTCCAGAGCCAGTGATGACCAGCTGTGTAAATCAGCTGATGACAGGACACATCCCATCACTGCAGATGGGAGGTGCTGATTACTGACCCTTCGACCCATTCCCCATCATGTTCTCTCCCACCACACTGCACCCACCCAACTGAGCTGTGAAACACTAGGTACAGCCAAAATCTTCCAAGAGCTTATTTTGCTCATTTTTTCTTAGTTTTATGTGGGGAAACTCACAGTTCTTTTTTTGCAGCTTTGAGAGTTTCAGCCCATCAGCTGAACTACCTATGTTTCAGCCACAGGGGAAGTTTTATTTTGCTGAGTCCCCAAGAGAGTGATAGCTCATGAGGATCTCACACAGACTGGGAAATCACAGCTCCAAAGACATGCTGGCTGCCTTAGTGAGGTGCTCCCTGCTGGGTCCCTTCCAAAGGCTGGGATGTGAGCATCCCCTCCGGCAGCACCTACAAGCACATGCAGTCCAGCTGAGCCTGGCTCTCACCTCATGTCCAATATATCTCTGAGCATCACTGTTCTTAGCTGGAGACCAAAGAAGCTATATGCTGAGCGGGGTGGTATTTTTCTCAGGTCGATAATAGCTCTTCATGTGATGTTTCTCTTTGGGTCAGATATGTACATGTCTTGTAAAGCATCTCCTGCCCTAAGAAGTCCCATTAAAGTCCATGAGCCATTCTGAGGAGTTTGTGGGGCAGTTTTCAACAGAATTAAGTGAGCAGCAGCAAGCATACTACTTGTGTTGAGGAAGGGATATTTCTGACTATCGTTCTCTTTGTATTTGACTTTCTAGCACTTAAAAAAATTACTCATGAAAAAAACCCCAGAGGCTTGATATAATTCTGCTGCCCACTGCACCAGAAAATTCTCACTGAAGGGGACAGCATCTTTCCTGAAAGCTATAAAGTTCTGCTTTCACTGCCCTTTTCCTGAATTTTATTGTCTGCTGTCCTGGGCATTCTTAAAAAAATAAATATGAAGAAAACAGTACTTGCAAAAATTCATTAATTTGGTAGGTATATTAAAATTTCCAGCAAGCTTTTTCCTAGTAGTTAGATTATGGACAGCTGCCCTGGGAGACAGCTAAATACTGTTAAGACCTGCTGGAGATGAGGAGGATGCATCAAAACACCTCCTGCACAGGTCCTGGTCTGGAATGGAGCATGGTCAGAGGCAAGATCCATTCTGTACCTGCCTCGGGGCTTGGATGGATGAACAAATGGAAAGTTCACTTCTTAACGACACGCCTTGCATTTTTAATTCATTAATGAATGGGTTTCAGCAGAGTTATCCATGTCATATGAACAGCCAGTAAGTATATGGGAAGATTTTATAGAAATACATATATATGTGCATATGCACGTATATATACAGCAATATGTATAGACATAGCAATTTAACCATGAGAGATATATATATATGCATGCACATAATATATGCATTTATACATATTTCATTTCATCATTATTAAGTGGGATTCCTTTTTACTGAGACTTTAAGAAAACCAAAATGATGTTCAGGCTTGAGGCAACCCACACCAGAGAACAGCCAGGTGCAAACAGCGTGCACTTTTATCCCTTGAAAATGCTCAAGGTTTAAGTGGCTCATCCCGGACCAAATCCAAACCTCCTGGGAATCGGTGAGGTTTTATTCAGTGGGCTTTGAGTCAGCTCCTGAAAGATTAGGTCTGGTTTTTAAAACCTGTGTCCCCTGTCCCCGGCACGGCTCCTGGCGTGGGTACAGCTTCATTCTTATGGCTGGAAAAGCGCAGTGGATACAGAGGCAATGCCCAGTGCCTGCCCCTCCAGGTGACCACTGTTCAGGGGCTGCCGGATTGTCCCCACTGTTTTAAAGATGATCGAGTCTTGCTTTATGCACACCCCCAACAGTTGATGTCACGGGTATCATCACTGCTCCGGTGAAGGTGCTGCACAAGCCTGAACTGGAAGCCACTGGCCAAACAGTGACAGTACTGCTGTAACTCCACCACAAATCCAGAGGAAATTACGTTTCCAGTGATAGGTACCATGACCTTTGATACCTCATAGAACAGAACCATTTTATATCTAATTACTACTAATCCATCATGCAGGCAGGCAACCGCCTTGTTTGCCCTTGTGCACTGAGCTCACACAACCTACATGAAGGAGAAGATGCTCTAACAAAATGTGGCATGTTTAGGTTGCAATGGGAAAGGTGGGGGTTTTTTTGGATGGGGTCCCACCTGGCCTCTGTGTTCCCTGCTACAAAAGCTCTTCTTAAAGAGAGAGAATGCAGAGATTCCCTAAAACTGGGTTTTTCATTTCACTCCATTCCCTTCCTATTTCCCGGCAGTCTGTCACACCATTTCATAGTTTAATCTTTGTTTTTGTTTTTTAAATAGGGTGACACAGCTGCAGCCATGTGTAGAGGTCAGATCTAAGTACCTTTCTCACAGCTTGGAAGTGGAAGAACCCAAGAAGCGTTCAGTGGCACAATGCATGAAGCCCAAGCCTGGAAATAGATGGGAGCTTGCTTTCTGGCAGCCACAACATGCTGAGCACTAGCTCTGTGAATTACATCCTTGCCAGGTGAGTAGCTGGAGGACAGTTTCGGAGGAGCACCATGTAATACCTGGAGGGTCACTTACCTTAAGCAGGTTCTGACTTGAAAAACATATGGAAACAATAATGAAATACTGGAGTTTCTGGGATGCTTTTGGGTCAGGACACAGGTCTCCAAGCTCAGGGTTAATTCCTGCAACATCAGGCCATTTTCCTGCTACCTGGGATGGTGAAAGAGGACACAAATTCCAGCAAGACCTTTTTTCTAGCTTATGTTACATAAATAGAGTCTCAAAGACTAAAACATCATCAGTATGCTGGCAGGTTTGGCTTTTTGGAGGATGCTGCTGTGTGATTGTCCATCCTTAGTAACAAGCTGTTGGATAGAAGATCTCCTCCCTTAGCATAGACCTTCCTCCATGACAGTATTGTGTTTTGAAAGCAGTTTTTTCACTGCTCAAAAGAAGTGCCCACTTACGCCGTCTTACAGGAAACTCCCCCCCCCCCGCAACTGGTGTGGGAAGAGAATGATAATCAACTCACATTTGCTTTCCCTGTGACTCCAAAGGGTTTGCAGACAATGCTTTTATCCACTCTGAATGACTTCTTTTGGGCTCAGCACACAGGAGGGAGCGGGTGGGCTGTCTGAGGCGGAGGGTTGCTGTTGAACAGGAGCAGGTATTGCTGCACTAAAGAGACTTTGATGGCCCTGAAATTATTATTCCACTAATGTAAAAGACAGAACCATGTCACACTTGGCTGTGCTTGTTCTAATGAAACTGCCACACGCACAGTTAATTGGATTTTTTTTCCTTGGAGCCTGGAAGTAACAGCTGGATGGCAACATTTGGCAACCCGGCGGGAGCATGGTCTGGCCTTACAAGTATTTCCCAGTTTGGGATTGCATGGGGAGGGGAGGAAGTTTCCAATGCCTTCACGGCTCTGGCACAGGGAGCTCACCTCTATCTCATCTCCAGTTCAGGATGAGGAGATCTGTCTTCCTTATGTTTTATTTATCTGAAGGTGGTGATCCAGATAGCTTGGGTGTATGGTTTAAAGCTCCTCCCAACCCCAATGGCAGACACCGAGAGAAACGGTTCCATTCCCTTTTACAGAAACACAAGGGGTTTGTACTATCAGGTGATGAACCTTCTGGGTTTTCTTTACCTAATCTGGGTACTTTGGTAAGAAGCTACATGAGCAATGAAGAGTTTGTCCCTTTCTCTTTACAACTACTGACAGTACTCCTCTTGTATTGTTCTGAGTATTAAGCCAAGCTTGATAGCATGTTCACTACTATTAGTAACATGGATAAATCACGGTATGAATTGTGATGCATATGTGACTGATGCTGAATTGAAATTGATGAAAATGAATCCAATGGGACCTGCCCCTTCGAGTTACCCTATGGGGAAAGGTTACCTGTTTAAAGGTGTATTTAACAGTTAACAGGGCGGGGAGGGGATGGGGGGGGGGGGGGTTGGACTTGATATCTGGAGGTCCCTTCCAAACCCCTAAAATTCTGTGAATCTGAGAATCTGTATTTGGTGTATGTTACATATATGTAAGTCGTGAGTGTGTGAGTACATACACTTATACATACACTACATTCTTTAAGTTATTAATATTTTAATTTCTATTATGTAAAATTGGGGGGGTTACTTTATTATATGGTTATTCTCAAATTCTGAGGTTTTTTCCAGCTTGATTTTTAATGCATACGAGGCATTATGCACATGGTAATAATTATGTAATAAGCAATTTAGAAATGCTCTCTGACCAGTGGTTCCCTTTTAATAATCTCTGGAGACCTTTCAGGCCCATGGAATGCACCATTTACTCCCCCCATATAAACCCTGTACCCAGGGTCAGGCCATAAAGCAGCTGATACTAACATATTCCACCCATTCCTAAAAACAGGAGCAATTTTCCTTGAGTACTCAGTGCAGGAAAGGAAAATAAAAGGCGTGTTCTTGAGTGATGACCAAAAAGTATTTCTTAGAAACGTTATTTGCTGTAAATTGCCTTTTAAAAGTACCATGGGGAGATGGAGGAGAAAAAAAGGAGCTGGTCTAGAGGAGTCCCTCCAGCTGTGTGGCTGTTTTTTGCTGGGCTGGTGAAGAACAATCCCATGCAGTGCTACAGGCCTGGGGAATACTGGCTAGATAGCTGCTAGGTGGAGAAGGACCTGGGGGTATTGGTTGACTGCTGACTGAATATGAGACAGCAGTGTGTCCAGGTGGCCAGGAAAGCCAATGGCATCTTGGCTGGTATCAAAAACAGTGTGGCCAGCAGGACCAGGGAAGGGCTTGCGCCCCTGTACTTGGCGTTGGTGAGGCTGCACCTCGAGTACTGTGTTCAGTTCTGGGCCCCTCACTACAGGAAGGACATTGAGGTCCTCAAGTGAGTCCAGAGAAGGGCAACGAGTCTGGGGTTAGAGCGAAATCGCATGAGGAGCAGCTGAGGGAGCTGGGGGTGTTCAGCCTGGAGAAGAGGAGGCTAAGTGGAGACCTTATCACTGCCTACAATGACCTGACAGGAGGGCGTAGAGGGGTGGGCAATAATCCCTTCAGCCAAGTGACAGGAGATGGGACAAGGGAAAATGGCACAAAGGTGCACCAGGGCAGGTTCAGATTAGATGTTAGGAAAAATTATTCACTGAAAGAGTTGCTGGGATGTGGAACCCGAGGGAGGGGGCTGAGTCACTGACCCTGGATGTGGTGTAGAGCTGATGGTTGGACTTGAAGATCTTGATGATTAAACCCTGATGATTCAATAAGGCAATGGGCAGCCTTCTCCTCACCTCCTGCACCGTCTCAGCTAACCCAAACAACAGCTCTCCGGTTCCCGGTCGCCCCTAGCAGCCCTGTCCCCACCCCTCTGCCCCAGTGCCATGAGGTCCTGTCTGTCCCCAACAAAGAGAGCCAAAACCCCCAAACCCTGGTTCATCCGCTGCCTCATGCTTGGTTTGTTTCAAAATCACGTTGCCCTCATATTAACTAATGAATGAAAAGAAAACAGAATTTCCCACAGCACTTATATAAACTCTTGGATTAACTTGTTGCTCTTCCACATTCCGAGATTGATTTCCCATTGCAGCAGGCAGGGATGCTCAGGAACCATAGTTTTTTATGTTTCATACTGGGCAGCTCTTGCTTCCTCTACAAGTTTCCATCTGATGCCTTTAATGCAATACCTCTCACAATTGAGCTAATGGCTCCTGCAACGCCTCCTTTTCTCATTTGCACTGCCAGCCTCTGCCTTCTGTTCGCTCTGTGCCGCTATCATTCTTAAGGAAATGCTTTTATAGGTTCTACCGATTCCTTCTCTAACTTTAGGAAACGAAATATTTTTGAGTCACCTCTATATGCCGTGATTTTAAATGGATCTAATCGGTTCTGCCCTCTACCTTCTATAATGAGAAACATTTTCAAATGAAAATTGAGACATCCCATCCCTCAGCAATAGCCTCATCTCTCACTCTCTTCCCATGGAAGAGTTCAAGCAGTAAAAAAAAGTTTGCCTGACTTTGAGAACTTACCCACAAAAAGACTTTTCCAAGCATTTTAGTTGAAGCTAAACATCTATTTAGGTTACGATGTCTTATCTTTAACTTGAATAGAACAATTCCTTTCTTGTATTTAACCTTTGATCATTTACCTACCTTTGAACTCTCGGATAACTAACTCCCCTCCTTGTTATCCTTGTCCCATTTCTCCTGTCACTCTTGTGTAACTGCACCCTATAAATCCAATTAGAATTCTCTTTGGTGAAATTAATTTTCCTTTTTTTTTCCCCTGAGTGATGTTTTCAGTCGCTTTGTTTGTCCTTTTGGTTTTGATTGAAACTACTCTGGAGAGCTGGGCTGTAAAAGCGGACTTTGCCCATCCCACTCTCTGCACTGCAATCACTACTGGAGCTCACTCCCATCGTCCTGGGGGGGCAGGAGGGATGGCTGGATCCTGGGACAGAGAAAGGACCGAGTATCCTGACACCTTCTGTCCCTCTGGGTTACTCCTGCCAGGTGATGGACACCCATCAGGATGTTCCGCGTTCCTGCCAGGAGTTAGAACCCTCCAGATAAATCAGTTGTAAGAGCTAGGAAAAAAAAAAAAACCCTGATGACATATGGTTTAATTTAATTGGCACTTTATTTTTCAGAATCACACCTGCTTATGTCTCCCCTTTCCGCCTCCCTCTGATCATACAAACGATCCCTGGTGATGCAGGAGGGGAAGACGTGACAAGCGGGTTGTTTTGGGTTTCAGCAGTCTTTATGTACAAAGCTGAAGCAAACTTCTCCTACACAAATGACTGGATGACTGCTGTGGCAGGGTGGGGAGGGGAAATCAGCTCTTCAATTGCTCAGACTGCTGTCAGTCAACACGCGCCTTGTCACTCAGGCACCGAGCTTCTGATGCTGGTACCAGCCCTAAGCTACTCACGTCCAGCAGCTTAGTGAGAACTTGAGTTAACAAGGTTCAAATCACAGAATTGTAGGGGTTGGAAGGGACCTCAAGAGCTCATCCTGTTTATTCTGAAATGGGATCATCGAGTCCAAACCTGGCAGGATGCAGTTGCAGAGTATCACGTGTGGATCATCCAGTAAAGAAGCAGATGATTTTTGGAGTGGATCCTCTGACCATGGATAGCTAGCCCCAAAATAAATCACAGCACAGATATATTTCATGTACTAGAATAATTTATGCCACTGGGTATTATGACCGTGTGAGAAAACAAACATATGTGTAGTAAATAAATTGTTTCATAAGCTAATGAGACAGTCTGAGTGCATTTTATTTTGCTTTGATGGTTCCATTAAAAAACTAATTTGCAAATAATATATATATACATAAACACACACATATACCACACACATATACACCCTGCACTGATATATAGATACACCAGCATTATCACTCCACACAAGCACTACACTAGTGTGCTGACATGACATCATAAACCTGTTCCCATGGTACAGGACTGAATGCTGTGGCCACAGTTTCCCTTTCCTTCCTTGCAGAGGCTGAGGCAGGTTCCATCCCCTGGTGTTAACACAAGAGTGGATAAATGCGTGTCGTTCACTGGACAGTATGACCTTAGCAATACAAACATTTTCTCAGGGTTGGGTTTTTTTGGACTGGGACTTTCTCATAGGGTGTAAGCCAGGTAGGACTTGACTGAAACCAGTTGAATTACACTCAAAAAGCCTACCAGAAGAAGATGCCCGTCTCTTTTCTAGCAGTGGGCCCTTCTGGCTGTCTCACAGCACTGGGTGCTTCTCATCTCTCTACTGACAACGTTTCCTGGCTCAGCATCCCCTTCCTGCGAGCACCTGGTGCCCAGTTACCCCAACTTCCAACAAGCTGAAGTTTTTGATATTCCTTCAGACATTTTTATGCTTTTATGACTTTCAAAAAAAAAAAAAAAAAAAGCACATTGCCATCAGCCAGTGCAGGCTTTTGCTGGCAGCACCACATGCATGACCAGTGTGATTATTTAAATACTCCCTCAGCACCTAGAAAATAGAACCATTCATTAATATCTTATGAGAAGGATTTTGGGTCAGGCTTTTTGCCTCTCATAATGCATTTTAATGCATTTCTTATTGAGTCTTCCATTACAGTTCTGGAGAGGTAATTCATACGTTTCTTCTATTCAATATTTTCTTGCAAGAGAAGAATAAAGGCTGGAATTCTCCTACCTGCTACTAGATAAATCCTCTGAGATGTTAGATAGGGAACACACTTCCCACCATACCATAAAGTGTATTTATGAGAATACGAATACATATAAACATATACAGGTCAAAAAGGAAATTATTATTTTTTTTCCTTAAATAAAGGGGGAGCAAAACCAAAGGGTGCATTTTGTCAATGACTATGCACTAAGAATGTCACACTTTGAGGGTATATATTTCCAACACAGATTGATTCAAAGTTCCTTTCCATATAGGGTGATGAATGGTATTATTTTTGGAGGTGGTGCTGTGTACAAACAACACCCCAGAGAGGAAATATTTTCACCTGCCAGAAATGCAGTTTCCATGTTTGTGCATGGTGTATACCTTCATAGGCTGTCTTATGATAAATATTTACTCACACAGACATGTGTCTACACATTATGCAGAACTGATTATGTCAACAGCAAAATATTTAGTTTCTTGACAGCAGAGACCATTTTTCCGTCTTTTTTTTTCTTTTTTTGATGCATAATGCATATAATAAAAATATAACATATCGTGGAGAAAACTGTTTTCATACCGTGGTAATGCTGCAAGAAGTTAACACATTTAGAGTTTGTGTACTTGGTTTTATGGAGATTTATGCTTAGAAAACCTGCAGCTAGCTCTACATCCTGTGTTCACATGCAGATCTTGCTGGATCTCTGTTGTGCTGTGTAGCTGTACGGACACAGCACTGTGCTTCCTGTGGGTTTTTTTGAGATAATTTTAAATAGTCACGAAGCTTAATAAATTAGCACATCTCTAGCAGCAAGCCTTAAAACAGTAAATCTTGAATATTTTGATAATTATCTTCCAGAATGATGACAAAACAAATAATTTCTTATAGTTTGATATTTTATGGGGCTTGGGGGGGATTTGGTTGTTTGGTTGTTTTTCTTGGAAGACAATAGAAAAAAAATCCCTCTGTTTGTTTCACTGATTGTTTAAAAGTAAAAAGTAGCATCACAAAATGTCCAATGAGAGCACTGGCATTGTGCTTAGGTGCTCACTGGAGGTAGTGTTGGGTATCTGCTAGAAATGAAGGTGGAGTCGCGCTGCAGAGACCCACAGATGTTAAGACAGACACAGCAGCCAAACTGTCATACCCACTGCCAAGAAACTCTAATCCCTTTCCTGCAAGTATCATGCTTTTCTTCTTATTTACTTTGTAGATACCTTGTGAATATTTAATTTTAGCAGGACCCATGGAATAAAATGAGCTGGTTGTACAAGGTGACCCAGCAGTTATTTGGTTTAACTTGAAGGTACAATTAAAGCTTTTATTGCCAGCCTGCTAAAGAGTGCAGAGCAATAAAATGTGTGAGACGAGGCGGTTCAGACCAGGTGGGAAAAAAAAATAATCCTGAGGACACACAACATCCATCCCTACATGCTCATGGCATCCCTGAAGCCATGAGATGGGGAGCAGCACTGCCCTGCACCCCGATATAGCAAACAGAGGGAGAAAAGTTTGCATATGGGAAAATAGGAAAAAGGGGAAAACTTTGAATATTTTTTTTTTCATTCCAAGTCACATATTTCAACAATAGAGGGGAAAAAAGCACCGTTATTGTTGCAACCAAAGATTTCAACTTCCCAGTCGTCTTTTTTTTGTTGTCAACTTCAGAAGTTTCCGAAGCCTAACAACATCACTTCAAAAGCATTGGGTTTAAACGTACACTAGATAATGAAAGAACATCTTTTAAGAGTATTTTCAGACACATACAAAAAAACAATAAAGAAACCCAGCAAGCTTCCATAGCTGACATTTTGACAAATGATGTTCCATAAAGGATCTGGTCACAGAAATAAAGATGGTGGGGAAGAGTGACACATTCCCTCCAGCTAATTGACAACTTGGGAAACAAACACATCAAAAGAAATACATTATGATATTACTCTGGTGAATACAGTCTGTCAGAAAATGCAGTGCCTGTTTATTAGTTTGAAATCAGCATTCATTTTGATCTCAGGCAGGGTACAAGATGAGGTTTGGAGGCAGAAGGAATCTATCTGCGAGGGCTCACAGCACCGTGTGCCTGGCGAAACAATGAAGGCAGGTTTGAGGGACCATTAGACAGCAGTGAGAGAATCTGAAAAGGCAGCAATTTAAATATTTCTAGTGTTTGGCAGCTTCTTTCTTATTTAACAGCTTAGCAGGGCTGCATCTATTACAGAGGAGTGGGAAGTAACTTCAGGTTGGGAAGTTGGGAGAGTAATATGTTAAAGGACTCGCTTAGCCACCTGAATGACACTGGATTTGATGACAATTTGGAATAGAAACTACCTCTGAGGGTTGGGTCTGGAGGAAAAAACAGAAATCCTGCGTTTGATGCTGAGTATTTCAGACCCAAAGAAGTTACATGAAACCTTTTCCTTGTCTGCACAGCTGGGATGTGTGGGACATTTTAGGAATGAACACAGAGAGATGTTCCTGCTAATTGGAAAAGGCAATGTCCTCCCAGTGTGGCTGTTGAAAGGTAGAGCTGGGAATATCCATCATCCTTGAAAACTGCTGTCCGGCAGTGGAAGCAGAATAGCCCCTGTTAGATGCCAGCCTACCCCAACCCACTAAAAAACCCTATGTCCTAGCCCCTGCCAACACGTTCATTGTTAGCAGTTTTACCATAAGAAGATCTACCAGCCCTGAAGGTCATCCCACTGTTGAAGATAACAAGGAGTTAGGGAAAAAGGAGAATAATGTTATAAATGTCACATCCCAGAACTTACTAATGAAACAGATGAAGTGTTACTACAAGACAAAGATGGGAAGTAAGGAAGCAAACATTATAAGACCCCTTTAAAAAGCACAGAGAAGAAAATATGACAATTTAACTTGAAGCATGGCCCCAAACAGCCTTAGGACCATCTTCCCACTCCAAAGTCAAAAATGCAGGTTTTTAGGGTGTCCAGCATCAGATTTCACTCCTAAATTGTTTGATTAAGCACCTGTTAATTGCCAGATGCCTACTTAAGTGGCCAGTGGTGCAAATATAGGGAAAGGAGTGGGGATGGGAATAAGATTTCCTGCAAAAATGGTTCCCTGCTACATATTTGACTCTTAGAATTCCAGAAACCAAAATACATGTGAAATAAAATATTAAAATGCTAAAAAAAGTCACATACATTATCTGTTTCTCATATAGTTGATATTGTGTCTCACAAAGATGTGCAGAAACAATAAACAGAATTTTGACATTTGCAGTGCCACCACAAACAGGGATGGTGTGACCTCGGCACGGTTGATGTCAGGTAACATTCCTAGGGACTGGGTCTAGCAACTTTGACAGCTAAATGCCCCTGTTTCCACAAGACATTTGTATTTTCAGGAAGAGAAAAGCAATGACAATAATTCTATTAAGACGTATGAAATTAAGAGACTATATATGAATGTTTAGTCATATTTAAGATGGAACTGTACTGTTGATACTGATTTGAGAGCTCAGTTATACTGTCGAGGTTTTTGCCACTAATACTTAAAGAAGTAAATAGCAAAATTCCTTTTTATTAAATAGAAAAATTGCTTTTTATTTTTATTTGTCTATGATTGAGTTTGAACAAACAAAAGCCCCTGGTTTTCAACCATTTCTTGTATTGCCCATGATGTACTCGGTGGATAGTTCTGTTGTTGAGCTGCCAGTTTATAGCACCTTTTATTTTTTATGAGATATTTGTCCAATTTTGATAAATAATGAGTTGACCATGGTTCATTTCTATACCATGACATTACAGCTATAATGTTAACAAATATATCTTAAATATATTGGGGTTTTTTTCCTGTTTAGAAAAGAGCAGTGAAAGGCAGGAGCACCTGGTTTATTTATGAACCAGTGACCGCCTTTCATTTCCTTCAGCTATAACCTTCAACATGATCCTGCAGCATCCGATACATCTTAAAAAGAAATATCTTCTCTTGACTTTTCATGCGTGCTTACACAAGTTAAGGGCAGTATGCTCACCAAACACAGCATAAAGTCCAAAAGGCTCCTTAAAATTGGGTTATGCCTTTGATCAGAGAGAAGTCCATGCAGGAGAACAATTTCCTCTCTACTCTCCAGTAGCCGTGGCTTTTTGGCAATGACTTTCCCAGTACAGTTAATGGGCTGGACATGGAAATAACACAAGGCCACTCAAACAGCAGTGGTCAGTAATAAGTTAACTGATGAGCAGAGACTAAAGTGAGGTCTGGCTGAGCTTGCTTTAGCAGAAATCAGTGTCATGGGTCTCTGGGGGATGGAGACACCCTTGGGAACACCTGCCCACAGCCAGAGATGGTAGGTAGATGTATCAGAGCCTTCCGTAGCAGAAGGGGAGCACAGACCAAATAACAGATTTCGCTCTGAATGGAACTAAAAATATATCTATATCAAGTCAGAGATTGCCTTCTCTTCCAGATTTATACTTATTAGAAAATGACTGGAAAGATCTAAGTGCAGCAAGCAATCAGAGCAGATAGCAGCAAACGCCATCTCACTTGGCTCATTTGACAGCCTAACAGCAAAACCATCCGCAGCAAAATCATTGTCTAATTTAAGAGCAGAGACAAAGCTTTCTACAGAAATGAATGGAAACCACGCACGTTTGATGGTGACAAGTTGGTTTAACTTCTCCAAATGGATGTAACACATCCCTCTGGCTCCATCAGCCTTTTCCAAACAACTCCCTTTTCTCTCCTGTGGGAATTTTCCACTTTGAGAGTAACGGCATTTTCCACTAGCAAAGGAGGAAGAAAAAATCCTTCCACTGCTGTCCCTTAATAACTCTTGAGCACCAGATAAGCAGCAGCTGCCTTGAGATGCTCTAGCCCTTTCTTGCTTTCCCAAATAACTTCCACAGAGTTAATAAATAACCACAAACATCAGCAACCACTAAAAATAATGGGAAAAAAAGAAGAAAACAAAAAAACCCCACACATAAGCCCACCAACCAACAACAAACCTCAACAGTTGTCACATAGTATTGCAGAACAGCTTCAAATCCCTTGTGTACACAACTGAGGACCTGTGCTTAGCCCCTATGGCAAAACCCATTGCACAGCCTGGCTCTCCTTGAGCATTTCTAGTATGTGCAGGTAACTATTGATAAAACGTCTTTCAGAGCTGGAGAACCTTTGTCTGTTTCCTTTAACTCTCGCAGATAAGCTTCCTGGGCCGTTGCTGGTATGAAATGTTGACCAGTTCTCCTTGCCTCTTGGTGAGGGGCAAGCTAAGGCATGGGCTAGAAACTTGGTGAATGAATTAGTCTATTATAAAATCAGTGGTACAAACCTAAATTCCATTATTACAGCTGCCAGAAGGTTTTGTTTTCTGTGAATGACATAAATGATCCATCTCCCAGTGTATTCTCTGTGCAAACATGAAGCAGCCTTAGTTTCTACATGCTGTGCTAGAAATGTTGGTTAAGACGGCTAAAAATCAAATTAAAAGACATTTAAGATTAAAGGCAGTCTCTTACTAGGTATTCTTAAATAACAAAGAGAAAAGACAAAGAAGAGGTGACCCTCTGGGGAAACTAAATCTGGGAGCAAATAGTAATTTTTCTGCAAGTCAATTTGAATTTTTATCCGGGCTGCAGAACTCCTGTGTACAAAGCCTGTCACCAGGCTGCTTCATGAGGACATGTCTGTATTCCTGCTCGGCTGCCTGACTTCCTTCTGCCCCGAGATCATCCTCCCACTTGGCAAATTGAGAGTAGTTGCTGACAGCTGAAATAATTCTCCTGGAGAAAGATGTGATGTTTATTAGTCTGAGTGGAGAAAAGCAGAGCGAGTCAAGCAGGGAAGCATCGCAAGGTGTGATGTTATTCCATCCATGGCAACAGGGACTCTTCCTCCCAACCCCTCACTGCCTGGGGATGCTCGCACAGACCTTCCTGGATTGGGTTGTATTTTCTGCTCTAACTTTTTGCATTTTCACTCTTCAAACTTTTTAATGAGGTAGATTTGTACAACTTTATCTTACAAGTAAGTGTCCTTGTCCTCTCTTAGCTGTTTTTGTTGAACTTAGCAGCAATACCTTGTCTATCTGTTTGGAAGAGCTCTTAAAAATTGCACCTTTTACATGAAAAAACATCAGTCCGGTGGCTTTTTTCTCACGCTTTTACTTCTCTCTCCCATAAAAACAATCCCTCCATGAACTTATCACCATTGAACACACTAATAAAAAAAAACAACATGCACTGATGGAGACATCATCACCAAGTTTCAAGCTACAACCAAAGCTTATGGCTATGTTATAAAATGCTATAAAATAGACCTTGTTTATGGGAAAGCTAACAGGTTCTTTTTGTGCCTGTAATCTCTGTAGACCACAGCTGCCCGGAGCAGTTCTGATGATTTTGCCATGAGAGTTATGAGAAACTTTAAGCAAAAGTCCACCAGGTCATATATTTTGTGCCCAGAAACGACATATGGAGCAGTTGGTTTTGCCACATGTATTTTTTGCTGTAGCAATCACACAACTTAACACATTATTAAAAATAAAACAATTGCAGATGGAGCTCAGGGCACTTCTGCAGGCTCAGCCACTGTGCATTTTATTTCCCTTTGCAGAGTATTTTGTTTCGTCTACTGCAGAAATATTATCGTCAAGTATTAATAGCTTTTCCCTATTCATAGTCATAATATGCTAAGTGTTTGACTGTTTTCCATCTCTCTAATAAACCGTTCTGAAAGGAAAGAATTATGAATTGTCTTAGATGATGAAGCAATATCACACTCCCAGTCGAAAACTAAGTTCCATTTCTGAAAAGCACAATAGAGAGCAAGCCTACTTGATTGGTGAAGAAATGTTAGGGCTCTTGATGTTCAAATGCAATTTGTCAATCAATTGATTTTTCTTTTTTTTTTTTTTTTAAATACCAGAACACTTCAGGTATTCTCGTACCTTCTCCACACAATTCAAAGCCCACTTGAACTTCTGTGGGAGGCAATTAACAATGAAAGCTTACTTCAATTTTGAGTACATTGTTTTTAAATGCCACCCACAGAAGTTCAGGTAGATCTTGAACACTTCAGGTGAATAAAAATTTCTCTTTCAAAAGCAGATGGACAGGGTCTGTAACACACTGAGAACTTTTGTTTTCCTTCATTGCAAATTCAAAAACTTGCTCTCAAAGCAGAAATCATGGTGGATTTTGGACAAGGTCAACAAATTGAGTACAGCTCATTTCACTTTAAAAGTCTAACTATGACATGGGGAGGAAGGAACTCCAGATTCACTTCAAATTCTGGGGATATCTATTAGGATCACATCTAGATTTCGTAACCTCTTTTCTTTTTTAAGTGGATGCACCTTAAGGCAACCAGCAGAAGACAGCTTTCATTTGTAAAATAAAGTTTAAACAGCTCTGATTTCCCACAAGTGTGTAAGTATTTCCTTTCTGAAATGCTTTTAAACATAAAGCTACCTACAGAAAAGAAGACAAAGACTTTGTTAAAATGAAGACATCCTCTCCATAATATTTTAGATCAAACTCATGATTTACTAAGTGTGACTATTGCTGCTATTCTGCTTCCACAGCAATTCAAACAAAGTAGATGGTGAGAAAAAAAACCAAGGAGAGTTATTGCTAACAAAGACATGATGTTACACATTTAAAGCTCTTGCCAACTACAAAAGTAATAAAGTTTGAAGAAGATAATACAACAAACGTAATGGTTTGCTTTGCATCTTAAATAGATAATGAAGAAACTAGACGCAATATATCTAGCAGTTGATGCACTCAGTACTATATAAATAACATGTTACTGTGGTATAATTTAGTACACTAATAAAACTGAACGATGACCAAATCATATCTCTCTCTCTCTCATATCGTTGGTTCCACTGGGTGATATTCTCCCACTGAACTTAGTGGCGGTGCTCCCATTAATAAGATGACAACAAGCTTTGGCTCATCAAAGAGGGTCTTTAGAAACGGTGCACCAACCATTCCCAAAGCACAACAGTATTCCAAGATCCCACAGGATCCTCCCTCCCCAGCCACAGCAGCTCTGAAGGTTCTGTTCTGGCTGCTGCTCCCTGCCCCAACCCCTCATCATCCTCAATTCAAAAAGAGCTATCATCACACACTGAACAATGAGGTGAAGATAAACACTCATCTAGAGCTGGCAGTCAAGGCTTCAGCTGCAATTAAACTATCTAAATTCGCTGTTTCTATTCACACTAAGAATATCCTCTTAACATAATTTATTTACACCTGAGAGGACATTTATATTACAGCATAAGCAAGAAATTTGAGCACACTGTGTCATAGCTGATGACATTATCTGAGACACTTTTGATGGTATCAATATTGTTTAAGTAAGCTGAAGAGACTTTCACTGCACGAGATGGAATAGCAGCAGAAAAACAGGTCCAGAGGGTGAACAATGCTTTTATAGGCAAAGGCAGATAATTATGAAACATAATTATACTTTGAGTTTCTCAGAGAAAAGAGCAAGACTCGATAAACATTTTAGTACATTCTTCTTGTTTAGGAAAAAAAGGACATTTCAAGGAAATTAAAAAACATAAGCCAGCAGTTTTTGCAACAAGAGTTTGAAATACTGACTCCTGGGATTATTTAAATCTCTGAAAAGATTTTTGTATTTCATGTAACCTATGCCTACAAAAATAAAAGGTAATAAGAGGGAAGATGAATATCATACATATGAGCGCACATACACGTACGATGAGAATTTTAAAATCTACAATTAATCATCGGTTAAACCCAACGTGAAGCTCCATCTCTTTGGTGGTGGCTTCTCTTCTCCACACTGCTCAGAGGCAGTCCCACCTCTTCTCCAGCAGCAGTGGGTATGGAGCGCCTGGAGGCAGTTTGCTAGACTTCACATAGTATTCTGAACAAGGTAAGATGATAAAACTCAAAAAAGAAAGGCATAGACATAATTAAGGATTCCCATTCTATTTTCCTACACCTTTGTACTGAAATGTGTGGCATTGAGATTGCCCGACATAGGCTAACATGGATTCAACATTCCTTTTCTATCATAAATTATGAAAAAGAAGAGCATAAAAGGACAGTGGCTATGATTACCAAAATAACCAAAGGCATATTTGCAGAAAAAGCAGTAAGATTCTTGTGTTTGCTCCCTACAATTCGTTGTGAATTAAACTTTTCTCACATAGCAAATCATATATAACATTATTGATTGTTCTCTCTCCACTTCTACATGCACAAAAAGTGGGATGTGCTTTGCTGAGGACACTGAAAGTACAAAAATATTGTGAAGGGAAATATTTTAAGGGAAATATTTGAAAATAACTCAGCTTTTTGGCTAAAGTAGTTGAATTCAAAAAAATTTGACTCCTCCAAGCTGCTGCAAGACGTGGCCTCAGCTGAACTAAAGTTTTACTATTTGGAGTCACTTGTGCAAAACTGTCATTCTACCTTATGTTTATCCAATTTAGGACAGGTATTGCAGGGCCAGCAACACGTGATGACTGCAGAAACTGATGTGCTACAAAACAGGGAAATCTGTAGCTGTTTTAACTGGGATCCCTTGCCTCTTGTCACTTCAAATCAGGATTTTCACGTGTAGTCATGCATTGTTTTGGCTATTTTGATGAATCTATCTTTTAAAATAATTTGCATATATCAAAAAATAATCCAGCAGATCAACATCATCTAATACAGTGACAGATTAAAAATGTGCTTTGTGAAGTTAATAGAGAGTGACTAGAAGATATATCTAAGTCTATATTTTTGTCATTTGGTGTCCCCCTTAAAAATAAAGCCCCGTAAGCTGCCGAAATGTCAAGGTGTGTTGACTTCACAAGAAGCAAGGAAAGGAAAAAAAACCTTATGAAACAGCACAAGAATAGAAATGCTGTAAGAGAAATGAAAAAAACTTTGGGTTATTGTACATTTTTCAACATTTACGCAGATCAAATATCTAAAAATAAAAATCTCTGCCTTTCCCACTAAATTAGTCTCAGCCAGGGTACGTTGTTGGATATGTACATACATTATATGAAACAAAAAGAAAAGGGTATTAAAAATAGAAGAAAATAAATAAATCAAAAAATAGAAAGCAAGCAAATATCTTCCTTTGAAATAAGAGATTTGCTTTCATATACATAAATACAAATGACTCTTTTATCATGGCATATGTAGCCTTAATTAAAGGTGTATGTACAGGGTTTTTCAAAAACTACAGAGGATCTGTCAATATAGTTCACATTATAAATCTAGACAATCACATTGTGTAGAGCTACTGCACAGAGTGATTTCCTTTGCAGGTCTATGTGGAGGCTTGTTTACTGCAATATATTTATAAATGCTGGTTTTAAAAAGAAATTAAAAAATCAACAAGCAATCAATTCTGCACTCAGTATTGCCTGAAGAAACCATCTACAATGAGTACGCTCACCATCTGGTCAACATTTTTTCCATAAACTTATTCCTAGATCTACCTAAAATCATCCTGAAACCTATCTGACTTAGTGCAGCCCCTATGTGGAAGAAATTTTTGCCATCCTGGTATACTCATATCATCTGGTACCCTCAGATCCTCATTATTGAAGAAGTTGGTGGATTCTTTTGACCTGGGAAAACTTGTGCACGTGTGGCTCAGTCTGGTCCTGAGTAACTGGCAGAAGGGAAAGGGAGAAAAAGAAAGAGAAGGAAGGACAGGCAGAAAAAGCATCAGTATACACCTTGATTTGAGAACTCATTTCTTTCAGAAAAGGGGTCACAACCAGAAGACCCGCAGAGTGCTGCAGGACGTGTAGAGGTGTAACACCTCTGATTTCAGCTACAGCACTACTTTAAAGGATCCAGGGAGGGGAAGGGAGAAAGAAAAAGGAAAATTCAGGAGCTCAAGCATCCTGGATTACTTAGATCTCCCAACATTTCATATTCATAAGGGTGAAAACACTGGGTGCTTAAGTCAGTGGGGAAAGCCCATACGTTTTACCCAACAATTTTCTTGCCTTCCTGACACATTTTCTCAAATAACACTGGACATTTCCTATCCACCAACTGCTTTAAAGCCTCAGGATTAAAGCTAATGATCCCCGAGTAATACAGCTAGGAGCGCATGAGATGTTTCAATATAATATCACAAGGAATTGCCTTTGAAGCTCAATGGGTGGCTTTGCAAGAAACTAAATAGAGCCGGGCAAAAAAGGAGATCACTAGCAGTGAGAGGGAAATATTGGGGCAGAAAATATGATGGAAAAATATTTTCTTGGGAACACTGTATCAGAAACCTGACAGTTTGCTTGCAAAAATTTAAAAAGTAATGGAAAAATTACTTTCCACACTGATGTTGGGACTGAGGTTTTTATGCCATTAAGAAGCTTTCAGGATTCTATTTACCTATTGAGATGCCTTCAAAATAAATTTCCATGTAAGCAAACAGAAAGAAACTGTAGCAAAGCAAATTCACCAACAGTAAACATGAAGATTCAGTGGTTCAGCTATATTTAGGATAACAAATACTAGTAGATATGTTCCTTTAATAGTAATATGTGTGGTCTTATATACTTCTGTGCCGGTCCCCCTGTGCTAGGTGGTTTTCTTACCATTGCTAACGATGACTAAATTCTTGGTCTAAGAATGTGTTTGCAGAAAAAATGCAGATTCGGGTCAACAGAACTATTTATAACTAATTCACAGGATTGTCTCATCTGAGGAAAATTGTCTCATCTGAGGAAAAAAAACTTTTCGTAGACATCAAAGTGGTTTATTTTGTTTCAATATTTCAAAGCAAAATCGTTTCTATTTTTTACTTCCACTGTTTCATTTCAAAGTACTTCTTTTTTAAAGAGTAAAACATAAAGACATTTTTAAGATTTTTGTTTTGTTAGAGAAGCTAATGAAAATATTTTAGATTAACATAAAACAAGCCACTGTCTGTCTGAGGTGTTTTTCACTCACCAAGCAAAACAAGTATCAGTATCACTTGTAACTGCACAATTCAGTTGAAATAAGGGAGCATAAGAAACTATATCCCATAAATACAATACAGTCAAGTGGTCATACTGTAGTGTAATGTGCATGTGTGTGCATGCCTCAAAGAATACTTTTAATAAGGTTTCATTTTTCTTTTCTTACTTTTGACAGAGCTGATGTCAAATAACTCCAGTGAAGAGGACTCCATGCAAACAGCCTGATGTCATATTCTGAAGGTTGAGAGTACTTGTTTCAGTTATAGGTGGCACTTGCTTATTGTGTATTTCTTACTATGTATTATAATTACATCTGTATTTACATGCACTTCATACAAACATTTTTATGCAGAGACTCTGAAAACGAGCATGTATTTTTCAAGCTTCTGCTTCCCTGGCTTGGTCACAGAAATGTGGACAGCATAGTTTAAGAGCTAAAATGCTATTTGTTTTTGGTTTATTTTCTTCCCTTTCTTTTATATACTTTTTTCTCCTTTTATGATTCTGTGACCTATTTGCTAAGGAGAGAGCTTACCTGTTTGTGGAGAAGGATCATGCCTGCCTGACTCTCACAAAGCCATCAGCTCAATCATAGGAGATACAACTGTTTCCTCCAGCCAGCCAGAACACAAGGAGGTCTATGTCACATCATCTCTAAACATTTACCTTGGAGGTACAAATCTCATCATTCTTTACTTCTAAGCCACATGCCACAAACCAAGAATCCTAGAATCCCCAGAGTTAGAAGGGATGCAAAAGGAGCATTGAGTCCCACTCCTGGGTCCACACAGGCCCAGTCAGTCAGAGCATGGGACTGGACGCATCATCCAGATGCTTCTTGACCTCAGCCCAGCTCCGTGCTGCAATCACTTCCCTGGGGAGCCTGTCCCAGTGCCCAACCACCCTCTTAGTAAAGAACCTAAGAATATCTGGGAAACACCAGATTTTAGCATTATTCTTTTTCACATAAGAGAAACAAAACTTCGACCACCCACCCACCGTCATTAAGAGAACTTCTCGAGCAATGCTAGAAGACTTTCTAGGAGACGTCTTCTTTTTTTCCATCCTGATCACAATTTCAACATGTGGAATTTGTTTTTAAGAGTTCACACATTGTTTAAAACTCTGGGACAAACCTGGCAGAATGCATCACTTTGCCTGGACTCTAGCTAGCAATCAGCTGAAAAGTCACTAGAATAAAACCTCAGTTTCCAACAGCTACATGTTTCAAAATTATAGCAAACGTCATCAGACAGGTTTATCCTCTTGATTTCTGCCTAATGACAAATATAACCCCAAACCATCGCTCCAAACCTCAAAAGGTTGGTCCATCAGCAGACTTACTCTTTGAAAAAAGCCTGAGAACAAAACCACCCTCAAAGGATGCTCTTGCAAGTCAAACAGGGAGAAAAAGGCATTCCTGCTTCTCAGTGGTAGGTAAAGGATAACTGCATTAAGGAGGGAGAACTCCATCGTAGGCATAAAAACCACAGCACAAATGTTAATTAAAAAAAAAAAAAAGGAAATAAATAGACACATATCTTTCACAAAATCTATGTAACCAAATAAAGTCTAGAGTATTATGGTTATTTTTAAAATCTAATATAAAATGAGCCTGAAATTCACAGTAGAGCATACTAGAGAAAAAAATCAAGCATCAGATCTTCCTTCAAGCCTGTAGGACCCTGTCTAATATGTGAATTAGACCTTAAAAAATAACTGGGTCTTTACAATAGGTCATACTATACTTCAGGCATGTGTATTGAGAGTTTCTGGGAGCTCACCAGGAAAAGTGGGACTTCAGCCAAAGAAAACAAATAAAACTGAAGCTCTCAATCATATTTACATCAAGAATGGGAAGCCAGGCCAAAAAGAGAGCTCTCTGGGAAGGATGTGTTTCCACAGAACTATGAACTTCTTGAGGCAACACAATAAATCCCATAACAGATCATAATTGGATTGCCATGGCAGAATCTTCGCGTTCCGATATTATTCTGATCCAATTTCTCAAGTCGCCAGGACACATTTCTCTGAGGGTCTCACAAAGACCATTTTTCCTAAATGCTGTGGGGCTCCAGCAGACAGAAGAGTGTTGGGTAACAGATGGCACGCTTGCTGCTTTGTAATATCAAAAGAAGGCTTGTGCTGGTTTTGTTTTCCAATTTGTTTAATCTGTGGATATGCAAAAATTAAATAAAACCTTCCCTCTGCCGAATGTATAGCTGTGATTTATGTGCTAAACAGCTCCCCAAAAAAAATTGTTCAAGGACTATTACAGGAGCAAGTATTCAAACACATAATAAAAGACGGTCTTTGTTCCACATAGCTTGCAATTTGCACTGAAAATAAAAATTACAAGAAAAATGGAATTGCCATTTTCTTATCTTAAAAGTGAAAAAGATGTTTCTGGTTCAGCCAAAAATTAAACTGAAAGCACTGAGTCTGGGGCTGATGGCTCAGTGAAGCAATGCTTTACCTTTACTTACAGCCACTTTACATAAAGGTAGTGCAGAAAGGATCTAAATAATGGAGAGCTAACTGTACAGTCCAATTGTTTATTTAAACCTACAAAGATTTAAAAAAAAAATCCAGAAAAATCTGAAAGCATCCTGCAGCCCCACTGCCACCGGTCTCTGGATGCAGGTGGGGGAGGCAGGGCCATGGGGTTTTCAAGGATGCCCATGGGCTTCACGGACTGAGTAGTCATAACCAGTACCCATCAATCCCAACACTGACACGTTCAGCAGCAGGAGCCATCCTCAAGGTCTGCAGGATTGCCCCTGCTGACCAACATTTTCCAGCAGATTAATCTGGTGGAGGAGCTGCCCCTGCCTCTCACGAAGGAAGCGGCACCTCACCAAGAGGCAGGGGTTCTGCAGACATAGAGTCTGTCAGCCAACGCCTCTCTGAGTCTCACTGGATGTGTCTTGACACTGCCTTCAGCCATTACCCTTGGCTAACTGGCACTTGTTACTGATCTGAGGGAGCAGCAGCGAGGACTCACTGGTCACTCTGGTCTCCACTAAACAGGCTGATGGGACAAGGTCAGTGCCAGCACCTTCATCCATTTATCTGGAGGGCCACAGCTCACAGTGCAAGCACAAGGGTTGGCGGACAATGGGTAGAACCCACTAAGCCCATAAGATGACTTTGTGGGAAAGCAGGACCATTTATCGCTTGATCTGACCCAAGAAAACTTGGACATCAAGAGCTGAGCTTGGGGTGGTGGTTCTTGCTCTGCAATGCCCAAGTAACAGAGATGAGGCTTTGCTTAATCAGGTACCTCATCCTTCAATATTTAAAATGGTGAGAGCACTGGAAATATCAGCTACCTACAAGGTGTTCCTGGAACACAATGGCCTTAGCAACAGCCCCACAGACACACACACATATGTATAAATGAGGGCAAACTCTGTGGGAGTGGGACTTCATGTGAACTTCCATCACTCTGCAAGCACACAGAGGTGATGGGTGGCTGAGTCAGAGAAGATGTTCTGCCAGCTTTCTGAATGGAGCAGCACCAGCTCAGATGAAGAGGGATTTTACTGGTTTATACTGTATGATGCAGATGAATAATGGTACCAAAATTGAAGAGGCTAGATTATATATACATATGTGTACGTGTGCATATATATGTGTGTGTGTATATATATATATAAACATCACACTTCAGCTCTCTCCCAAATGTTGTGAGAACTGAGATAAATACGCTGTTCACAACTTTAATTAAGAGACTCTGGTTTTGCTACTTTTCAGGAACCTTTTCTTTTTTAAATGTTCAGGGAAAAGTATAGCATCTGATGTAATGCACTCCTGTGCAGTTCTGGAAATTTCAAAGATGTGTTTGAATTTGCTATTTACGTTTTCTGCAAGTTCCTTCACATCATGAGTGAACTTGCAATGAAAATCTAGATGGTATATTGACCAGAAGGTATTTACTGAAGCCTCCTGGCTCCACTGTCTCAGCAACAAATCACACTTTCATGAAGAAATCTGAGGAATTTTGCCCTTTTCAATACCCACCTGGGAAAGTCAGTTGATTTTTTTCTGCAAAACTCAGTTCCTCAACTTTAAAACTTCTCTCAAAGATACACTGTGATACCACCAGTCATCCAAAAGTCTATTTGGATTTAGGAAATGAATTCTTGCCTGGGCTGTCCTCAAATCCAGGCAATCCATATTAGGCTTATGGGGTATCTGCTCTGTGGAAAGCACGGAATTATTTTTGCCACACAGGTTATTCCTCTTGCTAAGCAAGCTGAAGGAATCAGAAGCAAATATAAATCATTCAAAAGAAATTTCTTTATAGTCACAGCCCCTCTACAACGTATTCCTAAGATTAAGGAAAAAAACCCACCAAAAAACCTGACAGATTTTGTGAATATCTGTGCTCATGGGGGAAACCGCTTTCCTGATGATCAGATCCTTTATGTATCAGGGACATGAGGAATCATTTTGTGTCAGCATACAGATGTACATATCTGCAAAGGAAATTGCAAATTTCTTGTCAGGATTCACCTGCAGTGGGACCGAGCTTGAGGATGCTCCAGTGACTGTCAACAAGTTGTCATGTGAAATTATGCACTGTGCAAAGTGGATGTAGGGAAGGATCATTTGGGAAACATTACTAATCATACATTAAAAGTCTGAATTTCAAAGGTCTGGAGGTGCCTAATGAGATTTTTAATGCTGCCTTTTTAGCCTAAAAAGAGGCAGAACTGGAATTTCTCTGAACCCACCTGTACCCCCACTCTGTGCTGGCTCCTGGCACACACTTCCAGGCTGAGCTGAGACATGTACCTTTAGGATTCATACTTCATCATCCACTTACTACCACCTTTTCCATTTAAAATAAGACCAGTGAAATAACTTTGGTGTCAGTTATACAGACATCTGCATTGCAGGTACAGCAAGGTTTCAGCCATCAGTGGCCAGCAGGTAGTAGGGCTCAGCGGTGGTCTTCTTCTAAAGCCATCTGCCGCAGCCCGGCCCCTGACCCAGGCCATTGCCAGGGCACAGGATTGTCCCAGTGTTTTTCAGAGAAGGGTTCTGTGATTTTTCTGCTTGATCTGAAATGAGGAGACTGGGCTCCAGCCAGGTGGAGTGGCTCGAAACATAGGTCAAAGAGCACAGAGTGTGTGACCAAAGAGTCTTGGGATGGCTTCAGGACACTACGCTGAGTCAGTCAATAAAAAAAATAGAAGGGAAAAAAATCCTGGATTTTATTTTACTTGGAAACAAGGCAAGCCTTGCTGAGCAAAATCATGAATATTAACAGATAAGCGAGAAGGATTGGGACTTTGGACCATAACAAGGAGCTCAGCTTCTGACAGCACAGATATACTTGCCATTTCAAACAACTATTTTTTTTTCCTTTTAAATTCTCTGTTTCTTTCTTGATTCATAAGAGATACACATCCTTTTAAAGATGAAGGGTAAACACTGCATTTGAAAAATACAACAAAAATCCATTTGCCATTTTCCCCACACACACAAGGCCAACTATTTGCATAGCGATGCCCAGGCCTTCCTTTTCCTCCCCACAGGCAGGCTCTGATGCTTCAGAAAGCCAAAGAGCAGAATACAAATCAGTTCCTACTTCCATGACATCCCATGATTTCAGCTGAGAGCAATTTACTTAAGATGTATTTCTTCGGCTGGGAATACGCAGCACCAGTTCTCCTTATTGTCCTGGACATTTCACCCACTAAACCATTAGTTTCCTCCTAGGACAGAAGTAAATAGCACAATTTGTTCTCACAGAAGACTAGCTGTTTCTGAAATGTGAAGAAGCTCATGGCAAATGGGCAGAATGTTAGGAATAAATAAGAAAAATGGGGCAGCAGAAATAAATCTTCCAGGATGACTTCTCTCATTCATTTTAATGGCAAACAGCCTTTGCTGTTGCTTGCAGGAATCAAGACACAGCAAAGTTTGCAAGTTCCAGAGAAAATATCTTTAGTTCATTGGTAATTTTCTGAGCAGGTCTGAAATATAAACTTTAAAGAAAAATGTGACGACATGGACTTCCAAAACCAGCTAGCAATTTAAGAAAATTCTGTCAGCACAGGGGGGAAATATGTATGCTATAGCCATTTAAACAATAAATTGCTTTAACAATGTAAGTATGCCAATGGAGGCACTAAATGTCCTATTTTTCAGAAAGGTGCTGCTACACAAGGGCAGGAATTAAACAGACATATTGCACCTAGTTTTACAAAAAACTTTAATCTCAGTCCCACTTCAGATGCCTCAGAAACTCCATCTGCCAAAAGATTCCCCTTTTCTTGGTACTGGTTCATGTTTTTCTCTTGCCTATAGAAGAGTTTTCCCCCTGCAGATTCATCTAAGCCTCTTCAGATGCTCAAGAGACTTAGAGGAAAACGGTAAGTCAACTCTCCTGATGTGTCTCAAATTATCAGGAAGATTCACTACAAATGCAGGTGACAAACCTGCCCCAGCCACATTTCCTTGGGAATTTTCTGAGCAAAAGCAGAAGCAAGATAACTCACTTGTCTGAATTTTTTTCCTGAATTTTCAGATGATACAGTATTGTAGACAGTATTTCCCAGTAGACTTTCAAGCATTGATGCTTACTGGTGCAACACAAAGAGGGTTTATCATCAAAGCTGCACAGAGAAGAAACAAAGTATTAGGCAAACAAATACTTTGGTTGGAAACACTGGTTTCTAAGTATTTCTGGATTTACCTGATGTTAGTTAGAAGATGGCTCAGGTGAATTTGGGTCACAAGTATATCTCAGGATATAAAGACCCAGTCTCCCTCCCAAAATAAGAAGCGTGGGAGCTGCTCCTTCCTACCTCAGCAGATGTTTCTGTGAGCAGCAAACACTGCAACATACATCTCTGATGTCCAAACCAAATGATTTATCCAAAAGGGTCTTTTAATTCAGTTTTTCCTGTCCTTTTGAGCGAGGAACTAAAAGAAACTTTCATAACCAGTTGTGTCCAAAGAAGGCAGTCCCTCAGAAACACTTCTTTCAGTAAGAAAATCCATGAGTTTGTTGAATAATTTCTAATTTGGTCTCCTCAATATACACTGTGATTTCATTTCCCAAACAGCATTTTCATTCCCAACCTGACAAACTGATTGATCATCCTTGTTATCCGTCTCAGACCTTCTTCACTGAATTCTGAAGAGAAGTTATAGGGTGAAATAACTGCAGAAGATAAAGCAACTGAAATTAGAAACCTTCAGATTTAAGACCGAATTGCAACACTTCACCTTTTTCTCCACCTTTAAACCGTCAGAGCATTTCACAGGTGCTAGAGTGCCATGAGTTGCATGCTGCAGATCTAAGCAAGGCACAAGTTAAATTAAAAAATAACCAATTTCAACTTTCAAAACGTTTCACACTCCTATTACATGCCTTAGCAACTACATCCCTTCCTTTTATGTTCAGGCAGAGTTAAATTTATATTCTTTTAGCATAAGAGAACGAAATAACTGGCTGAACATACAGTTACATGTGGGTGAGAGCAAGTCCACACCTCTGAAAACGCATGAGGGGGTTAGCGAAAGGCATGAGTTACAGAATCACAGAATCATCGGGGTTGAAAGGGACCTCAAGAGATCATTGGGTCCAACCCCCCTGCCTGCACAACCCCCCTGGGCAGCCTGTCCCAGGGCTCCCTCACCCTCACTGTGTAAAAGTTCTTCAGCATGTTGGTGCAGAACTTCCTATACTCTAACTTGCAGCCATTGCCCCTTGTCCTGTCTCCACAGAGCACTGAAAAGGGGTTGGCCATTTCCCCCTGCATCCCATATTTAAGATATTTATAAACATTAATAAGGTCTCCCCTTAGTCTTCTTTTCTCTAGGCAGAACAATCCCAGCTCACTCAGACTTTCCTCATAGGGGAGAAGCTCCAGATCCTTAATCATCTTCGTAGCCTCCTTTGCACTCTTTCCAGGACACCCTTGTCTTTTTTACACCAGGGAGCCCTGGTAATTCTGTTTAGATTCCCTCTGAGTATAGACACATTTTGGAATTTGGTCTATAAATTTTAATGATTATTCAATTCATTTTTTCTATTCAAGTGAGCGCCCGGTACGAGCTCCATTAAACCTTTTGTCTGTTATGATGTCAGCAGCCAGCCACGTGGAAACGCACCCCACGAGTCCCTGCACAGCGCAGAGCTATTTTTGTGACAAGGATTGTCAAGGGAAAAGAAATGTCACAGCACAACCGCAGGTTTCCAACGTGCATCGATACGCAGCCTCGTCATTAACAGTTTTACAAACCTTCAGGGTCCTACAGAAGGAAGACTGAAGATGTTCCTACCTTTGCATGTAAAGAAGCAGCCTTTCAGAGGGTTTTACAACCAACAAAATACCACTGAACGCAGGATACCCGGTGCCAGCGCTGGTACCAATACACTGGAGAGCTATGCACCAGGCAACAGGTTGTCACAAAATCACAGATTCATAGGGGTTGGAAGGGACCTCGAGAGATCATCGGGTCCAACCCCCCTGCCAAAGCAGCTCCCTAGCACATATTGCACAGATAGGCGTCCAGACGGGTCTTGAATATCTCCAGAGATGGAGACTCCACCACCTCCCCGGGCAGCCTACTCCAGTGCTCTGTCACTCTCACTGTGTAAAAGTTCTGTCAGCCTAAAGTCATAGACCTGGACACCAGCACCACAAGGAAACCCTCAGATGACTCCGAGAAAAGAAGGAGCAAGAATGATTGAGTTCATTTGGGGTTTTTTAAGATGTGAATCAACACAGTTGGCAAGAAAGTGCAGGTAGAGCAATACAGTATTAATTCAGCCTACAAACAATGTCTTGCTTACCTCTCTACCAAGTCTTAAACCAGGTAAGAAGGAAGAAGTAGCTCTGTGATGTCACCCTAGAAGAAGACATAAGATACATAAAGCTGGTCTGGGCCAAAGCTCAGATGAACCTTTAAAACCAAAACATGACTTTTTTGATAGTTCTTGTATAGAACCTGCAGGTTCAGATTCAGAAAGAAACTGAAAATCTATCCACAGAAATGGCTTTAGACATGTTTACCAGACCACACCTCAAATTTTCCCACGTTATTACCAGGAAAGGTTCCTCTCCAGCTCAGTCTTGGGGGCTGAACAGCAAACCAGGCTTTCTCCTTCCTCTGATGCCAGAGATTATCACAGTGCTGCTTCCATTTATTTCTGTTACTCTCATACAGATCTGTTATTACCGAAACATTAACAAGAATTACAGAGAGAAGTTAAAATACTTTTGGCCAGTGAAATAGGAAAACAGGTTGTTCAAAGACAGAGGAGAACTCCTTATAAACAAGAGTGTCTCTCTACCAAAGAAAAAGCACCAAAGAGAGGATCTATCAGTCCTATCATCTATCAGCAAGATGAACTAAGCTTCACGATAATTTTTTTTCTCCATATTAATACAAATTCTGTCCATACAGAATATTTGTAGAGTTTTATGTGAGCTTAGATCCAACAAATTTGGCAAGCTCAAAAGCAGGTCCATGTAAATCATCATCTCCTTATGTCTTTATTAGGGTACCATGGTTTCCAAAGCAGATGCTGTGTGCCCAAACAAGAATAGATTTTATTCAGGACTTTTATTTCAAAATACATGCTGCAAACAGTTTAATATAAATATCAGCTAGGGAGAGGTTTTCACCTTGGCAATACTCAAAGGTTAGGACAATACGTCAATGGAGATACTCTGTTAAAGCCAGTAACATGGCTATATAAACACCTGCAACAGAGAACCATGACAAGCGACTTTAATAAATTGAAAATTCAGTTAAAAATTGTTTATAAAATGCATTAAACTTCTCTGTGAGTAGCAAAGGAAAGATATCTGTTGTTGGAGTGGAAAGATCATTAAGTTGTTGAAAACAGCTATTTTGAAATCGCAGCCACCGCCCAGGCTCCGAGCATAGTCTCCGTTATAGCAAGTTTCTGTCTTGATCATTAATTTTCATGCTTGAAAGTAGTCCTGCATATTTTATTCTCATTTAGAATACCTGAGAACAATAAATGCAAAAAAAAAAAGGAACGGGTGCTTTGTAAATTCACCCAAAGTGATTAATACCTCTTAACTTCAATGCAACAATAGGACGTGTCTGACCTACACCCCAGAAAGAAATGATGAACAGACATGTAAATCTTCCTTAATTACCTCTCTTTGTAACATAGAAAATAATAGGTGGTATCTTGGAGAAGAAGTAATCAGCCAGTCAAATCACAGAGTAGCGGAAAGGTCAGAGCCTTACAGCCTAAACAGCGTGCATTACAAGAAATATAAAGCATTAAAATTCCAAATGGCTTCTTTTTGACATAGGTTTTAATGAGAATGGAAGAAGAGAAAGCAGTCTGTCCTTGTGACAAAGACTGTAATGAGAATATTCTCCTCCTGTTTAAAAATCTCTTCAATGAGAGAAAATACACTTTTGTGCCAGGGCCATGAAGGACTTGATTCATGTTTGCACATTGCACATTGCAAGAGATTCACACCATGAACCGATTTGCCTGTCCTCTCCCCCTTGTGAAAAACAACAGCACCGAATCATTGGGCATGGCTTCCAGCTGCCCTCTGCCATGACTCCTGTTTCCCACTTGGTTTGTAAAAACGTACATCCAAATCCTCCAGTGGGCAAGGAGTAATTAAGAAAGAAGCATGAACAATTGCAAATAAAGGCTAAGCAAGCCTATCTAAATGACGAGGCTTTAAATCCATTAGCAAAACCCTTCAGAAGAACAAGATTTTATTTTTCCTCTGTAACACTCCAAAACCCAGATCATCCTTGGGTGAAGCTCCCCAGGACTCAGTCCCATCCCTTCCCACACCAAGCTGTGGACCAGCTGTGCTGGGAGAGCAGCTCTGTCCTGCTCTGGTGGTTGCTCAGCTGCTTCCCCACCCCACAAGCCCCTAAGTGACTTCTGCAGCCTCCGTGCCCAGCGTTCAATGAGCCCCACTACAGGCTTCGAGTCCCAGATGGCATTTCTCTGCTTAACAACCCTTGTTAAAAACATGTCTAATGATTTTAATTCCATGCAAAAAGCAGTATTCTTAAAGCCTCCCAGTGTTTCCTTACAAACATATCTCAAATATACCCAGGAGAAAAGTGGCTACTGAGCGTGAAAGTGTCTTATTCTGGTTTTGGCTTCTCTACTGCACATTGCACCAAGGATGCAAAAGTAAGTTTGGTTCCTAAGAACTGGAAAATTATACTTTATTTCTTTTTTATTATTTTTTAAAAATATATCACCAACCATTATCAGTTTTGGTAAGTGGCAGACAAATAACATGCATTACTTCAAGGTGATAACACCTGAGGCTATATTTAAAGGAGCCTCATACTGATACCATCATTACCACTGTAAGTGGGTATAACAAGTCCTCTTTTCAATGCTTAAAAAATAATCACAGTATCATGGTGTTTTACCATTGCAGTTCCTCTTTCTGTTGCTCTTTTTCTACATCAAGCCCCATAGGAAACAATCATTTCTATGCAAATGCTGCGTAATAGAAATATAACTTCTCCATAACCTGGCTTTCCTCGGGGAAACCAATCTGCTGTCTGTGTTTGGATATGCACAAAATAAAACCACTGCGGCTTCCAAGCAAAGCACTGCGCTGCAAAATTTGATGATATTAATGGCCTTCTGCATCATTTACATATGCATGTACCACTTGTGACTGGTGCACACTTCATTATTTTTGGAGGAGCAATAACAATCTCATTTACACGGTAACTGACGTTGGCCTGGTTCAATAATCTGAGGTAACTGGTATAAACACCACACAGACCTGAGCAGCCAGGCCACCCCCTGTGGTATTGTTTCATAAACCACTTGGAAAAAATGTTTAGAAGATGATGATAGCTGGGAGGGAGAACGGTTAATTGCACAGTGCTTCATATTCCCTGAGCACAATGGGGAAAGTCAAGGTTGAAGCACTCACTGACCGTTTTCAGTTAAAACATGAGAAAACAGCCTGTTCACAGCATGATATGCAAGAGGACACTTCTTATGTGGAGTCCTCATCACCTCTGGCTCTGAAGTGAAAAAGTGGCAGATACAGATAATAACAGACTGGAATGATCAGCGGAGAGCACTTCTGTCATCTCCATCAATCTGCAAAGCAGCTGTAATCTCCTGAGAAGGTACGGTCTTGCTGATGAAGCAAACAATCTACCACAGACCACACTGCCAGAAGATTTGGCTTTTTTTCACCTGGGGTCCAAAATATTGCACTTGGGGTCTCACTGTGGGAAGAACAGGTTCTGCCTGGCATTGCCCGAAGCCTTCAGCGCTCCTCCTGACAGCACAAGCTCTGCTCTATTAGCTTCAGTCTGGAAAAATCACCCAAAATTTCTTTGCCTGCCTAAAAAATTAAACTTCCAGTGAAATTTTATTACTGGGAATCTTGGAATTAATAACATGGGGACCTTGGTGCTGATCTCCCTTCTCCTGCCTCCTATCAGCATCTGCACTGCTAATGCTCTCCAGTTGGTGAGAATTTACAAGCGAGTTGTACCGAGCAGCCTTTCTGTATTTGCACCCAATTGCCTTAAGCAAATAAATAACCAACCAATGTGCTTTACTGTGTCTCCCTTGTGTGCTTTGGAGAAACCAATGCGGGGAGAAGGATTTTTTTCATGAAAGCAGCAGTGGCTTGGCAGTTGGCTTTGGCAGAAGAGTATAGCTGAAGTGCACAGCGGTGGAAGAGCTTCTGTCTACCAAAGGTTAATCCAGAGAAGAATTTATGCTGTGAAACTTTAGTTACCCAATTCCAGCTTGCTTCCTGACATGGAAAATGCTTTTGAACCCAGACAGAATTTCCTTTAATAGTCCCTTTCTGGCCGGGAGGTACAGCTGCTGCTAGATGCACACCTCCAAATCAAGAGAGCCAATTAATATTAATACTAAACAGATACAGACCAGAACGTTTGTGCTCACAATTACTGTGGATATCTTAAGCAAGCAGACATGTTTCCATCCTTACCTCCAGCAGCAGAGTTCAGCCCCCTGAACACCCATCTCCTTGGGGTTAGGGATTCACAGAGACTACGGCAAATACTTGAGCATCAAGATGTTTTAAATGTTGAAGGAAGACACAGTGACTTAACTCAGAATTAAATAATTAAATCCTTCACCTTTTAAGAAAACACATACAATTTGGAATAAAGTATCTCTTTAAAATATAAAAATTATTTCAATCTAGTGCTCAAAGGTAGTTGTATAGAAATTCGTATTTTCAGTATGAAACTTGGTAATTGCAAAAAAACCCTACCACATTAAAAAATGGCTCATAAATTAACTCATAAAGATCTAAAAAAAAAAAAAGTATTAAATTTAATGGATTTTTTCTTACTTTTCCCCAAAGTCCTTGGTTGTACTTCACCTGAATTTGTTCATCTCTCAGACCTTATCTGTGGAGAGGTAAATGAAACCAAATGCATTGTTTCTGGTTGATGCAGCATTTTAGCCTCTCTCACCAAGCTCACATTTCCATTAATGACACAGTCCAATCTCTAACCAAAGATTGTATTTTCAAAGATGGGAGCAAAGAAGAAAAAAAATCAATGTATATGTGCCATTATTTGAGGAAGTAAAGAAGAAAAAAAAAAAAAAACACCCAAACATTTCTGCTAATCAAACAAAAAGTAGAGCAATAAATTTTGGTATTTTCAGTGGCTACAGCTTCTGGGATGCTTATGTGCTAAATCAGCACATCCTTCTGTCAAGCTGGATGTGATTTTTTTCCTGGTGCTGGTGAACCAGAGACCCATTTCGGGAAGAGCTGTGATCCTGTTGGGTACAGTCCCTCCTCCAAACTGGGAAGAATGGGTCCCTGATTCATTTGTGTTTGAAGTGTACTTTTATAACCTTGTGGGAATTTAAAAACATTAGCCTAATTAAAACTGTTGTTGTGTTTGTTTTGTCAGGCTCTCCCTTTTATCTGCATGGTAATGATTTTGCCTCATCAGTTCAAGAAGTGTCTGTGGGTGGAAACAGTGAGTGATAGATTCATGTAATGAGGCTCTAAATGACTACAAAAGACTTTACATCGCTGTGAATCATCCATCTCCAGTGCTGCATTATTCAGAAATTAATGCAACCCTATAAATGAATAATGATTTAAATGTACTCTTAAAAATTGTTAATGCTCCAGCATTTTTTTTCCTTCTCTACATAATCAGAGAATTGATTATGACTATGACTAGACCTATGTTCTTAATTTAACTTATGTAATGGTAATGTAGAAAAAGTCTTCTGACAACAATGAAAATGGAAAGATTTCCAGACTAGAAATGAGTTTATAACCTTCAGAATTCTCTGGCCAAATTCAGTCGACTTCAGAAGGAATCAACACCAAAAAAGCCTCCTGAAAAGGCTGCAGGGTCTAGAGACAATTAAATTATTTCCAAAATGGGTGAAAAAAGATCCAGAATAATATGACCATGGAAAACATTTTACCCGTTGTTTGTTTTCTCATATTACTCTTTTTTTAAAAAACAAGAGCTTAAGAGAATCCCAAAGCAAGGGGCTGTAGGAGCAGTAGAAATACCACAAACTAATTTCCCAAGCATTTGTCTGAGGATGATCTCCCGTGTAGATCATCTGAGGAACAAAACAGGGTGAATGCAACCACAGCCTTCATCACAGCGGGATCTATAAAAGGATTTCCCTCCTCTCTCTGGATTTTTTTGGCTTTAGAAAATACCAATAGCGCGCTCTCTGTTTGAGACAAGATTGATAAACAGATTGGAAACCGCTAAAGGCAGAGAGTTAACAGACAGAGTCAAAAAATGGTAAAGAACAGTCATGTAAGTCTTCAGAAACCAAGATAAAGCCAGCTGTGATGTTACAACAATGGTTTCAGCACCTCTAAGATTCAAACACACAGGCTGCCCCTGTTGCCTTCGCGAGGCGCGGCAACCTAGTTCAAGAGCGGCACGGCGACCAACCCCAGGCCGCTCAGGTCATCAGCTCACAGACATCAATGTGGTGGATGGCAAATGGCGTTTATTGGTGAGTGACACAACATTATATAGCTAGGGTTCACAACGTCACTTCCGCCTGCTTACATCATAAACTATAAACATTACTGGCTATTAGGAGAGGGGTCCTACCTTTCCGTACAGCACATCTTCCGGCCGCCAGACCCTACCTACCTACATTTTCCCCCCTCCCTATGCATAACTAAATTAGCTAAAATATAACAATCCAAAAAATTCTACTCTTATTCTATACTTTATAACAATCTTGAAAAGTGTATGTCATAAACTTGAATAAAAAACATAAGGCACAGTGAACGGGTGGAAGTTAGGGGGTAACTGGTAATAATGGGATGCAACTTGGGGTAACTTAGGGATAACTGGGGGTAACACTGAGTGGGTACATTCTTAAAGCAGTTGCTGGTGTTCTATCAACATAATGGTAACCTCCTCTAGCCGGCTCTTGACAAACAACACGAGTCTATTCAGTATACAGGGTCCAAAGATCAGTGCCATCATGATCATTGTGATCGGCCCTATCAAGGTAGATACCAGGGTGGTTAACCATGGTGAATGGTTAAACCATGATTCAAACCACCCTTGTTGGGCTTCCCTGTCTCTTTTTCTTTTTTCTAGACCCTCCCTAAGTTTGGCCATGGTATCTCTGACAACCCCAGTGTTGCCTACGTATACACAACATTCCTCTCCTAATGCAGCACATAGTCCACCTCGTTGTAAAAACATGAGATCCAATCCTCTACGATTTTGTAAAACTACTTCTGACGATGTCAATGATGTTTCCAAAGCGCTGATCGATTGTTCAATTTGAGCCAAATCTTCATCCACTGCTATTCTGAGGGAATGGAACCTCTGGTTCTGTTCGACTAATGAGGCTATTCCTGTTCCTGCCCCTGCGGCTCCCATAGCTAGTAGGGCAGCTATGGTCAGAGCAGTAAAGGGTTCTCGCTTTTGTATAGGATGAAAAGTTGAAAGGGTTTGATGATTATATATAAATTCTTCAGATGGTATATGATTCTCGGAATAATTATTACTTGTATACAAAATTCATTACTTCCATTGAACTGTTTAAGAGATAAACATGGGGTAACTCCAGTTTTTCAACATATCCATTTGGTATTATTAGCAGGAACTAGCCAATCGGCTTTCGATCCTTTTCCTAGTGTGGTCTCGTTTGTACATAAACGCCTTTTCTCCAGGGGTACTTCGCCGATACATCTGCCCTGTCCTGATACATGTTGCATTGTTATTCCTGGGCTGTTCTCAGTGTTCATTGTGTAGGGTCAGATGCATTCACTAGTTCTGGTTTAGAGGGTATACCTACTGCTTCATAAAGAGGGGGCCTTACGTCATAGCAAAGCCAGCAATTTGTTGTCATATTTGGATTTGTAGAGTTCAATATCTGGTATGTTGAGTTTAATAACTTCCATAGGGGGGACATTTCAGATTCTAAAGATGTCAGAATTTTGGTGTTACTGGGAGCCGCATCCTCGGTATTATTTGTGGTGTTATGTATTAAAGGTTTAGATGTTTGTGGGTTAAGAACCAGGTTAGGCCCGACTGCTTGGGGTGCTTGTTGCGTGGTTTTAATAATTTGTATTACTACTCCTGGATCTTTGAAACCATTGTGAAGAAATACTGACCACGTTTTTCCTACAATCCAGCCCGTATAGGTCGGGTTTTGGATTTCCAAAATCAAATGGGTACAAGTACTTTTTTCATACAGTAATCCATCGCTCGCAAATTTTGGATGTTTACACCTATTTGGTCCCTATCTTACTTGCAGAAACTCGTCCTCTTTTTCTGGTTTACATCTATCACTTGTCACAATGGTCTCGCATCCTCAATATCCACAAAACCAGTATCCTGGATAGTTACAATAACTCTTTCCTGGGTTTGAACTGGGACACCAATACATTCCCCATAATGAATCACGTCCAATTATGGAGAATAAATCACTATTTTTTATCATAAAAGTTGGGGCACCTACTGTTACGTTTTCCCTTATCACTCGATCACTTGCAGGGTCCCGTAGGATCCATCTGAATGGCTGATGGTGATGGTAATTTGATTCTGCCTGTCCTATAGTGACAAGCTCCAAAATCAAGATCACACAAAGACATCGCAGCCCCCCCCCAGCGGAGACTATTTTGTCATTGTCTGGATTCTGCCAGTGCGGAAGTCCCAGGCTTGGACGGCACGCTTGCCACTGGGGTGTACGGGTTACGGGGGTGTCCGATGATCCGGTCCTGTGAACAGAAACTCAGAGTTTTCATTAGTTTTATTCTGAAGGTCTGGTTTAATAGACTTAAGCGGACACCACTTAACTCTGCCATCTTTTCTGACAGCAGCATACCCTTGCCCTGTCAGAACTAGTTTCCACCCTTGTTCCCATTCTCCCAGTTCATTTCTAATTATGACCAACGGGCCTTCTTCTAGTGCTCGAGTGGCCCAATGTTTTTGGGTGGGGCTACTCACCTCCTCCCCCCTGGGGAATTGATTCAGTGCTAGCAGAGCAGTCGCTAGTAGGCGTGCTTGGTCTCCCGGGGGAATGGCGTTGACAAAACCTTCTGGTTTTGCTAATACCTCCAATTTAGATTTCAGAGTTTGATTCGCTCATTCTACTATGGCTTGTCCCGTGCTATTATACAGGATGCCATGTGTTAGGGTAATACCCCATTTCAGAGCAAATTCCTGGACTGATTTAGAGACAAAATTTGGACTGTTGTCCGTTTTGATCTGATTAGGGATGCCAAGCCACGCCTTGGCTGTCAGCCAATGTTGAATGGTTGCTTTGGAGTCAGTCCTAAGGTGCTGAGTGGTTACGATCACCCCGCTGTATGTGTCTACAGTTACCAGTAGCCACGCTCGAGGTTTCAGCAACTGGCAGACTGTAAAATCCGTCTGCCACACTTTGGAGGCTTTAAGACCTCTGGGGTTTACCCCACCGGACCACAGTGGTGCTTTCTGACAGTGGGGACATGTAGCTACTATGTGTTGTAAAGAGTTTTTTGTTCCCATGGGTTCTTTCCTTTCAAAAGATTGTACATGGGGGCCATGATTTCGGGAGGGATCAGGACAATATTGCGGAGTCATTGCAAAGACCCCATTAACTGTTGCATATCATGAAGTGTCTTAATGTTCCGACGGATTTTTATTTGAGGGGGGTTACATAAGAACTTGTGATCCCCACTCCCAAAAAACTTACGCATGGTCCTCTTTTAATTTTCGCACTCGCAATTTCGAACCCGTTTGTTTTTAGAGCTTCTGAAACCGTTAACACCAGCTGGTCCACCTGACTTCCTGACGGTGCAGCGATTAAAATATCATCCATATATTGAATGATAGTTGCAATCGGGTCACTGCACCGGACTGGTGCCAACGCCTGATCCACTGTAATCTGGTAGATAATGGGTGAGTTGATGGTTCCTTGGGGCAGCACTTTCACTGGAAGCATAGGTTGGGGTGTTGGCTGTTTGGAGACACGACAGAAAAAGCAAACCGCTCCTTGTCCTCCTCATGCAGGGGTTTTGAAAAGAAACAGTCCTTAATATCAAGGACAGCACAAGGTACAAGGTTGTCCTTCCGGTATCATAGAGTTCATAGGCAACAGCGTTTGGACAGGACCCATTGGTTGGATTGTCTTGTTTACTTCACGCAGGTCATGGAGGAGACGAAATCCCTCGCCAGTTCGTTTGGGTATTACGAAAACTGGGGTGTTCCATGGGCTAGTGGAAGGCTCTATGTGACCTCGCTGTAGTTCGCAGACAACTAGCTCAAGAAGAGAACCCATTTGAGGCTTCGATAGAGGCCACTGCTTGACCCACACTGGGTCGGACGATTTCCACGTCAGTCTAATTGGTGGAAGTGGGTCTGCGGGAGTGGCCCTTAGGGTAAATTTGTCACCCTGGCTTTTAATAGGGCTAGATCGTCCCTTCCCAACAGGGGTGGGATTCCTGACATGACATAGGGAAAAAGGGTGATGGTTTTCTCCAGTCCCTTTTCAGTGTCAAGCGTGATCGCTACCAATTGAGCACTCTTCCAGGCTCGGGTTAGTCCCCCGACTCCACCCACCATGGGGGCGTCTTCCAGTTTCCAGCGTGGGGGCCAATTCATCTCAGGAATAAATGTAACATCTGCTCTGGTGTCAATCAAAAAGGGGACGCTAATGATGGTGCCATTTGAGATATTATAGAGCGAACAGATCCCCCACACCACTGGCGGGTTGTCACACTTTACTGCCAGGGCCACCCTGGGGTCTCGCCCCCAATGGGTGGTCCTTGCTGTCCCTGAGATATGGGCAGATTCGGCTGGACCGTCGGTTGGACCATAAAGTTGGTCGCTTCTCGAGGGGGCAGTGAGTTCGGGAGCGCCTCGCCCCATCCGGGGCTGGCATAGTTGGGCCACCTCATGTTCCAAATGGGAGAGGGCCGTGTGGGGCCCGGGTGCCCTCTCCCTGCCTTGTTTCCCTGGGTTTTAGATCTGCATTCCTTAGCAAAATGTCCTTTCTTTCCACAGGCCCAACACGGTCCTCTGGATCAATTCTGGCGCGGGGGGGAGCGCCGTTAACGGGTCCCCCAGTCGGGGGCAGTTTGCCACCACGTGGCCCGCCTGGCCGCATTTAAAACATGCCATCACATTAGCTATGGCAGTGCGAACAGCCACCTGAATCAGGGCCAGATGCTCTTCATTCATGACATGCTTAATCATGTCCGCGACACTTGACCCCACCGGCAGTGATCGTAGGATTTCCTTGGTTTTTGAATTACACTGCTGACGTAAGCAGTCTGCGATGACCGGGCCTTTTGCTTCCGCGGGCAGGGTCGAGGAGTCGACCGCTGCTTGGAGGCGATCCACAAATTGCGTAAAGCTCTCACTTTCATTTTGCTTTATTGTGGACCATGGTGATGGCTTGGCGATAACTCTAGAGACTGTGTGAATAGCTTCTCTAGCTGCATGAGTAGTTGTAATAACTTCATGGGCCCGTAGGCCTTGGGCTTGTGTCTGGGGGGTAATCATTGTTGGGTCTGTACCCATTAGTCGCTGCAGGCTGGAGCCATGTAGCGGGTGATCCGCCCCACTTACTTGGGCTAGTTGCCTCGCACAGTTGTCCTCCCATTCTTGTTTAAAAACAATCATCCCTGCCCCATCAAAGATCAATCTACAAGTTTGTTTTATATCGAATGGGAGCATGTCATCTCCCACGAAAAACACATCTATGAGGGTGGAGACCACGGCAGAATTAAGCCCTTTGTCTGCAACTGCTTTAACAATCGCTTGTACATCCTCAGGGTTTATTGGTGAATGAACCCTTTGTCCCCAGTCCGTCACCCGGACCAGGAACGGTAGTGTGGCCGATGGGGCCCAATTGGTGCACGCAATCTTTATTTTCCTCCAATCCGTGAGAGGAATTTTTCCCCCTCGAGGTCCCTCTTTATTGCGGATGGGGATATTTTGGCTTTTAACTCTGTCTACCCCCATTTCCTCCTCCTCTGAATTTGGATCGGTTGCGAGCCACTCATCCCAGCTACTGTCTGATCCTGAATCAGAACTCGACTGACTGGTTACTTCCGGGCTCCAATACTTTTTTGTTGGATTCCGGCCCCGCTCACTTCCCTTGCGGGCGGGCCGTTCCCCCCCTCTTGGCTCGCCCCCGCCTTCTACTCGCCTTCCCCCCCTCTTAGGGCATTTTTTCAGATGGCCGCTCTGATTGGCTCTCCGCCCCTCACTCGCGCTCCCCTCCCCTTCCCGGTCGGCCCCATCACCTTTCTCCTTCTCGTTCTCCTCCGCTTCAGGGCGCTGGATCTGAAGCAACAGCTCAAGCTGCTCCAGGGCCCTCAGCTTGTTCCGCAGCCGGTGAGCCTCCTCCTTTGAACTTCTGTTATCCTCCTGCTGCTGCTCCAGCAATTTCATCTGCTTCTTGAGAGAGGAGCACAACATCTCGGTCTCTCCCAGCACCTTCTGGAGCGACTGTATTGTGGCATTGCGCACATCCAGAGTGTCCCTCAGCTCATCCACAACAGCTTGGCATTCTCGCTTTTCTTTCTCTTTCATGGAGAGCTGAGCCTTCACCATGTCCTGTTCATTCTGCAGGGTCTCCGCATCCGGCGCCGTCTGCTCCTCCAGGGCCACATCAAAGAACAGTTTATGGATGATGTGCTTCTCGCCGACCGGGATTCTGCACTGAGGGCAAATCCGGCTCGGTGCTGTGTCAAACCACTGGCTGAGGCAGGCGCGGTGGAAGGTGTGCCCGCAGGGTACGGCCGCTACGTCCCGCTCATTGTCCAAAAAGTCGGAGCAGATGGTGCAGTGGGCCCGGATGGGCATGGCGGGGCAGGGGGCGGCGGGGCAGCCCTGGGGCCGGGGCCGGAGTAGGGGGGCAGCTACCTGGTTCAGGAGCGGCACGGCGACCAACCCCAGGCTGCTCGGGCTGTCAGCTCACAGACACTAATGTGGTGGACAGCAAATGGTGTTTATTGGTGAGTGACACAACATTATATAGCTAGGGTTCACAACGTCACTTCCGCCTGCTTACATCATAAACTAAACGTTATTGGCTATTAGGAGAGGGGTCCTACCTTTCCGTACAGCACGACATCTTCCGGCCGCCAGACCCTAACTACCTACAGCCCCTCCAGTCATGTCAGGTACCCAACATATGCTGGGGTACTGCAACACTGATTTGGTCCCAATTTTAGTCCCATAAAGCTTATTCTAGTAAAATCACTAGAAGTACTCTGGTGGCTTTAGGAGGATGTGATCACAATTAAAACAGGGTCTACGTGTTTTACCAGATATATAAAAACTTTTCTTTAGTTCATGTTTTAAACCAGATATTCCAGAAATTATTAAATCCTTTTCTGTTCAAGTCACAACAGCAACTTTTCAGAAGCAGGCCAAAGACAAGAAATGGCTCTTCACACTAAAACAAGCGAAATGCAATAACTCTCATCACCAAAAGACTGTTGAACAAGGTTTCTTTCTCGCCCAATAATAAAAGTATAAAGGGCATGTATTTAGTGTTTCATTGAAAACAGATATTTGAAAGAATCTTCAGCTGTAGATGATGGTTTCAATAAAGTCATCTTCCATGAGGATTGTTTTATATTCCACAAGTCCCTATTAAATTATTGTAAATTATTGACGCTATAAAGGACACGAACTCTACCAAGGCCACAGTCACAGATGTCCCCTTATTAAAACCTTGTAAAAATCGCTACCACTCGAGCAGCAGAATTGAGTTTATATCAAAGATGCAATGAAATATTGCCACCCACCTATCAAACCGACTCTCCTTCCAATTACTTGTAGTTTGATAAACTTACCAGTACGTATTTCTGTTATTACCTAATTCTGCTGATAGATTGCGATCTCAACATATTTTTTTTTCCACAAATGATTTACTAGGCTGAAAACAATATTGCCTGTCTTAATTCATCTTGGCCAGGGAGGCTCTATAAAGGTCTGGGTAGGCACTGGAACTGATTCTTCATGGTGTGACCACCCTTCCTGCAATGAAAATCATTTTGGGGGACCCCAATGAGCTCTTACTCACCCATACCAGCTACCCTGTCAATTATGGAGAGACCTGGCCCTGCTCTATATCATTTTAATACCACAAGCAAGATTTTAATGATGTTCAGACATACTAATAATGACCCAAACTTTTCTTTTTCTGTCAGCTGCCAAGCAATGTTTCTATTTCTGCAATTTGATTACTTGTACTGAGTCAAACAACATTTCTCAAGCTTCATGTCCAAGATTATATATTTTTTCATAGACAGTGAAGAAAAGCTAAAGTTTTCAATTTTTTATAGATTTAAAGGGAGACACATCTTTGAATCTGCCACGATTTTTTTTTCCCCCTGAAATCCAATTTTGATCTCAATGATAAATATTAGCCAGCTATCGAAAAACACATGTCCCATCTTAATACTGGAGAGGAACTTCAGTGTCTCCTCTCACACCTGCCAAATATTTTAAGCCAGTAGCACCAAAATAAGGGTGGCTGCAATTTCCTAATTGATTCTTTTTTTCCTTTGCTCCCCCCTCCTGCCCTCCCCATGTTACTTTGTCTATTTTTTCATTTTCAGCAGTAACTTGATTGTAGTACTCTCTTGGGTGAGCTCATTAACTAAGAAAACAGCAAACCAGCTATTATCTAGAAATTGGGGGGGGGGATGCGACGTAGTTATTCCCAAACCAAAATGTAGAATGATCTTTTTTATATTCAGTATCAAGGAACTGAGCCAAAAAAATCCTAAACTACCTTACATGTGGTTTCTCCTTTAAATAAACTCAATACATGTATTAAACTAGGGGATGTTCCGCCTTGTAGAATTGTCTTTGATGATTTGTATGGAAAGCATATAAAATCTGGATCTCCTATATTTTCAGGATAGGAGGGAACATGGCTATTTCTTATATGAACTCACACAGGATGAGAGATGAGCAATAAGCAAGGAATCCAACTCATTTAGTACTTCCTGGACACACACACAAATGGAGCATAGCTCATCTGTCTCATACTGTCCTGATCTACATCATTAAATGCTGCCAACCTTAAAATAACTTTGTGTTCCTTGTTTGTAAGAATTCCAGGTCTTGAGACCTGATCTCACGAGGTCTAGGAACTGCTTTGTCTGAAACTTGTACCATTAAACAGGGATTGCCATGAATCATCAATTATTCTCTTTTTAATGTTTAAGACTGACAAACTGCCAACTTTTCAATTTAATCAGGGAAATTCTCTGTAAGAGATGTATTTTAGTCAAGTTATGTTCTCCTAGTTTCACATTAGGTTTCATCCTTTACATCAGCCAAAGAAACACACTCAACTTGTTCTTTCAGAAATCATCTCACGTAGATAAAACACAATCTTTCATTTTACCCATTTACATTTATCTTGTAAGATGCCTTCAGATCCTGGCTGGCAGGGATACCCATCGCTCTTCTGAGCTTCCTAAAGGAACATTTTCCCAAAGCAGGGGAGTTCAAGGATGGGAAGTCGTCATTAAGGAACTGCCTTTCACAACCACTTCACCTTCCACCTCCAGGCTATGGGTACTGCCGCTGCCTTTCACCCACAGAAATCTGCAGGGGATGAATAAAGAAACAAATTGCACTGAATGTTTAAAGCAAAACATTCTATACAGCAGTTTTGCATTAATCAATCATTAATTAATTAATTATCAGCAGTTTTGAAAAGAAAAAGAAAATATCTTTTCATTGGATGGGTTTCAGACATTAAACTTTCATTATTCTGCATTTTTTTTTCTTCAAGACCCAGCGACACAAGAAGTCATTGGAATCTCATTCAATGGCTTGCAGGTTACAGACACAACTATGGACTTACTACTATTGATTCATACAAGTAGCCCAGGAGAAATATATCAAGTTGATTAAAAATTACCCATTTTTATTGAATTCCTTTGTAATGAATTTTCCACTAGCTGAACAAAAAGCAAGTTAATGCAGTCTGGACTTCTACTGTGGCAAAGAATCAGAAGCAGCAGAATGGATAAGTGGCATAGATCTAAACACGTGTTGTCTGCTCTGATCCCAGTTATGATTGCAAAAATTATATTCCCCAAATTACACCACAAGTACCTAGTTTGAACATGTGTATTGCTCTTACTGCAATGCAGCAGTGATATCCTGCCATTCATGATAAACTATATTATTCTAATATGATTAATTTTATAGTTATGGTTACACTTGGAAGGCTCTTTTATTGAGTTATGGAATACGCAGGGACTGTGATTCTTAGATATGGAAAGCATTGCTTGAGACTACTAGAATTACCAAAAAAACTCAGAAAAAAATCTCACAAACTTTTAACACCGAAAACAAATGCTAACAGACATTGTAGAGGCTGTAGTGAGCGTACATAAATGCTACTCCTTCTCTCATCTATGTGAAATTAGGTGGATTAATTTCATTCCCAGGTATTGGACATTTCCCCGACATTTCCTGTCCACGAAGATGATCAGAGGGCTGGAGCACCTTCCCTATGAAGAGAGGCTGAGGGAGCTGGGCTTGTTCAGTCTGGAGAAGAGAAGGCTGCGGGGGGACCTCATTGCAGCCTTCCTGTCCCTGAAAGGAGCATACAGACAGGAGGGGAAACAACTTTTTAAAAGAGTAGATAATGGCAGGACAAGGGGGATGGATTAAAGCTAAAGGAAGGAAGGTTTAAATTAGATATTAGGGGGAAGTTCTTTCCAGAGAGAGTGGTGAAGTGTTGGAACAGGCTGCCCAGAGAGGTAGTGTTCCATCCCTGGAGTGTTCAAGGCCAGGTTGGATGGGGCCCTGGGCAACCCTGTGTAGATCCAGGCCTGGAGGTTGGTGTCCCTGCCTGTGGCAGGGGGGTTGAAACTCTACGATCCTTGCAGTCCCTTCCAACCCAGACCATTCTATGATTCTATGATTGCCCTATTTCTTGGTTTGCATTAATTATAGTGCCTTGAAAATTTCTGAACTACTCTAGTTTCAATTTTCTAAAACTTAGTGAGCGATAAGTGACATGACATTTAAAACATGATTTATTATATTCCTGAATTACACATGCGTTATTTTTACAACTGGCAAACCCACAAAGATTTAATAGAATTTTCATCGTCCCGGATAACTGTTTAGCCAGGTACATTACCATGTTTTCTAGAACCTGTAGATTTTGATGAAATTTTTTTTTGATGCATATAGAATTCTGCGAAGTCTAAACACTGCTAGCTGACTGAACACGTGCATGTGGGAAATTAATCACAGTCAGTCCTTAATAAAAATCCCTCCCATGAAGTCATTAACATAGTTACTTAAAATACAGAATTACCAAACCAAAGATCAAGATAGAATCATAGAAAGGCATGGGTTGAAAGGGACTGCAAGGATCATAGAGTTCCAACTCCCGTGCCACAGGCAGGGCCACCAACCTCCAAGCCTGCATCTACACAAGGTTGTCCAGGGCCCCATCCAACCTGGCCTTGAACACCCCCAGGGATGGGGCATCCACCACCTCTCTGGGCAGCCTGTTCCTGCACCTCACCATACTCTCTGTAAAAAAACTTCCCCCTAATATCTAATGTAAACATTCCTTCCCTTAGCTTTAATCCATCACCCCTTGTCCTGACATTGTCTACCCTTTGAAAAAGCTGATTCCCCTCCTGTTTCTCTGCTCCCTTCAGGGATGGGAAGGCTGCCATGAAGTCCCCCCACATCCTTCTCAAGATGTCACTCCCTCAAGCACAGAGGCAGGACCAGGGAAGCACAGACTAGGTAACAAATGAAGTCTAGAGAGTGTGACCAGGGCACAGTGAAAGTAAGTATTTTCAAAGTTTTTTGGGGACTGGATTTAGCTTCCTTCCCACAATGAAAAAAACTCACGTATCATGAGAACAGCTTTGGATCTTGCAGGTCAGCTTCAACCAAATTCAATGGCTGAATATGATCCAGTAACACTTTTCCTACAATTTTTGTACTGCAAGTAACTCAGGGAAAAAAGACAGCACCTATACTTGTCCCCTATTCACAAGCAATGTGCCCTCAAATCTTACTCTTCCATTTAAGCACAACTATTTTCCAAAGGGTTAGAAAAGAACAGGTCTTGTAAAAATAAAAAGTGTGACTCCTTAATCTGACTTCCAACAATCTTGGCTTAGTCATAAGCACTTTCTTCCTAACCGTGTCAGCCTTTTGGCAGCTTTCAAGATTTCTCTGTGAGGCATCTCTGGATTGTTTCCTGCTATTCTCACAGCCCAGTAAATGATATTAAAGGGCATAGTCTTTGGTTTACATTTTTCTTCTTATGCATTTATCTATCTATTTTACAGCATCCTGTTTTATAAACCTCATGACTACATCTCTGTGCTTTTTCCAGACAAGATACAGGAGCAAAAGATGGAAAGAAAAAAATTAAATTGCTCCAATTTTGTAAAACTAGGGGGTTAGGTAAAAGAGAAACCTGGTTTTGAAAAATTTTGTCCTAATAACTATTGATCCTACTGGGGAATTTCTGCAGCGACCAGCATGTCACTGCCAAAATATTCAGTAGAAAGGGATTATAGGCATGTGCAGAGATAATATAATCTTCATATAAATCAGTTAAATAGTCAATCAACCAAGTGACACAAATCCATAGGAAACCTGGCATCATTAGCTTTGCTGCTCACAGAACGACTTGGAATTTTTTTTTAATGGGGCTTTAATCCTGTTAGATTTCAGAACCAAAGCAGTTACAAGACCGAGCTAGAATCTATTCCTTCTTATGCATCATTAAACAACTCCAGAGTGAATTAATTACATCTGATCAACCCACTGCAGGCAACGAGGCCATGAAAGGTGCGAGTTAGGGGCTGCAAAACATTTATTACTGATGACAGGGCACCAGAAAGAAAACTCTTTGACTTTCAGATTCAAGTGTGAGCTAAAGATCTAAGCTTGACTTAGTAAGGCTGGTTTTAGTGATATAACTCTTTTAATCTATAAAGCAGTTGCATTTGAAGTAGAAAAATGGAATACAGAATGCTGTGACATTATTTTCATTTCTACTGAGCATGATACCACAGTTTCTCTTTGATGCTTCAGGCTTCACCGCTGACCTCAATTAGGCATACAAAAGAGCACCCTGGGCAGATCTCAGTAACCTCCAACCCATCTGGATGATGATTCAGGAAGCTATTTATGAATAACAGAGGTCACAGCAATATGTGTTAATCACAGCCTCTTGGGCTACTTGCAGGCTGTCACTACATCCCCTCCAAAAACATGGTAAATCTTGGTCACACCACCAAAACTTCATGGATGACCACCACAAGTCCTGTGACCAGCCAAAGGCACATTTCTCCAAGGAAAGGGGCACCATGGGTGGGGTACTGCCAGGAGCGTTAACTGTATAGATGGGAGCAGGGGTTTAGAGACTGTACCTTTTTTCCAGACTGAATGAAGACCAATATGTCACTCTGCAGTGCCAAAGCAGCTCACATCTGCAGCAGGAGCTGGACCGTACAGGAGTAATGGTAGATCAACCACTTGGTTCGTCTAGTAACTGAACCTGTAGGAGCGGGGCTGGGCTCAAACCTGGGTTTAGTCAGCTAGTCACAAAGTGACTATGGGACAACTCGGACGCCAGCGCAAGTGGAATGCCACACAGATCCATAAGGCTATCTGCATCCATCTCTCTCTCAAAGGAAAGGTTCTCTCTCCTTTTCTGAGCCATAATAAATAAGGGCTTGTATTCTCCATCCTCCTGCTTCCACCTCTGAACACAAAACCCCCTTGGCAAGCCAAGACTTCTTCCTGCTCAACACAGCACACCTCAAATCTATTCCACTTTCCAGAGGCCAGGGCTAGCCAGGGGTGTCCATGGGACAGTGGTCCCACCCAGGACCACATGGGCCTGCTCTAGTCACCACACAGCTCTCCAGGGTGTCTCTGATAGATGGGTTTGCTTCTTGGTCTGCTGTAAACACCTTATAGAAGAAGCTAGGGCTTTCCATCAGCACTACATCACCTTGTTGTTCCTGCTTGCCAGGATGCAACGCGGAACTCCACTCCCAGCTGAATGGTGCGACCTGTCTTCTCCTGCCTCCTATCAGCATCTGCAACCCACTCTGGCTTTGCAATTAGAACTGAACTGCTTTGATAAGCTGGCTAAACATTATCAGCTGAGACCTTTACAATACCACAGTGACAGGGAAACAGATCCAAAACCTGTCTCCCTAGGCAATTAAAACTTGTCTTCCTTCCAGTCTCCATTTACTCGTGACCCATTGGTTATTGTGCCAGCAACAGAATCTTCTATTATTTCCTTCCAACTCTTAACCCCTCGAGGTATTCAAGATAAAAAAGTCTTATCCTGTTTCACCTTTCATTTTGGTAGACTAAGCAAACCATAAATTAGGGTCTCTCTATCACCCTAACACCCTTCTCTCAACAGGGTTCTATTTGAATTGGCTTTTTTTTTAGCATGAATACACTATATTTACATGGAATTTAACTAACAATTTGAACTATATTTCGCATCCATACCAGAAATCTGTACCTGCAAAAAGACTACCTTACACAGCCCTAAGCCAGCAGCATCTCTATTTCCTAACACCTTAGGATCTAGCAATCTAATTCTCTTTGCTGTCAAGACTAGAAAGTAGATAAGAAAAATTATGATAAAGCAATTTTCTTGGGTTTTACTGACCTCTATTACATGGAGATATTTCAGTGTCATTGGTGCTGGCAGAGTTCACACAGCAATTTGTCTGACCAGCTCCCCAGCAGCTGTCCTAACCCACAGATGAGCCAGGTTTGGCCACACGCCTCCTGAGGAAGTACAAAATTTGGGGTTTGCTCATTTCTCAAATACCTCCAGGCTTCAATATAACAATATTCCATGCAAAACAGAACGGTCTGTCTTTAATGAGTTACTATGTTAATGTAAGCCTACAGTGAGGGATGGGATACAGGCTGATGACAAATCCATCAACTGGAGCTCCCTTTTATATCAGCTCGATATATACAGAATCACACCCAAGCATTGGGTAGTTCTTGTGTATTTTGCCAGATCTTTTTAAAATCCTGAAATTGACCTTTTTCTCAGTAATTTGAAAATGTGTGACTCTTTTTTTTTTGCCCCAACATTGTGCGTTACAGCATTAACAGATCCTTTCCCTTTTTTCCTCCCCATTTTCTATGTCCCGTCATAAATGAAAAGAAATTTGACAAGTAGACCTAGTTAAACATATTTAGTACAGGTACTTAAAGCAGATTTTAATGGTTTCAGTATTCCAAAATTATCTCTTTGAAAAAAATATGTTACTGAAAAAAATATGTAGCTAAAAAAGATATGTTAGTGTGTGGTGCAGTTTTCTTTAGGGTAACGCTTCAGGAAGGTATCACTACAGATCTTTTTTGGTACAACAGCTTGCAAAGACCTTTTGAATTCTGCTCAAGACAGCAATTCACATCCATCACCTGGCTCTGGCTGTCAGACCTCCAGATTCCTCCTTTTGGGAAGCCTTACGTTATCTTTATAAACCTCTTGAATCCTTGTGGGAAGGAGGGAGTTTCGTACAACTGATGTAAGAGTACTGAGAATGATAGTCAAACCCATGGCTTATTTCACATAAGTGAATAGTTTCACTGTGGGCTTGGGACAGGCGGATTAGAAATGTCATCTCATACATCTCACTAAATATCAGAGGTTGGTATGGAAAGAATCAAAGGCAGTTTCATGATAAATGTTGGTGTCACAAGAAAGAAAACTGTCATTCAAAGCTTCACTCGTCAGTAGGAGTGACAGGACATGCATTATAACTGCAATTCCAATTATTCAAAGACTTTTTTGCCTCTTCAAATGCCAAAGACCATGAAGTATCCCACTGAAGTCAGTGGTCCTCCGCTCTTTCATAAAAGTGAGCTAACATAGTTCAGCCACCAAACACATTAACTTCTCCAGGTCCTCAGCATGTCTCAAAGTTTATGCCAAAACTATTTAATCTACAGAATATGCATTCCAGCACCTCATACCAGCACAAGACATTGAAAAGTTATTTTCATGACACTGATTATAATTGTGTGTTTTTTATGTTAATACAATTACAAGTCCACAAACACATGTTTCCAGAGGCTTCACTTGTTACCACGTAATGGTTAAATGATGGTACATTTGAAACTTCACTAACACCAGAATTGTGCAAAAATAAAAACTGTAATTTCTTAACTAGAACTAGGTAAGACTAAGACTAACTAAAACTGCTTAGGGGAAAAAAAAAAGCTGATTAAAAGATACCTATACTTTCAGTACAGAAGAGAACCATAAATAATATCACAAATAAAAAAGGAACTGTAGCTACTTCATTGCTATAGAATAATAAATACTGAGCATTACTGCTTCTAGTAGGAATGGTTTCCAGTCTTTGACTAAATCCATTGTGCCTCTGCACTCACATTAAGCTTGCTGAGTGTCCTAGGTACCAGTCAGTAGGGATGAAGTCACTCAGCATCCAACCAGTTATCAGATCTTCAAGAGGAATTAAGTTGGCGGTTACATCAGGAAGGAGAAGGAAAGGGCACAGTACCGGCAGGAATACGGCTGTTCCTTTGGCGGGTCTGCCCGCGGGTGATGGCCACAGCAAGGCAGGGATGGAACTAAGTTTAAACAGACCAAGACATAAGTACCCTATAACATAGAAGAGTCAAAAGCTACAGACAAGAAGCACCTGTCAGATTTTACAGGCCAGGCCAGTTAAGTGCCTGGAGGAACCTCCACCCTGTCACTTTTCTAAACACAGTTCTGTGTTGAGACTCTGGAAACAACATATCTATGTTAAATCTTGAGAAATATAATAGTTGTAAATGACAACAGGTCCTTTTAGCTCCCTCTTTACTGTAAACTCTGACTTCTCGTGTTCATGTAACTGCTGCTTAATTTTACTAGCACTTGATCCTGATTTGCCCATGGAGTTTATTGCTTCCATTTCTAGTTCCAAATTTTAAAAAAAAATTAAAAAAATTAAAATGGAAGTAAACCCACAACTGTTACTGGATTTTGTTTAACAGTCCTTGAATGTGTGTTGCCATGGTGCAAGGTTCATTGACTATTCAGACTTTTTCCTGAAACAGAGAAAATTGGATATTTTTTTTTCCCCCTTAGGCTAGGAGTTTTATTTATGGATGCTGGTGAAAAAGGAATTTAACTGATGTTCAGTGGTTATTGTGTATGGGCTCACAGGTCCCCTCTTACAAACAACAAAATAAAAAGAGAGCAGCATTAATTAGTTAATCTTGTGTAAATGACCTAGATGCACCACTGCTACAGTCACTTAAACAGGTGTTGGTGACAAAGCATTTCAATATTTTCTTGGGAAATCGATGGTTTAAAAGGAGAAATTGTGATTTTCTGCCAAAAAGAATGAATCTGCTGCTCCAGAGGTCAGGATGGCATTTGAAGTGCACTGTGCAGACTGTGAGAAATAATTTCTCAGTGCATTTATTCACATTGAATTGTAACATTGGTCCAGCATGAATGTTAATAGATGTATGAGCAAGAGGTTAGAAAGTGTAGACTGGAATATAAGGCCACGAACGCCTGAAGTCAGGGAGATAGTTGAACTAAAAAAAGACATTATTTAAGTGTTAGTTGCAACAAGAATAATGAAACAAAGCACGCCAAGTCCCCAGAGTGGTATTTTTTCTGTGGCTAGCTCCCTAAGAAAGGTAGAAGGGTTATGAAACAGCTTGTTTCCCCAGCTCATTTCAAATGTTGTCCTCTATCTCAAGTTGAAATAACTCCAACAAACCCTCCAGGCCTCTTCTGCTCCCAGATCTCATTTCCATGGCCTTGGCTAGCACAGAAATTCTCTTGTTCCAACATGTGAGAAACTGCCAGTCAGGTTATTTACAAGACCATGGCACCCATGCTGGAGGCTGAGGAAGACATCTCCTGCTCCAGTCCACAACTCTATGTCCTTTAGTTACAACCTGGAATTACCCATGTAATAAATCATAGAATGATAGAATGTGTCAGGTTGGAAGGGACCTTTAGAGTCCATCTAGTCCAACCCCCCTGCAGTGAACAGGGACATCTTCACTAGATCAGGTTGCTCAGAGCCCCATCAAGCCTGGCCTTGAGTATCTCTAGGGATGGGGTGTCCACTACCTGTCTGAGGTAAATCCCACTGGTTTCATCCTGGAGATACCTGTTGTATAAGGAAAGAGAACCCAAAATCTAGACCACATTGCACAAGTGCATCACAATTTTGTAGCTGAGGTCTGGTATTCTCTATGAATTATTGTTAAGAGAAGAGGCAGGTGCCTAATGGCAGTGAAATTCCAGAGTCAGGGGCTACTTTAACTTGGATTTTAAATAAATTCCTCAATTTTAAATGTATTTTCCAATTTTAAGTAAATAAAATTTTCCTTTATCCCTAGGAATATTTTCCCAAGGTTTTACATCTCTAATTGTTATGAGCAATATCTTCATAGTCTCCTGCTACATTACTCAAAAATATAACAAAAAAATTGATCTATTTTGAAAGTTTCTTTGAACTTTGCAAATCGATGGTTTCTTATATAAGTGCAATAAAAACCTCTGGGAAAGAGCCTATTATGAGTACCAGGTCAGCAGTTTTAGCTTATTACAAATGGCTTCCCCCCACCTTCCACACAGCAATTTAAGGAATTTAAACTATGGATTGTCTAATTTCATAGCAGATAGCAGCCATGAGCTTTTTTACCAGGAGATTTTTTTTTTAAACTGAGATTACAGACCAATTTCGGAAAGCAATTTAATGAGGAAGGTAATTCTTGAATGCAGCTGAGCAGTGTTTGACTTCAACTGCTTCAGTGGGAGCTGGGCACTGGACCACATCTTCCAGAAGATGCATCTGGGATGCTATAATGCCTGCTGCAAGAACTTCTGGGACCAAGCCAGCATCAGTGAGCGGTGGTGCGGAGCTGCTCTCTACCACAGCCCTCCTGGGAGCCAAATGTCCAAATGCTCCCTGTTTTCCTATTGTTCAGGTGGCTTGTAAGATTTTCAGCTGTTAATGGTGAACCTCCAGGAGAAGCTGTTAAAAGGCAGCAGATTGCCTATTAGACCGCAACAACTGGATGTTGCCTGATTTTGCTGGTTTTAATTTCTTATCCATTGTCCAGGCAATTATCCTTATGCTTTTAAAGCGGTTATTGTAGGAAGTATTCTGTGTCCTCCCTTCCTCCCTTCTTCCTGTTATGAAGCAACTGTTACGGCTCCTTGTTAGAACAGCAGTGATCAATAAAACTATTTATAACCTTGTGGTGTGCCCATTCACTGGTCAAAGTTTAATTGTACTAAGAACTGTAAATAGGATAAAAATAAAACAAGGCAGCTCTCCATCTCCCTCTCTCACTCCCCATAATAATAATAAAATATAAAGAAACCCACAGAAATCTTTCTAGGATAATAAAAAAAAACTGATAAAAGAAACAGAAAGCGAGGACAGAATAAAAGGGAAAAATACTATATAGATATAATTTTTTACTAACATTACAATACCATCATAGGCTTTAGTACCAGTTAGAGTAGAACAAGGTCTTTTTACAATGTGAATTGTGCCTTTCAAAACAATTTTGATAACCAACAATAGCACAAATAGAAAGTTTGGAAGGTTTAATGTAACTTGTTAGATTGTCCTTTCTCAGCACAGCTTTTATACGGTACTGTTCCTATACAAAAGTTTTGTACCAATTGTTGAAGATGGAATATTTAGTGTAAAGCATAATTTTACTGTTGGCCAAAAATACAGGAACTCTTGCATACTTGGGGTGACCTTGATGGATTTAATTTTTGACTTTTCAGTTTTCACATGAACCAAATTCACCCACCATCCCCTGACACCTCCTTCTTCCCCTAACAGCCACACGTGGACCATCACTGCTGGCACTTAGCATCTCAAATATTACCAGAAAACAATTCACAGGTGTGTTTTCTGACTTGTGGGAATGAGAGATAATGGATTTAATGGAGTGTGATGTTTTTCATTTGATTCATACATAGGGAAAAACCCCTGAGCACTGCTGAACTGGGTTGGCTCTGCAGACCTGCAGGAGATGATGCAAAACATCTGCACACACCAGGTTTCTAGAAATTCCCTATGATAAGGAAGGGATTTTAGAGAAGACAGAGGAAAAAATCATGCCAGATTCGAACATCTATGGGTAGAAGTCAGAAAAGAGTTTACAGCAGAGTACTCAATACACACCAGTCTGCAGAAGATCTCCTCAGAAGAATTCCTCCTCTGTGCCACCTTCCCAGGCATAGTGGTGTCTTGAGTCTGTTGTACTCAAAGCATTGGGAGGTAAAAATTATCTGCATTAATCACAGGTAGCCAAATGTCATCTGTTAGCCAGCCTGGAAGTGAACATTGCCCACAAGCTCTTCCCTAATTACAGTTTGCTTTCGGGAGGAGGTACTGCTGGGGGTAAAGCCGTGCTACTGGAATTGGTGGAAGTTTTGCCATCCCCAACTGGTAAACCTTAGTTCTACATGTTACAGATGTCCTCATTAATGTTTTAATTGTGTCATTTAATTATATTTTGCGTTTTATTGGGAAATCACAGAACATAAAACAACATTATTTCTGTATTTGTTGCTTGCCCGCTCAGGCAGAGCTGCTTCTCCACAACCTTTGCTGGGATAGCTTTCCTCTACCTCTCCCTGCTGTGAAATTCTGTTATTTCCCCCTCCTTGCATCTTGCTCCTCTACCTTCCTTTTTTGAGATTGCTTCTTGCTTTCTCCAGTACCCAGCCATGAGGATGCTGCACCACCAGCTCCACTGCCACAACCACCTCCCTGCCCACCGTGGAAGCAGGGCTGCACATGGGGAAAGAGATGCTCCAGCTCTACCATTAGAAGGGAAACGTGTGGGCTGAGTGGAAAAAGGCTCATGCTGAAAAAGAATCTAAGAATATCATCCCTGCACAAAGACTCATGAAAATACATGAAGGATTTCCCTTGATATACATTCCGACACAGATTGTGTTTACCTCTCTAGGATGTGAAGCTGATTATTCATCATCAGTATCTCATCAGTAACAGAAGTTTCAGCTTCCACCCGCACGCAATGAAAATGATATTGTGATCACATCAGCATATTTTATTATTATTGTTACATCAAATCAGCCTCCCTAGGTACATGTAAACACTTTTTTTTCTTCCCCCCTTCCACTGAAATAGCTCACTGGGTGGCCTCTTTATGAAATAATGAAGAATAAAGGTGTTCACCTAGATTTGTGTGAAAAACTATTCATCCGTCCAAGGAATAGAATGAAACAGCATCTCTGTACACCCATAATAAAATCTGCATGACTGTTTTGATAGCAGTAAGTCCCTAATCAAATAAAAGAGAGCTATCACCATTACATAGAAACATCCTGAGAGGCAGCGATAGAACAGATTTACCCTCTGTTCAACCCTCACAGATACACAGGAACATAATTTTACACAATATCAAGCTGGAGTGCAGACTGGCCAATATTAAGCTTAAAAAGATCTATGAGACCTGGAAGCACCTTCAAACATATGACAAAATTCGATACAGTTGTGGAATTTAACACAGTGAAGGAATCCTTCCCATATGAACGACACCGGGGGCCCCATACAAAAGCCAGTTATATAAAGTTGCTAAGGTCCCAGCCTAAACCACTCCCTTACACTGAGCCAGGATCTCCAAGACCTAGATGAGTAACAAAGCTGTTGTGACGATGCAAGTCTATTAAAAAAGGGAGGGGTTTACAACAGGGGATTCTTAAAATGCTTTTGAGAAGCTCATTAAGGATCTGAAATTCATAAATCTCTCGAGTCCACTGATAACAGAACTTCAGACAGGTATTACTGTCCCAAAGAGCCCTCCTGCCTCTTTTGACAACCCTCAAAGCAGAGGCTCCAACCACTCCCTATCCTGAACTGTCTCACCAATTAACATAACTGAGCTTAAATTTCAAGACGCTGCTCTGAATTAAATCAGCTTCACTGTTGCATTTACTTTTGGGGATGTTTCTCCAGCTCTGACAACCTCCAGCAAGGCAGCATCTTCCATCACTGCCTGCAATCCCCTCTCACAACCTGGGGTTAGAAGCCTTTCTTCCTAATATTCAGTCAAAACAATTTTTTTTCCTTGAAAATTATTCACCCTAATGTGTCATTGACTATTTTTGTAAAAGCCCTTCATCTATCTGACAGCTGTCCTGCAGCTTTCCCAAGGCGTGACAGCCCTTGGAAAGCGCATTCCACACATGAAACACCTTCTGCTGATGAGTACCCGGGTACTGCTCCTCCACGCGTGTCTAAGTGTGAATTCATGTGCACACGTGCAGCCTAGAGACTAAAGATAAAAGAAATCTTGTTTCATGAAGCACATCCTTGTGTTCAGACCAAGAACAATACTTCATTGTTGACATTCCAGGTAATTTGAAGAGCTCAAATACGAACAAGTCTAATGACAGAAGCCATGAGACTGGAGAAAGCAAAGCTTATTAAATGCTCGGTGCTGTCACTCAGAAGATGCCTCCACAAGACACACTAAAGCATTCCTGGGGAAACTTTTCTATTTGGCCAAGTGGATGATCTGTTGTAAATTCTTTTCTCCATAACACCTGTGATTTTTTTTAATTACAGGCTTATATTCAAATGCAACTGCATTATTCCACCAGCTGTCCTTCTAATAATAAAAGCAAATAAATAAAGGTGGATATTTCAGACTGTAGCATCTAGACTGTGGACTTGAAAAAGTTATTCATCTATCAAGAAATAAAAACTTTTCCCATTTAGAGCTATTTAGATTTTCTGAGAATGACAGTTATTGGTATTTCAATAAAGCTGCAAAAATAAAACAATATGAGGAATAATTTGTCTTGATGGATAGAAAGGACATTCACTGCGCATTTATCTGAATCTTGAGAGTATTTATATGACAATATATCTCCCAATGCCATAAACAAAACCCATTAGACATTAAAATAGAATTAAGTTTTCAGACCAATTTTTAACTTGCTAAACCCATTTATTTCATTCTCAGTTTCCTTCCTTTGCTCAGTCGCTAGTCCATAAAAGTCCGTTCTATCCTACCCTGTGATTCCTCTTAGTTTCCTTAATAGCATCTTCAGCTTTTTCAAACTCAAAATAAATTCTATGTATCGCTTCTCAGTTATCTATTACTTCTCTGACACCCTGGAGGAAATAAAATTTTCCTTTTGGGAGTGCTACAAGTTGTCCTTACATCATCACCCTCATCATAACTCTATAGTTATTTTTCAGCCAAATTTATTAAATACTTTGGTAAAGCCCATCGGTTTGTGACTCCTGAGCTCGATCCTATCTATTTTAAAGACAGAAAAAACATAATTTTCGCTCTAGTTGTCTGGATTTTAACAATAAGGTAATTCAGGAAACTCATTCCTTAGTTTCTGGTGAAGCCTTGAGAAAAAAAGTTGACCCCAATTCAGGGAATGCTCGTTAGTAACACCACCAGTTGTCTTTTGTGGTCGTAACCTACTGAATCCCTTGGTGTGCCAGCCTCACAGAGTATAGACAGCAGGACTGTATTATTCCTGGGAAGAAATGTGATTATGGCAAAATGATGTAAAATAGATTATCCGCATCTTTAATCAATATTTTCAATGTTAAACAATGCATATCAGCACTGAAACATTGTGCTTACTGCTTTATCCCTTGTGGAGTATAATTATACTTCATATACATGAAAGCAATTCTCTCTGTTTGCATCAGGCAATACACTTGTGTAATATTCAAAATAATAATAATGTGCACAACGATCCAGGCAGGATTAAAATGTTTTTAAGAACTCTGGATTAAATAACACATCCTTTTATGATTTGTAGCAGACTATCTGCATCCAGCATCCTGAAAAAAAATTAGGCTTTTGCTCTTTTTTAAATGTTCTTCCTGTAGCCATCAGAAAGCCCAGGTACAGAAAGCCCAGGAAAAAAGACAGCCCCTGTCTTTGCAGGATTTTGGTAACAGAGTTCTGTAATGACTAAGTGATCGGTTTTGACGTGCAATGCAAATCTAGAGATATAAATATCGTTTTCCTGCAAAGTTAATTGTGAATCATTAGAGAGACTGAAGTAAAAATCTCCTACCACTTTCCTTGCAGCTTTTCTGAGCAAATATGGAAAATATAAATCACTTTAGAGAACTGTTACAATGTAGCAGACATTCTATTTTTTTTTAATTATTATTATTTTAACTAGTCTAGTGCCTCTAAATCTTCCAATTTTGTTGTTGCATCTGCAAGTACTACAAGCTAAGAGATATAAATTACCTTAGCAGCTACAAAGACCTTCTGCTGAAGCACGTTAAAACTAACAGGTACATGAAGAGACGTACACTGAAAAACTGATACTTGCATTGAAAAATCCCTAATCAGTCACAACAAATCAAAACAGCAAGTAAAGCATCTCTCTCCAGAAAGTAGCATTTGTTCACCAAATTTAACTGCTTTCTAAGCTATGGCAGCTCCCTGAGCTGTGGGAGGAAATTACTGGCATTCTTGAAGTTACAGACATTCCAAATCCTTTGGGATTGTTTATTCCACGTCTTCTGGAATGCAGAAAGAGGTATCACTCCTCCTCAGCCATGCCACCCTGTGCTTGGCTGTTTAAGTTACACTTTGCTGTGGATGGAAGAGAGGGAATTGAGCGAAAGGACAAGGGGAAAAAAGAAAGGGGGAGAAAAGTCAAAGGTATTTAAACTTCCAGGAACACACTAAAGGCAAAACCAGTGAATTGACACATGTCTCTATATACACAGTGTGACATCGGTAACCTGTGACATTCTCAGCCACAAATATCAGAGAGGCTGAGGCTTAAGGAAGTTAAAGGATTAAAAGCAGGTAAATAATTAGTGAGTATATCCACAAGTACAGGAGAAGGGACCTCGGAGGAGCGCTACATGGCTAACCCAACACCGGCAGAGCCTGATCCCTTCCCAAAAGGGTACCGCTCCCTCTTGCTGGGTGTTTCTGCATGAAGGGGATGGTGTTACCAACAGGACCCTGCTGCCAGCACACGGAGCTGGAAGCTCAGAAACAAATCTGCTGTATAATGCTGGTATTTCTGGCAAAAGACACTGCTGCTTGCCTATATTTATGGCAAGACACCAGTACTTACCTATATTTACAGTCAAGCGTGGTATTTGCCTGGCAATGTCTGTCACCTTTACAGTCCGCACAGTAAAGCATGCTGGAGATGTTGAGCAAGACTGAAACATATCTTAACCCTGCTCTTCCAATGCCTCGTACTTCAGCAGCACCGTGTCCAGACTGCTCCAGAACCAGCTCCCACCTAAAACTCCGCGATGTCACGACTTTTAGAGCAGGGAAGATGCCACACAGCCAACGACCACATCTTGTGGAGGTGTTGCTCCACAGTTTGGACACCTTCCAAAAATTTGTCCTGGGGGGAGGCATCTCTCCATTACATGGACAGAGCACAGTACAGCGTGGCTTCCTTGGCACAGCACTCCCTGATGCTTCCGCAGCCACCCCTGCCCCACTGGGAAAGGCTTGTGTGGGGACTGGGAAAGGCAGAAAGTCTCTTTGCTGCTTCTCCTTCCAGCATTACAAATGTGCATCAAGACATAAAACACACCATTCCAAAAATATAACCTGTACCCCTTCTCAAGTGATGCAATTAACATAACTTGCTGTCTGATCTCCCATGTACCTAAAGCAATGTTACTCTATTAATGCTTCAGTAAGTACTTGTCACACTCCCAGGATAAAATATCATTTTAATAACCATCAGCAATAGGCATGATGTCTGCAAAAGCCACACGATGGGGAAAACAGTGCAGGATGAAAATGCTGCTGCACACTGCCCAAAGGGAACGACCTTCACCAAACCCACAGGAAGTCAAGGGAAAGGGATGGCTGACCCTGCCAGACGTCCCTGGGAAGGACCAGAGCAAAATGGCTTGGTTGGGTGTGATTAAACCCCCTGACAGAGCCTGGGAAGCTGCTGCCCCAATACCTGGCTCCCTTCTAAACAGGCCAAACCATTCAGCAACCTGCAAATCCCTTTGGGGAAGTACTGGGGATACAAGACTTTGACATGTGTGATTTTATTTAATGCTTGGCTCAAGTTATACTTGTCTCACTGGGCTCTGTTCCGCCACAAGATATTGCTCCTCAGTTTCATTTAAACAACTTTTTAAACTCCTTGTGGGCTTGTTTCCCTACTTTGCTTTTGCAATTCCTTTAATTTTAGCAGGACAGTTGCAAGATGATGGAAAATTGGGATCAAATTATGTTTCATTTACACTGAAATAAAAAAACTTAGGGTTTTTGGTTTTTTTTTTTTAGAATGCTGTTCTTTTGATCAGAAGAAAGAAATTTAATTCTTCTAGCACAGACCTACAGATTGCACCAAAAAACATCCTAGCATGAACAGAACGCAGATGAAGTGGCAGAACAAGCTGGGAGTTAACACGTGCTAATGATACAATTAAAAAGACATAGATAAGTCATTCTAAATTTCCTTAATTTCTCCATCAGCTTCACACACAGCACAAGGAGACAAGATTGTCCTTTCCTTTCCCACAGTCAGTTCACATTCACTAATATAAGAAATATTTTACCTTGATTTAAAGGGAAATTACCTGCCTCAAAAACTAGCTTCAGTGTGAGCTAAAAGGTGCTGTAGCTCCACCAAATTTAAGGTAACTTTCTACATTGTTTCTTATTTTTTAGTTGGTTTTTGTCCGCCTTGGTATGGTGGTCAAGTGCACTTTTATTTTAAAAAAGACACTCCTCCCCAACTATTAGCTGCCATGCTAAGCCCTGGGAATACAAAGTGGCCTGAAATAGGAAACAGGGATTTTTGACTGAAATTTCATTTTATCATGTTGTAACACCTACTTGTTCTCCAGAGTAAATTACCTGCAGAGATTGCGTTAAAGAATTTCTGGGCACTGTATTGAAGAATAATAATGGCAATTTCATAGTGATTTCACAGTATTAAGCATGCACTGCATAAGAAAACTATCACAGCAAAATCCAATTTGTTAATTTTCCAACACTGAATTTTATTTCTCTTTGGTTTGCAATTAGTTATTCCAAAAGTTTAATCAAAGTCTTGGTTTCTTCATCCTCTTTACATGTAGCACAGTCAGAATAAGATGTAACCACTAATTAAGTAAATTGGACTTGGCTTAGTACACAGGAAATTGCGGATAATTCAAAAACATTATCCGTTAGCAACTCGTATATTCATACATTACTTTGGGTTTTTTTTAGGAGGGATAATATTTAAATATGTGATTAGAAAATAAAGGTAACTTTTTTCAGGTCTATTAGAATGAAAAATTCTTTTACCAGCATGAAGAGAGGGCTGCATTAGGATTTTAAGGGATGTTGTTGTTCAAATAAGTGGAGATTGACCTTAGAGAGAGAAATGTAAGTGGGAAAGCATCACAAAATTGCAGCATGAAAGAGCAAGGCAGAATCTTCTCAAAAGAAGAAAAGCATCGTGGATATAGTGGCAATAGAAAGCAAAATACCTAAAGCAATAGGGAAATTAAAGACAGATTTGGGCCTATCAGACCCTAGAAGAGTGGATAGTAGGACTAAAAAGAGTATTTCAACTAGAAATGATGTAGAAAAGGCAATGTTTGTCTGGTTGCCAGTCTCACCGTTCTCTGCAAAGAACGAACCTGGTTCAGCAGCCAGCTAGCGATGCTCACAAGTGCTGCTCAGTCAATCCAAAACCTGTTCTGCATGTAGAGAAGAGAAAAACCGAGCTGTGAGTTGGAAAACATAGTCTCTGAGTGAGGTGTTCTGTCACATAAAGATGCCAAGGGTTTCCTGAACCACTGCCACTTTCTCAAGTGGAGGAACCCGGTATTCAGAAGGTAAATGTGGGACCTGGAAAGCTCTCCTGGAGTTGGATGCTGGAACATGTCCTACTAACTCAACAAGTCTAACACTTTGACCATGTTTTTTCCAGAAGGAAAGCAAAAAAGGAGGTGTGAAAGAAGGAAAGAAATTTCTTCAACTTTTAATCCTTTATTTTATAGTGTAGGTCAGCAGTTGGACCAGGCACTATGGAAATAGAGGGCTCAGATTCCAAAAATTCCCAACTACAGGAGTATAATTCCAGGTCCCTACAGACCTTGAAAATCACAGGGAAGTTATTCAGTTTTGGTAAATAAATGATAAATCATGCAGTTTTTCTTACCTGAACACTTCAGTTCCACTTTAACTCCTCTTATGGTATCAGGTCTTGGTATGGACTGGAAAAATATTGGATTGTGTTTCGTGGAATATTCACTCAGACACTGAGGAATTGCATCCTGTAGAGAAAAAACAGAAATATTTAATTAACACCTCCATAAAGAGAAGTGTTTTGTAAGCTGTTTTGCTGCAAGGTGGGCAAATGAGAAGGCTACTCTTGCATTTAGAGCTCCTAACTTTGATGTCTGTTTGCTCAATACGTATAAAACCAGACTGACCATTACAGAATTCTGCTGTTTCATTCCAATTCATCCAGTTTTTCTCTTTGATTTCTCTTCTTTCTTCAGCATATTGGTTTTTAGTTGAAAGAGCCTGAGTTACCATTTGGAGTTTCAATGCCGCATCTTTGACTGATGTGATAAAACAGCAAGTGCAGCAGACAACATCAAGAACTGTCTGTGGCAATGCTGATTTACTATTGCATTGCTTTGTTCTGAAAAGGATACTGAAATAATGAATCTGTGGCATACAAAGAAATCCCAGACTAGATTTTCAAAATATTAGTACTTGGTTTACAATACAGCTAATGAACTTTCATCTTCAAAGACATGAACATATAGGATGTCTTTCAATAGAGTTTATATCCAACGCCACTGTTGTCCTGAGTCTAAAAAATGATACAATATTGTGGCAGAACTTCATCCCATCTCCTCTCCTGGATAAATGATTTGCAAGGAACTGAGGAGTGCTATTTAAATTCCTGGATGAACAGCTGTAACAAACTATGAACTACATTTTTGGCATTCTGTGAAGTTATAAAAATAATGAAGTAATTAGCATGTCTCTTATCTATCTTACATGGTTATCTATTTTAATATCAGAAATGGAATTATCTTATTCCCCCTCAGAGCTTTAGGGTTACAAGGCTATATTTAAGCCTCTACACATCAAAGCTTCAACAGCACTACAACAGTGAATTGTCCTGACGCACAAAGTAACACTTCATGTCCACTTTACTCTTTCACCCCTTTATTCTAAGGGTACAATTAGTTAGTATAGCATTAGATACAGACTGAATACGTGAAAGATTAAGTGGGCAGAATAGATTTCATTAAGGGATTCTAACACAGTTGACAATCACATAAACAGGCAAGTTCAAGCACAACATTTTCACCGGCGCTGTGAGGACAAGGACAGAAAAACAGGATCTACAATTTTGGATTTGTTGCTTGTTGTACTTTTGGGTGCTGACATCTGATTTTCATGACTATTCTTCCATTTCACGTGGAAAACATGGGTAGAATTTAATTGACATGATTATCCTGAAAAATGAATGCTTGCTTAAAGGAGAAAGCTATTATTATAGAGCACTCGGTCAGCTGAATTCAGTGTGGGAGGATACTGAGTCCAGGCAGGAGCAAACACTGCAAGAAGGGAGGCAGAGTCCACCATGGATCATGCAAGATCGTATGTATCTGTCCTACAAACAGCAATAAAACAGGAAAATAAAAAGTAACACTGCCTTACCTCAGGTGGTGGTCAACAGAATGATACTGAGAGCTTTATTCTAGAAATATCCAATATGCTCTTCGCCTTGGAATTGCAAGCAATTAAAAATAACTACTGAAATGTCAGACCTTGTAGCAGGATGTAAAATCCAAATTTCACTCTGATGGTTTGAGGGTTATTTGCAGAGAAAGGTTAATTGTTGATGGGCAGAAGGACCCATATTGGTACTGACAGCGATACTGGCATATGCATACCTAATCTCTTGCAATTGGAGTCCATAAAAAATGAGGCAGATTCTTTATTAGCTAAAGGAGACCAGTCTTTTTTTCAAGTCTCCTTACATTGCTGTAAAACCCCTCTACCTAAATGTTTGCTAGCAATAGTTTGCACACACCGGTCCATGTTATTTCCACAGCATAAGGGCTGGTCACTGGAGCACAAGATGATTTGAGTTTTTCTAGTTCCTTCAGTTCATGCTCTACAGTAATGTGCTTTCATTTTAATAAAACAGTGTGTGTCCCTGAGCTATGATTAGTATGCGAATTTTCCAAGGTAAACTTTCCTATTTGAAGAGAATCACTTAATAGCTCTCTCTATTTTACTACAAGTTACCTTCAGTTTTTATACCACTGCTGTCTCCTTCACTGCATGACATAAGCAGTGGAAAAAACCCAAGCAAAAAGTATTTTCATAAAGAAAAGATTGCCAAGGGATATCAAACACACTTGGAGAGCCGTTACCTCCTAAATGTGGATACTCACCCCAGTGACTTTGGGATTCAAGAATTTACGTAGCCAAAATCTAGCTCTGCATGATCATTAAAAACCAATTTATAAACACTCAGAAAGCCTGAAAAGTTTCCTTTTCTGAAGTTTCAAAGTCATTGATGTTGAGTCAGTGCATCGCTGTAGAGATGGAGGTAGGAAACCAGCAAGTGGCATGGACAGCAAATGGGTAACGGAAACAAAACCCGTGTTGGAAGATGTGGGGAGCTCAGTCTCTGATGTTGAATGCACATGTGTTTGAGTTGTTGCATTTGTCTCCTGGTCTGTTGTTTTGGGGGTTGTAAATACCTGATGAAGCAGAGCTGACAAGCTCTTTCAGTAGGAGGCTGGGGTTGTTACCACTGCTAAGAATTGCAGCATTATCACTGCTGAGCCTTTGATCAACTTGTTGCCTAAACTTTGAGTGATTTGTCATTTCTTTCTAGCGTGGAAAAGATGGAGGGAATCTTGGCAAGAGTTAGCAGCTTGTCAAAACTGTGACTAATGAACAAAGGAGTCTGAAAAATGACTGAAAGAGGCTTTTTTCCCTGGCAGCTTTGCTCCAGGTCTGGTGATGGCAGTGGCTGTGAGTTGCGGACGTGTCGTTTTCTTCACTTCCTTCCTTTGCTGTGCAAAAAGCAATTTGGACAAACCCAGAGCAAGGCAACCAAGTCGGATACTCCAGTTTGGGAAGCATGACTAAATCATTTTAAGGGACCAGCACTGAAGACAATTCCACAGGCATTACATATTCACAAGTTCCAGGTGACCCGGTGAACATCTTGCCCAGCAAACCAAGAGAATGTATTTGGTTGGAAAGAGGAGAGGATTCCAGGACATGGCTGGGGAGGACCAAAAGATACAGTAGGGAGGTGCTCACATATGTGTGGAAGTACCCCCAGGTAAGTAGGAACGCAGCACTGTGCCTGAGAGATGCCACACTGCAAATGGCAATAGTCCTCAATGGGGACACAATGGCAGTAGGATGGTGTGCTACTTTTCCAGAGCTAAAAGGAAGTTTTCTTAGCATAAATGGCTGTAAATTGCTTTAGAATAACTCTATAAGAGCAGGAAATGGATATATGAATGCCTTCTATGGCAATATCTCAACTCCTTTAAGCAAAGATAGGCAAGAGGCTAAAGATTTGAACATGCAGCTGTGGCCAGATGAGTGATGTAAATGGATGGTTTGGATTTTGAGACTGTTGGTCCACCTGTGCCAGACAGACATGGTACAATGAGGATTGACTCAGACTGAAAAAACACCTCCAAGGAGACAGACTGCTTAGAGATGCAAAGTTCAGTACACAGAATGGCTTGAAGCAAGAATGAATGAATAAGCCCATTCACATAAAAACACAAAGACAGAAATAAAATTAGGCCAAGGCTAAAGAGCACTTCAGTTACACATCATCCCACGTACAGGTAATGGTGGAAAGTCTTCCTTGGAATAGTGAAAATCATTAAGGCAAATTTATGAAACTCTGACTTAAGAAGTATTGGTGAGCCAAGAAGCAGCAGCAAATAGTGTCTTGTAAATCACAGTTCTTAGCAAAATGACCTAAAGAACCTAGAGCAATGTGCTAACACACAAGAAAGGACTCTAGTAACTGCTGTTCTTTAGGACACCAAATTGCACAAAATAACTGGAAATCTATAATCATCAGTTCATTTTTTTTTTTTTAGAAAGAGTACCAGGAAAGCAGACTACATTAAATTATCTAATATTCACTTATGTATGTTCAAACTTTGCAGTTACACAGAGGAAAGAGACAAAAATTTGTATCCTTGAAAGAGGCAGTTTCAGCCTATTGATCTGCAAAGATTTGAGCAAAGGGCTGAACAAAAAGGTGCCAGGACTACAAGTCCGGATACCTAACTACCTGTGACATTTTATATCAAATCTGGATTATAAACCACACAAGATAAGGTCTTGTTTGGGATTTCATCTGGTTGTTTTCATTTAGCATTATAATTGCTTCTGCCCATTACTAATGAAGTCTCAACAACTTGCAAAATAAACAAGCCATATTAGAAAAGTACAACCAAACCTGAAAAAAAAGAAATGAGGTAGAGAGGCGGTTGGGAAGCAAAAGTAGTTAAAGAACATACATGACTGTGAGAAGAAATTTGAAATTAATCTGGAAACCATGGAAAACTGATAAGCAAGAGACATAGGGTTAAATCTGCAGCCAACTGCTTTCAAAAAACATTATAGCTAAAGCTATATCCTTGCCAAATCTCAGAAAACTCTGTGATGCATGGTAGAGATGTAGGGAATTCCAACAAAGGGATTTCTTCTAGGCAGAAAAAGTGGAAAAATTAACACTGATAAATTCACTGTGCAGTAGCTTACCTGTTCTTTTGCTAAAAGCCAAGTGATTTACTCTGTTCGTGGGATGATGAGTCACTTCCTGCTAAAAAACGAAGATGCCAGGCAGCAGCTGTTAAAGATAGGTATCATAAAATGAGGGGGGCCAAAATATGCTCCTTCTGGGGGTTTCAAACACGTCTTATTTACTATCATTGAGTTCTAATGCCTATTCAAAAACTAGCAAATATCTGGATTAGTATAAGAAATGCAATGTTTTGTCAGTATATAAAGGAGATAAAGAGAATGACAAAGTAATTATATAATTATCAGTCTGACAATGATTCCAGGCCAAGTAAGGGAATGACTGATGCAGAGCTCATTAAGCACAGAACTAAAAAAGTGTAATTAATGCCAATCAAACTCAAGTTTATAAAGATTAGATCATTGCCCGACTAACAAGGTGCCTCTTTGTAAGATTATAGGTTGATTAATGAAAGGTGAAAACATAAGAAACATTTATTTTAAGTCCTGGATGCTTCATTTAAAAAAGTAAAATTAGAAATGAACATGGTAAACAACAGAATGAGCTTGATTATCTCCCAAGACTAAACAATCAGTAAGGATGTGATTGTGCAGGGTGCACATCTTGAGAGGCTCTTTGTGGGTCACCACTACACACTGAGGCAAATTTGCACCAACACACTGTATGGAAGGGACAGGAAGGGAACACAGTTCCTGTGACTAAGCTGGTGAATGATAATTTATGAAGCCACTATAAATTGATCACTTACAATGTTTGCCCATATTCATTTGCTCTATTCCCCATCTCCTCTTCTCTTCCTAAGATCCCTATAGTTCATCTCCCACGCCTGTCCCAGTTTGAGTGATGAATCGACATGTTTATCAATCATGGTCACCTGAAAAAGCCTTCCAATCTGTTCATTTTTAAATTGTTCATCCTTCAGCATATAACACTGCATGCACTTCATCCTCTTAGGTGTTAAACAGTGCCTACTACTTATTTGTCAAATGTCATTCAGGAACTTCTCTGTGATATTGCCGCCCTCCTCTTTTTACAGTACATTCCATTTTTTCAGCCAATTCCATTAGCATCCTCCCATTTTTCTCCAGAGAACTAGAGAAAACATCAAATAAGATCAGTTCTGAGATTGATTCTTCAGAAACTCCCTATTTGAGTCTCAGAGTTCCTCACGGTGCAAATCAAAACAAACTTAAAAGCCTACCAGAAACTACGTGGTGAACAAGATTGAAAATTTATTATTCAGGCCCAGCAGAAAGAGGTAAGGCTCAGGTTTTGGGCACTGCAGAGAAAAAATACACTTAAAACTAGAGATATTTTTTAAACAGTGACTAGAAATAACCATGATGTTTTAAGTGATTATTTTTAAAGCTGAAAATGTTCTAATCCAGGCAGTGTTTTCTAATAACTATGAGTTAACTTGAATCAGGAAATTAAGCCACAGCTGCTGGATTAAATGGCAACAATAATTTTTTCATGATTTGTGATCTATTCCATGTCTCAACTTGATTGAAGACAGAGGCAGGATTCCCGATGGACTGTGAATATACCTACCCTCCTCACATATACAGACTTTAGACGTGTACAAGCTCCTTAGCATTCCTATCTTTCTTATGCCTCTAGCTCTTCTATTAAGTTACCTGCAGCTCAGGATGGATTTTCAGTTTTACATCATTTGCCCTCTTTTGATGCTATGTTAAGTGATCTAATGATGTTAATCACACATTGCTCCACACTTCTGGTGTTTTGGACCATTCTATGCAGACACGGCACCAGTCCTCTCATTTTATATATTTTTAATTTGCTTTATCCTGCTGTAAGGTTTTGTTAGATAAAATCTGTGTAGAACCTGGCAAATAATTTACAGGAATTTTTTCAGAAAGGTTATGACTTAATTTCAGTTAGAACTGTATGAAAGCACCACATTTAATAATTAGACCTTAGGATTTCTGCAGTACACCTAAGCAGTCAGTAGAATCAGTTACATCCATCAATCATAACCTGAAGAAGTGTGAAATTGTAAGTAATGTCTCACATCCATCACCATTTCACTACGCTTGCTGTTTCACAATACAGAATAATATATTTTGAGAATTAATGGTTTGTTCCAGACAAGAAATATCATTAGCATACTTAGCTACTGGGTGCTATTGATGTATCAGAGTCAGTGTGTTTTCCCAAAGCAGGAGCCACGCTGTGACATATAATATGAAGCAGAGACATTCCACAGGAAAACGGTTCCACTACTGAGAAGCTTGGCTTAAGTAAGCTTTTGGCAGCTCTACACCACGTTTGCTTCTAAAATGCCAAAAGCTTACCCAAGACTGAGCCAGGTATTAAAGATATCTTGCAGGAAGCAAAGAGCCAATTGCCAGAAACAAATGATACACACGTTTTTTATGAAGAAATTCTTGTGATACTTCAAGTTATTTTTTTTCCTGAACTTTAAAATAGGATTAAAAAGGTCATGTGTACAGGTAGGCAATCCAGAGCAGTGATGACTGCAGTAGAAGACAGAATCCTTCTCACTTTCTCTTTATTATGAAATAAAAATGGAGCTATGAATCACCACAACATAGACAAATCATCCAAGGCATCTTAAAACAGCCGCTTGACTGACTGCTGTAATATCACCTGTCATTCAATAAAAAGAACTGCAGCACTTGCTTACAAGTTGATAGAAAATTTACCAAAGCCAAATGGAAACCCTTGGCTTCATTAAAATAATGGGGTTTTACAAGTTCCTCAATTAAAGTACCTGAAGTCCCTTTAGAGCAGATGCAGTGACCCTTGTGAAAGCCAGGTAGGTACTGGCATGACAGCCAAGATGAAGACAAAGAGACAGAGGTCGTGGCAAAAATGACCATGACTGCATCAGGGATGGAGCTGCAAATCAGACAACATCTGCAACGGTCCTGGGTCACCTGAGAAACACTTTGTTCACAGCTGCTGCCAAGCTTAAAAAGTTTAGGTTGGAAACAGAATGGAAAAGTAGAGATTTATTGATACTGCCTGTTTCCCAGCTTTCCCAGTTCATAAAGCCAGATAAAACACAGATAAAAATTTGGAGGCCTTCTCTGAATTTCAGAGCATTACCACTGCCGCAGCAGAAACAGTGTCATGTATAAAGCTCTGCCCAGAAATGAGTTCCACCCTTTGAAAAACCACAAACTGTAAGAAGAGCCATGACAGTCCCATGTAAGCATATTCACCTTTTCCCCCTGACCAACATCCTCATTTCTATCTGTGAAACAAATACAGCTTCTACCAGAGGAGAATACTCTGTGGGAAGTTTACTTCACATCAGTAACCTTCTCCCTCATTTCAGAAATTCCACTATGAAGGCAAAAAGAAATCCACAAAGATAGCTTTTGTTATTTAATTTGTTGGAGTTATTTCCTGTTAAGATGCTGATTCACACCTCTCAAAGAAATTACACTTGGGTATCAAGATCTCACCACCAACATTACGTCTCTGTGTACCAGTTTCTGGAGTTCTGTGATGGTGGAAGACTGAATTTCCACTACAACATTAAGAAATACATTTTCTCCTGTTCACTTAGGTAGGTACTGTTTGGCAGAACCAGCAGGTGAGGGCAGAAATGGGGAGGACCAATGCCCGCTGAAGTCAAATGAGATTTTGTCTGTTTATAGATGTAGGATGAGATGCTTTGATGATTTCAGGGTTGCAAGGAATGCTTAGCCAAGAAATCTGCAGCTGTCTCCTAGTTTATAACTTAATCAAATATAAAAGATAAAAATACAATATAGCACACGTGCTTTTTGTAGTCAGAAAGGCTTCTGGCATGTATTTTGGCTGAAGATACTACACATAGCTCTTCTGTTGATTCCATGACTGTTCCGCAAATTCAGCTATAATATTTTCTCTGAGCCTAACGAAAGTTAGCCAACACTTCTAGTGTCTTACTTTCCTCTCTTTCCCTATTTGCCATCATAGGCTTATTCTATATGTCCCAGTCTTCTCCCACAATGCATACCAGAGCCTTTGTAGTAAGATTGTACACAAATACAAGGCTCTAATAGGGAAGACAGATTTATAGACCCTAAGTTGTAAATACTGCAATAATTTCCCGATGTAAGAGCCATAAGAACATTGAGAAATTGGATAAGATTCAATTAAAATTTTAAAAAGAGAATTCTTGAACAATTATTTTAAGAAAAAAACAAGTTAACAAAAAAAAAGCAGCAAAGGAACCCATGAATACCTATTTTTAAGGAAATATTTCCTTCCCCTAAATAAGGTATAAAATGTGCAAGAAAAACACCCTTTGCCGGCAGTTTCAAAAAAGAGGTCACTAATATTTTTAAAAATTAATTTTGGTACAGGGTTACACCCAACATGACCTAAACCTAAGACCTATGAAGAGTTTGCTATCTGTTTCCCATTGCATCACGCACAGAGTGTAACTTCCACAAGCCTCTGGGGTTTTCTTTTCGCAGATGATGCACAAAGTATGAAAATTGAAAAAAAAACCAAACCACAACCCCACCCCACCCCCTTTCTGGATTAGCTTGTCAACAATTACTTTGATTTATGCTCATTTTCAAGGGTAAGTTGTGCTTATAATACATCCGTTACGATATTTGCCGTGAACTATTTATTAATATTTTGCTGACTAAGAAAGCTTTTGACAGAGCTATCATGTAAATCCCAGCTGAAGACATCGTTTTGAAATAGCTATGGAAACTGAAGACCATAAATCATTTGTAGCAAAAGGAACTTTACATCCTTCTAATCTCTAAATAAGCTTCTGACTGCAGATGTGTCCACAAGCCCTTCTTTGGAGAAGGCCAAATGCACTTGTGGGACCAGAGCACACTTTTCCCCAAGCCACAGAAGGTATCATAGTTATCAGGGTGTGTTTGCGGTGATGCCGACCTACCTCTGGCTGCCTGAGCATCCCTATCACTCCCAAACATCACTGAGAGGAGCTGAGCACTCCAGTTCTTTGTGCATGAGGCTTCCTGTGCCTCCCCCCATGGTGCCTGGGATGCTTTCAGGTCTCTGAAGAAAGCTCTCAAGGGCTTCTTTTCTATTTTCTCAAAAAAAAATTTCAAACTAAGGCATCCATTACCTCCTTGTAATTAAAAAAACCCAAAACTAACCACTTTTAAAGTTTGTTTTTGTTTTTTTTTTTTCTTTTGGAAAGATACGCTTGCTTTGTGGTCCCTTTCAGGCCAGAAGAGTATCCTTTATCAGCTCTCCTGCCCATCATTTTCCTCCCTTCCTGAACTCATGGTTCCACTACTGGAGCAGTTTCAAAGGCGAGACCCCCCTCCATGGGGGTTCACCCAGGCTGAGCAGGGACCTCCAACTCAGCATCCACTTTCCCTTCCAGTGCTTCAGAGGTGTGCCCATTCCCCACCCCAATAAAACAGGGGGGCACCTTCAGTGGCACCCACGGGTGCCTGATTGGTCTCCAAGCCCAATAAAACAGGCATCACCCATCCTTGTGAAATCACCTTCCCCATCCTGTTGAAAACACAATAAACCCAAAACCTCCATAATTTACATTTTAATTGTGGTTTCCTGACATTTTCAGGCAAAACCAGGCCCCCAGCACTAGCCAGAGAAAACAGATCCTTGTTTACACAGTGTCTGCTGGTTTATTCCTTTTGTTCTTTGCCTGCATGTTTTTTCTCTCATCGTGGCTGTAGCTGTTTGAGTGTGCTAGCGCTGGGCAGAACCACTGTGTCTGAAAGTTCCAGTTCTCTGGGAGTTCAGCCAATTTTTTTCCCTCCCTCCTTCCTATTTCTTTATTCCTTGCAACCATTTGCCTTTGCAATAGAAAGAATTCTCAGCATGAAGGGCACGGTTGTTGATATGTTTCTAGTTTTGTAATTACAGTAGAAACATGAACCAACTTTGGTTTTCAGGGTGACTGCATTGCCCTGAACACTTAATGCCTCCGACAGGGGCTGGTTTTAATAGCTGAGACCTCGCAGAGCCACTTCTCTTTTGTGAAGAAAGAATTTATAATATCTCACCCACAATCAGACCGAGTTCATGGCTGAGAACTGCTGTCTTTGTGTGTCAGCTCCACTTGTGTCAGTCAAAACCTATTAGACTCACCTGTCACTTAGCATGTGATCTAATTCAGCTCCTGTAATTCCCATGCAGCCGGTTTCATCACTGGCACAAGCTTTCAGTGGCAGATAATGATATTCCAAGACATTTAATTTCAACCCTTATAAAACTGCTTAACTGAATGTATCGCGCTCGGCTCTCCGGATATCTAGATGAGCAGTCGTTTGAAACTCAGAAGAATCAGTCACCCAACCTGAGATAATCCACGATGCCTCAGCACCCAGGGGGGCCATAAGAAGTGGGTGCTGGCTGCTGGTGGTCCCCCACACACCCTGCATGCCACCTGAAGACTAAATCCTGTTCCTGCGCTGCAGAGGGGAGCGCTGGAAGAAGGCCACGCCAGGTGGGACATTTACTAACACACGGAGGCTCTCATGGAGCAATGATGCTGATGCGTGCGCTGGATGGGAAGGGCAGGAGAGGATGGATCCTTCCCCCCCAAAAAAATAAAATCACTGTTTACATATTTACACATTTTGTTACAAGCTCTCCATTTCTCAGCCTTGGCATGGGCTGCTGCTTGATTGATGAGGCTCAGGAGGCTGCTACAACTGTTCAGGGAGCAAGCTATGTCTTCATTTATACTTTAATAGCTTAAACACCAAGGTCCTTATGCACATTTGGGGTTGGCTGGTTGTTTTTTCAAACCCACCACCACCTCAGTGACAGCCACCAAAACAATTTAATCAACAGCAGAAGGAACTGGGCAAGTTTTAGGCAGCAGTATATATAGATTCACACACACACACCTATCACTCACACGGTAAGGCTTGCATGGAACAAGATATCCTACACTGGGAGTGTCCAACAGCCAGTGCCCAAGTTTGGGAGCATGACTAAATAATTCCTTTAATTACAAATACTCATTCAGATATATATACACACACACACATATATAAAAATATCCATTTATATATATCCATTCACTTACCCATATACACTGTCAAAGATTTCTTCTCATTTTAGAATGGCACTAATTAGTATTTAGAACTAGATTCTTTCCACCTTTACTGTTGGCCTTAAAATTGATCAAGGGGGGCCACAAAAATCTGAATTTTATTTTGAAGTAAAAAAGCTCTTAGAAGCTAGTATACAAAAGCTATAAAAATCCCTAATTAAAACCCCAGAGACCCTAGAAATCTCTAAAAAGCACTTATCTTCTCAGAAGGTATATCTTTGTTCCCGGTGTATCTGTGCTCATAAACTGAAAATAGGTGAACACACTTTCAGCTGTATAAATTATTGTCTAATATCCTATGCAACACGTACAGATACATCTTGTTACAATAGGTTTGGGGTGGTTTTTCCCCCCAAATGTAAGAAACATTTTGTGGGTTTCAAAAGAGAAATTTTAAATGTTATCTTATTTACAAGCATATTTCCTGGATGAAAGGTGTTTAGTGGTAGCAAAATATATCAATATTTTTTCCATCTGTTTACTACACTTTTTATAAAACCAAATTAGTTGCAGACACAATAAAGTTAGAAGTAGGGAAAGGAAAGAAAAACAAAACAACCCTGCTTTAAACAAAGGAAAAAATGACAGGCTCCTATTTTCTGTAGAGATGCTAATCTCCCTTTACATCACAAGGACTTTTGAACTACATTTCTATGGATACTGGTGGGAAGTCAGTTTATTTCTCCTGTGTGCTAAAGGGAATAATTTATCTTCCAGAAGAAAATAAAAAGGAGTGCATATGCAAATATCTTTTCCAAATAAAAACATTCTATTAAAATTCACATTTGTGAAGAAGGTAAATGTTGCGTAGCACGCAGTCAACAGCATTTGTATAAGCAAAATGTAGAATAACATGTTCCAAATGATCATTACATTAATTCCATTTTGCTTTTGCTAGGATGGTGGCACAGTGAAATTAGGTATTTTTCTGAAATATGTGTATTTTACCATTATTTCATCTACTGGCACTTCAGGCTTCACCAGTTTCACCATCTGTTTGTTTCTCTAGGATCTTAGACACACGGTTTAATGAATTTATTTATGCAAAATCCCGCTAGTTTCCCTTTCACTAGTTTCTTTCAAAGGTCGCAGATGTTAGCTTAAATAGAAAGTAAAACATAATCTTATTCAGCCAGTTTTTTGTATCACTTTGACTTGTTAATGTAGGAATGCTCCTTGGTAACCCATCTTCATCCTTGTATGTTTTCAAGATTCAACAAGGGTACAGCTGGTCTGGTCTAGTGGTGGTTGAAGGATGGGGTGGTGGACTCAGATGTCCCCTTCAATAAGCACTTCCATAATCTGTCAGAATTTAGATAATTGAATAGTGATTACCACTAAAAATGGAAAACCTTGAAATTCTAGACTTTATACTATAAAGGCTAGAATGACATTTTTTTAGATACAGGATTAAAATGAAGACCTTGTCCTTGTCACAATTCTGGGAATTCTGAGAGGGTTTTTTAAGTTAGATTTCACTGACAGCATCTTAAAGCTCATATCCATGAAGAAGCACCTGGCATGGGGTGTCCCACTCCTAAACTGGGAAGCCGTGCTGCACACAAGTTGTTCTGCAGATGGGTGTAGGAGTTTTGGATTGCAGCAAATTATTTTGTTTGGACTAGAAGACCGATGGTGACACAGCACTGACTCCTTAATTCACTTTCCTAACTGCAGACTGGCTACAATTATATTTCTGGACTCGAAAATAAAAAAGGTGAAGTTAAGATACATGTTGACTATGTAATATTATTTCAGCATTCCCCTTGATAATATCTACTGGAACTGTTTGTTCAGAGAGAAGCCATAATAAATATAGAGAAGCAGTTCTGAGGTGAATATGCAATTGCTGACATTCGTGACTCAGAATTTGAAATACTGTTATAGGTGTGTTCTGGTGCCCTTATGGTATTTACTGTAGCTATATCTAAGACCTATACACAGGACTTCATAAAGGGTACTTGATAGCAACGCCTGGAAGGAATCAAAGATGGTGACATTTAGGAGTCGAGGTTGGTTTGTATTGTCCAATTCACTGCTAACCAAAAGGCAATCCTTTTTGCAAATTAGGATGGGTACAAACAGGAGCTGAAGTTCCCAATAGATCAGTCAAAATGAATTCAAAAGTCCAGAGAGCTAGAAAAGTCGTACTGAAACCAGAAGACAAACTTGATTGAATACCATTAATACTTGATTAATACTTAATAAAAACATGATTAGATACCAAATCCATCCAGTCCTTCATGTGTAATAATATATGCAAGAAATTTTCATAGTTCTATACAATATTTAACTTTTTTAACTGGACTCATTCTGTAAGTTTTTCATATAACACTGAAAATAAAATTTTAATCAATAAATAATATGAAAGGTCATGTTAAACTCCTGTATCCAGCTGGATAAAGGCACTCTTAGTAATATACCTTTGGTAAATTCTTGCTTTTTCCACCACAGAAAACTCTAACATTTACATCAGTCAAGACATGAGACAGCTACAAGGATTATTAAGGGCTTTCCTTCAGCCTCATTTATGAATTGCTACTGAACTTGCTGTGATTTTACATGAAATTTAAAATAAGAGAGCTGTGCACTTTGTAAGTTGCTCAAATTCCAATTTTACACTTGTCTTAATCACTGCAAATCAGTTCATCTCATGTACGAACTGCCATCTGCTCAGCCATTTATCAAATTTCCAAACATAAACTCAGTTTGGTACTTATGTACAGACACAGAGTGCCATGTGTCTGAGAGGCTCACATGCAACTCCACTGGTACACATTCCTTTTCCAGATAAACCGAGCTGCTGGGACATCTCTGGGATCAGAAACAACAGTGACACACTCATAGTGGCATCACAAGCAACAAGGACAAAAAACCGTCACAGTGTTGTCATATCACATGTGACATGACAGTCCCCAGAAACCACCTCGATTCTAATTAATACAACTTTTTTTCCCCTATTGCTGATTTTCCCTGCAATCCAAGGCCAGGGATTGAAATGACTGGTATTTAAATCCATACAACACTACCTCTTCTCCAAGTGTCAAAAATCCCTGCTGAAATGGATGAGCCAATGGATTTGAAAATCAAACCAGATGTTCAGGGCATAAGAAAGTATATCAGGTAACCATACAAGGCACTCATTTACACTAATATGTCCAAAACAAGTAATTTTATAAATGGTTCATTTCTAAAAAAAAAGGAAATTTCCATGAGAGCTACTGAATCATAGAATCACAGAAAGGTTTGGATTGGAAGGGACCTTAAGGACCATCAAGTCCCAACCCCCTGCTGTGGGCAGAGACACCTCTTACTAGACCAGGATGCCCAAGGCCCCATCCAACCTGGCCTTGAACACCTCGAGGGAGGGAGCAGCCACCACCTCCCTGGGAAAACTGTTCCAGTGTCTCACTACCACCCTTGTATTGAAAAATTTCTTCTTAATATCCAACCTAAATCTACCCCCTTCCAATCTAAAACCATTCCCCCTCATTATCCCCCTCCAGGCCCTTCTAAAACGTCCCTCCCCAGCTTTCTTGTAGGCCCCTTCAGGTACTTCAAGTACTGGAAGGTGGTATAAGATCTCCCCAGAGACTTCTCTTCACCAGGCTGAACAACCCCAACTCTCTCAGCCTGTCTTCGCAGGAGAGTTCTCTTTACTGCATCACTTTCAAAATGGTGAGAAGTCACAGTCCTATTCATCAGAAATTCTTAAAATATGCCCTCTTAAAAAAATAATGAGGACTGCATTACTGTTAAAACAAACTTGTTTAAACGCATTTCTGAAGCAGAGTCAAAAAAAAAAGGAAAGTTACAGGCTATTTTATCTTCTGTGTCTGCAGTTACTAGATCTTGAGATGTGTCAGTCATCTTTTCATAACATCTGAAGTGTCGTCTTTGAGTATAAATCCACTTACCTTTTCCAGGTGAGTTTCTGGTTTAAGAGTCGAAATCTTTTGCTTCCATTGTAAAATTCTGTAACAATTAAATAGAAAACTTAATTTTGGTACTCCATTCATTTTAAGCATATTTAGATAACCCCAATTAGGCATTTGAGTATAATTAAGAAGGGAAACTAAGTTGTGGGTTTGTGTTTGGTTGTTTGGGTTTTTTTTTAATCAAGAGTCTGCATAAAGTCATAGGTTCATGTATTTTTGGTCTGTATTTTAATTTTGTAAAATAATTTTACCACGATCAGACTTGCTGATGGAATGAAATCAGTGCTATCCAGTTACCCTTGTGAGGACATACATCTCTGCCACCATGCTAATTCAGTTTCCCAAAATAATACAATGATTAAACTTGCACACCTTTTTTTCCCCCCAATCCACACTCTTTGCATTTTAATACCAAATTAAAATGATTGACTAAAATGGGATACCAGCTAAAAATGACCAATTTATCCATATGCTAACATTTATCAGTGTCACGCTCATCTCAACTCCTCTTATTGTTGGGCCAACTCAGTTTACAGTACATTTGCCACCCAAGCTCTGCAGAAATATGCTATTTTCAGAGGTTTTAAAATACTGGAAGTGTGAGGACAGAAATACAGTGATGATTATAAACGCATTAGCTGGAATGGAAGTGTATTGGCTTAGCAATTCAAGTAATTTTACCTTAAAGAAGGCAAAAAGCTAAAAATACAGATGACCAGCCTCTCCAAACAGCTGCTACAGGGTACTGTTCTCTCCAGTTTGCCCCAAACACCAGTAATTATCTACAAAATTCAGAAATCCACAAAGACTTTCACTGGAATTGTACAACCAAACTTTTAAGATTTGCTCTTCAAGCTGGAAAACCACTGTGCTGAAGGATTATTTCTGTTAAGCCAGAAAATATAGCAAAATTAAGCTTTTAAACAAAAGGGAGATGGCAGAAGGCAGGTGGTTAAAAAAACCCCAAACCACAAAATACTTGCTGCAGTGTGGGTCAGTCTGATAACCCCAGAAACATTATTTGTACCAGTGCTTTTGTGCTCCTGCGGTGCTGGGTATGTGTGAGGCATGATATTTCTGCTTTAATTATTCTGCTTTAATTATTCTACTGAAATACTAAAGCCCTCGCAGTTGTAGAGAACATTATGAATCCCTGTAAATGGGGTTTATTCTACACAAACCCATAAAAAACCGAATAAAGGTATAATTTTTTTTAAAGCAGCAAGCTCATAATGTTGTGACTTAAATTTGTGAGGGTTCTATTTTGTGATGAATTGATGTTTTGACTCAAAAACCTTTAGAGAAGGTGTTTGGTCAGGTTACCTGAAGTGGACAACTGGAACCAGTTTATGTTTCAGAACATATTTCAGAATGTATTTTCCAGACTGTAAATTCAGTAGATCTACTTGAGTTTTTTCATTTAGCAATGAGTAATTATAGTGTACACATGTGAACTACATGTACGTGACAGGTAAAGAGAAAGGAAATCCTGCTTAGTTATCCTAAAAGGCTTTAGAAAGATAATTGATGCTACATCACACATGGAAGGGGGTTAATGGGCATAATGAATTTAATTGGTAAAAATTCAAATTACAAACATTCTCATAGCTTAAGAAAAAAAAGATATAAATCTGTCCAGGTGATTTTCTGTCCAGTACTAAACTGAAGCCAGAGATTCTCTCTCACAGGAACCCCATTAATACCCTGCTGAAACAAATCTGAATTTAATTCAAACTCGGTGGGTAACAATGCTGTCTGCTTTCCTCTTTACTGCTATGCTATAAAAACCCAGGAATTAGATTTAGGACTAGCCACCTGCTTTCACAACAGACTGCCAAAACCTGAAAGTATTCTCTTTACTTTTTTATTATCCTTTTTTAGGCTTATTATTGTTGCAGGTATAATTTCATGAAAGTTTGTTGCTCTGTTGATAGGCAAAGAAGTTTTAGGCAAAATTCTACTTGTATTTTTTCTTCAACCCCATGATAATTCTGGATTTTCTCCCCCAAAAAGTCACTTTTCTATTTGTCAGTCCCATATTATTCAGCCATTGAAGACAAAAGGTACAAAAAATGAACAATGATGCTCTAAATTTTCAGTCCGTTGAGCGTGAAGCAATGCAACCAGATTTGGAAAGAAATTAGAGAGGGCATCTACATTAGCTCCTACTTATTCCCTGGGTTCCTCTGCCACAGTTAGTGCTGTCTCACCGAAACCCTCATGCTCCCTGCTCCTGTCTGCTTGAGCCGTTATCACTTTCTAATCACACCACCCTTAAGTCAGATCCAGAGAAGCAGGTGAAATTCATTCCAGTTGTGCTGAGGGTAGCTTTTGTTGGGAGAGGAAAAAAAAACCCCAAGAACAAAATCAAAAGGCCAGATAAAAGCACTGTAATTAGCCAAAATAGAAAAATTTCAGCATGAAAGCAAGCTGCTAGATGAAAACTGAAATCCAACACCCGAAATAATGGAGCTTTAGTACTGTTACCACCACCAAATTGAATTTTCTATGGAAACTTCTGTAAGTATGGAACTCTCCTGATTACTATTGCAAATAATAATAGTGTGTGTGAGAAGGAAATTTGATGATATTGAGATTAGAGACCTATTCTAACATTTCAAATGTAATGATGGAGATCACTGATACGTCTTGTAGGCTGAAAGCCTTTAACCACGCTGCAGTTCAGTGCTCTAAAGCACAATCCTTAAAGCAGGTGCCAAGACTTCTGGCGACTTGCTTTCTGCAGTGCTATAAAATGGCTAGGCAGAAAACCCACAGAAGAAAACGCTGAAGCTTTTCAGAATAAGCCAAAGCTAAACTAACAGCAAACTGAAGCACCATCAGAAGGGTGACATCTGAAAACAAGGAATGTATTTTCAAGCATCAAAGGGGTGTTAGCCCAGGAATAGGAAAGACAGAAGTTTTAAAAACGAGCTATGCTTCATTTAGCAGAATAACAGTGAGTAAACCTTGCCTTAACCTCTAATTCCCAGCCCCATTCAATTACAGCTTTGTTCCAGAAAAAAACGAGTAAAAGACCCGAAGCAAAGAGTGACGCAAACACTACTAAACAGGCATGAAAAGAGTCTAAGTAAGAGTCTTACGAAATGAAGCCCTGAATTTGATTTTAGGGATTAAAACCCTCCTTCTCAAAACCAAAACAAAGCAGTAGCAACCCAGCCAAGCTCCATTTGGTTATTCCAGAAATCCTTCTGCTCAACAGGGCTGTTCGTTGTCTTTGGCTGGCCCTGCTTCCTCAGACCTGTTAATCCCCAAGTAGCTCAAACATCCATCTCAGCCTGGGCATTTACGCAAACCCTCTGGCCATGGAAAAGCATCCCCCAGATGCTCACCTCTCTTAGCAGCCAGACCCTGAGGCTAGGAGTCTCACAGACATAAAGGAGGTAAAAACACAAGTACCACTTTCTCCTACCTTGTTTTTTAGAAATTGAAGCTCAGATTGTCAATAACTTTTTCCTCAGAGTCAACAGAATGAGTAATGAATTTACAAATAAATCAAGCTGTTTCCAGTGAATCCCCAGAATCCACACACATATGAAGAGCAGCTCAGCAGGCTCTCATTTCAGGAAACATTTTATTACCTTATTATTTCAGGAAGATATGGTGATAGGAACAGCAAAGCCAGCACTAACTTTCCAATCTAACAGCACAGTTTTCTCTACTCCTTCACCTCAAATCTAAAGTATTTTGGTTACTTTCATTAGAGTATCTGAAGGCTTCCTGAACAACCTTTTGTAGGGGAGATTAAGTTAGTTTTCTATTCAAGGGTCGCAGATAACCATTGCCACTTGTTCAGTGACAGATTTCCTCTCTCCCCCTCCCTTTAAATGAACAGCCTGTACTACAGTAAGGCTGTTAAGTATCAGCTGCAAACCAGCAAACAAATGGTTTGGCTTGGCTATGAAACTCTTTCTCCTCAAATCAAAAGCTGTGGTTCTATCATGGCTACTTCCACCGTGACTTCTATTGAAATAAAATTTGGCTTAGAATTGCAAGCAAGGCCTACTTGTAGGCAGAATTCATGCAAACAAAGCTGAAATTATAATTGAAAGAGATTTTTTGAGTAAATAGTGTATTTGTGCTAGTCAGTACCCCTCCACGGATCCAGTTCTGTTGGTCAAAAGGAAGGATTTTTTCCTGAACACTTAGAGTACTCTGCATGCAAACACTCACATAGGCACGTGCACAGAGAATCCCTCACCAGGAATTGTTTCTCTTTATTACAGACTACCCAGAGTCAATATTTGATTCAAAAAATGCCCCTCACTAAAGCACAGGTGGCTTCTATGGACCCTCCAGCCCATCTGCTGAGAAGGGCTGCAGAGGAGCTGCAGTGGAATTCAAGGACCTGGGCAGTTTGCAGTAACCAGGAATGTACAACCCCAATACATACTCCCACACTGAATGACCAACACCAATCAAAGTGGACACTATGACATATGTGCTTCAGATTCCTTAATTCACATGAACACATCGCTTTGGTTCACCTATTTACAAAGTTCTGTATTTTTCAAGAATTGGGATAAAAGAACATCTGCTCAACACAGTCGCCCAGTATCCACCATTCTGGTTCTGACTCTTCTGGGTTTGAGCTTATCAGTTCAGAGGAACACGATAAAGTAAAATACACCACCAAAAGCACAGTTGTTGCCTTCTTTGCATCACATTTCTGTGATGGAGAATTTACATCAGTGTTTCCTATCATCAGCAAGGTGCCAGCAACCTCAGGAAAAATGAAAAAGGAAATAAAAATAAAATGCAGCTGCCAAAATGGAATCACTGCCTGAATCTGGCCTTGTATTGGTTTCAGTGTGTTTCCCTTTATGCTTACAATGATTCATAGTGCTGGAGGAATATACTGCTGCCAAAAGCTGCTGGCTGCTAAATAGTTTGAGTATTTTCTCATCTTGTTCCTGGTCTATATTTTAAAACAAGTTTACTACTGCTTTTTGTTTTTAACTTGCATTTAAAGACAGCAGGAGAAGAGGAGAGAGTTTCGTTCCTTACAGACAAAATCCAGAATAAACCATGAATCTCTGTGCAATAAAGCTGGAGAAATCCTGATGAGGGAAAGAACTGACAATGCAGAGTGATGCAGGAGGTCAATATCACAGCAGTGTCCCTCTCCTCACACACTGAAGGAAATGGGTATTTTCATGCTGGGCTTACACTTAAGGAAGGTTGGTGGCCCTGCCTGTGGCAGGGGAGTTGGAATTCTATGATCCTTGGGGTCCCTTCCAACCCATGCCATTCTATGATTCTATGACAAAGAGATCCAGCCCTCCTTTTTTCTCCATGCAGAACACTGCGCTCTGCTTACAGGGATGTCTTATCCATACAAAGAACTGTGCATTCCTCCTCTCAGTACTTTGAAAACATACTCTATCGTTAGAAAGTTATGAAAATAAGCAACGTGAATAAGTACTTATTTACCTGAAAATGAGAAGCTGTACTTCTGCAGCCACCAGCCACAACCACAGGGTGAAGGATGCTGTGAGAGTTTCTGAAGAAGGAGTTGTTGCAAGAACAAAGAAATACATCACTCCGAATCACTCAATATAGAGTGATTCCCTGTGAAGTTGTTTCCATCTAATTGCAGGATAGTCAAGATTTCCTGTTTGTAGAAAACAGGATTCATACTCTGGGCTTACAGGATTCTGCATCCAGAACTGCTTTATGAGAGATGCCAAGGCAGAACTCCAGAAAGGCCTCCCGCTGAGTTTCGGTGCTTTGACATTAGCCTCAGCCACAGGGATGTGTGAACAGGCAGGGAAAAAGAGACCCAGCAGCAGAAATTGAACTTCTGAAGTCTCAAAGTACTGGTAGAGCTCTGAGTTTGTTCCTAAGGTATCTCTGAAACTTCATCCACCTCTATCTTGAAATTCGAGGGATAAACTAAGAAAAAAAAAAGTATTTCTGCTTACAAGTCTGAGGGAGAAAACAAGCTTTCATGAGACTGGGAGTATGTAAATCTCCAATAGCACACAGTGGGAAATGTCTCTCTTCCAAACACTTTCTAAAAAAGCAATTTTTCCAACCTAAAATATAAACTAAACCTTTAGTCTCAACTTTAGGCTAAGAATTAAAGACCTAGTTTCACCCCAGTATGTCTTCAGAAAGACAACACAGCAGGAAAATATTTTCTGGCCTGAAGATTATATCATGTATTTAGGCTATTTAAATTTTTTTTGGTCTGCAAAGAATTAAACAGGGCATCCACAAACTACAGGCAGTTTGCAATTTAGCACGCTCTGAAGTCTTTGCAAGACCAGATCATTATTCAGTAACATAATGGGGCCAGAATCAGTAAATACACACTCAAACACACCAGCAAGTTCATCTTTTGAGATATTTCTTAAGAGCAGCGGTGCTCCTGAAAACCATCAAATCTTTCTGTGATTAGATTAAAAAGAAAATATCACAGCAGGTAACTGAGAGGCATAAGAGATGTGCAATCACAATTAAACAAAACCAAGAAGAAGAAGAGGAGAGAATGTGTCACCCAGATAACACAGAGCAATGCAAAACACATAAGCTAATGCATCACCTTTGAAATCAGGGGAACAAGGTGATAAGATGCAAGTGAAAAACCTGGGAAATAGCTCATAAAAAATAATATCCGATCCATTTATCTTACAATCAAGGGTGGCAAAATCTTTTGCTTCACTCTGAGACAGAAAGCATTAGCTGAGGTTTCTAAGAGCTGCTTAGCTGGAAATCTGACCAGTCTTGAAGAGGCTGTTAAACGAAGATTACAGTAAGCTGGGTTTCAGACTGTGGGAAATCATAGGAGGTAATCAACGTATCACTCTCAATAGAAAGAAATTCCTCAGAGATGCTTTGCTGTAACCAGGAGTGCGGAGAGAAGCAGGATCTGCCCTGTGGCTACGAAGCAAACCATCGATTCCCAAACATCTGCTCTAACCCAAACAACCGTACCCTGGATGGGGACGGCATCCAGGTCCCAACACTCCTATTTTTTAATTGGAAAGGTGAATCCTGTGCGGTACCAGGAGATCTGTCTGCAGCCTTGATGCTGGCAGCACCAGTGGCACTGCTCAGCCCAGGGCAATGGGTCATACATGGTTATTTTTTGGAGATGTTTGCTAACTGATGCTAGTTTGGTGTAATATTAAATTATTATTACCCACCATTATGAATTTGACAGCTTTAGAACTTTGTATTGGGAAAGAAATTCAGCTCCCAAATATATTCTTCTTACTGCAGAGATACATTTCCATTTACTAAAAATAAATAAATAAATGAAATAAAATATCTGAAGAAACTCAGTATTGTTAATAGCAATCTAACTAGGAGGATGAACACTATGAAATCACAGAACACAGAAATCTTTCAGGAGAAATTATAGTGCAGGAAAATAGCAGAATAATGTTATTGAACACAAGCTTTTATTTTAAACTGTAAATAATAATGTTTGTCTCGGGATTGGTTTTCAATTATAAGCCTAGTACAGTCGCATCGTTTGTTATGTGTTCAGCCTTCAGGATGAATTGTAGATAATTACTAGATTGTTTTAAATGAAAAACTTGGTAACGCTCTGCACTACTGGGCATTCTACTAGTCTTGAATCTCCAGTAACAAAAAATCAAATTAACAAAAAAATCAAATTAACAAACTAACTACACGGTGATTAACACCAAAACATAACGTTTTGGCTCTTGGAGATAATCTTAATGTTGAAATAATTAAGTTACATTTTAAATCAACTAGACTGAGTATTAAATTGGACAGTAAATGTAAGAGCTGACATGAAACACTCTACAAGTGGACCATCACACTCTATTGCATAATGGAGTCGTAACTTAACAGTTATAGCAAATACTGATGCACCTACAATTAAATTTACACCTTAACAGTTCTAATTTATTTTTATTATCTAGTAATAAGAAAGTCTGTCTCATTAATGGCATCTTTTCCTATTTTTTAACTGGCAGTGGCAAGCACTTCTCCTTTCATATGCAGTAAGTGTTACAGGTTTCCTTACTGACATTTAACACAGTCCCTTTATCAGTTTAATGTCTTTTCTACTTATGCTTTCGGGAATGCACGTTCTGCTTTTCCACTGCAGGGCTTAGGATGATGTCTAACATTTTACTCCAAGGAAACACAACATCTTTACATAAAGTGCCCTGCTCTCAGTTCCCCTTCTTCATATTACAATATCTCGGCTCTACACACAATGTGAAATTATTTGTATGCAAAAGCTATGCTCAGTTACCTATTATTTCTGCCCTCAAGCCTCACTTAAGGAGCTGAAGTAAAACATCCATCTCAGAGTTTCTCTGCTGTCCTCTTCCAAAAATTCTTATGGGATTTTGGAATACCTCTTTTCGGTTGATGCTTAAAGTTGTCGTGACTCTACCTGCACAGTTTAATGAAGAAATTTAATTTTCTCCACATATACACATCACAGTTTGCCAACACAAATATAGATAGTTAATTATTTTTTTCATTCCCATGTTCCTATCTTTTAATGCAGTACTTCACGTGGAACCACCTCTACAGAAAACAACCAAAAAGGAACATCCTCCAGTAAAAATTCCCACCACTGAATGATAGCTTACCACTCTGGAATTTGATCCCCTCCAAAAATTGCTTCTTACCCCACTATTTCCAGTGATTGAGCTTCAGGATATCAGCATCCTAACTATTGTCCGCATATTGTAATAAAGAAATAAAATGGGAATCATTACTTAAGCATGTATAGGCTATTGGATTTACTCGGCATACTGATTTTAAAGCAACGGTGGCTCTCTAGTTTTATTCTCCTCCCCTCAGGGACAGGTTTTCTGAGGGAAAAAAATAACAGGTATCTCTATTTCACATACCCTAAATCAGAAGCACTGCAGTTAGAGCCGGTGGTGCACTGAGAGGACAAACTGCTTCCCTATAAACAGAAAAAGTTACAAGATATCCTGCAAAGCGTCACATCTCCGCTAGCCTGCATCTTTGGTGTTAAGCAGAGATAAGCAAATTTGACTACAGAAATCAAGTATTTCAAGTGTTTTGGGAAAGAAAAGCAAAATGAATTATTGTCACTGGTAATTCTGACATCTCAGGCAAATCACCTTCGTTTCACACCCCGAGACAATCTTGCGTACACGCCCCTCTCTCACAACTAAACTTCCCAGAGAAAGGCCATTCATCTGCTACAGCTCTTAAAAGACGCTGCAGGTCTGAATCTCTTTGGATGTCAAAGAGACTGGAGTAATTCCTATCACATTTTGTAATGTTTCCATTTGCTGGCCTTTCCCTCGTCCTGGGGAAATCAACAGTAGAAAAATAATTAAACAAATAATTAGATAAATACTCGTTTCACTGGTTTTGAAAAACAAAGGGCCCGTCTGAGTTCCTGAGGGTTATCTAACACATTCCTGGAAGGGGTTGAGTTTTCAAAGTGCTCCTTAACACTTTGGCTTTCTCTCCCATGTCAGCTTTGGATGCAGGTCCTGCTCACATCTCCTAAAGGAAATGGAGTTTGAGAGGGCCCAAGAAGGGGGACCACCGGAGAGGCAATGAGGTAGAGGAAGGAGTTCCTGCTCGACATGAAAGCCGGGGTATGCGAGTGCTGTTATTGACAGCATAAACCCCGTTACCGCACTCCGGAATTCACCGTGGTTTGTGTTCATCACACAATCGATCTCTTATTTCCATCAAAATGATAGACAGCACAATCAAAATAAGAAGAATGTGTTGTATTATACTGTACTGGTTAATCACACGGTTAGTTTCTGATAGCACAGAATGCATCAAAGGGAGAAAAGAACTACTGAAATCTACAGTTTTCTTCGTAAAGCAGTTGGGGATATAGCAGTTACCTAAACACACAGTATCTTTACCCTGAAAATAAATTAGAAATACAGGGGTGATGACCCAGCATGTGAGCAATAAATCCTCAATTATCCTGTTTCACTTGCAACAAGAACCTTTCGAAGTATGAAAACGCTCACTGCTTCCTCGGGATTTCTCAAAGCATTCAGGTGGCAGCTAAATGAGCTCAAGGAAAGAAATTATTTGGGTCAAAGATTCTAATCCATTTGGCCCAAGCACTTCAGAAAGGAAGAGATGATTTTACTTAGCCTTCAGTGATGAGGAGCTAAGATTATTCCAGCATAGCAAGTATGAGCTGCACATTTGGGCATAATAATTTGGGCAGTGCACTGCAGTTGCATGCTGCAGAACAGAAGTTTGCTATGAATTTTCCTTGCAACTTCATCTCCATTCTTCCTCCTTTTAAGAGCCAGACTAGGTTAGCTTTTAGTTAGGATTTTTAGAGGATAAAATGTAAAGCGACAGTGGAAGCCTTCCTTTTACTGGAAAAAAGAAAAAGGATGCCTTAGCTCTTGACAGTGGGAAAAAAGCTAGAAAAATAGTCCAGCACATGAAACAAAGGATGTACCAATGTTTTTATCCATTTTATCCATGCAAAATATGGCTAGGACATCTTTTCCCTTTTCTAGTTTCCTTAGGTTTAGCATTGCTAAAACCCGTGTCTAATAATGCCTTTAAAATTAAGAAACATGGAAAGCAAATGGATAAGTACAGGAAATCCAAACCTACACTAAGCTATGTAATAAATTAAAATAAAACCCACATACTAAGCTCTTTGGCTTTCTCAATTTGTAGGAAGAGCAAGCTGGAAAGGAAGGAAAGTAGACTGATATTCAGCCAAGGATGGATTTGCCCTGTGACCCAGGAAAGAAAATAATATTAAGATAACTGTTTGAGTAATTATGGCATCAGTCAGCCAGATTCCTCAGCCAGTCTGCTGGCAATCTGCTCCTCAGATGGATGGGCTGCAGGTTGGTTTCTCATGACGCGGTCAGGAACCAGAACCCCTAATTGCAACTGATGGTGCAATAGAGAGCATGGTGCAGAGAAATAGGTGAGCAGAAAATATCATGCATGCCCAACGGGGAAAAAAACCCCACTTTGTGCAACTGGAAGAGGAAATTCATAAGCCTTCCCTGCTCATGAAACTCCTGAAAAGATCAGGATTATGGTTACACCCCAGGTTGGACTGCCAAGGCTTTAGTGGATATCTTTGTTTCAAATCCAAAAGATTACAGATCAAGCTCCTTGCAGATGAACCTTGAGAGCATATCGAGGGGTAAATTCACTCAACGTACTGGTGAGAGTGGGATTGTTTCTCTGCTGAAAGCACCAGGTAAACTTTCTTGCTTCTTCTGCCAGCACATGCCTTGGCACTCAAGTCAGTGGGATTGTAGCTTCCAAGGAAGTTACAGTCAGAGTTACTGAGGACTGTAATCAGTTATAATCCCTAGAAATACTGAGGATTTATCCCAATTTGCAACTATTGCTTCTTCACGCTGTTTAAATCTTTGCAGAAAGCAAACTACTTGGAAAGGGGTACTGTCTTCTGGCTACCAAGCATTTTATGCTCTTTTGACACGGTATTCTTAATTCTCACCCTAAAATTCCTGCAGATGGTTGCAAGGCTCTAAAGTCATAGGAAATGGAAAAGAAGAGAAAAAAGTGGATCTGAGAGAAAAGCCAACGTGATAGACTAATGGATGAGACTAGCAGCTTGCTTCTTGATGCAAAAGGTCCTCCAACCTCAGAATGAAAGACCTGTGCCACACTGTTTATGCTCATGGGCAATTGCTCTGGTATAGAAGTGATAACAGACACAACTGTAAAGTATTTTAGCCGGGTCACATCTAAAAGAGCAGATACACTTAAAAATGTAGTATGAATGAAGAAAAAGAAAGTCTTGCAGTCCTCTTCTGCTCCTTACAGGGCCCACAGAAGAGTTCATTTCTGTTTGTGCTGCTGCACTTTGCCTAGGGATGCTGGCTGACACACCATAAGCAATGAGAGTGACCATAATGACACGGTGCAGGCAGAAATAATTCAGAGACCTGTCAAGGGGAAAGCAAAAAAGAAAAAAAGAAAAAAGAAAAAAAAAATAAAAATCACCCAAGTGGCACAGAGGTGGGAATGGAAATCAACAGCATGCTTTTTATTCCTACTTAATGCTTCAGGATTATTAATGCAGGCTTCAACCACACGCAGCCTCCACCTTTTCTTACTTGTCACCTTATTTAATGCAACGTGGTGCAAACTGCCCAAGGTTATAGGTTAGGCTTAGTACCTTACTCAAGCTCTGCTTTATTTATTTATTTTCCCTTGTTTTCTTATAAATGCTACTTTACAAGATGAAGCAGAACTGGTGGCACGAATATATTTGACCAGTCGGCAACATGAGCATACAAGAAGGGAATGGACAAAGGCAGCATTAACTTGCTGCAAGCAGTTTTTTCTTGGGTGCTAAAGTTTTGGTCCAGATGCAAGATGTCAGTACTGGCCTAAATCCACCCCTCAAACTCTTTTATTTTCCTCTTCCCATCAAAATACAGGTTCGATATTTATGCATAAAATTTTCCTGGCCATTAGTAACCAATTGACTCGGAGGTGTGGAAGCCAGCCCATTGCAGACACAGAGATGAAAAGAGGAACGCTGCCATGGGGACACAGACCTCATGTCAGCATGTCCAGTGCCAAAAAAGTGCAATTCTTCCTCACCGTAGCCACTCCATCTCACTCCAAAAAGCAGTTTCCATTACAGGGTAATACAGACCGTGAACACTTTTATTTGCTTGTTTTGGTTTGTTGGGGGTTTTTTTTAACATGCATTAGCCATTTTCTTCACTTTGAAAGTCCTATTTTGTATGGATAATATAATTTAAGTGCTGTTACATTAAAATTTCGAGTCACATTCCCTTCATCATACCTTTCTGCATTAGGAAGGAAGAGATAAATTTTTAATCTTTTATTTTTAATGAAGATTAAAGAACAAGTTCTGCTTGGCTTGCCTTGGCACACCATACATTTTAATGTATATTGATTGGTATAAATGTCTCATTTAGAGCATATTTTTGTTAGTATTAATGGTTCTTGGACAGATAAGATTAGCCCTCCTGTAATATTGCCAGTCTCATTGGTCAGAGTTGAAGAACACATTACTTTGTTCTGAGATGAAAAAGGAAGACAAAGAGACAGCTCCTGAGACTGGAATATCAAAGGATCGATGTCCTCAGCAAGAACAGACAGCTACAGTCTGCAGGAGCCAGCACAAAATTCTGCCTTGTTGTGACTACCAGTGGGAATTTTGTGCTTATTCTTCCTAATAATTTATTTCCATTTGTCCATTAATTTCCATGGAATTCTGAGTGGATTTTATCAGGAAAGGGGATTTCTGAAGCACTTTTGAAGGTGAGCTGAAATCCAGACGTATGGATTCTGCTCGGTTATCTTTTGCTATGCAGGTACAGGTAGCATATAGCAGGTCAGAGTTTCAAATGTGAGTTTTAAAAATGCTTTGTAGAACTTCCCATTTTCCTAACACAAACTGTACAGTAACATCAGAACAATATAACAAAAATGCCACACATTTGCTAAGATTTTTTTGGTTTTAGTTACTTACCGTGCTTCTTTCAGACATTAATGCTTTGTGATGTCACACATGTAGAAAGATAAAATACATGAATATGTGATCTGTTGCGTAATCTAAATGCACTCCAGAAACTTCCAGTACATTAAACAAATGCACTATTCCTATAGTTTAATGAGAGGGGGGAAAAAATAATCATAGAATCATTTTGGTTGAAAAAAACCTTCCAGATCATCGAGCCCAACCATCTATTCAGTCCTACTAGGTCCAACACTAGACTATGTCACCAAGTACAACATCTACCCATCTTTTAAACACCTCCAGAGATGGTGACTCAACCACCTCCCTTGGCAGCCTGTGCCAATATATAGCAACTCTTTCAGTAAATAAATTTTTCTTAATATCCAACCTAAACTTCCCCTTGTCCTGTCACTAGCTACCAAGGTGAAGAGACCAATGCCCACCTCACTACAAACACCTTAGGTAGTCACAGAGAGCAATAAGGTCTCCCCTCAGTCTCCTTTTCTCTAGGCTAAACAATCCCAGCTCCCTCAGCTGCTACTCATAAGATTTGTCTTCTGATTCCTTCACCAGCTTTGTAGCCCTTCGTTGTACATGGTCAAGCATCTCAATGTCCTTCTTGTAGTAATGCCAAAATAAGACACCTAATCCAGGTTAAACCTCTCTGGCTACTCTTGATGCCATCTTAGATGATTTCCTATTTCTTTTTCCTCCTTTGAGACACCCTTTTTTAACTCACAATGGCAGCCAGCTACATTTCAACAACATCTTAAAGTTACACAGTCCTGTCCCCACGGATATCATCTTCCAGTTGACTGACACTTCTGAAAACTCTGATTGACATTTCTCCAATCTTTGCAAGTTTTTCTTGTGCAGCAAGAAGCATCTTCATCTATCATTTCAGATTGCATAGTCCTCAGCATGTGATGGGGAATCCCAGGTCGGGATATCCTAAAAATTATACCAATGCAGGAAAAACCCCTTTCCTTTATCCAGTGGATGGAAAATTAACCCCTTCATGTTCTGCAGAACTTCTCTAGGGATTTTGCTACTTCCAAATAAAACTGGTCAAACTCTGTTTTCAAAAACCATCTTCATAGAGCCATCCTCTCCTACCATTAAGATTCATAAAGATTTGAAACTATTAAAGCTGCAGTAAATGCACCCTGGCCCACATCTGTTACCACAGCAAAACCATTTTATGGACAAATTGTCCATTTGCAACTTGATCCTTGCCTTTTGTTTCACTTTTCACCCACACAACACAATTACAAAGCAATTACACTCTGTTTTCCTAGACCTCACTGCTCTTCAAAATGGACAGGACCATCTATATACTTATTGACCTTCTCTGGAAAGGCACCATTCCTTCTCTTTGAAACGAGAGATGCGGAGCAGGACCATGGGGTATGGGAGTAGAAATGGAGGACAAGCCTTTGATATAGTGCTCTGGAAAGCAGGGAGAAACACAGGGAAACTGAGATGTGCCAACACTAATTTCAAAGCATAAAGAAGCCAAAATAGGATCTATAATGAGAAGACAAGCTTTGGAAATTATTCAGCACAACGAAAAGATAACAAATTCAACCCAAATGCGGTCATAAGCAAGTTTAAGAAAGATTTTCTCTTCTTTCACAAACTCATCTCGTAACTTGATGTTTCTCCAGCCATGACTAGGAGACACATCCATCCTTCCTTATGCCCTGTTTACTGTACAGATCCAACCACACACCGACACACTGCAGGGCTCTCAGCAACAACATCCATAATGAGCTGAAAACTTGGAGTCAATACAAATATTAACTTTGTAGGGTAATTTCTCCTTGTTGGGGAAAGCAGTTTTACAGAGAAACAACACCAGGTATAGAAAAATAAATTAATATTTGAAAAAGCATTTTTCAAAGTTAGTTAAGTGCTTTTCAAAATGCAGTGGGCTTTGTTTTACTTCCCCTCTGAAAGCTCTGCTGAGCATCTAAGTGCTGCTGCCATGAGAGCTGGTCAATCATGGGCTAACTACTTAAGCTAGGATTTCTATCCAAAAAAGCAATCCAAGCCTTCTTTGTCCAGTTATTGAATTTTCTGATAAATAAATGTAAAGTAAAATGCAGTTCAACTAAACATCACAGCATGGAGTAAGTAAACTTTGATCTGAATTTAGGTCATCATCAGAGTAGGAAAAACGATTCCATCATTAGTGTAAGGCTATGGGAGTCTCACCGCTGATTTCAGCGGTGCTGGGATGTTAGCTCTTGGGGAATGTCCTCAGCAGACACAGAGGAAAGCCCTGCCTCAGGAGCTGCCCACAAGGAGGGCAGCAGTCCCAGTCCTGTGTGTTGCAGAACAAAGCTGCACACCAGCTGCTCAGGCCAACATCATGCAAGGGCTGACCATGGATTCAGGAGACCTCAGACCAATGCCGCACCATAGCCAATATTTCTTACACTCAACATTGTCATATTTCCCATTCTCATTCTACAAATATATCCTAATTATCCTTTTTTATCCCCCCCACCATGACAAAATGCAGCAGACAGGACAGGAATGACTCTGGTTTGTGGATGCTCTGGTCATGCTGGCCAGAGGAACACTGCTATTCGCAGAGCAGATGTCAGAACTGGCACCACATGGGATCCAGGCAGATCTTCCAAGGTAAAAGAAAAACAACAAACCCATGAAATTCCCAATCATGATGAGGTTTACACCTTAAAGAAGGCATTTTACACTGTATGGTACTTGTAAAACCATTTGGATTTTTCTACCATGGATACAACTACTTCATCTTTTTGTTGGGCAATTGGTTTCTCCAGGCTCTGCCATTCTCAAATTTATCATGTAAATTTGTACATGATAAAGCGTAACGGTACTGCTTCAGGTTGTGAAGCCAGTTCATTTCACCAGAGCTAAAGCATCAGGCTGCACAGCATCATGCTACAAGACCAGTAAAGCTGGGCCAGCCTTGCTTCAGGGGGCTTCTGCAGAAGCAAAACACACCAAAAGGCTCGAAAAATACCTATTAGACTGACCAAAGAATCTAGGCTTGCATTTTTTACCCTATGATTTTTAATTGCCTATTTCTGGAATCTTTTGAAATACGAGCAATTGAAAGTTCACAATTAAACTAGGTGTAAAAACCTGCAGGTGATATGAAGACCATCACAAGGAGGCGGCAGTGGCTGAGATTTGTCTGATGGATTACAGAAAAGCTACACTGCTATTTTAATATCTTAACTATAAATAAAATTATTTGGAAAACTTTACCCTCTATCAACAGGCACACACAATTCATAGGCTTGTCTCTCAACAGACTGATAATGCCTAAGGTACTAACTTGATTTCCAAGGACACAAGAAAAGCAAGAGTTTCAGGAAAACCATCCTTTCAATCATATGATATACTGTAAAGAAGGATTTGACCTCCTCCTAGAAACCGTGGCAGCATTCAATTTGTGGGTGAAATAAGAGAATTTCTTATTTTTAATCCTTAGCAAAGGCAAAAAAGCCATTCACTGATGTAAATGACATACATTAAGGTCAGCTCAGCTTGGGGGAACAGTAGTCCAGTCAAGCAAAGCATTGGAACATATGCCTAATTCTAAGTATAATTGAATAAAGTGGCTAAAATTGAGCACCTGCTTAAGTGCTTTCATGGCTTTGTGCCTAATGAAATATTAATCACAAATGGCAGAGAGCCATTATACCAAGAAGGTCTTATTTATACCGAATTGAATTATATAATAATTAAGGTATATATAATCAGCCATAGTAGTAAGTCTGTCAGTGTTGTCATCTGAATCAGCACATTTCATGAGTGCTAAACCTATGGTGAAATATTCCCACTTCTAATTAACCTTGCCAGTGATTTTATTTTGTAAAGAAACTTGCAAAGCACCCGTGCCAGCAGTGCGCTCGTGAGACCAATCCTGCTGCCTCATCTCACAATGACAAAAGTAGTAGTTACGATGTCCACGGGACTGGTAGTAAATGTGTACACTGCAGGAGTTCCTTACCCTGTTTAATCCTCTCTACTGGTTGATGGAATTCACAGACTGTAGGAATGGTTCTCAAGCCTGATCCATACTACTGGTTCTCTAAATCACAGAAATTATTTGTTCGATTGACAATTGCCACACTAGGCTGCTTTTGAGTCTGTCTGCTCTTCCCATTAACCTACTTAAAACACATAAGATGCAAGAATTATTCTTATTTAAATTTTATTTTTAACCTTATCTAAATACAAAGCTTTTAAAATTTCTAAAACTTAAAAAATTCAGAAAACTACCACTAAGTCTTCAATGCACCTCTGTTTCAAAGGGAAAAGAGGTATTTGGTCAATATTTTTCCTGTGCACTCTTTAAAACAGCATGCAAAGCGAAGTCAAGGTGTAAACTGCTCTATTAAACAGGGTGAATCTTTATGATGATGAATAATGGCAAAATCAGAATGATATTTTTCTCACAATATCAGTTTCACAAGATTAATTGATATAGTACTCTCACTTTAGAGTTCTAAAATATAATAATAGTAATTTTGAAAGAAATAATTTTCCCTACCTTTCTTAGAGACAATTTAAATATTAAAAAAAAAACCCAAACCAAAACCATAAAATCCAACAGGTCAGAACAGAAACTAGACTCAAGGTTGGGATTTTTTAATCCTTTTCTTATGCAGTGTTACAGCACGTGTTGCTCCTATAGCATCAGATTAAAACGGGGCTCATTACACTGGGTTCTTAGTTTATCAGAAGTCTGATGTTTTCCATGAGATTTTAATATGTCAAAAAAATATTTTCTAATTAAGTCTGAGCATCTTGCAAATAAAATATTGCACTACAATCAGATGAAACCAAATGAATGTTTGTCAAATGCCGTTTGGCATTTCCTACCAAATGGGGACCAGTTTTGCTCCAACTGATTTTAGACGTGTGTAAACACAGTCTGCCAAAGTAAAGGCAGATAAGAACTTGTACGTGTATTGTATGCTGAATAATCAACTCATTCATCTCATTCTAGCAGCACATTTTAGTTTAAAAAGCTGAGAATTTGGGCAATATAACCTTATGGAAATAAGCTTTCACGGCACCGCAAAAAACAAACACTTGCCTAAGGATAATTGTTGATGTTACTGTTTTCAAGTGTTGATCCATCCAGAAAAGGCAAATTCAGGGTTAGTACCTGTTTTTAATCACATTCCCACAGTAAACATCATCTTCGGGCAGAAGTGGTTGTATTTACATAATGTGATACAGGTGCCCTGGGCTCTCTGTACAATAAATCCACCCTGTGCAGACAATGATGTGGAGCTGATGAACCAGCTGTCCAGCACTGACCGGCCAGACTCAACCATGATGCTGGGGGTGGACTGGCTTTGGTGAGACCAGGTGCAGAACGCCAACGTGCGGGGTACTGCCTGACCATCAAATGGAAAATTTCCAGCTGGACTTCAGCAATGATTCATAACAGATGAGGCAAATCCAAGAAACACCTGTTAGCTTTGGGAAGGAGGAAAAAATTGGCACCATAACGCTTTACCAAATGAGTCATCAGAATATAAAGAAACAGCATTAAAGGAGAAGAACGAATTTCACTTTCAGATCCACAGGCTACATAAGAATATTTAATATTTGTTGCATTCTTTCTAGTGGGACAGTGACTCATTTAGATCAGGGTTCTTTCATAATTCAGCTTCAAGTAAATTACAAAAGGAGCTCTCGAACAAAGAACACATAAAAGATGAGCTTGAAGAAGACAATGCTCTAAAGGAGTGCTCAGCTGTGCATGCTCCCTCAGACAATGTCAGTCTGCGCATAAATATAACTTATAATGAGGTGTTACCGGTATGTTTTTGGCAGCTGTAAGCAAGAATGCCTTGGAGTTAACGGCTCCACTTCCAGACATCAAAATTCTGCAATGCAGACCACAAAGCCAGAGGTGAGTACAGGGAATTACTTGAAAGAGCCCAGCGCAGGATGGAACACCTTCCTTATGAGGAGAGGCTGAGGGAGCTGTGTCTTTTGAGCTTGGAGGAGACTGAGGGGTGACATCATTAATGTTTATAAATATGTAAAGGGTGAGAGTCAGGAGGACGGAGCCAGGCTCTTCTCAGTGATGGCCAGTGATACGACAAGGAGCAATGGGTGCAAGCTGGAGCAGAGGAAGTTCCATGTGAATATAAGGAGGGACTATTTCACTGTGAGGGTGATGGAGTACTGGGACAGACTGCCCAGAGATGTTGGGGAGTCTCCTCTGGAGACATTCAAACCCCACCTGAACATTTTCCTGTGTGACCTAATCTAGGTGATCCTGCTCTGGCAGAGGGATTGGACTAGATGGTCTTTCGAGGTCCCTTCCAATCCCAGTCATTCTGTGATTCTGTGACCCTGCCTGGGTGGGATGGTGACTGTCACTGCTGAGGACCAGAAGAGCTGGGGCCAGTAAGTACGGGAGTTAGGGCAGTGGTGGAGAGGGTCCTCACTGTGGCAACTCAGACACTACATTCTGCAGGGATAAAACACAAGAAGTCTGGAAGGAGTTTGCACTTAGGATGTGCTCTTCACCTTGTCTATATTCATGATATTTCAAGCTCAGGGAAGGTATTTGTGTCTAAGTTCTTAGTGAGTCGTATTTCTAACTTCCCTAACAGTTTGAACCATAAATACAAGCACTAGTTAAAACCACACAATCTTTTAAAAATTTGACTATTTTAAAACTGTGAGTTGGGATTTTATTTTCCAACAGAGAAAGAATTTGTAACTCAAAGTTAAAATATTTACTTTACAAATGCTGATAACATCCAGACTTTGCATTACCTGAGGAATAACAAATCACAGCTGTGGGGAAGTTCCTGACCTACCTGAGATCACATCTGTTGTGTTTCAGAGCTTTCAAGTAGCATCTAGAATGAAACTGGTCATAAATAAGCACTCTGGGAAATTTTTGAGATTGCTGCAAAGTCAACTGAGCGTTAACGATGTCTAGCAGCGCTGGGGTGGAATTCCCACTTTGATTCAAAATAATGATGATCAACCATAAAGGTCCCTCACACAAGCAGGTTAACAAAGACCATCAATAGAGGGGTCAAAATACCTTGGACTCATCTTGAAAAGGTTAATGAGCGAAGTAGGAATGGAAATCCACCTCCAACCTGCCATATGTCTGCTCCATTTCGGCAACATCTGTGTTTGTAGTGAACAAGTCCCTGCCTGCACCAATACAGAGCTTTCGAGAGCCTACTTTGGATAATATTATTATTAGCAAAGGGGAAAATAGGCTTAATAGTAATGTCATGTAGGTCATCGAATTGCAAAGGTCTCCAGAATATTGGCAGAGATCCCTGACAAGAAAAGCTAACATGGATTATTTTACGAACTCAATGAACTGTGGACAACTTATGTCTGTAGAAATTATGTTATTACAGGACTTAAAATATTAGTGCCTCGGAAAAATGCAATACACTAAAGCAGTGGATGGGCAAAGCAGCACACAGAGTGATTCAGTACCAGCAATACTGCCATCGTACAGCTCCCATCACACCGTGCCTCATCTGACTTGGAAAATTAATCTGGCTCTCAAAGATTAATTATATTTATTTATTCTGCATTTCTTTGGGAATGCTGTGATAACACTTGCATGTGATAGCATCAATCAGTGTGCTCTGAATTAATTTTCCCCCTGATGTTAAAAACTCGATTCTTTGGCTCAGTTGGGGTAAAGTATTAGACAACCACCTGGCATTTTCACATCGCTTCATCACAGCATCATCTCCTTCGAAAAGAAATGAAATGGTCACATTTACCTAAGTGAAACAAACAATTATTGAAGGGTTTACTCCCTACCTCAGACATTTCCTTCCTCCCTGTGTCAGTTTTGGCTTGCCGGTGCCATTTGCCTGAGGGTTTATACACTTCATCTCCCTGCCACTGGCTTCAGCAGGAGCTGCAGTCCCATGGTCCCTTTATACTTCTCACACCATCCAATGCAACTGCAGATGTTTCCATTATCCATATAAATGTCTAATCCTTTTCTGAACCCCACTAAGCTCTTGGCTTCTCTGAACTCTTGTGGGAATTAATTCCACAGGTTAATTATGCATTTGTGTAAATACTTATTTTCTTTAATGGTTTTAATTTTGTTGCCTTTCGCTTTCATTATAAGTCCCCTGGTTCTTGTATTATAAGAAAGGATAAGTGAAAGTGCCAGATTTACTTTCTGTATATGTAATTCATTATTTGTATATCTCCATCGTGTGCCCTCTTTACGTCCCCTCTCCACACTAAACCGTCCCAGAGTTTTAATTCGTTCTTCACACAGAAGCCATTCAAGCCATTTGCCATAATTAAAACAATTAATTTCAAGCAAAAAAATCCAGACTGCTACAACAGAGAATTCAGAAAGGAATGAGGAATAAGTTGAAAGAATGACTAAGCTTCCTTCATCTACTGGGATTTTTGGAGAGCCTTACGCTGCACACATTTCCACACAGAAGCCCGCTGCTCTTAGGCTATCTAGCTAATAATATTTAAGTGTTTTAATAATCCAGTAAAGTGAAATTAATGTGTTTAATTTATTAAGAGCTTCTTCAGCAGCACTGCTGGGTTTAGATTCATTATTACAGAATTTAAATTCATGACAACAATGAGCACTTACGTTCTTCCTAAACTTAGGAGCTTGATTTTCTTCTGAGCAGCAAGTTGTGAAGAAGAAAGCTGAAAAATAAAGAAAAAATTCTTTACCCCCATTAAGCTTTGGCACACAGGTAGCATTAAAAATCATGCAGTTACTTCCTATAGATACTGAGATAAAGACTTTTTGCAGATGAACTTTAGCCCGTTAATATTTTAACAGCATCAATACCTCATAAGCATTTCAGCAGAGACAACCTCTCCAAGAAATACATATTTTAGAGACAGATTATACACGTTGTATATTTGGCTGATAAGACTGTATGGATGGCATATCTCCCTCTTTAAGAAGAGACTTAACAGGAAGGAAATTTTTTAGGCCTTGGGGTTTGTTGGGGGAGTTCCTTACCAGACTGTAAACAACCAAGGCACTATATAAAATTGCATGGCAGTTGACTCTCCTTCTCCCAAAAAAATATTTGGGAGCAAGTGCATTTCACCCTGAATTTCGTCAGTGCATTTGTTGAAACGTGGATGTTGCAACTCTGGATTCATCCCAGTCGATTCCACACAGCTATTGCACCATCGGTTTGAGAAGTTGAAGCTGTGATGGTTCACAGCACCTATTTGTTTATGTTGCCTGTCACATTAAATTAAAAGGGATGTACTGCAGCATCGTACACAGCCTGTACACCTTAACCTGTACAAACTGTGCATGATGTCAGTGTGCAGGTCTAATAAATGCTAAGTTTTAAATAAAAAACGCTGGGCTGTTCTAGGGATTTTCAGTGAAGTATGGCTCTTCTCAAACATCCGCTCAGATACATATATTTTTTCTTTTGATCTCTGAGGAAGCAAAGTGATGACACATGACACACTCTTTCACTGAGAAATGGTCCTGGCAGGTCAATCGTCAATCTACTTCCTGCTGTGACTATGCATCCCTTACTTAAGAATTGCTTTTAAGCTTTAGGAAACAGTAGTCAGCAAGATTAGTGAAAATAAACAGTGGATTACCAGGGGGAGTACCAGAGAGGTGAGAGAATTCACACCCTTGCATATGGAAAGAGGCACACACCCAAACCAGGACATGTCTAACTTCCATCTCACGTAATTCAGCAAGCAAAAAGCCCAAAATAAAACAACAGAAAACCCTTTGCTGATCTTCCTTAATAAATATTATCAGTAAAGTCTAAAGTCATGTTACAAAGAGTTCCACTCTGGTTAATTAGTCTGGCAGCCAGGGGAAATCCCCAGAAGAATGCTTTGATACTTTCCTTTTATTACACTGAAAGGAGAGCAAGTTGTTATTCTGTAAGCCACATCTAAAGGACAAGTAATACACGTTCATCACCTACCGCTGAGCAGTACACTGATGATTCGTTTTGTTAAAGTAAGCTCTTTTGTTAAACTAAGCTCTGCAGAGGGCTTGGATGCACTTTTCAATTTAGGTTCATGAGAAGACCTGAAGCTTCTAAATAGAGATAGGTTTCAGCTCAATGTTATATTAATTTGTCCTGCTTTGTAACTTCTTTCTACAAAACAATAAAGACTTTGTTTTACCCTTTATTAAGATAAACTAGAGTGGATTAGTATCCTTTACGTTGGTCTGACCAGGACTAAGTACTCTGCATGAACCCAAGACAGGGAACACTTTCTTTTTTCAAGGGCACCAAAACTACACGTGGAACAGCCAAGCATCCTTCTAAAATGTTTGACATGCAACAAGTATGACTGTGCTCCATAATTCACTCACTTTACACCACCTGCACGAGGAGCAGCAGCACTAAGCCGTCACTGTAAAGATCCATCTCCTTTGGTGGGCAACAAACAACACTTCAGGCTCTTCAAAGAGGGTGTGAAACAGTTGTAACTGCATCTTCTCTTCAAAGTACGTATCATTTTAATGAGCTTTCTGTAAAAGACAATTGCAGTAAAGGAAAGAGGAAAAAAAAAAAAAAAAAAGTCTCCAGAAGCAACTCTGTATACTGTGTTAACTAGGGTCTCTCTTGCTGAAGTCAGATAAGAAATGAAGATTCTATATTTTATAAAAAGGCTTTGCTTTAAATGCATGCAGAAATAGCGTGTGCCTTTCCCTTTTTTCCTGGCTTGTCTTTTTTTGTAGAATGCAGGGTAATAGAACAAAATATTTTACATGACAGAGAAATAATTTTATACAATGTCTGCACTGGGACTTTCCAGGTCAGGCTGTATCCTCGCTGGGAAAGCAGGTTCTTCCACCCTTGCCCAGTGTAGGATTGGGAACACTGTGTCTGATAGGGAGCCAGCCTGAAGTATCTCACTGGGAGGCCAGCACTTTGTCTCCCACTTTACTAAACAGCCAACTTTTCTCCCATATGTTTTGATGATAATGGTTAGGTGTCCAGCCTCTCAATTCAAGCTATAATAACCTTCTGGACAAAACGTTTAATACTATTGCTCTTGCCAAAAATTTAATTGCATCCATTGATGCATCAGAAACAAAAGCATTACCTAATGAATTTTTCCTTAACAGAGGCTTTCTTTCCTTCCTCACTAATTTCTCAAGGTTATTGGACTACAGATCCTACCGCCTGCTATACCAGCACCTGCCTTTCAAGTCACCGATACCCTGACAACTCTTTTTGAGTACTGGGGCTCCAGATCTAGCAGTAATGAAGCTCTCCCAGTTGGTTTCTGACTTTTTTTTTAAGATTAAGAGATATTTCACACACAAAGTGAAAAGTGTTCACGCACACAAAGATGGACACCAGCCTCAGACTAACTGAAGAGAAGGGAACAGACTAAAACTGAACAGAGCTGCGTGAAGACAGGGATATGCTTTCTTGGAAAATTAAAACCAGCAAAGCATAATGACTCTGATGGCAGCTGGAGAGTGATGAGCAAAGCAGTTGGGCATCTGCCCAAATCTAACATCAGTGTACCTAAAGTTAGAAATACAGTTTACTATCTCGTTAAATCAAACCTTTCTTTTTCCTAACAAACTGAGCACCAGTGCAAGGTGCAGGTCTGTCTGCTCTTCTGAACATAACTCTTCAGTTATACCAAATGCTGTCTTTTTGATATCACTGCACTGTGCACTCTGGCTTGATGGTACAATGAGGTGTGAGGCTGTTGGTAAGCTTACTGGCCCAGGTCTCTTGAGAAAGGTCCCTCGGTCCAGCATTACTGATTGAAGAAAACCAATTGAGATCCAAACCTGACATTTCTAAGGAACACAGATGGGTTTGCAAAGAAATCAAACAGCAGGTAATGAAGGTTTTGAGACCTCTGTGTGCAGCTGTTTGAATCATGTTGATTGTTTGAGTTGCAAGACTGACTACAAGCTTGTGTTTTGTGAGGTCATACAAGAAGTAGCTGAGAACCTGAACTGAACTCCTGAACACTAACGGCACTGGTGTGACATTTAAATAGATGAAATACATCCCTGCTGTAAGCAAGCATTTTCCACTTATCCAGCACATGCTGTCATAATTCTGAAGTGTCAAGGTCTGATCAGGATCGTTCTCCAGATGACAACAGACGAGCAATTCCCCATGCAGCACACTGTACATGGGCACCGTGCAGCTCATGCTTGGAACCGTCTGTGTACCATGTACTTTAATAAGACAGAAACCCAGGAGAGACCAACCACGTGTAAAACAATACGATAGCCCCACAGCAAACCTTAAAATAACATCATCATTTCTACCTTCACTGAGAGTGTTGTCAGGCCACTGACCTGACTTTTAAGAACATCACCCTGGAGCTCCCTAGTAGACTGGGCTAGAGTCATCCATATGGTTTACACTGCTAGGTAAACTGCTACTTCTTTCTCCCACCCCACACTAACCTGCAACTCCATTACTTAGGTTTACATGTTAAAAATGAAATAAAACTGGTTTTAGTAGTACTAGACAGTTTATACAATGTTTATAGAGCTCAGAGTTCCACTTTTAAGAACTCTTCAGTAACACGAGCCTACCACTGTCTCCCAATGACAGCTATTTTTGTTTTTCAGCATAATGCTGGGGTTTTTTCAATACCAGAGTAATCTCTGGGCTCAGGGAAATGCCATTAAGGATTGCCCTTTCCTACTCACCTCCCTCTCCGATGAGATCAGAATGTGCACAGGCAAAGACCTTGCTGTTCTTGCCCACAAATCAATACTTACTGCAGCAGAGAAGGGGAAGGAAGGAAGAGAGGATGAAACAAAGGACTAGAACATAGAAGACAAAGCAGAAAAGCTCCATTTCTACTGGCAGTTCTCACTCCTCATCCCTATTCTTTTAGATGTTGTCTATTTAGACCAAGCAAGCAACCATTAGTAATGGCTTAGCTCTGTTGCCATAAAAACTTTAGCAAACTAAACATTGAGATTCGCTGTTCAGTTCACCTGAACAATCAGTCCCTTTGCCTTTCTGCAATTCAGAGCATGGGCTTGCAGGAATCTCAAACAACACTTCAGACATACAGCAGCAGAAGCATTTTTGTCGTTGTCTGTATAACAATTTTACACTCCTTTACGGTTAGACCCCAGCTTTAACTGAAGAGGGAAAAAATTACCAAGAGAGGGTTGGCAATGACTCCTGAGTTCAAGCCAAAAGGAAGGAACTCACTTATTCTTCTTTGGAAGACGATATGTTAACTATATGCACTGTTCAACATTGTGAGTTAAGCAGCATACTCAGTGGAACTGTGTGAGTGTACGAGATCCGAAGTCCTAGTCCACAAAACATCCCAAAATTAAGCCCAAAGGCTTTGTATCTGTCACTCACACCACCGACCAGGAGAGACTGCCTTCTGAATAAGGATTTGGTGGTCTGTAGCTGCTTGGTTAATGGAAGCACTGACACTGGTGATAATGACCCTAACAGTCATCACTTCCACTCTGGCTGTTTCAACAGAAGTATTTAAAGGGAGGATACAGTGTTATTTATCGAGAATGTATGTTCAGCTGACTAGGAGGGCAGACTACCCAACTGACTTTTCCTGGAATCGTAGATGCAATGACTACTGCATGTTCTTGTTGTTCCTTCCTAGCATCTTTTCCTTGGGTCCTGATGGAAAATTAATGGGATTCATCCCACAAATTTATGACCCATAGATGATTTCAAGCCATGAAATCTCATTGCTATTCTGCACGGATTTATCAGTGAAGTCTAGACACTGCAACTCTTGTGAACTTTCTCCACACTACTTATTTGCTAAACCTCTACCATGCTTCTTGAGTTCACATATTCTTACAAATAATTCAGTATATTTATCCTGAAAGAGTAAAGCTTGTTTTCTTATAAAAATCAAAAAGAAAGACATATATCCTCAATTTAAAAGAGAGCCCAATCTATTCACTGTAGGATCATTTTGCTAAGTTAATAGTTAAGTAATGTTCTGTTCATCCAATTTTTCTTTTCGGCCATTTAGGGTTGGGTTTTTTTAAAATAATAATTAACCTTTTAAACCTTCTACTCTTTCTTCTGTATTCTGACTAATGGAAATCCCAACTCAGTACTTCTAATCTGCATTTATTTAAATTGTTGGTTTCCTATTCTGCATTTCGCAAACCAATTATTCAAATGGCTGCCAAACCCTTTATCTTCTGCTATCATTCTAGAAACAGCCTTGTTGTCAGCATTATCAGTGCCAGTAATAATTACATTACCGCTTCAAAAAGTACCCTTGAACCCAGACAAACCAGTGCATTAGGAACCACCATAAGCCAGTTTTCAATATCCTGGGTTTTTTTCTTGTTCCTTAAGGTTATCATTTCCTGTTTGTGCTTTAACAAATTGCAATAGCCTGGATATTAGAATATCATGATATAATCTTAGCAGGAAGAAGGATACAATTTTTTCTAACACAGATTCATGCTAAGACATCGTTACCTTTCACTTGCTTTATTAATTGAATGTGATTTGTACGCTGTTACTTTCCAAAATGAAGATGTCACAAATGAGCATCCCTATTACCTGTCTCAGACCCAGTACAGCTAAACCTCCGAAACATAATTTCACTGGTCCAACCCTTGTGCTCAGTCTTTTGTCATTTCAGGGTCTAACTTGCCCCCTCCAAATTTCTCCTCCCCAAATCCTACATTCTCAGATACACACACACACATGCATGGCATTACCATAGTTCTTCTATTCACCTTTTTGTGGTTCCTTACATTGAAGATTACAGATCTCCACTTTCCTCCTTTGCCCCTTCTAGATAAAAGCTCTGTGATCTTGGCAATTTCACATTCTTTCAGCACCTACAAGCCTGACTTCTGACACCAGCAAGCTTAACTTCTCTGAACTAGCCAACACTCGTAAGGCAAAACACCTTGACTCAGAATGAAAAACCAACAACTGAAAATGAATCCTAAATTAGGAAACAATTCATAAAGATGCTGCAAGTATTAAGTGGTAACTTGTTTTCTGCATGAGGTAATTAATTAGCTTGTCTAAAATATTCCATCCCTACACACAGAATCTATTTTTTCTTGGCCTTTCTTGTGCTTACCAGCACTGTGATTTAATGCATTTTCAAATCATTTGTGATGCAGGGCTGCAGAACCAAGTGGAATAGCCGCCTGCACCTGCCTCCTAGGATTAAAAGCTCTTAACCTTACAGTTTCAATATTGAGAATTCCTCTTAATTATTCTTTTTTCCCCCCTCCTTATTTAGTAGATTTGCTTTAAGAAAAATACTGAAACCATACCTGTGTTTGTAGGATTATCAGAACAGTTTCTAACTGCTCCCAATGTCATCACACTTGCCATGGTTTCATCCCAGGTCTCACCTTTGCACGTTCACAGGGAGACTTAAAACACTGCTGCTGTGTTTTTCATAGAATCAGAGAATGGTTTTGGTTGGAAGGGTTTATCAGATAAACAAACCAACCACAGACATTAATTTTAACGTGTACCTCAAGGTTCTTCTATAAAAGAACTCACAAGAATATTTAATAGCTGAGATAAACACTCAAGGTAAGGTTGAAGCATTCAGATTTCTTGAGTACTGTCCCTGTGGATATCACATTGACTATTAAAAAGGGTGACCACTGAAAAGAGGGGAAACAGAGCTGGCTGTGGAGATGGTGGGGAAGAAGATGTGAGCAAAGCGAAGGATTTGGGCAGGATGCTGAGGACAAGCCAGAACTTCATCGCAGGCACGTAAGGAAAACCAAGCATTATTTTGAGGATCTCTAGTCTCCCTGGCTCCAAGCACCAACCCGCTCTGAACTTCAGCCAGCAGCTGCTTGCCTCCAGGCAGAGTGAAGGAGAAGGGTCTCTGGTATAATGTCAGAGAGGAGGATTGTCAGCTGAAGACTTCTTACAGGAAAAAGGGAGTTGCAAGCTATTGTTAAACTTAATCTCTACAGAAGTTAAGAGCGGCTTCTTTGGTATAATCAATTATTACTGCCAAATCTATCCACGTTACTGACATTAATACACCAGTTACACCAAGAAAACCTAACACACATCAACCCATGGATCTCAAGGGTCGGTGCGATCGTCAGAGCAGACTATGCTGCAGAAAAGTCCTTCCTTTGTGGCTGTGAGGTTTTTTACCACACGGGTACTGGTGGACAGAGCGCATCCTCATTGCTTTCCAGATCGAGACACTGATTCAGCATAACATTTAAGTGGGCGTTTCACTTACAATGCAAGAACAGTCCCACAGGCTTCAGTGAGACTGACGCATATGTAAACATTAAGTTCTTTACAGAGAGAGTGGTGACGGGCTGGATTAGGCTGTCCAGAGAGGTGGTGGGTGCCCCATCCCTGGGGGTGTTCAAGGCCAGGTTGGATGGGGTCGTGGGCAACCTTGTGTAGATCCAGGCCTGGAGGTTGGTGTCCCTGCCTGTGGCAGGGGGGTTGGAGCTCTCTGGTCCTTTGGGGTCCCTTCCAACCCAGGCGATTCTATGGGTTTGATTTTTTGACTATTTACAGGTATTTTCTATCAGACCACCTGAGAAGCCTGAAAGGAGCAAGAATTTTTCCTGAAGGATGGCATGACCAGCAAGACACAACGAATGCAATCAACAGTTGACACCAACCATGATCTGCAACAGCAGAAAGACAACCTATAATTTTTTTAAATTCCCTTAAATATTTACTTGGCATAAAAGCCAAGTATGTCCATATTATGCTGGTCAATATGGGTTGAGACAAATATATAGTCAGGGAGAAAATTCTTATCATAGCACATTTAAGGCTTTATGACTTTAATAAAAGGAGAAAAAAATATTAAACCAAACTATTAATTTCATTAGAAATTCCAGAAAGAGTCCATTATGTTTAACTCTGTATCTTTATGTCTTTGGGTCAACTTTCACTTTTGAGGTTGTCTGATGTCCTACACCGAATAAACCATACATCTTAGGAGGAGTGTTAAAAAGCTGAGAACATTCAGCAATGCCTCATTTTAGATGACATGAAATGATGCAAAAATGGGGCAAAATGCCAAAGCAAAAATGGAATAAAAATAGCCAACAATTTTTTAATCTTCAGAGCCTTTTACCTCCATTACCAGCCGAACCATCTGTTCTGCAGTTGTTCAGGTCTGCAGTAGCAGCAGTGTACAAACTGTGTTGTGTCTTCAACAATCTGCTGGGTAAAACAGTCTCTTTTGACATTTAAAAATAACAATACAGTTTTGGTGTTTAACAACATAACCAAATTAAGCCTGCAAGCCCAATTTATGGTGAAGATTCAAAGAAAGCCTGATCTTTCCTTATAAGCCCGAAGCACAAGACAGAAGGGGTGTGGCTGTTGACTCTGGCCTTCACATCCATCTGCTGGGTCCTCACTCCCCCACTGTCCCTTGCTCCACAGGTACTCCTCACTAGAGAGAACAGACAGGGCAGTGACAGCTGGGCTAATCACATCTTTAGAGCTTGGTTTCGCATTTTTCCCACACAATTCCCTCAAGGACTTCCCAAAAGCCATTTACCCCTTCTCTGCCTCAGCCTGCCTAGGCTGAGCGGATAAAGGTACCAGAGACTGTGAGCACTCCCCCACATAATTATGTGATCAGTACATTCCCAGTTGTTACCTGGGCTCTACACAGGCCAGCTCACAGACATTTCTAGTGAGGTTTTAGGCCACACGCCTGGACCACCTCCATGGACTCCAGTGCTTGTGCAGCAATCCTGCTTTGACAAAGTGCCTTACAGACTTACTGCCACCTGTAGCTTTCTGAATACCAGACCAAATCCAGCCTTTGAGATCCCTCCTTCAGAATTTCTGTTGATAGAGCAGACCAGCCGTTCAGTAAAATCACAACTTGGTAAACCATCAAGATAGGTAAGGCTTGATCTTCAGACTACATCTGATAACATGTTCAAATACTATCAAATGAGCTTAAATATGTATCGTGTTTTAAGAAATGGGCTCAGTGACCTGAAACCAAGAGATTCTGTGACATTAAATGCATCTAATTTATTTTCTTGACCTAGCATATTTGACATAGATTAGAGTTTTAATAGCTTTGCTGAAGCTCTTGGGCTATGTACTCTACAGTTTCAAAGATGATGTAAATAGAACATTTGTGCATGTTTGATTCTCCTTTATGACTAAAGCCAAAGGCACATCCCAAAAGCTCAGGAAAAACAGAAAAGATTTTGAAAGAAAAGTACAAGCTAACGAAGGATGAAGTCCAGCTATTACATCACTTTACCCTCTATCTTTTTACAGTGACTCCTATACTTTCTATCTATTTTCCTGTATCTTGTCATTAAAAAAACCCAAAAAAACAACAAAAAAAAACCCTGTTGACCCTTAACAACAGCTAAGTTTTGCATCAACCTGACAAAAGATCTGTCTGCCAGACCACTCTGGGTTTCCTCCCCTTCTTTCCTCTTTCAGCTGCACATATCCCTGACCATATGGGCAGCACTTGGTGCTAGGACAGCCAAATGCACTGTATTCCATTTTTGACCCTTCCTCACTGCCACAGAAACAGTAAATTCCACTGAATCAAATCAATTTTCAAACAGGACTTTCAAATCACCAAGCCAAGCTGGTAAGACAGATAAAGCACATTCATGAGACGTGATTTCATTCTGGCCATTGATTATTCAGTAAGTCTGCAAAAAGACAGTCGCTCTCCAGGTCCTAAAATTATCTTTCTTGGGATTTTATTTAATACAAATAATATACATTAACACTGCATATTTTGCCTTTTTTTTGTGGGATGATGCTCCAGAACCCATTCATTATTTATATTCTTTTAATATCCTGCAGACAGCTCCTATGCACATACTGGTTTCACCGCTCTCAAAATCTCTTCAAAAGAAATGCTGAAACCTTTCATTTCCCTTTAAGGGTTTTTGGGTAGAATTAAAAATACACATTAATAATTCAAATTTTCTTTTTGCCTGTTGGTGGATGAGCAGTTTTCACAGTGGCTGAACAGTTGTCACACAGTATTACCAACCTGCATTAATAATGCTTGCTTTTTTTTTTTCCCCCTCCCTTCTCCCTCTTTCTAGCTGGTTGATGGGCAGGCTGCTTGTGAAATAATATGCTTTGATAATAGGTAGTTTTCCTTTGCAGTGCCTCAAACCCAGGAGAGACTCACGATGTGTTGTAAATATTCACTATGGATAACATCTATCAATCTACAATGGTCTTGTTAAGAGGAATGCTGAAAAGTACACACCTACAGAGCACTTCTTTCACAGCTTTTCAGGCCCATCTGAATAAATACTGGAAATATTCAGTCTCCTACTGATCAGAGGTGGGCATTTCTACCCCCACCTACTGGCAGCAATATAATTTAAAATCATTTCACATCGGCAAGAGAAAAAAGAAGGGGGGAAAAAAAATAAAAAAATCAGTGCTAATCATTACCTCACTCCTATATACGAACATCCTGAAAGGATCTGAAGGTTATAAATAGAGCTCAAGAGGTCCCAGGGATTTTCATTCTTCAGGGAGGGGGCTGACATTCAACCCGAGGGCACTTGGAGCCTTAAAAGACTTTTGTCACAATTCTATCAACAACCCCTTCCCATCCTGCCTCCTCCTGATCCTTCTTTCTAGTTAGAAGTACTTTTTCTTGTTAGAAGTTTTTCCCTTTACCTATGTTACATGCCTTTTTTTTTTGAGCATTGGTCCTCTTTAAAGCTGGTCTATCTAATGGGAGATAGATTTTAATTTCCCATTCACCTCAGGGCCCAGAGATCCTTTAGTATGTGAAAAATTAGGAATTCAAAACTGTCCACTCAAGAGGCTATCAATAAATCATTCCATATTTATAAAATACAGAAAGCTTAAATGCTGCTTATTTGTACAATCTTTACAGTTGCTGGAAGCTTTCAAAATATTTGAATATATAAATGCAGTGATTCCAAAAGGACAAAACAAGAATAAATAAGAAAGAGAAGGAAATATTTTTATCTGCCTTTGCAGCTTAACTTGAATTTATTTTTAGTTAATGATAACAGACTCAAAAAATCCAAGCACTGAGCAATACCAGAAGTGTCATTTGGAACAGAGTTAAACACACTTTCACTATCATTAATCACGGCAAAAGTGACAGAAGAAAAATGAGCTGGCTTGGTATATCTAATGTATTAATTCCTCCTGCAGCTACTCAATGCATGAGCAAGTAAAAACAGGTAAATCTTTGGAAAAAGAGAGGAATGTCTGTATGATGCTTTCTGGTAGGAAGAAATAGTAGGTTGTTTCCTGAAAGCAACCTACAAAAGTTAAAAAAAAATCCAAAGATTCTGGTTTTAAATGTGGTTGAATAATTACAATGAAAAAATAGCTAAACTGTACCAGCTTAACCCCATTATTACACATCTCTGTTCCTATGTTGCCTCCAAAGGACAGATTCTCAGAATGACTAGGTTGGAAAAGACCTTTAAGATCAAATCAACCATACCCATCTCCTGCTAAACCATATCCCTGGACACCTCATCTACCAGTATTTTAAATACATCCAGGGTTGGTGACTCAACCTCCTCCCTGGGCAGCCTGTTCCAGTGCCCAACAACCCTTTCAGTGAAGAACATTTTCCTGATATCTGATCTGACCCTGCCCTGGCACAGCTTGAGGCCATTTCCCCTTATCCTATCGACTGTCACTTGGGCAAATAGACCATCGCCCACCTCTCTGCACCCTCCTGTCAGGACAGTGGAGGTGGTGATAAGGTCTCCCCTCAGCCTCCTCTTCTCCAGGCTGAACACCCCCAGTTCCCTCAGCCACTCCTCGTAAAGTCATGTATTAGTTTGCTGGAAATCTAGATAACTTTCTCCCTTACAGCTATGCCAACACTGGGACTTCTTCCCAAAACATTATTTAATTTTATTCCAGTTTCTTAGTTATATCAACAAAACCCAAACCTTACTTTGTGTTTTGTATTTTTCTCCTAGTTTCAGTAAAGTCACAGCCATGCAAGATTCTCCTTGCCTACTCATGAAATACATGCAAGGAAGGCAGAGGAAATGATAGGTAAAAGAATGTCTTTCTTTTATTTGGGCAATATTCAAAGGTGATAATTTCAGATCTGAACTTAAGCTTCCTCTTTATTTCCTATTATATCACATATATGGAGCCCTTCCTGAAAATACCAAACAGAGACCTACTTGCAGAACTGGTGACTCCGTTGACATGATGAAGAAACATTACTGTGCAATTTCAGAAGTCCAAAAAGAGTGAATTAGAATCTTTTACCAACAAGTTCAAAGTTGACCCAAAGGCACAATGGAAAGAAAAGCAAATTGAGATGGTTAAATACAATTTAAGCATCACATTCTCTCTGCTGGAGACAGAGAAGGTTCTTCCTCATTCTATCAGTTTCTATATACTGGTCTTTTACTGCAGAAGATCATGGAATGATGAGCTCCTGGAAAAATCAGGAGATGAACAACTTTGTACAACTCACAGACTGTTCTTTCCCAAGTTATTAATGTAATCCATCTGCAGCTTAGCTCTTCTTTTCCCAGCCTGTTTTTTAGACTGCAGGTTATAGAAACTATTTTATTGCTACATAAAAAGCCTTATAAACAGGGTGACAAGAAAGGGGCAGAAGTGTATTATGGACCCACCAAGTGTAACGACAGTAAACTTTGGGGACAGTTCTAGCTGAACCTTCAGATTTGTGTGCCCTGTGCTGTATCAGTGCTGTCATCTTCTGGCATTGGCAGAGAGCAGGAAATTCACTGATTTATTTGGAATGACACCTATTTGCTACCAAGGCATGGGGACATCAGTGACCGTGTGGTGGGGCAAAGGCAGAATCAGAAGAGTTTCAGTTTAAAGCTGTGCAGTCAGGAACTACTGCAAAAACAGTGATCAGAATGGAATATCTAGCAAACAACATAAGTTCACATATTTAGTTATTAGAAAAACAAATTAAGTCACAGTGGCATTAGAGAGATGTGGAGAAGTAATAAAGGTAATGAAGAAACAACAGCAAAAATGAGAAGGATGCACTGTGGGCTCCATACGACTCCAGTTGCACCGACATTTTACAACCCAATGCATTAAGAGAGACAGCTACTTCAAGGCTGATTTACAACGAGCCTACAGTCCATCTGCTTTGGAGAGCCAAGACACTAAAGATAATTTTGAAATTAAACAGGAAGATAAATATTGATCAGGGATGCAGCTTTCTCTTTTAACCCACTGATTTATGGGGTGGGTTTTTTTGCATCTCCTCTGCTAAATGGTAAATCAACCAGAGAAAAATAGATTAAAAGAATTTGTTAATTTAGGTAAAAATATTTAAGATATCAGGTCAGTAATCAATAGAAAAAAGAATCAGTTTTACTAAGATTAATTTCACTATTATTGGTAAAACTCTACTGGTGGTAAGAGAGACAAAAATGTGACCCAAAAAAATAGGGTTTATTGAAAAGACCTATGCTAGTGTGGAACTACAGTGTCCTCAGGGATAGCTGGAGAATAACTGTGTCTCAAATACATCTCTCTGAATCATAATTTTCTTCCTGTTGGCTTGATACTGGGGGAAAACATTAATAAATCTGGTGTCAGGATATTTTTGTTTCTACAAATTATTTTAGTCAGAAAATGCTGACACTCTCAAGCCAAAACTTTTTGCAAGAATGACAGTTTGACAAATTTCTCAGTCTTTTTCTTAGAACAACTTTTCAATTTGGGAATCACGTTAATTATAGCAACCAAGAGGGTGTCAAAAGCAAAAGGCAATGTTCTTGGACAACTGAAGCAAGACAGTCATATGAATTGAGGAGATCTATTTTGTTTCCAATCACAGAGTTTGTTTTTTGGGGTTTTTTTGAGATTTCAATCCTCTGATTTGAGGAATTGTTTGAGGTTTCTTCCTGACTTCTGTGTCCAGAAGGCAATGATTCCAGGACATACAAGGTAAGGGAGATTTGCTGAAGAGACTTTATTGCAATGGGCTGGAGGGGATTCGTGGACCACAGAGATCAATGGGAAAGGTGGAACTCCACCTGACTTACCAAACGTGTGTTTCCACATATATGTTCTATGTGTTGTAGTAGACTAGCTCAAAAATTTGAAGAGAAACTTCATGCTTGGTTCATGCAGCTTCAAACTTTTCTTGACCCTGTTCCTACAGCACGGACAGTCGTGGTTTCCTTTATTCCCATATAATAGAAAAGACCAAGTCAGCTTCACAAAATACATACAAAACATTTTTTGTGGTTATACTGCAAATAAAAATTACAGGGATCTTCTAAAGTCCAAACTTCAATTTAACCACAGAAAATTATTCTTCCCTTTCTGCTTCTTCTGGAATAAATAGTTTACCAGAAAACACAGACTGACCTGACATAAGCAGGTAAACCTCTGTTTTCAATAAGCAGCAGAACCCAATTTATCCACGATGTCAACTTTCTGGATAAAATATTACATTATTAATCCTCAGAAATAGAAAAGCTACATAATTTTGAACCATTGTCCACTTCAATCTGATTTTAAAGGCAGATGGATTACTGCAATTTAGCTCTAGACTTGACCTCTGATGTTGAGGATCCTGCATACCAGTTCAGGCTCATCTAATGAGGAACAGACTTGGGAAAACTAGTTTCAATAAAGTTACAGTTCTCCTGCCTAAATACCTGTAGGATACAGATCAGGATTGTATGGCTGTAAAACAATTATGCATATATATTTAATTCTCTTCTTCATCTTGTTTAACATTATGTGGGACAAAATACAGTGAGAAAGCTCATTTACATGCTCTTCAAACTGAGAAGTCATCAAATACAAAAGCTACATCAGCATCTCCAGATCATGAACCTTGTGGCTTTGGCTACCAGTAGATGAGCACCAAGACAGCTCCTGTTAGTGCTGGAAAAGAAGCATCTTGCAAAAGGAGTCCTGCACTACAAAATGCTTAGTGACAAGAAAAGCTCATGAATCTTCATTCACAGTTATCAATTCTCTGTAAAAAACATTGGCTTCAAAAAATCCCAAATAAATGTTAATTTGACCTTTTGGCACTTTGCTACCAGTTCTCTCCATGGTATTCCATGTTTTCCCATTTAAACACTAGCTATTACACAACTTAAAAAAAAAAGATATACAGCTTTGCCAATGAAGAAATGTGTTTGAAAAATTGCTTGCTAGAAAGGGTTTTTGCCTGAGATGAGATTAGTCATGTACTAAGTTATTTACCTGCCTGCGTAACCATAGAGGAACAATCATTTTATTGTCAGTCTTGCTTAAATGGAGTTTCTTTACAGAGCCGAGTATAGAGAAAAACCACTTTGTTTTAATAAGGTCATGATGATTATTAAATAATTTGCATCCTGAAGGTTAAATTCTTATCTCAGTAAGGTAAAAAGTATTTTTGTCTGTCCTTGAAAATTGGAAGAAGTACAAACAAGGTTTTCAAGAACTGTAAACAAAACGCATTTCTGTGTGTTGTTTGATACTTTTATTTGTTCACCCATACTTCACATTCACACCCACTCAACATGAGGTAACAACTGCTTTAAATTAAGCCCCATTTATCCCTTTCAATTTCCTTCCAATAGATGCATCTATAGGTACAGCATTTACCTAGGTAAGTAACAAAGCTTTGCCACAGTCTGAAATTGTAATCATCAGCACAGGATGTTAATTAGAGAGAGAGGGAACAGATGATGACAGTGTGTTAAGGTTGTTTCTATTCAAAAGTCACTTAAACAGAAAATTAAAAGGTTCATTTGATACAAGTTTCCAGTCTAAATCCTGCAAGGATCTTCCATGAGAGCAGTCCACCCGACATCTGAATTGGGCTGGCAGAGCATCACCCAGGTTTCGAGAGACTCTGCCCTCATTCCTAGCTCCCGGGAGACAGAGGCATTCTTCTCCTTCTACCATTATTTCCCTTTACACCTATTTATACTGAATCCTGTAGCAAGGAAAACACGGAAAACAGATTCTGGTGATTTCTCACATCACCTTGTATACCGACTTTCACACACAGAAAGTAACATAAGCACATGAGCTGCCAACATCTTCCATTTACGATGCATTTATGGATAACTTTTAAAACAAAATTCTGAAGTTTGACTTTTTAAAATATTTTCCTCCTAAGGACTGTTATTGACTAATATATCAAAGAATCCAGTTCCCCTAATGACACATCAATGCAATGCATCATTACAAACGCACTCCCATCCCAATGATATATTACTCAATAACATGGTAGCAGCTGGCAAGAACTTCCACTGAACCAGCGGAAGCTTTATCCTATTTAATTCCCAGAGTTAAGAACAAGGAAGAAGAGATTCTAACAGACAGGCTGAGAAACCACGTTAACATACAAAGAGTTATAAATTCTTTTAATAGAAAGGGACAACTGTGGCACCTTAGTTAGGAAAGGCAGATGTTCCTTTTCAGCTTCTCAACAGTTTCCAAAAACAAAAACCCCCATGTCCTAATTCCATATCATTCTTTGTGACTCTCTACTGAACTTCCCATCGCTCAACGTAGCACCTTACACAGCACTATGAATGATAAGCAAGCCCTGTGCTCTACACTGCCACTTGCAGCTTTCATTCCAGGAGTGGCCCATTTGCCCAGCTGGTGGTTACTGAGAACAGTGGATTTACTAATGCTAAGACACATCCCTTGGCTGCAGCTCCTTAACTGAGCCACACCAACTCAAACAGCACCCCCAGTATCCTCTCCTCCTGGCAAGCTATAGAGCTTACTGAACAAAACAAAGGCTAAAACACAACAAAGGCTTGCTTTTTTTTTTTTTTTTTTGGGGGGGGGGGAGGGTGTTGCGTTTTTTTTTTAATTAAACATGAATTTTTCCTCACAAGACAGACTTGATTGGTTTCATTCAAAGACTCTGCATCACAACACTGAGAGAAGCAGCATGAGGCTAATGGAGCCTTGGGACAGGCTGCCCAGAGAGGCTGTGAAGTTTCCTTCTCTGGAGACATTCATAACCGGCCTAGACAGGCTTTTGTGTGACCTAATCTAGGTTATCCTGCTCTAGCAGTGGGATTGGACTGGATAATCTTTTGAGGTCCTTCCAACCCTGATCATTCTGTGTTTCTGTATTCTTCAAGTGGCTCTAACTGCTCCACCAGCCTGCTGCTGACCACTCATTCATATCTATTTCCTTTGCCAGACCCAAGGTCTTTTAATGGATTATTAAATTTTTGATGCTCATATCAGCCTAGGAAGCATGAAACCATCAACTTCACACTTGATGGGAGCAACATGAAGTCTCTATTCACCAGCCTGTCCTGCACTGCCCTCATCTCTGCCACCATGCTTGGGCTGCCTGTTTTCACGCACCCTGTCCACATGCACTATCATGGCACCATTTGCTTTAACCCCCTGAAGTCAGGAAATGTAACATAAACCGAAAAACATAACTTACTTTCACTTGCTGATCACTCTTCCCATGAGTTTTGAAGAAAAGTTTAAATACCTGGAATTGGTGTTTTGTCTGAAAGAGATACCGACCTGTCTGGGCACTTCAACCATGTTTTGCAGTTGGCAAACAGGCATTTCCACAACCACACGCTCTTGGACTGGATGCTGTTTGGACTCTAGCATGTCCCTGAAGAGGACAGGTTGGCTGCACAGGCTGGAAAGAAGAGAGAAAGCAAAGGAACAAGAAGGTCGGTAACACAATAAGTAGTCTATGGTTCAGGCAGAAGAGGAATCACGAAAGGTTAGCGATATTTCCCAAGGAGGAGGGGGACATATGCATGGGGGAAGCAGAAAACACAAGCAGCTGTCAAAAAGAGGGGAGAGGATGGATAATTTGGATAGACCGTGGATATTACTGGGAAACCTGTTCAGTCTGAAGCAGTGGTCAGCTTTATAAACACAGACCTCAGAGCCAGCTGAAGTTGCAAACTGCACTGAAAAAAAAGGGATGTAAAGATATGTAACATTTGAAGAGAGGCACTCAAATAGGTAGAAGAGCTTTTGATGGCAAAGCAGAAACAAAAGGGTAGGCAGCTCTACAACAGTGCCTTTCAAGCAGATTGTTTTGCTGTGATCCAGACCTGACTACACAGGATGATGTTTGTAGAAAAATCCATCCGTAACAGCAATAGCTTTATGGTTGAATGAATGAAAAGGTATTTTCTGTACTTAAATGAAACTGGGATGTAGTACAATGCAACAGGGAAGCCCAGTTCTGCAAAGGCCTTTAAAATAGAAAAAGAAAAGAAATAAAGAAGAACACAAGGGGTGACAACCTTTGCCTATAATAGTCTTTTGATTTCTGGATCTTTGTTTTGTTTACTGCTACAGAAAATTATCCTGTGCCAAATTTTATAGCTGTGCCATCCATGAATCAGAAATGTAGGCTTATTGGAAACGGTCAAGTGCAGCACAGAAGACTTGGGTTTCATTCAAAAAGCAATCTCATCACAGTGCTCAGATAAAAAGCCAAAAAACATGAGATCAAAAGACACGCACATCCAATGATGAACACAAGTTAACTGGATGTCTTGACTGAAAATCAAGAGCTGGAGCCAGGTCCTGCAGGTAGAGACAAGTGCAGACCAGAAATACTTCACAGAGTATTCCATACACACAGGAAACCAAAGACAAAAAAACACCCCCAAAGTCTGGTAAGATCTACCTCAAGCTGTACCATGAAGACATCAGTATATACTTGTGTCTCTGTGCTGCTAAACCAATGTCTGTTCAGACCCCGCGCCATATCCCCAGTTTGAGAACACTGCAACAAGTGACTGCCAGCATCTTGTGGAGAGAAGAAAAGCTCAAGCACAGGGACCTGGTGTAATCATACCACATGCTTTGTATTTCCACTCTCTTCTTCCATCACCTATCATGAGTGAATGGTGCCAGGCAAGGACAGAGCGAAATAGAAACCCCTCCTGAAAGAGGAGCCAAGTTTAAGCACTTTGGTTTTGATGAAAAAAAGTTTGTCTACAAACTTCTTACATCACACAAAATCCACAGGGACAACTGAACCCCCTGAGGTCATGCTGCTCTTCCTTTACCCAATCCTGCTCTGCTTTTCTGTCTTTCCTCCCTACTTTCCAGCAGCCCCATTACTGCTGATCATCACTAGCACTCCAGGAAGGACCGCTGAGAGGCTCAGGAAAAGGCATTGATCTCCTGTAATAGATATGGATTAGAGGTGTTTCAATTTTTTAAAAGACATATCAGTGTTACTAATGGAAACAGTGTATTTATCAAGTCAATTCCAAGGTGACTGCAAGTGCTTCATGATCTCAGTTCAAGAAACACTTGTTGGTATTTAGCAAAACAGCGTTTTCCTGTTGATGAAGAGTAATTGTGAAGGAGTACCCTGATCAGCAATTTATTCAAGTCATTGCAAATTCTCATTAAATAAAGGCTTTGCAGTCTAACAGAAGGAGGAAATGGGAAGTTCTTCACATAAAAGTTAAACATATGGAGAAATATGAGATCTACTTCATTTTTTCAATCATTTCTTCAATCATTTCTAGAAATAGCAGGCTTGGATGTAAATCCTACATCTTGCTCAATTATTAGTAGCTTCTAAAGTATGCATAAAACAAGCTGTGACTTTTCTACTGAAAAAGATTCCCTTCCAGAAGACAAGGTGGAAACCTATTCTTCAAGTACAACTCATTTCCACTCCACGCAGAAGACAATGGTAGATGGATTGAGGCAGTAAGGTTCATAAGATGTAGATGAAATTTATTTTTGAGGATATGAGGACTCATAAATGCTGATAATTGAGAATTTGAAGAGGGCTTGCAGAACCAAAGAAGCAGTTTATAGATATGTTTATCTGATAAATTACAGAGCATGTAGGGGAGCTGCTAGCCCAGCCTCAGTACACGGGTCAGCATCGTTGCCAGAATAAACACTCTACCTGAGTACCAGAAAGGTTATTTTTTGCCCAGGTTGAAAAGATTTCGCAACCAAGGTATAACTAAATCCCATTTTAACCATGTTACCCAATTGTCCCTATTTTTAATGTCTAAAATGGAACTTGACTCAGGGGCAGTGTTATAACACAGCACCCATCTACGCTAATAGACTAAATCACATTATCCGTTTCGAGCGATGACAGTGCTCTAACTGGATTTGGTACTACAGAAGAACCCCAAATGTTAGGAGAGAAGCTGGCATTAAATGAGAAAATGTTTGTGTGAGCACAAACATAGAAACACATTCCTTGATGAACAGCAGAGATTTACTGGTGGGGAAAAAATACTTTCTCTAATTCATCTAACTAGTTTATTATTCAAAAGAAAAAAAAAAAAGTGGTGGTCCATAAGCTAAGTTCTATTTTGTACAGCTAAAAAAGCTGTATATGTTATGCAAGCATAAAACAGAAAAATATTAGTTTCCTTGGATAAATTAAAATATTCTTGTATTTAGGCAAGGCCAGAGGTACTGGCAAACAGCAAAATGTTAGAGAGGAAATAAGCATCTGAAGCAAAGCTGCTGGGTCACCACGTTGGAATTATCTGGTATGCAAAAGAGGCAGAGAAGTGCTCAGTTTCCAGCATGACTCCTTTTTAATGACAGCACAAAGCCAGTGAATACTGCAGAACCCCACCAGATACACAGTGATTGAGTAGATTTGGTTTATGGGTGGATGCAGCCAGCCCAGTGCTGGCAAAAGTGAGGTAATTATCTGGGTACCAAAAATAAACATGGAAAGCGTTGTTGAATACAAAAATCATATGGGAGATCTTGTGGTGATTGCAAATAGTAAAACCATCTGTCCAGTAATAACAAGTGCTATGCTGGGCAAACAAGGGAATGAAGCATAAATCGTGGAATGGCACCCTGGAAATGGCAAGGATGCTATTGAAAGCTCATCTGGAAAATGATGTCCAATTCTGATTACCACACAAAGTCATTGCAGAAATCGAGCAGGTGCAGGTCAGAGATGTCAATTCATGCAAGAATTTGAGGGAGTTGTAGCTATGTGGACAGATTGGCCAGGCTTAGACTCTTGATCTTAAAACAATGGAACACAAGCAGGATTTTTCACCAACATTTATGAGATCTTGATATCAGTATGAATTTTTAAAGGCAACCAGTTGAACCAATGCATGCCAAGAGGTGGTGGACAAGAGCAGAAAGGAACAGCATTTAACTGAAAATAAAAGAAGTTCTCACACAAAGGTTGATCTTAGTCCTATATAGAGAACTTTCTCCTAGATTATGTTTCCAACAGTATTCTCACATCAGAAACACGGGACCGCACAGAGAAAGGCAAGTAGAGAGGTGGATTAACAGAGACAGGCTGCTTTCCTCAGACAGAACTGCCATGTGGAGAAGAAACCCAGAACCGGATCTTCCTCTACTGCACACTCCTCCTGGCTTGAGAAACGATCCAAGAGTCATACCAGGATCCATCTCCTGAATGTCCTCTTGTTGACTGGCCCACAGTAGGCAAAGATGGAAGAATACAGACCATGGCAATCTTATTCTATAGTTTACTGAGTACATTAACAGATTATAGGATTGGGGTGAATTTTGAGAGAGATAAGGATTACAGTGTCTACATTCTGAATGGGATATATTTCATACAAGACCAGCTCCAAATCTTCTTAAACTTTAATGAAAAATAAGGAACTTATATGGCCATACTACAGCTGCAAGCTTGAAGTGTATTCCTTCTTAGGTTTTCTGGAATTTTAAGGTTGAATTTTTAAGGTTTCTTTCAATTTATTGCTGTATTTTCTGTTTCCAGCATGGACTGTGGCCTTGGTGCTGGCAGAGACCTTGGAACTGATTACCTCTGGTAAGGACACTTAACCAAATTACCCATCACATCTGAAAGTTGGTTTCATCCTCATGCTTAGCAATGATTTCACAGTTTCAATAATGCATACAAAAATCAAAAATAGGATGCACAGCTATAAAAATGGAGCCACAAAATAAACTAGGTGAAAGAGATAAGTAAGTGCAGCTTATCCTTTCTTTCATATATATCTATTGGAGCTGGCTGATAATGGAAAGACACATCTTCCCCTCTATTTCTGCTACTGTTGGCATTTCTGCCAGTAACACTATCCCTGTAAAGACACTACCAGTAACACTATCCCTGTAAAGACACTACCTAAAGCATTAAGAATAATCTAACCATTGTGCTATGATAAATAATTTAAATGCCCTATATACACATTCAGACACATAAATGGTTCTTGTTTCCTTTTGATAACCTTTTTAGCACAGTAAGCATCAGTTTGCATATACTAATAAAAAATAACACTGCTACAAGATATGTTTCTACTTCAGCTCATGTTTTCCTGAACGGCTTTGAGAATTTTAACACTGATACAGTTATTTTTGATGATTCAAGGTAATTCATCCATTCTGTAGGAAGCAAAACCTCTTTTAAATCTGCAGAAGGCTTCACCGTACCCATTAATTTCATAGTAGACTAAGTAGCTTCAAGTTTCCATTTTTCCTGCTATTTAACTTTATGTGTGAACAATCCTGGATAAGATTTACAAGTCTGCCAACTATCATGAAGAACAACCTGGAAAATGGATCTTTCAGAGAAGTTTGCAAGATTTATGCTCTGCAGGAAAAAAAAAAAAAAAAAGAGAGAAAAGAGAGAAAAAAAGTGGGAAGCACAACTTCAAAACACAGAAGTTAACATGAAAGTTAAGAAGAAAAGTTCACGAAAGGATCATATTCCCTTTAAGAAAAACACCAAAAAACATAATTGAGGAAGTATTATGAGGAAGTAGTGGACTCTTGAGACAGTCTCTCTTGGACTGGTATATGACACTGGGTATTTCCACGTTAGAAAGAACCAAATAAGTTCACTACTTTGGTGTTCACTACTCGTCCACATGAGAAGATGGCCTTTCTGTTCTCTAGAGATAGATTTGAACTCCATGGGATACCTCTAGCTGGCAGTAGGAGATATATTACTGCAGGGAATACTGCAACTTAGAAAATATTGGTGGAAAAAAAATTAAATAGCCAACCTACTATTTTTGAACAGTGGGAAATCCAGAACAACTATACCTCTTCTCCCTAAAAGACTCATTTTCAATTACAAAGGTGTACAGAATTCCACTCTCACCCCAAAGTACTCTTCCAAGTAGTTTGACTACAGAAAACACACTTACTTCAGGGCAGTAACCACATGCACTTCCAACAGTTTGGCAGAGAAGGTGAAAAATCAAGCAAAACCACAAGAAAGCCTGTAAACAGTTAACCTTCCAAGATGGAAGCCCTCAAATGGAAACCCTTAAATGATGCACAAAGCCAAAGTTAGTGTTCCAGCTGCACCTACGGTGACACAGCATGTGGTCCTTTTTGAAAATAATGAACTACCATTCTCTGTGTAAGTTCAGCACGCTGGGACGTTCTTATTTGTGCTCACAAAGTGATGTCTTGAGGGCAGGCATGGTCTGCCTGGGCAGAGTTATGTCAAGAAACGTGGCACAGTGGGATTCCCATTACAGCTGAGTCTGTGGGACTATCTAAAGATAAAAATAGTTGAAAATGTATCCAAAACTTTAGAAATAACTGCAGATCTTTCATATTACTGCAAAAATATCTCCAAAGCAAATTAGCTGATGACAAGAGCAAAGTCAATGAAATAAGATGGCTGTGCCATAATAAGCATTAGAATTTTGCTCCAGAGTCGGTTAACCTCAAAGAGCAACTTATCAGCCAGACAGTCTGACATTTACAGTCTCTGGTGAAAAAAAAAAAAGCAATATAGATGAGGGTAGATATAGAAGGGAAAGAACAGAGTGTTTTAGGGAGGAAAATATGTTGCACAGAAAGAGCTAGAAGGTGCTTGACCAAACCAACCAAGGCAACCTGAAGATATTAAAACAGAGCTGCTGGAGAAACAGTGCAAATTCAGAAGATGCTGTGTACTGCTATAAATGCCTTGAGGCGTGAGCAGCACAAGTGCAGCGGCTGCACTTACTTTCCATTTGCCTGTTCTCCTTTTCCTTCGTAATGGAAGGAGTGTGTTTTAGGGATGGTCTTTATGAAGGTACATTTCCCAAGCACTCCTGAATTTCAGAGCAGTTTAGTACCTCTCTGATCCCACGTTTCTCTCCAAGAGCAGGACAAACGTAACTGAGACAGGGTGAGATGAGGTGAAGAGCGAAATCTGGTCTACTATCCTTTAAAAAACTTAAAATATATAAACTATTAATCCAAATGCTGACTTTGTTCTCTATGACCTCCTTCGCTACACACGTAAGCTATAGCATAACCTTGCATTAATAATGAAATCAGACAATTTTATCCCTTTTTAATAATGTATGCCAAATATATTTGGGTTTAGGAAGGCTAGTATTCATTTATCGATCACGACGCATTATCTCCAACCTAGAAATTTCTAAGCAGCTTTCATCTCCTGTGCAATTCTAAATAATTCAGAATGTAATTTCAGTTGGGTTATTTTGTTTGTATTTTTTCATATTAAATTTGTATTTTTTAATCAAAAGAAAAGCTGACAGACCAATACCAAAGGGTCAAATGTCCATCTCATCTTACCTAAAAAGTCCCAAAGAAATCATCTTGAAAAGTCCCATGAGTGAGAATGCCACTGTCTAATTCTTAGTTTTTAGAGCACCGACCTCTGTACCCACATATTTGTATAGTGTTACATGTATATTTAATAATGATTATAATAGCAGTAGCAAATAACTTTGAGTTCTTGTTTAAGAGGACGGATTCAAGTTATATTTTCTTAAAAGTTATTTGTTCATTTTGCCTTAAGATTGGAACAATTCATCCCTGCTAATTCTCAGCATGAAAACAGAAATTTTGTTCAGGTTTCTAGGTTGAAAAGTAAATTTAAATACACAAGAAATGATTACTCATTTGTACTGCAGATCTGCATTCACTCCAAAGGTGAATTCTTGAGTAAACTACACAACTTAAAGATTTATAGGCTTATCTGGGGAATATTTTAATATTAATGAATTTCTAGAAAGGTTAGATTTTTATTTCCCCTATCTATAATTAGCAGGGGGTCATGGGGAGAACAAACAGGTGTCTCAGTGACACTGAAAAATAAAGAAAAAAGACAAATGGAATAAGCAGTGTCTCAGAGAAGTTAATTAAGAGCACTGTAGTTCCTATGGCCTCTGAATGGCCGGGTCAAGAGATAATATTGTCATAAAGGGATTATTGTAGGATTCTACAGATCTGTGGTCAAGGATTACATCAGATTTTAGGAAGAAAAATTTGTTTCACATAACACAACTAAGACAAGTATCTTATCGACATTACCATCAGAGAATTCACAGGGACAAACTCCAAAATCACACATCAGCGGATGCAAATTAATCACCTTACAATAACTAATAGTCTCCTCTAGGACTTCTTGGATCATGAACTAGTGATATTTTGAGTGTTTCTGTGATAAGAGAGGTTCTAAACAAGACGTAAAGTGATAAAACAATAATGTGAGGAGTTATTGGATTATACGGCTGCGCTATTAGAAACTGTGTTATTCTCTAACTCATACCCGCTCTCAGTTAACTAGAGTTTCTTCCCAATTTTTTCCACCCCACATCAGCACATTTGATGTGATTAAATTCAAAGTAATTTAATGAAATGCATGTATCATCACTTAATAGCATGTCTAAAAACACCTGTCCATACTCTTTTCACATAGGACCCTTTCTTTGGTGTCAGGAAAACCACCGTGTACACCCATGGCTAAAAGGCACTGTAAATCCTAGAAGTTTTATTAAAACAAGCCTTAAATGACCACTGTTTCAATGTAGTAACCTAGTTTTGACGGGGAGTTGTGTGAAGGCCCATTGTAAAAGACAGAATATACAGCCCCTTGTCACAATTGACACCCAAACCCATGCACATACAGAAACTCACGAGGTGCTTTACATCTCCAAACAGTACCAACAGCACTTGGATGTGATAGCCAAGGTTTAGGTTTCACAAGGTGGTACTTGTAGTCACATGCTGCAAAGAAATTAAATTAGAAACAGTTGAAGTCATGCTTGTTCTTTTCTGGGTTGTGTCTGGGAGATCCAGAACCATCAATGAAGCTGTATTAAAACAATTTCTGCCCTGGAAATTCAATTATCAGCCCTGCTTCTGTGTTCTACAGGCAAAGTGTGTTTACAGGATATGTTTACAGCTATGCAAAGCTCAGGAGAGCTTAAGTGGTCTGTATCTTTTCAGCAGTGAAGTGCAGTGCAACGCTCAGGGTGGAAGTAGCTTCTCTTTGGCAATAAAGCCAAACAACCTCCGTGTTGACCTCCTGGAGTAGAACCTACAACTTCCAGCTTGTGCCTCAGGAAGCTCCAGAGGCAGAGGAACCCCACACACCCTGCACAAAGCACCACCTCCAGAACAAGCCTTAAGGCATCATGCCCTTCCACTCCTCCTCTCTAAAACAACACAAGGGGTTTTTTTTCAAGTGTGTTATACATGTGAGATCAATTTCAAAGGGGGGATGAGGGCATGCCACTGAAGCACTACCTGCAGCTGGGTAGCTCTGACATCTGTCAGGTGATCTGTATGATAGATATTTGTTTCAGGTGTAAAAGGGCCCCGTGCCTGTTGGACACTATGCAGAGCCTGCTCTGTTTGCTGGGGCAGGCACCGAGGCAGGCAAGCAGGGTAGATGTTCAAGCATTCCAGCCTGAGACACACACAACTCCTGAGCCAAGACTGAGGCATCTCAGGGACTTTGCAACAGATGAACTTCTGCTCCTAAGTAACCTCAAGGGACAAAGGAAAACAGATAAGCACCTGATGCTCACCATAGGCTAAAGAAAGGGACTTCAACTTACCCAGCCATTCAAGTCAAGTTCCAGGCACTTAACTTCCAGCTGGATTTATGCTCAGAGGGAATGAAGACAATGATAATCTCTGATTTTCTACCTGCAGTCCTCGCTTCTGGAGTGTGGCAAAGCAACTTTGGTCCTTCAAGGCATAAATATTGGCAGATAACATCCAGTTGTACTTTCAACCAAAAAAATAACACTCTCAAGTGACTCTCCAAAATCATTGCTGCCATTTTTCTGGTTTCACAGGACAAGGAAATAACTTTTATCACTTCCCTCCTACTATATAATACTTGAATAGGGTAACATGTACTCCTTCAATATGATGTAGCACTCATAAATAAGATGAAATATTAACTCTGAACATCACTCAGTGGGTTTCAATTTCCTCTCTGGTATTGATTTTGCATCACTTTATCATGTTTTAATAAGCAAGACCAAATTCCGAATCCCACTTTATAGTAAGTGACATTTGATAGCATAAAACCTATCCTACACACACCACTTCTCACAGCTCACACTGACTTCAGAGGGAAGTTCTGAGGGCAGAGACCCTGTGGGACCAGGGTCACTGCAAAGTGTGTGCTGTCATGGAAAATATATATGGCAATTCAGAATGGCTATGCCCGATGGAAAAATAAGACAAGGAGATGTGAACTACAAAGCAAGCAGATATAGCACAGCTCAGATTATATGCAACAGATGAAGCTAAAGCCTAAGTAATATAAATGCACGTTTAGTCAATGCAATGCTGTTCCATGGGACAGATGGACACCAGTGGGGTACAGCAGCCATCAGCTAATGCCTAGTGCCAGGAGCACCCCTTGCGAGCACATTTGGAGTTCTCATGACTATAGAATCATAGGGGTTGGAAGGGACCTGGAGAGATCATCAGGTCCAACCCCCCTTCCACAGCAGGCTCCCTAGCTCATATTGTACAGATAGGCATCCAGACAGGTCTTGAATGTCTCCAGAGATGGAGACTCCATTTGTGGACAAGTATTTGAAGCTTTTACTGGATTTATAGAGCTTCAGTTACACCCCGATTCTCCACTCAGTCCTGTCAAGCAAGGGAGTAGACAGGAAAGCAAGCTGCTCAACCCTTTTGGGGGAGCACAGGGAGCTGAGGAAGAAACAGAAAGGGAAAGAAAAGTGCTGGCGCGTGAAACGTGGCAGGTGGTAACTACACAGTAGATTTCAGTAACTACTTTGCTACAGTACAGCACAAAAGGAAGCAGTCATTATATGCAATGCTGCTGTGCAATAAAATACAATAAGCAGGAAGACTCGCTTTAATAGAAAGACACTGTGATTTGTGATACACTGAAGTAAGCAGAACATCCTCCGATGTAATCATCTTTTAAGATGCTATTTCTTCAGAAGCAGCTCTGCAATTATTTACAGAGAATCACAAAAACACAATAAAAGTCAGATTTTAAATTGCGCATACATATGCCATCTGTCAAAATAATTTTTCTAAACAAGTCAAAGTTTGTAAATTTATTTGACTGCTGATTGCATATACAGGAGGACTGGGATCAGCCTGGTGATAGCCTATGTACGTAAAAACACTCAATTCTAATTTCTCACCTAGTGCCTGGCCCTCACAGACTGAAGATGAAGCAATCACCCTTAAAGATCTTTACCATCTAAAAGGAAATAATTTAAAGAGCACGAATTAGCAGTTACAAACAATAAAACTGTTCTACTACTCTAGCACGTCTCACTACTTAAAATGCTTTTGAAAATTACTGAAGAATTTTAAAATCATGGAATTAGAGTGTACTGAGTTGGAACAGACCCATTTCTTCCTGGAAGCTCTATTTCTCTTGGTGTAATTCTTATTGGAATCTAAAATTGATATGCCTCTGGATTTTACAGAATAATGAAATAAAAGCAATATGAATTGAACAACAACAAAAAAATCTGGTTCTTATTGGAAAGATCAACGGAAAGATCCTTCTGCTGCCCTACTCTGCCTTCATGGATATGGGACTTCCAGCTCTGGTCTTCAGATTTGCTTCAGAGCATCAGATGTCCCGAACACCAACTGGGTCAGGTATGAAGTGACAGATAACAGAGAATCTTCAACGCAATGGTGGTCTAAATTATAAATTAGGCTTTTATTTTCACATTAAGATGCCCAAACTAATAGTGATTCCTTTGCAATATTTAACATCCATGAAGCTAGCCTTCTCGCAGCCCAACACAGCCCTCTTCTGATGGGGGAGGCAGGTTGGTTAGATGACTACATATACACTACCTGAGGAAGGAACACAGATTATATTGGCAAAAGGGATGTAGGAAGGGAATTCCAATCTTCACAGCCACTCCCCCATCTTTTGTCCTAGTTATATTTCCAAGGATTTCTCCCCCACATCCATGGGCTATCATCGCTTCCGAGATACCATTTGTCAGTCTGTACCCTGGCTAGCAGGCAGTGAAATTTTCACCAGAAGCGATGATAACCCACAAACAAGTAAATATTAATATCCATAAATGCATCAAGGAAAGTTCCAGCAGGAATTCGGAATACCAAAACACTCTCCATTAAAGTCATAAAGGGGCATAATAAAGCGTTAGATATATTGCTCCGTTCATTTACTAAAAGCTGCAGTGCACAGCAACTGCAAATCCCTCCCTCACTGGTAAAACACAGTGACTCCACTATATATGCAAGCATAGAAAGCATCTATAGCAAGGCCAGCACTAGCAATGCTGGCCATAAAGCTGCCACTTGGGTTTGGCCATTAATGCCTAACAAAAATAAACCTTCACTAGTCAAAATGTCATTTAGGAAATGGAATTTCAGCCCATTTGAAGTTGCCTCTTTAAGTGAGAGGTCAGCTTAGCCGCTGCACTGAAGAACTGTTTTCATTGCCAGCATGTTGGAACAGAGGTTTGGTTTTAAAAACAAGCCAATGCTGGGATTTTAAAAAATTAAACTGTTTTCATTTAAAATAGTACAGCAATGGGACCAAGCAGGAGGTTATTGCTGTGAGTGGACTATGACACTGATTTCTCTTGTGAATTTCACTCCTGATTTTTTGTTAATTAATAGAAACAGGACGTTACATACAAAAAGACAAGTTGGACATAGGTGACAAATTAGGGGGAACAGTGGACAATTCAAGCAGAAACTCTACCATAGAATCAGAGAACATTAGGAGCTGGAAGGGACCTTGAAAGATCACCTAGTCCAACCCCCCTGCCAGAGTAGGATCACCCAGACTAAATCCCACAGGAACACATCCAGGCAGGTGTGAATGTCTCCAGAGAAAGAGACTCCCCAACCTCTCTGGGCAGCCTGTCCCAGGGCTCTGTCACCCTCACAGGGAAAAAAGTTCCTCCTTATATTCACATGGAACTTCCTCTGCTCCAGCTTGCACCCGCTGCCCCTTGTTCTATCGCTGGCCATCACTGAAGAGCCTGGCTCCACCCTCCTGACTCTCACATTTTACATATTTATAAACATTAATAAGGTCACCCCTCAGTCTCTTCTTCTCCAAGCTAAATAGGCCCAGATCCCTCAGCCTGTCTTCATAAGGAAGGTGTTCTACTCCCTTATGGGAACCTTCTCACCGCAGCAGTGCAGGGCTGGGCATGGTAGAAGTAATTCTCTCTAGCCTTGATTCACTCCCTTTTTCCTACCATAGATATTATATTATTAAAATGGTGGAAGAATGTTTTTTATGCCTCAAATTTGAAAAAACTAACCCAAACCCATCAGCTTGATGCGCATCCTACACAGTATGACTGAGCTGGCTTTTTTCCCCCCGATATTGTGATATTAAGCTGTTCTAGAATTAGTGTATATAATCTTTCTTTGCATATTCATTCCATGTTTTCCTGGAGGCTCCATTAGAAATTTCATTGCATTCTATCTAAAATATACATTTTCTCCAAACTATTTGAATAAGTAATGACTAAAAGAAATTTGATGCATCTCTATCAGTAAAGTCATACATCAGAAGGTTAAGAAGAGCTCATATTTATTGATCATGTTGCATTACAGACATGGTGGAAGATACTAAGCAGTTTCCTCCTCCTGTCAGTATTCTAAATAATTCAGACAGGATTCTCAGATTGTCTTTTCACCCATGCATTTCCATTTTAAAAATACATCTCTTTATATATTATTGCTATAATATTATCAAATCCATGCAGTCGCTGTCTCAAATTATTAAATTCTTTTCCAAAAACATTGGGTGAAAACTATATTATGATTTGGGAATGCTTTTGTGTGTGGCATTCCTTAAAATTCACATTAAACAGAGGCATCTCAGTCACATTAAGAACTGTAACTTTCTCTCAGACATCTTTATGGTTCTCCTCCCTGGAACTCTCATTTGGTGAAAGTTCAGATGATGTTTCTTGTTACCAATGAAAAACTTTTTAGATTAACTTTTCACTTGCAGTTCTTGAAGCTCTAATGACAATCAGAGCCAGTGTGCCAGAGGGAACCTAACCCTGACCTCCAAAACAGCACCTTCCCTAGGAACACAGGCCAAATAATGGCATACTCTTGAGATGCTAGGCATAGAGTCAGGTAACGTAAAATTGTAAACCACAGCATTCATTAGGAGTCGAGTTGATATGTTTAAACATACAGATTAGATGAAATGGGAATTGTTTTGCCCTAGATGTATTACAGCAGGAGGCTTGCTCTAGAGACAGGGGGAAAAAAGAATAAAGTCCCTTGCAAATAATTAAACATTGCACTTCAGTATACTAATTTATTAATGAAGATAAAGTGTGCTATCACCAGGACCTTGACAAGCTGTTTTACGATTATGACACAGCAGATCTTTCCTCATACCAGCTAAAGATTATTTGTCTCCCTTAGCTACAAGCAACATTTACAACCTTCTCTGGGAAAACTTTGACTAGAGCTCTGCAGAGCAACCTTCTGGTTTTAGCAAAACTCCTGCACAGCTTGCCATTAAGATGAGAGAGGAGGGATTTAAAGAAGTTAAGCCCGTGTCTGTGTAACGGGGCTGAGATGATGCAAGTTTAAAGACATGAGGAAGTATCCTGGTATGGACTGTGTCAGCAGAGCTGGTCTTGGCACTTCAGAGAAGAGCGGGTGCAGGGTAGTTCCCCGCCATTAATTCCCCACCGTGCAGGGTTGGAATGGTATCATTACAAAAATACATTATTTTATGTTTCAAGCTGAACTTATGAGTTAAATTTTATTCTGGAGCACAAGTCCTGTGAGGAGCAGCTGAGGGAGCTGGGGCTTTTTAGTCTTGAGAAAAGGAGGTTGAGGGGAGACCTCAGCACTCTACAACTACCTGCAAGGAGGGTGTAGAGAGGTGGGGGCTGGTCTCTTCTCTCAGGTAACAAGCTATAGAATGAGAGCGAATGGCTTGAAATTGCTCCAGGGGAGATTTAGGTTGGATATCAGGAATTTCTTTACTGAAAGGGCTGTCAAGAGTTGGAACAGGTTTCCCAGGGAGCTGGTGGAGTCACCATCCCTGGAGAAGTTTAAAAGGCATGTGGATGAAGTGTTTAAGGACATGGTCTAGAGGTGGGCTAGGCAGGGTTAGGCTGCTGCTAGACTCAGTGATCTTAAGGGTCTCTTCCAACCCAGGTGATTCTATGATTCCATGATTTTAACTACTAGTGTTTGAAGTTAGCTGTAACAGAACCCCTTATATGCATACCACCTAACAGTAAATTACACAAATTCATTTGAAAATCTCAAACACTTTGTTACACTGAAACACAGTAAAGCATTCCCTAGCAAATCATCTCAGTTTGTATTTCTTATTAATTAGGATAACCTGGTTCTTGTTTTGCACTGTGGATAATCGTTAGGAGCGGAGCAGAACTTACACATGTACTCCAGTTAAGTGTATTAGCATAAATAGATAATATTTTTAATTATTTCCTTCATGGATAAATTTTAGCTTTAATTGCCAAATATTTCTCCATGATACAATGAACCAATATGCTTTTCCTGGGGCAAGGGAATTCCTCAAGATTCCTTCAATCTTTGCAATTGAACATGCTCAGCATATTTCGCTGCAGAGAGCATGTTTCAGCTCACCATCTCCTCTGCAGCTACACAGTTCAGCTGAGATCCAGAGCAACCTGAACAGCCCACGTTCAAAGGAGCTACATCCCACCAAGATGTGAGAGCAGAACACTACTTTCAGCCCAGACCCACAAATGTTTTTCTCTCTGGTCATGACAACCAAAGAGCATAGCAAAATGACATCTGGAAGATGCAAAACTATGGCTGATGGACTGCAGCTCTAAATCATAACCAACTGAAAGTCTAACTTCACCACAGACAATTTTAAAACCACTGAATTGTCAAAGACTTTGAAAAACCTAGCATAGCTTCTCAATTTCTAGTTGATTAAGGTGTTCGGAATGAACCAAGGGACAGCTTCAAAGACTGCTCAGGAAGTTAAAAGAAAACAACCTCCAGGAATAAAGAATTTCCCGAGTAACTTACCAGACCATTTCCTTCCATTACATGACACATTGATGTGGAGGCTTTGCTCTCCCCAGAGACAAGCACAGATCAGGGTCCACAGTGCTAGAAACCAGGTCTTTTGTAACTATAACGCCATACCATAGTCATCTGCAACTGCAGCATCCATGGAAGATGACAAGCTGCAAGGGAAGTGCTGAGCTGTGATCGGGTAGCAGAAAATCTCCAGAGTAGGAAAACTAAGATGATAAATCAATATGCTCCAGGCGGTTTTTCAACAGGGAGAGTTGCATATGGAAAGTGCAGGCGTGGGCATCTCCAGAGGAGCTCATCACCCTCTGACTAACCACCATGACCTGGAATATGACTTCAGTTTGCTCACTCAGGGACATTTAACACCCTGAAGTGCTCACGTTGAAGATTCATTTCCACAACGTGTGGGTGTCCTCCTATGCGAGTCACACTAAAACCAGTCATGCTCCTGAGCTGCTAGAAACGCACCAGTACCCCAGCGACCCAAGCATCAACATACCTGGTGGTGGGTCATTGCTTTACTTTGGGAGAAACTTATTTTAGCTACTAAACTGACCTCAGGCTTTCTACTTTACATTCTCCATTATTGTGGTTTGACACTCCCCCTCCTCCTCTCCACCAGAACCTTGCCACGTGAAACCACAACATCCATGCAAAAGCGGTTGACATCTGTAGCATGTTGTAATGCCCACTGTCACTGAGCCACACTACATAATGGCAATTCTTTGTCCATCCCGTTACGCAGAGCACTCTTCTCTCAGGTAGCACACTTTGAATGAGGCACCTTAGGTTTGGTTGTACTACGAGGACCCAACAAAACCTGCAGCCATGTGGCATAGCTTTTCCCTGCTTATCCCTGCAGGTACAAGGCTGAGGTTGCTACATCTCCCGCACCACTCACAAACTTCCCTGACGTTCTGCAAGAGACCTTTCCTGCTTTGTTTGGAGTTTGACCCAAGAACATGCCTCATCTTCACAAGAGCTTGTTGCCTCCAGTTTTGTTTTAGGCTTTTATCTGAACTCTAAGCTTAATATTAAATGGAAGTTACTCTCCAACATTGTTCTGAAAAGTACCACAACATCAGTTATTAGCAGCCAGCTAAATGTCCTACCGACATCAGTTTGATATCTGTCTCCAAGGGGCACCTGAGACTACAGACAAGAAGCCTGCTGCTCAGCTTTACTGTCAGCTCGTCATCAAAGAGCTGTCATTTTGTGCATGCCAGAAATGACTCTATAGTATGTATAATCTATAAACTGTAAAATACAGCGCTGCAGCTCAGTCTGGAATGAGCAAACACAGAGACTCAGGATACTTCTAGCACAAACATTCTATTTACCAGGCCACGCATCAAATAGGCACTGAATACAAGTCCTTTTAATGAAGCTTTTCCTTCAGCTTGCAGCTGTTGTAACAAGCCCTCTGAGGCTTCTCACCTATTGTATATTCTGTTATTTTTAGAAAAGGCAATTAGCTTTATACCTGTTCGTGACTAAGCACCTACGGTCACTTCCAAATTTGCACTAACACTGATATCTGCATATTTTAGAGTCTCTCCAGCACGGTGAAACATAACTTGTGGGAATACACAATGTAGCTGGTAGGAAATCAAACAAACTCAGCTGTATAAGCAATGCCAATAGCTTTCTCTGAGTCATTGCCTCATTTTATACATAGGAGATCTAGAAAATCCAGGTCAATTCCAGTAAGTTGGAGACTTACCTGTGGCTTCGGGTGAGCAGAAACTGGCATCTGTCTATACCTCAGAATTCTCCAGTATTTTATACTGTGTGTGAATGAGCTCAAATTTTGTTCAGAAAGTTTTTGCCTGATCTCCTGTGACCAACACTGTGATTTTAAGAAGCCTGCCACCAAGCCAGCCTAAACACCCCCTGAGAAAGACACCTTTTTTTTTTTTAAGTGACCACATCAAAGCTGATAATAGGCACAACTATTAAAAGCTGATCTTTACAAATCTCAGCAACAAGCGTGTCTTACCGGTTCCCATCTCAGAACACTCATTTCATCCCGGATTTTATAATATCAGTTGAAAGGTTTAGGACCTAGCATAAAGAAAAGAAATGCAAGAGACCAGAGATGAATTATACATGGAAAAGTTAGAGATTGGCTTGAAATTCTTATGAAAGTTTCCAATGTGACCTTCTCAGGAGGTAGAGAAAAAGCCCTAATAAATCTGAGCTAATTCTTCCCCCATTCCCTCAGGGATCCACCACATTGTCTCCCAACCCGAAATGTTGTCTATGCTAAAACAGCAGGTTGTGATGGTGGCAGGCTTTCTGCAGACTTCCTCCCCTCCCTTGACACAGTTTCATATGACCTAAGTAGAACAACGCATCCCAGTACTATTTAAGAAATCAATGCCACACAATTATTTTACTCCTTGACATCCAACCATTAATTTATTTTTCTTAACAAAAAGCCTGCTGCTCCCCTATTTGTAAGAACCCATATTGTGTTTCAAATGTCACAGTAAATTATTTAGTCAGATCAAATGACAAAAAAACCAAACCAAAACAAAAACAACTCCAACACCAAAAATAATAATGGGGATTTTATTCCCATCTTTACTCCTGCTTGTTTATTGTTTGCACAGGATGCACATTTCTGGATCTCCACCAGAAGTGATTTACTGAACTAAGGAAAGAAAAATAAAAGGCTCAAACATTAAAAATCCTGTTTAATTTATTTAACTTTTCTAACAGCTTCCACTTATACCTTCAGCTTGTTAGTCCTCTAGAATTATTTTAAAAGTGCAGATTTAGCTGTACTATATAAAATGAAATACGGCCAATAATTTTTTGTTGTTGTTGTTTTGGATATTTCCGTTTTTATGAGCTTTTGGAGTTGGGGTTTTTTAGTGGTTTTATTTTCCTGTTGGTTTTGCTTTTGGTTTTCACTTCCTTGCATTAATCAGAGGAGAAATTGAGAATGAGGGAGTCACAATAAAGAAACTCCTAATTTGGAAGTTTTGTTTTATTTTTAAGTTTGCTGAGAAAAAAATGAGGCTCTCCACATCACAAGCTCACAAAGCAATCGCTGACCAGGAATTAGACTCACCTTTAGGTTTCATGCTGGTGTTGACAGGTGCACTCCAAACTTTGTAGGGCAAGTATTATTATTGTAAAAACATAAAACAGATCTTAAATCACTTTAATTGAAAATTTTTTTAAGAGAAAGGGGGTGATCACTTATATGTTTCATACCTACATTTCAGACAAGTACCTGTGAACATGAAAGTTCATGCATGTGAAAGACTTATATCAAAACTCCTCTCAAATCTATGGATTTGCTGCTTACTTGGGTAAGTTAATAAAAGAAGCATTTGTTACTCTGAAGGATATGAATAATTTAAGCAGGTCCTGTAAAATACGTATAAAAATACTACTTAAAATATTCAAATACCAACATTTAGTTTAATCTTAGCATGATAGGAAAAAAAAAAAAGATATTTGGAAGGTTTGGTAAGTGAACTTTGGGAGAAAGTTAAACTTGTATTATTGATTTAGAAGCTGGCATACTAATCTCTTATTATTTAAAGGGAGAAATAACTCTGCATAGGAGATAATCTACTTGTCTTATATTCTACATCTCCTGCAAGAATTTTCTTGCTCATCCATAGATAGGGTCTTATCTAGTCCTTACTGAAGTCAATAGCAGGCTGCTTGTTTGTTTTTTAAATAGCAGCTGCATCGGGTATCTAACAGAGAATGAAAAAGTGAAAGGATTACAGTTTTGACCTGTTAAAATTGATTTATAAGAGTGTTTTTGGGGTTTTTTTCCCCCCCTCTCCTATTATGTCCAAGTGATAAATTGGTCTTGCAGTTAAGGCTGTGTGAAAAACTGACTTGTCGATTGCAGCCTGACCAAAACAAAAAATATTGGAAAATTACCTGCTTCAATTAAAATATGCAATGGTTCTTGTGTTGTGTTCTTTCTTCACAGGCATGGAAAAAAGAGAACACAAACCTCAAAACATATTTCTGGAATGTTTAATAGTGGGAAACAACAGAACGCCAAGATTGAAGGAGGCACTGTTTACAAAGGGAAGGAGGAGTGGATACCCCTGGGGAGGACATGCACCCAGGCAGGAGAGCTGGACAATGGGGACCTAAATGACACCAGCAACCTCTCAGCACCACTGGGACTGGTATCACTCAAGACCTGGCCTACTCTCCATCATCTATTGAAGCATGCACTCAAAGATAGAGAAAAGCGGTTCGGAGCTCACTCTGGATTTGGTGAGCGTTCACACGTAGCACAGTAATTTGAAGCCAAAACCAAACTAAGACTCATGTAAGAAGAAACAGGAGGCATGAAAAGGCCCAGAATGATGTATGTATCAAACATTGTATTAAAAACAAAATCAAATTGTTGCAGCAGCAGTACTTTCTCCAACCCCCTCAGATCATGCCCACACCCAATCTTATAAATTCCAGGAGGCAACGCCACACTCAAAACTTAAGGTGCTAAAAGAAAGGATTCAAGAGGATATTTTCCAAGATCCAGACCTACAGATTAAAGCATCTCTCTAAGGTCCTGTTACTCAACCAAAAGAAATTACACAGTCAAGTCAGGTTGTGTTTACATTTACTAGTAATGAGAACTGGATGGGGAAAATTCCCACATACGTTTCATATGAAGGCAAAGCTAAGAGGAAGCCTGTGGGTCTCACTCCTGGCCCTGCAGCTAAGCACAGCGCCAGAAACATGGGCGGCTCACCACCTCTGGGAAAATTCTGTTTCCTGCCTCATTTCCAGAGTCCTTTATCTTTCCTGGTTAAGGGGGGTTAGTAATGGTTTTGTTCTTTCTACAGAAAACCTGTAAGAATTAGGTTACAGCCTGCAAAGCACCCACATATCTACCTGCTGAGCACCTGCAGCATGTAAGGAGGGATTGGTGGGAGAGTAGTAGGGTTTTACAAAGGTTTAGCAGCATTACGTGAAAGGAATTGAACTGCAGCCTGTACTACAGGAGCCAGAAATGCTTCAGACACCAGGAACATCTGTCTTTGGACTGCAGTCAGGAGTGACTTTCACTCCCATGTGCACCGATACATCAAGTTTCCCGCATACAGACAGTCAGAGGGCAAAGCAAAACATCAAGCTGAGCTGTTAAAGCAGAAAAAATATCACTGAGGAGTCCAGGGATCAAAACTGAAAAAGTGTATATATAATTTCTCCATTGTTTTGTGTGGATGAAGACGTTCTTCACAAACAGCCCAGTGAACAGCAAGCGACAGGACCAACCCACTGGGTGCCCGAGTGCCAAGCTGCACAGAGCTGAGATGCAGGCACCTGACTCCCACACGAGTCTGAGTGCCAGTAAGAGCAGCCCAAAGATCTCAGCAAACCACACAGCCTGCTTTACAGAGCTAGAAAGTATTTAACAGCTGAACAGCTCGGAAAGTCCCTCTACTTTAGCTAACAGTACCACCCTGTGAGGTTTGTGTCCATGCAGCATGCTAACAGGGAGTGACTTGCAATATTCCCACCAGACCCAGTGGACCCTTTCTGACTCAAAACCCACTGCCACCAGTGAGATGTGCCTGCTAATGTTCCCAGTGTCCAGGGGAAGCATCCATCTTCACATCTGTTAGCAAAGAGCCCTTCACTTATGACATGCTAAGGAACCAGGCTTGCTGCTTCTGACCAAAGAGCAGCAAGTAGAAGCAGAACCAGATTACCTAACAGGGATATGGTTTAGCATAGGATGGGAAAGGTTGGACTTAATGATCTTAAACGTCATTTCCAACTTTGTGATTCTGTGAATAATGACTCTGATGGCACACCCCCAAAAAACCAGCATCAACAATAAAAGAAACAGACTAATGCCTGCAAAAGCTGTCACCAGTGTGTAGCCAAAAACAACAGGGAGAATGACGCAGATGGGATGCTAGCGTTGGAAGTCACACAGTACAGGTTTGCAGAGCTGGAGCACTGTCAGCACAGCGCATGGATGCTCCCAGCTGTGCAGCACCCAGGGATGCACACCACAGTCTGCCCTTACTGTAGGGCTCAGACAACACATTCTCACTGCGATAGTTTCCAGTCAAACCTGGGAAGGGCCACACTGAGGCCTTTCTAATGCAGCCCAACAAACAGTGCCCTGGCACAGCCCCTCGCCTTGAGGGAGAGGGAATGGTCCTCTGCCAGGGCGAACGAGGGCTTGGAGACCCCAAACCAATAGTCTAGCAGCCAACCTGCATCCTACCTACCAGGATGAGCACCCTGTTGGGAACACTACCGCAGTCTCCATCCCTCAGCCTGGGTGGGCAGGACCCCCTTCTCACCCCCCTCATGCTTTTCTACAGCATCACTTGCTCTGGCTTTATAGACATCCCCAAAACATTTTAATTCAGAGTTATTTGATTCATGTGTGGCTTTGCATTCAGTAAAAGTGGATTTTGTTTGCTGCATTTTCTTCTTTTCTTCTCCTTGTGGTGTATTCCATTTCAATAAATATAAAATCTGAAATTAGTTCTCTCATCTTTATCAACAACAACTACTTAGAGGCACGTTGAGAGGATTAATTTTGAAGTACTCTGAAAATGTCAAGTGCTTATTAATTATAAGTTAATTGGAGTTAGAATTACACTATGGTAAATAATAATAAACATAGCTGATGGGCAAGAGGGAAGAAGCAGATTTTGAACAGTATTGTTCAGGCACATGCTTTTAACAAGCCTTTTGAAGAAACAAAGTCTGACTGATGAAGCTCAGTAAATTCACTTCCACAGAGCGTTCTTACAGATGTGGGGAATTTAAAATTATTTCTTCCCACCTGTCAACTTTGATTCACTGTTGGTTTTCTCTGATCTCTGGCTTGGAGCAAAATGCCTCCATGACTCCAGGAGAAGTACAAGCTTTAGCATCCATTCATCTCAGCTGAGAGCCCTTTAGAGAGCACCAGATTGCTCACGGAGGATAAAGTATATATGGAAAACACCTTTATCCTGCAGTGGGAATAATAGTAGCCTTAGCATTTGTGAAGGTAGGCATGTGTATAATAATCCAGTTGAGTGGTTAGAGGTGATTGGAATTGAAAAAGTGAAGCTGAAATCTTTCCTTTGCTACTGAATCCCCATCTTGAACTTCATCTGCGCTTAAAGGCTCCAGGCAAGAGAGTTATCTACGTGCTCAGAATCACATACAATAAATTGGTTTGTACTGACATCGCCAGCTCTAGGTGCAATCCAACCAATTACTCCTAGCCAGATATAGCCAAGTGCCAAAGTTCAGATGGTGCAAATAACTACTTCCCTCCTTCATCTAAGGTTTCCTCACCAGAGTTCTTTGGTAGCTTCACCTGACTCTGCACAGCATCCATGTAATCACAAAGATGACAGAAAGGGGCCAGAAATGGCACAAAGGGAATGTGAGCAACCTTCAGCTCAGACAGGGACTGAAGTATCCTGCTCAGACCTAGAGTATGATGTTATTTTCCCCCCCTTGAAACAGAAACCTGCTTATTTGGCTGTGAGGAAAGCCTTAGTAGAAGAGCACATGATGGGATGAGGAAGAGCTTTGGTAACTGCTTCCAACCTGCAAAGTGGGAAAACAACTGTTTCCAGCTTATGCCACTCCACCTCTTCCTTTTCTCCATCCCTCACTACAGCTGTACAAACTACAAGGAACTCAACAGCTGAAGAAATTTGGCTTCATGATTTTACTCAGGAAGTGAAACAGCAGCTCTTGGGGCTTTCCCACTGCTGAATCCCTAAAAGCAAAGTGGGAAGGAGCTTCCTTTCCCATCAGCCACAGATTGTGCATGAGGTGTTACCACCAGGAATAATTTCTCCCCACACATGACATGTTTACAGTTTCCTCATAGTCAGAAGTAGTGAAGACCAAACACAACACACACCTTCCTGACAAGGATGAAGCTGTCATCCCTAAAGCATCTCTGATCTCATGCAGTCAAGCATTTCCTGGCTGTCCATTGGGCAGCACCCAGGGGACCACCCACCCTTCAGCTGCAACTGAGGTAGAGATGAAGGTCTTCATAGAAATTGTATAGCTGAAGAGCAGCTAAAAAGCTGAAAAGTCAGGCATGGCTATGTCCCAGCAGCCACATCAAAGAAAAGTAGAGGTTCTCTGTGCCAGAGCAGCCTCCATCCTTCCTGGTTTCAGATCAGATCCCAAGGATGCTGATGCAGCATTTCTCTGAACCAGCCCTTAATATTATTTCAGGGAAACTTTACTGAAATTTTAAGTTATCTTGATTTCAGCTTGCCATTTTAGTTTGAGCTTTATGTCTTTCAACATATTAAAGATCTGTTCTTCCCTTAATGTACTAATGTAACTGGCAGCACTAAGATTGAAAGTCACGCATTTGCAGGTCAAAGCTAGAGTAGGAGACCTTTACTTTTTGACTACACCTTAACAAAAAACTTAATGGGAGTGTTAGGCTTCATATCTACCACAAAGTGGAATTTCTCTTTTTTTACAATTCCATGTAAATGTCACAAGGGATCATACATTTATTATTTTTGGGTAATGCAGATGGAGTTTATTTATCTTCCTAAGCAAGCTCAAGGGAAATCATTTCAGACAATGGACTACCATCATTCTGGAGAAAACAGGGGGTGGGTTTTAATCATAGAATCACCTGGTTTGGAAAAGTCCCTTAAGATCATCGAGTCCAACCACAGCCTGACCCTGCCCAGTCCACCTCTAGACCATGTCCTCAAGCACATCCACATGCCTTTTAAATCCCTCCAGGGGTGGTGATTCCACCAGCTCCAGGGGCAGCCTGTTCCAATGCCTGACAACCCTTTCAGTACAGAAATTCTTCCTGATACCTGACCTCCCCTGGTGCAATTTTAAGCCATTTCCTCTCATTGTATCACTTGTCAACCAAGAGAAGAGAGAGACCCCAACATCTTGCAAGCAAGGTGCTTGCAACTTGCAAGCACCCTGCAAGTAGCAGTAGAGAGTGATAGGGTCTCCCCTCAGCCTTCTTTTCTCAAGATTAAACAGCCCCAGCTCCCTCAGCCACTCCTCACAGGACTTGTGCTCCAAACCCTCCACCAGCTTTGTCCCTTTGGGCTTTTAAAAAAATCATACTTTAATAAGCTTATATTCTTTGATGCCAGAAGTTCCTACCTTAAACTTGCCAGCAATTAAGCCTCTTAACAAAAGCAAAAAGAAAACCCACCACATTTTGAATCAGAGAGGTTATTGGTATCAATATTCTAAATCACATTTTGAGACCACATGAACTAAGTGTTCTTATGAGAGAAAATCCTATGCTTACGTTTTGTAAACTGTGACTGCTTTGTAAAGATATTCTTAAGTGACTAAAAATTCAGCTTGTTCAAAATACACTTAAACAGAATGTTATGAGCAATACTCAAAGATTTTATTTTCCTTTTGTTTAATTTATGGCTGCAACAGAAAGAGCCTTTCATTCTAATTCTTTCACTTGCTAAAATAGTCCCCTTGCTTACTGTGCCCAGATCTGAGGCCCCCAATACATGAAAGATGTAGAACTGTTGGAGAGGGTCCAGAGGAGGCCACAAAGATGATTAGAAGGTTGGAGCACCTCCCCTATGAAGAGAGGCTGAAGGAGCTGGGCTTGTTCAGCCTGGAGAAGAGAAGGCTGCAGGGGGACCTCATTGCAGCCTTCCTGTCCCTGAAGGGAGCAGAGAAACAGGAGGGGAATCAGCTTTTTGAAAGGGCAGACAATGTCAAGACAAGGGGGAATGGATTAAAGCTAAAGGGAGGAAGGTTTAAATTAGATATTAGGGGGAAGTTTTTTTTTACAGAGAGAGTGGTGAGGGGCTGGAACAGGCTGCCCAGAGAAGGGGTGGGTGCCCCATCCCTAGAGGTGTTCAAGGCCAGGTTGGATGGGGCCCTGGGCAACCTCGTGTAGCTCCAGGACTGGAGGTTGGTGGCCCTGCCTGTGGCAGGGGGTTGGAGCTCTCTGATCTCTGGGATCCTTTCCAACCCAGACCATTCTATGATTCCATGCTTATAAATCCCCACTAGGACATCAATCACAAGGGGCTTTCAAGGGCAAAACAAACTCTGCTGAAGGGAAAGGGTGCAAAGTCCCACAGGAGCAGTTATCATCTTCACTCCTCAGACTCTATTGCTGGATGGGGACCTTTTCCCTGGTATTCTGATGGTTTATGCCACATATGAATCACATTTCCACAGTTACAGCTGTAAGGCTTTAAAGCCAGAAGTCAGAGCTTTAAATTACAGTATCTCCTGCGCTGAAGAAAACAACAATCAAATGTTATACTGATTTTTGTGATAAAGATCTTCTGATTTATTTTCTAAGCATCCTGTCTAAAATCCGTGCCTGCCTGGTGTAATTCATGATCTAATCAGAGCAGCAACATGACACAAAAGCCTTTTTCCTCCGTGGCATATATAAATTATCTTGTGGTTTTAGAAAGGACAAATACAACAGTTTGCCAAAGTCCCTGCCCGTGGTGGTGGGGGAAGTGGGACTAGGTGGTCCTTAAGGTCCCTTCTAACCCAAACCAGCCTGGGATTCTGCGAGTCTATTGTGACATCACATATTGATGCCCTGGCCCCCATGGAGTGAAATCAAAGGCAGCTCATGAGAAATAACCAGAAACCATTTAACCCAAAGGTTAGAGAGGCCAGTTTCTAAAACAATGGATATATAGGGACCTGAGAAAAAGCACGGTCAGTAACCTGGGAGAAACCTCACTGACATTTCACAGAGATAGGCAGCTGTAGCTTAATCTAAACATTTCTGAACATTCATTTTTCTAGTTAGGAGGAGGGAAAACTCATTATGCAGCTGCCTTCGTGGTTCATCTGTCTCGAGCCTTGAAGGAAATGCCAGTAGTATGTCAGTGTATTAATTGATTGGTGCTTCACAACTTGCACCAAACCCTCTCTTCTGCTCACTGTCTTTATTAACATAGCTGCATAATTAGAGGCCAACAGAAGACGACAGCTGATAGCACGCAGAGGTGTGTACATTACATGGAGACAAGGTGGATGAGGGTCCAGTGACATGAATTCTCAATTGAGGAAAGAGGAAAAAGAGTAGAGAAAAAAAGGGGGGGAGGGAAGGAAAAATCAGAAAAAAAAAATCAAGGCGGGGGAAATTCAAGGAATGAGAGAAAAAAAATCATCTCTAATGATCTATTTATCAGGAATTTAGCCTGGCCTTCTTAGTACTGCCCACTGAGCATATTTGTTCCAGTTTTTATTCAAAAAGAGTTCTTTATTCATGGACCTGAATTCTAATACTGTTTATAAATCCTCATAATTGATTAGAGCCTGTTGTCAAAAGCACTGTATAGACTGTACGGTCTCCATCCCACAGAGCAGTTTATAATTTATGGATTAGACAGGATGCAATGGGTGGAGACAGACAGGCTTGCATGAGAAAACATGATAATACATCTGTGGGCAACAGTGAGATCCCTCAGCTCCCTGCTGTAATCACTGGTCATTTATTATTGGCACTCCTGCAACAGCCAGCACTAACAAGGCAGCTGAAGGACAGTACTGAAGATGACTAAATACATTTCTACATAGAAGGATTAAAGATGCATCCTCAAAAGCCACAATGAAACCAAAAACCCCAGTCACTGCAGGAAAAAGAATAAACTATTCTTAATTGCACTTGTTGCTCACTATGTTTGCTGGCAGCTGCCTGCTGTTGGAAGCCCAAGTCTTGATGTGAACTTTGGGATGTGCAGATCCATGCCAGAACTCTGTGCCACCCCTCCCAGCTGACACCTTTTGCCTCTAGACTTACTGACAGTTTGAAGGAGAGTGGAGGTCAGGATTGCCCAGCTTTGGTCTTTTTTACTTCACATTGGAGGTGAAGACTGCAAAGAGACTCAGCTGGAAATCACATTTGAGATCCGTGCTGGTGCTCTGCAGAGCTGGGCGAACAAGGTCAGACACCTCCAGACCACACCAGCTTTTAATGTTTTTTTTCCAAGGGGGGGTGGGGGGAGGGGAAAGAGGGTGTTGCTTTCCATAAAAACCTTTAATTTTCCAACTGGGTGTATAACCAAGAGCAAATCTGAAGTAAACACTAACATATGCACCACAGAACCAAAGTGACCTTTTTTACCAGCAGAAGAGCCAATAGAGCCACTAAGATACAAAGTCATTCTGCAATGAAATCACTGAACTGAGATGCATTGTTCTGGAAGTGTAATCTCAACAACCAACTTTTATTTCTTGAGTCCAAGTCCTCAGAATTCTATTTCCCCACTAAGGAGATAACAGTCATCTTTTAGATAAGATTTTATCTTAAAGAAAACAAAAGAATATTCCACAAGAGACTATAGGAAGTCCCTTGCAGCCCCTCTTCAGCACCATCCTTGCAGTACATACTGAATTTAAGCAGCAGAACATACCTGTTTCATTGATTTGGGGTGCATGGAACAATTTCAATGATTGGTCTCTACCTTGGACTTCTGCTACTGAAACGCCACAGGTTCACAAAGAGTCATGGCAAAACAAGACAACTACATGCACTCTGGAAACAATTTGGGGAAATAACCCAGCCAGAGTTTAAACTAGCTCAGAACTTGGTCAAGCACTGGATTACTTCGCACCTCTCCAAGCCTACAGAATACAGAACCAAAGATACAGTTGTGGAGGAGCTCACCCCCTGGCCTTTGTGCCTAGGCTCAAACTTAACAGGCTGCTTTGTAAAGTAGTAAGAATCACTTTTTCCTCCACTGTTCTAGAAGAATTACAAAGGGCACACATCATGGTTTTGAGATATAAGACACTGAAGGCCTAAGACCTAAGTCCAGATTCCTTTTTTCCTATTTTTAACTTGATTTCTCTAGACTTGGGGAAACACTCGCCATCCTTATAGGCACTGACAAAGAAAGTATCAAAGCTTAAAAGCAACTACAAAAATCAATACTATGCAAACAAATCCTCAAGTAACACAACTCTACAGTGCTCCTAAAATGCCACAGAAGGTTTATTATGGGTTAGAAGAGTCCCACTGCACAAAATGAAGATGCTGGGGAACAGCAGAGTCTTGGGGAGGGCGAGCAGGGCTTTTAGATCTTCAGGTTTAAAGGAGTAGACTTGTCTGTCATTTAAAGAGAGGACTAATATAAGGATGCTCTTGCACAGCTCTGCTGCAGATTATACAGCACATATTGATGAAGGAAGGGAGGTGGAGTAAGAAAGGCTAAAGAAAGAGATCTCAGTCACAGAAAAATACTCATTTTGAAGTAGGCATATTATGCCGAGCTGTCAGCCTCCACAAACACATAGAACAAATAGTCTGTTACAAAACCAGTCTGATGTCTTAGGAATGAGCAAAGAGAAAAACATATTGACTCAAAAGACTCCGTCTCTCTCTGACCTGCTGCAAGAACACCAGGATCCCCACAGCATTATTTTAATCAATGTTTCTTTTCACTGGTCTCTCAAGCAAAATTACAGCATCAGTTTGTTCTTCCTGAGCTGACAACACTCCGAATTCTACAACTGGTGGCGTTACATTCATGCCTGTGAAAAAAACCACTTTACTCATTAGTGCTTTTTGTTTAAAGTGACTAATCCCATTCATCTTCCCCATCTGTTTGAGAATTTCTCTGAACATAAGAACAATCGAGTACATTACACTCTCTAATCAGTCCGAGGTTGGCTCCACAGCAGGAGCTACTTGCATGCCCCCTGTGAGTCAATGGTGATAAAGACCACGAGGCCAACGTCAATGCCAGGGTTTGATAAACCTCACAATATAGGGAGCATCTCAGCCTCACAGGTAAAGCTTCAGCAGTTTGTGGAATTCAGCTAGGAAACAAGGATACACTTCCAAAACATGTTTATATCCATAGGGTACACCTTTATACACACACCAACTGCTCAGTCAAACACATGTTTAAAAGACAAACCAACTTTCTATTTTAAAATCCACATTTTTCTCCAAATACTAGAGCAATGCAATCCTACGAGGCCTCTTCTATTTTGCCACTTCTGAAGAAAACACTTCTCCAATACTTATTTTCTTCCACAACCCTAAAACCTCTAATAGTCTTTGTGTTTCTCTGCTCATTTATATCTTTGAGGAGCCTTATGATCCCCCATGTAACACACCAAGTGCCTGGTTTACGACTCCTTCCGAAGTTGATGGCCACCCTTACACAAATGCTAATGGCTTCTGCTGTGGATATTTATTCATTATATTACATCAGTAGCATGGAAATTAAAAAAAAAAATACTCCTAGTGAAGAGGATATAACTGTTCAGATAAAGACAAAAAAACCTGCTGAGAAGCAAGGTTTTTGTTTGGTTGGAGTTTTTTTTCTCCTTAAGCAAATGCATTTTAGAGGAAGATAAGGTTTCTTGAGGTCACTGCGTTACAACTGCCATTTCCAATGGCAAAAGCCCTGGAGCTTGTCCACTTGGGACATGGAGCTTGAGAAAAGGTTTTGTTTCTTTTTTTTTGATGAATCAGATGCATCCCACTGTGATATTTCTGAGTTAAAAATAGCTTTGGTACTCCACTCCAGCACAAGCTGATGGAGCTTTTAGCTAGGTGCAGCACTCTGTGCAGCCATTTTCCTTCTGCTCCCTGCACCACCCATCCTGCTCTCCCCTGCAGCTTCCTCAGGGCAGAGAGGAAGAGAAGAGCGGAAAGTAAATACCATGGTGAGAGACCCTACCCTGCTCCTTGGCTTGCCGTCTTCTTCCCTTTATAGCAAGGAAAAAGGATTGAAGACCAAATAAATCAATAACTGCATCAATAAATTCTAACAAAATGCAAAGTTTCTGTAATAAGTAGGAGAGTGTGACCTGAAATCTAATGTATTTTTCCTCTTCTCTTCAGTAAGTCAACATATAACACACGGTTAAGTAAGATCGGATCAGTTGTGAAACTTATCTTCCCCCTGTCAGTGTCCTTCAGTCACAGCTTTGAACTTCTGGGCTTGTACTTTTTTAACATCTTTTCTGTCACTGCAGGATTTGCTAAGCCAGAGTGGATTTACCAACTCCCATTGGATGACTCTCCATTTAACATCAGGGATCAGCCTCTTTTTCTTTTTTTGAACCAGAACCTCAACATTTAAGCTTTTGACATATTTTTTCCACTCTTTGGAAGTCTGCCAAAATAGTGAAAAAGATAGTGCTACTGTTCGACTTATTTAATTATATATTTTGGGTGACAAAGTCACTTAAAACCTTTAAAGTGCTTGGTAAAAGTAAATTCTTGCAACTACCAAATATTTCCCTTGACAAGTGTATCATCTTCCAAGGGAAAGCATCAACATAAGCAGAACAGACTCGACTCGTTTCTCCCCGTATTGGAGAGATTGGTAGCAGTAGCTTTGCAGTTCCTCTGAGCCACACGGGTAGTTTTTAGATGGCGCTTGAGAGAATGTTCCAGGAGATAATTCTGGAAGACATTAGAAGATCCAGCTCTACAGCCAGCTGTAACACAACGAGTCTAGCTTTTAATCCCATTGACGTACGGAAATAGACTCTAACTCGAAAGTTATAAAGTAGGTATGTTTAATGCGCGCAGATGCACGGGGGATCGCTCCACCACAAACGTGCATACCCGAAGTAGCAAAACCGTCCCATATTTATACAATGAAACAATGAATATTCAATTGACGCATATACATGTTCATTACCTAAACCCGCCTACTCTCGCTTCTTATGCTAATCAGCTTATCAGTCCCCTTTGTGATTGCGCAGTTTCTTCCAAAAATTGTGGGCAATGGGTCTTTGGTGGTCCTTGGGAGGGAGGCCCCGAGGCCTCCTCACGATGTACTTACCACCTTTCGCCTGGAATGTGCTGGTCTTGCAAGCTTGCAGTGTTTTTAATCATTCTGAGCTAATTCATGGCCTTGTTAACTATCTGTTTTCCTCTAATCATGTCCTTTGTCAGCCTCCTGTTTTCTTTAACAAAGAGACAACTGACGTATTTAGGATGGATATCATTCCATCCTCGAGTTCTTGCTCTTTCTCTTCTCCTCGAGATAGTACAAGGCTTTCACGAGTAATCCCTTTGCTATGGAAAGAAAAACTCCCCTGCTCCTTCACAAGCCGTTCTTACATGATTACCTTGCTAACTTGCAAGAGCTGCTCTTGTATAACTACACTACATATACAATCGTGACTCTATACCCGCAGATCACCATCATAGACATAAGAGTTGTCCTGGCTTTGGCTGGGATAGAGTTAGCTTTCATTCCATTAACCAGTATAGTGCTGCATCTGAGATTCAGTATGAGAATTATCATTATCATCATCTTCGCTATCCTATTAAATTGTCTTTGTCCCAACCCATAAGGTTGGTTTATCCATTCTCCTTCCCATCCCGACACAGGGAAGCGGTGAGCAAGCGGCTGCGAGGTGGTGCTCAACTACGGACTAGGGTTAAACCACAACAGAGAAGAGCAAAAGTCTCTAATGAAAGCATGAAGATGGGTGCAAACTGAAAGGTGTGTGTGAAAGGGTCAGACAGCAGAAGGGGTTTCCAGAAACACCACCAGTTAATTGCTCTGCAGCACTGAACACGCAGCTGCACTCAAGCAAGGCCAGAAGAGGAAGAAGTTTCTTCCTCAGGTAAGATGACACAAAGTAAAACCTATCATGCAGCTTGTAACATCACAAAGCCAAGTGATGCTGCTGTTACGTCTGCTGACCTGCCCATCTCCAGGTGCATCTGGGCTGACACCAGGCCTAAACGACATCAAAAAGTTAAAATATTAAATGAGTATTTTCTTTGCATCCACGTTTCTCTGCCCCTTTTAAAAAATGACTTGTATAAACAAAGTTGAAATATCTATGAAGTCCAACAGCAGGCTTTCTGGTTAGATTTCAGAGGGGAAGATGTTTGAAAAATTGGGGCTTTCAGATCTTTAAACATGGTCAAGGAGGATGAACTTGATGTAAAGAGCTCACATCAAAAGGACAAGCAGCTGACTAAACTCTTATGTCCTCATTTATCTAGAGCAAGACACAGGAGGAAAAAAACAAACCACAAACATGTAAATTGAGGTGTAATTCAGGGGCAGGAGTTAAGTGCTTAAATCACTGGAGAATTCATGCCAAATCACCTTTGTTCTAAGCTGTAGCGATGTTCTGTCAGGGTCCTGAGGGTGACCCCATCACGGCCACACTTCCCCTTGTTTCTGGGAAACAGGAGAATTAAGCCAGGGTTTCAGCGTTCAGGGTATGACTTCTCCATCCCACTTGAATAATTCAAATTGTTTCTCAACAGCTAAGGAAGCTGTGTGGGAAAGCCTGAGTAAATGGGATTTACCTATTCAGCAGGAAAACCTGATTTTCCAGCGACACAAATTTAGCAGAAAACTTTGAACGCATTTGGCTAAACTGACCGTAAAAGAGAACTATATCAGAGGGGAGACACCGCTCTGGTTTGCACAGGAATTTCAGGTACCTGGGAGTTTGAAATATTGAGGTCATCCTGGAAACTGGCAGCAGCTCTACATAACACAGTCTTTAACACAGTCAACAGGAAACCTGGGTGAGGGTGTGACCTACCTGAAATGAGACAGAAAGGGTAAATCTCTCCCTCTATCTTTTTTTTTTTTTTTAGCTTGCCTTAGCTCTCTTCAATTCTATTAAATAAAAATACAGATCAAAGGATTATATCAACCAGAGACATCATAAAACAACGTAGAGCTGAGCAGGCAGAGGCACATATTTGTAGTTTATTTGGACTCAAATGGAAAAAAGGTTTAAACTGAATAACCAATAAAGTGTTCCTGGTTTATTTAACTCACAAGATGAGGTTGTTAATGCCAGACTGCTGCCCAATTTATTTTGTGCTCATTACATCAGCTTTAGAAATACGAGCTGAGGTCAAAAATCAAGACACATTATGGATGATATTAAAAACACTATTTGGCATTGGACTGGGACACATTATACACCAACAAACACAGAAAAAGCTTGATATATCTCCTCTCCATACTCATCTGGACTATGTCCACGTGCTCAAAATTCACCACCTCACAATGTTGTTCACAATATTGTGATATATGTCCATCTGATTCGTGTTAATATGGAACAATGCTGCGGGTGCATAATGACATACCCTTGTATGGCTACGGGCCTGGAGGGACAGTTTAAGGTTTTTGCATGGACTGAATGAAGTATGTTGCTCTATAAAGGATGTGCAAAGCTTTACCGAAAGGACCACAATGTTGGCATTGTGACAATTTAGGAGAAGCAATTTGCCTCTGAAAAAGGAGGTGATAAAGAAGAAGGAAAGAAGAACAGGATGGCCTCAAGTCTGCAGAACCAGCTTCCTGAGTTCGTTAGCAAGACAAAAGCTAAAGATCACCTACAGGATGGCCTGTGGGGAGGGGATCTCCTGGCACACCAGCATGCCAGTTTAAAATGTATATGGTTGTTATGGCTTGTGGGGGTCGCCTGGTGAGGCACTCCAGCACGTCATATATGGTTGTCCAGTTTAAACCGTCGGGTGGTGCTATCCCTGGAAGCTATGTAAGCCAGGGACTGGAAGTGTATTGTGTGCGTTTTGGTGGAGCAGAGACTCCCTGCACACCCAGCGTTGCCTGTGCACCGCAGCGCTGTTTCTTTGCCTTTATTCCTTTAATAAATTGTTCAATTTGGTTAAAATCCTGTTTGGGACCAAGTCATTTATAACAGTATGAAGAAAATGGTGAGAGAATCCAGATTATGAGTCTAATAACAATGTCTAGATCAATAATAATCCAGTCTGCTGTGGACTTTCTTAATAATCTGTACAGCAAAACTGAAGCAGAACATCAACTGGTTGTTACTCACTATGTTAGCACTGAACACCCTGTACATAAAATCATTTAGAGTTTCACAGGATGCAAAACTGCTCTTCTCTTGGTGAGGGGGACAGAAGTCAGGATACAGATCGTTCCTCCAAAAAATCCTGTTCTTGACTGATAAATGAGAACTGCAGCTCAATAAAACCTTAATATCCCTGATCAAGCTCAGCACTTGCCCTGAAAACTGTTCCTACAGAGAAAGTGTGTAAATATGAGATGAGGGACAAAGGTACAGCAAAAGGCCTTGCTTGTGCCACATCACTTTCCCTAAGCAAGCTCCAAGTGCTGCCAATGGACACGGCCAGCAAACAGCAAGGGGAAGTGAAGGATCATGAAAAAATGCAGCATTTCAGCAGTTACAAGACTTTTTACCCCCAAGGAGAAGCAAAAGCACATTGTGAAATCAAAAAATTCTTACCAGTGTTTGTTTTCTTACTGGTAACAGCTGTATTTCTGTCTAAGGACAAATAACAACCAACAGTGTCACCTGCCATGCTTCACGATTACTGCAGCAAAAGAATCATTACAAGTTTTCCTTGGTTTTGTCACCAGTATGACATAGATGGAGATGGGAGGAGACACTGATGGACAAACGATGTGCTTTTAACTCTCAAAAATACTTCTGTTTCCTTCGTGTAAATTGTTATTTCCTACTTGGATTGTCACAACACCTTCAAGTCCCAGTCTATTATGTTACACCTGTACAAAACCAGCTGTACTGAATTTCTGTCAGCAAAAAGAACATGCACTCAGGTCTTTCAAATGCACATGCTTGTTAACAGCAAAAGTCATCTTTACAGGATCAAGACAGAACTACAGGATCGAGCCAAAAGATTCCTACCACAGACTATTATTAAGTTGCTATGAGCCTGGAAAAGCAAAATAAAGAACCCCCACAACATACAGATATTTAGAATATTTAGAAATTAAAGACATTTGGAAGTCTTCATACATAATCATGTGTCCCATGAAAGTCAATGGAAGTTCTTCAAAGGTGACCCTGTGCCATGCTCTAAATGAGAATGACAGTAAAAAATCCATCATAGTAATGGTGCTTTTGTCTTACAGTATTTTAAGCTTGCCCTTGTTACTGGACAGAGTTACTCTGCTACCTGCTATGTGTATTTCAAGTATGCGGACTTTAACAAACCATTAAGGTCAATTTTGATAAATCATCATGACATTAAAATGGTGCCCAGAAATATACACTAAAAAAATACAAGACCAATATTCCAAAAACCCACACACCTGAGGTGTTCCTAACTCAGATATAAGTGCAGAACTCTCACAATCCTACGTCAGAAATTAAACAAATATTTACTTTATAAACCACTGATCCACCTGATTCTACTAAAATCTTAATTCTACTTTTAGAGCTGTTGACTTGATTAAGCCACACCTCCAAAGGGACATTTTCTTTTTTGTGCCCCAGTTCAAGATTTTTACTTCATGCATGTAAAAGTCCTTGCGTGTGCTTGACTGATTTCCAGTGAAATCTCATCCTGCTCTCGAGTACATGGGGTCTGTTGTAAGCACACCTAGAGATGCAAATCTCGGGGACAGATCAGTAGTAAGATACGGTAACCCAGATGTGGCCAATACAGGTGAGTGTGGGTCTCCTACAGCTCTCCCACAGGCTTCAAGCTCCTTCTACCCATACCAAAGTGGCATGCAGTAAGACACTGTCACCTCCTGTCCAACTCCAGACCCTACGTGCCAGATGTTGCTGAGCAGTCAACAGTAGATGATCCACTAGATAAACATACGTGAGATATTGATTGTGCTTTGACTCAAGAGCAGGGCTGTCCCTCCATGAGGAGCTCAGGAACACATCCTAACACACAGCTTTTGAGGGCACAAACCCCAGCACAAGCTGCTGGGCAGCTTGACAGCTGGCAAGATCTTGTTCTGTCACAAGGAAAACCCTAAACCAGCCAGATCCTCCATTCTCCATGAACTAGGGCAAGGTTGCAAGTTGACAAATCAAAATCCCACCACGTTTTTCCTAGTTTCCAGGCCTTATTAGTCCCTGTGAGAATATCTTTCTACAAGGACAAGGCAAGGAAAGAAAACCACCTTACAGCACCACTGTTTTAAATTAAAACTAATAGCTTCACATTCTGGGGGGGACCACATTGAGGAGTGAGTGCTCCAGAACATCCCCCAAGAAATTATTTGATTTAATGGCAAAGCAGTTTAAATTTAAACATGTTGCACACACCCTGGAGGCCTGATGGATGCCTCCAATTATGCCAATGCATTCTGGCAGTCACAATTGTAAGCAATGCATCAAAAGCACCTCAAAACAGGGTAATTTGACCTCTCTAGAATAAAACATGCCTCACATTTCCTAAGTCATTTAAAAGCGTTGCCAAATCCCACAGGTTTGGATTAAACATGAAGATACACTATCTTCCAGTTCAACACATCATGTTTATGCTTCAGGAGAATGAAAAACAAGAAGTATGTTTTATATTTTCCTCCTTGAACTCAACTAACATTATTTTTGCAGTAGAAATAAAGAAAACATTCATGTATCACTTAATCGACAATGTGAAGCAAGAGTATCAACACCCACTTTAAGTATTTTCCTAGGCTTAAGAGTTCCCCCACCCTGTCATAATAATCCATTTATTTAGATTTCTTTAACGTGGTGCTTCAGTAAACACTGTGAAATGCAGGTTTGCTTTTAACCACAGAAATCTGCCTAGAGCCATGGTTGGCACGTCTGGTTTTCTACATTTTAGCAACTAATAAATGTGAGGAAGTCAAATCAAATTCCATGTCTCACACAGAACAACATCCTAAGAGAGGCTGTGCAGCACAGGTTTCAGAGACTCAGTGACGAAGCAATCTCCTTTGTAAAGCACTGACATTTGAGCACCTCCCCTAGGAAGAGAGGCTGAGGGAGCTGGGCTGGTTCAGCATGGAGAAAAGAAGGCTGCAGGGGGACCTCATTGCAGCCTTTCTGTCCCTGAAGGGAGCAGAGAAACAGGAGGGGAATCAGCTTTTTAAGAGGGTAGATAACAGCAGGACAAGGGGGAATGGATTAAAGCTAATAGAAGGAAGGTTTAGATTAGATATTAGGTTTTGTATAAAGAGAGTGGTGAGGTGCTGGAACAGGCTGCCCAGAGAGGTGGTGGATGCCCTGTCCCTGGAAGTGTTCAAGGCCAGGTTGGATGGGGCCCTGGGCAACATTGTTTAGCTCCAGGCCTGAGGTTGGTGGCCCTGCCTGTGGCAAGGGGGGGTTGGAGCTCTGTGATCCTTGGGGTCCCTTCCAACCCGTGCCATTCAATGATTATACCGAGGAGCAATGTGTAACATGTAGAGTATGAGTTTCCAACTTCTTCCCTACCCAGCTAGCACAGGTCAAGGGTGCAAATGTTCACATGTGGGGTTCCACTTGCTGCAGCAGAAAAGCAAATGCTGGTATAACAACGCATTGTTCAGGACCAGAGGGATGATGCCCTCTTCTCAACGCATTGTTTTATCATGTCAGGCAAGGGAAACCCTCAAAACATTTTAGCAACAGGACACTTGGGAAAGTTTTACAAATTGCCACTTGTCACCATGCCACTGAGTTTTAAATTGATTGGGACATCCAATTAATTTGCTATCTTAGAGCTTGAAAACTCAGCTTGAAGGGGAAAAAAAGAAAAGCAGAAATGGAAGGAGAAAGATTTACAGTTTTGTTATTGTTTTCTATAAATGTACAAACAGTCAGATATAGCCTGACAAAGTCAGGGAGTTCCACTGCAGCAACTTCAAAGGAGAGTAAATCCCCATACACAGAGATTACAACAGCTTTGATGTTCCTCAAATAATCTGTAGTTCTCCTCCGAGTTTAAAAACATGCTTTAGAGTACAGGCATCCTTTGACAAATAGCAATCTTCACATTTTTTGATTGTATATTTGTCATGTAAATTATAATTTAATAGTTAAAAATTATTATTGTCAGTACCAGATCAGTGAAAACAGTATTTATAATGGAAACTCACAGAGAGGCTGAACTTATAAATATTCCAGTTAATTGGTACAAGTCATCTTTTGTGACCATTAACCTCTGATTTTCAAATTAGTTCCAGATGGGTACAGCCTGACAATGATGTGACGAAAATGCTAATGGAAGTGTCCAAACATGAGCAGAGCTTTACAAACCTGCTAATGTACAGCCCTTGCATGATTTACTGATATTTTCCCACCCATCTGTCAGTCGGTACGTTTTACTTTTCAGTAGAAATAAAAGCTATCTACCTGTCTGGCTTGATGGATTCTTTTCACTTATATCAGAAAGTGCTGTGAACTTTCAGAACCGCGGGCGTTACCAGACACTACGCATTTAACCACGGGGGAGTTCACCTTAATGTATTAATCTTTTCCCCCTTCTTTCAGGACAATTGTCACACACAACAGTTCTAAATAGACCCCTTGGAGATGATTCTGAGCAGAAAAGCAGGTTGTGCTGCACCCATTCTCTAGGACCAGGCACTAGAAGCTGCCACTCTTTCATTGTGAGAGCCGAAACACATTTTTCTTAGGACAAAGTTACCTCCTTACACCTTACTACAGGCACAGCCTTTTTATAATGACCATCAGGATGTTACATTGGAAAGAGTAAAACCAGGTACCTACCTCAGAAATTAAAATGAAGCTGGGAAATACAGAAATAGCAACTGCTACATCACAGCAATTTTCTTTTTCAGTAAATATTACAGAAAATATTCACAGCAGCCACAATAAAACATTGCAACGCAAGGGGGAGGAGTGAGAAGATTAATACCTTTTTTCCAAGCTGCTTTAAGTCAGTTATTAATCTATTTTTTTTTAATGGAACAGAGTCAAACTTAAGAGCTGTATTTTAAACAAATTAATTTCCTATAATGTGTCACTAATAAAACATTGGTCTAACAAACCATGGTCCAACTTGAGGATTAATTATTATTTTTTAACTCTTAACTCAGTATTTACAAGCTTGAATACTGAGTCCCTGAATATCACATCCTAGTCAATGGAATTCCACAGGTTTCCTTTAGTTAATAGCTGCACAGAAGACAAGCAGAGCTCTGCGTGCACTTAAGAGCAATGTGGGTACATCTTTCCAAACTCATACCACAGCAGAAACCCAGCTGTGCACTCAAGTTAGATCTCAAAATAGCTTAAAACATTTCTTTCAAAAACGCTGTGGGTATTTTCTGCCATTGGCCTAATAGTTATAGGATTCACCCTAGAATGCCTGGACTCGATTCCTCCCATGCAGGGTTCTCATATCTACATCATTTTTCTCCTCGAGGGAAATTGCCCTAATTTTCCAGCACAGGGATGCACAGGCATTCCCTCCTCTCCCCTTTGGAAGCCACACCATCAGGCAGAGAGGAAGTAAAAATGCAGCAAGTCTCTGAAAAGGAGCATCAGAGGGGAAAGAAAAAATTCCACATCTTCAACAGGCATCTTTAAACACCCCTACATGTTCTCTATTAAGCTAAATCTTCAAGACAAAGTTACTAAGAGCGTCTATCTAATGATGCAAGACCTAATCTCAGGGTGCTGGAAACTTACTGACTTCCCACAAAGTGTGTTAGAAATGACCCACCAACGCAACCCACCAGCTATAGATTTCAGCATCAATTTTGATCCGTTGTGCTGTCTGAGCTGAGCTGAACTAATTTCCCAAGAAGAAATACCATCTGTGGTGTCAAACTCAACGTGGTTCAACTTACAGCTTACATGAAGTCATTTTCTGCAATGCCTCAGACTCCTAATAACTCTGGCAGTCCAGCCAATTGCTTAACGAATGGGGAGAGAGCCCCAGCTTGGGGTCTGTGACAGCCCCCAAACTAACCAGCCCCAGATTTTCCCTTCCTGTGGCAGCACTACCACCAGCTGGCTGAACTGGGATGAACTCAGAGAGACACTTCATAACTCGTTCCTCTTGCCAAGAGCAGAGTGCACAAATGCCCTAGGTCCCTTCGTACAGTAGATTAGATTTATTGAGATGTGTTCATACTCTTGACCTCTTTACCTAAACAAATGGGTGTCAGCCGAGTGACCCAAGTGCCACACAGCCCCGCGACAGAGATGACTACACCACTGCAGAGACATGCTCCAGAGCACACAGCACCAGCCTCTGCTTCAGCCCAAATCACTCTCTAAAATTCCATTTAAAATTATCTTTTCTTACCTGAATGCCTGAAGTCTGCTGGTTTTAAAGGAAACGTAAGAACACATGCATGTGCCTTTTATCCACGCTACTACAGAGTTGACTTCCCACTTATCTGCCTAAACTTAAACCTGGGTATTCACCAGTAACATGGGGAGTGCTAGAGGGACATCAATTGACCCCAAGATGCCTTGCATGTTCTCTCCTAGTACAATAAGTCTAGGCCATTTGTTTTCTTTTCAGAACAAGCCCCACAAACACCAAATTTCCTCACACAAGCTTGTGTTCTTTGGATGAAGTTGCAATATCAATTTTCCAATTTTATGGTCTGCTGCCTCCCAAAAATTATAATTTGTGGGACTTCAGCAAGCCAATCCATCTATACATGCGACACTCCTCATGCCACTAATACACCAATATAAACTCTAAATTCTTTCCCAGTTTAGGACTGCAGTACCTCAGTAGCTACAAACCTTAAAGCAGATGGCAATCCCATCCTACAGTGAGAACCCTTTCTTCACCATCACTCCTTAAGCTCCACCAGTACTCAACCCCACACGTTCTGATCACTCTAAAATAAGTTTATTTTGAAGTTTCCAGGTTATCTGACCTTTCTTTTATTTTTAAATCCTATTGAAATCACCATCCCTGGGGCTGCTCCAAAAACCTGTAGACATGGGGCTTTGGGAGATGGCTTATGTTATGGTGATATAGGGCTGACAGTTGGGCTTGATGATCTTAAAGGTCTTTTCCAACCTTGATGAGTCTATGAAATCTCAGACAACTGCAATATTAAATCATGCACCTTCATTATTGGCACACCCATCTCTCATTTTATACCAGAATTATATTCAACAAACAAGGTTAGTTCCAAGCATCTTATAGGAAGAAGAGATGTTGCCTTGGAAAAGGGCAATTTTGTTATCGCTCCATTTTAATCTGCCAGATCACAATTCTGATGACTAAATCAAAGTGGATGTTTTGTGCTTTACCTACAAAATCAGTTTCATATTCGACACTTAATGATCAGTCTAGCCTTCATATTTAATGTCAGCATCCATTTAACTCTACAGAAATAGTCCCATTTTAACCAACCCCTGACAAATTTCCTTTTTAATATTTCAAATGTCAGTGTAATGGTTTATCAGGCCTTATTTTTTTCACATCAGTAGGTGGGATTGCTTTTTGGCTGCAAATTCCACCCAATAGCTTGGTTTTGCTTTTCAAGAATCATCCTTTTCCTTGTCTTTTCTCTCATGACAAACTCCCATGTCTGATGAAATCCCCAGGCTTTCGGTGGTGAGACTATGCCAGGATTTCATACCCCTGATAAAATGCCTCGTGTGCCTCCCTCAGCACAGACACTTGCATCACCAGAAAACCCCACAGAGCACTATCCTGCAGCTGCCACCTCATCTCATCCTCCAAAGAGCACCTGAGGAAAATCAGGGACAAGAGAATGAGCATGGTCACCTGCCACCATGCCTTTGTTCGGTGAAGGGGCTGGAGGGCAAATCCTATGAGGAGCGGCTGAAGGAGCTGGGGCTGTTTAGCTTAGAGAAGAGAAGGCTGAGGGGAGACCTTATCCCCACCTACAACTACCTGAAGGGAGGTAGTAGAGAGGTGGGTGATGGTCTCTTCAGCCAGGTGACAGGCAATAGGACAAGGGGGAATGGCATGAAGCTGTGCCAGGGCAGGTTTAGATTGGATGTTAGGAAAAAATTTTTTACTGAAAGAGTTGTGAGGGCCTGGAACAGGCTGCCCAGGGAGGGGGTTGAGTCACCTTCCCTGGATGTGTTCAAAAAAAGGGTAGATGAAGTACTTAGGGATATGGTTTAGTGTAGGATGACAATGGTTGGACTTGATCTTCAAAGGTCTTTTCCAACCTTGTGATTCTGTAAAAACCTGCCATCATGCTGATTCGTTCCTGGCCTCTCTCATCTTCCTCTTCACAGTCAGTAAATAAAACAGAATCACAAGGTTGGAAAAGACCTTTAAGATTGTGTCCAACCATTCCTGTCCTGTGCTAAACCATATCCCCAAGTACCTCATCTACCCATGTTTTAAACATATCCAGCGTCGATGACTCAGCCCCCTCCCTGGGCAGCCTGTGCTACAGCCCCGACAACTCTTTCAGTGAGGAACTTTTCCCTCACATCTGAGCTGACCCTGCCCTGGCACAGCTTGAGGCCATTTCCCCCATACCATCACCTGTCCCCTGGCTGAAGAGACCATTGCCCACCTCTCTGCACCCTCCTGTCAGGTCAGTGGAGGTGGAGAGAAGGTTTCCCCTCAGCTTCCTCTTCTCCAGGCTGAACACCCCCAGCTCCCTCAGCCGCTCCTCATAGGATTTGCTCTCCAGCCCCTTCACCAGCCTGGTTGCCCTTCTCTGGACTCGCTCCAGGACCTCATTGTCCTTCTTATGGTGAGGAGCCCAGAACTGGACACAGTACTCAACGTGTGGCCTCACTAATGCCGAATACATGGTCACAATCCCATCCCTAGACCTACTGGCCACACTAACCTGAAGACCCATTTCTACCTCATTTTCCAAAAAGATGCATTTCCTTTTTAACATATATATATATATATGAAGCACCTATCACATTGATAAACATTCTTTGGAACCACTCGGATGGCAGAGTTAAGAACAGGAGCCAGCCTGTCAGTACTTCAGTGCTGTCAACTGTTGGAGTTGAGAAATTGGGTAAGGACCCTGAAATACCTGTTCACAAGGGCCAAACGCCACCATATTACCAAACAAAATTTTCACTGTTTAGAAGTTAAATCCAGAGCATCTGTAAAGGGCTGATTTTCCCCCAGGGACCCTTACCACCTGGTCATCCATACTATTTTGTGGTAACAAGCTGAGAAGCCAAGCACAGTGCAACCTGCAGGGCATACTCACATTGACAGACCTTTGCACAGTGCTTACAACACCCTGAGTCAACTACAGCCCATAACTACCTGGCAAATAAGATTTCATTCTTTTCCCCTTCTCACCTTCCTCCCCTGTTCAGCACAGCTCCAGGGATCTTCTTATTGCTCAAGCCCCCAGAGCTCCAGATGCCTCATGAACATTTCAGAGCAGGGAAATTACGACTCACTTCCTCCCTTTGTTTCCACCTCACGGTTCCCTGACATTTACAGTTCCATCTCCTGTCCCTTTCCACCTCCTTTTATCCTCAGTCCAATACCAAGGTGCAATAACCTTCCTTCCCAAACACAAGCCGCTGCTGTACAGAAGGCAATTACTTCTAGCACTGCATTTCACTACCTATTTTCTTCCCTCATGATCTGCTTTCCCTTGAAAAAAAATCTGTGCCTGTTGCCCCAAAACTAATTATTTCTCTAATCAAAAAATTCAATTCTTTCCCATATATATTAGCCACATGGCTACTACACAATCCTGTATTTTGCAACACACAAGTAAACTATGTAAAGGACTTACCACCCAGTGTTAATTTTTACAAGGTTTAGCTCCACTAGAAATGACCAGTTGTGAATACATTGCTGGATGCTTAGGTCAATGCAGCTTTGAAGATAATCCTCTTCCCGAGCTTCTTAGTGCTGGAGTCTTCAAAACTCAGATGACAGGATGGAAGATTTAGCCTTCCTTGAAACATCCTTAATGAACTCCCTCAGCGAACTAAATTGACTCCCCTTAATGAACTTCCCTCTCATCCATTGAATACACACACCTCATCTTGCTTTGAAACCACCGCCTCTCCCAAAATATTACAAGATCTGGCCAGATGCAGACATTTCAATAGTTTTGGGTCATTTCTGGCTTTAGAATCCTTTCCTATCTATCATAATCTCTTTCCAAAGGTAAATAACAATGTTTGAAGCAGGAATTTTGGATTTAGTGATGCCTTTTGAGGCTCACCTTTCCAAAGACAGGGAAAGCAGGGGTTTTAAGCAATCTCTACCTTCTCTGAAGAAGCATCACTCTATTTTTAAAGGCCAGCATCCGTTGCCAATTTGTTTATGGACTAAAATATAATCTCTTCTGAACTCTCTCTTTGCCTGTAGACTGTAGAGCTTTATGTTTCCTACCATCTGGCCTACTATAGTTATTCTCCACCCATGCCAATTTTCCATTCCTCTTCTGTACCTGGATGATGGGTCTGGATTAAAACTCCCATAAAAATCTGTCACTTGCATAAGAAGAAATAGAAACGAGGTGGGGGGAAGCACCAGAAGGTTTGGGTTTTTTTTTTAAGTGGGGTTTTTGGCATACTTGCTTTTTTCTCTTTTAACCTAAATTTCTCAGGTGTGCTTTCTTACAAGTGACTTGACCCCCCTCTCGCTGACACACCTCTAACAAAACCCTTCATGTTGTGGGTTTTTTTAATTTGTTGGGGTTTGCTATTTTTATTCCCCCCTCCCAGATTTTAACAGGAGCATTGTCTTACCCTTGTGTGTAACACAGAACTAAAGCAGCCTGCTGCCTTCCAGCGCTTTACGGTTGCCATCCAATCGCCTCTGAAGGACAGTCAGCAGAAGGCACGGAGCAGAAAGTTAATGCAGCGCAGTGAAGTGATCTGTCTCCAAAATCTGAAGTGGCAGGTCTCAGAGGACAGTAAGGAAGTTTCTGCTTCCTAATGCCGAGTCAGTCACTAATATCTGATACCTTTTCCCTTCTTTCTTTTTTTTAAAATATAATTTTAGGATGTTTCTTTACACAGACCAGCATGAAACAAGATTACAAGTTTTCCTCAAAGAGGTTAAAGGCAGATCAAAGTTTTACAGCTCAAACCTCAGATTTGCATTTCTTGACTATTTGAGCACATTATATTTCTCAACGTTCATTTGCCTGACATGTGAATGACATTACCAGGGAAATATTAACAAATACCCATCTACAAATCCTCATGGAAACTCACTACGGAATTGCTGTTTGAGTGGGAGGAAGATTGCACTTCAGATCTGCACTTTTACATTGCTTCTCTTTTTCAAACAAGAAATCACTTCTCCTTGGTCTCTGCTTGCTTACCTCCTCAAACAAACAATAAAAACAGGAAAGGAAAATAAAGCAACCGGCTTGCAGCTCAGAAATAACGCTGACCCATCCCATCAGCTCCAACTTACAGATTTATTACATTTCTTTCCTGCCATAGGTTTGGGTTGTTATAGGGTTTGGGTTTTTTTAACATTCTAGTTCATCTCCCAACTCCATCTCTTTCTCTTTCGAGATGCTGGCTCACTTGCAGACAGAAGACCCTGTTGACAGAAGCATCATAATGCACCACCATGCTGATTGTGACCTCATGCACAAGTCACTGCCAATCCCCTCTCTCAACCATGTTTCACTCCAACTCAGAGCCGTTACACCAGCGAGCAATCTCCGTATCTCAGACCACAAGATAATGAAATTCTCTCATCACAAGACTGCAATTCTTTACCTGCCAGGCAGCATCAGAAGCTGAGGCATACATATTTGTGTACAAGGTTTGGCTGGAACAATCAAAACGCCCTAATGAGTACCATGTCTCCGCTCCAGCAGCAATTTCTTCAGAATAAAAGAAAGGTTTCCAAAGTTTTCCACTGCAGCACACCTATCCAAACCCTTTGGAATATTTTCCACAGAAATTTCACCCATTATTTTAACAGAATTGTTGTATTAATCAGATGAATTATTAGTATTCTTCCTTAGAGTCTTTCTCCTATAAATGCGATTTGAAAAAACCACAAACACCTAATTACACAAATCAGAACTAAGACCACTGAAATTCCTGGTCTTTGTATGCCATATCATACTATGAGCACCACTTCTCCGGGCACAACTCATCATCTTTCTGAATACTTTCAGCAGCAGACAAGACTTGCAAAAGCTTTTCCAGTGCATTCTTCTGGAAGATGGAAAACTGTGCCCTGCTCTGATCAGTTACAAGGCAGGCGAGTGTCTTGTGAGAGGGTCAAAACTGCTTTTTTTTAGCCTCTATTAACTTCCAAACTTCCCCAGAAACCATTAAAAGGACAAGTGTGGTCTCCTGCCAATTTTCTAATTCCAACAGAAAATAATTATTGCCAGGGAAAACTAAACCTTCTACATTGAAACCTCAAAAAGTTGAAGAGCTGATTAATCCTGAGCTACAACTCCTGCCCATGAGGGCACCTGTTCTTACACCAGATGAGTGAGCAGTATGACCTCCAGCAATACTGACACCACTGGAAAGGACATTAAAAAGTATTCAGGCTAACTCAACAGAAGACTTTTTTTTGGCAGTGTGGAAATAGCATCTCTGTGACTTGTCAACTAAACTGGTTCATTAATGTAAATAATCTCTAGCATATTTTCTAAAGAGAATATTCATCAGAATGATGAAAGAAGTCTCTAAGAGTTCTTTTGGTAACACAAAGGCTTCTCTTCTATAAGATGAATCTCCTGATACTTCTGCTCCGATCTCTTCTGCTGCAGTACACCTCTGCTTAATACTAATTGTTACCTTTCCCTTGCAAACGTGAGGTCCCATCCACTTTTCTTAAAGACATACCTGTCCTTTCCAAAAGGAGGGAGAAATCTTTAAGACATGAAAGACAGTTTGGCAACTAAATAACTCCCCCACCTGCACAGCCTTCACTCTGCCCCTCCTACTCACCCATCCGCATTGTGCTGGGTTGGAAATTTATTCCCCACTAAAATTTAAAGCAAGAACAGGAGAATTAGCATGGGAAACAGGCAGGAGGGTTTCAGCATCCAGATTGTAGGAACAGATTTTTCCACATTGTGAACAATAAAGTCACGGAACATCTTCAGATAACTCAGTATCTGAGTAATGTTCATTTTGCAGAGATCTAAGCCAGGCCTGAGTCATGTATCAGTGAGAGTTGCCCAAAACCTTTGCACAGATGATCACTTGTACTGCTCCAATAGAAGGAAGCTCAAACCTTTCAAGGCTGGATTTGATTACTGCCTCTGATTACACAGGGAGAGCCACATCATCAGTCAGGCCATTAACAGAAGCAACAAGCCTCCCTTAGCAACTTCAGTTTGCTTTAAACCCTACACAGTGCTTGGGGGGATGGGGTGGTAACGGAATATCTTTGGTTTACATGCCCTTCCTCTCCTAAACCTCATGCTTTTTAGTCCTGGATGTTAGAGACACAGTCCCAACACTGATGCATTGCCTTGTGAAGGCAAAAGAGTTTTCTTCTGCAAGAAGCTGTTAGACACAACAGCTTGCCCATCACCCTCTCCTAAGACTCAATGTCACTACAGATTCAAACATCCTCTGCAAAGACCTGCATTTCTTCGCTTGCCTCCTCTTGCTGAGGAAAGGATCAATCCAGTAAGAGTAGACAAGTGATTCTACCCAGGATTGGGTAAGACTAAAGTGAGAGCTGTAGAGCAGCACAGCCCTAGAAAGCATCTCAGAGGGTTCCTAAGGACCACATTCTGTTCCAATGCTCTGTCACCCTCACAGTGACAAAGTTCCTCCTTACATTCACATGGAACTTCCTCTGCTCCAGCTTGCACCCGCTGCCCCTTGTCCTATTGCTGCCATCCCTGAGAAGAGCCTGGCTCCATCCTTCTGACTCTCACCCTTTACATATTTATAGACATTAATGAGGTCACCTCTCAGGCTCCTCTTCTCCAAGCTAAGAGGACCAGCTCCCTCAGCCTGTCCTCATAAGGAAGGTGTTCCACTCCATCTTGGTGGCCCTGTGCTGGGCTCTTTCAAGGAGTTTTATGTCCTTCTTGAGCTGAAGGGCCCAGAACTGGGCACAATATTCCAGGTACAGTCTCACCAGGGCAGAGCAGAGGGGGAGAAGGACCTCCCTTGACGTATTAACCACCCCTCTTCTAATACACCCCAGGATGTCGTTGGCCTTCTTAGCCATGAGGGCACATTGCTGACTCACAATCATCCTGCTGTCTCCCAGAGCCCCCAGGTGCCTCTCACCTACACCACTCCAAAAGGGAAAGGGGACAGAATTACAGGGCCGATGCCTGAAAGATATCTCCATCCTTCAGGAACAGAAACCAAAAAACCAGTAACACAGGAGAAGTCTTTTCTAGATTCCTGGACCAGCGCAGACCTGTACCATTATAATACTGGAGAATTTTTGTGCACAGTATTTTTATATCCACAGTCCACAAGGGCTACAAATAGGGAAAAAATGTTTTGACATATACCACTCAAGTGTGAAAGTAACCTTTTGCTTTAATGGTTTATTCAGGAACTATCCTGGTGTTTTTAATTAGCTAATGCTTCACTAAGATCTGCAGTCCCCAAAAGAACATAATAGTTCCATAAAATGGCTCTGTTTTAATTTCTCTAGTTTTAATGTAGCGCACAATCTCCCATCCTACATCCCAACTGTAATTAGCATGGCTAATTACTGAAACTGTACGAATCAAAGTTGCAGTTGCTATAATAAGTACCTTTAGTGTATTTCTAAGTACATTACTGGTATTACAGAATTTATTATGAAGACATGGTAAAGCAAACAGGGTGCCAATGCCATCGAATACTTGTGGGACTGGCAGAGATGTGGGAAAAAGATATCCTTAGGGAAATAGTAGATCTCTGAGGAGTTAGGTGATTTCCAGGACTTTTGTTACATTAAAAGAAAAAAATTCATTAAAGAAAGAAAAAGGAGTCTTCCTCAAACGAGTGGCAGAACACTAATTTAAAACAACTGTCATGAAAGCAAAGAAAAATTTATTTCACAACCTTTAAAGCACATCAATAATATTATTTCCAGGCAGAGAGACTGTAAAGTCCAAAACCTATTAAAAAAGGTGTTTCACATCTTAGAGATTTGATAATAAATTCCAAAGATGTGAAATCCCTTTTTAATGGGCTTTGAATATTAACAGTAATATTTCCCTGTGGTAAGATTATAGGCTGAATTCACAGATCTCAAACCATTTTAGAATGAGTCAACCTGGCAAAACTCTCCTCGCTCAGCTCTGTGCAACACATGAAGCTGATGAACTTTTTAAATTTACCTTTCATTGATAAATATTAATACCTGTCAAGGCTCACTTACATAAATAACAGCATACTAACTCCTCTTCTTTGCATCCATATCATACAAACCATCCCAGAGAGAAACAAATGCAGCCATCAAGCCAGACTTTCTTCATTGAAAAAGCAAAATTAAAAGTTTAGCAGGTGGTGCCACGGCATGTAGACACCCCACCATGATATTCATAAAGCACAGGTACTCAGTTTCATACCTCCAAACTTGTTTTATCTTCAAATATGAAGCAATTTTAAAACACAACTTTGGGAAAGAACACGAGCTCAGGTATCACACAGTGTTTCAGGAACAAGGAACTTCATCACGCCAGCACAGATGCAGCTTTAAGTCATCATTCTCAGACCACATCAGTCTAGAAAGAGACACTGTGAAGGAGAATCTCCACAATATTTTTATAAAGAAAATGCAGGACAAGAAAAACCTCAAAAAACTAAAGCAACAGTCAAACAAAAGCTCACAACCCTGCTGCAGCAGCTTCTCCTCTGGTCCCACGAGCTGGTAGAACACCTCGGTTGACCAGGACAACTGCACATACTCAACACAAACTTCTGCTACAGGGTAAAAGCAACCCAATTTGCCTTGAAAACCCCAGGAAAACAACAAGAGGGACCTAATGACACCACACCAATGATTCCTTAGGGTCATACATAGCAGTTGCAACAGCAGATGCTTCTGAACTGTTTCATGAAAAGCCCATCTGAGTTTTCTAGCGAGCAACTGAGCAAGAAATAGGAAGAATGATCGCCTGTCATGGGAAGCCTTGCATAAAAATTTGCTTGTGAAAAAGTACCTCATTTGGGAGCAATCTAGAGATGGTACTGGCTGCACTTCGGGGGGTGAGCAAGGCAATGAGTATCCTTCCAAGGGGATTTTTAAAACCCAGTTGTGCTTGGCCAGCTGGATCTATTCCAAAGCACCCTGCTCCCTTCACACTGCTGCACATGCTACCCTGCTTGGTCACTGAGATGTGGGTCACAACCTACACTCACAAATCAACATATTGGCTTATTTGTTTTAAATGCAGCCTGGCAAAGAAGAGATATGAGAAAAGTCAAGAAACTGCGGCACAAGACCAGTCAGCTTTTGGGCTGGGCTTTTTCAGCCTAGAGAAGAGAAGGCTGAGGGGGACCTTATTGCAGCCTTCTCATACCTGGAGGGAGCAGAGAAACAGGAGGGGAATCAGCTTGTTAAAAGGGTAGACAGTGGCAGGACAAGGGGGATGGATTAAAGTCAAAGGAGGGGAGTTTTAGATTGAATATTAGGGGGAAGTTCTTTACAGAGAGAGTGGTGAGGGGCTGGAACAGGCTGCCCAGAGAGGTAGTGAATGCCCCATCCCTGGGGGTGTTCAAGGCCAGGTTGGATGGGGCCCTGGGCAACCTTGTGTAGATCCAGGCCTGGAGGTTGGTGGCCCTGCCTGTGGCAGGGGGGTTGGAACTCTGTGATCCTTGGCGTCCCTTCCTACACAGACCATTCTATGATTCTATTCCCATGACCCCAGGAAGGATTTTGAAGGAAGGCAGCCTTTTCCTGTAGGGAAAAGCTCATAAACAAAATCATTTCACCTCCCCTCTCCCTTTTTTTTCCAAAGCAAGAAGCCTCATTTTTATTAATCGATAACCGACAATAGGAATTTCAGCCACATGGAATTCTTTGGGACAGGAAACTGGTGGTGGGTGACAGACAATCTGAGGTAATAGTAAAGATGTTCTTTGGAAATTCAAGTGCCATCTCATTAGCAAGGCCCAAAAAGCAGTGCTACCATTTAAGCCCACACTGCACTCTTGTTTTCTAACTTGTAGGTAACAAATAAGACAACTTAATTTCAATAGAAGATGCTCATGCCAAGCTTGCCTCTAATGCTGTTATAATGTGGGGGGAAAGAAAAAACCAGCCTTTTAATTCAGCACTCCCATACTGAAAGAGAGTACCTGTTTCTACCAACAAGTCACACAGAAACATTCTAGCCCAGCAGCCATTGCATGCCTAGTTTCTTTAACATTCCCTCGGGTACCAGTATCAGAGACTATGCTGGCCAAGCTCATCTCTTCTTCTGCAGAGCCCTAAAAAGCAAACAGTGCCTCATGTCTCAGAAGTGAGTAAATCTTGCCTTTATATCCAGATTGCAGGAATAAACCTGGACCAGCATCTGTGCTAGGTACTATATAGTCCCTTTCTGGTTATTTTTGTAAGGTATTTGATGGGGGACGTGAGTTACCACATTATACTGGCTTTACATCAGCTTCATGCAAGCAGCCTTTTTGAAGAACCAGATGAAGCTACATAGTACTGGAGAATCCCTTGGGTATATATACGTGCCTACAACTCTATCAAGTGTGCCTGCAAATTGTGACATCTTGGGTTAAGAAGCTAATCTTTTTAGCCACTAATTTTTTCAAGGTGTCAGGCATGCAGGATTTCCCATTTTCTCCTCCAGTATGCCAAGGATTAGTTCTAATTGATAAGCCATTATCAAGCTCATATTCAAACTTGAGATGCAAGCTGCAGAAATGCTGAAGTCTGCAAAGAAATCTTTGAAATTAAAGAAAAAAGTCCCATCAAATGCAAATACATAAGTGTAAAATAACCAGAATTTGACTGAAGAACTGAAATATGTAAGACTTGAGACATCAGGTGCAAAAATTCATAGAAATAATCTCTTTAACTATTAGAAATAGCCAATATATCTCCCCAAACAAATCTGTTGATACTCCCATTAGAGTCCATAGAGTTACAGTTTTGCCATTATTATTTAATGAGAACATCCATCCCACTGCCCCATCTATTTGGGGGTCTCCCATTGATTCACAGCAATCCAAACAGTGACCGTTACATTTGTGGGGGTATGAAACCTTCACAGTTAAACACAGCTTAGCTACAGTGCCTGCAATAGTCCTGAAGCATGAGCTGTCCCTAACATCTGGTTTGTACTGGCTCAGCTACTGAACCTGAAAATTGCCCTGATACCTGGGATCCTACAATGTTATCTTATGCCTTCACTGGAAAAAGACAAAAATCTGCTTGTTGCCAAGCAAGAGTATTAACTCTTGCAGTAACTTGGCTCCAGGGTGGAATGGACTTGCAACAAAAACTCCCACAGCATCTCCAGATGTTTCTGCGAGACCACTTGCTGATTCAGCAGAAAATCCCTATCCTGGAGCTGGAAAGTTAAACACCACCCTTTATAGCACAGAATCCTAGAATCTCCTGAGTTGGAAGGGGCCCATAAGGCCCATCGAGTCCAACTCCTGGCTCCACACAGGACCAGCCAAGTCAGAGCATGGGACTGAGGGCATCACCTGGATGTTTCTTGACCTCAGTCAAGCCCGGGGCTGTGACCACTTCCCTGGGGAGCCTGTTCCAGTGCCTGACCACCCTCTCAATACAGAGCCTCTTCCTAACATCCAACCTAAGCCTTCCCTGGCACAGGTAAGGGGCCACGTTATGAAGGCAGCCTCTCCAAAGTCTGATTTACTTCAAAGCAGCAACAACAAAAGTCACCCCAAAACCCCACCAGAACAATCCATAACTCCAGTCCCCTTCCACGCCCTCTTGTTCTACTTCCACAAAGAAAATGCTTTGTGATTTGAAGTATTTTATCAGTTTGCATGATAACAGCACAATGCCCTACACTAAATACAATGCAGGACTTGTGCTATCCAGCAGGAAGCATGCACTAAATGTTTATTACACACAGCAATTGAATAGTCTAAAGCAATTTCTCCAGAGCTGGCTACGCAGCTGGTTTCTCAGCTCTCGTTACATTAACAGGTCACTGAATCATTGACCCTCCATCATTCAGATATCTGCCTGCTGGAAGGGATGCAGGGAGCTATGCTCCAAGACAGAGGCTCACACAGAACCACGCTGTGAGCCAGGCCGTCCATAGGGACCTGTGCTCTGCAAACTGCCCTTTCCACATGCAGCAGCTCCTTCTCTCTCTTTTGCACTCAACTGGTAAGCTGTTTTCCCCAGAAAACCACCTTCAGATGATTTCCTTGTGCCTCAGCCAATGCAGAAGTGTTCATTACCAATTTTGCCTGGGATGACTGTATTTTAAGAACTCAATAACATCTCTTCAGTGTCTGAAATAGATATTTTTTAAGTTTTCTACCACCATATACCTTTGTTTCTCACAGGTCCTGGATACCAGAGCCTGGTTGCCATCACTCAAGCTCGTTATCACAACCCCTGCAGCAGCACCACCTTTACACTCTGTTTATCTTCACTCCTGGGCTAATGGTGTGACTTTCTGATAAGGGCAATCCCCTAGCTAGAGCTCAAACTACCCAATCCAACTTCCTCGAGGCCTCAGTGTCTCAGATAACAGACAAAGACCCACAGAATAGAGCACGCCATTCCACAGCCACTGGCTTCTTGCTTGTGGTATTTGCATGAAAACTCTACAAAAGTTAGTTCTGCAAGAACTTAGTGATGCACTTCATTTTGCTCTTAACAACTTCTTCTGAAACAGCATTCTATGCTGGCAGGGCAGCTAAATCAAGATTTTCCTAAATTGTCTACACATTGCGTGACTTTATAGTATAGAATCATAAAACCTGGAACACAATCATGTTTTCACAAAAAACCCTTTCCTACCAAGCCTTGAAGAAGATACAACCCCAACATGACATTGCACAAACACACTGATGGACTGCACTGGATTATGCAAGTATTTTAGGTTAATAAAAGTATTTCTTGGTGAATTATCCATGATGAAAAAAGGTTTTGTTGGAGTTTTTTTTCCCCCCATTTACATAGTGAAAGAGAATGAGAAGTACAGAGAGTTTGGTACTTAATTCAACACAACCCTCTTAGTTAATCACTGGGGGTGAAGAGAACCAAGGCTTCTCTCTCTCACAACTGTACAGACTGTTCCAACTAACCTAGCAATGGAGGCACAGATATAACAATGTGTTTGTCTATGGAACAGGAGACAATTGTGGGGCTTAATTGGGAGCCAGTCCTGCTATAGGGAACAGCATGGAACATAACTAGTCGTCAAACAGGAAGATGTAAAAAATTAAAAGATTCGCATAGTCACATGGCCTCAAGTGGCTTTTCTCCATCACTACATGTCCATCTGGTCACACAGGTTCTTCAATGAGTAATGACAATGATACTGAAGCAGCAGGTTCTAACTAGCATCTATTGCAGCTGAGAAGCTCCTCTGATGAGCTGGCCACCTAAATGCCACGCGAAAGGAGGGAGGATGACATTTCAGGAGTTGGCACCAGCTTGCATTGACAAACAACAGGTTCAAAAAGACTGGATGTGCTTTGCAAGGATATTTGCTGATGCCAACTCCCTGCCAAATTTATCAGGTACTCCCAAAAGCCTGTATGACAATGCATGTTGGGAATGTCTGTGTCTCTTCTGTTTCAAAGCTTCATGCAACACACCAGCAGCAATTTAAGATATTATTACTTAGACCTTCCTAGTACATCACAGGGTGGGATTATTATCCCCCCATTATGAACTGTTCATTTCAGTTCCATGGGCTATGTGAAGTCTGCAGAGCACAGCTCCGATTTCTTTCAAATGCTCACTGGCTTCAGCAAGAGCCTGATTTAGGAAGGCTCAGCCACCACAGAGGGGATACTCTGATCACAGACCTGCCTCTGCTGGTCTCCCTGTGGGTAACTACAGCAGCTCAGCTGCCGGGCATGGTCTGGTCAGGAAGCTTCCAGCTGAATTTCCAGACCACCGGTGCCTTCCCACTCCCCTCAGCTGCTCACCTGCCTCCAAACACAAAGCTCACATAAGCATCATTTTAAACAAAATCATCAAACCCAACAAAAAAACCCGAAAAATCCCGAGCATTACACTGGTCCCTTTGACAATTCTCATTTTTCCAGGGTTGTTTCTCTCCCCTGATCAGAGACGTTGAACCCCATTCCTTTTGGTATACGAAAGCCTCACCTTGTTATGGCTTAAAAAACCCAACCAAACCACACTCTAACCAGTATAACTTCCAAAGGGACAGCAAACACTGCCTGCCTTTAAAACCCACTACTGAAAATTATCTTTGTCCCATGGAAGCAGACACAAGCAGATTTGCCAGCTGTGTAATTCCACACAGTTTTCACATCTACTGTGGATTCTGTAAATTGGTTTCCTTCTGAAGCCCAGACTTGAGGTTTTTGTTGTTTGGGGGTTCTTGGGGGTTTCCTTTGTTTTTCACAGAGCTTGCCTAGGTCAAAGAGAAATTTCCCAGTGACTTCAATGTGCAGTGGATTAGGCTCCATGTGAGATGCAAATTAACTGAGCCTGATTAACAGCAGTGCTTCGCTTGAACCTGATCTTAGGCTGTTGCTGGCACTTCATAGTTCTTCAGCAAGCAGAGCAGCTGCTAAGGAGGGGTGAAAAAAACCCCAATTTCCTCCACAATACAACCCATCAGAAAAAACAACCACTGGAAGAGACCAGCTGTCAATTAATTCATTCTGATTCTGCTACAGTGGGCACAGGAAAGACTGATAGAGAATTTAAGCTCTGGAGCAACACACCTTTGAACTTTTGTTGCCCTACAATAAGCTACTCCCGTTTCACAGGAAATGTGGATACAGGCATCTCTGGCTGGAAGGATTACACATTACTAAGATAATTTAATGGATTTAATGTTATGAAATATTTTTTTCCTCTAGGAATGTAATTTTCTTAGATCTGGAAGATAATTTAAGGCATCAAGAGTGTTTTTTAATCAATATAGATTACAGTCAGTATGCAAGATGCTGCTCATCCCACCAGGCTCAAGTCTGGCAGAGGTGTATAACGCACACAAGTAAGTTATGAGTAATTTCACTCAGACAATATTGCTGAATAAATGCACACTTTTTGTAGATTCAGGGCTAAAATAGGTGCACAAGTCCTTCTGACAGCTCAGAGACAGTCTGAGCCTGTTCATACTTTGGAGCTTCAGTGTTGCTACCTGGCCTTACTAATTGCCATGGCAGCTTCACTACCATCAGTGAAATGCAGGAGGAAAACACATACCTGAGCCCCAGCTGGGCAAGGGTGTAAGGGCACAGACCCAGAGCCAGCCTAAGGGGACCACCACATCCCTTTCTGCTGCAAGAAGCTCAGTCACTGCCCTCCCCCGATCATCAGGACTTAGTAAAAAAACCCAAACAAACAAAAATAAATCCCACACCACCAGGGAAACACCTATCTCCCTCTTCACAGGCTCCTTATCCTGAAGGGATCAGAGCAATGCTCCTTATCCTGAAGGGATCAGAGCAATGCTCCTTCTGAGCAGCAGGCTTGTCCAGCTGCAGCTCAGCTTCAGTGGTTTCCTTCCAGCACTGAGCCTTGATCAAGTCTCCCCAGTCTCCAAACCTCTCCTTGGGTCAGAGCCCCTGAAACCTTCTGCTGAAGGCAGGACAATTACTTAAAGGTAACCAAAGCGTTCACAACAAGAACATTTCTGTCAAGAGGGCTACAAGGGGAAACCATTTGTTTTCCACGGACCATCACTACTTGACATGCGTTATGGATGATGATGTTTACTAAACTACTATTTCCATGACAAGGGTTTCACCTCTCTTCCTGTGCCTGCCAGCACAGCTTCCCAGTGGGGCCACATCAGCACAGTAACCCAGGGATTGGGATTTTGCCCAGGAGAAGCAGAGTTGCACCTGGATGCTGATTTCTCACCCTTGGCACTGACCCACCAGCTGACTGACTGCAAGACTTATGTTCACGGATCTATTTGTGATATATTTCTTTGAAAATAATTTAAGGCATCAAGAGTGTTTTTTTAATCAACGTCCATTACAGCCAGTATCTGAGATGCTCCTTATCCCACCAGGCTCCAATCTGGCAGAGGAGTATAATTGTACGTTATACATCAGTGTGACTGATGCTCAGCCTCTCCTGCTCATTTTCACTTTATTCTTCCCTTACGTTAAACACTTCCAAGTTTCCAATATTTAGCCCTAAACATGCCCTGGACACCTGCTAGCTATCATCCATTGCATATAACCTAAAACTATAGGCTTAGGCAACATTATTTTACGAGGTGGGGGCTTTTCCTTTTTACTTAATCTGTTAAAACATTTCTCCACAGGGAGGTGATGCAGTGTGAAAAATGCTGTGAAATGTTGCTTTTGCAAACTGAAACGCGTTGTCATATTTTTTTTACTGGTAGTATCGTTTTGTTGTTGATTGTGTTATGTCAAAATCTCTCAAGGGTTAAATTGTGACTGAAGGGAATAAAGCTCAAACAACAGGTTTCGACAGTGATGACTCATACTGGGGCACAAATTGCCAAGGGGCATTGAATGCTCTTGGGGGAATGTAATCAATGAACAAACCTTTTCAAGAGGCTACAAAATTAACATATCTGAAACCTGTGTGAGCTTTGACTTCCTTCAGCTCTAGACCCATGTCAGTTGCCGGGAAAGTTAAGATAAAGTTAAGTACTTGCCAGTAAGCAGTTGTCCCAGACAAGAGGACCCATGCATTTTCATTTTCCTCACCAATGGGAGGCGGGGGTCTGCGGGACATGCAATGTGTATTGCATTGTGTGCTATTGTAAAGAAGGCGCCTTGTTTGAGCCTGTAAAATCCATAGTTAAACAGGGGAAGGAGATGAAGATTTCAACCTGAGGCAGACTTCGAGCCTTCATCTCAGACCCCTTGACGACCACCACTATGGGACAATGTGCAGACGTAATTGGGAGGAGCTTATGGAAATCATCTCCTAGAAATCATCTTAATAGGAAGCGGGACAGGTGATGAATATGTATAGATGTATGAGGTTACCTAACAGAGATTGTATAAAAAGGCTGCAGGCTCGGACCAAAAGGGTGCCTACTTTTTGGGTCACCCGCTCTTGCAAGAACATATAATAAATTACTGCTTCACTAACGTATCTACCTTGAGTCCTTTGTTTTTAGGACTTTTTGGCATTTCTAACATGCAGCAAACCTGTTCTGTAAAAAAACCCCTTTAACCCAGGAGTTTTGGTAACTCCAAACAAGTAAATCCTCACACCTTTAGTCATGTGGTAACAGCTGCCTTTCTTGAAAAAACCTTCCCATATCATTCTGTGCAGTGCGTTGTTCACAGTCATGAGGGAGACAGCAATCCTGGAACTGCTCAAGTTCTCCTAATTTTTTCCAGAAAGGTTTGTGGTTCAAGTTATTTGAGAAAGGAAGCAAGTAGAAACAGTGCCTATGATACGTAATTCCATGAGGTAAGTAAACAAAACACCACATGCACTTCCCACACCCATGGATTCAGATTTTTACCTCATTTGCTTCACTAAGAGGTTTTCCCAGTAACAAACAGCCAAGTTCACTGAGAGGGAGAATCTCAATGTATGTGTTTGCTGAAGAGTGTAATCACATCAGAGGCTGGACTACATGAAAGAGTATATTTCTATAGGTCACAGACCATGCTGCAGCTGCATTACTCCACAAAAACTCAGTTTATGAAATGCCTCCCGTGGGGCTCAAACAGCAAGACTCCAATGAGGACTGCAAATACAGAGAGCCCATAACCCTGAGGGTATTTTACACAAAACCTAGAGATACATGAAGCTATGATAAGCTGAGGAATTCCTTCCTGATCAACAGAACCCTTATCTTACTTTTTTTGATTGGGTACAGCTACAGTAACCGTGAAATCTGTGTCGGACTTCTGCTGTAGTTTAACCCAGCAGGCAGCTAAACCAGCCATGCAGCTGTTTTCTCAGCCCCCTCCTCTCAGCAGGATGAGGAGAGAATTGAAGAGGAAATGGTACAACTCATGGGGTGAGATAAAGACAGTTTAATAGGACAGAAGAGGGATAGGAAAATAATAATAGAATACACAAGAGTGATGCACAGCACAACCCCTCAGTACGTGGAGCTGATAGCTCAGTCAGTGCCTGAGCTGTGACACCTCCTGGCTCACAGCCCCCCGCCCCGGTTATGTACTATGTCATATGGCATAGAATATCCTTTTGGGCAGTGTGGGTCACCTGTCCCAGCTGTGTCCCCACCAAGGCTCTTGGGCCCCCCCCACCTACTCATTGCAGGGCACCAAGAAGCTGGAAAGCCCTCTAGTGCTTAGCAGCAACTAAACCATCAGCATGTTATTAGCATGATTCTCATCCCAAATCCAAAACACAGCACTATACCAGCTGCTAGGGAGAAAGTTAACTATCCCAGCTAAACCCAGGGCAACTTAAAAAAATTAGGGATATCTCAAACTGATCATCTAAGCTTTCACGTAAGACATTGAGGTAACCAGCTACTTTGTACAGTTCACAACGTGTTTGCAGTGAACTATAGCCGAGTTACATATAATGCCGTCAGCCTACACAGTTCACCAAAATGAACCCAGAGGTTATATGGTTAAAATTTCACAGTACCACACATCTCTTTAAAGATTACACATCTCTGCATTTAAATTCCTGTTTTCACCTCCTTACGAGGGGTAACATTCCTTTGCCTCAGAATAGGAGGGTTAAGCCTGGAGCAGGAGCGCCACAGGTTTGGAAGGGAGCATGGCATTCTGCAGGGAGGCAGGAGAATGCACATAGTTCATTAAATTATGCGAGTAGTAATGAGGGTTTACACAAATCAAACAGTGTGTTAGGTAATTGTAATGTTACTTTGTGGTAAACCACCTGTCAGGAAGCACTTCCAGCGGAAGACTCAATCTGCTACGGTGCCTCCAGATGATTTCTAATTAGTGTAAACTTCATCTGTGGCATGGAACCAAAATATTAAAAAGGTATCTGTTGGGGGGAGTGTTTTGTAGCTGCTTTCACTCTTCTCCTCCTAGTACTGTGCAAATTACTTCTTCATTTGAATCTTTGAAGAAAGCTCTTTGACCATGAGTACTAAGAGAAGCCTAACGCGCTCCTCTGAGGGAAGCGACAGCCTTTCTTACAAATAGGACAAGGAAAGCTGAGACTGGGAAAGAATCCTAAAGCGACTCAAGTGTGTCACCAAATATAATCCTGGACTCCACAAGGTTAAACCAGCACACACCTCTGACACAGACACGAGAGGACTTCATACCAAGAAACAGTGCTGAAGTCTTTGGGTTTGGTTGTTTATTTTTTTTTCAAATAAACATATTTCCACTGGTTACCAAAGGTAAAAGTGGATCTCTAACAGCAGAGCAGCCTAAAATCGAAACCCCTAACCCCAGAAAACCCAAGATCCTGTAAGATATAATGAGGACTGCCTGCCCCACTGGCAGGGGGACAGCTGACGTACCCTCTGATGGTACCATATCCACCAATCACAGAATCGTAGGGGTTGGAAGGGACCTCAAGAGATCATTGGGTCCAACCCCCATCCAGATCCAAATCCAAACCCCAATCCCAATCCAAAGCAGGCAGAACCCACGTGCCAGGACACAGACCCCCCTACCCTTTCAAACAAAAAGCAGCTGGCAGAAGCAGCATATCTACATTTAAAATGTGCAGGAGCATCTCCTGGCACAGTTTTACAGCCTCTATCTTAACACAGTTTTCTTCTTATATTTTATAAGCCTGGCTACAAATAAACCCCACGCCAAACCTAAAGTTACAACAGGAGTCCCCTCTCCCTGCCCCACAGCTCTGAGCTGCTGGACTGCTGCCTTTCCCCCAGGAACTGCCAGCAACTGGTTTCATAGCAGCAGCATCTTTAGCCAGCTAATGAAAGCAGCCTGGGTTATACTCTCACAATTTGTTATTACTTCACTGTTCTCTGAATTAATTACACAAGCCTGGAACACTGGTAATTTGAAAATAAGTCTTTCCCCCAAAATTTAAAGAAAAAAGTAAGCATTTGTGGTAAAAGGGTCCAATATGCAAACCAAAGCAAAAGGCTTTTTTGTCTATGGTTCTGATGGCCATGGAAAGCACAACTAGAAATCCTCAGATCTTACAGGAGACAGAAACTTTTTTCATTAAAAAAAGTCTACATTGACAATATTCCCTGCCTTGGAGCTCAGAGGAAAGATTTGAGACACTGGATAGAGTTTATCTGGGAACACCCCTGGAAGTACAGAGCTTTTCAGATAAAAGTGAATCCTACCTGACCATTCATCCATGACTGAAGCCAACTAAGCCTGCCTGCTGCTTTGTTGAACCATACCTAGCAGTTCTGGTGTGCTCTTCACTATTTCCTTATTGCAAATAAAATAATAATGAAAAAAGGCTTAACAGCCAGGCTCAAAGGAAACAGCCACTCTAATGAAACTTTTAGACAAAAAACATTGGAAAGCAGCAGCAGAAACTCAAATCAGTCAAGTTAACTTTTTCATTATTAAAAGGAGAAAGTGTGAATTTTAGTTGTTATTTGGTTTAATAAGTGGGATAAAGAAAATTCACTCATTTCACTCACAATCTTCCCCATTTGATCTAGAAATCACTTGGCAGCACAATCAGGTGATACAAGGTTGCATACTGGGTTACATAGTAATACTGTTCCTAATTATAAAAGCTCAGATTCCTCAAGTGTGTTTAATCAACTCACCTGTGAGCACACAGACAACTAGCTAGCAGTAACTAACTAGCCAAGGCATAACAAAAGCTGTCTGAGATCATCTCCATCCCTGCAAAGCAATCAAGATGCTCATGTTACGAGTTTTCCCTGGAATGATTGGTTATATTCATTAACTCAAGCTGCACAGAGGGTATCTTTCACTCAATTAATCTCCAAGCACGGGGATAGTACTTGTGAATCATCTTGCCATTTCTCATTGCTTGGTTAGCTATAATGCTGCACTCCACTACTGCTTGCTGCTCGGAGGAGTTGGAACAATGATGAATAGCAGCAACTCTCATTACAGCTACTTTGGCATTCTTGTGACAACCTACAGTAGGGTCTTCCTAATTAAAGCTCAGGAGAGTGAAGCTTGTCTAGTAATAATAGATATTGCGTGCTCCAGCAAATAGTTAAACTCACTCCAAGTTAAGTTTGAGCCTGGATTTCTCTGAAATCAGGCTGTTAAATTATTTTAATGTGTCAGAGTGGAAGTTCCCACCCTCCACAGGCACCAAACCCAGAGAAGCTGGCTGGAATCTGAACTGGTACCTTGCCCACCCCCCAGGAGATAAAGAGTGAGCACCTGTGATATATGTAAAACACACCACCAGCACAGTGAGCTGAAGCAGATCTCCAGCTCCTTAAGAATGAGAGCTATAGTCATGAGCCAAATGAAAAGGGGAGTCACTGCTGCTCATTCTGGAAGAGATGATCAAACCCATCACAGAAATCAGCTGAACAACGCTGGAACTGCATCACTTGTCTTTCCCCATTCCAGCATCGTTCTTCAGCCAGGAGGCTGAGTTCTTCCAACTACGCAGGTGATGGGGCAGAAAAGGAAAGCACTGCTCAATGTAGCATCTAAAGAAGATACAGCAAGGAGTACAAAGTGGCTGCTTGAACAGACCTACCCACACTATAAGAAATTAAATACAAAAATGTGAGTTCTCTGTGAGTCCCTTCTGCACTTATTACACTTTGAAGTTGGAAACACATCAAGTATATATTCAGGGATGTTTTCTTTCTCCTAAGTGAAAAGCTTGAGCTCAGAACATCAGAACTGCCAGAGAAGGGTCCATCCACAGGCCCACATGCAGGGTGCCTACACCATCCTACAAGTACCTTCACAACCTAAAGTGATTTGTAACAGGGGTAACTCCCTGTTTATTTTCAGGTCTGACTGATAGCCCTGCTCTGATTCTTGTTTTGTATGAAGCAGCTCTGAATTTGCTAGTTGTCCCTTCTTCACAAAAATGGGGGATTAAAACCTTGATCACACAACATTATTTACAGCAAGCCCAAAGTCCAGGTGTCAAAATGAGTCACAGCTCTTTGAATTGGCTCAGGGAGTCCACATCGCATGACACTTTGAGGTCATGCAACGGTCTGGAGTTCCTGGAACAAGCTGGTTGTGCTCAGTCTTTATATTTGACCTCACTCCCTGCAAAGTGTCATAGTCCAAATACATATAAGTAGGAGGAGAAATACAAATATTAGCAAGATAGGATAGTAGAAAGAGACAACAGTCACTAATCTCTTCAAGAAAGGCTTTAAATGGGTTTTTAAAATAAATTATTCCACCTACCACATAAAACAGCACAAGCTTGACTGTGAGAAGCAGCTGATAATTAATTTTAATCATTTTCAACCTGCATAATTATTAGAGAAAACGATTTACAAACTCCACAAATTAATCAATCCAAACAGCAGCTTGTAGTTCTTCCCCATTGATGGGCAATGGAGCTATATTACCAAGAAAGGCCAGAGCAGGTATGCGTGCATGAGCTGCTCCACCCGGTGCGGAGCAGTGGTTGGCACTGGGGGTGTGACAGCACCCACCACTGCCCTGGTATGGAGGTGCTCCTGGTTTGGTGGTACCATTATCCTTCCCCAACATGGCTCGGGGCACCTTCACAGGCACAGCTGTTTCAGCCCTGCTCTTCCAAACATACTTGCTTTTGGGGCTGCAAGGGTTTAGACTGCAGTCCTGCCCAACACCTCATACAGCCCCCATGCCAGGGAGCTATCTGGTTCACAGGCAGCAACAATAACCAGAAGGGACAGTTTCCTTTTGCCACAGCACTTAATTTGCCAAAGTTAAACAGGGAAAACACTGCTATGAAACCACAAGATGAAGAGAAAATGGTTTTGACAGTGGTATTCGACAGGTTGGGCCAGGAACTCATAGCTGAGAAGAACTACACTTAGCTCATAAGGGATGCGGAAAGTCTACCAAGTTCTGGTAAACCCAGTGTGTCTTTATCCTTTGTGTTTCCCTAGGAAAAACACCACCTCTGCAGCATATAATCTTAAACATCTTGAGGGCTTAACCTATGCACAGAGATCAGTAGAAGATAAAGAAATAGTCGTCATGTAAGCTGCACTTAGAAAAAGCTGGTGGAGATTGAGGGTATAGTGATACAAAACTTTAAAGCTCCAAGATGTATAAACCAATCCCAATATTGGAAGACACTTATTTTTCTCCAAGATGGTATCTTGAGCAGACTAGCTCCCCTGTGACAGGCAGGAAAGCAGAGGTACGTACCTCAGTCCTTATCCAACATCTCAAACCCTTCACAGTGACACTGTAAATAAAATACACCCTGAACCACCCTACCTGAGAAATACATCTTGCTTGATTTTGAATCACAGATAGCAAAGCGATAGGACACTTCAAGGAGTGATAAAGCAGTGTGAAAGAGTAAAACCAGAAAGATACCCACTGCCCTTTTCCATTCAGCTGCCAACTCTGTTCAGAAAACTTGCAATGCCTGTTGTGGAGCAGGGGAGATGAGGAGAAAGGAAGGTCACATGCAAAACAGGGAATTTGATATCTGATGAAGAATTCTGCTGAAGTCAAAGGACAAAACTTCAGCAGAAAGACAAACTTGTTGCTCAACTGATTAAAAAAGTTAAAGATAGAACCCAACAAAGATTTCCTGTAACCACAAGCAAGCCTCCTGCTTCCTCCACATAAATGAGAAAAACCAGGGGGAGAGCATTGGCCCAGCACTAATACACACAGAGGGGAGAAATATAAATTTTTAAAAGCCCAGACTCAATTTAAGATGCATTTTGTTCCTGAAAATTAAGTTATTCGTTGAGCTTTCTTCTATGTTACAAATCTGCGTACATTAAACACCACAGCCTACTCCACAGTAGCAAACAATTAACTACTTAGTGCCCACCCAAGCTCAAACCACAATCTCTAAAGCAGGGCTGGCATGTAGGTGGTTTACAAAGAACACCCAGCAAAGAACCACACACCTTAAATACCAGGTTGCTGTTTCCAAAGTGACAGTAAAGTCCCAGTTTAGGTCAGAACTGGGATAAAACCAACAGACCATATTTCAGTGTTGAGTTTGGGAAGGCACCATGAGCAATACCAAATGACTCGCATGTAATGAGCAACTTCTCCAGCCTTTTACCTGCAAGGATAAATACCTGCATATAGACTGTCTTCTCCACAGCCAGCAAGGCAAGCTTTCGTCAGTGACATCTCATTTAGGATAAGTAACAGGGTTTGGAATTGTTAGGGAAGGAGTGCAGGCACTGAAACAGTTACCCATGCAGCACAAACATCACGCTGACACCCAACAAATACCCCACTCCCAACTCACACAGCTACACCTTGTCTCACTAGGAATTTAAGAGTTTAGCAACAAGTCTCATGATTTTTCCCCTCTGGTCACTTCTTTTAAATCTAAATTCTTGCCCTGTTTGGGATAATTAGGAGTCTATTAAAAAACCATAAAAATAATATTTGCCACCAAAATATACATATATATTCAAGTAATGACAATATGAAAGCCAGAATGATGCAATTATTCCTTCCTTGTTTTCACATACATAATCCCTCCCATACTTGTGCCAACAAACATCATTTTTCAATGACCTGATTCTTGACCTCTGTGGTTTGTACCTTTGTCTGTGATGTTCTCTCACTTTGTCATACAAATATACTTCTCCAACTCCACTGGTGACTATTCATAAAAGTTATGTAAGCTCACTTGCCTGACCAGACTTTTGTTTTCTTATCATGCCAATAGAAATACACTCACTGCTTTAAAAATGTCAGCGGTAGGACAAAAACCCTACCTGATGTTCAATACTTCCCAAAATAACTGCAAAGTCCAAGTCACTCTGTTTTGATCATGTAGTTAATTTGCCCAGAATTAAGCCAAGTCATTATAAGCAACAGATTTTTACACTTAATTTTAGATAATGACTTCCTCCACAAAGATTTTTCTAGCTTTTTTTTTAATAAAACATTTCTGCAAGAGAAACCATCAAATGGCAACACACAAACACAGCAATTCTTTCTGGCTCACAAGACAACTCATGGCATGTGCCTGGGAATGAAAGGGGTTATTTACCTTTTAAGTTACCCATGCTGAGACCACTTTGCAAAACCCTGTGCAGCACAGGCTCACCTCTTGATTTTTTTGTTCACAGGAATGGTCTGTTGGAATGAGGAAGAAGGTTGCAGCAAACCAGTGAGTGCTGGGGCACCTTGACAAAACATTCTATACTCTGTGGCCACATAACTATATTCAACAGGGTCCTGCTAATACCAACAAACCTCTGCAAACTGCACATGGCAGCCCAGCACCAGTTTTCCCACTGTTCAGATTGATAAACCCATCTTCAGGTTTACATTTATGACCCTGCCTCTGAAGAGTAGGGCTTAGACTTAAACATACTTGGCAAGGAAGAAGGTCTTTACTACAAAGGTGGGGAGGCACTAGAACAGGGTGCCCAGAGAGGTTGTGGAAGCCCCATCCCTGGCGGTGCCCAAGGTCAGGTTAGATGACGCTTTGGGCAACCTGATCTAGGTGTCCCTGGCCATGGAAGGGGGTTGGAACTAGATGATCTTTGAAGTTCCTTCAAACCCAAACTGTTCTATGATTCTAAGACATCCCAGCGCTTGTAGCATATCATCCCTTCCTGTACAGCTCTGGGGTCCTTCAGCTGCTGCTTCCAGTGCCCAGTTCACACAACTGTCTGCATTTTGGCAGAGACATAGGTGCTACAGGTAGTAGCACCATTCTGGTGTGTTCCCCTGAAACTGCATCTCCCTCGCTATGCCTTACGTACAGCACTGATTAGAGCCCCCAACTTTGAGAGCAACAGGACATACACACCCTGAGCTGAAAATCTGAGGGGTTTGATGCCAGTTATGAGCATTAAAAATAAAAAGAAAGAAATGAGCATTTAAGCATCAAGCTGCTTAATAAGAGGCACAAAGAGTGTTTAGAAACAACTCAAGAGGAGAAGGAAATTAGGGATTTCTGCATTTGAGGGTCTGCATCACTTCCCCGTGCACATACACTGCTTCTCTAGCCCAAACCCCAACAAAATATGTAGTGATATCTCCATTCTGTGACAGATCCATTTTTCACCCAACACACATTCTGAGGAGATACAAACCTGACAGTTTGTGGTTTGCATCATCCCTCGGCATTGAAATCTCTTCTTGACTTCTGCAATGATGTGATTTATATAGGATATTCATTCTTATCTATAGAGAATACTTTATAAATTATAGACATTTCCTAACCCACTTTGTCTTTATTCTGCAAGGGGAAGGTCATCTCATTCATTGATGTCAGAGAGAGCAAAGTCACAGCAGGAAAAAGACAAACCTGTGTGTACACATGGTCTTAATCTCGTTCATAACCATATATCCACTTAAACCACTTTTTATTCATTCTTATTTTTATACCCTTTAGGGAATAACAGGGGACATACTGAATAATGTATATAATTCCACGTCCTCTGTAATGACAAGAAAAAACCCACACTCTTTCAAGATACATTAAGTAGTTTGCGACTGAGGCTGTACTGACACATTAGCAAAACTGTTACACTGAACAACACTGGAAAAACCACTGAATCAACACTGAAATTAAGAGGAGGATCTGGAGAAGTTTTTCACAAAGTGATTGTTTAGACCATTTAAATCTAACTGGCAACTCTCAAAGCCCCAGAATGCAACGCTATGGTTTCAGCGTGCTACGTTCAAGTCAGAATTCAGCTGGTCTGAAGTGTGAGTTAAGGCATATGGCAACTCCTGGACATGACGTGAAACAGCTTTGGAAATGACTTGACTGACTTCGGTGGGTGCTGGGGAAAGCCCTTCCTTACAGAAAGGAGTTCTACAGGGCTTGGGCTTAGACAGGAACCTGATGGAGACAGAGCAGCAGATGTTTCCGCCTACTATTTCACAGAATCACTACGGTTGGAAAAAACCCCCAAGATCATTCAGTCCAACTGTCCCCCTACCACCCATATCACTCACGAAACTATGTCCCCAGGTACCTCATCCCACCTTCCCTTGAACACCCCAATGGATGGTGACTCTACCACCTCCCTGGGCATCTTGATCCAATGCCCAGCAACTCTTTCTGAGAGGAGATTTCTCAATTCTAACCTGAGCCTCCCCTGGTGCAACTTGCAGCCCTTCCCTCTTGTCCTATTGCTACTTATCTGTGAGAAGAGGCTGACCCCCAGCTCACCACAGCTTTCAGGTAGTTGCAGAGAATAAGGTCTCCTCAAGCCTCCTCTTCTCTAGGGTAACTAGTCCCAGTTCCCTCATCTGCTCCTCATCAGACTTGTGTTCCAGACACTTCACCAGCTTTGTTCCCCTTCTCTGGACATGCTCCAGGGCCTCGATGTCTTTCTTGTAGTGAGAAGCCCAAAATTGAACACAGTATTTGTTTAGCCAAATCACAGTTTGCTCTGTAACTTCTCTGACCTTTCCACCTCCTCAGTGCCCAACATCCTGACTATTCTCAAACCACCACCAAAGGCATCTTCATCAAAGCCTCTTCAGAACTCAGTATTCCATCCCCAACAGTCAAAAGCACAGATTGTTCCTTACTGGTTACTCACTAACCATCATGTCCAACAACACTGCTGCAATCACAAAATTCAATTTAAACCAAGCATACTACCCCCTCCCAAGCCAAGTTTAATCGTTCACCTATCAGGTGCTGTACAACTGCTCTGTCAGCATGTTTACCAACATCACAGGATGTGAGATATGACAGACAGGCTTGAAACTTCTTTGAAAGACAAGGCTGAATGCAAATCCCAGGTTAAAAATCTTTTTTCCACTTTCTGGGATTTGGCAAAAGTGGTGAGAAGAATTGTTTTGAAAGGCATCCTTTCCCCTAGATCCCTCCAACCTGGATACTTCACTTAAAAAGACATTACCTAAACCTTGACCATCTGACACACAACATCTGAATGCATCATTATTTTGAAAAGCATAAAAAAGGAGCCGAGTTTAATGGGCAGCTCAGCAAGGACAACTGTGGCATTACCCTGTGGATGAATCACCTAATTAAATGAAGCAAGATGCACCAGGAATTGAAGATGAAAGGACAGAGTTTCTTTCACCAGCAACAAACTTCGAGAGAATTCCACTGAAATAAAAGTCAGGAAGTTCAAATTCAAGCAAGGTTGCTTGTAAATATTTATGCACAGTTGAATCAGAACACTTATTTCTCCCCCAAATTAAGTTTTTATTCTTGTTGTCTTGAGAGTTATTTACTCCTTCACTTTGGCTTTGTACAATAAAGCTCAGATAAAGGCATGTAGTGAATTCTCACAATTAAAACACAGTTTCATGACATTGCTTAGTACTGGACTTGCTGATAAACATCAGATTTCCCTACCAGCTGCACACTACAAGAGTTCAGATCATTTTTTCCACAGAATAAAAACTAATTTTCACTGACTGAGATGTAAACACCCATGGGCTAAAACCACACGTAGTTTGTGGCTTTGCTCAGTACCAAACCAACCCAAAGTCAACACAAGTTTCACAGAATCACGAAGTTGGAAAAGACCTTTGAGATCATCAAGTCCAACCGTTCCTGTCCTATGCTAAACCATATCCCTGAGCACCTCAACTACTCTTTTTTTAAACACATCCAGGGATGGTGACTCAACCGCCTTCCTAGGAAGCCTGTTCCAGGCCCTGACAATTCTTTCAGTGAAAAATTTTTCCTAACACCTAATCTGACCCTACCCTGGAGCAGCTTGAGGCCATTTCCCCTTGTCCTATCTCCTGTCACAAACTTCCTTGGCCTTTAACAAACTTACTTCACCACACAAGGTAAGATCTTGTTTCTCTATCTTTGATGTGCATTTGAATTTCCTCTTTAAATTCATGAGGTTATTACCTCCAAAGGGCTACTTCGTTAAGACTGTATTACACAGCCACCTGTTGTGACAGCAAAAAAAATAAATCCCACTAGTCTCTTATTAACAGGTTTCATCATATTATATTCAAATTATAAACTCAGGCAGCTTATGAATATTTCCTTTTGAATTAAAATACCAGTTTCTCATGTGAAATGAAGTTTATGATAATTCAGAGCTTATCTTCACAGTTTGATGTCTTTGTCCTTCCTTAGATAAACAGTCCACATATTAAACACATCAGTGATAACTATCCTTTGACTTATCCAGGAACTTAACTAAGGGGGTTTTTTTATTTTAGGGTTTTTTTAAACAAAAATCACCTTCACTCAGTGTTCTATTGCTGGTGTCCCCTTGAATTTTCATACCAGATGGCATAGAAATTTTAGGATCGTTTAACCAACCCAACAAACAACAAAAGCAAACAAAAAAAACTTTCCCTCTTTTCAGCGTGAAATAATTAATAAAAGAAAAAAGGGAAACAATCCTTGTTGTGACTTTTGAACATTTTAACTCATAGCTTTGCCCCACTGCTGGTTTTGAAGCCCCAGGCACCAAGCAAGAGGGACTTTCTCCAGCAACCTGTGTGCTGGCATTCAGGACAAGCCACGCATGACCTCCCACATAACACATCTTCACCAGAATCAGACTGAATCTCACATTTTAAAGCCAGGCATGAGAGGACAAACACCTTCCCTACTGATACACAGCAGTGTCAGCACCTTGTTTTGGCTGTGTTGCCTGATGCCATGCCACCAAACTAGCCCAGCTTCAGCACATCGCTGGCTTGGCCCCAGTGGCTTTGGTAAGACATCCATCCTCTTGTGCATCAGGCTCTTGCTTTATACACACAGCTACAATTTTTTCATTACAAGCTTTCAAAGGAGGGCACAACAAGGAAACAAGAAAACACATTATGAACATTAGTGTCTCTCAATCCTACATTTTCCCAGGATCAAAAAGGAGCCACTGTTGACTGAAATGAAAGTACCAGGTTCACCCTTTGTGCAAGAACAATACTGCCTTTCTCTTCACACAAGCTTCATGCATCAGCCTCTTAGTCTCCAGTAGCTCAGAGACCATAATTCCTTCTTTAATCTCTGTAGGGATCACGCTGCTTCTTTGATAAAACAATTCTTTCTTTGTGCTTGACTGTTTTCCACTGCGCTAACATCATAGCTAGACAACTCATGTCACGTCTCCTCTCCATAAAACACTGACAGTCTACACAATTTCCAAGTCATCTTTCCCTCCACTTTCTGAAAGTACCCTGTAGCCCTGGCAGAAGCACGATGCTGTCCCCATCACTCACCTTGATCTCTCCAGCTGAGCCATTTCTCAGCACCCAAAAAAGCCTTCCTCTCCCCCAACTCTGCCCAAACCACTCCTCATACCCTAACCCCCTCCATGTTAACCTTATATATCTGATTAATCCTCTCCAAGCATTCTTAATTACCTACTTAACAGCATTCAAAGGCTTATCACTACCACGTGGTTGTGGTTACACAACCAAAGGCCAAAGATAAGTGACAGCCCTGTTATTTTTCTTCAGTTATCTTGTTTTGATTTATCACTCAACTCACGTACATGGGTGTTGACTTAGACTTGGCCCATATAAAGTAGAATAAAAATAGGAAAGGCCACAATTTCTCCCCCCCTCCTCCTCTAAGTTCTCTCAGGCAGCTGACAAGCATTTAAATAACATCTTGCAAGCAAATTGAAAAGCTAGGAGGAGCAACATGTGTAGAGATTTGAGTAACCGAAACAATGAGCAGCTCTGCAGGAAAATGAAATTAATTAAAGTTACTCATGCAGGCTCTTAGCCTTAGAAATCTATAAATCTGAAAAATCATTTCCCTTTCAATTAAGTTTGTATTTGTCATTTCGGAGAGATAAAAAACAGTCCCCACTGACCAGGTTTTCCAATACCAAGCAATTAAGAGAAATACAGAATGCAGGACTGCAAAACATAAGAAAAATGCAGAAAAGCCAGTGAGGATCTACAGTCCTCACAAGTCCCACCACAGCCAAACAATTCCTTTTTCAAGTTAAAAGTGCAGATGTATCAACTGGAGATGTTTCAAGACAGTGTCTGCGCTATGACTAATACCCTGAGGAGGACTCACGTCACCTACCTCGCACTTCTTATATAATCTCAGGGAAAAGAAAAAAAATTGTAAAAAAAGAAAAAAAAAAAGGAAAAAAAGTTTATTTCAGAGGATTTTTTAGAACATCTGAATTAGACGCCTGAGCTGAACTGCACTCTCATCCTCCTTTCTCCGCCGCTGTCTGGAGCCTGCAGAGACTCACCTCCTAGCCTGGCTGCCTCATCTCTCCCGTTGCAGACACAGAGCAATACATCAAAGGACCAGAATGAGAGAAAGTGATGCTGCTGACTGCAGAGGCATTTATTTCTATGAAGAAGTTTTGGACAATCACTGCAGCTAACTTTCTGAGTATTCACCCCAGCCAGCAGATCATGACTCCTCACAGCAGCACTAAGATTTCTCCACCGCTGCACGCTGGTGGGAAAGGTTGTTCTACAGGACACAGCCAAGTTAGCTTTGTGGTGTCCAAACTGAGCTTCTGCTGATCAAGTACGGCATCGTTCATTTTCCCTACAAGTCATTTATTTCCTTCTTCACCCTTCTGCCACAGCAACTTGTAAGCACTTAGGTGGAACTCCTGGTTTCCAACCGTTGAAGACCAAATATTTCCTTGGATGGCCATGTCACTGCTCAGCACTTTGGGGACAGCTTCAACTAATAGTCAGTTCTTCCTTGCACGCTCACGAAGAACTGCTCTAATCCCAGTGAGAGGAATCAAGGGCTCATATTCCACTGTCAGGGATTTTCCAAAGCTGTTTTGTGGTAATCGCACACAGCAGAAGCAGCCGCTGGCGCTCACAGATGTGGTGTTCACACTATTCTAGTGGATCAGCTGTTTTTTCAAAAAAAAATGAGCGTGAATGAAATCAATGTTAATGTGAAGGTTCTCAGATTTTCCCCTCGGCAAAAAACTCCCACTAAGCTTAGCAAGAACTGAATCAGACCCGTGAAAGGTTTAACATCGCTGGGTGGATTTGAAAGCAGGGATCCAATCCTACGATTTAGCCGTGCGCCAGCACAAGAAATTCCACACTCCACTTGACCTGGCAGGAAGTTCTTAATTCAGAAGGAATACAACCTTGTCTCTAAAATAAGGTTCAAAGAGTGGAGAGGAGTAGATATTTCACCTCAATCTCTTCTCCCAAGACTAAACGGGAGCGACATGTTACTAACATTTTGGTAAACCATGGAGAAAGCCATCCCTTTCTGTGGGAAATAAACCATGCAGCTGTTATAAACAACTTAGTCCCAAACAGGATTTTTAACCAAATTGAACAATTTATTAAAGGAATAAAGGCAAGCAAATGGCGCTGCAGTGCACAGGCAATGCTGGGTGCACAGGGAATCTCCGCTCCACCAAAACGCACACCATACACTTCCAGTCCTTGGCTTACATAACTTCCAGGGATAGCACCACCCGATGGTTTAATCTGAACAACCTTATACTGACATGCTGGAGTGCCTCGCTAGGTTTCCCCTACAAAGCATCCTTTAGGTGAGCTTTAGCTTTTGTCGTGCTAACGAAGTCAGGCAGCTGGTTCTGCAGACTTGAGGCGCTTTCCTATTCTTCTTTCCTCCTTCTCCTTTATCACCTCCTTCTCAGAGATGAGATGTTTCTTCTGAGGTATCACAATGCTAACATTGTGGTCCTTTAAGCAAAGCTTTGCACATCCTTTATAGAGTTTGTTGCTTCTTCAACATACTTCATTCAGTCCATGCAAAAACCTTAAACTGTCCCTCCCAGGCCCGTAGCCATACAAGGGTATGTCATTATGCACCCCCAACATTATTCCACATTAACACGAATCAGATGAACATATATCATACAGTCTTCCTGAAACCTCACTTTACCACAAGTGAGAAATGTTTGTTAAACAAACACAGTAGGGACATGTAGCAATGTATCTTGAGAAGAGTGGGCTTGTGGCCCATCCAGATTTATTGCTGACCCCCATATAATCAGGCCTGGGGAAGCTAGCGAAGATCAGAATGTAGTAACAGGAGAGCAGATGTCTGTGAGAACAGGAGCTTGTAGGAAACAAGCTTGTACTGGAAGAGACTGCAAGAATGTCAACAGCTGCCTTACAAGGACTAATGTGACTTCATAGCTTTAGCCAATTGTTAGCAATACTGAGATGCATGTAAGGCAGGTGAACAGAGCATCTAACCAATAGCAATGTAATGTAACATGTGTACTGATATAGAAACCTATATAAACTCTGTGTGTGTTTCTATAAACAAGCTCAGCATTGATCACATTGATCCGAGTTGAATCCGCAAAACTTACATCTCCAGCAGGGACAGGTGTCAAATATTTGGGATTTCCTTCCCTCCTGCGTAGTTCCTGGTTGGAAAAGCAACAGCTGGGGTTTACAGGGCGATGGCTGATGCAGTGAACATCATCAGATCTGCCCAACCGCAGCACCCTCACTGTGCCTGGAAATCCTCACTAAGCCACGGTTTCCAAGAGCAGACTGGAGCTATAGCAAAGTTTGGAGCAATGTGCTAATCCTTGGACAGGGACACACGGAAGGGAGCAGAAAGGAATACTTATTTCCCAGTAACTACCTGTAAGGAAAAAAAAATGCAGCAACATTTCCCCCTACCTTTAATGTGAATAAAGCAGGACTGTGAAAATAAGCATAGGTATATAAAATTTGCTTTAAATTTATTTCTGCTGCAGCATCATGTATGTTTACACTGCAGTACTCTAAAAGATTGGATAACAGCTGATTTTCAGCTACTGTAAGAGACAAACCCTCATGTCTCATCTGAACAGCATTAACACTTTGCATTTCAAATATTATATAAATTAGAGGATGTGTTGATCACTTATTTGGATAACTGTGTTATTTCTGTAGGACACAAAGCTCTCGTAGAGCTGGTGTCAGCTCTTCAGAGAGATACCCCAGCCGAGCAGGGAAGTAGAAATAGTGGGCAGTACCCACTGCCATGGGTCCAGCATGCATCTAACACAGGCTCAGCAGGGAACAGCAACTGAGCTCATCAGATGAGATGAGAACGACAAGGTAACTGCTATAGACAGAGGAATTACATATCTGTTACATCCAGACTGGGGGCACTAAGCAGAGGGGATTGCTGGTGCAAACACAGGGCCTGCCCGAGAAAGTGATTCATTGTACTCCATTAGTGAGCTGACATTCATCCCTGAGTCATTATATACGCTTCAAGTTATCTACCTGAAGCATTCCTCGTTTGCCTCAGAAGGTCGCAGCGATGCTGGTGCAGTAAGAATTCATTCTCTCTCCTCACCCAGCAGCTGCTCTAGGCAGAGGGAGCACAGCCAGCCCACTCTCCTCTGTTAACCTTTGACAAACTGGCTTAAAATAAACACTTAGGCAACTTAATACATATTCATCCTTCTATAAGATCCCTGTGATGTTCATGCGAATTACAAGAGAACGCAGCTTATCAACGGGCATGCTCTTCCTGAGAGTTTGTTTATGCGCTTACTGCGTAGATGTTTGGTATAGTTCATTAGCAACCCAAGATGCCCACGATCCCTCCACTCTCAGCGTGCTACACCTATTTTGACAAACAATTAATCAGAACTCAGTACCGCATCTGGCTTGTAGTTACAGCCAAAGAACGAATTGGGTTGAAAAAGCATCTGAAAGGATAGTACTTCAACCTGATGACTTTGTAGTTGGGTTTTGTTTTCCTGGAAGGAATCTGCTAACATATCATGTTTGAGAGACCCAACAGACATTGAATTTATGAGCCTTTAGGTAAAAAAAACATATGGTGCTTGCTATGTTCCATCTATCTGGTAATCAGTCATTTAGCAAGAAATACACAATAAAATTTGGCCAGTTTCTTAAGACATGACATCTGAGGAGATCAATTACAGACTTAATTTAGACAAACTTTTCATAGCAATTTTTTTTCTTCCTATTACATTATCTTTCTTGTTCCATGAAGCTTTCATTAACTCCTGTGGAAAATGAGGCCTGGATTCTTCAAGTCATAATGTGGATGTAATATACCGGTTAGTTTAGGATATGAAGCGATGGATTAATCTGAGACACTGGCCAATAATAATTCCAAATTGTTCTGTTCATAATTATGTTGCCAACACTGTCCAAAAAACTATGCACTGATGATTCTTATTTTACTACTCTTTTAGCTAAAGCGTTTCAGAAGAGTTCCCTCTTCTCAGGTCTCCATCCTGGAGCAGTACCAGCAAGCCCCGGGTGGGAAGCAAGCCCACCCTGGATTACCAAAGGGAGGTCAGGATCAGTGCTGGTCCCAGGGCTTGGGACACCGCCCTGCCTGGAGGGGGACACGAGCAGGACCAGGTTACACACATGGGGAGACACAGACACAAAGGAATTTCTCACAGAAGCTTAGATACAATTTTCAGCCTAGTTAGAGACCTGCCTCCAATCCTTAATCACATCCCAACTCTTTGGGGGGATGGAGAATGGCTTCTCCATTAATTTTCTGAATAGATTATTAACTCAGGGGACACTGAGGACCATACTGGAGGGCAGGTGAATGCTCTCAGCACTGAGATTTGGAAGGGCAGAGGAACCCAATGAGGCAGCGATATTGTCTCTCTGGGGACTCCCAGGCAAGCACAGAGCGTGCAGGCCTGGAGCACCCTCACAAGCAGCACTTGGCTCTCAGAGGCCATGTACTGTAAGATCCTCTCCAAACACCAAGGGGCAGGGTTTAAAAACACAAGAATTTTACCAACATGTTTAATAAAATCAGCCCATTCAGGGTCAAGCAGCCACCAGCTACAAGAAATTATTACAGAGATCTCTGGAGATTCATGTGCCCACCTGAAGAGTTCAGCAGGACCTTTGCCTTTTGTGGATCTGTCCTTAAAGCTCCAAGAATTTATGTGCCAAACTTGGGACAAATCTGTTGAATGAACTCTTCCACTCACATTTCTTGCATGATTAAGTACCTTACTGAATCAGAAGAGCCACATTTATTACTGAGGAGCATTAAATAAGGGTAATGACTTGGCAGCCATGTAGAGTTGAGTATGTATTAATAGGTCCAGAAAATATTCACAGCCATATTAAGTAACTCGCCTCTGTTCCACAGTACATGCTCCTCAGACCTGCTCTCCAAATCCCTGCCGGGCTCCAGCACTACCAAGCTGTGGTGTTCTCCAAGAGTTTACACACTGTCCAGGTGGTATTTCCCCAGCCACACTGCACAAGAAGCACAACTATAAAACAGCAGTTTAACAGCACTGCTTCCATTTCCAGCACAAAACCAGATTCTTAATGTCAGTTTCATTTATTAGCGAGACACAGGACAGTGAGAAATTATTAAAGACCTGAAAAATCAATTTAAACATTTTAACTTTGAGATCAAGCTCTTCAGCTACTGCAATTTGTGTAACACAAGATGCTGCTAAGAGGTCCTCACAAAGTGAATTAGAGCACATAATTTCTTTGTTCAGCTCAAATATGCTTAGAAGACAGATTCTTTATTACATTACATCAAGGGAATTTAGCATTGGTACTTCAGCAACAAAAGCTGGGAACACAGGAACAACAGTGAACTGCACAACCCAAGATCTGATCCTAGGTTTGATGTAAGAAACTTTCTTTAAAATCATGTTTCACTTAACAAATTAAGTGTCCCATATGGTGTTTAAGAGGTTAGGGGTGTGGGGTTAATACAAAATATTTAATGTCTGATGTACAAGCACAGAAAAGAACTGGTTTTATATATTGTGCTGGGCATTTTATTGTTTGGCTTGGTTTTTTTTTTCATTCAAACATTCATTGGTTCATTTACAATATCTTCCATGCTGTAGACATTCAGACCCTCACATCTTAAAAGCATGTTCAGTGCTGTAGTACAGAAAATAATCTATATTTCAATACACACAGTCTGTGAGCCTGACTCAAAAGATAAGAAACAGATGTAGGTCCAGATGAAGAAATGTGTCTATTGTGAAGTTTAAAGGAACGCTTGGCATAAAAATAATTGAAGTCAATATGCAGGAAGAAAACCTGTCAGCAAATTGCAATGCTTGACTGAAGTGCAGATATATTTTTTAAAAATGCTCTAGGTAGGTTCCATGTGGCCTGCCAGTTTAAATGGATTAGCACTACATTAGAATTCTTCTGCTTTCCTCCAGCCAAAGTAGTCATTCTGAATATAAAAAAGAAAATACTCATCAAAGTTGAACCATAGCTGTCCTAATAATACTTCCATTTGAGAACCCCTTCTTATCAAAGCAGTTTAGCTAGCTGCTGGACCAGTGCAGCATCAGAGGCTCACCAGTAAGAGCATGGTGCTGGGACCAGCCCACGAGATCGGCCCTTGTCCACAGAACTTGGACATCTCCCCAAAATTGTGCCCAAAAATGGGGAAGGGCAAACCAGAAAGCTTTGCTGTACTCATAATATTGCCTAGCAATTTCATAAAGATTCTAATATGAGAAGCCATACTCATTCAGAGTTGTAATCAATAACATCTTTCTCCATTTTAAGAGCCTCCTGCCTCTCTCCATCCCAGCTGACGTTACCTCAAGTTCTAAGAAGCTAAAACGTTAATAGGAACCAGAAGGCAGATAGGAAAAGTCAAGTACTGCTTCGAGGATTTCCTCATCCAGACCAAAGGATTTTTGTTTTAAAACCTTATTCTCTGTACCATCATCTTCTCCTCTCATTGTTCTTCCTACTATTAGCCAAACTCCCGGAATTTGAGGATGCCAAAACCCAAGTGACCAATCCCTCACCACAATGAATGACAGGATTCATCAGAACACTTCCTTGCAAAGAGTCTGTATTCACGGTTTGTTATGGTACCATCTTGCTGCTTCCTAGAAAGTGTTAAATCTTTATTTAAATGTCTTGAACATTTTTGTTATTCAGTTGAGTTCCTGCACACTTCCTGCCCAGGTCTGCTCTAGCAAACCCATTATGCTTCTCTAGAAGACATCTGATATTCCCTCAAAGCATTCCTGTGGCAGAAGCACAGTGTTTGCAGTGTGTGACACTACGGACAGAAATCACTGATTTTGATCACCGTACTTCTTTAGGCCTAATTCTGTTTGCACATGGCTTGGAAAGGAACATCTGCTCGTGCTCCAAATACAAGCCCATCCATTCACTGCTTCTGTAATAAATCATAGAATGATCTGGGTTGGAAGGGACCCCAAGGATCACAGAGCTCCAACCGCCCCATTGCCGCAGGCAGGGCCACCAACCTCCAGGCCTGGAGCTACACAAGGTTGCCCAGGGCCCCAGCCAACCCAGCCTTGAACATCTCCAGCGACAGGGCACCCACCCCTTCTCTGGGAAGCCTGTTCCAGCCCCTCACCACTCTGTAAAGAACTTCCCCCGATATATAATTTAAACCTCCCCTCCTTTAGCTTCACTCCATCCCCCTTGTCCTGCCATTGTCTACCCTTTTAACAAGCTGATTCCCCTCCTGTTTCTCTGCTCCCTTCAGGGACAGGAAGGCTGCAATGAGGTCCCCCCGCAGCCTTCTCTTCTCTAGGTTGAACCAGCCCAGCTCCCTCAGCCTCTCTTCATAGAGGAGGTGCTCCAGCCCCTCTCATCATATTCGTGGCCACCTCTGAACCCTCTACAACAGTTCTACATCTCTCTTGTACTGGGGGCCCCAGCTCTGGATGCAGTGCTCTAGCTGGAGCAGAGGGAACAATTCCCTCCCTGTCCCTTTCCCTCTACTGATGGAAAGAAAGAAATAAATTAAGCAATCCAGAGAAAAACAACGGATTTCTCTAAAATCACAGGCACTATAACTGAGATTCTTATGTTTTATCAAGTTTTAAGCACAGACATGAGGAAGAAGCCCACTTCCTCACCTATGGGAAATCACTTTATGAAGGAAGGAGCACTATGACTGATGGATGCTCGGCATTTGAGCACAGTGTGAAACTGAAAGATGCAAACTGGATTTCCAAATTCAACTTCTTATTATGACTAGGGCAGGAGGAAAAAAAAACCCAAACACACATAAAAGTATGTCCAAGAACCACCACCCACCATTATTAGTGGATAAATGGCATTTGGGAATGGTAGAAATGCCAAAAAGTCCTAAAAACAAAGGACTCAAGGTAGATACGTTAGTGAAGCAGTAATTTATTATATGTTCTTGCAAGAGCGGGTGACCCAAAAAGTAGGCACCCTTTTGGTCCGAGCCTGCAGCCTTTTTATACAATCTCTGTTAGGTAACCTCATACATCTATACATATTCATCACCTGTCCCGCTTCCTATTAAGATGATTTCTAGGAGATGATTTCCATAAGCTCCTCCCAATTACGTCTGCACATTGTCCCATAGTGGTGGTCGTCAGGGGGTCTGAGATGAAGGCTCGAAGTCTGCCTCAGGTTGAAATCTTCATCTCCTTCCCCTGTTTAACTATGGATTTTACAGGCTCAAACAAGGCGCCTTCTTTACAATAGCACACAATGCAATACACATTGCATGTCCCGCAGACCCCCGCCTCCCATTGGTGAGGAAAATGAAAATGCATGGGTCCTCTTGTCTGGGACAACTGCTTACTGGCAAGTACTTAACTTTATCTTAACTTTCCCGGCAACTGACATGGGTCTAGAGCTGAAGGAAGTCAAAGCTCACACAGGTTTCAGATATGTTAATTTTGTAGCCTCTTGAAAAGGTTTGTTCATTGATTACATTCCCCCAAGAGCATTCAATGCCCCTTGGCAATTTGTGCCCCAGTATGAGTCATCACTGTCAAAACCTGTTGTTTGAGCTTTATTCCCTTCAGTCACAATTTAACCCTTATTTGAGAGATTTTGACATAACACAATCAACAGCATAATGATACTACCAGTAAAAAAAATATGACAACCCATTTCAGTTTGCAAAAGCAACATTTCACAGCATTTTTCACAGGAAGTAGTCACAAATATCCAAGAGCATGGGGTATGTCTGCTCAGTACCAATTCTGCATCAATTAAATTAAACACGACAAGAAAAGCTGACTGTGACATAGCAAAGATGTGCTATTTTTGGAAGGATATATCCCCCACTCTGCTAATACACATTCAATTACATATTATTAAGTCTACCTTACAATATCATGTTTGGGGAAAGAAAAAAATTTATTTTGCTAGCTATATCCAGGTTTGGGGGGGGAGGGGAGGTGTATTTTGGGGGTTTGATTTGTTGGAGTTTCTCAGGGGTTTTTTTTTAGAAATCCAGGAGCTTGACTATAGATCAAAATAGTCCATTTAAACATATCTTGTTATTAAATAAATGAGATCGAATACTGTAAATCAACTTTGCTTCTTTCAAATGCATAGTTTTTCTTGCCTTTGCCTTGGGAACAGGAGCAAGCCTTGGCTGCTGAGATGCCATGGTTTTTGTAGTATCTCTTCAACGGGAATCCTCAATCGCCGCTCCCTGCTGCTCGAGGCGATTTCAAACAAGCTCATACACTTTTAGCACAACTCTAATTAGCTTTGTTCTTAGGAGTAGTGAACTTGTTTCAGTCCCATTATATACATGTTAATTGTTATCTTGACAAAGAGTAATGAATTTGCAGAAGTAATGGATGTTTGGCGTCTATTTAAAACACCCTTTAATCCTCACTCCGGACTAAAACCAATTAAAGCAGGTTTGGTTTCGGAATTATTTCTAATTATCATTACTATGTTGCATTTATATTTAGAGATTGATACTCCTGTTACCTATACAGCACTGCTTCCTATGGCATCACGCCTACAACAAACTGCCTGGCAGGGAGAAGTTGCTTTGGTTTTGCAATGTTACCTCTCACTTCTTTATCTATATATATACAAGAAGGATGTGGAACTGTTGGAGAGGGTTCAGAGGAGGGCCACAAAGATGATTAGAGGCCTGGAGCACCTGCCCTACAAAGAGAGGCTGAGGGAGCTGGGCTTGTTCAGTCTGGAGAAGAGAAGGCTGTGGGGGGACCTCATTGCAGCCTTCCAGTACCTGAAGGGAACTTATAAGCAGGAGGGGATTCAACTTTTTAAAAGGATAGACAATGGCAGGATAAGGGGGAATGGATTAAAACTAAAGGAAGGAAGGTTTATATTAGATATTAGGGGGAAGTTTTTTTACATAAAGACTGGTGAGTGGCTGGAAGAGGCTGCCCAGAGAGGTGGTGGATGCCCCATCCCTGGAAGCGTTCAAGGCCAGGTTGGATGGGGCCCTGGGCAACCTAGTGTAGATCCAGGCCTGAGGTTGGTGGCCCTGCCTGTGGCAGGGGGGTTGGAGCTCTGTGATCCTTGGGGTCCCTTCCAACTCTGTCCTGGTTTCAGCTATGATGGAGTTAAATATTTTTAGCAGTGGATGGAATGCCATGTTTGGGTGTTAGGATGAGAACAGTGCTGATAGCACCCTGATGTTTCTGATTTTTGCCGGGCAATCAAGGACCTTTCTCAGCTCTGCATACTTCCTTACTAATGAGAAAGGAGGGGACGCAGCCAGGACAGGTGACCCGAATTGGCCAAAGAGGACATTCCATGCCAGTTACGTCATGCTCAGTATAAAGGGGGACTGGGGGGAAGAGGAGGAGACAACGCCACGACATGCAGTCTCTGGGGACGGTGGGGTTTCCGGGACGGGCTCTAAGCTGTGCGGCCTGAGTTGTGTGGTTTGGTGAGAAATTGCATTGTGTATCGCCAGTTTCATCTATTTTGTGCTTTAAACTTATGTTATTGTTATATCTAGTTTTCTGTTATTGTTTAGTAAACTATCCTTATCCCAACCTGCGTGGTTCTGGTTTCTAGGGTTGTGGTTTCTTTTCCTCCTTTCTTCCTTCCCTTTTCCCCCTCCCCCAACTTTCCTTCCCCCTTCCTTTTAAAAGTACAAGCGACTGTGTGGGGTGCGGCCCTCGGCTGGGGCAAAACCACGACAAACTCATACCATTCTATGATTCTATGATCACCGGTCCTTTCGGTGAGCTTTAGCTTTTCTCTCGGTAAAAAAGCCACACAGCTGGGCTGCAGACTTGAGTCGCCTCCTGTCCTTTCCCCTTCTCAGGAACAAGTTGTTTCTCCTGAAGCATCACAACGCACACCATGTGCTAACATCTTTAGGCAGAACTTTGCACATCCTTTGTTGCTGACCATCATGTTCCCTTAATTCACAGAACTGCCTCTGGCCAGGCAGTGCTGACAACATGGGGTTTATCCTCCTCTGCCTCCAGCTCTCCATCAAAGCAGCTGAAGAAAAACCCTGAAACAAGCCCCATACCAAAACTTACACGGCAATATATTCAAAATCATTTAGATTTTGAAGGATAGCAAACAGCTTTACCCCGCTTCAATAAGCGCGAACAAGGAAAATGGAGAGGAGTTAATTTTGACTAAATTAATTAGAAACTCCCCCGAAATTCACTTTGCTGCTGATGTGAAGGAGTGGTGGGGGTCTGAGGGGGAGACAGTTTCGGTAAACATCCGGTTGTTTTTCTCTGCTTTACCTCAGCCGATGAAACGCCACCAGAATGCCTCTTCACATTCAGATGTCACAAAAAGCAAAAGCTGCAGAGAAAAATTTCCTCCAACTTTGGGAAGGTGTGGGGGCCAGGGTGGGAGGGAGAGAGGACAAAGGAGGTCCTTCCTGCTCAGTTACCATGCTTCTTACAGACCCAAAACTCCTCCCAAGTTTGAAGCAAGCAGCATTGCAACCGTGTATCTGTATAGAAAAATCACAGAACGTTAGGAATCGGAAGGGACCTTGAAAGATCATTTAGTCCAACCCCCCTGCCAGAGCAGGATCACCCAGACTAAATCCCACAGGAACACATCCAGGCAGGTTTGAATGTCTCCAGAGAAGGAGACTCCCCAACCTCTCTGGGCAGCCTGTCCCAGGGCTCCAGCACACTCACAGGGAAAGTTTCTCCTTACATTCCCATGGAACTTCCTCTGCTCCAGCTTGCACCCACTGCCCTTTGTCCTATCGCTGCCATCGCTGAGCAGAGCCTGGCTCCATCCTCCTGACTCTCACCCTTTACATATTTATAGACATTAATAAGGCCACCCTCAGTCTCCTCTTCTCCAAGATGAAGAGGCTCAGCTTCCTCAGCCTGTCCTCATAAGGAAGGTGTTCCACTCCATCATCTTGGTGGCCCTGTGCTGGGCTCTTTCAAGGAGTTCTATGTCTGAGGGGTCCAGAACCTGACACAATATTCCAGGTGCCGTCTCACCAGGGCAGAGTAGAATGGGAGAAGGACCTCTCTTAACCTACTAAAGTAGGATGAGAACCTCATCCACAGCCTGGAAAAGAGGAAGTCAGGATACAACTGCAGAGTTTCAGAGCACTGTTAATATCTCTTTAATGGTTTTGACACTGCCAGTCTACAGCACAAGGAGATGGGCTGAGCCTGTAACAAAAATACTTCCCTTGACCTGGTGCTCCAAAAGAATTACTGCAAGAAAGCAAACTCTGTAAGTCACCTTCCTGTTGGCTCCTAGATGCAGAAACCACACCACCAAAAGAATACCTCATTGGAGGGTCTGGAAAGTGAGGAAAAATTAATTAGGCCGACTCTAAATAGAAAGGAAATATTAAAAATTTAAAAAACACCCAACCCTAATTGAGCTTTTCAAAATTAAAGCAAGATCAAAACAAGCAAGAAATGAAGTGCCATGGTTTTTGATTTTTTTCAAGCTGCATCCCCCACTGAGCCACCTTTGCAGAAAAACATCTTCTGCAGTTTATATTCCCATTAGTGCATTAATCTTTTCTTGATTAATTATTCAGATTTAAAAGAGTTTGCTTGTTCTATTTTGTAATTTGGAATTGCATGGGGTTGGAAGGGGGGTGGAGAAAGTAAATGTATATTCACAGGCGTTACAAAAGAAGATGCAGAGACCTTTATTTCTCTTCAGACATGATCCACCATTTTCTCAAGTTAAAACTGTTTGATGGTCATAATATATAACAGGGAAAAACTCATTAATTTAACCTTCATTACTAACACAAACAGAGAGCACCCTGCTTTTATTGCTCTACCTTAATGTTACTTTCTCTCTTGAAATTAATTCTTTCATACAACAGATTCCCAGCTCAAGATTCCCAGACCACTGGGAACCTACGGACTATGGAATGCAACTGGATGCTGAGAGCATTTGACACAATAAGTTACATCTCAGTAGCCAGCTGCATTTTTAAGATCAGGCCACAGGAATTTTAAGGATGCCTCCCTCCTCTCTCATCTCCCAGCACAGTTGCTCTAACATCACTAGCACCCAAAATATCCTTTCCACTTCTTAATCAGTATAAACACACACTCTTTTAATTGCTACAGGGAACGCAGAACTTAGGGGCTTATTTCTGTAATTAGTAAAAAAGCACTAGTATTCAAATTTATTTTAATTATTGTCTGAAATCACTTCCTCCTAGATTTTCAGCATTTTAAGGACCTTAACCAAATAGGGAGGAAGAAATCCATTATAACCCACTTGGCAACATGAAAGAGGCAATGCTCACCTGCTGTAGCTGAGCAAACCGATAATAATTCATGATAAATCCCTCCTCCTCCTATCTGCATATTATCTGAAACCAGATGGAAATATGGCCAAGCAAACATTAAGTGAATAATTTTCACTCTGCCCTTACAACTCCAACAAATGCCAGGTGAGAAACCACAAGGTGAAGGTTTGAGGCTGGTTTGAATGAGTTTCTTGATAGAAGAGCAAGGGTCAGTGCTGACCAGATGCATGCGTGGACCGGGGTCCCACCACTGGGAATATTTGCAGCCTCTTTCTCTATAAAGAATTTTTTATGGATGCGCATTTAATTACATGAGCAGAAAGTATTTATATATCGCCTCAGATGAACACTGGAGAATTCCAAAGTGTTTTCCCAGAGGGGTGATTAAAAATAAACCTCTGCCTGTTTAGGTATCTCACCACAATGGTCAAACAACTACCTGGTTTTGTTTGGTCCTTGGCTGCTGAATCACAGAATCACAGAACTTTAGGAGTTGGAAGGGACCTCAAAAGCTCACCTAGTCCAACCGCCCTGCCAGAGCAGGATCACCCAGACTAAATCCCACAGGAACACGTCCAGGCGGGTCTGAATGTCTCCAGAGAAGGAGACTCCACAGCCTCTCTGGGCAGCCTGTCCCAGGGTTCTGGCACCCTCACAGGGAAAAAGTTTCTCCTTATATTCACATGGAAGATATAGATGATTTGTCATCCGTAAAGCACAATGATAAAATGTCATGATCACACAGGTCTTCATAACCCAACTTTCGCAGCACCCTTCAGAGCATACTTTGATTAAAACCCTTACAAGGCATTAATTTTACAAGAAGCTCATGAACATCCATCTTTATTATTAGGATTGTTTACCAACACTGAAGCATCAGGGTACATACCTATAGAGTCGCACTTCTAATCCAGGTATTAAATATCTATGCGTTACTCTCAAAAAAATCAAGTTTTAAATCCAGAAGACAAAAGACACTATCTGTGGCTTCTAAAAGTATATATAAGGAAAGCTGAAATTATGAACTGACACAGAAAAAAGGCTTCTGAGAAAGCATGCATAACTCACATGTACTTTAGGTGAAAAAAAATACCAGGGAAAGAATAATACTTATAGCTTGGGAAACCGGGAACATACAGAAGATGATTTAACATAACTATTGCAAACTGTTGCAGCAAATATTGAGTGCTTCTCAGTTTTCAGAGCTCTGCTTTCAAACACTGCTGAAGAACTGAGACTTCAAGATACAGGGAGGGAAAAAAACCCCACCAAACAAACAACAGAAAAGGAAAACTTTCTTTAACAAGCCACAATCATTTTAATTTAACTGTGATTCAGCTGGAAGACATGAAAACATGCACAGCAGAGCACATCCACTAGCTGCAGGAAAACAACCAGGAATACAAACAATGAGTCAGGATAAGACTTGATTACAAAACCCTCGCTGCTCCTCAGAGGGCGTACCAGTAAGGACTGGTATAAAAGCTGACCAGAGAGAAAGCTTTACAAGGTGATTGCACTGGAGATTATTATTTTCTGACTCCAGGGGCCATTACAGAACTATTCATGTCAAACATCAATATTTTGCAATCCATCTTAAGGAGTGCCAAGAAAATATGGCAAGCAGAAGTTTGTTTCTACACAGAACCAGGTTATTTAGAAAATAAAAAACCCAGAACAAAAATAACATCTGTTGATGAATCCCTTAATTCAGAAGACATTCCAGATTTCATTTCCCTCTTTCACTGACCAGACTGATCTTATCAACGTTGCATACATGTAAAATGAGGGCAGGAAGGGTTTTTTGGTACTTGTGCTCTGTACTTCACATTCTATTTTATGTGCACATATAAATTTTGGTAGCAGAAGAGCAAGATAAATACCCATAATTCAGTTCTCTTCTTACTCTTTCTACTTGCCTACTACAAATCTCTCCACTCCTTTATACCCTCATTGCAGGCTTAGGTTGACAGCCTTCTCTCCTCAGCTCACACTGATTTAATACAACTGCAGCATCTCTTCCCCACCCCATCCCACTTGAAACCTCTTCTCACATCTTAACAACCCCCAACTTCCCTATCTACTTCTACTAGTTATTTAACACTAATTGCATCACCACTGGAATGCATTTGGGGTGCACAGTGTAGTAAATACTGTACAGAGATAATTGTGCTACAACAAGAGTAAAGGAATGTAATAGCTGTGCATGCTACTGAGAGGAAGCCACTAAAGGAGGGGTATTTTTATCTACAAGTATTATGCATTAACAAAAGGAAATATTTTTGGTGCCTGAATTCCCCAGTCTGCGTAGAGAGGATTTGTTCTCCCGTGAAAAAAATTTATAAAAAAGCTTCTCACAGTTCAAATTTGCTTACTTAGAGTAAATTACACTTGAACAGATTACAGGTTTCCCATACCTGGGTTTTGCTTTCATTCCATATCTTGGTACATAACGCACTTGGTAGAGAGATTATTGTAGACTCCACATGAGCGCTCCCCAAAAACTACCTCATCACCAAGGTCACCATCACCTCAACGTATGTGCCACATTTCTCTAGGCTATTAGAATATATTTCAGAGATGGAAAAACAAAGCCATTTTATTCAAGTAAGTGACAGGAGCAATTTCACAGCAACCATCAAGTCCTTTTGTTATTTTACCTGAACTGGAGAATAATTTAGAAAGCAGCAGAGGGAAAAAAAAGGAAAAGAGCATGGTGGCATTGAATCTGGGTAAAACATACACAGGAATACTTCAGGGTACTCCTGGTAATTAAGTCACCCTACACAACACCAGTGTCAGCCTCAATAGAGGCTGAAGAGAGATGAAGAGAAGAACCTGAAGACAGATGAGAGAAATATTGCAGGAACACGTAGAAAAGGAACTAAAGGTGTATACTAGTTGTCAGAAAGAGCTATAGGGGGAAGGATATGTAAGCTTTAAAGATACTACTATTTGAGTCCAGAGGTACCGTTCGGGTATGTCTGATGGCAAAAACACTCTGTCCATTTCTGATGGTTTGAGGGTTTTTTAATGGTTGGAAGCTGAAAAGCTGTAATGCTTACACTAGGTTTCTTTTAACTCACAAAAGTTCAATGCAGTTAACTACACCTTACAGCTGCTTTTCACAGATCCTAACCAATTTACCATATTTAACTTTTTTACTGTGATTTTAGATTTTTTTAGGAATCCAGTTGAGATGAAGTTTCATTGTCATCAGTGTTTTGGATCCTGCATCCTGATTTATGTCACTAGACATTTTTGTGCTTCTTCCCATGCACAGATGCCTACTTGGTCATAAAGGTGCCAAAGATGGGAAGAAAAATGATGTGCAACTGCCCCATCATATTTTAAGAAAAGAAAATATTCTAGAAAAAGGAACTGCTTGCAAACTCATTCAGAGCAGACATGAAAATATGTGGTAGCTCTGTGTATAACAAGGACTATGGAACAAAGTGAGCTGTAGAGTTTTAGTCTCAAATTCTACCCAGGGTTTGAATTTCTGCTGGATGCAGATCTAACCTACACTAAAATAAGCTGACAAAGATTAGGCTTTTGTCTACCTGATACTTTTCCAGAAAGTAATGAACTTTTCTTTTGTAAACTAAGTTCACAAGGGCAATACTGGATTTTGTGAAATCTATTCATGGCTTCCCACCAATAATGTGTCATTTTCCCACAACGATGCTGCTTTAACTTCATGACCTTTTTCTCCCAAGTCAATATAGGCTGCCATAAAGAAGCTTGCCCTTTTTCATAAAGGCATTACAGAGGAGTAGCTAGGAGATAACTAAAGTTTTAAAAAAAATAATAATTTTGGAAGGGAAGATTTAGAGGTTAAAAGGACTATTTTTTTCCAAGTTAAAAAGATTCAATACCTTTTAAGTAATTGCCACATAGGAAACAGTCCATCACCACTTGGAAAACAGCGTCCCTGCTGCTTTCAGTCCCACTACTCAAGCATTATATATTTTCACCTAGGAAATGAAGGAAAAAAATTAGTTTATGTGGAAAAAACTTAGAAACATATTCCTCTCTTCACTACATGGGATACTAAACGATTTCAGAAAGCTGTATTATGCTTCCAATGACCTAAACTTCTGTAGGTAACTATGAAAGGAATTTTTTATATAGTGCTGAGCATCTTCTTTGCCTAATCGTGAGATTCAGCTGCAGGTCGTGGTTTATTACACTGGAGCGGTGAGTAACTCAAGGCTGCTGTGGCTGAAACACAGTTACGCGGAGGTGGAACATCTGAGCAGAACTGGATAAAACGTGTACAGACTCTAGAGGGAGTTCTAACTTTGCCAGATTTTTTCCCCTCACTAAGTTTTTAATCAGTAGTTCAGAACAAAACAGGCACACAGAAAAGGCAAAACCATGTGCATGGATTGTCCTCTGGATGTCTGCTTCTTCCCCCCTTCTGTGTGTTACTCGGCAGAGTAGGAATGTCCTTGCATAGGCAAACATCTTCCTGCTGAATCTGATGTGTAATTCAATTTTTCTTCCTTACCCAGTCACAGTTTATAAGATCTCTTTCAATTTGGTTGTTGCTGGGTGACGATGGTCCACCTTCATTCCAAACATTTCACAGGTTCGTTCAGCATCTAAAAGACCTGAGATACATAACAAGGATGAACTACACTCAGTTAGCCAAAAAGAGCATTTCTGAGGATACTTCCTCCAACAGAAGTGCCTGTGCACTCCTGCTGCCAGCTCCCAGTGTGTGTTTAGGTGGGTTATGCTGGGACACATGCTAACACACCCCCACACGAGACTAGTTGGATCACACAGAGAGCCGGCACACTGCCACACTCCCATAAATCCCCAAACTAGCTTTTAGCTTTGCCAGGCTTCTTGAAGCATGAGGATTTGCTTGGCATCGTGCACTTGGCAAAAGTGACCCCCCCGAGCTGAGCGGGCAAGGATGCGGCTGCGGTTCCTGCATCACTTTACCCGGGCTGCCTAGGAAGGAAACAAAGGTACCTACTGTATGGGTCTGACTGCACTAGAGTAGCTCACAAATGTAGCTGAATGACCACTGGATATCAAGGAGCTGTAAAAAAAATATACAAGAGGACATTTCCAATATTTTTTATATTGAAAGTAAGCTTAGGCAATCCAATATCATGGTGTTTTTCTGCTCTGAGGCACAGCACCATGTCAGCTCATCCCAGCTGAAGAAATTCCAAACAACTGAAATAAAGGCTGGTAATACTTTATTACTATAATTACCATATTTTTCTGTTAATCTAACATCTACTTTCACTTTTGTTTTTAATTAGCGTTTCAAAAAACAGGTTAAAACTTTCTCCTTCCCCTTTTGATAGAGCTGACAATTTACAGCAAGGGGAAACCAACAAACCCAGACACACACATTGTCCAGCAAAGTCACCTGCCTGGCCAAACATCACCAACAAACAACAAATACAACAACAAAAAACCCCAAAATTTCCATTTCTTTTTTTTTCCCCCTCAGAGGATAAAAACGGCACGGACAGAACAACAAACTCTCTGTAGAAATACTGAGATGACTTCTAAAAGTTTCTGTGCTACCAGGGAAGAAAGAGAAATACTTAAGACAGCTGTATACCTCTCTCCCTTCATCTTTCAAGAGTTTTGTATTGCTAAAATGATATCAGAACCTAAAAAACCCATATATATGTAACACACCATATATATATATATATATGCTGGGTTTTTATATAAGGCAAGGTTTATATATATATTTTTACACATATATATTAAAAAAAAGATGAAGCACAGCTGCCCCCTGACCACTCAGTCTTTTCATTTTAATTCAAGGAATAAAACCAGTCCAAACCTAGACACTCAAACAACAAAGGGGAAAAAAGTAAACTGTATTGAAAGGGATGCATGAAAGAGGGGAAAAAAGCATGCTAAGCCAGATGCTCTTTATTTTTAAAGCACTCTTTCTTCCTATTTCCCAAACCTGACTCTATTTCAAGTCAGTATGGAAGGATGTGCTGAACTTAGGAGATCTTTTCAGGCATCAGAAATGCCTGTCAGCATTCACAGGCTGAACCCACTGCAAGCACAGAAGGCGTCCTTCCTATTTTTCTGCTCCACTTTGTGGAGAGGTAGATAATCAGAAAAAGATCTGTAATACCAGTTTTGGAAGCATTTCTGATTTTTCCCTGCAATAATAACACGACAAGCAGCACATAAGTCTGGAGGAGGAACTCCAGCAGTTGCAGTCTTTTGCTTTTTCCATGTTTTGAAACCACCTCTCCAGCATCGAGAAATTAAATGTTTGTACAAAATATGATTTTTTTTTTTACCTCCTCAATATTGATTTAAATCCATTTTTCGTAATAGGCTCTGAAAAGCAGAGGGGAAAACAACCCCACTCTTCCCTCCTGTCAAAAAAAGCAGCAGTGGAATAATGGACTGGCTGAAAAGGCACATTCCCTGAACGCTGCTGCTCTTGGACAGAGATGCTTGCACTTAAGTGAGCTGCGTGAAGTGAATTGCCTATTTGTGTAAATATACCAAATGACTACTTATACACTTGATGGCTGGTCACAATCTGAAGCTTTCCTTCCTAATTGGAGATCACAAGCTTTTTAGTGGTGCTGCAACAGAGTGCGATGGTAGGGGAGATTATTTCCCTCCCGCCATGGTACAGCAACACTGAAAACCGATGTTTTACAGGGGGGTTTGAAGTTGTTTGAACATAGGGGGATTTGCCTGAGCCAAGCATCACAGGGATGTTAGGGACTGCAGAACAGCTACGGTCAAGAGGCCTTTGCCAGTAGCAATACAAATCAGTAAAACAAATACACAGAATTAACTAGGACATTACTTTTTTTTGAGATGAAGTTTTCCTGCTAAGATTTATGTCTGGTAACATTCTGATGACATTGTTAGAGATTATAACTTAGTATGGTAACACTTTCCTAGACCTAGCAGTACATAAGCACATGCTCTGTTCAATACAGGAGCAAGTCTGCCCAACAAAGGTTTTCAACCAAGGCCAGATTAATGGTCCGTTTTTTTTTTTTTTTGGGAGGGGGAGGGTGTGGACTTATTTTTAATTATTCATTACACCTTAGACATATCTGGGGTACAGCAGGTCACTTTTCTTCCCTCCAGAGAGGTCCACAATCGCACTGCAACATTTGTATCTCTCAACGTACTGAGAGAAAAACAAGCTTTAATTTCCAGTTGTTTTTTACAATCATTTTGAAGTTGATTATGCTTGCATGTGAATTATGTTACATTTGTAAGATAGCACATTTCAGTGACCACTGATCCAATTTGTACAGTTTATTGTTTACTATGAGACACTGATGGCTGTTTAATATATCCTAAACATAACCTTGAGGCATCATTGGGATCTCAAAGCATTTCATATTTATATTCCTCAATAGGAAGCAAGTTCCACAGTTGACATACAGAAAGATCAAACCACTCTTCCATTCAAAATAGAACATTTCTTGTTGTCCCACCTGTCAACTACTGAACCTTACAACCATGTTTCACTGTGAAGCACTCCATGACTTTCCAAAGAGCCCTTTGTAATTTCCTCCCTACTTTTAAGAGGGGATGAGAGAGGCAGAGAAGTCCAGAACTACAGCTGACACGGTAAGTAAACTCAGCATCCCAATGACACCTATGACTTACAACCACATCACGATTACTGTCCAGCATCATTAAAATGGGGTAACAGTCACCCTGTCAGCAGACCAGACCAGGAGGATGTGCTTTATCATCACCTACCAGCAACAGCCCTCCTGCAAACCCCTGTCAATTAAATAGCTCCAGGTGATTTTAGGAGACAGTGACTCTTCAAGACACACTAAACCTTTACTAGAAAAGCCAACCAGCTGCTCACCATGCAGGTCTACTGAGCTGCTTACACATGTTTCCTGAATAAATGGATTGTAGTGGCTCAGACACAATGGAGGACAAAGCAGCTCCCTTCAGCTGGGAAGCTGAGAAATACTTTGACTTGCATATGCACGGCCAGCTATAAATCAGCAAGATTGCCTCTGAGCATCCCTTCCAAGCCTGCGCTCCAGTAGTAGTTCATAGGATGCTCCTTGTAGAAGAGCACACCAACATTTCTAAGCCCAAGAAAGGACCCATCGAAGCCAAGGAGATTTATAGACTGAGCAGTGGAAAAGTCAGCTTCCTCAGTCTGCCTCCATAGAGAAGGAATAAAAGAGGGAAAAAAACCCAAGCATGACAAAGTTTTTTAATAATACCACAGCAGTGGTTAAGATTAAAGCTAACCTCCAAACCCACTTAGCCTCTAAATTATACATCCTTTTATTTTAAAGCGCCCTTTCATTCTGCTTCCCAAGCTTTACTATTTTTCAGATCAGCATTGTGAAAGCCATCGACATGGAACTTAAAGGGATTTGAGGGACATCATAAAAACTCTGCGTGTCTGTAGTAGGCTGCTAACTAACCCCACTCCAAGCACAGAGAATTTCTTCCCTGCTCTCCTGCTCTGCGGTAAAGCTGATGTGTGTTCAGCACCCACCAATCGATGAGTTGTAATTGGCATTTACCCATTCTCAATAGCAAAGATCCAACCTCCTTATAAAGATGATAAGCTCCAGGGAAGGTTGTTGCTAAAAACCCAAAGCTTAAGCAGAAGATCATCTGCCAAGAGTCTAAGCAAACAGATTTGGGGAGGAGGGGGAAGCCCCAGGACTCCGGAAACTTGTTTATTCAGGGATTCAAATACAAGACAGTCAAGTAAGAAAGAGAGGGGGAGGTAAAATTGCTGTTCAAAGAAGGGCAGGAGCAAGTCTAAAGGAGTGAAGGGGAGGATGGTGACCTTACCACCTCTAAGACTACAGAAAACAAGCCGAGAGGAAGGAGGCAAGCAAAGCACCTGAGGGAAAAGCTGTCCTCTCCAGCTACAGCTGCAGGCAGACCTCCCAAAACCCAAGGGAAAAGGAAAAGACAAGCTGGCCTCCAGCCAAGGAAGCCACTTTCCCTACAAAGCCTTACTTTCACAAAAACACATAGAACTGACAAAGAAATAATCCTCAAATAACCAAAAAACCTCACTGAACATGCCACGAGAATGGTCATCTATCAGTTCTAGTGAGCTGCTGAGGCAAGGCCTGGCCTAAGCCCAACTCACCCCAAGCCCAGCAAGAGGAGCTGTACCAGGGCAGGAGCATCACCATCTCCATACACTCGTGCATTATGTAGCTTAAAATATTTATTAAGCAGAATGCTAATGATAACTTTATCCTCCTGTTGATTACCTCTCTTGGGCAGCTAAATATTAACATGAGGTTGTTCTTCCTAGCCAATTTAGTAAGCAAGAGCTAATTTAAATGAGCATATCCTTTAGGAGTAATCCATGTGAATAATGATCCTAACTTGTTTTCATACAGTAGTTGTGACTTATTTAGGCTTTCGCGATACTTTAGGGTTTCTAAAAGAGGCACTATGCAAATTACCCCTCTTAGTAACAGAGTGCTGGAGCAAGTTCCTCCTGTTTACCTGGGTTTTATTGACTTGTTTTGCACCACTTCACCAACACACACTCCTGCGCGTAGGAGGGAGTTCAGACACGCCACATAATGCCTTGTAACATCTTCCTACTCAAGCGTCCTAAGAGATGTTTTCCCTTCATTTGTCCTTTTCAGATAAGCATGCTGTTCTTTTTCTTTTCCAATATTAAGATGAGACAGTCAGTGACACAGGAGCTGAAATACCAAGAGCACCGTGCTTGTGGAGCAGGCTCATACTTCCTTCACGTTCAGGATTTAACCAAGTGGCACCTCTGTGTTGAGGTGGCTTTTTTCCCCCAACAATATTCAATTTAAATAACCTAAAAGCAGAGTTGAACAACCCCTTGGCTGTCACAGTGGTGGCAGAGATGAGAATTGACCCCTTGCACATCTGCTGGGTTTTATATACTTGTGTACTTTTCCCAGAGAAAAATGAGCAAATGCAGGCATACACTTGCTGGTTTTCTCATTCCCAGTTGGAGTTCGTATCTGCCCGTGTAAATAATGTCACCAGACCATTTTATACCATTACCCATAAAATGGGCCAGTAGAGGATTTCCTTCTGTGGGTACTAACAGTTGTTGCACTGAAAGATAGCCATAAAGCCCAGCACTTGGGATGTGCAATCTGCCCAGAGTACATTGCATTAACACTGTGACTTTTTCAGACTGTAATGACCTTGGTCATTATTTACATGACTGCTGCTCAGATTTTCATCTTCCCTATTACACAATAAATTATGAGGTTGCTCACATGTCTTTTCAGGCTCCTGCTGGGTTTCTGAACCCTGTAAGCAGCCGCCGTTAAGGATGGTGGATCTCATGGACAGGCAAAGCAACACAGACTCATGTGTAATCAGGGGTACCCCTGGAGACAAACTGTGGAGCAGAATGGGGCTCAGTGTGAGACAGGGTTTGAAAGGGAAGGACGACTGACCCAGTCTGACATTTCCTGCTCGCTTAGGGCTTCTTCTCCCATGGCAACATGGCAGCTCTGAGCTATCATTACAACCTCCCTCTCCAGTTGCACAGCCAAGCATGTTTTGCCAGGGCTCTCCAACATGTTTTGGTCTACCCCAGCTAGGTTAGGTATGGTTTTTTTAAGCACTTTCTGCTAATTTGACGCATTTTGACTCAACCTTTCAGGTAGGGATCTTAGTTGCATAACAGCTGGTTGAAAGCAGAGAAAAGGGCTCATTGCAAGTGCCAGGGCATGGTAGAAGCATGCTTGGTGTCACACCATGGCTGTGGCTGGTTAGCTGGCCTGCAGCCATTCCTCTAGTATGCTGCTCAGATTGGCTTGACAGGGGCTTGAGAATCAGCTCCCCATCTGCTGAAATTATCTGCTGTTGAATTCACCTCCCAAAGCAGGAAGTGGAGAAGAGAGCTGTCTCTCCCAAAGGCAGAAGGTCACATTGCATACATAGGCCAAATTCCCTTGATGCCAGATCCAGGACTATTGTCTGCCGAAGCAGCTTTGATCTCCAACTCAAGAGTTGGTCTTCAAGGACTGCTGCTCTCTGCATGGAGCAGAGTAACACACAGCATAAAACCCATTTGAAAGAGAAAGACTTCAGCTGGCTTTGCCTGGTGGGTTTTTTTTAGTTGCAGGAAGCTTGTTCAAAGCCGCTTTCCAGCTACAGCTGTGCCAGCTGCAGACACTACCACTCACATTGGGATAATTTGTTCTTCTCCCAGCAACCAGGTCAGGATAAGGGGCTGCCAGGGAAGACTCATTTTTTACACCATGGAGCACAAATCCCACATCACAGGGAGATGCTTTGCCTCCAGGCTGGCCTAGGACAGGGAGGCTGCGAAAGCGGTTTCAAGACACCTTCCTCTGCCTTGTTCCTCTGAGCAGCTTCAGCTGAAGAAGTGAAGACTGAATTTTGCTTGTGTAACATTCCAGCTGGTCAGGAACATGCTACAAAAAGCAGGGCTGGGAGGAGGGGAAGAAATATAGAATATTATAGTTTTTCGGCAAGCTATCTGTAATATTGTGACTAAATGATTTCTGCTTCTTGTTAGATCCCAAATAATATGGAAAAGGGTCAGTACCTGACATTTTCAAAGCGCAGCAGCACTGACCACTTTATCTTCTTAGGGTCTTCACGCAGATTGCTGTGCAATTTAGTTACCTTAGTAACATCAGACAGTGTGGAGACTTGAAATAGTTGTTATGTCACCTTGCCAATCTGCTGCTACACCTACCAGGAATGCAGAACAAGCAATCAATTACAGGGATATCACTCAAATTCATTATACTTGCACATAAGAAAACCATTACTTGGTTGCTTATGAAATTAGCTTAATTCCAGTGGGAAACCCCACATCTTTTAGTATGATTTTTAGCAACGAAACAAATTCCTAGAAGGAGCTGGCTATTTCTCCTATTCCTTCTGAAACCACTTTGCATAAATGAAATTATATGATTTGGCCTCAAAACAACATTATCCTGATTTTCTTAATATTACATGCACTTAATATCCAGTTGGGGATTAATATACTAAAGCAGCAGTTTTTGGAATATTGGAAACTAGTGAACCTTGCATGTATAAGGAAGGGAAGTACTCTTTTCATAGGTATCATGAGCTATGGATGATGAAACACAAGCCCAATAGTTGTTCTGCAAGCAAAAGGAAGACCAAATGAAGCCTTTTAAAAAACTCATTTTCTTAAAAAACCAATACCAGTATTAAAAATGTGACATGAAACCAACCACAGGGAAATTTCACCTGAAATAAATACTTATACAACTTTTCTTTATAACTTTCTGAATACCAGAAAGAGACTAAATGCCCCAAACTGCCAGCTGGTGCCTTACATCATATGTGCAAAGGTGTTACTGGAGATCTGAGGAGGGTTTTAATGTAATTATCAAGACTGTTGTTAACCCTGTGGTCTTCCTGCAACCCTCTTCACATCCACCTCCATTATAGCAAGCACCAGAAAACTGGACACACTTGTATACCCATTACCCAGCTGACCAACCAGTTTAAAACATTGATAGGGCCACTCCCTTGCTAAAACACCATGTTTTGGGAGGACAGTGATTTATGTTGGTCAACATGCAGTTCAGATGATTTGTGCCATCTCTGCAGCAGATAATTGCACCGGCAGCTGGGGTAATAACTCCTTAGATCACCACTCTGAAAGGGGTGGGATGGAGCACGTTTGTTATAGTTCTGTTTCTGGGGTCATCCCTTTTTAGAAGGAAAGTCTATCTTGAAATGACTGGATTGTCTCCTCTGTGATAAAGCTCCTGTCTTGCAAGTACAGGAAACTTTTTGCAAAGTTAATTTCTTTCTTTAATTAAATGTTAACAATAATAAGAACTAAATGAAGCTCTTGGGTTTTATGTAGTTTAGCACAAAACAGGATCCCCAACACTACTTTACATAGGAACGTAAGCCAGGTATGGACTTACTGTCCTCATAAGCCAAATTTCACCCTCCTTCACTTTCCTGCCATTGTTTTTTTCTTCCATTCCAAGTTATTCTTAGAACTGTAGCAGCTTAGCACTGGAGCCGGTATGTCATTATTTGGACAAGACTGAGGGAAGGAAAGACAAGGCTTTTGCCCTTACTCTGGCTTTCTGGGAGAGAAGACAGCACAATCGCCTCCTTTCTCCACCAGACCCTGCTGCCAGTCAAACACGTAACACAGCCCTGTCACACATGCACATGACACATGACTAATTTTTCACAAGTTTTCAGCACCCAAACATAAGCTAGAACATAGTTCAGCTCCTCAGTGAGAAAGAGAGGTTTCTGGGGCAGCCTCTTGGGAGGCTTTAAAGGTTCTTTCAGGAGCTGTAGATTAAGGTCTACTTTCAAGAAAAAAAAAGTTTAGCATCCCTTGGGGCACCAGGTTAATTGGGTAGATAGATATTTACCACACTGGATGCTAAACCCCTTCTGGAAACCCATCCACAACAGCCAAAGCAGGAGCTAAGGCTGAAGGTTTGTGTTGCTTCCCTTAAAAGGAACAGGAGCAGCTGGATATTCGTCTGGTAGCCCCATTACAATCCCAGGGAGGACAATACGATTATCCACCTGAGTGGCTAATTGCAGGAGTCAGACTGTTGCACGCAAATGTGTATATTTATTATACATAATACATGGATGTGTATACTAAATTTGTGCCAAACAGCTGTTTGGTTTAGAGGAGACAGCTGTTATTGGGATTCAATTTTTGATTTTTTTTTTCTCCAAATGCCACAGGAAGAAGCATCACACGTTAGCTTACAGTTGCATAAACTCCTCACTAGCATTAATAAACTTTCTGAAAAGCACACATGGTTTTCACATTACAATTTCAATGTTTCGCGCTGTGACCCAACCAAAAAAACCCCCAACGTTAAAACCAATGTTATTGACTATCACATAGCTGATTTTCATTACCCTAATTATTTTCACATATTATTTGAGCCGTTTAGTAAGTTTCAATTAACATTTGGAAGTTTTAAATTTCATTTAAAGTTACTTTTAACTCCAGACATGCACTAACTGCACAGTATTTCAGCAGTAAGGACCCCATTTTAGAAGGTCCCCTACAAATACACAGTGAGGGACAACATAAAAGTCACATTTAAAGTGCTAGAGCGAGGGCAGGTAACACCCTTGTTCCTGCAGTCAAATGGGAAGTAGTATAGGTGGTCACATTTTTATAAATGCAAGTCTTTGCCCTTTCTTATAAAAATAAGTGATTAATGCCTTAGAAAGCGCTGCACCACAACTGTGCCAAACCAAAGTCTGAGCTTTTTAGAAGAGATGTTAAAGGGTTGGCTCTAAATCATTTTAGGTTTGCCTAGATCAGAGGAGATCATTGGAAGATCAAGAAACTGAAATGTTTAGCTCCTTTGGTTGTTTTGGGTTTTTTTTAAGTGTGCCAGGAATAACCTTTTCCTCTCTGCCTGGTCTTCATTTCATCAGGACAACAAAAAATGAGGTTTGAAACTTTAAGTATTAACAGCGTGATATATTTTTTACCTACTATGTTCTGAAATATTTAAATAAAACCCCAAAAGAATATACAGTATTTCTTGGCAGAAATACTAACTCAACTTTTAAAAAAAACCTTCTTTGTTTTAATAAAAAATAATCACAGGAAACTACATAACTTAAACAGCAGAGCAGCGTATTCACAATTTGCCAAAATTAGAGGGAACAAGGCTCATTATGGAGATTGAGTAAAATACAAAAGCTATTTAATTTTTCATAATGAATAGGGAACTGCCTTGAGAGTAATAGCTCTGTGACCTCACTGATAGCTCTCTGATGGTTCAGCCGCTCAAACCTTTCTTGATGCTGTGACCACTGTGAGCTCGGCTGCTCCCACCCATCACAACACAGCCCCAGGGAAAGGTACCCAAGCCAGCCCCAGTGCCCAGTGCCAGGACACAGGGCAACCCAAATTGGGATGGACCTTCTCAAGTTCCAATGTGAGGAAAAACTTCTTCGCTGTGAGGGTGCCTGAGCACCGGGACAGGCTGCTCAGAGTGGTTGGAGAGTCTCCTTCTCTGGGGAGATCCCAAACCTTATGCAGCCTGCTCAAGGTGATCCTGCTTTAGCAAGGGGTTAGACTAGATCATTTCCAGAGGTCCCTTCCAGCCCCTACCTTCTGTGATCGTGTGACTCTGTGTGGTCAGGCTGGCCATGCCATGGTCCCCACTCTTCATAGCTGCTCATCCAGTGTCAAGGGAAAACCACAAGCAACTAGAGAAAACACAGTGTGGATTATTAAAATTGATAACTGTTGTGGTTTGACTTGTGCATCAGACCCCCAGCTGTGCTGTGGGCATTGATTTTTCAGTTAGGGATGTGCTTCATAAGCAGTGCTTGTAATTTTCCAGTGTCTGGCTTGTACAGCCTCCTTCCTCCTCAAGTGTGGCTGTGGGCATGACCTCCCAGCTCCACACGTTTTTCCTTCCTCACCTTTCATCCGTCTGGCCCTGTCTCCATTACCATCAGGCCTGTTGTACGCCCTGGACCAGCTTCTGCCTCATCTCAAGTTGTGACAGAGGAGGTTCAGATTGTGTATTAGGAAAAATTTCTTCACCTAAAGAGTGGTGAAATGTTGGAACAGGTTGCACAGGGAGATGGAGGAGTCACTGTCCCTGGAGGGGGGGTGGGGGTGGCTCAAAAAACAGGTAGACGTAGCACTTAGGGAGATGGTTTAGTGATCACAGTGGTATAGGGCTGTCAGTTGGTCTTTATGATCTTGAAAGTCTTTTCCAACCACAATGATTCTATGACTCTGTGAACATGGTGGCTCCTCGTCAAGCTCTGCTTCTGGCCAGGGTCAGCACCTGGAACTGCACAGTTAGAGGTGTGAGATCTGGGGAGGGATCTGGCCTTCTGCATGGAGTCTGTAAACAGCCACACAAGGAAAGACGGGCTACCTGGTTTAACCGATCCACTGAGTTATCCTTATTGAAAGACAGAGTGAGTAGAAAGAATTGCTTGCAAATAAATCACTGATGTGACAGTTGTAATGGCAGTTTGTGCACTTACAGTGTGCTGCAGCTGAAGACCTGGCACTCTGAATTGTCATCTAAAGGTCAAGTCCTTCTCCCCAAGTCAGGCTGTGAAGGGAGGATTTTTACAAAAGAACTGAGCAGGAAGAGGCAAAGCAGAACCCAAACCACACAGACAGGTCAGAGGCTGCCTTGCTTCTACCAAGTACTCACAGCAGTGAGATCTGAGTTGGGTTTGACAGACACACAAATCTCATGGGTCTTGTCTCACTACTTTCCAGTACCAAGCTGGGGCTCACCCCATGGCTGCCAGAACAGCTCCTCACCCCATTCACAAGCTGCTGCAGTCATCTGTCCTGTGAGATGGCTGATCTAAAAAAGAATACTCATACTGTAGCATTAGATTGTCCCAATGAAGTTAGCTATGTATCCAGACCCTTGTTTTGCACATCTGACACATCCTTTGGGAGCGGATCCTGGGCTTCTGGGTAGCTGCACTTAAGGCTTTAGAAATCAAAAACCTTGAAGGAGTGTGTAACGCTCCATTTTCTCTAAATGGATGTATTAAGTTATGTAAAATACATAATAACAGCTCTCAAAATGGCTGTAAGGCACTTGAAATATCCTGTTACCTCATACATTAAAATAAGATAATTGATCGAGCCTGTTCCAATGAACTATGAACTTCAAGCATTGTTACTTTTGGTTACAGCTCCTTCTTTCAATACTAAAAAAAGACACTATTTCTATTTGTAGTTTATAATTTTGCCTTTTAAAGAGCAAAAATACAAGTTCTGTAAATGCCAGAAGAGCAAAAGGGGCTCCTGCTTCCATCCAACTCACATTTCAAGGGTTATTATTCTATTAGCTTGAGCACTGACAGGTAAATCAGAGTATCAGAAGGAGGATGGAAACGGTGGTATCTCAATGTGGGAACATTCTAAAGTGATGTCTTTAAAGTGATACTATTCTAAAGGGTCACTTAAATGCAAGTATTTACATATAAATTATTTTGGTGTGGATTTCCATGCCAGCGTTTGAAGCACATTGTTGCTTCTCCCACGAAGTTTTAGTTCAACCATAGACCATATAAAGTTAAAATATTGGCAAAAGCTGCTGCAGGAGCTTTAGCACGTGCCTACAGGCCAAACTTTCCACCTTGACCACGCAGGAATGTACATCTCATCCTGGATACACACTTACTAATGGGATACGTTTGAACTGAATTGCACATTTGCACTTCCAATTGCCAGAGCGAGCATGTGAGCGTGGGGTTTCATGCACAGAGCAGTGCATAAGGGGTGGTCAGGACCTCAGCAACCCATGGGAAGCAGCTGCAAAGCACCAGATGAAGAGACTCACACACTGGTCTAGCCAATTTCTCCTTCTTGGTTCCAATAATCCAATAATTTCAACAAAAAGCCTTCTGTATTTTTTCTGATTTTGATGGCTTCCCTGGCAAAGTTATTTTACATGATCATTTTGTGCTCAGGGTACTGAACTGAGAGGGAAACAGAATCACAGAATCGTAGGGGTTGGAAGGGACCTCAAGAAATCATCGGGTCCAACCCCCCTGCCAAAGCAGCTCCCTAGCACATAGTGCACAGGTTGGCGTCCAGACGAGTCTTGAATATCTCCAGAGAAGAAGACTCCACCACCTCCCTGGGCAGCCTATTCCAGGGCTCCCTCACCCTCACTGGGGAAAAGTTCTTCCGCATGTTGGTGTGGAACTTCCTGTGCTCCAGTTTACAGCCATTGCCCCTTGTCCTATCCCCACAGACTACTGAAAAGGGGCTGGCCAATTCCCCCTGCATCCCATACTTAAGATATTTATAAACATTAATTAGGTCCCCCCTCAGTCGTCTTTTCTCCAGGCTGAACAGCCCCAGCTCACTCAGCCTTTCCTCATAGGGGAGCTGTTCCAGGCCCTTAATTATCTTCGTAGCCCTTCTCTGGACGCTCTCAAGGAGATCCCTGTCTTTTTTATACCAGGGAGCCCAGAACTGGACACAATACTCCAGGTGGGGCCTGACCAGGGCAGAGTAGAGGGGGAGGATCACCTCCTTCAACCTGCTGGCCACACTCTTCCTGATGCATCCCAGGATCCCATTGGCCCTCTTAGCCCCCAGGGCACACTGCTGGCTCATAGCCAACCTGTCATCAACCAGGACCCCCAGGTCCTTCTCCACAGAGCTCCTCTCCAGCAGGTCATCCCCCAGCCTGTACTGATACAGATGGTTATTCCTCCCCAGGTGCAAGACTTTACACTTGCTTTTATTAAACCTCATCTGGTTTCTCCCTGCCCAGCTTTCCAGCCTGTCCAGGTCTCGCTGGATGGCAGCACAGTGTTCCTGCATGTCAGCCACCCCTCCCAGCTTTGTATCATCAGCGTACTTGCTGAGGGTGGATGCTATTCATCAGCTCTCAGTTTTGCTCCAGATTGCTTGTGTCCTGTCCAGCAAGGCATTTACCCTCATGGTATCATAGGTCCCATCTGCACTGGGGGTAAACACACCCACCTAAGAGAACACAAGGATACAGCCACACCTCAGGTTGTTGTTGGACACAACAATGATATGGTCTGAATAAATACACACACTGAAAATCATTTACCATTCCCCTCCTGTTTATAATTCATACGTTGCTACTTCATTACCTTTAGCAGTGAAGGATAATTTATATCAGCTTGGAAAGGAAGTGAACACTGGTATCTTCATGCTGTAGTATTTTACACACGGCTTGCTTTAAGACAGCATTGGTCTAAAAAGCCACACAAATGCAAAGCAACAGGGAAGAAGACCCCTTGCTTTTAACTAATTCAACACAAGTGCTTGATTCCCAGCACTCCAGAAGGCCATTTTCCTCTTAAATCCACTGCATTTAGCTTTAAAACCTGGTAAAACTCGAAAAGCAAATACCTAATAGCGTGTCTGCACTATCCACAGCGCTGTGATTGCTAAGTAGCACAGGCTTTTCTGAGGCAGCTTTTACCTTCCAGGCCACGCTGGAAAATCCCTGCATATGCATTTCTGAATGGTTAGCCTCCCCTGTCAGCTCCACATTGCCTTGGCCCATCCATCAGCTTGTTCAACTCAACCAGAGGCAGGAGTTCATTAATTAGAGGCAAAGGTGTCTTAGTTGAGTCTGCAGTAAGTGGAAGAGGAAAAAATAAGGGTCACTTATGGCATCACTGTCTGCCTCTGAACCACTGCTGCTCTCCACAGCCAGTCCAGTGATCCCTCCCTGGGCAACCTTGACTAGATCATGTCTGGAGGTTGATGGCCCTGCCTGTGGCAGGAGGTTTGAACTCTATGATCCTTGGGATCCCTTCCAACCCAGACCAGTCTATGACACAGAGGTGCTTAAGCCTCAAGACCAGCATCTGTTTCTTAGCCACTGACTAATAAAATTAAGCTGGGCAGTACCCAGGAACAAGTGGAAAAGAGATGTAGGTGTTTACAAACCTTGAACTCCAGGCATAGGCTGGACACCCATAAAAGCCAAACAAGGTCATACACATGCAATGAAGCTGATTTATCCACAGGTCTCATCTTTGTGGTGGGAGGTTCACACTGAACCTAGTTAAAACAGAATAGAGGAAAGATATGTAGGACACAAAGATACAGGCTGTCACTTCAGCCTGCCTCTCCTGTCCATCACCCACTCACAAGTGCTAGTTGGAGGGAAGGGCTCTGTCTGTACATGAAAGACAGAGACAGACAAAGGAAGAACTGGGGTTTGGTTAGTTTGTGGGGTGTTTTTTTCAACCCAGAAACCATTGTAAAGCAACAACCAGTAAAAGAAATAAAAATGCAGATGACTGTCTCTGTCAGACTGAAGCCAGTACTCCCTGGTGCTGGCAGCACAGCTCCTGTTGCAGAAGCCACAGAAAGGTCTGGAGTGGTGCTTCCAGGACAGCAGGCTGGATTACAATTAAAGCCCAAACATCGGCAGTCAGAACTAGTCTAGCAAATACCTGAACCAAACTGAGCGATGTAATGAGACGTCTGTTCTAAGATGCACAGAGCCCTGCAGGAAGCTGGTTTTATGGAGTTTTGCAAGAACACTGAGATTTAAACTTTATGTGCTGCTTTTTCTTCACATTTGTTACACTTCAGAATGGTAATAGCATCGCCCTTGACTTTGTTTTCCTTTCCCATACAAAACACACATTGGATTTCTTATTCCAATTAATTATTCAACTTAATGCAATTGCTGTTGTTTTTTAACCTGGGTTGTCAACTGCTCTTCAGGCTTTTTGCTTTGTTGAGATAAAGAAAATGGTATCCATAAGTTTGATTTATCCTTCTTAAAACTTGATCAAGGTCATTTAGTAGAACTCACAGCAAGTAACAAGAGGGAGTAACTTTTTCATATTCCAGACTACAGCCACATGTATCCAAACATTTCTTCTTGAAGCCATCAGAAGGTTTAAGAGTAGTTTTAAGCCACAACAGAAGATACAGATTTTGAAAGGTGTTTTACTGTAGACAAAGTAAAGCTCAGAATCAGAAAAAGCTGGATGTAAAGAAACAAAACAAGCAGGAGTAAGAGACTGAAGCAGGGATGTAACATAGGTGTAGTGCTTGACAAAGGGGAGATGAGAAAGGTGATAGCATTAGGTTGCAGGGTATGCTGCAAAATCTGTCCAAAGTAAGTGTTCATGCTCCAGAGAAAAGGAGATAGTTTATTGGTATTATTATTATATTTAATAATTAAAGTCAATCTAACTTTCCTAAGGTGGGGGTGGGAGGAGCAGCAGGATGAGACCTCAAAGAAAACGGAGATTCCTAAACTGCTGGAGGGGAAAATAAAAGTCAGGTTTTCCAATTCAAAACATTAGAAATATCCAAAAAGTCCAACAGGAAGTTTGTTTCTATTTTAAATCCATCCCTGATAGTGCTGGCACCAAATAAAGTTCTCATGTGCATTTTCATGTCAAGGGGTAATTGTCAAAAAGAATTTTAATTAAGATCATTTTGCCACAAACTACCTGAAGGCTAATGAAGCATAGAAAACATCGTTTCTCTGAATGTCTTTTGCCATACAGGTGCCCTAATTGCAACATATTTCCAGGCTGGTGCATCTACGACTTCAGAGGATGCAAGCTTAGGAGAAAAAAGAAATATCTTTAATACTACCCAGGCACACCTTTCTGCTGGGAAAATACAAAATATGATCATGGATGTTAACACACAGTGCCAAAAGGTGGGTTTCAACCATGTCTGTTCACTGGAGGTCTATACAAACATATCTGCCATCATATCAAAAGCTGTGTACTCTCTTTCTAGGGCCCAGTGAAATTACTGATTAGAAATATTTTGTTGTCCATTTGCTTTTATTAGAACATTTTAGATGGAAATGTATGTGTATTTAGATAAGCACACGGTTTGGAAATAAGCAAGCTAAACCTCAGCCTGATTATAGCTGAATCGGTTTGGGAGCATAGAAGCCCCTTTTCTGGCAAGAACCGGAGAAATAATTAAATCTGAAAATCCCCAGTTTTCCTTTCTGTCCATTAGGTCTGCAGCAGGATTGATGCGTGTGGGTGCTGCGCACCTCATAGAACAGAAGCATGCCTGCTGGGCTCCCCTACACTGCCACCACAAGCTGAGCCCCACCAATTTCTAAATCTGGAGTCATACAAACTTGATGGATGGGTAGGAAAGGGCTTTTGTGGGAGCATCTGCACAAATTGCATAGAAAAGATGTGACTCCCATTACCCTGTCTGTTACAGGATTGGGATATATGTACTGTGGATACTTCACAAGTGATAACACAATAAAAGGAATGCCCCATCCCTGGAGGTGCTCAAGGCCAGGTTGGATGGGGCCCTGGGCAACCTTGTGTAGCTCCAGGCCTGGAGGTTGGTGGCCCTGGCTGTGGCAGGGGGGTTGGAACTGTCTGATCCTTGGGGTTCCTTCCAGCCCATGCCATTCTATAACACCTTTTGGGGTTAAAAAGACAAGAATAGCCTGATGTCTGTCCCTGAAAGAGATCTTCATGGCAAATAGACTTGTACTGGACTAAGAGGAAAATCTGTTGTAAGAAGCATATGACTGGTCCTCCAGCAGTCTGGATGCATTGGAGATAAGCCAGGAGGAGGAACATAAGCAAACACTTACATTGCTTTTAAAAGTAAAAAAACCAGCCAGTTCAGGGAGAAAACCCAGCTGACAGCCACACCAGACAGGGCCAGCAAAATCTGTCTCAGGAGTCCCAGAAACCAGAAGTAGTGAAAAAAGCCTTGCACAGGAAAATACCCCCAAACAAGGGCAGGAAGGGACAGCAAGGAACTCGAACTGCCCCAGGGCAACTAGATGGCAGATGAAAGGGGGAGGAAAGAATTGGGCTGAGCAATTGTTACTCCATTTTTTTAATTAACTCAGTTTTTTTAAACTTTTTTACTGCAAAAATTGTTTAGGGGACAGAAGCTTTCATCGTGCTCTAGTTCAAAATCTGTACATCACAAAGTCCTCCAGTAAAAGTAGTTATGGGTAGGCTGCTGGTTTTCTATCATCACTGCTAAAACTAACAGCATAAACACATCCTTCAGATAACTTTTTGAACCTGTTAGAATTTGCTTTCTCTCCATATGCACATTTCACCTTAGTCTTTGGTGAAAGGATACTGCACGCTCATAGAGATGGGACATTTGGGGACCTCATCAGTATCCTGATTATAAGACACACTTTGGCATCTGGCTTTTCTTTCCTTCCTACAGAATGCTATTACTTAAGATATTGAAAACACACACTTCACAGAAAAAAATAACCCCTCTAACAAGTTAAGCCAAGTTTTTACATCTAACTTACCACGTGTTAGCTGGAAAAAGTTTCTCTCCAGTGAAAAATATAGGGCTGTTTCAGTATGCATTAACCTAACAATCGAGCCCAGATTCTCCCACAAGGAACATTAATAAGGAAATTATACAAGACACAGTAAAAGTTAATCATTTTTACTTCCATCAGAATGCTGGATAATATATGATAGATAGCTCCTCGTGGCGTATGGCTAAAAATGCCATTACTTAATGACCTTTGCATCTGTACAGTTAAGACCGTGCAGGATAATTCAAATTTATGAAATGTTACTGCTTCTTTCATTGTTTTAAAGCGTAAGAATTGATCTGCTGGGGGAAACACAGCTCATCCTTGTGACTTTCACTTCCAAAGAAGCTAGAGTGTTCCATCGACAGCCCCACCAGGAGAAGAAAACCACAAAGCTCAGTTTGTACAAGAAGCCAGGAGCCTGTTGCTACCCTTAGTACATCCAGGCCACCGTTACTTGCAACGCTGATCTTTCCAAACTTTGGTAGCTCCCACTGTGAACTCAATTTAATACATTATTGGTCATGATGTGCTGTCTCCATTATATGGCCTTCTAGTGTTTCTCCCATATAATTTTGAACTTACCCTGAGTAAATTCTACTTGATTCCATGTTGTTTGCTCATGATTTTCTGCCCCATGTATCTCACCAAGGAGCATGGTGCCATTCCCAGCTGCAGGTGGCTGGATGACATGGAGACCCATAGGTTCTCCTCCCCTCACCCAACTTCTGAAAGCTTCACCAGCATGATGACATTCCAGCTCTTCCCTACCTGATCTGATACAGAAAAATGACTGAGTTGGAATCAAAGGAGAAAATACAGTTTCTTAGGGATTTTTACAGAAAGAGCTGGATTTCTCAATATCATCTTTCACAGATGATTCAACCTTCTTCATTTTTTTCCCACTGCTAGAACTCCCTGACTCTGGCAGAGCTTGTACGTATTTCAAAGCTTTGACAGGGGTTTGGGATAACATCATGAGACTGTACATGGAAATAGTTCCAGAGATAAGAGCTTTAATTAACTAAAATTTAGGTTTGTGTTATTTAAAAGTAACACAGTAAATCACCACTGTCCAGTGCTAATTAGCATAAAATACTGATTTGGGACAAACTTAGAGACAAATATATACTCTGATTTTAAGCACTTCAAGATCCACAGCAAACCTTAGCATCTCAGATATTACATTAGTTGTCCAAAAATATTTTAGCAAGGCTCAGTCATTTATTTTGAGTGCCACTCCTTATATTTCTTAACTGCTGATTAAATACCCAATGAAAGAGGTTTTAAAATACATGAGCTAAAAGCAATGAGGAAAATGACTCTGTTTCCATACAACACCGCATCCAAGGGGTTCCAACTCACACAGCTCCATCACAGGCCTTGGGATGATTGCTGTAAAAATTGATGTTTTCCAATATACATAGGAGAGTTACATCTCAAGGATTTATTTTCATTCAGAGAAGGAAAATGTTGCTTCAAATGTAATTGTACTATTATTGTAAAGATAATTGGAGCACAGACAACATCGACAGTGGTAGCTCTGGTTCTGTGAAGATAGATAAGTTAGAGCTCACGCTACACGGCTGCTGGGAATTTAAACTTGTTTTCTTCTGTTGAGCAGAGAAGTTTCAGATATACTTGAAGACAATAAGTTTTGTTAAAATAGCTTATTGTAATACCTGAATGGCCATTACTTAGGAAGGCAGTCGAAGCATGTAAAGCTAAAATACTATTCAATGTCAACCCAGGAAAATTTTTCTACAAACCCCAGTGTTAAGCACAACACCTTGGAGTTGTACTTACACGCACTAAGCTTGTGGAGAACTACAACTGAGTATGTGTTCTGCTATCCCATGGTACATGCACACACTGTCCTGATGAATTTGAAAGGAAAACAAAAGTAGAAATTAAAAAAAGAAAATCTCTGCCGATTGTCAAGGGATTTGCCAAGATTTCAGCCCTGCCGTTGCACTTCCTCGCTCCCGACAGAGGAGAGGAAACTTGGGGAGAAGCCTCACTCATGTCATTGGGGGTTCTACAGAGTTAGCCTCCAAGCAAATAGCACAGTACATGCTGGGCTTAAGTCTCTCTCGTTTGTAATATTTGTAATTTCCATAAGCACACCAGAGTAAGAGAATTATTTACAGGTTTCCCAGAAAACTGCCTTCAGCACAGAAGGTGCAAAACTCATCTATAAAATAGCACAAGAAGGACTCTTATTAGTAACAGTTTAAGGGATTGATGCAATAAAAGTCTAAGGTATGTTATTACTCTGTTTTACACCCTAAATTTTTATTATATATATACATACTTCTGATGTAGTACTTAATAATTATAAAACAAATATGCATATCTTCAAAGCTGTATTATATATGGGACTGGAAAATCATCATCTCATCTTCACAATGTCAACAGTATAATTTACTGCATGACTGGCAACTTTTAAATATGTTTTAATATCACTTTGGTCAGATGAAATAACATAAAAACCAAAAGACTCTGCTGCAGTAAACCAAGTGAAGTCTAAGCTACTAAGAGGCAAATGCAGATGAAGTACTAAAAAAAATAATTGTATCTGAGGAACAGAGAAGTTAGGGAGGAAAAAAAAATAGAAGAGATAAAAGGTCAAGGAAAGCAACTAATAAAAGGGATTAGAAAGAGAACAGGGAAACACCTTCAGAAGCATTTTGCGAAGGCAAACATAAGTTGACCAATCAACGTTAAAGATCAAGGAATAAACAAAGTGGAAAAAGTTATGTCCAGACTGCAGAAGACGGAAATTGCAGTCTTTAAAACCAGTTGATTCTATGTCCTTCTCTGATAATTAAAATGAATTCATTAAAAATTGACAGTGGTAACCTTTTAATATATTGCTATAAGGATTTAACCATTAATTTCAGAGTCTTTCCAATTAGGAGTTGGATTAATTTTTCATCATAGTTTAATGCAATTTCATATTACAAAAGCAGTTTTTCCATTTTACAGTCTGAGCTGTTCCATGGTGAAACCTGTGTAAATCTTCACAACTGCAAACCAAAGATGTGCTGTGGCTGTTTCTCTTCCTGTTACTGTTAATGGGAGTATTTTCTTAGTATTCTCAATATGACTAAGTGAATTAAATCGCTTATATGGCCTTCACGGAGTGAAGTACGGCTAATTAGTTATTTGTGCTCTCACATAAATGATCTTGAGGAGGCAATAATTGCACTGAATATGCATTAACTTCAAGAAAGACCCTGAAAATTGACTAGAGAAGTAATGGATTAGATAGCAAATATTTCATCTGAAAACTTCCTCTGAGTTAACACAAACATTAGTCATTGCTGTGCTCACACCCAGCCAGCGTGGTGAGCTGTCAGCACTGTACCTTGGGCAAACCTCGCATTTGACTAACAAAATTCCTTGATGCTCTGATTGTTCCTTACCTAAGTTGATCATCTTTTTAAATGTCAAAATGGCTTCATGTGTCTGAGCAGAAATAGATATTTTAGTTATTTTCCCCACAAAATAAAATAAGACCTAGATTAGCCTCTTAGTAAATAAGAAAGCCATGAAGTTAGATCATCCCTGTTATTAACAGGAAATAAAAAAAGAAAGGATAAAGCATCTTCCTTTCCACTTTCTTATCTTTGACCAACTAAATCCCAGCCAGGAACACAGGGACAGCAGGCAGAGGAGCCCTGAGATCAGCCTGTTCCCCCACCACTGGGTAAGACTGATGGACCATACACAGGAGATGCATCACCTACACCCTGGCGTCAGCCAAGACCGTGCTGGGAGCCCTGCTGTGAATTTCCCCTCTCAATTTACTCACCCCTACACCTCTCTATTTTCAGGTAAGGATCAAATTTTAACTCATGTGATGAGCCCAGCCACATCTGACCAGGAAAGGAAAATCCCAAGGTGGTCTCCAGCTCACACAGGTACACTTATTTTGCAGTTGCTATGCTGCAGCACAGCAGGGTGAGAACACCTCTCTGCATCTTCAGATGAGAGCAGCTGGGGATGGCTTGTAAAAACAGAAGAAACACGTGTTCTCATAAGAATTGGAAACTATATAATCAAACATCCACAGAAGCATCCTCCAGTGATGAATGTATCCTCCCCTCTAACAATAGGCATAGGACATTATGTATGCACATATTCATACACATCCCACAGCAAGCAGGGTTTGATAGCTGGAATGTATATATTGGCTCTTATCTTCTGGAGTGACTTTTAATGACATTTAGAAGTGTTAAGGCACTTTGAGGGTTAGGCTCATTATTAGTACCAGTGTTTCTCTGAGAGCTGTTGCTCAGATATTAAGCACTCCCTCTGCCAGGGTACATAATACAAACATTGAGCCCATTTGATAGGATGCAAATGTTTCATGTAATTTTGTTTCAGTGAGTTAATTCTTGTTGCTTTTACACATTTATCTGCATACAAACCTTCATGGTGCAGTAATTATTTACTTCATCTCCTAAATAAGTCTTGAGAAACTGCCTCAATTTTCATCCAGCCTGCTTTCATTTCTCAGCCAGGCATAACTTGCTTGGGAAGTACACACTCTTCTGATCTTCCGTATCTGAGAGAGCACAGGTTAGCACTAAACTCTAAGGCCCACCCTCCAAAACAAATACAACAGCAGTTAGATAAGTAACGATAACTGCTGTCCTTCCACAAAGGGTAACATACAGCAGCTTTAGCCCAGTAACATCTCACCTTAGGTTAGCAAAGATGACAGAGTGACTACATACGCAAGCAGTAGATGTTCCTGTTGCAATGCAAAGAGGGGATTGTTGCAGAGAGGTGGCTTTGTGTCCCTGCTGGAAGCAGCTGTGTACACAGCCAGTCCCCTGTGCCAGCTTTTGCCCATCACTCTCTTCTCCAAAGAGTTTCCAGGTTGAAAAAATTGAGGCACTTAAAAGCACAAAGTGTTCGTTCTGCTGGGACATGAAGCTTTCTCTACACCAATCCTCCCCTTGTGATAGCCTACAAGTACTTTCACACTTTGCTGTCATGCTTGGGAACAAGCCATGGTGAAAAAAAGAAAATATCTTGCCTCAGCAAGGGAAACATCCTGGGAACAGCTTTACTACTCTGTTCTTCAGGATCTGATTTGGATTTTATTCCAATAGCTGATTGATCCCCCACTATCCAAGAGAGATGTAACTCCCCACAACTGGCCATTAAGTCAGCTTTTAACACTGTGGACAAGGAAATCCAATAGTTGTACTGGATACTGCAGCCTAAATACAGAACCTGGAAGTGTGGGATTTTGAGGCGGGTGAAGCCAATTATTTTCTGCTTGAGAGCTGATTTATATTGTAATTCACAATATAAACACAATAATTCCAGCACTTTCTTCCAGAGGAAATGCATGCAGCTTCAGATAACAAGATAATGCAGAGAGGATTCATTTCCTACAAGCTGTCTTTGTGTTGTTTATTGAGCTAAATAAATGTGAGAGATGTGCAATACATAATCACAGAGCATCTTTCTGTGGCGAGAGGAGCTCTTTTCTACATGATAATTGATACCTTCTTTGGTTCTAGTTTAAAAACAAGAATTAGAGCAACCAGTAGTATGAAAAATAGAGCAAGAAACATCTCTAAACTCTTCCTGCATTCACTTGGGCCTAAGTTTGCCCCCAGGGCAGGCTGTGACAGGGTGCATAGGTATGGTTCATTAGATGAAATCAGTGTCTCCTGGTTTGGATATACTTAGGGAGTTATTACTGAGAGTTTATCTTTAGTTGTAAGTTAAATGCCAGCCAGTCTTTGCTATCAAGGGTTAAAGCGTTCACACAATTAATTATTCAGTTTTAAAGTGTCTACTGCAACCCTTCTGCAATTGATAATCAGATATTTATGCCTGAAGGTGGGACTTGCAGAGTCATGAAGTTTTGCCTTGTAGCTCTCCTGTTAGTCACACACACACACAAGTGTGGACTCAGAGGACTCAGGATGACCAGATCTGAAGACAAACCTCTTACTGCTTCTGATGGAAAATCCTAATATAGACTAGTGCCAACAGGTCCCACAAGATCCTTACAAGACTTTCTGTGCTTCCTTCTACTTCCAGTTCTGCTGCAGACATTATGCACGTGCTGGGGCAGCAACAGAGGGCGAAGGGGGATTAGGTGCTGGAGGTTTCTCCGAGCTGGATCATGATTTTCTCATCTTTCTGGATGCACCAAGATACAATTCCCAACTCCATTTGGAAATAAAGCAGGAATTTTACAACTTGCATGTGCAAGTCACCCTCCTGTTGCACAGTATCAGCATGTGCCTGCTGATACACGAACAGACTATCACTTGTGATTAAATTAGCACTCAGTTTGATAAAACATTTCAGATTTCCCTTGAAATGCACCTTCTGCCTCAGTTGCAGAGTCCTGCTATGCAAAAAGGCTCAATAACAAAGCACATTTTCCTGTGTCCTTACACTGCCCCAGCAAGGAAACTCTATTAAATTTCCCTGAACAATCAAATAATCCAAATATTCCTGCATTGAAAGAAAAGAGAACTCAATGTTTTCAGCCTCTGCAGTGCTGTAGATCTTCAGTCCTTCATAGTAAAAGTAGCAGAGACTCACAGGGCAGCAATCTTACCGCAAACCCATAATGACTAACTTGTGATTGATAATATCAATTCATGAGCAGAACTGCCACCACACAACATCCCATGGCAACAAGAAGCATCATGCACAGGATTTCCCACTTGTGCAGCGATTGCAGTAATAATGATGAAATTGTTTTGAAAGGATTTTTAAGAGCCTGGTATTCCAGCAGAATCTAGAACCTGAAGGAAGCAAAACCACCCCCACCAGTCAAAACCAACCTAACTCTAGTTCTGTGAGCAGGGATACACTCAATAAAATTGTAACACACTTCAGACATGCAAAACTTGGGTGCGAAACTATGACCCTTTTGTAGATGGCTCATTACCACCTGGCAGCAATCACAGGGGTCAATAGTTGCTGCAGGAAAAGCCCTGCTCAGAGCAAGCAGCACAAGCTGAAGTCAGCACTTTCTATTTTGGCTGGTCAAGCATACCTGCAGAATATTTCTAGTCAAAACCACGATTTCCTCCAGAAATGTGTTACAATATTAAGAGATTTTCTACAACATGGATGATGAAAGGTCATTTTTGAGGACAGGGGATAAAATGGCAACACGCTAGGAATTTACAAGTGAGGCTCGTGGGGGGTTTTTATATATATCTATTTCCTTATTAGCTTACCAGGGAAACGAGCATACTGTAAAGTTCATGTTGAAGAAAAAGGTCATGCTTGGCTGTACAGAAAAGGCTACTCTTGAAACAGAATCATCAAGGAAAAAAATCAGAGTGGGTACAGCTGAAAATAGGGTTTCACAGCTGCTTTGTGGTTTGGCTGCATTTCCTGAAGGAGGCATTATAATTGCCACGGCACAACTAAGAAATAATTATCCCTTCTTTCCATGAGTGTCCATAATTATTCTGTTTGTGAGCATGCCTGATCCTACACCAGGGCACAGGAAATAAGACAAGATATTTCTTATTTCTCTCTGCTGCCTACAGCTGTGGGATCAATTGCAGGGAACAAACCTCTCTGAAAAGCCCCAGCCTCTTCTGCATATGTGGAGTGGACATTTGCTTAAGTTTCCAAGTCTGTCAGCACCCTCAGTCAGGTCAAACATCAATCCACAACTGCAGTTTTCTTCCTCCAGGTCTGTTCTTTGGGTTGGAAAGGACATCCCAGCTCCATCCCTTGCTACTGGCAGGGGCATCCTCCACTAGCCCAGGATGCCCAAAGCCCCATCCAACCTGACCTTGAACCCTGCCAGGAATCCAGGGGCTTCCACAGCCTCTCTGGGCACCCTGTGCCAGGGTCTTCCCTGCCCCCGGGATGGATCTCTGCTTCCATATCAAATCTAAATCTCCCCTCCTGCAGATGAGGGCCATATTCCTTCCCTCCTGCAGCCTTCTCTCCAGGCTGAACAACCCCAACTCCCTCAGCTTGCCTCCAGAGCCTGCTCCAGCCTTCTGAGCATCTTAGCAGCTTCTGTTAGACTCACTCTAACAGCTCAATATCTTTCTTGTACTGAGGACCTCAGAGCTGAATGCAATTACAATGATATTATTTATACACAGCACTACCTATTTTCAGATAACCTGATCTATTATTTAGACTGTGTACTCAGTAGCCACATTTGCAGTGATATTTTCTCCCTATATGTTATTATAGCTCTGAATCACAGCACAATAAAACTAAAGAGCTATGAAACATTCGCTTACCTGCTCCGTGTCTTTTTATACCTAGTTGATAGGTCACCATAAGTAAGTTGTACTGCATAAAATACCACAGCAGTTCACTACACCTCTGTCATTACAGACAGGGCAATATCAATCCATCTTAATAAAAAAACCCACCTGAAAGTCTTACAGTAACACAGTGTTCAAACTATGCCAGCAATTGAAGACAGGTGCCTGTTCAGGTCTTCCCTGCTGTTACTTTGCTTTGGGACAGGCTGAGAGTGTGATAACCCAAAATTGCTCTCAATTTCATAGAATCACAGAATGGTTTGGGCTGGAAAGGGTCTCAAGGATCATCAAGTTCCAACCTCCCTGCCATGGGCAGGGACACCTCTCCCCAGACCAGGCTGCTCAAGGCCCCATCCAACCCAGCCTTCAACACTTTCAGGGAGGGAGTAGCCACCACGTCCCTGGGCAACCTGTTCCAGTGCCTCACCACCTTCATAGTGAAGAAATTCTTCCTAATATCTAACCTAAATCTACCCCCTTCCAGTTGAAAATCATTGCCCCTAATCCTATCACTCCATACCCTTCTGAAAAGTCCCTCCCCAGCTTTCTTGTAGGCCCCTTCAGGTACTGAAAAGATCTCCCCAGAGCCTTCTCTTCTCTAGGCTGAACAACCCCAATATCACTATTACTGTGGGTTTTGTTGCATGACACCGCCACAGCACTCTAGTCTGTCTTTAACACCTTAAATACCATAATCCTTTAGAAGGTACTGTATAATGTTATAAATTGCAGTCTGGTCCCTGATCATATACAAGAAACAAGGTTCCACATTTTTGTAGCGAACCAAGGTGGTCATATTTCCTTCCAGAGATCAAGGTGAGCAACAAATACCACACCTCCAGCAAGCCCTGTGCCTTCAAATACCCCCACAACCTCACCATTCCACTGCACAAAACATCTCAGCAGCCAGTGACAGCATCATTTCTGCAGCTATCCTGAGGTAAAGAGGCAAACATAGTAATTATGTGGGGTACCACAACACAGCCTGGGGCCCAAGGTGGTGTTCAGCACCTGGTTGGATGGGGCCCTGGGCAACCTTGTTTAGATCCAGGCCTAGAGGTTGGTGGCCTTGCTGGTGTCAGGGGGTTGGAACTCAATGATCCTTGGGGTCCCTTCCAACCCAGACTTTTCTATGATTCCATGAGGATTGGGCTGAACAAAGGGGAGCTGTTCTGCACCTCTTGTTCCAGGGGTCAGGGATGGCTCTCTCAGGACCCTGCCCCAGATTTGTAGATACAGCCTCAGCACATCCTCTACAGCTGATGCTACAAATGGTAATTACCAGGATGAGAGTTCACTCATATGATTGTTTAGTGAACAGTGGGTTAGTGATATGCAAATACTGTGGAGTACAGTCAAGGAATGTGAATAAAAAGCTCCATCTGTAAATACAGAGCCTGGCTCCTTGAGCAGGCATTGGGTAGGTATATGTGAGTCCTGATGGTTCAAACAGCCTATTCTGATGCTTACCCAAAACTGATGTATCAAGAAAAAACCCTATAACAGTCACTAACCATTAAAATCTCCAACAATAACAAAGTATTGTAGACTGATACTAGAACAGCAACAGGCTTTTGATCCTGAAATGTGTTTATCTTCTACCCCTTCCATAGACCTCGTGGCAATATGATTATATCACTATTTTGTTGCAGAAGACATTTGTGTATAAACTAAAGTACTTAGTGGAAGGTTTGGGACTGATCAAATTGATAAAATTGATTTGAACTTAATTTGCAGAGATCCATCTTTATACCTCAGTAGTAGGAAGGAATAAAAGGGAAAAGAAACCAAACCAAACAGGAGTCAAGAGAATAATACAGTTCAGGTGTTTGTTCCACCCACGAGGAAGATCTACTTAGAAAGAAGCAGCCAGAAAAGTTTTACTGCATGGAGTATTATTATTATTACCAGTAAAGCAGACCATATTCAGGTATGTGGACTGAACTACCGAATCACCTTAAGTTATGCAGGGTCTGGTGATGCAAAAGCAAACTGGTTTTAACACCTCCTTGCATGAGGCCATTTTGTTGTTACTCTCAGATCCTTTAAAATAAGTAAAAGGTACATTTTTTTAATTTAGTTACTTGCAGAGAGTCTTAGTCCTAAAAACACCTTTTAAAATTTTTCTGAATGGCCTGAAATGGCCAAGAATCATGGGAAAACACCAACAATTCCAAAAACTGTTTTCCCGTACCTTTTAGAGGAGGGGCTAGTAACTGTCCTGCCCCTCTAGCACCAGCTGAATTTTGGTATTATTCTGGAAAAAAATCCCATCTGCCACACTAATTTACTGTGGGCTATTAAGTAGGAAGCTTAGGCTGACCTTTCTGATTGAATAAACAGAGCTAAAACAAAGGCATTTCACAAAGAGTATTTTCTGAACAGGTCCTTCAGAGCTCTCTTACAGAAGAGTTTGCTCACCTAAAGTAAAATTAAACAGGTATCAGCCCTTCTTTGAGTTTTAAATATTCAGAATTAACCTGTTCCAGAAGAAACAGGTAATAGAAACTACTAGATTGTGGACAGGTTCTTGCTAATAAAAGGGAAAAAGGAGGTAATTTGTTCTGTATTGAATGAGTGACTCTCCTCCTTGGAGCACAAAACAAACCTTGGCAGAGCTGTGACCATCCCTCTCACAGTCAGAGGCACAAGAAACACTCAGAAGTGAGATCTCACCCATCTCACTTTGGCAACTCTTTCTATAGATATGATCAACATTAAACTGTGCTGGAAGAGTAAAAGGAAGGAAGGTGTGGAAATTTATGTGGGCATTCAAGGGTTATCAGCATCTCCAGCAGCAAGGCCAAATACTCTGGTATAAAATATGATCATGTTTATGCCCTATAAAGGGTTATAGATAAAAATAAGCACTCAGTCCTCCATCAGGGCTTTTATACCATCCAGCCATTCTTTTCCTCCCCATTATTTCTTTACCTGCCTTATCAGCATTACTCTGTATTTTACCTGCCTTATGTCCAAGCCATTTCATTCTCATCTACTTTCTTGAACCTCAGATTTTGTCTATACATCTTTCAGTACAAATGAGCTCTAAATAAGTTGCTTTTCACAGGTCAGGAGCAGCAGTAACTCAATTACACTGCTTAGCAGCTTTACCCAAGTAGTACACAAATATATTCTGATTTCTGTGCCACTAAATATTTGCACTTTCATGAAACCTTCACTTTTAGTGCAACTCCAGCTCCTCATTGAAACACAATATCTTAAGATAGTTAACTTCAGGTGATTTTATTTTTCTTCCAGTTCATTTCACTTAGTGGTAAAAATCTTACAGCCAAATCTACCTATTGATTTATATATGTGAGATTTCACTAGTCAATAATAGCCCTTAACAAGAATCAGTGGCTTTTTGCTGTCATTTATACATAAAGGGATTTATTGAACTAAACTGGTGTTCAGGCTTTAGTCTTCCAGAATTTATATTGGTTTTTTATAAAAGGATTGTCTTTTTAACTTTATTGGAATCCACCTCAAACTAAATCAGACCAGAAAATCTTGCAAGTGAGCACTAATCACAATTCAGGGGTTACTGCTTCACACCTTGATCTCACCATTCTAGCAGCAAAATTTCTTATATACTCTTATAATTAGTTTCTAGTGCCATAGTGACAACCAACACACAAGCAATAACAAGAGGACTGCATTAAAGGGAGCACTGAATTTATGATCAGCTCAGCAGAAATACATCAGTTTTGATCAGGTCCCAGGCATAGTTACTAATATCATTTCACACTATGTCACACCATTTCTCACCAGGTTTGAGAATTGCCTCATAAGGCAATGTAATGCTGAAGGAAATAAACAAAGCTAAATTCTTGAATAGATTATTCATTTGTTATTCCCAAATTTCTGTTTTGATTGGCAAAACATATGACTAAAAGCAAATATTCCCTACGTTGTCTCCCCAATTAATCCGGTCTCTTATATGGTATATTGTTATTATTCTATATCAAAAATCTTTTCCTCAATACAAGAAAGATGTGGAACTGTTGGGCAGGGTTCAGAGGAGCCACAAAGATGATCAGAGGGCTGGAGCACCTCCCCTATGAAGAGAGGCTGAGGGAGCTGGGCTTGTTCTGCCTAGAGAAGGCTGCAGGGGGACCTCATTGCAGCCTTTCTGTCCCTGAAGGGAGCAGAGAAACAGGAGGGGAATCAGCTTTTTAAGAGGGTAGATAACGGCAGGACAAGGGGGAATGGATTAAAGCTAATAGAAGGAAGGTTTAGATTAGATATTAGGGGGAAGTTTTTTATGGAGAGAGTGGTGAGGGGCTGGAACAGGCTTCCCAGAGAGGTGGTGGATGCCCCATCCCTGGGGGTGTTCAAGGCCAGGTTGGATGGGGCCCTGGGCAACCTTGTGTAGATCCAGGCCTGGAGGTTGGTGGCCCTGCCTGTGGCAGGGAGGTTGGAGCTCTGTCATCCTTGGGGTCCCTTCCAATCCATGCCATTATATGATTCTATGATCTTAGTGCTGTAAAAGAATAACCAGACTTGGAAGGTCATGCCTGTATGCTAGTCTTTTCATTTCAGGGCTAATCCTCTCCTTTTTTTCCAATCTAGATGTTAGCAGCACACAAGATATATTGTAATCTTAAAGTTGAACTGTTGATTGTAAGTTATTTTAAAAAATAGTAATTTGTTATGATGAATAATCCATGATTAAGGAAACTCCTCCCAAAATAATATGAAATATTTTCTATGACAAACATATGAGCATAAGAAATCTAAGTGAGATCTTCTGATTTTCATAAGCAATCAGGAACTCTTGACTTTATCTTAAATCCTCTGCAGATTGCAAGCGTAGTCCTGTGAAGCTCATTTAGCTCAATGCTTGAGGGTTATCCTTTGTGGAGCCTCAAACAGACAAGGGAGAAAGAAAAGGAGAAAACTTCAGATAGTTAGGGCTCCATCACTGAAGGAGTCAGCCTGGATCCCAGCCTCCTTTAAAGCTTTGCTTCTTCAGCCACTACCAGCAGTGTTAATTTAATTCCCAAAGTTGAGAGATATTTGATCAACTCCTACAGCCTGCCAGGGCTAGAGCAGATGTTAGAAGACCCCAAAAAAAATAATTAGCAGTGGGGAAATGCCTGGGGGGCTTTAGACTGAAGGCTGAATGAACTAGGGCTGTTCAGCCTTGAGGAAAGATTGAGAGGGGATCTGATCAGTGGTTATCAATATCTGAAATGCAGGACACAGGGGGACATGGCCAGCCTCTTCTCAGTGTCTGTGGGGACAGGACAAGGGGCAATGGCCTCAAGTCAGAGCACAGGGAGTTCCACACCAATCTGGGGAAGAACTTCTTCATGGTGAGGCTGACAGAGCCCTGGGACAGGCTGCCCATGGGGGTGTGGAGTCTCCTTCTCTGGAGATATTCAAGACCCATCTGGACCTGTGCAACCTGTCCTAGGGAACCTACCTTGGCAGGGGGGTTGGACTTGATCTCTGGAGGTCTCTTCCAACCCCTACAACTGATTCTGTGACTTGAAATATCTCTGACCTGCAGGTACTTCTCCCCTTGCTGACCCTGGGATGAAAAGCAGCACCCTGAAGATGACCTGGCAGATACTGCCAACGTTTAAGAACCAAACTACTCAGACACAGCCCACATCTCCGTGCTGAGAGCAAGGGCAATAAGCTTTGAAGAAAGATCCCCCTCCCCTCCCAAAGCACACGTTTTCCAGCTTGAAAAGCCTGATCCTCAATTTTACTGTACATTTAAAATACTTCGAGGAAGACCTCACAGTGTTGTGAATACTTCCAAATCTATGCCCAGAACAACCCTTTGGTCTTAGAGAGCTACTAGGTATTTGAAAATTCTGGTGTATATCTTAGTCTTGTAGACGACTCAATCTTAAGTCCTACCTGGGCCAGCAGCACCAAGTGTAATAAGAAAAATGTTTTAAAAAGGTGCAAAACTTTAACAGTGAAAAACCTGCCCTCAGGGAAGTTTCTTACCTACTCCTGCCAGTTGATGTTTAGTGATCCTGTCACTTTAAATCTTAAAAACACGGGGATTTCTCTTGTGTATTCTTATTTTCTGTAATAAATCTTGATCTTCTCATTATCCACATGAATGTAATCTAATCCCTTTTTTATCCTTCTAAGCTTTTGGTCTTAAAGTTATCTAGTGATAAAAAGCTCCAAAGGTTAATTATGTATTGTGTGCAATAACTATTTCAGCGTATTCAAAGTGTGTTCCTTACCTTTCCATCAAAATAGGTATTGCCATGTGAAAGCAGGAGTGGGAGTATCTGATAAACTTTCCTCACACTGTTAACTCTTTTATAGGACTCTGCTAATTCTCTTGCTTGTTTGGTGTGGGTTTTTTTGGTGGTTTTGGTTATCCAAGCTATACTATTCCCCCAACTGCTCTGTCCCATTCTGGGCTCCTCACCATAAGAAGGACACTGAAGTCCTTGAATGACTCCAGAGGAGGGCAGCCAGGCTGGTGGGCAAATCCTATGAGGAGTGGCTGAGGGAGCTGGGGGTGTTCAGCCAGGAGAAGCGGAGGCTGAGGGGAGACCTTATCACCACCTACAACTACCTGAAGGGAGGTTGTAGAGAGGTGGGCAATGGTCTCTTATGCCAGGTGACAAGAGATGGGACAAGGGGGAACGGCATGAAGCTGTGCCAGGGCAGGGTCAGATTAGATATTAGAAAAAAAAAAAATTACTGAAAGAGTTGTAAGGGTCTGGAACAGGCTGCCCAGGGCGGGCTGAGTCACCTTCCCTGGATGTGTTTAAAAAAGGGTAGATGGAAGTACTTAGGGATGTGGCTTAGCTTCGGATGGGAAAGGTTGGACTTGATGATCTTAAAGGTCTTTTCCAACCTTGTGATTCTGTCTGAGAGTGCATCGTCCAGTGCATCCACAAGCACATTACAGCAGGACAAGCATGCCAAGTACCACATCGAGGGGACCACAGGCCACTACAAACCCTTCCTTCGTCTACTTTATGATCTAGCTGTTTGAAAGAAAAAAAGCCTTTTCAGGCAGAGAATGAACTCACAGCATTTCAGCAAAGGCATAACTTATACTGTGGGATTTAACAGCCAATATCTATTTGGTCCAGAGTTGCAGAAACCTGGCAAGGTAAAAATCCGACAGAGACAAAAACCCATTTACCTAAGTTTCTTTTCTGGCCTGGCTTAGTATAGGTTCTCCTGCTGCTATTCCTTCTCAGTGAATTATTTTTTACCCTTTAATGGGAGGCATTCTTTATTCTTACTAATGGGAAAGGAAGTAATTAATTAAGCTGGAAACCAGATTAACAGATTCAGGTACTGCAGTAGATGCACACGCTGTAATTCCCAGCTTTGCTAGTACTCCATAACCATTTTCTGTACAAGTGAACCTGCTGAGGGAACATACACAGGAGGCTGAGCAGCTACCCAGTAAATAGTTACACAAGCAGAAAACAACCTTAAACTGTTCAAATGCCTAAACTGTTTCAGGGACAAAGTAAAGGAGGGAGAAGGGGGGAAAAAACCAGTGATTCAAGCCTGGTATATAAAAATACCAGAACTTTATAACCAGAGGAGAAGTCCTGCTCATGCCAACCCAGGAAGGTTGCAGCAGCTGGCTCAAGGCCATAGGAGCACCCAGGCTTCTTCAGCCCCAAAGATGCCATCTTTCTCACCATTTTTTACATCCATGAGTGGCTCCTGCTGCAGGATGCGGCAGGTTGAGGTGATGCTCTGAGGTATCTGGCCCTGACAGGTATTGAGGCACTGCCCATAGGAGCCTGGTCTTTGGCAGGCACTGTCATCAGGTAAACAGAACTGCCACATCTCTGGCATATGCAGCTGTATTGTACTGTATCCCTATTTGTTTATTTTAAAAAATAATCTTAAAATTAAATCCTTCCTTAAAATGTTGAACCAAAGATACTTAAGTGCAGATATTCTCAATGAAGACACATCCAGACACAACAGCTGAGCTAGAAATGTCATATTTCACTTTCAGTCCCAGGGTAAATCCCAGCAGTTCCTGCAGAAGACCACTGGATGCACTTTATAAAACATGTGACAAAGCATGTACAGATGGTCTTTCTGCCCACCAGAATAATAATATAGACCTGGAGACTGCAGATGGGGTTGGCACACTCCAAAAGCCAGATTTTGGAAGAGATTGGGATCATTTCCTTTTCAGATTCACCAGAGGTCAAGAAGTAACTAAAAGATGAAGATACCCAAGACCTTTCTGCACTGACTTAATTCCTCAGATCTGGGATCCATTCTTGATTTAACAAGCCAATTAAGGAAAACTATCAAAGTTATACCATGCTTCAGTGTCTAGAAGCTATAAACCCAAAGGGATAAACAGCAGTACAAGAGATTTTGTACCGCCTGAGAGATTATTTAGGCATTAGTAATTGATGGTCTGAAAGAAAAGAGACTGTACTCTCCTGATTTCAGGCAACAGTATTTTTCTTGCCAAGACAGAAGAGTTGGAAATCACATTGAAAGCCCCCAGGAAAGACAGTATGTTCCCCCCCACACCCCATTCTTTCACTGCAGCCACTCGTGCTGTGTATCATTTCAGCTCCACTGACCCCAAATCCTACAGCACATATTACTCCTTGCAAAAGACAGCTTTACCATACAGAATAAGAAAGCCTGTTACATGCCAAGAACACACTCTGCTTCTGATGTTGCGGTCAGTAGCATCACATAGTCATGTATCACATCAGCAGACATCTTGGACTCATCAGTGCAAAACCTTTCACTAAATACAAGGATAATAGTCTATTAAATGATTTAATTCTTTTATAGGATTTTAAACACTCTGACTTTCAATACTTGCATGTCCAACCTTATCCTTTCTATCTACTACTTAGATACAGGTGTCTTGTATCCCCTTTTTAAGCTTTTTAGCTGCATAATCAATATTTATACTTAAGTGAAATGCTGCAATACTCTGATAATGCTCAAGAAACTGATACTTTTGATATATTGGTATGAATTTAAACAGAGAATGTACTCACTTTTCTATAACTTTCCTGAATATTACAAGAATATATTACTCCCAGACAACCTGGAAAAATGTTTTCATCTCTTCCCATTTATCTCCTCCATGTACACGGCATGCATGCTGGTCCCAGGCTAAAGCAAACTGGGAGCACAAGAAAATTATCTAAAGGTGTCTAACAGACTGGAAGGATTATCTAGTAGTTCTATAAAGAATAAAATTGCCTCCAAAACATTGCTTCTTTTCCTTTTCTTATAGTATAATGTCCTTTGTCTCCTTGTGCTTTCACTCACATTAGTTTTAAATTATGTCTAAAAGAGCTTTTCCCTCTGCCCCCTTGAAGATATTTGTTCCCTGAATAACCACAGTCTGTCTCTTCAGAGGGATTTGAAGGCATTAAAACCTTATGTTCTCCCATATTCATCTGGATCACCTTAACACACAGGCTAAATAGTTTTTCTCCTCAAACACGCACAGGAAAGACTTCTTGCACTGTGCACCTGGCACACCAGTCTCCACCCGGCCAGAAGAAGAAACATTTACTCTCTCTGCAAGAATTAAGTCACAACCATTTTTATACCCTGAAGGTGGTCAAGTGGGACAAGAACAATTTTTATTTCAATTATTTAGTTCACCCACTCAGCTTCCTTGGATGATACATTCAAGATGGGAGGAGAAGATAAAGTTTTTGCCTTTCTTTTTCCTGAGTTTGAAAGGGAAATAATAGAAATTTGGAGCCTGAGAAATGGAGAACATAAGTTGCTTCAACATAAGTATCCACCCAAGTCAAAATTTATAGCAACTAATTCACAACAAGTCCATGCACTTTCCTACAACAAATAAGAAGTATTTGTCCTCTCTAATGATTCAGTCCTTTCACTTCTCCAATGTGCATATGTGCTGAAAAGTTCACTGTGCCAGGACACCAATGAGGAATGGCCTGGATGGAGAGATAAAGAGCTATGGAGAATCATAGAATGGCATGGGTTGGAAGGGACCCTAAGGATCATAGAGCTCCAACCCCCCGCCATAGGCAGGGCCACCAACCTCAGGCCTGGATCTACACGATGTTGCCCTATGGAGCCATGTGGATGAAGTTCCACAGGGAAGGAGCACAGACAGCAAACCAAAATACACCAACATCTCAATTTTTCCAAGATAAATGTAACTGTAATGGTGTTTTGGTGGTAGCAGGAAGGATTTTTATTTGTTTTTAAAGACATTCCCATGCCACAATTCCAATGCAGATATTTGATGATGGCAAGTCAACTTGTCCACGCACAAAACACAAATACTTCATAGCTCTAGGTATAATTTAGATGAAACAGTGGTTGCTACAGAAAGTAAGTCGTAGAATAGGAAGTAATAACAAAAATCATTTACAAATCTGCCAACGGGTAAGATCATATAGCCCAACATATATATCAGTACATATCACATATATACCACTACCACATCATATACCACTACAGTTACTACTCCCTCCCTGAATTTAATTAAATTATATATTGTCTTTGAACACCAGTTAATATTTTATGGGTGGGTGAAAAACTACAGTTAAAAAAGGTATATCCAAATGGAGCATTTCAATAGTTAAATCTTCAAAGATTCCAGCTTAGATTTTTAAAGCCACCATCTCTAGCCGCTTTAGAGCTAAGATTAGTGATGCCTTGGAAAAGGTGGTACCTAACAAACTCTGAATTAAGCAGCACTGCGTTTCGACTTCTTGTTAAGATTATAGCTCTGGCAGCTTTCATTGCTCATTCACCATGCTCACAGTAAATCCTGGAGAATAGCCCATATATTGCAGAGTGTAGATTGTACCAGAGCTGGTAATTACCCCTTCACATGTGGCAGCTCAAAGTTTTGAGAAGTATTAATTTAATATAACAGTGTTCCACTGAAGGCTATATACTCCTAGCAAGCAGTGTGGTAAGAGAACTTTGTTTAGCCAATATTTTCCTTTAACAGATCAAAACAGAAAAACACACTTTGTTGACTAGTTGGTAAGATTGTTTTTTTAAAAAAAATTCTCTTTCACTGAGCACAGTAGGATAAAGAAGGCTATATTAATTCCTCCTGAAAAAAATATATTTAAAAAATAGTGCTTTTGGTCAACTCAGGCATTGTTACAAAAGGATGTCTGTCCCTTATGTGTGTTTGAGTGGCTACCCCTCCACACACAGCTCACCCGCTCGCCAGCCAGCACAAATGGGTCTGGCATGTGCCAGAAACCTCTGGGCACCCAGATGGCAATAATACAACCAGCCAGCCATTATAAACACACGCTTATCTTCAGGAGGAGGGATCTCCCAAGCAAGCGCTGCCTGGGATAGACAGGCATGAGCTCACTGGGATTGCTCGTGGTACCCCGGCTGCAGCGGGTACCGGTGCCAGACCACAGACAGCATGTAGGGTCCCTGTTCTAAGGGGGTTTGTTCAGCACAGTTCACCCTCTCTGCTCTGTGATTAGGCACACAAGTGCAGCCATGCCCACAGCACGCTTTACTGGAGCCTCTTTTCTTCAGCCTTTCCTAAGGAGGTGTGGTTTGGCAGAGATAATTGGACTACGTTCATGCTGCTCCTGCAGCCCAAGTCAGAAAGAGAAAAGGATGAACGTGTTTCCTTTCTAGCTGTGCAATCTCAAAGCAGCAGAGCTTTGGACCTTGTGCTTTGACAAGGCAGAAACAAGCATTTTATTGCTCAAGAAAATCCTTCACGAACAAAACGTGGCATCTGCCTTGTCTAATAATTATTCGGTTCCTGCCTCATTCAATGCTGTTGTTGCGCTTTTGTTTACTTACAGGCAAAAGTCACACCATGAAATAATTTAAGTCTCTTTATAAGAATTAAGAATTGGTAGGTTTGACAAGGGAAAGGAACAAATTAAATACTTTTTTGTTTTTAAAAAAAGAGAGTGGATTAGATTTTTTTCAAAGCTTACTTTAAAAAAAAAAATTAGGAAGACAACTTCTACGCTTAACCAGATTTCTAACATCAATACTCCAACACACATACACTATAAATGTGATAACTTTAAAAAAAGTCCAAGATTTGCAATATCTGCAAAGCCAAGTAAAACAAAAAAACTTTTGTCCTTGAGTAAAAACTGCAAGCCAGATACACTCTCCCTAGTAGAAAGAGAGGAGCAAGTCACAGACTTTAGGTTTTCTTTCAGTTCCCACATGCTCTATTGAGCCAAGTAATGCCCATATAACAAAACTTACCTCTCATACAGCAGGAGAGCAGAGGGAATCAAGATTTTCTTCTCTCAATTCCAACAGCTGGATGGGTTAGTGAGGAAGAAGGGAGTAACAAACAAAACTACACAAGGTTTTGAGGTTCACCATACATAGGAGAAAGCATCCTCTTTGGCAAAGCAAACGTAAAAGGAGCAAATCCAACCCATGCCCCAAAGCTGTGGTGTTACCAGGAGAAAAAAGGCCAGACCTATTTCTCTTCCTGCTTTCATAAAGCCCAGAAACTGCTCCCACCTGAGTATTTTCCCCTCCTCTAAACATCTCCAGCTGCCCAAGGACAGAGTCCCTGCATTTCCATCATTAAACCTAACTACAAACCCTTGGGTTGATTGCAAGGAGCGCACATCTGCTTTGGGTTACCACCAGGACACAGGCTCTGCTGCAGTTCAACCACCGGAGTCACCACCCACTGTTCCTCAGGCTTTGGGGTCCCTGGGCTAGAGCAGGACACATAGCAAACTAAACCCATGAAACTAGACTCTACCAGATGTCTGGTAGGCTTTGAATTATCCAAAACATCAGAACGTAAGTGATTCAGAGCCTGACATCCTTGGCAAAGTGCTGCTTTCATCAGTGCCAGTAACCCCAGTTTTCCATCCATTATGTCGAAAGCCCAGGGTAGGAAAAACAGCACCTCGCAGACAGATTTGTCTTCTGTGGAGGTTTTGACATGAGAAGCAACAAATGCCCAGCACTCACAGCCCAAAACCTGTAAAAGCCAATTGTTTTCTCTGCCACAGCCAGAACAACATATTTCCCCCTTAATTAAGTTCTCAGACCCAGCCTGATTTCACATCAGAAAAGTGATGTTTGCAAACGAAGCAAATAGATCAGCTGGCACCTCGTGTTACAGCACACCATGGGCTGAGCGCCAGTTTGGCAGCAGTCCCCAGGATCTCCACATCCCCTGGTCACACATTCAGCCACGGGAATGATGATTTAAGCAAGGAGGGAAATGAGAGATACCTTTTTGTTCCCAAATGTATTGTTTCAACAGGTTCAGCAAATGTTTGTTCAGCAAAAGTCAGGGGTAGCTGGAGAACACATGTCAAAAGAGCATGTGCAATGTGCAGAGCCAGGTCTGGTCCTTCCAAGACAAATGATAATTAGTCATAAAATAAAAGAATGGTTTGGGTTGGAAGGGACCGTAAGGACCATCAAGCTCCAATCCCCTGCCATGGGCAGGGACACCTCTCCCCAGACCAGGCTACTCAAGGCCCCATCCAACCTGGCATTAAACACCTCCAGGGAGGGGGCAGCCACCACCTTCCTGGGCAACCTGTTCCAGTGCCTCACCACCCTCATAGTGAAGAATTTCTTCCTAATATCCAATCTAAATCTACCCACTTCCAATTTAAAACCATTGCCCCAGGTCATATCACTACATGCCCTTCTGAAAAGTCCCTCCCCAGCTTTCTTGTAGGCCCCTTCAGCTACTAGAAGGCCTCTATAAGATCTGAAGCCTGAAGACAGTATGAACTTTGATTTGATTTTATATGTTTTGTTTTATTCAAATCCCAGTTTTCAGAGCTTTCTGAGCAACGTTCAAATCACCAAATGGTACACAGCATGCAAGATATTTGGTACCTGGAGATATCAAAGACATATAATGTGGGTCTCATTCAGATCAAATGGCGTGATGTTTTCCAATTTCTGCTGCTTTTGTCTTCAACGCCTCATGAGGTCCCCCAGCCAGCCATACTGAGTACACAGGTTTTGAAAATCAGCTGGCTTTGAGGTGCTTCAACTTGGACATGTGGAATTGGGGCTGATCAAATCAACAGGTGCTTTAGGAAACAGAGGAAAGAGAGTGTTGTGGCATAAGTTGCTTTACTGATTTTTTTAAACGTTTCATTCTGATTCCTGTAGTTCCCAGGAAGCTTGAAGAGAGTCACTGGAGTTAAACTCAAGACTAACACCCGTAGCTCCAAACTAGACACATTTATGACTGTGTTCTGGGGGCTCTTTCTCTTTACTCTGGAATCTTTGTTTTGTGACCTAGATGTATTTTATGTGCTATGACCAATTTCTGAAGATGTTGAAGTTCAAACCCTGGATTACTGAGTTTTGTGTCATTACCAAGTAAATAATGAACTTCAGCTTAATTAGTCTTGACAAAACCTGACAGCACCAGTTGTACGATGCATTCTAACAATTTTTGTCATGCATGCACTCTTCTTTTTGTAGAGAAGAAGCCGACCTATAAGTAAATGCTTGCTGAAATCTCCACACTCGGGATGTCTAGTGAGATGATCACCATTCCCTTGGCAACTGTTATTGGTGCAGCTCATGGGATTTTGATGTCCCCACAGCCATTCTACTGAAGTGGGATACCATCTCCCACTGGATACACTACCTTTACTTTGTTAAATAATATAGCTTAGATACTGTGTTATATTTTAATCACAGGAGTGGATAGTATAAATGCAAAAGCAGCTACAGTCATCTGGTGGCCTGCTTTGAAAAGTCATTGTTTTGTTTGTTTTGACAAGAAAAACATAGTTAGACAAAAAGTATCACAGAATAATCCTCCATTATGAAAAATGTCATTGGAATGTGGAAAATTATGGAAATGATGGTGGGTTTTTAATTTATTTTTAAACAGAATTATTTCTTTCAACAATATTCAGACCTCTCCTTGGATAAACTGTGATGTGGCCTCTGCTGTCTCACTTGTGTTGCCACTTTTGTTGACATTGCTATATTACAGTGTGCAGGAGAGAGCAGATACATACACACATGCACCCCCCAAACTCTCCAGTCAAGCCTCTGAAGTGCTGTTCCTCTGAAGAATAGTTAAACCTTTATTTAACCTGAGAGCTCAACAGGTTCTGGGAGGACTGCAAAGCCCTGAAGTGACCATGTGACATGGGAACATCTTGCACACTAATTTAATGTTACATTGGTAGCAGCAAAGATACATCTAAAGCTAGTGTGGAAGCTGGAAACAAGTAATTTCCTATGCAGAGCACATCAGATCGCTCCTTAACAATATCCTGAAGGGATCTACCAGAGACTGGCTTGTTGTAGCGCATAAAACTGGTGGGAATATTGCATCTCAGGGCAGGTGGGAGGTGCCTGAGAGAAGGGTAGGTCAGGAGCAGCCTGGGCTGCAGCCATGTGCACTGGGATGTGTTGGTGGGATCAAAGTGTCCACAGGCAGGATCTAGGGGGTGGAGGGAGATCAGAGAGCTCTGGCAAGGAAAGAGGCTGAGGGCTCCTGAGGTTTCGTTAAGCCAGACAAATTGGATGAGCGACACCTTGACATCTCCAGCTGCCAGGTGCACACCATATCCTGTGACATTTTCCCAGGAGCTGATCTCAGCAGTGGGGTTTGCAGCTCTTACAAACCAAACAATAATGTCTTTTTGTGAGTTGCAGTCAACTGTTGGCATTCCCTATTACATTTCACATCTCATCATATCACTTTTGCCTTGCTTCCTTCCACTGGAAAGGTTTTTTATCCCAGTCTTTTAGGAAATCAAATGGTACTTTCTGAACCTCACCATTCCCTTCAGTCACAATACTTTTGGTGTAGCAAGTGCAAACACATTTTTTAGTGGGGTTAAAATGCAGAAACAGTGATTGACCCTGATTCTGTGCTAAGTTACACCATTCCTTTAAAGCTGAGGCTATGAGTGTGTGGCAAATGGTTTTTGTTTTGTCTGGGGAGCAAAGCAGGTGATAGAAACAGCTCTGTACAAAGCTAAGCTATATATATATTTGCTAAGATACATAAGTATTTTATGTGCTGTTGCTCTACTATTAGTAATTAACATTGGTTCTTTCACTGCATTTTTCTTTTCCTACTGTATTCTCATTTTGTTGTATCATGCAGACTCTACTCTTCCTGAAATATCACCTCTGTTTACCTAAACCTTAAAATCTATTGCACTTGGGAAGGCAAACACCATCACTCCAAACATTCTCCCCTTCCTCCTTCTTCCCCCTGCCAGCTTTATATGCTGACCCTGACGTTGTATGGTATGTAACATCCCTTTGGTCACTGGGGTCAGCTATCCCTGCTGCGCCTCCTCCCAACCCCTTGTGCACCCCCAGCCCCTGGCTGGTGGGGTGGGGTGAGGAGCAGAAGAGCCCTTGGCTCCATGTAAGCCCTGCCTAGAAGGGACAAAAACATCCCTGTGCTATCAACAGCATTTTCAACACAAATCCAAACCTACCTCGTGCCAGCTACCATGAAGGAAATTAACTCTATCCCAGCCAAATCCAGCACAGCAGTATCTCTCCCACCAGTTCTTAATTGCTGCTGCCTTCATCATTCCATTTTTCCCATGCTACTATTTTCCACGTAATTACCTCCACATTAGCATGTAACTCTTCCACTTCTCATCACATATTACGAGCACACAAAGGATAGAACTGTTTTTGCACAACTGTGCCAACCTGGTGCCTTCAGGGAAGTTTGGGCCCATGTAGGAAAATCTCCAGTTTAAAAAAAAAACCAGAAAAACTAGAAAAAAGGTACATGTGTTTTTAATATTCATTACATCGGTGCTATAGATAAAGAGCTGATTTTCCAAAGCATTACTTCGGAGAGCAGTGAAACCTCCTCTCTAGGTTCTTTCAACTGTGCACAAAGGGAAATTTTGTTCTTGTTCTTCACATTATATTTAGGCTGCAGCAGCACCTCCCAGCAGAGACAGATTTTGCGGGGAGCACCACGTGTGCCATGCAGTGGGAGAGGGCGAGCAGAGACGTGGGAAGGCTGACCTCCTCGTTTGGGGATCATTCTGTCTACCAAAGCTCCTCAGGTCTCTGCTTGTTGACATACTTCTGCATAGCCAAAAATGTAAAATTAAGAGGACCGGTGCCACGGTGCCTCACCCATCAGAGCAGCACAGCGTTACCTGTATTTCACGGAGTCACAAGGTTGGAAAAGACCTTTAAGATCATCGAGTCCAACCGTTCCTGTCCTATACTAAATTATATCCCTAAGTACCTCATCTACCCTTCTGTTAAACACATCCAGGGATGGTGACTCAACCCCCTCCCTGGGCAGGCTGTTCCACATCCCCACAACTCTTTCAGTGAAAGAGCTTAAGACCATTTCCCCTTGTCCTATCACCTGTCACCTGGCTGAAGGGACGATCGCCCACCTCTCTGCACCCTCCTGTCAGGTCAGTAGAGGTGGTGATAAGGTCTCCCCTCATCCTCCTTTTCTCCAGACTAGACACAAGAACAATCTCCTAGCCACAACTTGCATTGGTAACTCCAAAATGAAGGAAAGGATTAGCTTCAGGACATTTGGACTATCAATGCTTTAAAACATATTATTTTTAGCCCTCAAGTCTGAAATGGATTTAGGCAGAATTTACACACCTAAATTTAAAAGTCAAATCTTGAAAATCTCTTCTCAGCTGCATTACCATGGAAACAACAAAATTCTTCTAGGGTTCATAAACTTTAGAAGGAAGGGGCTCTTTGGCCCTCATGGGTAGGATTTAGGTGACAGCAGAGTGGGCAGGCAGCAGGGTCAACTCCATTCTCTGTCCAGACCCTTGTCTCGCAGAAAGCAAGGAACCCCCTCCTCCTTTGGATCCAGCTCTAAACATCCAGCCTTAGACCCCACCACCCAGAACCTGGCTATCACAAAGGCAAGCAGGGGGTCTAAGATGCCCCCAGTTCAATTAGATTTATTGCACAAACTCTCCAATACTGTTATCTGCATTTAACCTTCACTTCTCTTGTAACCATAATTCTCCAGGCAGGATGTTTCTAACAGGAGCTTCATTGTCATTCTCCATTGGTATTACAATAAACAGGCCTCCCTAATCAGCATTCCCTCAGTGCCGAGCCCAAAAGCAATCTGCTTGAGAAGATGTGATGAAACCAGAAGAGATCAATACCAAAAAGTTTTCACAAACTCAATCTGGCAAGGTTAGCGTGGATAATATTGATAGATAAAGATCTAACTCTATCACACATGACAACGGGATGAAAATGAGTGGGTACTAATGTACTACTTTAAGTTCTACAGCTGTGGAGTTAAAATGTTTATAGGAATCTGTTGTGTTTTCCCGAATAAAAATAATATCAATTGAGATAAGAATATACTACAGCTATTACAGCTATTACAGATTTATAAGGACAAATATCTACTGTACTTCTGTATGGGCAACCCCCAGCCCTGATAAATAAATGCACCTTTGGAAATTTGAAAACATCTCTTTGAAAGTAATTTCCCCTTTTTGACTGAGAATTAGAGGTGGGAAGGGGGCAGGGGCTGGGTTGATGGAGGTAAGGACCCAGAGGGCTGTACTAGGCCCCTTTCTCCCCACCAGGGCACCCAGAAGCTGCTGCTGCTGCCGTGGGGAAGAGGAGACGGTTTGCAGGTGGCTTATGATGTGCAGTGTTTAAATAACTCCTGGAATTAATTCCCTGTGCTTTACAAGCTGTGAGCTTAACAGCAAATGTAGGTGAAGAATTCCACCTTATAAAACCCAGGCGGTTGGCTTTTTTAAGAAATATATATATGAAATAAAATTTCTCAGATGCCACTAGAAGTCTTAAGAAATTTTATTACATCCTTACATCTTCCCTTACTCGAGGGATTTTTTTATCAAAGAAATAGTTTGCAAGATGGAGAGACTCAAGACTAGTCCCTGTGTTGCCCTGCCATGTTCCCATTGGTAATATAAAAATTAAATTAAATCATCATGAACAAGAAAGAGTGATGAGAAACAGTCCTGAGGAATCTATTTTCTGAATACCCTTTACCTTTTTTACTAGTCGATATGTGATACTAATTCTGATTGATTTCCACCAACATTAGCAAGCTGTGGGTTTATTTGGGTTGGTTTATTTTTTTCTTTTGGATTCCAATGACAAAAGTAAAATAAAGCAAGGTAACCATCACCAGTACCCTTCCTTTGTAGCACCGAGAAGTTACTCATGTGGTACCAAGATGTCTACACTCTGTGCTTCCAAAAAGACTAATGTGAAGTCTCTTGAAAAAAAATAACCAGCTACATGCTGCAAAAATGGGGCAGGGTTTATTTTTCTTCAAGGCAAAAGCAGGGTGCAAGCCACTTACATTTAACTATTTCTAGAAAGGGGTGTGATTTATCTAATAGTAACATCTAAGTGAATTTTTTTGTTTGTTTGTTTAAAAAAAATATAATACCTCTTACCCTGTGGTGAAAGAAATCCCTATGAGGATACTCAGGAAGGAACTTTTTTCTTAATCTTCTCCTGGATCCATCACAGCAAAATCAATTAAAGAGCACAAGGACCACAGACAACGTGGTGAGCATCATATAACAGGATTCTGGCCCTCATCTCTGCCTCCCAAAGCTCAGGGTAACTTCATTCTGTGTGTGCATAGATATGTATATATAGTCATGTGTATATATATATATATATGAGACTGAGGTAGCTGGGCTCGCTCAGCCTGGAGAAGAGAAGGATGCAGGGGGACCTCACTGCAGCCTTCCCATCCCTGAAGGGAGCAGAGAAACAGGAGGGGAATCAACTTTTAAAAAGGGTAGACAATGGTAGGACAAGGGATGATGGATTAAAGCTAAAGGAAGGAAGGGTTAGATTAGATGTTAGGGGGAAGTTCTTTCCAGAGAGAGTGGTGAGGAGCTGGAACAGGCTGCCCAGAGAGGGGGTGGATGCCCTATCCCTGTAGGTGTTCAAGGCCAGGTTGGATGGGGCCCTGAGCAACCTTGTGTAGATCCAGGCCTGGAGGTTGGTGGCCCTGCCTGTGGCAGGGGGTTGGAGCTCTGTGATCCTTGTGGTCCCTTGGGGGTCTCTTCCAACCCAGACCATTCTATGATTCTATGATTCTATATGTGTTTGTGTGTGTTCGCATGTATATTCTGTGTATATTTATATACAGTGTGGGCAAGATCCTGGTTTCTCATACTAGAAGGATTTCAGGAAAATATCAGGGAATCTTGTCTTATGAACTTCAGGGCCTGGACCTTTGGGACTCTGCTCCCACTGTAACCTCACAGTGCTGGAGTCTCCCAACTCCTGCACAGGGAAAGCAGTTCGTCAGTAGCCACTAACAGTGCTCAGCCACAGCTTCCACACTGAAACAGACAGAACAGCTATGAAAAGAGTGTTCTCTTATTTTAAGAGATTTAAAAAAACCCCACCCCCGACTGAAAGGAAGCAGATTAATCACTGAAAATCACTTGACAGTGTCCATCCTGTCTAATTCTTACATTTGTCCGAATGCTTTACTGGCTCAAGCATCTTTAGGGTGATAGTGTTTAAATAGATTTAGCAAACGTTCACCGACAAAAAAAAGATGCTTTTTTCACTCCATAAACTTCAAAGATGACAAATTTGTGAGGAGCCTTAATGTCATCACCCTTTCTGATATGCCACAAGAAAACACGTGTTTCCGAACGCTCGGCGCCCGTACTGTATAAATCAGCGCCAGGGAGAGAACCAGTGACAGCTCTTGAGGAAAGCATCTCCTCTCTGTTCCCAGTAATGAGGCTGAGCAGTAACTCCTCGGTGCTCTAAATACCTAAACAACAGCAACCTTAACCTGGATGAGGAAGTTGTATATATATATATATAAAAATATATATATTTTTAAACGTATCTGACCGATATATAAATTTGATTTCATGCAAATATTTTGGAGCAGATTAGCTGATAGCGACACGGAACTGGAATGCTAATGATTTTTGGCTGCATATACAGAAGATGAAAAACTCATTCAATCCAAGGCAAAGTGTCAGCTTTAATAAAGTAATGTCATGCTATACCTCCCCCATAGCTGGCCTATACTGACATGAAAAATTATAATGGTGGAAATGCAGAACTTTGCAGATATAAATAACTTGAGACTACGTTATAAAATTTCCAACCGGGGAGGAGGAAAACTGTAAACATATATTAAGTAGCTGTAGTGAAGGATATTATTGCCACCTATTGACAACAGAACTGCCTGAAATAATACAGCCTGTTTGCTTCTATTGAATTGAAATTCCTCCCCGGTAGCTTTACAACAGAGTGTTCCTACTGGAGTCGGATGACAGGGGATGCAGGCATCGTGAATAGCAGAAATGTCTGGATTTAATGAGTATGACTTTATCTGAGGGAATTTAAAAGAGAAAAGAAAAGCAAACCACAAAAAAATAAATAACCCCTTAGAGAGGTGGTCTAAAAGTAATTCAACACCCTGTCAAACCAGGGTTGGCATTCACAGGCCAGAGCATGTTGTGCCACCAACACCCAGAGGGATGGAGCAGCCACGGAGGAGGAGGACAACTGTTAGAAGTCAGTGTAGTGATGGAGTGGAACGTTGTCATCTGCTTGCATTTCTCATCTGGGACCTGTCCACTGTGCTCCAGCTGGCCGGCTGCTGTCAGAGTCCCACCGCTGCCGGCCCTTGCTCTGAGAGGGCCCGGCAGGAGCCCACACCAACACTTCCCAAAGGGTCCTTAAAGCATTGATTGGAAAATGAACACAAATGCAAACCAAATTAAAAACAAAATCTGAAATCTGGGTAATTACTTAGCCAGAAACACTAGTCTTGTAATTAGGCTGATTTCAGGCCAACTGCCATGGGAATTGTCTTGGTGTGACAATCTCCCCATCTTTTTTGGCGTCCTTTTAGCATTTCAAATACAAAGCCCTCTCCTACCTCTTCTTGTCGGGGACTCAGTTATATTATTAGCTACTTCAGTGTGATTCATTCATGACAGCCCACTGATTTCTGATCTAATTTGGGTCAGACAGTGCAGATGGAGATCAGTATCCTACCCTGTCTTACCAAGTCCCCCAGTTCATTCACGATTCAACGGAAATCCAAGCCCAGAAACATCTACGTTTCACTTGCCTCTCAAGAATACCTGATTTGAACCATATGCACTTGAAGATGCACAACCTTTGCTATACAACTTGGTGAAAACAGAGACCTAAAGAAGTCGGAACAATTGGCTCCCAAAGAGCAATGTTTAGACAGCCTTTGCTTTAGGAATTAAAAGGTATTTATTATTATTATTTGGGTGTTTTTTTCTATGTTCTCCTTTTTTAACAGGTTGAAATGATTCTTGTTTGAGTAATCTGTGTCATGGGAATGAATTGGAGTTTATGTGACTCATGTTCTGCTTCCTGGGGAGATGCTGGATTCACTAATCAGTGTCTTGTGCAGTTGCATTACTTGTTTGGTTTTTTGGTTTTTTCCTTTTTTAAAAAACATTACCTGAATATAAACAACACAATCAAAACACAAACCACGATATGATATCCAATCCAATCAAAATATCCAATAACCAATATCCAATCTAAAGAGAAACCACAGCTTTGAAGAGGAAATATTTCTGGGGAGTTCATAATAAATTCATTATTGTGAAATATTATTTAGACAAAAAAAACCCCACAACAGTCACAGCCAAATTTAGGAAAGATATTACCTCTCTTAAGGGAAAAAAATAAATAGTCCAAGCAGAAACATTATGCTTTGGGTTTTAATACCAATCAATACCAATCAATACTTTGACTTCACAGACAACACTGGACATAATCCTTATTGAGTGAGAATATTCTTTCTTGGAAACTGTGTTGCCTTGTACAAAGCATTCACAGTGAGAAGAAAGTCAGCACAATACCCACGAAGTTACTCCATGTTGTTAAAATGTACGGTGGTGGCTGGATCGATTGCCCACTGATCAATCACATCATATTTTTCTCCTTAGTCAAATTCTGCACTCTGTTCAATATGTCTAACACTGGCTACTCCCACGATTATTATGGTTTTAGTTGGGTTTTTTCCAGCTCACACCACACACCATAAGCCCTCCAAGATTCTTATTCCCTGGCATATGGGATTGGCCACCAGCATTCAACAATACTGAAGGAAGTGCTGTTTGAGCCCAGTTTACCAACCAAGCCAGCAAAGTCCTCTGTTGTTTGTGACACCAAACAGAATTCATCTCTTTCTCACTATAAATTCATTTTTAGGATTTGTTTGGTTGGGATTTTGTCAAAGTATCACACTCCTGGACTTCTGCTATTCAATAATAAATACAATCAGCACAAGAGAATTCAGAAATTTAGTTTCATTTGAAGATGCATCATGTTTTGAGTTTGAGCTTTTCCATATCAGCTCTCTGACTCCATCCAGACAAAGTAATGTTCCCATCCTGTACCACTTGCCCTGAAGCCTCATGGGATGATGGAAGATGTGATGGCTTTTGGTGGTTTATATTTCTATCTTTCCCAGTGTGATCATGTCCAGCTCAAGGAGAACATTCAGTCCATGCAGGGGTGATCTGGGGACCTGTCATGTATCGTGATTCTGCGTTTCCCTTTGAGGCCACTGATCCATAAGCATTGAAGCCGGTTTACTCCTGAGGTAGGAAAGAACTAATACCAATTTTGTTATAAAATGCCACTCTTCGTACGTTTTCTCCCCTAACTGACTCATCTTAAATAGGTTCTCACTATTGATTTTGTCATTCCAGCCATAGCAGCCTTCCTGCTAGATCTCAGTAACACAAAGTAGGTCTAATTTAGGCTTCTAAATGAGTCATTCCAATTACCCTTCCTCATTACTCCCTCAACATAAGCTATTTGATTTTTTTTTCCTTTTCTGATCCTTTGTTTGTTGATCTTGCTTTCCACTATCTTGATTTCCTGCAGAAAGGGTGCTCATTTATTCCTCCTTTCCCTTTATCCCCTTCTCCAATGATGACCTCAATGCTTCTCTGCCTAACCTTGCCTGGCTGATCCCCGGAGGACTCCTCCAGTTCCCATCTCAGCATGGCAGAGGTCACCTTTCCCAGTTTCCCCACCAAAGGTGTTGTAGAGGGATCACAGAACCACAGAACATTAGGAGTTGGAAGGGACCTCAAATGACACAAGAACACATCCAGGTGGGTTTGAATGTCTCCAGAGAAGGAGACTCCACAACCTCTCTGGGCAGCCTGTTCCACTGCATAGTTGCACAGTACCGTGATGCTGAGGTGCCAGCTGAAACACCAAGGTGGCCAAACCTCCCACAAAGAAAATCAGTGGAAACACAATGGGAAGAGCATCCCTGACGGCGGGGAGGAGGTTCCATCCGACCTGTGCTCATGGGGAGTTTTCAAAATTTTATTTCATGGTGAAGATAAATTAGTTTGAGTTTTCTATTATGCACTTGCTTTCTTTGAGGGTTTTGATTGGCCATACTTTAAAATTTCAAGGTATATACAAATTTATTGCTCATTTCCAGCATGCAGCTATGCTGTCTGCAGAAATAAGTAGAGCCACTGACATTCTCAAGCTTCAAGGCTACAAAATAAAATGACAGCATTGATTTCAGCCAGCTGAAAACACAAACCAACCCAAAACCTAGACAATTAAGTGTATTATCCTTATTTGAATGCAGGCTAACTGTTCGAAGAACATCCACACTAAATACCTTGAACAATTGCTGTGCCTCCCGCCTGTCTGCGGCTCAATACCTCAATTACAGATGTCGAGGAGGACGGATGTCTTGAACATCCTCAGATGTGTGCTATTATGCTCCAAAGGTGCCACTATTGTTAGTTTCTGCAGAGAGATGAATAATCACAGAAACAAATGAGCATACTTATATCACACTGAATGTCTTGCAACGAAGTAGTTGCTGCAGCCTTGTGATGGGAATGAATTAATTCATTTAGGCTGCATACTTTTCCTGACCCGGGTTCAGAGCAAGGGCAGAGGAAGACAATTGCAGCAGTATCTGGTTTTGTAACTGGGTCTGTATAATCTTCAAACGTTCAGTGACAGGCTTTCCATCTACAGAGCAAAGTGTTTCTGTTGTTTTCCAAAAATACCCTGTAAAGTGCTCAGCTAGTTATTTCTCTGTTTGGAAGAACGGAGAAGTGTGGCGTGCTACCCATGCCAACAGCATCAGGGACACAAACAAGCTTTCACAGGCACCTCTTCAAGAAGGTGCTCTCAAGACAAGAGTTGTGCGCTCGAAGTCCGATTGCAAAGCACACTCAGCATACTGCCAAAGCATCTCAACATGGGAAAGCATTTCAATACTTGCTTAAGTGCTCAGAGAAACTGTAGGGTGGGATGACTGACACAATGAGCTGAGGTAAAGCTTGCTTGCTGCTCCAGGAGGGCACAACACCTTTGTTCATTAAGAAGCCTGTTTGACTGATGAACCACTTGGCAACGTCATCATTCACTTGGCCTTGAAAGACAGGATTTGCACCAGGCAACTCCCATAAATTTGTGGGATTTGCAGTCCATCTTGCACTGGGATTGACTGAGGTGTGGATGGGGCAGCAGGATATGCTGCTTTATGTAAGGTAGGAGGAAAGAGTTTCTTGCATACAGAAGTTTGCTTTTGGCTAAAGTTCTCAGTGATGATTCTGTACTTTGCTCTTCATGTCCCACCTCTCTCGCTGGTTAAGTCTCCCTCATACCAGAAATATGCTCCCAGAAACAGTCTCAGACCCTAAATCTGCAAAGCAGTAAAACTGAAGTCATGCCTGCAAGTAAAAATATCCTGGTACAGGGAATTTTATACATATCTATATCTAGCCATCTATCTCCTATATCGGTGATAAATAGTTTAGAAAAATAACTGCATGGTTTTGCAGCCACAGAAAGGCAGCTGCACCCAAAGGCCACACACAGACAGGTGCCTGCAGAACTCAGATCTCAATATTCCAGTATACATCATTTTACCTTCTCTGTAGGAAAATCCCAGGGCTGTGGAAGATCTGCCAGCAGTTCCAGTCTGCTTTCCCATTTACTGGAGTACAGAATTCAGCTCTTGAAGTCTCCCCAGTTTCAAAAACTGTAATAGAAGGAATTAGATAGGTATGCATATGAAATTCACAATAAATTTACTTTTTTTCTCTTTTTTGGGTGGAAAACACTGCTTTCTTTTTAAAAATTGAAGTTAAAAGAATCCAAAGAGATATAGAATTTATTCCTTGCAAGCCAATATTTCCTGCTGTGATAACATAAAGTAACCAACAAGTTTTTTCCCCTAAAAGAGGAGCCTGGCTTTAGCCTCCTAACTCCTGACGTAGGCGTCACTGCACATTCAGGCCTGTTGAATTCAGTGAGGGGGGAGCATGTGCCCGAGTGCCTTCCAGATTTGGCATCCGTAGTCTTAAATAGAAGTAGGGCTCTCTGCAAAAGTGCTGAGCACAAAGCAGTAGTTTAACTGGGAAATCTTTATGCACAGTTACTTTAGAAAATCAGCCTGCTTATTTAGAAGCCCAGAAATCAGCATTTCCCCACAGAACTTTACTTTTGAAACTGCTACCTTCTCCCCTGCAATAGCCTTCCTTTAAAATCTGTGATTTCCTCTTTGCTGTCTCAAGCACATTTTCCTGGCTACTCCAAATGTGCTTTAACCTTCTGTTTTTCAAAGCTCTGCAATAGTGTTGAGTTTTTGGTTATCCTTTTTCTTTTTCAACTTTGCAGTGTAATTTTCAAAGCATATCACATGTGCCTTTCTATTTGTATATATTAAATAATTCCCCATCCACCTCCAAGACTCCAGTGTGTGAAAACAAGGAAGGACAGTGTCACAGTGAGTGTACTGGAAAGAAGTTAATCTGCTTTCCTGGGCCATACCTTGCTTTCTTCCCCCCATTTTATAATATAGGCTATTGCATGCAATAGCAGGAAACCAGAAAAGATTTCGTTTCAAAAGGTCAGATCTATGAAGAAGTGCATAGATATATTACATAATGCCCATCATTGAGGTGCCCTGCGTCTTCCTTTGCCTGGGTAACTGCTGCTGAGACATGGCCAGAGGGATATTGTGCTAAAGGTACCAAAGGACAACAGCATTTAAATGACTGTCTTTGTACTCTTCCAGATTAATTTCTTTCAGCTTCATGGTAAAGCTGAGTTTGACTTGTAATTGACAGCCAACCTTCCAATAAAGCCTGGCTGCTGACCTCACCAAACACCTGGCTGGGACTGTTGTGCGTGGTAAAGGACTTGAGGTGTAGTGCTGTTCCAATGTGCACGTAAAGGGTACTATAAAGACAAAGGGAATCATCATTCGTTTTCTGCCTCTTTATCCATTTCTCAAAGTTGCTTTGGTCATCTCCACTGCAATATTGCTGCTGGCACCTTGAAATTGTGAACATCTCGGCTCTCCTGGGGAGAGTCTCCTTTCCCAGATACCATATTCACCTTTGGGTCCATCTGATACATTCAGGTAGCTGTTTCTCTCCTTTAAGAGACAAAAAGTAACAGTGGGTACTGCTTTAATAAAGAGAAGAGGATTTTGCTCTGTAAATCCCTTCCCTTGATAACTCTGCCACCTCCACAACATGTTTTTTTCCTAGGAAGGGGCATGGACAGGTGACACGGGGAACAGTATGATGAACCAAGCTGGATTCATATCTGGAGATATGAAGAATATATGACAGCAATATTTGTTTTTTATAAAACCATGGCAAGTATAAACCATGCCACTAAACTGACTTAAAGAGGAATGTATGATGAAGCCCAACAATGACGCAAGGTGAGGAAAGTGATGCTAAAGACCTGCTGTGACGACTGATTGGAAACTGCAATAGCTCGGAGTTCCCTTTACTACCAGATTTGTGATATTTCAGATTTTCTTTTCCAATAGTCTAAGTATACCCTCATGTAGTGAGAGGAGAGTAGTCACTAGTTTAAATTACCCCAGTAAACAGCTCCAAGCCCTGCTGGCACTGACTAGGAGGAAAAGAATTTTGATCAGTAATTCACCGGTTACACCATCTCCTCCTTGCCACCCAGTTTGGGTAGCACTGACCTGTAAAATATCATGATTTCTGTGGGAAGCATATTAAAATGGAGAGCCACTAAACCAGAGATGGTTATCGACTAATGGAAGAACACATCTATGTTGTAGGCTGTCAGTTCTTCCACTCATCATATCTTGTGAGCAGGCAAAAGGGCTACAAAGATGATTAAGGGCCTGGAGCATCTACCCTATGAGGAAAGTCTGAGTGAGCTGAGACTGTTCAGCCTGGAGAAAAGAAGACTAAGGGGGGACCTAATTAATGTTTATAAATATCTTAAGTATGGGATGCAGGGGGAAATGGCCAGCCCCTTTTCAGTGGTCTGTGGAGACAGGCAAGGGGCAATGGCTGCAAGTTGGAATATAGGAAGTTCTGCACCAACATGGGGAAGAACTTTTTCCCAGTGAGGCTGACAGAGCCCTGGGACAGGCTGCCCAGGGGGGTGTGCAGTCTCCATCTCTGGAGACATTCAAGACCCGTCTGGACGCCTATCTGTGCAATATGAGCTGGGGAGCTGCTTTGGCAGGGGGGTTGGACCCGATGATCTCTCGAGGTCCCTTCCAACCCCTACAATTCTGTGATTCCATGAAAAGAAGGGTGAGCTATATAACCTCTGCCAAAATGATGGTTTGCATGGCATTCACCCAAGAAGAAAGATGCTGATCTTCAATGGGAAATTTACCTTGCTAGTTACCAGTGTGGTTTAATTTTTATTTTACTGATTTAATTGCCTTTTTGAAGAATAGCAGCCCTTTTTATTGAAAACTACTGATTTCTCTATTCCATACTTGAATTTCCACAGAAGAACCACAAAAGCTGTGAAACCACAAGCAATTCTCCCCCTCGCCCCACCACCCTCATGTCAGTTCAGGGAAAAGAAATCACTAGATGTTGTTTCAGTTTAGATGATCTGCCACTTTGGAGCAAAGAGAATCTAAAGTAGTAGTCATTGCATCAAAAAAATGTAATTTCTACTGCTTGGGCCTCTGTGACCTTTGCCCAGTCTTTGGGATAATTGAAGTCTTTCATTTCTGCTGCTTTTTAACTTCCCTGCATTTCTAATTTCCATTATTTTTTCATCAGGAGCTTAGCTAACAGACCTAGCCCCAGATATTCTCTTTTTTTTAGATATAGCATTTCTAAATTTAGCAACTCTGTTGTACAGCTGATTTGTTAATATTAGTTTTTCTTGACTATTTTCATTTCGTGCATTCCAAAACTACACAGTTCCCCAAACATGATTCCATCACTTCTCTTTACTTCACCCTCATATTAAGTTCTCATTAATTACTACAATTACAATAAAATAATACTATGAATGTCTTGTGGATTTTTTTCTTAAAAAACCCCACCAAAACCAACTCTACAAAGGAAGGGGGAGCTTTGGCATCTTACTTCACACCATGGAGACATATAATTCATGCAAAAAAATACATTGTAGTCATAGTCGGTGCTGTGGCAAAAGAATAGTTCCTGGAAGATGGAATTGCTTAGAAGAGCAGTATCCTTTCTTTCAGTGAGGATACTGATATCATCTTCAGCAATCATTTTGAAAACCAAGGACAGACTTGTCTGAGCTTCACAAGAACTCAGCAGAGTGCTTGTCAGAACTGAAAAAACACCCCAAAAACCAACCCACTGAAATGCCCTTTCTTCACAGAATTTATTTATGTGAATAAGTTTTATTAGCCCTGACTAAATGCTAGCTATAATTTCTGAGTTTGGTCTGCTAATGCCATCATGGCTGTGGATAGCTGATGAAAAGAGAACTAAGACATGTAAACACAGTAAAAAAAAAAATCTAGATTTTTACAATTGGATAATTGTAAAATAATAAGGTGACATAATTTTTTAATAAGAACTCTGCAAGGGGTGGATCTGAATCCATTCACTTCCCAAATAGCTCTTTGAGTTTCTAAATCCATGTGTGCCAAATTTGAAAGGAAAAGCACCCAAAAGAGGGAATTTACTTACAAAAGCAATGCAGGTATTAGCACATGAGAACAAAATCAAAGTAGATGGGAAAAAAAAATCAAAGTAACATGTGAAGATGTTGAACCTAAACCACGTGGAGATGGGAGCTGCATCTTCTGTGCAACTGTACAACATGTTAGCTGGACTCTGAGCATTTGCCTGCTGGCCAACAAAATCAAAGTGGATGGTGAAGTAATTGCACTGCTTATGTAGCAGCAGAGACTAATTAATTGACTTTGCTGATGGCTATAAAATGCTACAAAACTTTTACAAATAGAATTTCACAACTGATAATAAGTAATGGAAGGTGCTGAAGGTGACATTGACAGCCATTTGTCTGTAATCAGGAGAGAAATACTGCCACATACGCTGACATTATTTGATATTAGAGATTCCAGCTTCTAAATGTCATATTTGAAATGTCATTCTATTTGTAGAATGTAAAAAAATAAAATTTTAATGCTATTTTAGTCATATACCTTTCATTGGACCTTAAAATAATGCCATGTTTTTATGAACACTTTTAATAGCATGCAAAAGTAATTATCTCTAGTATCTCAGGCTCAGTATCCTTTAATAATGAACTGAGTCATTCTAGACACACCGCATCCCAAGCTTATAAACGGCTGTTTGCAGACTGGAGGAGCTCAGGAATACGTGGAAATATTGAAGTACTGCAGTATTTTGTGACTTGTGGTAGATGCAAACTAACTTATGAATTATTTGGGATGCATCAACCTTTTGTGAAGCCAAATTTGAACAAAAAAAGTCCAAGGGTTCAGAACGGAGAGTATCGTTTAATGATGGGTTTGTGGGTTTCATATTACTGAACAAACAAGAGGTAAGCGACCATATAGCCCTGATTTCAACTTTAACTTCAGGGTGTCAAAATTTGTTTGGCAAAGACATTAGCGAGGGCTTAGTCTTCACCTAACTTTAAATTGTACATCTAACCCCGTAGTCTAGCTCACTGCTGTAGTCAACTCAGAGCCACTTTTTCCACTGGGTTATCCAAATAATTCTGAACTGACTGTCCAGAAGTAATTTCAGATCATTTTACCTACCCACTGATTTTAAGCAGCATCCAGACAACTAATTTGTACTAAATATCTAAAGATTAAATATCTAGCTTTACAAAGCAAGAGGAAGTGAAATGACATCTCAGGTCAGAAAGACTGTAGGAATGAATATTTGTTCTTCAAAAGATGGGAGTGGCCTAGTCAAAGCCCCTTCATCACACATTTAACTGTTTTTATTAATTAAGAGTTGCAATCTGCTGCTCCATATGGCCATTCCCCTTCCATCACCATCCATGGTCTGCACGCTGTCCTGGGATGAGGCTGTAATGTCGTTATGACACTTGATCTACTGACATACTCTTGGACTTCACTCTTAATTTTCTGAACTCTGTAGCTAAACTGAGCCCCACTCTCCCTCAATTTCATCTCCTTCTGGTGATTATCTTCCCTAAGTGCCATGCTCCATGTAATACCCTGTAAAATGACTGGACTTTGCAGCACTGTGTTTGCAAAATGAGATGCATCCAAGAGAGAACACAAGGATTTTGGTATCATCTGAAACAGTAACAGTAGCTGCAAGGCAACTCTTCAGAGCCTAAAGAAACAAGAGATGCCCAGTTCCACTGAGATGCCCAGTTCATCTCTCCACATACTGTGCACTACAATGCTTCTTGGATTGTCTTTATTTGAAGATGACTTCCAATCACTAGTTTATACACTCTCCCTGCAGATTTTCTTGATAGCAAAACACTGTTAGCAAAACCATCAGTGTGCTGTTTTAGTTCTTCACGGATGGTACACTGCTGGGCTTAGGCTTACAGGTCCTACATGTTGGTATTCATATCAGCAGTCACAATAGATAGCATCCCAGAATTCAGATATGCAGCCCAAACACAGTAACATGTAAATGAAAAGCTAGCTTGGGTAGCAATTAGAGAAAAGAATTAATGGAAATGGCTTTTTAAAAAAGACAATGAGCCGATTGGTATTATTATCCTGCTCTGTTAGCACAGAGCCAGGATTCAGGTTGCTTGGCAGCGAGCCATAATGGATAGTTTTAGTTCCTTTCTCTGTCTTTGATTGCCTTTAGATCTAAAGCCAATATAATAGCCTGAGGTGTTTTATGGGTGTTTGCAAAACAGAAGTTTGGTCCAGCAGACTTACACTCTGAATATTCTTAACCTCTTCCCAAGGTGGGGCTCCGCCCCATCTCTGGGTGCCTTTTCCAATACCCGACCACTCTCATGGTTTAAAAAATAAATCTTTATCTATAATGAAATTTCCTGTGTTCTACGGTGTGTCTGTCACCTCTTGTTGCAGCACCTGGCCCATTCAAGAGTCTAGCCCCATCTTCTATATACCCTTTTCATAAGGCTTATGGCCAATAAATAAGGTTTTCCAGAAAGGTGAGAGGTGTCTGTAAGAAAGCTGGGGAAGAACTGTTCACAAGGGCATGATGCAATAGGACAAGGGGTGATGGATTTAAACTAGAAAAAGAGGAGATTTAGGTTGGATATTAGGAAAAAGTTCTTCACTATGAGGGTGGTAGATCACAGGCACAGGTTTCTCAGAGATGTAGTGGAGGCCCCATCCCTGGAGATACTCAAGGTCAAGCTTGATGGGACTCTGCACGACCCAAAGAGTGAAGATGTCCTTGCTCACTGAAGTGGGGTTGGACTAGATGACCTCCAAAGGTCCCTTCCAACCTGCCACATTCTATGCTTCTATCTAAATTTGCTGCAGGCTAGCGGGCTCGGAACTGCAACTCATGAATCACCCAGACTTTGACCTATGAAGACTGAAACTCTTACACTCTATTTTTGTGTAACATGCAATTGGTATTTCAACAAATAATAATAATGTCAACAACAATATTCTCTTTAAGGTAAATGGAAGGAGTACCTTATATATCTTTTAAGATATTTCCAACATTTACTGTGTCATTCTTCAAGTCAGTGAGGCAACTGAGCCTGCTTTGTAAGGCAGTAAGTGTAGGTAAGTAGTTATCATAGCTAAATTAGATGGTAGCACACACAACCTGAGCCTTCTTTGCCTCTTGCTTCCCTTGCTCTGCAGAATGGCATTCACAATAGAAATCAATTTGATTTCCAAGACTATATAATGATTTTGTAAAACAAAACTATGCCAATTATTTATTCATTGTAATTGAAGGCCCTAGAACCAAAGACAATGTTTTGCAGATTCTTCCCATAGAATAGTAATTTACTTTCCTGAAGCCACTACAAAGACCTGAATTAATTACCACCGAGTTGCACATTAGTGGATTAGTATGAACTTTCATTCTGCTCCCTGAGTTAATTGACTTTCAAACTAAGGCTATGACCTTATTTCGGTTAGCATCTTAGAAAAATATACATTGTTAAAATGCAAACCAGGACTAGTCAGTCTACTGTTGTGCTAAGCTAAACTTGACAGCAAAACAAATAATTATGCTCATCAAGAAGTTTCTTTTTCAGTGACTGGCTTTTTTTTGTTTGTTTTCTTGTCTGGTGGGTTGGTGGGTTATTTTTTTAAAACCTTGTTAATATGCATTTTATTATATACATTATATATATTCTATATATATAATATACATGTATAATATATGTATATATACATGCATGTATATTTATTATATATAAACATGTATTTTGATGATTTCTTCCTTAATTACTGTTATTTAAAACCAGTTCTTTATATTTTGTATATAGTTTAATTAAGTATAGATGCCCTGTAATTGATCAGGTTTTCTTTAAAGTACCCAAATCCGTATCACTGCACATGATGGTGGTACAAATGCTGATACAATGAACTATAGTGAAGAAAGGGGAATTATTAACCAAGAAAACATTGCACAGACAAAATAATGAACTGATTTACTTGATTCTATGTCATTTACCAACTGTTTCAAGTTCTAAGATATAGAGGGGAATAAAGGAAACACCAAATAGCAGGAATGGGGGAGGTTTTTTGCCTTGGAAAGCTGAAGGCATTGCCCAGCTAGAACTGCTCCACCGATCCTGGCACATCGCCTCTGCCATGACACTGACACCTATACCAGCATTATGCACACAAACACAAGCCAATCAGCTGGGCTGGAGTCTGAGGTGACAGCTGGCGATAAAGTCCCACAGCCGGAAGCAAGGAGCAGAGCAGTTATTCTGTACAGCAGGAGGTAAATCAGAGCAGCGCGGACCAAGTTCTGCCACTGTTGCAGGAAAAGCCGCCACGCAGCGCCTGCCTGCTGCTCTCTGAGTGCATCCCAACGAGGGCAAGGCTCAGCAGGGAAAAGTCCTGATTTACAAAGCACAAGTCCTTTCTCCATCCAAGCTTCAGGGAAAAAAAACAAACCCTAAACCTAACAACAACAACCCCCAACCATATGCATCATCTCTACTGTATTTTTGGCTGCTAAAGGTCATTCCCTGCTATGTATTTTACTCAGTATAGTTTTTAAGTTCCCAAACCAGAAGGTTGATCTCGCTTCCTTCACAGAACTGATCCACAGCCTAATAAATCTCCCTGTCAAGGCCCCCCCCCCCCCCAACTATAACGCTTGCATTTTTCTTCTCCTTTTTTCAGCCTATTACCTCTCATAATGCCCCAAGTGTCACAATAAATAATCCTTTACTCTCCTTGACACCCTTTACATTTATTTATTTATTTATTTATTTATTACTAGGAGACTGCTGTCTCATCCCAGCCTATGTGGTTACCACACAGCCATCCCTGGTTTATGACCCGTGTTTACCATTCAGCTTCCTGATGCTGCTTGGAAATTTTCTGCTTTGAACCATTAAAATGTCAGCAGCTTTTTAGACCTCAGCATCCTTTTGCCATGCACAAAGAGAAGGCTTTGAGTTGGCTCCCCTCACTTGGTACATCACAGTTAATTCTTACCGAGCAGAACATAACCTGTAAAACCACTGAATGTCGATGCTTGATGGTTTCTAAGGTTCAGATTTGTCAACAGAAAAGCAGAAGTACTCATGTAAGCTTTGGTGTTCAGGTGTCTGCTCAGAAGCATCTACATTTATCCATTAAAATCCACTTCACCTGCCTTGTCTTCAAGGCTTTGGCTCTGCAGGCCATGGGGAAGATTGGATACCAGCACCCACCCGGAGTTGTCTGTTTGGTTTTTGCAATGCTGGACCACTGAAATGCCTCAGGCAAAAGCTTTTTTAAGCACCTCACTGAAGGCTCCTGAGCATGATGTTCTCCCACCCCCAGAGTCTCCCCACCTCCACAGAAGGTGTTGGCAGGACTTGCAGACACCCGCCCAAAACAACTTAAGCCATTCATTTGAGAAGTGCCCACCTAGGTCCTTCTGGCTTCACTGTGCTCAGCTTGATTGACATTTTCTGTGATTAAATCACTTGATGTTGCCCACTATAACATTACCAGAGCTTCTTTCTTTTAAGTGGACTATAACTGAACAGATACACTCATTCTGCCCCCTCTATCCTCTGCAGTACCACCCCACACAGTTCCTACCTACTACATACTCAATTTCCCTGATCCAGAAGCAATCTTCTCAGCAGAAATCCAAGCAAACACAACTTGATTTAAACACATTTTCCCTATCTGCAGGTCATGTTTCTCATCTTCTTTCCTAAGTGACCTTTTTTACCTACCACTTACTACAGGCAGTAGTGGTTACCACGATCACTACATCTTACTACTTCAGCTTCACAACCCTCCAGCCTGGCTTTTGCAGCACCTTTTCAGGGCTTCCCTGCAGGTGTAGCTCATCCTCAACAACTCACCCTCACACCCACCTCAGGCTGGGCTAATTCCCTGCCGAGGCACCCTGGTCCCACAGTGAACTCTTGTCACTACCACATCCTTCTTAAGTAAACATACATGTATATTAACCACAGTATTAGATGTACTAGGCAGCAAATGAAGTGAGCTGCTCTTCAGTCTTGAATATTTAACTGAATTGGTTTAATATTGCATTAGGCTACAATTTTTATGAGGAGTCAGAGGTTCACGTAAAATCTTCATGGAATATCCCAGCTGTGGAAATTATTCCAAGCCTTTAGACTTCATGGATACATGGAATTGTTGTGTATTGCTCTGTTAGATCTTTTCCAAAGGGAAACACAGGAAAATTGTCTCAAGCTGTGATAGCCTGTCCGAGGGCAGACTCAGCCTTAAACAAAACTATAGGCAGAAATTCAGGATGTACTGTTCAAGACAGAAAGTGAGCATTCTGGTGTTATAAACCAGAAATTAAAATTAATGTAAGGGTTTTTTTTAATAGTAATATTAATGATATATTGTGTTATGCAATTCCAGTTACAGGCACAACATCTTTTTAGGATGCAGAGGATGTTGGTGAGCATAAACCCCTTTCATTTCTTCTTCTCAAAGACCTACAGCTAAAATCATCCATCATTTTATTCCTCCTCTGGTCTCCACCATCTTCTAATGCATCCCATGTCTCACCTCCATTATTTAACTACATTTAGGGGGAGATGTTGTGAGTGTGGTTCTGCTGTGGGACAGGGACGGAGAGGGACCTCTTGACCTTTTGACCATGTTACTGTGACTCTGTATTCTCCAGTCCAATTTCTGACCTAAAGCAACAACTCATTCGGTGCCTATCCAACATCAGCTGTGCTATGAAGGACAGGCTGACTGAGTACAGCTGTCCCTACCTTCTCCTGTTGCATATTGTAAGTCTCTCTGTAGGCTTCTTCTCCATCACTTACATATGACAGGAGGGCTCATTTGCCTTCACACTTTAGTTCCATATAGCAATGCTGCATATCAGTGTAAAAAGCAACTTCTCCCTCCTCTGTTTCTCTGGAGCACGCACAAAACAGCTGTCTTCAAAATTCCTTGAAGTATTGTGTAATCTCAGCAATAGCAGAGAGCACTTGGGAGTTCAATGCATTACAAAGTCTAATAACAGTAACAATAACAGCAATAATAACAGTAAGGCAATGAAAGCTCAAGGATGCTCTGACTTTGAGCACGCTGTAGTATTATTTTGAAAAGATCTGCTGCAACTCCAGGAAACCTCCCTCACCAGACAGCTACAGATCCAAATATCTTAGAGGGCAGGCAACACAAATTAGGACCTTTTATTTCCAGAGAGTGAGCTCAAACCTGGCTTGTGCTGATTGCAGTACAGGTGCATACAAATGGAAGACTCTTCAGCAAACTAAATCAGGATTTGCACCTTTGCACACATGTTGGTTCAGATTGTTAGGCTTTACACACCCCATCTCACCTTGAAAGGAGTAAGCACGTCCACTAAAAGAAAGCCAAGGGAGATTCTCCTTTAGTTGTAGTACAACCAGATTCAGTGACTCAATATTAAATCCTCATGTGATAGGTTATTTTTAAATCCACGCACAACCCCCTTACATCACAAGAAATCACAGGGTATACCAGGAGAACATGTTGAGGCTAATTTTGGGCAAGGTGGGGTATGGACCAGGGTGCATCCCTGTAAGAAGAGTGGGGCTGGTTCAGCCTGAAGGAGGATGAAGGGTTCCTACGCGAACCTGCTTCTCCCTCCCAGTCTCCAGGTCAGCCTGACCTGCTCAGAGGGAAGCCAAAGTCACTTGAAAGTTGCTGAGGTGCATTTTGCACACGGCAGTGTGAGGGCAGATGGAAGATGACATCAAAAGGCTAGTCTCTAAAACTTCGCCCAAAACAATAACATATGATGAATTATAAAAATTGAGGCCAAAAGTGTTGTTTACCTCAGCTTTTTAAGGTCCTGAAATGGATAAGATTTTCATAGGAAGCCGACCTTGAAATACGCACAGCTCCAGGAATCTCTCTCTGTAGCGAAGATTCCCTACAGGGAGATCTCGTGGGACAGATAGAAGCTGACAATTTAACAAATTAAGATGGAAGTGAATTAAGATGTCTTAATCAGCTCTTCTTGGGGAAACAAAGGGACTGCACAAGTTCCTTCCTTACCCAGCTTTTTGTCAATGCTAGTCGATCGTATCTGGTCATAGAAATCACTCTTTGACCTTTCTGGAAGCTTTTTCTGTTTGCGGGGTTTTGTTTTTTGCCACACAGCATGTTTCTAGGGAGGAAAAAAAAAGAAAAAACGAAAAAAAGAAAAAACAAAGTGGTGTTTCACAGCCCTTCATAAAATTGTCACCAAACCAAACATATGAGTACCATTCCCTTTAGCAAGCCTCTTCTCAAATAAACAGTCCTCAGCATGCCTGCAGCCTGCAACTACCAAGTTCAGCTCCAGCAAGAGCTCCTAGCAGCAGCCGCTTTACTAATTGCTTTCTACTCCACCAGAGACCAGCATGTCTGCTGCAGACGGGTGGGCACAGAACAATGCACAGGCAGGAATTTAAAACGTTTCCCTCCAAATCATGCTCTGCTGCAAGCTGGTCCTTGAATTCCTGACACGCTGTAATCGTGAATTCATAAAGCTTTGAGGGTTCGGGAATATGTGTGCCAGCCTGGGAGCCTGCACAAAGCCTTGCTGGAAGGATGAATGATTCACTTTAAAGAAGATCCTGAAGCACACATCAAATTTTAATAAGTCTTTGACTCTCTTTTCTAAATGTCATCTCCTAATGACACCGTGGAAAGATGCTGTTTCTCCCTCCACAATCTCTCTTAGAAATGCTTGAAAACTAAACTCATAGGATCTGATAAGCCATCAAAGGAGTTGGCCTGGTAGACCTTAAAATGCAAAGAAAGAACATTTTGCTGTTGGCCTTTATGTTGAGATGTTGTTTGGATGCACAGCACCTGCTTCTCTTTCCTGCTGCCATACGAAACATTTCCCCAACTCTGGAGTTGTGTGAAAACCCAAAACATATATTGATCTGAGTTATTGCTTTTAAACGCTGGGAAAGAGACTCTTAAGTTCATCTAAAAATATGGCTACATGTTCATCAGAGTCCCCCTGCACCCTTCAAGCCCAAAAATCTCACCTGAAGCACCACTGTTGCACCCAACAGGCCGGCGTTCAGGAGAATCAGAGCTGGTGGTTGGTGGACCTGAAGCAAGAGGCTACGTACTGCACTGAGAGTCTTTGCACACAGACCAGCTCCCGCAGCAAGGGGTTTAATATGTGACACTGTACCGACCCCTCCCACCAGCTGATGCACAAATCCTTTTACACATGCACCCAACACCAAACCAACCATGAATTCTCAACTGAAAAGAGCAAAGGTGGCTTTTTAATGGGAAGGAAGAACCAGCCAGCAGACACACATGCACCCGACAGAAGGCAACTTTGGGGAGCCAGGGGATCTAATAAGGGAAAGGCTGCATGAAGATGTCACTACTTGCAGAGCAAAAAAAGAAAAAAAAAATTAAAAAAACTTTCTCTGCCAATCTAAATCAAGTGCCTCAGCCCAGAGCAGCTAGGAGCTGCAGGATTTCATGGCTGTTGCTGTTAGGCAAGGATATATAATGCAGTGAGCGTATACACTTGGCTGGGAATCACAGGGCTCCTGTGACAAGAAAACAAGGTTCTTGCCAGCTTATTGCCCAGGGATACCCCGGCATGTGCTATAGCATCACTGGTGTAGGCAAATGTAAATAGGAAACTAGATACTGCAGCAAACTTTGTTTGCAGATGCAGGCTGCCAAATATAATATCATTTTGCAAGGTGAATGAATGCTCCGTCTTCGGGAGTGACAAGACTATGTTCCTTCTGAAGGTCAACGAGGCTAATGAAGGGAAGGAAAAATCCTATGAGGAGCGGCTGAGGGAGCTGGGGGTGTTGAGCCTGGAGAAGAGGAGGCTGAGGGGAGACCTTATCACGCCTCCAATTACCTGAAAAGAGGTTTTAGAGAGGTGGGTGATGGTCTCTTCAGCCTGGTGACAGGAGATGGGACAAGGGGAAATGGCCTCAAGCTGAGCCAGGGCAGGGTTAGGTTAGATGTTAGGAAAAAGTTCTTCCCTGAAGGAGTTGTCAGAGCCTGGAACAGGCTGCCCAGGGAGGGTGTTGAGTCACTATCCCTGGGTGTGTTTAACAGACGGGTAGATGAAGTACTTAGGGATATGGTTTAGCATAGGACAGGAACGGTTGGACTCAATGATCTTAAAGGTCTTTTCCAAACTTGTGAATCTGTATCATTCTGTGATTTTGGACCCCGGAATTTAGGGCTTGCATGGAGCAGCACCTATTTGTGACATACCATAGTCTCCGGGAAGCCTCTGTATGGCCCATAGCATGTCAAAACTGTAATTCCCATCCATGGGAAGGATGCTTTGTTAGAGGTACTTTGTTCATAAAAATCTTTTTTGTTCTCCAGATCTTACACAAAACCAGCTTTCATTCTCCAACCTGTTGATGGAACATTCTCCTTTATGGCAGGCTGACCTTTCCTGCAGCAAATGGGAAAATAAACCTGCCTAATTCAGCTCCCACAATCTCCTTTTTCAATCTTCCTGATTGCACGGGCATTTTTATTTTTAGATTGATGCACACTACAGGTGAACTTCTAATATTTTACAACACGGACCCAGTTCACCCAAGATTACTGCAGGAGGGCTTTATAGCTATTGTAAGAAGTACAGGCAATGCCATGGTAACAGGAATCCCTGGCAGAAGATAACAAGGGATGTTGATAGTCATCATTGTGCTCAAGATTTACATCTAAGTCTGTTTCATCTATAGCTTTGCATCTATTATACTTTCAGACCTACTTTGTAAGGCAGTATAATTTTGTAATTTCTAGTTTTTAAGTGATTGTGAGATATCTGTGACCTCAGGAGTCACCCTAAGTAGTAGTTGCGTTGCAGACAATCCCACCCAGATTAATGAAATGTTTACATTTATAATTAGTATTCAGCAGCAAGGAGCACAGTGCAATCTGCTCTGCATGGTTTAAGCCAAGAAATTCTGTGTGAACATTGAATTTATTTTCAGTTGTAGCACTGTGCTTGAAAAATTGAGCACTGAGTTCTCCTTTGGGGATTCAGCCTTTCAGTTGTGTATGCCAATTTAGTAATAAAATTAACTTACATAGCACATTTCATGTGCAAACACTTTCTAACAAAATATCAGTATCATTTTCTGGCTGTATCACCTAAGTATATTTTCTCATACCCCGTGCATCCCTCCTGAATGGTCTCTGCTGGTTTCTTTTTAGTTTAGAGGTCAAACATCATATCTAGAAAAGCAAGTTTCCATTAAAAGTGTCACCTATTATAGAGGTTTATAAAACTCTGGGCGCAATTTTTATCATTTTGTTCACAGTATGTTGGTGAGAGACTTAGTTCAGCTCAATTAAAATTCAAAAATGAAATAAAATATTGGGGGGAGAATAGGAAAAATTATCCCCAGCTGCAGTTAGTCGTTCAGGAAAAGCTGAATGAGGAACTGAGCATCTAAAAATGGGTTTAACTTGTTTGAATGGTATTGAATTATTGAATTGTATTCTAGTAGTGGAGACTAGATAATGGACTCACTAGATTCAGCCCTAAAGGATTTACCAAAATATCAGATAAATATAGTTAGAGACGTGAGTAAAAATATAAAGCTGTCATCAAGAGCTTTCAAAGAAAATCTTGGTTTTAAAACCAGATTAACCAGAGCCAAACTGAAAGAAAGAGATGGATATTGGTTGCTTAATTAGATAAAGCCAGTACCTTAATTTTAATGAACTTTCCGGAACTACAAGTAGCATTAAAGACCATAGCAATTTACATCAACAAGTACCTAATAGGTCTGTTAGATAATATTGCCTTTAGCTATAAAGCATCTACCATAAGAGCTACTTAGCATTCTCTTTGTGTATAAACACACTCCAAACCTTTCTGGACAGTTTATTTTAAATACTTTGGCTTTGTTTTCAGAAGCTACACTCTCACACTGCAGAGGGGCTGTGGGATTAGTCAATGCTGATAAGCCTAATTGAGGGCAGTTAGAGATTTCAACAAGAATATAGGCAAGACTACCTTTTAATGACCAGTTTGTAATTATCGACAGAGAGTTTCCATTATTTCTTGGCAAACTGAAACAAATCAAAGGGTTCCTGCTTACTGACAAGTTGTGTATCAGCTAAAGGTATAAGCTACTACCAGATCTCATGGAGCAAAGCCTGAGCAATGAGAGGAAAATTCACACCTTTGGCGATTTCGAAGCAATAAAAATGTATTTCAAAGCTATTAAAATTTTTCAAGCAAGATCAGGAAAGATTTATGAGTTGGTGGATTTATTGCAAAGGTACACCTTTCCTGGACTCCAGGTTTGGGGTTTTTTTTATCCAGCTGTATAGGAAGAAAAATGTGTTTTGTTTCTTTGGGTTAAACTCAAGTCAAAAGAAATAGAAGCCCTCTGTCTACTTCTGATCTTGCAAACACTTAAAGCAAACTTCCTCAACTCATAACTTTGCTAAGTGTCCATGAGTGAGTACATTGCAGATGGCAGTGCAAGATGGTGGCAGTCATTTGTCTCTTGTCACTTGCTGGGAACCAAAGAGGATATTCCAGGGGCAAAAGAAATTGTCCTGCATCTAGTGGCAGGCATTACCTGCCTCCCAGCATCCTCTCGCGTGCAAGCATGACGGGAAAAGTTCTGCTCCTGTCCTTCCCAACAAAGGGCTAGGTGCCATTTCTCTCTCAAAATATACTAATCTGGATGTTTTTATTGATTTCCAACATTGCTGTTTTCATGCAAATTCCTCAGCATGCTAAGCCATAGGAGATCCAAAGGACGTACTCAAATCTATTCCACACAGGTGTACACTAAGGAAAAGGTGTGTCATTACATATTGATCATACAATCATGGGTTGGAAGGGACCCCAAGGATCACAGAGCTCCAACCCCCTGCCACAGGCAGGGCCACCAACTTCCAGGCCTGGATCTACACAAGGTTGCCCAGGGCCCCATCCAACCTGGCCTTGAACACCCCCAGGGATGGGGCACCCACCCCCTCTCAGGGCAGCCTGTTCCAGCCCCTCACCACTCTCTGTAAAAAAATTCTCAATATCTAATGTAAACCTCTTTTAGCTTTAGTCCATTCCCCCTTGTCCTGTCATTATCTACCCTTTTAAAAAGTTGATTCCTCTCTCGTTTCTCTGCTCCCTTCACGGATGGGAAGGCTGCAATGAGGTCCCCCCGCAGCCTTCTCTTCTCCAGGCTGAGCAAGCCCAGCTCCCTCAGCCTCTCTTTGTAGGGGAGGTGTTCCAGCCCTCTGATCATCTTCGTTGCCTCTTCTGAACCTTCTCCAACAATTCTACATCTTTCTTGTATTGTGGGCCCCAGATCTGGATACAGGATTCCAGATGCGGCCTTGCAAGGGCAGAGTAGATGCCTTATTAGTTCTCTGTTTTAGGTCTTGTACTTTCAACAAGCTACTCAGATGTCTCCCAGGGTCTGACCCATGGGAAGCCGGAGGGGCAGGTAGATGTCATGATCTCTGCAGGCAGCTGCCACTGCCCTCGGTACCTGCACTGTGAGATTATCTGCCCCAGAAATGCTTCCCTGCAGCTTGAGTAGCAGCATGTTCAGGTGCTGAAAGTTTATTACTGGGAGCTAGAAAATTTAACTTTAAAAAGTGACAGCTTGCCTTTTTCACTATCACTCTGGACCTCTCTCTCTCTAGCTTTTTGTTATTTTTTTTTTTTTAAATAGGTACATTTAGAAATATCTGCCAGCTCAACTTTATTCTTTTTCCTGAATTGAATTTATTGCAAATGGTTATTGCAGATAGCTATGCATCATTTCAGCAATTAATTGCTTATTAAACTCTTGGTTTGGTGTGGAAAAATATGGAAGATTTCTGCAAGAGCTGATGTTTGTGATATTAGCTGGCTGCTTACTGTTAGAAAATTGAGAGTAATGATTTCAAATTAGAATCCACTGAGCCAATTCTTGCATATCCAGATATGCAGCAAGTACACAAGGTCTTAAAGGTCCACGAAGTGAACATTGCCATCACCCTGTGCCATTGTGCCTGTTTCACAGGGTACACATGCAGGTTTCCACCTGCTCAAAGATACTAAAAATTATACTTTCTCTGGAAAAAAAGCAACACAGTATGTCCCCGTGGCTCACAAATGTGTGATGCAGGAGAAAAACCCTGTGTATTTATTGATAATGAAGAGGTCTGTTCTGTCATTAGGTACAAAACTTCAATTAAGACATACAGATTTAATTTAGCCAAAAGCAGTTAACTGGGGAGAATTCATGATATAAATCTTGAGTCTCAGGCAAGCAATAGGATCTTGAACTGAAGGAACAGGTCTGTGATACAAATCTGCATTAAACTTCCCAAGGAAACATTTCTAAGACACTTTGTCATCAATGCCCACCAAAGGTCAAGTGTAGCTGCAGCTGGTCTCTATTGCTGACTAGCAGACCTGGACGAAAAGTGTTGTGACTAAATAACCCACATGGGCCACACACCTCACAGCATACCATTACCTTACAAAGTGCCTGCCCTTTCTCTCTAGAGCTTTTTCCCCCCACCAACAACGATAAATAAATTAGAAAAGATTAATGTTTTCATGTCAGTTAATTACAGTGATAAATTTCAATGCTTACATCATTTCTTACAAGACCTGCCCATTCTGAGGACATTTAGCCTTTTATTACATTTGCACCAGGATTTCTCATGCTTTTTACTGACCTCTGGAACAACTACTCCCTATCCAGCCTGAGTGATTATTTCATATATTCTTTTATACGGTCCAAATACCACCAGATATTTAGAAGCAGTTCAACATTTAAATTTTATAGGTAACACAGCACTTTTAATTGCATATTCTTCTGAATTTAGATTAAGCTGAATAATGGGATGTCATCCATTTCAAATTCAAATTAGAATAACTTATTCCACCACAGAGTGAACTTTGTCTTCATAATCTAGCTCAGCAAGCAGGCGTGATATAACATAGAAAGTGGTAACTGCAAGTGCTTTTACCTAATGAATTTTCCATCAGAAATGCATCTCCATGTTTGACAGCTGGACCACTGAATTTTGATTTTTATTTTTATTAATTGGGAGACCCTTCCAGTAACCTCTGGTAATCAGTGCCTGAGCAGCTCACAGTAGACTGTCAAGAGGACACGTACAAATGAGGACTCAGCCCTCATTTAAAGCCATATATGTAAAATGAAGCTGTTGTTGAATTTTACAGAATTAAGACCAGGCCTGGACATTTTCACACACCACACAAAGTGGTTTTACAGCATTCTGTAACACATTCGTGCTGCACATAGTGATGCTTCCTCCTGCCACACAGCACAATTAATAAAGGACATTTTCCTGAGAATAATTTGGATGACTTGGAAAGCAGAGTCCACAGATCAGGTAGAGAAATAAGAATAGGTTTTGTTATGTCTGATAATAAATTTTCCAATTGCATGTTCCATCCCAGTTATTAGTTTTGATCAATTAGATCCACACACACTGGACCATATTATCAGATTTTTCATATAGCTTCATTTCAATTAAATGGCAATTTTACCACCAGACAACTAAGCCTGTACACTGCCCTTTTTTAAAACCTATCCTGAAGATGGAGAATTCAAAGAAGCCCAAAGCTGGTGTAGGTTTGCACTTACATTTTGGTTGTGCATGAACCAAGACCAAGACCCAGCAGCTGCTGAGAGGCACAAGAGTATCAGAAAACACACACACACACACACACACATTTCACAACATACTTGGGATATTTGCAAAAAGAGAGGTGCTCCCTCCTTGTCAATATTCTTTTTGCAGAAGCATTGTCCACTTTTTCCATAACAAACTGTCAGGAATGAGAATCCTGCAGTTGGTGGCCTCAACCAAATTTAATTGAAGAGGCTCAGAGGGGGCAAACTCTGCTGACACATACTGTGCATTGAGGTCCTGCCTGGTCACTGGCAATTAAAATCCCATCTGAAATGGTTTGCAACACTTTCCATCCAAGCCTGTTAACCCCCTTTATACATATAATGCCTTGACTTGTCTGCTGAGATTTTTAGATATGATGCTTCAGTTTATCACTCAGGAAACTAAGGCAGAGGGAGGTAACAGCCTTCCCAAGAGGTCCCAGCTTGCCCTTCCTCGATGACTGAGAAGGAACTCAAGTTCCTGACTACAGCCACTCAACCACAAGACAAGGACCTGTTCCTTACCCCAACCACACCAATGGTACCAAGTCTCCTCTTTCTTCTTGGGTTTGTTAGTTTGGGTTTTTTTGCTTCTTTAAAAGGCTGTATTACGGAGGTTTGAGTATCATCAAGAAGAAAGTTTACACTTAAAGCCCTCTTAAACCCTTGACAAATCCACAAACCCAAGGAAATTCAGATTTGAGGCTGAAAAAAATGCAGACTGACGTCCAACCTTACTGCTACTGCCACAGAACTCCTTGCTTTTGTGTATTAAAGTCAGACCTCTTACTTTACTAAATTCTGGGGGTTTTGTAGTTAAATTATAGTAACAAGTGCTCCACTTTCCCTAAACCCCACTACCTACAAGATTTGGATTACTAAAATGTAACCTAAATCCTTTCTGCTGGTGGTGTGTGCATTTGAAGATAAGTTGCAGGGTGAGCAGGCTAATAATGGATCGGAATCTCCTCTGGATAGTTCAGCACATCTCTAATTTCATTGCAACTATTTTTCTAGTTAAATTCAGATGAAAGAGGAAGACACATCTATTTCTTGCCTGCTATTTTTTTTTTCCTTGAAGGTATTATGAGGATTCTGTTATATAAACTCATGCATACAGACAAGTGAAAAGTGGCAGCCACAGTAGCATATTAATTTATGTCATAATCCCAATGATTTTGATTGATTATAGTGTGGATGATGCTGGCTCACGATAATTAAAGGCATGGTATTGTAGGAATTAACATAAAATTGGCCCTCTAACTCACCTTGATGTAGATACTGGACTAAAATGTTATTTGTTTAGCAGAATTTTAATGGCATTTCTATCACGCAAGTCCTACATACATCAATCTAAGTGGAGAAAGCTCAACCCCAGCCTTTTCTGGAGGTTGGATAATAGCCACTTTCTCTTTCCCACATATTCACACCCAGACAATTCTACCAGAAAACAGACACCCAAACTAGTCACAAAAGTTTATCATGTCTTTAGGTTTTCAGACAACCAGACTTCTTCCATGAGATGACGGTTCGTATCCCTTCCTCTGGGGTGATACATAATTAGACCTTGGTTCGTACCTTCTAGATGGCTTAGAACACTCCAGTTTACTCCTTCCACCCCTCCACCTTTGATTTGAGACGTTGCTTGCTAGATCTTGATGAGAATGAGTTTAGGAGGTTCTGTCCCGGCCTTTCCCTTTTGTTTTTATCCAGCAAAATGAACAGAATCTGGAAAAGAAAATAAAAAGATGATTAAACAAAAGGTTGGAGTAGGTCTGGGGTGGAGGAGAGGCATGCAAATGGTGAACAAGCAGCTTATGCACTGTATAGCTTTCTGGCTATAGCTTTATTGTTTCTAACCACGTCTTTGGCACAGCTTATACCAGGATTTGTGAATATTCATCACCTACATTTTCCAGGAAAAAAAAAAAAACCAAAAACATCTTGGGATAAGCAGCTCGACAATACAGATGAAGATATTGAATTTTATTTTTAAAAAAGCATAATAAGAGCTTTACAACAAGCAGATGAATTAGGTAAAATGCCTTTTGTGGGTCTTAGTCTGCCCTAACAAAATAGGAATTAGAAAGGACTCCTGGTGAGGATTTGTTTATGTCAATACAGAACTTAATGAAAATTAAATCTTGCTTTATATAATGCTGGAAACCAAATCCCCTTCTTGGTTACAGGAGAGTAAACACAAACTAACTCTACCGTGCTTGATGATCCTACTGTGGATTTCCATCTTAGTCTCATCTGTGTCCCACCAATTTATAAGCAGAGGTGGATCCAGCTGTCAGCTGCCTACGGTGAGAATAACACTACCAGGGGGTCTGCACATAAGTGTAAAGAACCTCTAACCCTACAGTTTGCCCCTCATCAGATGTTACTCACTAATGCTTTCCTCACTGATACTCATTGTAAAGTCCAGCACCTTTCCTGCTATGTTTGAGGTGTTTGCCTTCCAAGTAATTTTAATATTCAAGCTAGAAAGGTATTTGCTGCCTTTGACTTGGTTGACATTTACTTGTGGAAAACTAAACTGAAGTGGCTGGTAATTTCTATAAGAGGTGTTGGCATTAATTTTCTTGCTCCTATGCCTTGTTGTTCCAGTAATGTTTGTAGATGCCAACATTGCCTATTTTTTCCCCCCTTTTACTTATATTTGACAGGTTACTTATTGTTTATTGACTGGGGGGAAGTTTATTGTGCAATTTTGCTTCCTCACCTCTGATATTCAGCAAAAAAGGCTTTATTCATCTCATGATAGGGTGTTTATCTGACAATAAGTCTTTTTCTACAAGTCAAACTTCTAAAGAAATTATTATAACCTTCACTACTTAGTTGTTAACAAACTCTGGACACTTTCCTTTATGTTTGCAGAAATTGCAAGTTGGGATTTTTCTTCATATGGAATGAAGAAAACGTGATAATTTGCTGAGTGCCACAGAACTGCCTAAATAAAGTTTGGTTCCTTTCTCATCTATTGATCCTGTACTATCAGATGAGGGAAATTATTTATCCTTCATAGAGAAATCTATGCTGATTAGTCCTAGGGTTAATAAAGTATGTATTATATAATTAAAAAGCAATGCGACAAGTACACGATGGTAAGTGCATTTCTAAGGTTAGAGTCCATGAGCTGAATAAGGAACAAAATTATAATAACTGGAGAACAACAGCATCCTAGAATCATAGAATATACTGAGTTGGAAGGGACCTGTAAGGATTATTAAGCCCAACTCCTGCAGTGATTGTAAATTATAGCAACTGTAAAAATATCTCAAGATCTAGCTAAAGGCTTGTGTCATTAATTACCTTCAGAAAACAACACTCACTGTCAGTACCCTGTTGCACTACTCATACAGACAGATATTAACACATAATTCCATTCAAATTTCTGGCTCCTGAAGTAATTGCAGACTAAACACAGAGCTGCCTGATTTGGCTTTTGATAAACTTACTTTTTAGAAGACTAACCATGGTCTCTCTGAATGAGTATGACAGCGTCAAGCAGAAAAGTCAGGAAAGGCCCAATGTCTTCCTGACATCTTTTTTCTCCAAGTTTCCCACTTATCATGGTTTTGCTTCTTGCCAATAAGTAGCACAGAATATGTTACAGAGGAATCAGCTACAGTGGGGAAAAAAATTGTGAAAAGTAATTGCAGAGAAAACATACTGCCTCATTCCTGCCAATAATACAGGGGTTTATATCCACAAACCTCCTATCTCAGTAGCTCGGTGACCACCCAGGTCTCAAGCCTTCCTCTATAAAAGTCACACAATAGTTTGGAAATCACTCTTTCTGTCAAGCCATCTTTGGTGTTTCGCTGGCCAAGTTCGTTTTTCACCCCAGTTTGAGAAGAACTGAGCTTGCCCAGCTGTGGAAATGCCAGAGATTGCAAGAGACAAGTGAAACTGGGATGTGACAATACCCTGTCTTCCTTCATGAGCCTACAGCTATGGCTCAGCAAGTGTGGCACTGCTTCTGTAATGGGCCAGCACTGGTTTTAGTGCCTGGCATTAGCAAGCAAGGTGAGAAAGGAGATCACACTGGATCACCTGAAAACATCCCCAGTTGAATGCTTTTGGTGGCTAATTGCATTTTCTTGCAATATGAGAAAATAAATCAATTAAAAGAACATAGAATATACAAAACTGAAATCTCAATTGTAGCGTTCACAAGAAATCCAGCAGAATCTGGTTCAGAACCACCCACCCGGGCCCTGCCAGCACACAGGCTGCACTGCTTTCTGGAAATAAAGAACAATTTAAAAGTTACATAAAATGATGACACCTCCATGGCCTGTTCATCCCTTTTGCAAGACCAAACCACACTCTGGACGCTACACTTTGAGAGACAGAAGTGATTAGAACTGTAGGCTGAGGATTTAGAAGGCTTGGCTCCGTAGAGGCTTTGGAAAGACATGAAAATGGTTCTTCAGTTGCAGAAGATGAGGTTCACGTGAACATAGATTTCTCTTTTGCCTTCATAAACCAATTAGATTTTTTTGGTTTTAAGTGAATCATCCTAATCCAAGCCACAAGGATGTAGGCATCCCCACGTCAGCAGCACCACTGCAACCCAAGTCCTCTATTTGCTCAGCCCTGCCCCAGAGATGGTTTAGTGACAACACTACTCAGGCATCAACTGCTTACACACAAGCTCGCCAATATCAGGCTGGCTGCTTGCTGACTCTCTAGGAGCGATTTCTCTATCGGAGCTGCCACCTGCTGCGCTGCTGAGACAGCACTTCTTGGTTCGCACCAAGGAGACAGGCTTTGCTGGTAGCTCCACACAGGTGGCTTTCCCTTTGTACTCAAGAGTTTTTACAATCATCCTTAACTATGAGAGATTTCCACCATCTTCTGAGCATAAACTTCAAAAGTTACTTCAAAACTTCAGAGCCTTTGTTTGGTAGTGAGCAGCTGAAACTCTTTGTGACTGTCATACACTTTTCCTATTTCTTTTTATTATCCATCAAGCTTGAAGCTTTATGCAACCAGTTTTAAATGTGTCATAAGAGAGTTTATTTGATTATGGGCAGTGTTTTCATGATGGGTTTTGGTTTTTTTTTTATTCTTCCTGAGCTGATAAAAATGGAATTAGCAGGTATTAGCAACTAAATTAGTTAGCAGGCATTAATAACAAAAGAACCTGCTCAGGTTCACTGAAGCAGATATAATTCAGGTTACAGGTAAAATATTTTTTTCAGTAAGTTGTTTATTTGCATAGCTTTTTAGGTATTATTTCCTAAGAAATTAATTCTTCTTAACCACAGCCCAGTGAACTCAAGAGCCTATCTGACACTGCCTTAGCCCATTGCTTTTGGAGAAGAAACCCTCGCCATTGTCTCATTTACTCTCAGACAATGTGTCTGTATTCCCAGGAGGGCTTCTAATTCAACCTCAAGAACAGCATCATTTCTAATGCCTCCAGAGAAAATGGAGTTACAGAACAGCAGCTGTGGAAAAGTGTGTGTTCAGGCTCATCACACATGTGTAATTAGCGCTCTGCTGAATTTCTTACAAATTATGAAAAACCAATGACCTTATGTATCACAATACACTGCCACAGAAGTTTCTTATGTAGGAATAGAAACTCTTTCCCCCAAAGCTGTATTTTGATCTGGTATTTATTTGTTCAAATGTTCTCACCAGATAAATCAGTGTTCAAATAGTCCCTACTTGGAATGCAAAAATCCACGGCATCCTCAAATTTAAGGTTATAGACAATTAACTTTGGTTGTAACATTCCCATCTCCCAATCTTCTGCAGAACATAACATTAAAGAAAGTGAGACCACCTTAAAAATCAAATGAACTGTAGTACAACTATAAACTGGGAATGACAGGTTCAGGTTTTTCCTTCAAGCTTTTAAGCATCTCTACTAATAGCTAAAATATTTCTGAAATGGTCTGACCTTTACATTCTGATTGAAAAAAGATCTTCTTTTCTTTTGGAAGCTGCCTCCACTGAATCATTTCCAAGCCTTCAGGCAACTTTCACTATCAAATACACTGTTGTTACAACTGTTTCTAAGATAATTTTATGGGCTAACTATGAGAGAAATTAGCCTAATGTCTAAAAAGGAGGGTAAAAATATAGAGAAATATACAGAAAATCTGTATATCATATAATATAAGTATAAGTCATTTGATAGAGGCTTTCAGCTATTCATGATTTCTGCTATGGAAAATAGGAGAGCTCAATGGGAAGATCCAACCCCCAAGTAACTGGGTTATGAACTCCCAGAGAGACTATTATATTTTTTCTGGTATCTGCACTTTAGGTATGGTACTTACTGAAATATTTGTCCATGCTGGCTGAGAATGACCATCAAAATAGACAGAATGTTCATCAATGTTTACTATCTCTATATTTCTCATAACATCAGCAAAACCTAAATATCAAATTTTAATACTCACATGTTATTTTCAGTACAGTATCTTTCATATGACCTAATAAAATTATACGATGATTCAGGTAATTACTCTGATGATAAATTAATATACTTATTGTTGTTACTACTTAAACACACAGGAATGAAAACTGGAACTTCTTTGAGAATTAATGGGATTTCTGCAACCGGGCTCTTCTTTAATTGTGAAACACTCAGCCTAGAAATTCTCGATGCAAAATATGCTGTTCCACAGTTTTGTCTTTGAACTCTATGGTTTGGAGTGTTGCTTTCAGTGGAAATTGATAACTTCATTTACCTGGTTGTGATCTGAAACACTGGCTGGGGTGATCACTTGAACCTGGAAGAAAACTGGAGTAACTCCAGAAATACTGTACGCCATAAAAAAAAGTCTGTCTCTACAAAAGAAGAGAGGACATAAATAGGATGCTGAATACATGAATAAAGAGAAGTGTTATGAAGCAAAGCACTTTGCCAGAAAGTGTATTTAAAAAAAGAAAGACATGAGCATGCTGTGGACAGGGACCTTCAGCCACTGTGAGGGCCATCAGATGATGGGCCAAGCCATGGCTGTCCTGTTCACATAACAAGGCTGTTCTGATCTTAAACAGTAGTTCAACACTGGAAATTTAACTCTGGAATTTGTTAAATTGTTGACATACACCATGCTTTTGGAACCTGTCTGAATACTTGATTGCAGTATTTCAATAACTACACCAGATGCTCAAGTAAAGCGTCCCACACTCACCATTTACATTAACAGAGCTAAGTTTCCTTTTGGTTTAGACCAGCTTTGGATATTCTTACTTTATTGTATTTATCTACTTTCATACATTCAGTTTGCTTCTGCTCTTGCTTCCACATATAAAGTTATAACTAAACTATAAAAAATACGACCAGAAACTCCACTTTTGTCACACAGAATTTCAGTAAAAGTTGTTCTTCCCTGTGGCAACTTCCACTCTCTACACAGACCTCTTTTGAGGACCATGTTTTGTTCCAGGTGTTTATCTACTAATTTTGAATAAATATAGTACCTGTTTAATAAAGCCAAACCAGCCATATCCAGTGACAGCCTTGGTTGATCTAAAAGACAGACTTCCTGAAACCTTGTTAGCTTCTCTCCCAGGAAATCTAGGAGTTGGCACCCGCCACAGGAGCAGCTGTTCTCACATGTCTTACAGATGGCTGTGGAAAAGGAAATCAAATCCCCGCTGCACTCAGACCTTTAATGAAAACTGTATAAAATCCTGAACCGGTGGAAATAATCTCCAGGACCAGACTTACTTTTTGTATGGATACGAAGACTTAAAGCCCAGCCAGATCCCACATGTGCTGGCTGAGTGCATGTCACCAGATGTGCCCAACCACTGGTCACAGGTGGCATCTGAGGCTCTGGGTCGGGAGTCAAGAGCATCCTTCCTGAGAGCCACGGCATTGATTTTACCTTCATATGAAAACATCATCTATAGAAACATTACATACTTCTATGTTGATATATACACACATAGATATAACGCTTATAAAAATACTTTATATGGAGAGAATATCTATATAAACTATATATAAATATACAGAGAGAACCTAAGAATATATATAGAACATAAGAATATATATAGAGTGAATAAACTATATATAGTTTATACAGAGAGAATGATTCTGACTACTGAGAACGAACTTAAACATCTAAAAATAGGAGACCTAACTAGGAATGCTGTCTTATAAAAAGAATTCCACAGCAAAGCCCTTTAGTGACATATCAGGGTGTCTGGTAGATGGGTGCAAGTGCCGAAAGTTAAATGGTGTTAAGGGCAGCACAGCAGGTTGAAGCTTGGAGTGGGGTCGGTCTGAAAGTGTTTTGTGTGCACTGTAACTTCCAAAGGAGCCTGATTTACAGGGTCCCTGTGATGTATCTAAATGTCAAAAATACATAATTTATGAATTCATCTGTTTAGAGATCTATTCTTTTTCAGTTTATGTATAGTAAAATGACTATATTCCATGTAATTCAGCTCAGTTTCTAGCAGATTACTCATTTGAAGAGAGCTGGGAAAATAAGCGTTTGCTCTTCGTTTAGCATACGGAACAGATGTCTACAATGTGCTGCTGCACATCCTAACATGAAAACTTGGATTTGTCGTCAATGATTGATCATCTCAGCGCTGCTCTCCAAATATGCCTTTGTTACTTACACTTCTGTTTTTGTAACAGTGGCCTTGAAACTTCTAAACCTCTGGCAGGTGAGATAATTCACTTCAGGATAAAGAGACTTTCTTCTCCAACCAGCTGAAGGAATTGGAGCTGCCCTTCCTCGCTCCTTCCAGCTATCTCATTTCATGTGCAACAGTGCAGACCCTGGTACCACCCCCTAAGGAGCAGGAAAAGTTTAGATGCAACAGGGCAAACCAAGCTACAGACAGCTCACCTCCGTGTCCAGTTCCTTGTCACTCATATTTTAAATCCTAAAAAAGTTTTACATTAAGATGAGAAGTTTAGTCGATAAGAAAAAGAGAAAAATAAATACAATATGAACACAAAGTAGATGCAGTTGTTATACCATAACACAATAAGAGCATGTAGGACAGAGTTTTCATATTCCTGCCAATATTTGGGTTGTTCATTTGAAAATACAGGGATGATCTCTGGTGCTTAAGCAAAGTCAAGCTTTGCTTGCACATGGTGCTTAAGCAAACATGTTGTCATGTCTACTGCAATGGTGGGAGGGAAGAAGGCACCTCGTTGCCCTGCTGCAGTGTCTCTCCATGCCCTGAAGAACCCTATCAGCTAGAGAGGGGGAAAAAAACATTAGTCCCCTTGTCCATAATACTTAGCACTGAGTAGCTCTGCCATGAACCACAGCACAGTAGCAGGAGGTAGCATTACTGATATGGTTCCTCAGCCCATGCACATAACACCCATGTTGCATTATTTCTTGCTAGGAGGACCATGCTGTTTTTATTATGGCCTGTCTATGACAGCTAGGAAAATATATCTACTGTGATAGTTTTTCCTTATCTTACACATCCCTTTTAACCTTCCTATTGCCCAGATTCTTCCTGAATTTTCATTATGATCCTGTTGGGAAGGAGTGTATCAAGCAGTAATATTCAGGTTACTTTTAAAAGTAATATTGGTGGGTTTGGTGCTGAACATATGGATGAGAAGTTTCTATACTTCAATAGTAGAATCACAAAATTACAAGGTTGGAAAAGACCTTTAAGATCATCAAGTCCAATGGTTAAGTACCTAAACTGGACTTTCAGTCAGAAGTATTTAACTAAACTGTCACAATATACAGGATTCTTTTAAGGGAGATTTAGCATGCATTCATGATTACCTAAAATGGCCATTGTAAATCACAGCCCCCAGCAAGGAACAACAATCATTTCTTTATGCTATCAAAACACACAAGCACAGCTGAATTTTAAAGGGTTGGTCAACACGATATTGGGCGCAGAGTCCTCCTGGCTCCCAGAGAAGACAACTCAGGATCTTTAGACCTTCAGAGAATTTAACAGTTGATTCTATAGCTGAGACCCAGCCCCCTGGAAATGGTTTGTACACCAAACAACATGCTACCTACTTTCACATTACAGAGGAACCAACTGTAAAGGGTTTTCCTGCAGTTTGATCAGGAATAGAGCATTTGCCCAATGCAAATTCAGATGGCTTTCTATCTGTGGAGGACCAGGCATTCCCTCCGCCTTGTCCCAGGTTTTTTGCACCCACTGGGCATTAGGTCTTGATAGAGCTGAGGGAGAAGTCATTCCCTGTGGCCAAGGGGAGGCTGCAGCCATCTCACCACTACTGCTTAGTAGAACAACATGGGCTAGAGATTAAACACAGGCTCTTTTTTATTTCTGTCTTCACTGGATCACTCTCTTTTTTCTTACATCTGCAGTTTCCTTCTCCCAGGTATTAAAATCACAAAGTTCACACACAGAATTCCAGATTTCCATTAGAAGCTATTTAATCACACCCCCAAATACCAGGATCCCACTGACACAACTGATATTTAGTTGCTGCTCAGCACCTTTAAGACTCAACAACACTATTGTCCTTGCCTGGGTATCTACTTAGCCCATTTAAGATCAAGGTTTCCAAAAGTAAGTCGATATGAGCTAAGCATGGATATGAGCTAAATTACTTGAGATGATGCAAGAAACTCTCCTGAAAGGCAGATAATTGAACTTAAATCCCAGAAGAATAGATTACCGCCCTAAACATTAAGATAGTTCCCCCTCTTTAAAAATATTAATTGGACTTGCAGAACTATTCTACTTCTGTATAGATTTTTGTGGTAGGAAAATATAAAGCTGTATTTAACCAAGCCTTTACAGGATCATTAAGCTGCCTTACAATTATTAGTTTGGGGGTGGTGTTTCTCATTTAAATGGTTTGCATAATCAGAATAAACCTGCATGGGAACATGTAACCTACCAGCCAAAGCAATGTCCTCTATTATAGAGAGCATGTTACTGCCATCTGGGTGCAGGAGATATATTGCAAGGTACGCCAGCGCATTTTCAAAGAAAAACTAATATACAGAAAAATTCTGATTCCTGTTTGTCTACATTTCAAGTGTTTCATCCAGTTGATCCTTACAGAGTAAAATCAGGACCATTCCAAACTAAACAATAAACTGGACATCTCTAGTCTTCAGGAATTAGAAATGTAAGAGCTGAATCAAGCAATATACAGTGTTGAGATCAAATTTTGCCTCAGTTAATGCAGCAATTTGAGAGATGTACTGTAGGGTTTAACATTAATAAGGCTTAATGGAAGAGGAAAACAATCTTGTTACTGGAAGGTCCCATAGTATTTTGCCCACTTACCTCACGCTTCTCTTGGAAACAAGAAGAGAATTTATAGAACCTTGCCAAACAAACACTCTCCACAGTGTAAAGTGATACTTTACCAACAAAAAAAAAAAAAGGCTATGTTTGTCTGTATGATATAATTCATATTTAATTTATCTTATAGTAAAATTTTATATGCATGTATAAATTTTCATACATATACATGTGTTAAAATTATCCAGAATCAAATGCAATGCTTGCACACTAAGAAAAATGTATCATAAGAAGGGCTACTATTACAAGAAGAACGTTTCGTTGGCTCAGGTTGAAAAAGCCATCTAGCCATGTGGCTAATAGTGGATGACACTGAAAAAAAAGTAATGAATAATCTTATCATAAAACTTGTAGAGAAGAAACCTCCCAGCCTCCAGCAATTTTTGGGTCAGAGAATTCTTGTACAAGAAGCTGTACTTAATACTAACAGGCAGGTGGGTATTGATCACAAGACACACACACACACAAAAAAAGGCTTTTGATTTCTGTTGATGAGGTTTTTAATCCACGTGGGTTATTTACTTGTATTCAAAATACACAATTTTCCAACGTGCACAGAAAAAAAACCCAAACCAAACACCACAAACCACTGAAGGAAAACTAGGACGTGATTTAGGCTAAACAATATCACAAAGTTTGAAGCAACAACTCAGGCGAAGCAAAAAAAGTTTTCAGCTGGGAAATGAACTAAAACAATCTGAAATACCTTTGTTGTCTCTCAGTTTCCCTGAATTCTGCAGTAAAAGCTGCTGTTGGTTAGGGTCATTGTCCATAATAGCGGAGTTCACTTGCTCTTAATTTACTACAGAGAGGGCTTTCTGTGCTCACGGAGCTTAAAACCAGTGGGACTTGGCATTGGTCCTTTGAAACATCTTCCTCCACAATTATAGATATGAGGTACTGCAAATGGCCAGAAAGATCCATGTCAGGGTTCTGTTATAATTTTTTGTATTATTATAGTTATTGTGCAACTATTTTTAGTTTAAAATCTGTCATAGTCACTCACCTGCAAGAAGAATACGGTCTAAATATAGCACAACCTAGATAGTTTAAAAACTGCCCATTTTTTGAGTTATTGGAATCCCTAAAATAACCTCTTTCAAATATAAAATGGAATGTAGTTTCCATATTCTGAAGATAATAAAAAAGTGGCTGAACCAAATTCGTAGACCTTTCCCAAAAGTTCATTTCTGTACTAAAATTAAGTATGAGATGTCACATATTACAAGGGATTATTTTCAAGTTACCTGAAGGAGCAAAAGGAGTTTTTGGAACATTGGGACTTCTGCCAGGTTCTAAAAAAAGCCCTAATGATATTTCTCCTGACAGATGAGATGGCAAATTTGCAGGTTTGACTATTTAGGGCACCATTTCATATCCCAAATGATTGTAAAGTATAACAAGAATTATATTTGGGAATTGCAATATAATATCCCCTCCCATCCCATTTTATTTGTGATATTAGAAGGAACGTTTCCACACGAGCAGAACATTTGTGGCTCCTTTTGAATAATGACTGCATTGTGCTGGAGTACAAATGCTTCTCACATGAATTTGGAAACTATAAATTGTCTCCTTGGTTTCCCCAAAAACCACTCTTGAGCCTGATCTCTCTGGGCAAATGTAGTAGAGGAGCATGTGGTGCCGGCGCCCTATTACTGGCATGGATAAAGAACTTCTCTTATAAAGTATCATTTAGAGATTACCATAAAATCAAATTGGGAAACTTGTGAGGACCTCCCAGGTCTCTGATAACATCCATCATAATAGCACAAATACAAAAATATCTTATTTGATCTTTTGGAGTTAAATCGGGGCAGAAGGAGCTAGCCAAGGGGGCTCGGGCTGCTGGGCTCATCGGGGCTGAACTCCCACAGCCCATGGAATAGCACAGGCGAGAAACCTGCCAAGGAAACTATCACTGATATGAATAGGGGCATTTTGTGTAGATCAAGGGATAATGAACACCATGAGGCAAACTTTGCTCTTCCAAAAATCTCCCTTAGTTCATTCAAGCCCATAAAGAGCAGAATAGCTTCATCTGACCTCATAAAAACAAAGACTTTTCTTTCAAGGTTGTCAGCTTATTCCCATCCCACTGTTTATGCCTGCTAGAGCTCTATAATCATGACTTGAACTCCACAGTCCAGCTCTCTGCTTCCTTCTCTTTGCACAGGTACACATTTCTCCTTACCATTAATTGTTTTGGAAGATGGCATCTCTGTCTTTGAGAGAATCATTTAGGAGTGGGAATGCTACACAGGAGATTCACAGGGAGAGACTTCCACATTTCCCACATACCAAACACTTGATCTGTGCTGGAATGGGACGTGTTAATAAATCCCATAAAATTCCCCTGATGATCTGATCCGCATTACAGTGACACAGAAGATACATTTAGCAGCTAGAGATGAACGGTTGGTATCTGCCTTAATTTTATAGTAATAGAAAATATGTTTTCCTGATTGTTATAGTTCTCCTAGCCTGCTGGATATTCATATTTTATAAAGTATTCTAGGGGTTTACATTAATTTAAAAAATAATACTGCTTACAAAATCCCTTCTTCTGTTCCTTTTGATGTTTTATGCTGACATTGTCCATATGGAGGAATGAATTTTCTGGCCCATTTCATCCACCTGTTTGTGAGGTCTTGCAGTGTTCCCTGTCCAGAATAACTCTTAACCCCCTGAGAAAATGTCCTGTCTGGCCAGTTTCAGCTACGCTTTCCAGTTCAGACTTGGGTTTCATCAGCTGTCTTGTATCTGTGTGCACACGTGTGTACATTAACATGCATAGCAGAACTATAGAACCATGGTTTAGACAAAGTTATCTACAAGGAAAAGGAAGTATCTTTACAAAATACAAGAAAATATCTTTATGTATACAAGGAAATATCTTTATTGACTACTGCCCCTAAACCAGACTCTGTGTATTGCTCTGAGAGAATTTCTGTGGCACCAAAGAGGTGGAAATAACTACTTTGGTAGTTTCCTGCCTTACTTGGGCGAGCAAAGTATTACACAGCCCTCAATTCCTTTAGTTTGGGTTTTTTTAGAATACAAGTGAATATTTTTACATCATTTTCAGGGGGTTGTAAATGGGTCTCAATTCACTACATCTGTCCCTGGTGGTTTTTTCCCTTCACAGTGCAGTGCCCTTGTGCACAACAGCTCCTGCCTGGAGTTATTTTAAGGATAACTGTGTTGTTGATTATTTCTTTTTTTCTTACTTACTCTTGCATACAGATCTTGTATCTAACAAATAACAGCAGCTGCCTCAGGAGGAGTGCCTGAGAATATATAGGTAACAAATTTGCATTCATATTTACTTTCATATCTAACAATCTCGGTTCCTTCAAATACTTTACTCATGGGGCAGTCGTGACAAGCAAATCCCATGCCATTTAATTCCAATTAATAGTAAGACAGAATTTCCTTTTATTTATTAGTTAACTAGTTGGACAGCCAGTCAAATACTGCCAAAACCTATTTGCTAAATAAATTATCCAGTGAAAAGTTTACTATTTTGTAATCAGCTCATAAATCTATGCTGAACAAGTAATGTGCTGCTTTAGAAGAAAAAAAAATAATGTGGATTACAAAGAGAGCTTGAGAATTAGCTTTCATTTCATATTTTGTGGCAAATTTACCAACAATTAAATGTTGCCTCTAATTTACAGTACTTCATAGATATCCTAAGATAATACCAATACTAATTCAGAAAGACACTCAGCTGAACCATGGCCAAGAGGAACAGGAAAAGGCTGTGCCATTTTTTCTTTAAAGATTATCTTACCCTTTTGACAGCTAAAATAGCTCCTAAAGGGGTTGTTTGGCTCAAGACTTTGTTTTCTCTAATTCTCTCTCATCTGGCCTGATTCTTTTATTTAAAGGAGAAACTTCCCATCACCGCTGACTTTTCTGGTCATGGATGTGTGTGTGTGTGTGTGTGTATATATAAATTTCGAGATTCCTTACTAACACAAATTATTCTTTCTGTTCAATTCAGTACTTGAGCAAGACTGCAATAATTCACTGAAATCCACTGGCTACATTCAAACACATAGGCATAGCAAGCTTTCATAAAACCCAGGGAAAACCAGCTAGCTGTCCTCTTGACATATTGCACCCATCCTGTCTCCAAAAGCAAACAATCCACGTTTCAAGACTTTAGTTTTATCCCTAACCAAGGGTGGAGGCTCGAGTTTATTCCCTTGTCTATCAATCATGATTTCCACAGACATGCTTGGACCTTGAAATTTGTGTTCTTTGGAGTCAAGAGCTCATGGTAATCACTGAACAGAAACCTTCCTTAAAAAGACTTTCTGTAGAACACTAGAAAGTCAGGACAGAGGTATCATAAAAACAATTCAGCAAGCTATATGCATACTTAGTTTAGAAGATTTTACTTCATGGAAACCATTCAAATTTCATTTCCTGTAGACACTCTGCATAACAGCTTCTTAGTTTGGTTCATTGGTAGGAGTTGGGAACCCTAAGGAACATAAAGTCACCTGGTTACATCCCTTCTATAAAATGAGGGTGTTTATTTTACCCTCTTGACTGTGCATGTCTCAGATCTGGTCAAACAAATGTCAAAAGTAAGAGATGAAAGTCTTTGGTATTGCCACAAGCCGGCAAGTTTTGCCATGATATACAGAGCTTTGCAGAATCACTATTCTTCTTAGTGTTCCGAGTTCAGATCCATTTTGATTGTAATTATATTATTAATTTAAATAGAATTGGATAGTAAACTAGAGCAATATCACCCTAAAAATTCCTTTAAATTAGGCTTTAAAATAAACTCCCCTTTTTTTGGATTTACCAGCAGTTCAGAAACTCTTCACCTATTTTTTTTAAGTCTGATCAGAATAAGACTTGATCCTTCAAAACTGCTGAAAGCTGGTATCTGCTATGGTTTTGGCTACGTTGTAGAAAGGTACAAAATCAGAACTAGATTGAAATTTTCAAATGTAGCAACTATGGAATTATTTCTAATACTTCATGGTACTTACCAAGCTTGAGCAAAGGCAAATGTATGCATCTCCACAACTGTAATTTACTGCCTGAGAATCAACAGCCTCACAATAAGCATTTTGCAGCATTTCCTTGTGCATATTAATGATTTCTACAAAACCACTCTTCTTAATTATGCGGGTTCAATTTCTGCTGCTTTGGAAGTTGTCTCTAGAGATGCTTCAAGGAAGAGCTGTGGGGAGGAGGAAAGTGCTTGTCCCTTTCATTAGCAGCCTACATTTAACTTAATTCCCTTGACTCATCTGCTTGCTTCTCTTTTAGGCAATCAGTCCTTTGCTGTCAATGCCAACACACTGCTGGTCAATGGCAAATACTCCAAGGTTCGTTAGAGGAATCCGGCTGATTAACTTGGGAGACCTTGCAAGGAAGAAAAATGGCCTCTTTTTTTGTTGTAAGATTCATCACCCTAAACAGAAATACTGTATTTCAGACTCTGAAATCTATATTTATACAAAATTCAAAGTACGAGGCTTTCCATGTGATTTCCTTAAAGGATAAAAATACACACGAGTATTTCTCTGTCCACAGCATCGTAATCATTTGAATCCTATCTCTCCCATCCCAGTATGAAAAGGCTTCACAAATGAATGACGAGCAGATGGCATATAATTTTCTCAACTGGAGATTCTTGGATTCGATTTGTCACTCATTGAATGCTGGCAAAAAAAAGCACTTTTGTGCCCCAGTGAATAGCCTGTATAGTTTGTATATTCTCTGATGGTATTTGTTTAACAGCTACTGGTAAACATAATAAAGCCTTATATCAAGAAGGGTTGGTTTGGAGGTTTTTTAAAGTTGTAAATATCACTTGCAGACATCTAGGACTTCATTACTTCTTTTTTTTTGCTGTCTCTGAGCTGCATTCTGGTGCACAGCTCCAGTCCGCCCAATGTATCACTGTTGGCCACATCCAGGTACCTCCCTCTCCAGGCTGCCCCCATCCACACAGCCTTATTTTATCATACACTCCTCCAGTTAATATCCCTTGAGCCAAATCACCCAACTTTTCTCACTGTTTTGACTGTCAAGTGAAAGTTTGGCTACACTATTTCCATGACAGCTGCTGCACTCACAGCACCCATGTTTAAGGCAGTGGACGTTAGTGGGGTGGTTTGGAGACAAACCTGCAGAAATGATGCTCCAACTGATGGTGCCTTCTCTGTGCAAGTTCTCAGAGAAGACACACCTCCTGTTTGATACCACTGTTTTATTCCAAACACCTTTCTTAATTCCACTTTTGCTTTTTATTACGCCATCATGCATAACCTGTTACAACACTATCAACACACTGTGGTCTAACAATCCCATTTCCCTGAGCTACTCAAATAGCTCCCAGAGATGCTACTGTGATCCTGCATCTTCTGTGGGGCACTGCTTCTCATTTGCAACTCAACTTCAAGATCTGAAGTGAACTGTTGGCAATATAACTAATGCACAGAGAGATTTATCTAAAAAATTCTGTATGCTGTAAGATAAGAAATCTAGAAACCATCCTTCCTACTTGAGACACCAGAAACACTCCCTCACAGCCTGCGTATGGTGGAACTACAGTTCATCAACATCACATTTTATGGTGTTTCAAGCCTCCTAGGATGTTAAGGCTAGCAAGTTGTAGTAAGCAACTTCTCAAGTAGCACAATTTTGGGTTGTGAGGTTGGGGGTCATGAAAATTATCCCTTTTCCAGATTGTTCTACTATCTCCAACACCGAAAAGAGATTAGTGGGTTCATTGTCACAAGTGCTCCACTCTAAGTAAAAACTTTCCAAATCCTTGACACAGTATTAATCACTTTTCCAAGCTTTTCTGCTATCAGAGCAGATGTCTAAAGCACAAAATCCATGTAGGGAGCCCTTAGAAGTTTGTATTGTTTCTACCGCCTAAGGGGTAGATATTTAAATTTTCTTAATATTGAGCCAACTCAGTTCTTATCACAGTTACACAAAGCTGCCACATAATTCAATAGACAAATTTTCTGAATCTAATTAATCCCATAAAATGAAAAATTATAATATTTTTGAAAAAAAATTATACTTAATAGATAGCCAAATGGCTACAAACCACATTAGGCTGAATGAATCAGATACCATCTGTGATAGGAAGCACGTTGAATAATACAGTCTAGATGCAAAGCATATTGAACAGAACAAAACATACCATATAACAGATTTATAGTGTATAATCCACACAGAAGAGTCTGCTAAAATAGATCAGCTCTGTCACATAACACTGCTTTCATCTAGTGTCCAGGAGCACCGCACCACTTTGACTCATTTAGCAGATCAGTTACATGCTATTCCTGATTTCATGCGGTGATGATTAAGGATGAAAAACATCACGGACAGTTGGCAACTGCAATAAATCAAGAAGCTTTGCTCAATTTTTCTTTATGTATTTGCACCAGATTTTTTTTTTAAAAAGTGATTGAATTAGTAATGTACAATAATTGTTTTTGGGGAAAAAAGGTCCCCTGTGATAACTTTGGGCCTTCAGATTTCATAAGCCTTCTAAGACAGGGAAGTAAATTAGGCTTTAATAGGCTGTTATAAGCCCACTATCAGGAGATGTTGCATAAACTGTAAAATTAGTTTCTATTGAGACTTTTTTTTGTGTGTGTGTGGGTAAATGCTCCAAAGCTTTAAGCCAAGTAATGGCAAGATGAACTACACTAACCAAACTAGATTTGGCACAAACCTGAGTCACAAGGTATTTTTTATATATGCTGTTCCAGCCTGTGCACAATAGACTCTCGTCAGATATAACAAACATCTGCTGGTTTGAGGATTATGGACTCTATTTTCTACATTTATAGTGCTCGGGTACAAATTTGAGCCACCGAGACCTGACTCTGAGCTTAAATCAAAGCTTCAACTGCCCCCAAAAATGAATACATAAAGCCACCCTAATGAATGCTACCGGTACTGTTGTATGCCTGATCGTGACACATAGCTCCCGCTAAGCCACATAAACCAGTGAGATGTTGAACAGTGAGGCAGCATCATCTACAGTTTCACATTTTCTTTTGTCCACCACGTGGCATAAAGCAGCAGAAAAATAAGGGATATTGGGAACATTTGGAGCCAGATCTGTTCATTAGCTGTCCTCATGTGTGAGTAGAGATGTGGGTATATAGGATACAGGCTCTATAGTCACTATATAGCCGCCAATGTCATTACCATAACTTGAATTGTCCCCACAGCCCCCACTTGAGAGATCCTCCCCAGTTCAGGGTGACAGAGCACTGGAATACGCTGCCCAGGGAGGTTGTGAAGTCTCCATCTCTGGAGATATTCCAGACCCATCTGGATGCCAACCTGTGCAATATGATCTGGGGAGCTGCTTTGGCAGGGGGGTTGGACCCGATGATCTCTCGAGGTCCCTTCCAACCCCTATGATTCTATGATTCAGATAACTTGTATCACACCGGTCCTGATAATAGCATCAAATAAAATATACATCACAGCATTTATCCATGATATCAAAAGTTTCTATAAGAAAACTAGCTGCAATATTTACAACAGTTTGGAAATGTGGATCTTTGGAAACCCTTTGCCTTACTATTTAATCTAAACGTTTCAAAGAGTATAAAATGAGAAGCCTCTAAGGTCTCCTGCCTTTTTTTATTTAAAAATTAATCACAGACTGAAGGAAAGAACAGTAGTCCGTTCCCACAAGAACTGACTTAAATTCTGCTGCCTTTAAATTTACTTTGTTACAGTCTTTCCTTTTAATAAAATACTCATAGTGATTTCAGAGTGGCTGATGGTAGTAAGAGAGATTTATTATTATTATTTTAAAATAATAATATTTAAAATTAAATATTCAAAATATTTAAAATATTTTAATTTTTATTTTATTTTTAAAAATATTTAAAAATTAAAGGGCATTTTAGGACAAAAAGAGAGTCTTTTTATATAACTGTCAGGCTACTGTTTTCATGTTTATGTTGGTTTTATTTAGAAAAAACACACTCAAAGTAAACATACTGGCATAAACTCTGTAACAAAAGTATTTTAATTTATTTAATAAATATTCTTTTTAAAAAATTACTAACAAACTCTGCAGACAATGAAGCTGTGCTAGCAGAACGTGAGATTTCCTTGCCTGCGTGCTTTATTCTGGAATGCACTGTTTGTCAGGGGTGAATTCAGATGAAATTCATGTTTCAGTTGCTTTTTGTGGATAGAGGCACCGGTTCTGATGGAAATCTTTCAGAGATCTCTTCCATCAAAATGAAAAGCCACGCTACACAAAGATGCTGTTCTTGTGTTTTGGCTAAACTTCCATCATGTATTCAGTTCTGACTCAGAGGGGTATCAGTGTGTAACCTAAACATATGCTAGGAAGGGTGCTATGCACAAAAATATTTAAGCAGATCTCATGTGTTTCACAGGATACACTGTTTTATATATATATATATATATTTCTAACTTTTTAAAATGTCCTAGGGAAGATGAGCAGCCAGCAAGTCTGAACTTATATGAGCTTCACCAAGGAGAAATAAACCAGAAGGATTTTAACTGTACATGTCTTCTCCCAGTTCCTGAAGTTACAAAAACGTACCAAAATCTTTGCTGCTTTAAAAAACTTTCTTCTTTTCATGACTGTGAGGAAAAGCTGAGAATAATAGCTGCACAGCCATCTTCTCAATTCTTAAAAAACATGAAAGGACTCAGAATAAGAGAGACATCAGTCGAATTGGTATGGCTGACCTACCTATAGTTTCAGTTTGGAAGATATCAGTGAACGAAAGTAAGCAAAATTAAAGCTTCCCCAGATTTTCTCAGAGAGGTTTGGGAACAAGAGATGAAGCATACTGTTATCCTGAGGAAGAAGACAACAGAAGGTCATGACAAATTCTGGGGCTTGATGTGGCTACAGAAGTAGATATTGGGAAAAACACTTGTGGTTCTAACAGGTAACATGTCATTTCATAATCCTGTGGAGGGGGTTCTACATATAAAATAGCTTTTTTCTTCCTTTTCAGTGAAACACATTCAAATATTGATGTTTTACAAATATATATAGTTCAGCAACAATGCTTGGGAACCAGAAAAGTGCCTGTTTTCACACCCTTGAGTGTGGGCATGCTGGGGTTGGATTTTTGCACTGCTGTCACTCATTGTTCAACAGCCATTCTCACTTCACACATGATCCTCAAAAGCCAGACTTTCTTTGCTACATCAAATAAAAACATCCCTAAATGGAGCCTGGCAATGCTTTCAAAGCACTTTCTTGTGCTCATTTCCAAAATAATTTAATACATAAATTAAAGAAAGGAAACACTTCAAGTGTTTGTTGCAATAAAATCCAAATGTAATAGTTTCAGGGGAGTTCCTACCTCTGATGGAGTCTTGTTGGCCCAATACCCAGAGACCACAGGTGATTTTGGGGCGGCCAGGAGGGTGCACACTGTCAGTATCACATTTGCTCATCAGTGACTACACAATAGTTCATCATAAACATAAGAATTCACTCTCACTTTCTGCTCCTACACTTTCTTTTATATACATGTAGTCACAAATGATAGGGTAAGACCTACAGCCAAAGTCTTCAGATGGACATGTAGAAGAAACACAAAGCAGGATGTGAATTAGAAATTTAGATTATAACAAGTGCATAAGAAAAAATTGGAATTAATAGATCCAACTTGGTTGCACTTAAAATCAGAAGAGCTGCATTATGAAAGAATAAGCTAAAGCATTTCTTCAAAAGGTTCTTAACATGCAAAACTGTTCCATATCAAGTCAAAATATTGGATTTGGTGTATTAAATAACGTTTCTTGTATGACCTAAAATATAAAATTTAGATTCTCAATATAGATAAGCAGTCAGTGTAGGCAACAATTAAACCGATGGAGGATAAATTCACAATATAGTACATAAAGTTCAGTAACTCAGAGCTCATCACTGTAGGAATATTTAACATTTCTCACTTTTTTTCCCTAGCATGTGTTTGATTTCTCTGTCCTACCTAAATAAAGGTAGGAGTCTTCATAAAGCACACTGAAGCATTTGGCTTGAATAATAGGTGAAAGGCACAATTATTTCCTCCTCTTGAACCACACAGGCTTCCTCTTTACATGATAAATGCGCTGTTGTTTTCCTATCCCTCCACTCTCACCATCTATTATTGCACATTGAAGTACTTAGAGTAAAGCTTCTTTAATTGTTTATCACAGATACACACAGCCACTTACTCTAAAAGGAAGGTCTATTAATGTGAACTCCATCAGCCTGGCTCGTTCAGTCCTTGGGCAATACTGCTGTTCAAAGAGGGAACTCAAGATGACATCTACACTTGCCCATCCTGTAAATACTTTGCTGAATCAGGGTACTCAAAGGAAATGGAAGCCTGTTATGATATTTTGTATGTGCTCCAAAGGAGGAGATGCAATAAAATATAAATCCATTACACTGCAAAGAATGATGTATTTATAATGAATACAGAGACACCGTCTCCAACGGGTACACAAAAACCTGAAGCATCTTCAGCTATAGAAAGAATGCTTGTGGAAGGCTTGACTTAGAATCATAGAATGGTATGAGTTGGAAGGGACCCCAAGGATCACAGAGCTCCAACCCCTCTGCCACAGGCAGGGCCACCAGCCTCAGGCCTGGATCTACACTAGGCTGCCCAGGGCCCCATCCAATCTGGCCTTGAACACTTCCAGGGACGGGGCATCCACCACCTTTCTGGGCAGCCTGTTCCAGCACCTCACCACTCTACAGTCCAATTTCCAACACATCAAGCAACGTGTCCTCTTCCACATCTGCTCATCCTCAAGGAGGTTTGCCTGATACTCAACCTAAGAGCCATTTTCCTAATTTCTTCTCACTATTCATAGTTATGTTCCTTTTCATTCCACCAAATAATTTGATCTAAATATTTCCTTTGTCTTTACTTTCCAATCCTGGTCCCATCTATATTCGGTGCTGTATAGATCAGATCCCCCACCCTCTCATCATTCTTCTACTCCCCTTTTGGTACCCTTTCCAGCAATACTTTTATCATGTTTCCAGCAAGCTGCTTTAGAATATTCAGTGGTATGATAGCAGAGTTAAAATAACTTAAAATCTTACGCCAGGCAAAATGGACTAGAGAGACTTGTTTGCAGAACAAAGACAGTGAAGCCTGGAAAACAGAAGCCTCACCAGGTGCTTTCAGACTTTATATTTTTGGAATTTGTTGAGTCTGTTCCTCTTATTGTTTTTGACTCTTACAGGAGGGATTGCTTAGCCTGGCATACAGCACTCTGCTTGCAGCCCAGCTGAAATTACACAATTGCAACCCAGCAAGAGACACCAGTAGGTGGCATATACCGGAAGTACTTAAAGGTCACAGAATCACAGGAGTTGGGAGGGACCTCAAAAGATCATCTAGTCCAACCCCCCTGCCAGAGCAGGATCACCCAGACTAAATCCCACAGGAACACATCCAGGTGGGTTTTAATGTCTCCAGAGGAGGAGACTCTACAAACTCTCTGGGCAGTCAGTCCCAGTGCTCCATCACCCTCACAGGGATAAAGTTTCTCCTTATAGTCCCATGGAACTTCCTCTGCTCCAGCTTGCACCTGCTGCCCCTTGTCCTATCACTGCCATTGCTGAGAAAAGCCTGACTCCATCCTCCTCACTCTCGCCCTTTACGTATTTATTAACATTAATAAGGTCACCCCTCAGTCTCCTCTTCTCCAAGCTAGAGAGGCCCAGCTCCCTCAGCCTGTCCTCAAAGGCCTGAAGATTAATATCCACTTTATCTTTCAAAAGCATCAAGTAGTTACAAGAATAGTATTATGACACCACAAAATGCTTCTGCATTTGTAAGAAAGAATCACAGAATGGTTTGTGTTGGAAAGGAACTCAGAGCATCAAGTTCTGACCACCCTGCCATGGGCAGGGACACCTCTCCCCAGACCAGGCTGCTCAAGGCCCCATCCAACCCAGCTTTGAACACCTCCAGGGAGGGGGCAGCCACCACCTCCCTGGGCAACCTGTGCCAGTGCCTCACCACCAAAACGGCAAGTTGAGCATAATGGTAATCTAGGATGGCACAAAACAGAACACACAGCTTCCCCATCTCCTATAGCTTACAGTATCATTCGGACTGGTCTCAGCTAAAGTTGGGATGAATTCATGAGACCTGGAAAGAAATAGCTTTGCATACCAGCAACAGCTTTCAGAAACACCACATACAAAGGTGAGCTGAAGTTTGGCACCACAAAAGCAAGAGGACAAGCGCCCCAGGAGAGGCACTAGCAGGGAGCCACTTTGCAAACAAGCCATTTCATCATCTAACAGAGAACTCTAACATAATACACACATTGTGAGTTTCAAGCTGGAGTGAAATTATTTTGAACAATTTGAAGAAAACCTTTTAATGTAGGAGCAACATGCTGTTTGAAGAAATTCTTTATGTGAGCCAGGATTTCAGACTGACATTACCATTGAGCAAAAAGTTACCTTCAAAATACATGTATTAAATTCTCTTGAAATGCAAGAACAGGACATACATATCAGATGGCATTATGTAGCCCATTTATAAATCAGAAGCAAAGAATGGATGGGGAATTATATCTTGTTCTAACAAATCCTGATTGATCCCTGAATGTGCAAACGTAACCTGTTTCAAGTCAGAAACCTGGAACGAATTAGGATAGTTGTAACCTTGAGAATAGAGTGCTTCTCTTTATCTTTCTGCATTATGAAGAAATGAATTAGGCATTGATAAGAGCAGGCTGGGGAACTAAATAAATCCATGTCGCACCTGCTTCAACAGTAAAATTAATGTTTTCACTTTTTAAAGTGTCAATTAAAAATATGTTTGATTATATACTAGAATACATACTAGAATACGGTATAAAGAATTTTAAGACAGTGCTTAACATGACCTTAAGCTTCCTGATCTGTTGAACTGGATAGGAGCTCAGGAGAAAAATCATTTCAATAAAGCCCAATTACATGAACAGAAGGTGTGAATAACTGAAGTCCACAGAAGTCAAGTGGCACATATATCCCACTGCAAAACATTCCCAAATAGATACTTCAATGCCTGTAAGAAGTAGCACTCCACAATTTCTGCTGATATCTACATTTCTGTGACATTATATACCATGGCTGATGAGCGACTTTTGGATTAGGGTACTTGCAGCAGCTGAATCCAAAGCATAATTAGTTTACACTGGACTTCAAGTCATTGTTTTAACTTCATTTCACCTTGTCTAAAATGATGGAACATAATTTTCAGCAGTGTTACTTATTCTGCTATATGAAATGTGTTCCACTTGTCTTGACACACTAAAGGTCATTTGATTTGACCATCATTGTCAATTTTGAGTGTGTGCAAGATCCAGTGAGCTTTGAATTTTAAGTGTCAAAATTCTACTTTATATAGGAAAATTTAAAAACTATGGGTATTGGCTCACACTGTGTGATAAGTCAAATTTGTATCTGAAATGAGGAAAATTCTACTTTGGCTCTTTCTTATTCTGGTTTGGGTTTTGTTTCATTTTGAATTATATTTTGATGCATTTCTTAGTTATTTCTACTTAAGAAAATTGAGATTTTTAACCAGAGTCCTAGCTATAAAAAACCCTAGTGTGAACGATTCATCAAATATTTCTGTCTTTAGAGAGAAATACTAAAGGAGAAGGAAGAAAATCTGCTGGGACTTTGAATTTCAGTCATATCTATAATACCGTCTTTTATTTGCTTGTTGAGCAAGATCATCTTCATTTTTTTTTCCACTGTTCAGAGCGCACCCTGACCAGCAGGATCCACATTCATGATTAAGGTTTCTAGGCAGTGATACAGCAAAAGCAAACACATTAGACTAAAGATTTCATCTCTGCAGCAGCACAGAAAAGAGCAGCATGCCTGCATCTATTTTTTTCCCCTCTCATCCTACCATCTTTTTATTCTGCACTTGTCAAGACATCTTGTTGCTTCATTCCATTCAGTTCCTTGGGAAACAACAAGTGATACATGGTAAATGACAGAAAAAATAGAAAACCTAAAGACAACTATTAATTTATAGCAGCAGAACACTAAAATTTCTTGAGCCCTCAGAAATAGATTCTTATTTTGAGAAAAAGGTTAATTCTGAACTTAAAAATCCATCCCAGTTGTAGTGATTTGAGGCATATGAACCTATATGCAGGAATGCCTAGAAGTGCCCAATGCTAATCTGGTCTTGTTCATAAAATACCACCTTTGAGGCTCTAACAAGCATGCAAAAACAAAGCCAAAGAACCTCCTTGAGAGTAGATCACTCAAAAAATAAAAGCTAATAGGTGTTTTTGATGATGTGATTGTTATTGAAGGTTTAATAGATCATTAAAAACTGTGTAATGAATAAGCAGGGCTGTACTCACCATGGCCAAGTGAGCACCTCATGCTAGTAGGGAAGCACTCACCCTCTGGTTTCTCCAGGAAATCTACATTCAACTAAGTCTCCCCAGAACAGCAATGACATCACCCTCATTGCACTACTCTTATTCTGCATACATAAAGTCAGTGTATTTAATTAAAAATATTTAGGCTAACAGACTCTAGCTCATTTAAATATTTTTTTAAAAAATCAAATAAAATTAAACATTCACTTAAAGATTAGTCTCTCCAAGGCCTGCTGTGTGATTAAATGTATTTTATAATTACAGAATGATGGGCACTATTGGCTATACCTTTCCTGTGCTTTCCTAGAACTAAAGACATCATTATGAACTTTTCCATGGGTATGACACAAGGATTATTCTATCAGAATGAAGTATCAAACTCCATCAGACCTTTTCTCAGAAAAGAAACAAAAAGAGGCTTCTTCCGAGGAGTGGGATGAAGAAAATGAGTAAGAAATACTTTTAAGGGATAAACACACCAGACATTACTTTGTATCTTGAAACTTAATGTCTAGGCTGTGTGCAAAGGACACAGCCAATAGCACTGCAAAGCACAGCCACGTTCATCTTACTGCACTGTCTGTGAATGCTACAGGCAGGGCTTTTCCCTTATCATCCATCATTCAGTACTAGCCAGGCTGATTTCACAATGTCAACTCAAAAAATAGCCTTAGCATGAAGGGAAAAAAATACAAATTCTCTCTTTTGTTGTTGTTGGTTTGAATATTAGCCACGTGGGGCTAGCTTTCCTTTTCTTTGCCCTACTTCAAGGCTCCATTGATAGTAAAGGTCACATGAACAGGACAGAAAAATAAATAAAATTTTCTGCCATTTTCTTGGTTTTGAAAGTTCTGTCTACAAGCACAAAGGACACAATATCTCTGATGCACCAAGAAAGGCCTGATTATAATGTTTCATCGCCCACATCTCTGTTTCAATTAAGAAGCTGTTTGGGTGATATGTTCAAAGGCACAAAAGCTGTTAAAGGCATCCAAGTCTTCCTGGAAATTAATGGGAAGAGGGAGCTTCACATACATTCATGGCTCTGTTACAGCTTTCCCCATCTGACTTCTATTTCTGTAGTGAAGCAGGAAAAATAAGCCAGATCATAAGGGCTGGATAAAGTCTTTATTTAGGGAAAGGCCCAAACGTATTCCACATGACAAGGATTGTTCACTGTCTTTCTTGTAATTTTTGGACTGTGTTGCAACGTGGAAGGGAAAACAAATTTTGTTGCCACATTTGCTCACCAAATGAAGCTTAAATGAACATGTAATTGGAAGAAAACCTAACTTTGTTAATTAACAGGAAATTAAAATATGCACCCAAATCATGATTCAATTAATAAATTAAGAAAAGAGCAACTATGTGTTATCAGACCATATATCCTCATGTAAACAGAGCAGGTAATCTCCCCATGAATTTGAAGAACTGGCTATGAAGAATCTTGCATTAAACAACTAGAGAAAGCAGCTATGCTGTTTTGATCTGAAGCATCCCAAAGCAGATCTCCATTCTCCAGAGTGATTTTCTAATTTGACACTCCAATTAAGAGAGCTTGCTTTTTGGCTCAAGCAAAAAAGACTTGGTTTAGGATAATACAGAGACTAACTTGATTTTTCTATAGCCATATTGTCTTAATAATTGACACCACACTCAATTCCACCATACAAATGCATCATGTGATCGTTTCAGTTCATTTAAATGAGGTGAACAATTCTTTCAGTCCACAACTGGAGTCTTAATTACAAGATTCAATTTAATGAAGACTTCATCTCCAACTTCCCCCCTAAAAGATAAAGATGCACAAATCCCTCTATCTCAATAGAAATGAAAGAGAAAGTAAAGATTCCTCACATACCTGCTGGTGGGTTTTGCGTGATTTATCTGAAGTCATTTATCTGCAATTGTGTGGTCCAATCTCCAGGGCAAAGTGCTTCATTCTAAGAGTGCCACAGATAGCAGCAGCATAACTAGGGCTTTAACCACTTGCTCTGTGCTGAAGGGAACCACCACAGGTGTTTCCTGGAGATACTGTGGGTAGACCAAGATAGGAAAGAGTCAAGTGTCTTCGACCCTTATCTGGTCCTTTTTGTTTTAGCAAGCAAACTTCACCTGTTCAGCTTTGAACATGTATCTTCACCACTTCAAGTCTGCTTACCCGGTCCCCACAGGCTGAAAGCAAGTTGGCATCTTTCAGTTTTGCTGCAGCAGGTAGAAGTCAGGCCTCAGGTCACCAGTCATCCTGCCATTGGGTGTCTGGAGAAGTCTGCTGATGCATATGCTTGACATCTGTTCACTAATAGATACAGAAATAGGATTTGCGTGGGCCCACTGTGAAGAAGCCTGCAGTATGGGGTAACAGCTCTGGGGCCACCTTCATGAGCAACATTTGGCATAGGACTATGCCCTTTCTTAAAAAAAAAAGCTCTCAACTTAGCAGCATTCATTCACTCCTACAGATCTGTGACAACCTTGAAATAAGTCTACAGGCTCATGAGAGTTGATGTCCTTTCACTGAGCAAAACAACACAACCAACCATGCACATAATCATTGGGCCTTAATTTCATAACATACTCTGTTGCTTCTGCCCTAGAAAGAGATCTTTTTATTTTGTATTGGTTCAGGCTCCATCTAACATGAGATGATTCCTGCTCATTTAGGTCAGAAGTCGCCTCTGGGCAGTTACAGATGCATTGCTGAGAAACTTGCAGACCCCAAGTCAAAGGAACTGAAGAGGAGACCCAGGTGTTAGGTATTTTTGGTGGTGTAGGTCTTATTTCCTCAGCCCATGCTTATCAAACAGTGCTTTAAAATAAGAGAATATCCTTACAGGATTACTCTGACCACTTCTCATCCTTTCTACCCTTCATCCAGCAACCCCTCCTTAGCAAAGCAGGAAAGGATGGGAGGAAAAAACCCCAAGGTAACAACACTGTATTCACCAAGGTTTGTAGTTCACTGCAACCATCCTCTCCCCCAACCTCCAGCTGCCTCTGCTTCAGCAGAAATGAGTTAGCCAACTTCTTTTCATAGTTAAAACAATTTCAAATGAATCTCCAGAAAAAAACTAAACCAACTGCATGTTAATTAATAAAAATAATAACTTCTTCTCTGATATAAACAAAGTGCAGCAGCTTTTGCTCCAAAAACTGGTGGCCCTGTTCTAGCTCAAAAAAATCTACCTATTTTGGGCTACAAGGATAGCAGGTTAACTTAGACTCATCCATCCTTCCATATCCCCTTGGGGGATATAAAACATATGTGTATGGGATACACAAAAATACAGATGACAGATAATGTTGAGGGATTTGGGGATGGTTATTTTGGGTTTGCCACCTTTTTTTTTTTAAACCAGCAGCTATTTTTTTGGAAGCCTGGTTAAACTTGATGAACTACGCTTACTTGATCAAAACCAAGATATTTGTGCATCATTAATTTCTTTGCATAAAATTTCCAGGGCACAAAGTTATGGCTTTTGTGCACTACTCATGCCATGCACTACTGTACCAGGATGAAGCAGTGGATCGTTAGTTACTGGGGGTGCTGGTCAGCTGCTTTGTGAGGTCTAAAAGAGGGAGAAACTCTACATCAATGAGGGTGAGGGTTGTTGGCTTAGTTCCCAATTAACTGATCTTTTAGAATAAAATAAATCTCAGTGTGGGGCAACATTTTACATGAAGAAAAACCAGGGAAGAGCACTGCAAAAGCTATTATTTTCTTGTTCATATTGAAGAAATACTTAAAAATGAACTCATTAGAGGCCTCCACGCTGTACATAAACTGATCAAAGTTCTCTTGTATATTGAGCTAATCTGTCAAGCAAAGGTCCAGAGTTAATCTGTCTTGCAAAGGGCCAGATTTCCAACGCACTAAGACAACCATTACAAGGTAAAGCTCTGAAGAGATGTCAAACATCAAATCCCTTGGAAAACAGTTAAAAGCAAAGTCTCTTTACCTTGCCTAGTGCTCCACATCAGCTTTGCTAATCCCTCACAGAAGTTAAATCTTTAGAAGCCAAATTATAAATTAGTATAGCACGGTAATTTATTGTCTTCTTATCAAAAAGTAATAGCAGAAAAAATCAATTTTGAAAGGGCTCTTTTCTGTGTCTAACTCGCCAATTTTTGCAAAACTGTGATTTCCATTGTGGGAAATATATTATATTGTGAAAATACTAGTGTACATGTTGGCTGCTTTTCCATGAATTATATCCAGGCTTTTGCATAACATACCATCATTTTTCAGAAGCAACAGTCTCCAGTGATGGATCAAATCCATCATACAACCTCTTCCTCCCTGGTCCTTTAACTCTACTCATCTCAGGGCATTACTAAGCATGCAGAGGGATGATCCATTAAAAATAGGATGTATTATAATGCAGTTAGTCCTGCAGAGAACGTGGTTTTTTGGTCTAAAATCAAGGATTTTAAAAAATATATATAATATGTTAATGAATAATCTGAACTGACTCACAGCAATCACCACGTTGCCCATAAATATTATCCTTCATATAAACTTTTAAGGCCAATATAGTTTCCTTGCTAAGCATTTCTCTTTATTTCAGATTTGCTTTCCTCTGCAAAAGAGGAATGTGAAGTTCACTTGGAGAAAATATATGTCCTGGGGGCATTCTATAATGAATGACTTGGCTTTCTCTCTGGAAGTGCTTGTACTATTTTGAGAAATGGATATATAGTGGGGTGGTTACCAGCGGTTCCTTTTGTTGTAATTTCTGAAATGGAGCTTCTCATGTTTCAGAGAATAATTGATTTTTTTTAAAAATAGCTTTCCTGTAGCTATACAACTCATTTTATTCTGGCATTTTTTCTTTTTTGCTCTCTTTTTTCCCCCCTCCCTCCTCTCAGATGCTTAATTACCTTTTGCAATAGTATACACAATCAAATTACACAGCTGCTGGATAGCTAGCTTCCTGGTATCCATTAGCACTCAAAAAAGGAAAAGAATGCTCTTAGAATTTTGTAACAGACACTCCAGGTATCTTTTTTTCCACCATTATTGTATTATTAAAACTACGGCTTTCAATAAAAGTGCTAAATCACTATGAAATCTTAGTTTTATCATAACAGCAAAAAAATTAGGCATAAGATTTGAAAACTGTCAGTATTAACATACCTTTGTGACTGGGCACTACACACAACTCAGTGCATCACCGCATAGGATATTCACATGTCTACACATGAAGCTCCCTGAAGCACAGGAGGTTTTGGAGAGGCTAGATCTAACCTCCACAGAGCAAAACTATAATTTTACATCTGTACTTCAAATCTTCAAACTGATGTTGCTGTAGACACCAGTGTGATGGGCTACATCCTCAAGCCATTAGATCTCATATATACATACACACACACCCTGATGAAAATAACGTATTCTCAGCATCCAGCATCTCCCAGACTTCTTCACTGAAAGTAAGATGCAAAAGAAACCAAATGTTTACAGCAGTTTTAAAGAAACACAGTCCCTGTTTCTTCAGATGCTTTGAGAAAGATGGAAAAGTAGTTATATAAACCTGCCCATGTCTGATTCTTCTCCATCCATGTCAGCCCCTTCATAGAGGGTTTTTACCACCATCTCCTGCTGGGAAAATACCATTTATTTTTAGTGAAAGCTAGTAGCTGCAACTACACATGTCTACACATGGCTGCCATGTGATCTTCCTCTGTTTCAGCTTGCTGGGGTTTTAACTTCCAGGCATGAGAATAAATATACAGGGACCTTTTGAGACACATTGAAACGGTACCTTGCACTCACTTGACTCTTTGCCAAGAGACATTCTGAGGAATGGGGATGGAGAAGAGTTTAGTTTGGAAACTGCCTGTGGACAACATAGGCAGTGCTTGAACAGGAATAGCAAGTTAAAAAATCATGGTTTAGTTATTGATTATAAGTTGTGGGGAAAGTCAATTTACTCTGACTTAGTACAAGGGAAAATAATTTGCCAACATAGAAAAATATTAAAAATAACATGAGGCTTGACCTTATTCATATGGCATTTATTTTCTCAACCCATCTCATTCGTCAGCTGCTCATCAAAAATTAAGGAGAAAACAGAATTCGCAAGAGGTCAGTGTTGTGTAGACACCAGGTTCAACAGGTAGCAAGACATCATTCAAAGGGAAAGGTTTAATATTGGACAAGCATACTAGACTCTACCTTCAAATATTAAGGCAATTATCAAAAAATAGTTTTGAAGGGGATTTTTGGGGGGGCTTTTTTTTGTTTTATTTTTTATACTTATTTAAGTACCTTACTCAAATGATCAGTAATATTCTGTCGTGGTTTTGCCCCAGCCAAGGGCCGCACCCCACACAGTCGCTTGTACTTTTAAAAGGAAGGGGGAGGGAAAGTTGGGGGAAGGGGAAAAGGGAAGGAAGAAAGGAGGAAAAGAAACCACAACCTAGAAACCAGAACCACGCAGGTTGGGATAAGGATAGTTTACTAAACAATAACAGAAAACTAGATATAACAATAACAGAAGTTTAAAGCACAAAATAGATGAAACTGGTGATACACAATGCAATTTCTCACCAAACCACACAACTCAGGCCGCACAGCTTAGAGCCCGTCCCGGACAACCCGACCGCCCCAGAAACTGCACGTCCTGGCGTTGTCTCCCCCTCTTCCCCCCAGTCCCCCCTTATACCGAACATGACGTAACTGGTATGGAATATCCTCTTTGGCCAATTCGGATCACCTGTCCTAGCTGAGTCCCCTCCTTTCTCACTAGTAAGGAAGTATGCAGAGCTGAGAAAGGTCCTTGATTGCCCGGCAACAAATCGGAAAACATCAGGGTGCTATCAGCACTATTCTCATGCTAACACCCAAACATGGCATTCCATCCACTGCTAAAAAAAAGTTTAACTCCATCATAGCTGAAACCAGGACATTATCCACCCCTTATTCCATACCATTTACGTCATGACCAGATCCAACAATTTTCTTTGGGTACAACCAGTTTCGTGTTTCACACACCCATATATGTATGTACACATGTATGCACACATATGTGCATACAGATCTTATTCCCTCAGTCTGTGAATCATCCCTCTGAAGTTGTTGAGTTCATTTAGTCCATGATTTCCAGGCTCCATTTGTCGTAACAGTTTCTCAGGATAGTTGTATGTTCCATTGGCTCGTTGCACGCTGCATCTCAGGCTCTTGACTGATACACCTGGCATGGTCCATGCTCATAGTCTGTGGGTCAGAGTTTATTTTCAAAGGGAGAAAAAAGTTCTTGAGAGGCCAGGCTTTAGTTCCATCATCATGGCACTCATTCTTCATTAACTTGTATGACTCCGGCAATAATGCTATGGTACAACATACAGCAATCATAACAATAATGAAATATACAATAATGGGTTATTTGGCAATTATTACAATTTCTACTTCATTAATTATATTGGCTATTCTCACCCAAAATTAAATCCCCTTGAGGTACACATCGAACTTCTCCATCCCTCTGCATTACCCACCAAGTACAGCCAGGTCCTTGAGCAAAAACAATTCCAGACATGGGTTTACCTTTGCCTGAAGCAGGAATGACCCAAACTCTCTTTCCCAATACACTCTTCATATGCACTACTGGCACTCTGTCTCCCTCTACAGTACGTGGAAATTTTGACTGGGCAGGGCCAGCCCGATTGGTAGATCCCCTAGAGTTAACTAACCACGTGGCTTGGGCCAAATGTGTATCCCAATGCTTGAATGTCCCACCACACATTGCTTTCAGTGTAGTTTTTAAAAGTCCATTATATCGTTCAATTTTCCCAGAGGCCGGTGCATGATAAGGAATGTGGTACACCCACTCAATGCCATGCTCTTTGGCCCAGGTGTCTATAAGAGTGTTTCGGAAATGAGTCCCATTGTCTGACTCGATTCTTTCTGGAGTACCATGTCGCCAGAGGACTTGCCTTTCAAGGCCCAGAATTGTATTTCGAGCAGTGGCATGGGGTACGGGATATGTTTCTAGCCAGCCGGTAGTTGCCTCCACCATTGTAAGCACATAACGTTTGCCATGGCGGGTTTGTGGGAGGGTGATGTAATCAATCTGCCAAGCCTCCCCATATTTATATTTCATCCACCGTCCTCCATACCAAAGGGGCTTTAACCGCTTAGCTTGCTTGATTGCAGCACATGTCTCACATTCGTGGACAACTTGTGCAATGGCGTCCATGGTCAGGTCCACCCCTCGATCCCGAGCCCATCTATATGTTGCATCTCTCCCTTGATGACCCGAGGTATCATGGGCCCATCGAGCCATGAATAATTCACCCTTACGTTGCCAGTCTAGATCTACCTGAGCCACTTTAATCCTAGCAGCCTTATCTACCTGATGGTTGTTTTCATGTTCCTCCATGGCCCGACTCTTAGGTACATGGGCGTCGACATGACGTACCTTTACAACAAGTTTCTCTAACCGAGCAGAGATATCTTGCCATAAGTCACCAGCCCATATAGGTTTGCCTCTACGCTGCCAGTTGTTCTTTTTCCACTGCTGCAACCACCCCCACAGGGCATTCGCCACCATCCATGAATCAGTATAAAGGTAGAGCCTTGGCCACTTTTCTCTCTCAGCAATGTCCAGGGCTAACTGGATGGCCTTCACCTCAGCGAACTGGCTTGATTCACCTTTTCCTTCAGTGGCTTCTGCTACTCTTCTTATAGGATTCCATACAGCGGCTTTCCATCTCCGATGCTTACCCACAATGCGACAAGACCCATCAGTGAACAGGGCATATCGCTTCTCATTCTCTGGCAGTTCGTTGTAGGGTGGGGCTTCTTCAGCGCGTGTTACCTCCTCATCCTCTGGTGACATCCCAAAATCTTTGCCTTCTGGCCAGTCTGTGATCACCTCCAAGATTCCTGGGCGATTGGGGTTTCCTATTCGAGCCCGCTGTGTAATTAGTGCAACCCACTTGCTCCACGTAGCATCAGTGGCATGGTGTGTAGAAGGAACCTTCCCTTTGAACATCCAGCCCAGCACCGGCAGTCGGGGTGCCAGGAGGAGCTGGGCTTCAGTTCCAATCACTTCTGAGGCGGCTCGAACCCCTTCATAGGCGGCCAGTATTTCCTTTTCTGTTGGAGTATAATTGGCCTCAGATCCTTTGTAGGCCCGACTCCAAAACCCCAGCGGTCGACCTCGAGTCTCCCCTTGTGCTTTCTGCCAGAGACTCCAGGTCGGGCCGTTCTCCCCAGCTGCAGTGTAGAGCACATTTTTAATATCTGTCCCTGTCCGGACAGGCCCAAGGGCCACTGCATGGACTATCTCGCGTTTGATCTGCTCAAAGGCTTGCTGTTGCTCAGGGCCCCATTGGAAATCATTCTTCTTTCGAGTTACATGGTAGAGTGGGCTCACAATGAGACTGTAGTTTGGGACATGCAGTCGCCAAAAACCTATAACACCTAAGAAAGCTTGTGTTTCCTTTTTGTTGCTTGGTGGAGACATAGCTGCTATTTTATTAATAATGTCCATTGGGATGTGACGACGCCCATCCTGCCATTTTATTCCTAAAAACTGGATTTCTCGTGTAGGCCCCTTGACTTTACTTCGTTTTATAGCAAAACCGGCTTCTAAAAGGATTTTAATTACCCTGTTTCCTTTTTCAAAAACTTCCTCTGCTGTGTTGCCCCATACAATGATGTCATCAATATACTGCAGGTGCTCTGGTGCTTCACCCTTTTCCAGTGTATTCTGGATTAGTCCATGGCAGATGGTGGGGCTATGTTTCCACCCCTGGGGCAGACGATTCCACGTGTATTGGATGCCTCTCCAAGTGAAAGCAAACTGTGGCCTGCACTCTGGCGCCAGTGGGATCGAGAAGAAAGCATTCGCAATGTCGATTGTGGCGTACCACTTGGCTGCCTTCGATTCCAATTCATACTGGAGCTCTAACATGTCTGGCACAGCAGCACTCATACCTGGAGTGACTTCATTTAGGCCACGATAATCTACTGTCAGCCTCCACTCTCCATTGGACTTCCTCACTGGCCATATGGGACTATTAAAGGGTGAGTGGGTTCGGCTGATCACTCCCTGATCCTCCAGTTGACGAATCAACTTATGGATGGGAATCAGGGAATCTCGGTTAGTACGGTATTGTCGTCTGTGCACCGTCATCGTAGCAACTGGCACTTGCTGTTCTTCACCCTTCAACAACCCCACAACAGCAGAATCCTCCGAGAGTCCAGGCAAGGCACACAATTGTTCAATTTCTTCTGTTTCCAAAGCAGCTATTCCAAAAGCCCATCGGTACCCTTTTGGGTCTTTAAAATACCCTCTACGTAGATAATCTATACCTAAAATGCACGGAGCTTCTGGACCAGTCACAATGGGGTGTTTTTCCCAGTCCTTCCCAGTTAGGCTCACCTCAGCCTCTAGCACAGTTAGTTGTTGGGATCCCCCTGTCACTCCAGAAATACAAACAGGTTCTACCCCTTCTGGTGCACTTCGTACAACCTTACGCCACATAGCTGGAGTGCATAGGACTTCATCGGGATCAGCGGGAAGCCGTGAATTGTCCAGATCATAATAAATTATCTCCCGTACAGCTAATTCTCTCAGGTGCTGGACAGATGTCTCTATGCTGTTACACTTAGGTGTCTGGCATGTAATATATTCCTTTATGGGATATCTTTCCTTCACACTTGACAGTAGTCGCCTCCAGAGGCTGAGGATTTCCGGCCTCCTCCCAATTGCTTTGTCAATTCCTCCTTCTCTAGCTAGGGATCCCAACTGCTTGGCCTCTCTGCCTTCTAATTCCAAACTACTGGCCCCGTGATCCCAACATCGGAGCAACCAAGTGATAATGTGCTCACTTGGGTGGCGAGTGAAATCTTTTCGAACCTCACGCAGCTCACTCAGAGTCAGGGATCGGGTAACAATCTCTGGTTCTGCCTCATCCTGATATCCTCGAGATGATCCCGGTTGATCATCATCCTTATCCGTCACTATACGAACTGATTTCTTTGTGCCTTTCCTCTTTTGTACGGGAGCAACAGACACTGGTGTGGATTGGTTTTTCAGATCATCTGCAGTGTCTGCTGTAGAGATTACAGTAGCTGCAGTGTCGGTCACAGGGGTTGCAGTAGCTGCAGTGTCAGCCCCAGTGGTTGCAGCAGCTATAGTATCTGCCAGTCTGTTTCCTTTCCCTTCTCCCTGACAGTGCTGACAGTGCTGACAGTGCTGCCTGCTATCAAGCAGTGTTTGATAAATAGTGGCCAGAGCCCAGCACAGTGCAGTAAGGTGTCCATCTCTGGGAAACCTACAGCAATTTTTCCTTAGGTATGCAGTCACTTGATCGGGGTCTTGTAGCTGTTCAGGAGTGAAATTCCAAACCATCGGGCGTGAGAAAGTACCTAGGTACTCGCCCATACTTTGCCACATGCCCTGCCACTCGTGATTATTCTGTCTCGGAGAAAGCTCTTCAGTGGTATTCATAAACCTATGCTTGATATATAACAAAAACTGAACCATCTGCACCAAACCTACCAATAGCAAAATGCTAGTTTGAATATCCCAGAGATATTGAAGATTTTCAAAAACTGCCCTAAGAGCTGTTGTATTTAGCCCAAAGGAAAAGAAAGCAGTGCCCCCACCATACCGGCTGCTGTTATTAACCCCTCCCTGTCCAAAGAATGGACAGGACAGCAAAACCTCATACAGGTACCAGCTTAAGCTCATGATCATCGATATTATTGTATCATAGACCGATATCATAAAATACACTATAATGAAGTATGGGAACAAATACGGGAGCCACAGACCTGAGAGAGTAAAGAATCCTGCCAGGATTGTATACAGCATGCGGTGGTTTTGCTGCCACAGCCTTGTAAATAAATACCACAACATCGTGACCAGAGATTGCTTAAACAACAGTGCTTATCTTAATTGCGATAGTTAGGGTCAGATCTACCGTTATCCCAACCGTTCGTGCCCCACGTTGGGCGCCAAAATAACTGTCGTGGTTTTGCCCCAGCCAAGGGCCGCACCCCACACAGTCGCTTGTACTTTTAAAAGGAAGGGGGAGGGAAAGTTGGGGGAAGGGGAAAAGGGAAGGAAGAAAGGAGGAAAAGAAACCACAACCTAGAAACCAGAACCACGCAGGTTGGGATAAGGATAGTTTACTAAACAATAACAGAAAACTAGATATAACAATAACAGAAGTTTAAAGCACAAAATAGATGAAACTGGTGATACACAATGCAATTTCTCACCAAACCACACAACTCAGGCCGCACAGCTTAGAGCCCGTCCCGGACAACCCGACCGCCCCAGAAACTGCACGTCCTGGCGTTGTCTCCCCCTCTTCCCCCCAGTCCCCCCTTATACCGAACATGACGTAACTGGTATGGAATATCCTCTTTGGCCAATTCGGATCACCTGTCCTAGCTGAGTCCCCTCCTTTCTCACTAGTAAGGAAGTATGCAGAGCTGAGAAAGGTCCTTGATTGCCCGGCAACAAATCGGAAAACATCAGGGTGCTATCAGCACTATTCTCATGCTAACACCCAAACATGGCATTCCATCCACTGCTAAAAAAAAGTTTAACTCCATCATAGCTGAAACCAGGACATATTCCATGAATGTTTAAGGATTTTTCTGCTTTAATTCTTCCTCAAGAAACAAAATTGTGAATTTATATCTTGTTGCCAAAAAAGTTTTCATTTATTACTTCTTTCAAGAGAAACAAGAAACATCAAATAAAGTATGGCTAGAAAAAAAACCCAAACACCAACCAAAAAACCACACCAAAAATGCAAAGAGAGATGGGTCTACACACCCAGAGTTGAGCTGTAAAGCCCTCATCATTGACTGCTGTAAATAAGCTCATATGGGTTCAATAGGCAACTTGGGAAAGTATAAAGAAAATATATGTGAGGGGTTATTGCTTCTCAAGTTAGAGTCAGCACTTCTGGTCATGGAAGTGTCTTGGCTACAAGTCCTTAAAGATCAAAACAACTGTATGAGGCAGCACCACCACGTGCTTGTACCCTTCCCACCACAGATGAAGTTAGCAACAGGCTTCTAACTTGTCTTCACAGCATGGTGAGTCTCGTGCTCTAACCCTGAATTAATCATTTTGATGTTTGAGTTGTTTTATTAAGACTGATAAAAGCTTCTAAGTAAATATCCTTTTACAGGCCTTGACTCCTCAAACAGCCACTGATTTCATTGATCCACTCAGGCACTAAAGAATTAGGGAAAGATCATGGACTTTGGGGAATGCACTGAGTAGGGTGGCAGCTGAAAACTATCGTACAACATGGCGCCCAAGTACATCATGGCATCAGGGTGTATTACCATAGCTCTATACACAACGCAAACACACTAGTGCCAAACCAGAGAGAATAATTCTAAAGAGTTGATATACATATGCATATACAGATATTTCTTCTCAGCAGTATACACACAATAATACATGGACATGAAAATCTCTACAGTGGTTGGCCTTTAAAACCAAACACCAAAGTGAAATGATCCCCTGTGAGCCAAATCTCAAACATGAGGATAGAGATTTACATTCAGCCATGCCACAAACCCTTCAAATGAAAACAAAGTTGATGACTTAAATCCCCCCCAGACTACTAGAGGCAGATTTTTGGTAATATTTCTGACATCAGATCTATTGTTTCTCCCTATAATGCACTGACCTAGATCTGTTGGTGTAATTTTTCAGCTTCTAATACTGATAATATTGCTTTTAGACAGTGGTTTCAGGGCCCTTTTGAGATGAGTTCTTCAAAGCTGTAGCTTAATCCATTCTTTATTAGCTTCTGTAAAGTGATTACTTCTTCAGGGCTGGATGGAAGTACTTAAAGGAAATGAGCATTCTGTTACCAAACATCACTGCTCTACTTCCCAAGCATTTGCTGGAATTTTAACGCTTTAGGGTTGAATGATGGGGATATAAAACAAGAGAAGACACTAACAGAAAAGTTTCATATGGTAAATGTGTTGACACTATGACATTCTTTTTTAACAAAATCCAAAAATGTGACAGGTGCTCAGGGACTGATGGCCTGTGACGGGCAATCTTGAGGTCACTGGAGCTGATACTGCTGTTGAGATGTCATTTTATTTTTTAGTTTAAAATGAAGAATTGCTCTCGGCATGTAGTTTATTAGAATCCTGTTCCAACTAGGGACTTGGGGAAAGTCACATCGTGGCTGCAGATTACCTTCACAATGCTCTTTCCATAATGTACAGGGAAAAAAAAGCCCAATATAACCAGATCTGCTGCATCTGTCAGGCTAATTAGATGGGAGCTTTTACTTCTGCCCATGTGGACTCCTTCTGCTAATTCCATGAAACCTGTGCTGATTAACACTGAGCTAGGAGGGTTTCAGGGAATACTTATTTGACTAATAGCTCCAGAAAATAAGTACCTGTTATCACAGGGAAGTACCTGCTTCGGGGCAAAGCATGTTTGCCAATAGGACCACAGTTCTATAATTTCAGATGGCAAATCCATAATAACAAAGGAAATTAATTAGTCTCTCTCTTCCTTTCTTCTCTCATAGCTGTTGAAAGCCAGAAATGCTAAAACACCCTCCAACACTCAGACATTATTTTTATAAACATCTACATATTAGTCCAGACAGTGGCTGCTGTATATATTCCATAACAACTAAATTTATGGAAAGAAAAAAACCCACCACATTATGAAGTTTCTGAACAGAAATAGCTCCACCAAAGCAAAAGGGTGGGGCAAACATGTATTAAAGTACAGGGGATACCACTGGTAAGGGGGACAAGCCCTGATCTATCACAGGATGAAGACAAGGAGAACTTTTTCATAGTAAGGGTGACAGAGCCCTAGGACAAGCTGCTCAGGGGTGTGTGGAGTCTCCTTCTCTGGAGAATTCCAGCCCCGTTTGGACGCCGACCTGTGCAACCTGTCCTACAGACCCTGTTTTGGTAGGGGTTGGACCCGATGGGGTCTAGAGGGCCCTTCCAACCCCTAAAGCTCTGTGATTCCCTAATTTGAGAAAAAAGAGATATGTCCCCCTTTAATGTTCTGGCTCAGGTAAGAAACACTAGGGTATGGCCTCACTCAGAGAGGTGCAGCTTGTAGGGAGTTCCCAAACAAAACTCCACCAAACAGCACAGAGCCTTACAAAAGCAGTTTTGAAGCTGGACAAACTTTTGAACCTATTTATCAACATACTTGTAGCTCCCATCTCAAGGTGAAACAACAATAAATAGATAAAAAGTTAATTTTGTTCCCGAGCCTCTTTAAAAAAAACCAAACAAAATGATATTGAATTTTTTAAGGAAAAGTTGGCATAGGGCAATAGGCTCCTGCAAAACCTTACTAATGAATCATTCCAGCCTGCCATCCCTCACATGCTCAAGGAATAACCAAGTACAGAGCCAAGACATTCATTTTAATAAAAGAAAATGCAACATCTATAGGAATGTAGATACTTGAGGGGAAAAAAATAATTGCAATAAAAACGGGAGACAAACCTGTTTCTAGGGAGCTGACAGGAGGTTTGAGGTGCTGTAGGGAAGACAGGGATGTGGGCAGGGTGGCTGTGGCTTGCTTGACCTGGCGGGTAGAGCTGACTTGGAGGTCAATGTCTGCAGGCTAAAGCAGCCACTGCCTCGGTGCCTCCAAACCACAAAACACTGGCTTTCTGGCAGGAGTCAGCAATACATCTAGGAGAAGAGTACTCCTTCCATTCTGGAGATATAAAAAAAAAAAAATTAAATTTAAAAAATTCTACAGGGAACTTTCTACAGGGAGTTTGTTAAACTCTCAGCTACAGCCCTACCTGGCTTTCGCTGTAGCAGGTTATTACTCTGGAATAATTAATAACTTTAAGCCCACTACCAAAATACTGTCTAATCTGGCCATTACAGAAGGATGGTGTAACCCAACTATGTTCTATTTCCAATTCAGCCAGGAATAATTTAAATTTCTGTGAGCAATAATTTCATTCCAACATACCTCTGTATCTATTTGGGGTAGCAGTGCACATCCCTAAAATACCATTGTCCCTCTGGGTCTTTTCTACAGACCATCACAAAAAACACATATTATGCTATCTATGATGCCTATACCAACATTTACTCACCATGCAGTAACCCCTATGATGCATCCTATGACCCTGTCCTCAGCTGTAAGACACAGCAAGAGGAGAGGGCAAAGCAGGTGAAATTCAAATACCTTGAATTTTTAGTGAGGCACAGGAATAGGATGTCCAGAGAGGTTGTGGAAGCCCCATCCCTGGAGGCTTTTAAAGCCAGGTTAGATGGGCCTTTGAGCAACCTGCCTAGTCTTTTTTCTCTCTCCTTCTGGACAGAAGGAACAGAGAGAAAAGGGAAGTATCTTCTGCTCTCTCCCGGGGTTGTTTAGCCTGGAGAAGAGGTGGCTGAGGGGAGACCCTATCACCACCTACAATTACCTGAAAGGAGGGTGTAGAGAGGTGGGCGATGGTCTCTTCGTCCAAATGACAGGTGACGGGATGAGGAGGAATGGCCTCAAGCTGCTCTGGGGCAGGTTCAGATCAGACATTAGGAAAAAGTTCTTCATGGAAAGGGTTATTGGGCACTGGAACAGGCTGCCCTGGGAGGAGGTTGAGTCATTGACACTAGATGTATTTAAACGACAGGTAGATGAGGTGCTCAGGGATAACTTTTAGTAGAGGATGACTATGGTTGGATTCAATCTCAAAGGTTTTTTTCCAGTGTAGGTGATTCTGTTATTTCATATTGTGAACATTCCATTTGCATCATAGTGTGGCCCCTCCTAAGAGGAAGCATGAGAAAACTTGGGGAGCTAGTCCTTGATTCAAGCAGCACCAACATTATTGAGTGTCCACCCAAAAGCTGGAGACTGAAGTGTGTAACTTACCTAGGACACCTGGTTTATTTATTTATTTATTTACCTACCTATCTCAAAAACTTACATGCTACAAGTGAGCTCTCTCTGCCTCAGCAAGCCCACCCTAAAAGTGACTTTGAATTCTATCACTTCGTTTTCTAAATGCAAACAAAACCATAATCTCAGAATTTATTCCCTATATTTACTCACAGTACACCGAGTCCTTTGACTTTAATAAAGGCATTATATATTATCATTAGTTATATATTAACTGCATCTCGATTTTGAGCCTTTTATTATTAAGAAAAACATGTTATCTGAAACAGCAGAAGAAAAAGTCAGCAACTCATGTTAGGAAACTGTGCGATCATAAGTATTCATTGGGTTCTGCAGTACAATTTTCATAATAATCTGGAGATTATTTATTTATTTTGCCATGTCCTTTTGGAGCACTATTACAGTTTTTGGGGTGGGGGCGAAGTGAGGCAAACAAAGTGCTGATTGAAAGTTCATCAAGCATTTTTGGTAGGTTTTCATGTATTTCCTCAATTTCATATCTTGGCAGCAAAGCCAAATAAAGCATTTTCAAATTTTAAATCATTTAACCTAGGAAAACAAGTATTTGATAGAGTTATCAACAGGGAAAACAACACAGTCCATAGGACACCGCTTGAAACCTCCAGTTCTGTTTTGCTTTGCCAAACACCTGGTTTGAATCGGTCAAAACACTCCACCTCTCTTCCCCTTCTCATTCTTGTTTCTTACCTGCTCAGTATGGGCTGTGGGCTCCTCAGAGCAGGAGTTATTTTTCTCATTTTGTGTTTGTACAGTGCCAGCCACAAAAGGAGCTCGATGCTGGTTGGGACCCTGCTGTGGATGTCCTGCTGCTCACCTTTTGGGGACAGTGGGAAGGATCTTTTTCTCCTTGTGCCGCACTGAGGTGTGCCAGATGTTGTACCTGTTGGCTGACTCGCTCCTTGGCTTTGATACTGTTCAGCAGTCTGGGGACACAGGAGCTGCACGAGGTCTGTAAAATAAATTTGGCCACACTTTAGCAGATACCCACTGCAACTACCCATTTAATTGTGGTTTGGTTCACAGATAAGCCAGGAGAGAGTTAGGAGAAGAAAAGGGAGCGCATGTTGCACACCCCAATGATGGCACGAGGGGCAGTGGGCACCCATGGAGTCAGGCAGGTGAGGAGTGGATAGACATCCCACCCCAAATGGTGACGTGAAGGAGGAAAAGGAAGATGCTGTTCCTGCACCAGTGCTCAGAAATGAGAGTTAAGTTCTGTCTCAGTTAAACCTCATTCCTATCTACTTTCATCTTACTGTGGAGCTTCACAACATAAAAGTCTGAAGTGGAACCACAAAGGCAAACCCACTAGGGCAAAATATTGCCATATGCATAAAAGGACCAAATAGAGTAAATCCAATTCAAAGCAAAGCTGTTAAATAAGACACTGCAGCAAAAGCCCATGTCTGAATGGGAACCACTGCAGGAGGTGTGATGGCTCAGATCCCTCATGCCGATCTCCATCCTCACCCAAAGCAAGGGCATGATCCCGTTTCTATTAGGGGTCCTCTTCATGTCACCTTTCAGAACTCCTGCTTACTCAAGATCTTCACAGGACAAGAAACAATGGGCATAAACTTGAATATCAGAAATTCCACCTAAGCATGAGGAGGAACTTCTTTCCTGAGAGGGTGGTAAAGCCATAGGCCAGTCTGCCCAGAGAGGGTGGGGAGCCTCCATCTCTGGAGAGATTCAAAACTTATCTGGATGCTGCCCTGTGCAGCCTGCTCGAGGGGGTTGAACTGTGTGGAGGTCCCTGCCAGCTCCTAACATTTTGTGATTCTATGATCTTAACACACCAAGACTTGCATCTATGCCTTTCCAGCAATGCATGGCATCATGTCTACAGCAATCGCTCAGATGCTTTCACCAAACTGGTTTGAGGGTGGCAGAGCACCTTCAGTTTGCAGGTACTTCACCAAGAGACATATCTGTAGATCCTATTCAATAGCTCAGCCTGTTCAATGTCAACGATATGAAATTAATTCTGCTGGGCTAAGCTGTCCAAGAGCTGTAAACACAGGAGCTGCTTTAAATGTACAGCTGGTTTACAGAGAAGCTAAAACTTTAAACCTGGCCAGTCTTTAGGGCCAGGTGAGAATACTGTATTACTAATCTGCTTGACTTCCATGACACACAGAATAATGGAAACTATTGTGAAGGGCAAATGCTGCTGTGAAATGAAAAGCAATGATATAATTTGAGGTCACTGAAACAAAAGGAAGAAGATAAATAACTAATCACCTTGATGTTTTTAGGAGGCTAGAGATAAGAGTGATAATGGAAGTCCACATGATGCAATTCATAGGAATTGTCACAAAGCCATTAATAATGTTGCACGTGACAGGAGCCAGCTCACCTTGATAATAAATCTCATCCACCATGGGCACTTCACAGGGATGGATAAAGACCCACTTCCAAAAAAAACAAAAAAAAAGGAAAAAAATGGAGCAGAGCTTGCACAGGAGTGTTCCTGGAGCCGTTTTTGTTTCCATTTAGTAGCTCATTTTCATCAAAGGCAGTTGCATCATAAAACTGTTTGCTGTCAATAAGCACTTTTTTCCCTTTGCCTCTGCTGACAAAAGGAAAACCAACATATCTGATAATTATTCACAGTACAGAGACACAAAGACTAATGGCTCTTGTTGCTCTAGTAGATTTTGGTGTAAATACTCACACTTTAACTCCTTGTTCCCTTCAGTAAACCCCTGCTGACTTTGAGAAAAAAAAAATGGTATCCTACCCAATCTGTTAGAGTATTAAGACTTCTTTTCATGACGCCGCTCTGGTAGAGGCTCCCACCCACTTTCACAGAATCCCAGAATCGCAGGGGTTGGTAGGGACCTCCAGAGCTGATTGGGTCCAAGCCCCCGACCAAAGCAGGATCCCTAGGACTTGTCACACAGGTCAGTGTCCAGACGGGGCTGGAATCTCTCCAGAGGAGACTCCACAACCCCTGGGCAGCCTGTCCCAGGGCTCCCTCACCGGGAAGAAGTTCTTCCCCAGATTGGTGTGGAACAACCTGTGCTCCAACTTGAGGCCATCGCCCCTTGTCCTGTCCCCACAGACACTGAGAAGAGGCTGGCCATTTCCCCGTGTCTCACACTTCAGATATTGATAACCATTGATCAGATCCCCTCTCAGGCTTCTTCTCTCAAGGCTGAACAGTCCCAGCTCACTCAGCCCTTCCTCATAGGGGAGATGGTCCAGGTCCTTAATCATCTTCGTAGCCCTTCACTGGACTCTCTCCAGGACTTTTTTATACCAGGGAACACACACTTTCTTACATTTGTGCACAATACATGGGATGGAGGGGAGGAGGAAGGGTTTCTTGCCCTTTAGTATACGTGATAAGATACATAGAAAGACAAAAAATTCTGCCTTGACAGAGAAGAGAGGCCCAAACCCTAAACCCTGTGCTTCTCCGTAGCAATCAGAAGGGGAACACATAAAGCAATAACCCCTATGTGATATGGTCTGTAGCGAAAGGGGTTGTACCTAAGGCTGCTCAGAGCCTGCGTGCTGCTATGGGTCTCTTGATGTCCCATCCCCTGGAAGCAAACATGTGCTGAGAGCATTTGCAAAATGCATGACAAGTTACATATTTTGACAAAATAAACATCACCAAACCCGTAGCATCTGGCATTACCTCATTAGCATCCACACTCACAAAGCTTGCTCGTGGTACATTCTTCTCCACGCTTGCAACAGAAACAGCACCAAAGGTCAGGTTCTGGATGACTGGTGTTTGGTCTCAGACCAGATTTCCCACCTGTTTTCAAAGAAAACTTCTGGAGGAGTGGACAGGTAAGGTGATCAGCAACGGGCAAGTCATTAATTAATAAGAAATTCACAGAGTTATTGCTCAATAGAGGTACAGCTACACTCAACCTCCCCCCTCCTCCCCAACCTCCATGCCATGCCTATAAGCAGTTTGTTTAGTATTTTTAGAGAAGGACCCCAGAAGCAGGGGCAGATGACTGCAATGCTTGTACAGAAAAGCCTCATGAGATCCTGTTAACTTCAGTCTCAAAGCCCCATAACCCTTCCAAACCTGGGAAAAGATGCTTTCCAGACAAGGACATGGGCACAGCCTGCCACAACGCAGTAAAGTGGTAGAAGAGAGGAGAATTAAGTTATTTAGCCTGGGTGGTTTCAAGTTGGATAAAGTCCTGGGCAACCTGCTCTGACCCTTGAAGCCACAGGCATGGGTGTACTATCACACAATGTCTTCTGCCTCCAGCAGTGGCTATGATGTTTTTTAGGCATCTGTGTTTCTGTGTGCTCTACAACAGCAAGAGCAGAAAGGGTATAACAAATTTCACGCTGAACCTGCTTCAGAAGTTTGAGAGAATAAATTGTAATGCAGACTACATAGATCTGAGACTCGCTGCTGGGTAACCAGCACTTCTGACCTCCGACGTGAGGCTTTACAGCCGTTCAGATGACAGCATCTTAGACAAGAGCCAAAGCTGCATCTCACAAAGGATCTAAGAGCTTCCTTACAAAATGGACACTTAACTGAGCCCTGTGACAAGTTCTCTGCAACCAAAAAAGGAGACCAAGTGCTCACAATGCCAGGAAACACATTTAAAATGCTGCTTGTTAATTTAAGGCTAGCTTTATTTACAAGAACTTGCTATTTCTAAAACATCCAAGCATAAACTAAGAGCAGGCAAGGCTTTGCAATGGGTAGAAACTCTTTCATTGCAGAGCTCGCAAAGAGGTGCCAGGCTTGTCCTGGACTTTTCCTTCTACCTATCATGACACTTTAGTGTCTTGCTTTGAAGTTTCTGGGGCTGCCTTAGGCTGATAAAGTCAACAGGCTGTGTTTTGGGTGGATATATCACCCTCCCAGCGTGCCCATGAAACCAGCTCCCAGGCCAGTGCCTGTCCAGCAGTGAGGGACTGGAGGGAAACAGAGCCAACAGGGATGCTGTGACACGTAGTAAGACCCAACCCGCAATTTTTTGTAATATACCCACCCCAATGCAGCTCCAAACCCTAAAATACATTGCCAGCAAATACATATGCACAGCAAACACAAGCCCAAGCTCAGGTATAAATGTGAGGCTTATATAGGATCAATGATTGTGTTTTAAAAAACCAACACGCTGATGAAAAAAGAAGGCATTATCACTGAAGTATTCATATTCAATTTAAAATGGATTAGAGAGCACTCGGAGTATAAGTGCTGCACTTTAAGTAGCAATGATATTTCAACTATGTATACAGCGCATTACATTTCATCTCTTTGTACTTCTTGGAAAGGCTTCAGTGCCGCTTCTGGTATCTACACTGTTATTAAAGCTTCTTGTTGTAATAAATTAAAGGGCGTAAATACTCTTTTATATTAATCCTTCACACTGTGTCCCACTCTTTGCCTCTTCAACAGCACAGATGTAACTACAGACAGAAGAGTGCTCCAGCAATGAAACCAAACAGGATGCAGCTAGAGTGTGTACCTACAAAAAAAAAATAAAAAAAGAAAGAGAGAGTTATCTGGCAACTCAGAGGAGTGAAACTCATCATCTTGCAGATTTTTCTGCTAGAGAGCCCTGGATACCTGCACAGCACCGGGCGCAGGATGCCCACACCACCCCATCCTGTATGATGTGCATGGGACATGCCCACCCTCATTCAGGTCTTTCCTCAGTTGTAGTGCTGAAACCAATACAAAAAAATTGTGTGCAGTGAATGCAGCAAATGGCTTTGCTCAAATCACACCACACACACTCATCACTGTTACCCAGATTGTACTGATCTCTCTAAACCAACTGCAGAGCAAATTCCCATAAAAGCTGCATATTGCGTATTGATTTTCCTAGTCATTTTATTACAGCAAGTTCTTTCTGAAGCCATACCACCACTACTTGCTCCTTATGTTGTAATAGTTTGTGAAGCCGTAAGCTGTAATTTAGTTTTCCTTCATGTAATCATGTGTATATGCCTGTACTCAGACACATATCTTGCATAAAATATCACTGGTTCGAAATGGAGAAGAGGGATATCCATACTCCCACCATTCAGAGATGACAATATAGCAGGTGCTTTCACAGAACAAACCTCCTTAATCCTCTCAATGGCATCAAGACCAGCTGCACCACCTAACTCACACAACTCCTCCATTCATCATCTACTTTGATATTTTTTCTAAGAGCGTCTGGGTACCCTTGAACTAATGAGAACATGTTAAATCTGGAACTGTTAAGGCACCATAAGGCTGGACTATGTTATTTTACTTATTTTATTGCCACTGGTAGAATGAAGTTGACTTCATACAGTTGTGTTTACCATACAGACATATCAGCCTGACCTGCACCAGCTCATGACCTACCCTCCACTTCACTGTATGACCATATGTAGAGAACCATGGAGCTCTACTCCTCATGTCTCCATATCCACCTCACCCAGAGACAGAGAACACTGAATTTTCATTAATTTCCCAGAATATTATATTGTATACAGGTACACTATGAAAGCACAGATGTACAAAAGTCAAACAAATTATTTAGAATAGCCAACCAAGTTTTGGGCTGCCACTCATGTTTTTCATCTGATGTTTACTGCACATGAAGTATCATCTCTTCAGTGGGTGGAATAATGTAGTAACAGCAAATTAGGAACTGACACTTTACTGCAGCCTGATTGTCAAATGAAAGATGCATAAAAGTCTAAAAACAGTCTTTAAAAAGTCTAAAAATAGCAAGTGAGGGAGATAAATGGAAAAATAAATTATAAGCTGAAAATAAAACTAAATCTCACAATCCTAAATTACCAAACTGGGATCAATAACATTAAAAATACATGTTTTAATGACTTCTGACTGACAGTTTCCAGGTGGGTAAGCTCCAAGCACCTTAAAAAGTTGCTCAGTGTTGCAGTTGACTGATTGATCCAGTCAATACATCCCTTTACCAAAGAAAATCGTATATGAAGTTCTAAAACAAAAAACAAAACCAAAATACCAAACTAAAATATAAAATAAATAAAATCACATGGCTAAAAGTATCATTCTCATAACAAATTTGTTTCAGTCATCCTCAATTGTTTCCAGCCTAAGGACAAAACCATTTCTCTCCTTCAATGTGGCAGTGATCAAGCCTAAGAACGGTTTGTTCCCCAAAAAGTCTCAGACATGATGGTTTGTTTCTTCCCCAAAAAGCTTCAGACATGTTTGACATGACTATGGTTTTGTTTGCAAACATTTGGTGTGCAATGGTAACTGGCCTCTGACTGCTTTATGCTTTGCTTTTAAGAAAAATCAGATGCCAGAAGTGGTTTCTTTTGTTCTTCCTTCCCACCCCCAATTTTTACAAGTGGGATGGGGAATACTCAAGGATACTTATATTAAACAGTTTAGATGTAAATACGGTTAGTCATCCATTTCTCAGTTGTGTTTTGTGAAGCATTCCACTGCGTTCTGACAATTGCAGCAACTGAAACCATTTTTTCAGGCAATAAAGTGTTTGCTGCTTTTCTATGTTCAAACAGCAAATGCCTTCATGAAGGGTGGGAACCACTTTAAACATCATAAAAACCAATTCCAGGCATGGGAAGCATGGGGAAGGCACCTGGCAAGGTTTGGCATGTAAAGCTGGATTAAAAGAAAGGAATATCATCAAGAAACAGAAGAATCATTTCACTGAACAGAACTTCCATGGCTTCGGCTGCTCACTTTGGTTCCTCACACCTTGTTTTTCCTGGCCACACCAGTAGAATAAACCACTCTGAAGAGTATCTGCCAGTGCACGACAAAGGTGTGTTTGGGGACATCATCTGTGCTAAAATACATTTCAGGGATGTATTTACCTTACTAAGCAGATATGTTGAGAAAATCATTTACTTCCTACAAGAACCACAACCCCCCCCATTAGCATGTAAATCACAGCTACTAGCATTGCTGATAATGTCTTTATATCAACACAATATTTTTCTACACGCCCCTGTGCCTTCCACACAACAATCTGCAATATTGACAGCTCCAATCTCTTATTTAATTTGTCCCTGACCTTCCAGATAATGCTGCCCGTTATCTGCCTGGATTTGTTTCTTGACTAACAGCAATATTGTTCTGCAAAATTGCATTTGACCCTCTCAGAGGTGTGAATATTGAATTTAGACTAAACTCCTCTGAGGTATTTTCCTAGAAATTATTAGGCTGCATAAACCTCCCGTTATGTAATTCTGCATTAAACTCTGAAATATGATTTCCATCCAAAAAAACCTGGACTTAACAGGAGGCAAGTATTCATTTTTCTAGGAAATACTTTGCCAGAGACCTCTTTTCAGTTTTGTTACATAATTCCTGTTCAGACAGTGTGGTTTTCCCTGATACCAACTCAGTATCAGAATAAGGATGATACGAACCACATTTTCCTTCAGTAAGCCTTTGTTTTTAATTTAAAGATGACAAAAAATTTAAATATTTTTTTATTTATGTATATAATTATTGTTCCTGTACTATTCAGTTTTTAAAAGTATTTCAGTTTTTAAAAGTATTTGAAAAATTCCATTTAAAAATTTGGAAAGTCATTAAATTGGCACATAAGGAGGGTATAGAAAGGATATTTTAACATGACTAGAGGAGATGGAAAGAATGGCAGACTGCAAAAAGAAAAAAGGAGCATTGATCCCATGACTCATGTAAATTAACCATTCTTAATTGGCTGCTCTTGGGAGATTTCTGCCATTTTTGTCTTCAAGTGTCATAAGGTTCAAACCTAAAGACAAGCACCTAAATGAAATCTCCTGGGCAGAAAAGAGATGAAGAAGAAATAAAATTCTACATGGAAACTCTTCAATAATGTACTTCAGAAAAGGAACTATTTCATTCCCAATATTTTTTCATTTTTCAAAACTTATTTTCAATTCTTCAATTTATTTCTATTTTGCTGAGTTTGCCCATTTAGAAGCCCCTTAAATACTGTGTCACAGTATGTCCTATAACACCCACCTACAAAATAAGTCATTGCACTACTTCTTCCATAAAAAAAATCATTACAGGCCATGAACCTCAGAACATCACTAGCAGATGGGATACTTGAACCTTCTTAATAAATTAATAATGTATTTACAGGTTGATTAAATACTTTGCACAGTCAGGAAATATATATAAAACGTTAAACTAAAAATTTCACAATGGTCTCCAAAAACTATATGTAAGAAGAAAAAATAAATCTGGGTTAATAGTGCTACAGCTTTTACAATTATTTTTACTGTTGTTTATAATGAAAAGATTTTACAGCTTGCTTAATGCACCAGGTTACTGATACCCATAATTAAATTAAGTCCTTGTAATTTGTGCATATTTAGATGTTGCATAAATGCTTATACACTCTGAAACACAATTAAAAATAAAGCAATCTAAAGGAAGAGAACCCAGGCACAATGTTTTCAATACATTTAAGTAGCTTTCATGATTAAGGAACTGGCTTTGAGTACCGTACTTAATAAAATTTCAAAAATTAAAAAAAAAGTAATCTTTATATTTTATGGGCACATGATCTCCAATTTCTGCTTTCATTGTGCAGCTGACAAGTCCCGTGTTAGAATAACACAGAATTTATGTCTGAAACACCTGATGAAGTACCAGTTAATAGCCTGCACGAGATTCTTCAATAGCAGAGATTTCTGCTAATGTATACCAATTATGCAATAAATCCATTAATTGGAAGTAGGGTAAATTGAGAATATTTCCTAATTAAATATGCCTGGATTAAGTATGGCAGTAGCGTACTGCACATTCACAGTGAGGCAGGAGAAAGAATTACTTGTAGCAACACAAGGAGCATATGTACGTGTTGAAATCCTTCTGTAAATGTTGTATTTAGGTTCTTTTGTTTGAAATAATTTTCTTCCAATGGAATGGCCACACAAATTGAGGAGACTGGTTACTCAGCTTTTTTGTATTAAAAGAAATAATCAAACCTCTGAAAGGAATATTAGTAACATTAAAATAGAAATACTTCCAAGATTGAGGCTTTTGACTAAAACCACCTGGCAGCGATGATGGCCAGAGCTGGGATGAAAAATCACACACAGTTCAGAAGGGAGAGTTCAGAAGGGAGACTTCAAAAGAATGTCAAACTGCTCCACTAACCTCTAGAGACTGCACAATCACATCAGAGACACATTTCACTGCCCCCAGCAGCACGTAACCACGGGTACCTATGAGCTTCTCAAGTTCTGCGATTTGGGCTGGCACCTTCTGTTCCATGCTGACTCCACCCCATACATTTCGAGGGCAATCAAAGTTTTCTCTGGATCAATTCTCCTCTTATGACAAAGTTGAGCAATAAAACATTCACTTTAATCCCACCCAGGCACATCTATGGCATAGCCAAACCTGTCCCTGCCTGCACATGTGTCACTAGCATAAGACTTGTCCAAACCCACTCGTTTCTCGGAGCATCTGTACTCCCCATGCCAAAGTGGTGATGGAAATCATGTAAAACTAGCAACAACATGATTTTATGTTAAATAAGACACTTCAGGGCAAGATTCTATGAATTAGGTACCATCTCAAACACAGTAAGCTAATAACACAAAATTATAAATATCTGGATTTCTTTTCTGCCTACACCTTCTAGCAGATCCCAATTCCTGAAATAATTTATAACTCACTGAACACTTTATCTAATATTCTAGGGCTAAAATATTTTGAGGACAAAGAAAAGAAAATAAGTTAATGCAAGTATTTAGAAGGGAGAGGAGATAACAACCCAAGAAGTTATCTCTGCTTAATTAAAGAGTAAATAGTTTATATTTTTCAGGCCAGTAAAAATAGTATTTTAGTCTTTTTATTTATCATTTACACTTCAGGGCACAACTCTGAGGTTGTTTCCTTGGTTATAAATACTTCATGGGCCAGTAATGTGTACATGTAACAGGCAGAATTTTATTTCACTTGTTAACAGTCATCAGAACATAAGACACTCCCCGGTTGACTAAAGATAATTTCCTTTTTTTTTTAATCTATGGTCTCTAGAGAACAAGTGACCTTTATTGCTGCTCTACAACTCCCGTTTATTGATGTTTCCTTTGCATATTGCAAGGTGTTGTTTACGCTCATCAGTCATTATTGCTTTCACTTACGGTATTTAGCTGGAAAGCAAATAAGCAAGACAGACAGGGGTTTAGGGAAACATAAAACTCAAATAATTCTATTAACCACTGTACATTTTTAATATCTTTCATTAGCTTCTATAGAGAGGGTAAAAATGACACCTTATTATATTTTAGTGCAGATTGCACTCAGGAGTGAAACATTACATAGAAATTCTGGACTCTGTAGTATTACATCTGCCAGACTTCATCCTTGATTATATTCGGTCTAAATTATTTTCAGTCTTACGCCTGGCTGAACTCGCGGTCCGTGCACAGGGTTCGGTTAAAAGCACTGGAAAGAGGAGATACATCTTTAAATCTGATGGTGCAACAGTGCCTGTGATTTGCAATCTAGCATTCAGCATAGGAAAACAATTTTAAATCTCAAGAAGTTCCCAGCTGGAGGCATCGAATTATTTGTGTACAAGTGTACGGGGAAAAATGTTTACTTACTCTGGATGGCAAGGCCAATTAATTTATGAATATTGCAGTACTTGCATAGACAATTGACAGAACCAGACACTGTTTCTATCTAATATTGTTACATCAAAAGCCACACATCTTATGAAATCAGTCAGACTGGCAGAACTTAGTACAAAGCAGCACTGTCAAGACTGTGACCGCCCACACGTTTCTCAGCAAGCAATTAGAAGTTCACTATTTAATAACAAGCCCAGAATTGCTACCACCTTGCTCTGAAGCAGGATGCCTGGAAGTCCCAAAGTCCTGGCTTTGACTGAGACATGGTGGGAAAAACAACCCCAAAACCCTCAACAAATACAGCACTTCATTAATTTTGCCACCAGCATGGCAGGATAAGCATTGACAGTTCAACACCGCTGATAATTTTTGAGCAGTGTCACAGACTGCAGTCATTACACCTTTCCTTCCCCCTGCCCAGCACTTCTTACTCCTTAAGTAGGACTCCTGACTTTCTCAGACTATAAGCCAGAGGAGAAAAATCACAGTCCCACGCAGGCGTATCCACAGCAGCACTAACACCTTGCTTCAGTGAAGTCCGCACCATGTGCCCTGACACAGTTGGTTAGCCCAAAATTATATAAAGCACCAGTTTCAAAAAAGCTGACTCCTTTCTCTAGCTTCTAACATTGGAAGGAGGCATTGTCCCCCACGGTAAGAAAAGGGAACTCTCAAGGAGTATAGAAAGATAACAACTACATCTTTAATGGCTGTCCAGGAGTCCAAGATCATTAGTACTACTGGGACATCCAAACACTCCACAAAATACCCTATAAACGCCCCCTACTACGTCCATCCTTGTCCTGCACTGTTTTGTATAACCCATAGGAAGAGCTTCCAGCCTGTTTCTTGTGAGCAAAGAGCCAAGATGCTATGCAGTGGTTCCAGCAGTAGCCGTGACTTTGGCACCAAGATTAGGTTTGGACTCCTCAGTGGTGCCCGTGTAAAGCTAGCAGGTAATGTTTGTGCTACTGGTGCCTGCAGAGACCTACAATAAACAACAGCTAGATGAAATGCTTGTTCATTAGGTAGATCCAGTAGGACTAGCACCTGTTCTCCCAGCAGAGAGCGAGAAGGGGCACAACACACTGGGAGAGCTGAAGTCTTCCTACCCAGGACTTCTTGTGCCTGTGGGCATATTCTTGGGTTTAATTACTATTACCTACCCACAGCACTGCTCGTGGTCAGCTCTCTGACCGTGTCACATGAGTACAGACCAAGGAACAAACAAACCGTGGGGCAAATGCTTGCAGGTTCCCCTCCCACAGTCCTCCCAAACCCTCTTCATGGATGCTGAAGAGTGTGAAAAAAATCATCTGCTCTTTGAATAGCAGGATATTTTCCTCTTTCTTGCACAGGCACTTTCTCCCCTGTATCCCCCCAAAAACACTTCTTACACATTGAAGCATTTCCTAAGCTTCACTGACTGGAAAACTTGACTCATCTGGAAACAGGTCGGAATGATTGTCACCGTGACCCCCCCCCTTCTATACTGAAGAGCTAATTTAGCACTTCCTTGGACATTATCGATTCCCCTACAACTCGTAACTCCCCACAAAACACTGAAGGCACCCCATTTCAATGTCCAGAGGCATTAGTCTTGTATTTGATCCAATATCTGTGTTAAACAGATTGAAAAATAGATGAAACTGCTAAATCAGTATCTACAAATTAAAGTTAAGAATATCTTTAAGGTGCAAACATCCACCAAGACTTATTTCAGCATCTTACAGCTGGATCACTGCAACTCCTGTTTCCCACAGATGCTCACCAGACCCTCCTTTCTCCATCAACAGCCACACACGCTTTTCACACTAATCTGAAACTTTTTTCCCCCTGGGCAAACACAACAGTACATTCACACAGATTTTACAGTTCACACAAGTCCTCAGCTCTTTGCTTACTGCGTTTCAATACCTGTAACTCCATTTCCCTCTCTTCAAAAATCACTGTCATCTCAAACATTGGCATCTCTGCAATGGCTTGAAATTTCAGCTCAGTTTTTGTATAATTTTAAGATCACCATTTTATCTTTGAAATGAGGCCAAAATATGTGTGGCTTGCCACTCCTGTCACTTTTACTAACAATCTTTTTAATTTGCCTTTTTTTCTAGCTCATTCCAAACAGTGAGAAAAAAGGAGAGTGGAAGGAACATAAATTACCCTGTCCACAGCTGCAAGTGTGACCCACATTACATAGAAGGAAAAAAATATTCTTTAAATGCATAGATATGTATCTTTTAACAACAGAGTCAGTGCTATAGCAGTAATAATGGTGGGATTTTAAGTGCAGCGACTATTGAGATGTACCAGCAAAGAGAAATCTTGCTGACCACATGTCATACTTTCAACATCTATACTGCTTACATTAACTATACTGTTTCTTTCACACGTTGATCCAGAGAGCTGTACCAATTCTGCTCTCCCTATTTTCTTTGGTCTTGCTCAGAGCACGGCAATAGAATAGAGCATCATGTACAAAGGCAGAAGTTTTTCTTCCAGGAAACCTTCACTGGCTGCTTCTCTCATGAATAATGGTCCTTTCCACCACGAGCTTTAATTAAAATCTTCTACAGACACAAAAGAGGGGTCAAAATTTACTTAAGAAAGCAGAAATATTCACCTGAAAGGGGCTTTGGAATGAAAAATGTATTAAAAAGTTGGGCACGAAACATGAAACAGACTCTTTACTCCTTTCATTCCTCCTCATTCTCCTTAAAGTACATTGTAGGAGTTTTGTCCAGATTATTTCTTATAACTTTCTTCAGAAGAGTATTTTCACTGAAATGTCTGACCAGCCAGACTTTTCTGATAGAAAACTAGATTATTTTCACTTCTACTGCTCTCTAAAGCTGGTCTTCATTTTATTTTAGTAGAAATACTTGAGAAAGAAGCAAAAAACTCATTAATGAAAGGTTTTCAGAACTGTTTTCTACTGAAACTGTACAAACCCCACAATGAATAAATTATCTAGAAAACGGGGTTCATTTTTGGGTTGGGGTTTTTTTTGTTAAACTTAGTTTATGCTGTTTTAGGGTTCTTTGGTCTAGTTGCTCACTGCTGAGAGTAGGGTGAGGTTGGCTCTTGCTTTGTGCCTGATTGATGGTGATGGCTTTTTGCCAAAGCCTTCATCCCTTTGCTACATCAGCTCGCTATTAACCAACACCACCTGAATCAGTCTGGAGTGTTCTGCACAGACCAGGCAGCTGAATAAATGCCCACAAAGAGTACATACATTAAAATATACACACACATACATATACATACACATTTCTTTCAAGCCATATAAAAATCAGCTTTGCTTTTCTGGACAGTCAGAAACTGTGATGCAATACCAGCCTAACATAACCAGTAAGAAATCTATTGCAGCATTGAGTTTGGCTGGCAAAGTTCATTTATTTTTTAGCAGTCATATATCACCAGTATAATTTAGTGACAAAGGGCTGAGACTTAGTCTTCCCCATTTTACATTTCAGAAATATATAAAAAAATATAGAGAGAAGTAAAAATATACTCTCTCTCTCTCTCTTTATATATATATATATGCGCATCTTAAAAGTAAAAAGCTCAACAACTGTGGCAACCAGCTTCCCCAAGCCCAGCTTAAATGTTTGCTCCACACACACATACAGAAGTCTCCAGTGTATTTGTTTTCATTAGTGCGATCACCATTAAAGAAACTTTGTGGAGGATAAAGATGCAGATCAATGAAAGCATGGATTTAGAAAAGAAAATTAAACAATTTGAAAAGGATTACCATGATGGCCCAGCTAATGAAGGCCTAACATGGAAAAGTAAAAATGTGCCTGATTTACATTTATCTCATTGTGCAATTATTTTAGCCCTCTTTTTTCCTTCCTTCAGGAGTCTGTGCTTTATTACTCTGAATAAAGAAATAATATAACACAGACTTAAAATTTTATTTAAAAATTAAAGACACAGGGCCTGACAAAGCCTGTTTTCTTTGAGATCTGAGGAACTAACTATCATTTAGAACCTGAAAATAATCTCTGGAAGCTTTGTGGCATCTCGAAGTACCAAGAGAGATCAGGATCGTAAGAAAACAAAACTGAATCCCAGGAAAGAAACAACAAAAATAGAGGGTATTCTGAACCAACAGGACCTTCTGGTTCCTTGGGGGATGCCATGACATTGCTGGTAGAGACACATGGGAGCAACACTGCCATCCCTGCGTGCCAGACAGCTGCCAGTGTCCTAATGCACCAAGGGGTGATTTCACTTCGTACAAAAGAAAAACTTAAGCATGTGCCCTGGAAATATTCCTGACTACCCCCCTCTGCCTTGCTCACAGAATCACAAGGTTGGAAAAGACCTTTAAAGATCATCAAAGTCCAACCATTCCCGTCCTGAGCTAAACCATATCCTTAAGTACTTCATCTACCCTTTTTTTAAACATATCCAGGGAAGGCGACTCAGCCCCCTCCCTGGGCAGCCTGTTCCAGGCCCTAACAACTCTTTCAGTAAATTTTTTTTTCTAATATCTAATCTAACCCTGCCCTGTCTCAGCTTGAGGCCATTTCCCTTTGTCCTATCACCTGTCACCTGGCTGAAGAGACCATCACCCACCTCTCTGCACCCTCCTGTCAGGTAGTTGTATGTGGTGATAAGTTCTCCCCTCAGCATCCTCTTCTCCAGACTAAACGTCCCCAGCTCCCTCAGCTGCTCCTCATAGGATTTGCCCTCCAGCCCCTTCCCCAGCCTGTCTGCCCTTCTCTGGAGTTGTTCAAGGACCTCAATGTCCTTCTTATGGTGAGGAGCCATAAGAACTGGCCTCAGCACTTGAGGTGCGGCCTCACCGATGCAGAGTACAGGGGCACAGTCACCTCTCCAGACCTACTGGCCACACTATTTTTGATACAAGCCAGGATGCCATTGGCCTTCCCGGCTGCCTGGGAACACTGCTCACTCATATGCAGCCTGCAGTCAATCAACACCCCAGATCCTTCTCTGTCCACTCAGTGCCACTTACCATCAGGCAGCGGGACACTGGATACCACTGCCCACAACACAGAAGCTTCTGCTGGCACCAAACACAGATGAGACAAAAATCTGCCTTACAGGAAGAAACATCAGCACTCTCAGGGGAAAACAGTTCACTGATACCCAAACTATTTGGTCATTAAAAAATATAATGCCATCAGTTGCCCCATCACCTGCTACAGGACAAGAAAGGCACTGAACCCAGCCCTAAAACTCTTCAAATGCAACTGCTGTGTCTTTATCATCTTTAGATCTGCTCTGTCCTCCTCAGCATCTCTCAGTGAAATGCAAATTGGTGTTACCCCTTTCTGCCTTTTCTGAGAATATCTTCGTAAACTTTTTCTAGGGAAAGAAAATCTTTAAGTTTTCTGGAAAGAGATAGAAATTTAAGCTTTAAATGGTATGCTTTTGTTTGTGTGTTTTTTTGTTTTCTAGAGTCCTGTAAGTCAAATAAGGTTTCTGATGAAATGGAAAGGCAGGTCCATCTCTATGGCTCAGATGTAATTTGATATTTATATTGGATTAAAGCGAGCTCTGCTATTGAACAGCACACACCACCTTATGGCAACCTGTGGTTTAATACTAAAGACACTGCTAAGTAAAGTATGATTTTTAATAAATTTTGTGTGTTTATGTATTTTGTGTATTTCATGACTTGTTTTCAAGGTAGAAAACATTTATCTAAAAGATACAAAAATACAAGCTCTGCAACCTTGTTTTCTTCTATCATACTTAAGGACTTTGTTGCTGTTAACCATCACAAGACTATTAAAAAAATCTCTGGCTGACAACATAATATTAAGTGTTCAATAAAGCTAGAATTTAGTATTGTATTTCTGTGTACATATATTAAAACAATAGCAAGTTAATAACATTTTTCAATGTTTAGGGAAAGCAGCTTGTATCACAGCACAAGTGAATGTATTTTTTGAGGGGGAAAAAAAAGGTCCTGTGACCTAGCTAGTTAGCCTCATAATATCTCTTATTTTCATAGATTAAAAAAATATTCCAGACCTGAAGTATGACAACAGTGGCACGAAGACTGAATTTAGCTATTTAGTCACTAAAAAGACTGACAAAAATTGCTTTGACTTCTGACTCCTTGTGTGTACAAAGTAGCCATCATAATTCTCCTGCATACACACGTTTATCAGTAAATAGTAGAAAAAATTAGACATTTTAGCTCAACTAACTAGTGCAAACACTTAGCCAAATCCTTTTTTGAGATGAAATTATATACTCTGATGTGGTTTTGTCCTTCAATGACTTCAATTTATTTTACTATCTTACACCAAGAAGTCTTTCATGGCTTTTTGCTCATGCCATAGCGTGTCACGTCTTCAAAGTCCATCCCTGTTCAGAAGGATGCAGCTCAGACACCCAGGGAGACGCTACTCTTCCTTGTAAATGAGAGGCTGCAGCGAGGTACAACGCAGTATCAGCTCAGGCATTTAGTTTACAAGCCAAGGTATGAATGCGAACATTTAACTCTACATGAGATGAGATAACGTTACAAACCTATACAAGTCAAATGAAAGATGAAATAACCTGTCTACAAACCAAACTGAATGTCAAGTAGCATCTGAAAAGATGATTAAAGGCCTGGAGCCTGTCCCCTACAAGGAAAGGCTGAATGACCTGGGGTGGTTCAGCCTCGAGAAAAGAAGACTGAGCGGGGATCTGATCAATGTTTATCAATATCTGAAGTGTAGAACACAGGGGGAAATGGCCAGCCTCTTCTCAGTGTCTGTGGGGACAGGACAAGGGGTGATGGCCTCAAGTTGGAGCACAGGAAGTTGTGCACCAATATGCGGAGGAACTTCTTCCTGGTGAGGGAGCCCTGGGACAGGCTGCCCAGGGGGGTGTGAAGTCTCCATCTCTCGAGATATTCAAGACCCGTCTGGATGCCGACCTGTGCACCCGGTCCTAGGGACCCTGCTTTGGCAGGGGGGTTGGACCTGATGAGCTCTGGAGGTCCCTTCCAACCACTATGATTCTGTGATTTTTGTCGGCCATTAGACAGCACAGACTAGTCCTGGCCTTTCCACTAGCTAAGGCATCCAAGCAGTGCACAGTATCTCCAGTAAATCTTGATGGTTTGGGCATATATAATATATTAAGAAGGGACTTCATCTCTTTATACCAGATCTGAGAACTAAACCACTGTCATCCTCATTCAAGTCTCATATTCCCATCTGCTCCGCTTAACTTCTGAATACAGCTGAAACTGGGAGCAGACTGTCTTTTAAGTGTGATAAAAAAGCAGAAGTTAATTAGGAAAATTAGCAAACACCATTAATTTATGGCTTTGATACTGACTTGTACCACAGATCTGCAAGCATTGCCCAAGCACCATGTGAAATTAAACAAAAATTTAAAAATCCGCTAAAGGTATTTTTCTGCAGATTTTCTCCTCCTGCCTGTAAGCTGCAGTACATTCAGATGACCAAGCTGAGCTGAATAACCTCACATTGAATTAATTTCCAAAAAGCAACTAATTGCTGCATGCAATGGAAGAGGTGGGCTTTGTCTCCAGGATCACACAGACTAAAGATGATACACAAAAATTCAGTTAAAGCCTATGTGCTCAGTGATGGCTTTAAATAAACCCTTCCTATTAGCTACATTTCAACACCAGCAGGTTGGTTGAACAACAGTCCTCCAAGGTTACTACAAGCAAACTTTGGGTATACCAAAGGGTTTTGCTTGAAGAGTGATCAGGTATTTAAGGATATGGTTTAGCATAGGATGGGAACAGTTGGACTTGATAACCTTGAAGGTCTTTTCCAACCTTGTGATTCTATGTTGAATACTGCTTGCTATTCCAAATCCCACAGACAGGTAAGAGTTGAAATCAGAGGTTTGGAGTTACACTTATGGAACTGCCCAAATGGAAGAGAAGGTAAGGTTTCTGCTATGTTTGTGAAGTCAACTAGTAACTCTGCTACATGTCAGGATTTTCCCCTTAAAGTTTGTCAAGTGGCCTAATTTTATCTGAAAAGTTTGTGGTGAAGGAGATTGGGCAAGATATATATTATTTACCTGGTCAGAACTAGCAGAGAAAAGGTCAAAGCTTGGTCAATGCTCAGACCTACTGGTATTGTCCAATGTGAGTACACAGACGAGATGGGAAACCCCTTCTCATGAGGTATCTCTACAAGAGCTCAGCTCACAAAACTTCAGGCAAATCTAACCACAGTCTGACCTACCATAGTTTTATTACAGAACCCCTCATCTGTGGTTTTACATGTAAGGCTGACACTTATTATTGAGCTGTGATAACGACTGCTTGGTATTTGTATTGCAAAAGTATTTGAAGAGCATGCTCTGCCAGGGGCTATGTGGAAGGGGGTGGGGAATGCCAGGGCAGTGAGGAGATCTCACAATATAATTACTGCTGCTAGAACACCTCACACACATTATTGTTCACAAATTAGCTTGATAGCCCAAACTTTTAATGACCTTTTAACTTGCGTGGGAATAATTCCTGCAGCAGCCCTTTTTAGTTTCTGTAATTAAAGTTATTTAAAAGTTTTAACTAGAAAGTACACTCAAGGCACATAAACTGATAAAGGGAAACACAGCTTCAAGAGCTCTTTTTTTCCCCCTATGCAGGGCTCCCACTGTGTCAGAAAATTACAGAATGTCCATCTTTCAATTTGGCTCAGCAACAAAGGATTTCCACCTCCTCACTCCATGCTTTTCATATTTTTATTTTTAAATCTGGATGCTTTAATGGGGGTTAAAAAAAAAGGAGAAAGAAATATGTTGCTATGAGTATGTGCCAGTATTAAATAGGAACAGAGAACTGGAAGAAATTTTGGAGTACAAGGAAGCCAAGAAACCATAAAGGGCCATTCCTCTGGTTCAAGGCCTGAAGCATTTGTGTGCTCCAATCTCCTGCTTTTCTTTGGAGCATTATGCTCCTCTAATAAGTTTTTAGGGGCGTGATACTTGTTATGCCCATTTTTAAAATTGATTTGGATATTGATTACTTTCCTTATGAAGATGATTGCTTTCCATTTAAAGATCCACATGCAAGTTTAACTGCAAACCTTTCCTTTGAATAAGCCAAACAAAACTTGGAAGAGGACAGGTTTTACAGTACTAAAGCAATGAAAAAGAAAAGGTGTCAAGAGGTGTCAAATAGTCTAAATTCTTACACTCACTGTGGGAACTAGGTCCTCCTGTATCATGACATTAGCACAGAAGTCATGCAGCCTAAATATTTTTACAGAAGTGCTGCAAAGATCTAAGTTTCAATATTTATATGATGCTCACTGTAAATGGTGCCTGACCTCCAAAGGATGCAAATCAATTCAAACCAGAAAACAATCAAATATTTTTAAGCCTCTAACTTAGTAAAAATATAAAGCATTTAGATTCAAAAAGTTTAAGAATTTGGTATGGCAGTTGGAACATATAAATTCAAACTCGTTAAAAAGTATTCACTAATAGAAATCATTATAAATTAATAAATCTTTTACATTCTAGGAAGATCTCTTAAAAATGTATAGACAGTTGTAGTTCCCAAGGAGGCCCAGAGGTGAGACTGGGCTTACTTTTGGCTTTTAAATGTGCATGTTTATGAGCTTAAATATTCTGCAAGCAAAAAGCTACCAGGGGTATTTTTTATACTAAAAAAAAAATATTGGAAATCAAACAATATTCACATATACAGTAGAAAAAAACCCAAACCACTGCACAAAAACAAAAAAAGAGTATTCCAGAAGCCAAAGATGCCACAAAAAGCCCCTGTTTCTTGCTGTACATACGTTTGACCCATCGGTCACCAAACCAAAGTTTGATACACTACATAAAGGCATGGTTTGGGAAGCTCCATTTCAGAGCTCACAAAGGGTTTGTCTGTGCCTTCCCAACTTCAGAAATCATTCTGCACTTTAAATAACAATTACACAGCCTCACCATATATATAATTAAATTGCATTCATTATAAGATTATTAGCCTATTAAAGCCATCAACCTCTCACTGATAAAAAATCAGTATAACTATGTGTACTTGCCTTGTGGTTATAATTAAATAGTGATAGACAGTTTATTACTGCACGTCAACATCTTTGCAGTTGGTGGCAACCATCAAGAGGGTTAATGATAATATCCTTTCATTGGTTTCAGGCAATAACCTGCAATAACAAATGCCAAGAGGGGGTTTGGCCTCATGCAGAATTTTGGCCATTTCACTTATGATTTTAAAAAAAATCAGTGTTAAGACATACCCCAGTTGGCAGAGACATAACTGTATGAAAAGTTACACGGTCTCAGGAGGAATGTGCCAACCACTTGAGAAATGAGAGGAAGGCAGGACCTTGGAAGGGTGAACCCCTTAAAAACCCAATACTTATTTACATGCCACTTCTATGCAAGAAATTTTCCATGGTCCACCTCAGATTGTGCATGAGTGTCATGTGACCATCACACCCAGTGGGATTCACACAACCCCACTCATGCAAAGGAAATGATGACACTGGCATCCTCCCTGCACAAAGCCATGGCCACACACTATGGCTGGGAAAAGCAGGGGTGAGTTTCAGGAAGGAAAGATACATGGTTTTCACATTTGTTCTCTTCAGGAAAAATAAAACCTTTGATGATTTCCTCAAATATCTTGAGGGGAAAAACCCAAATAGACTGCAAGATGACAGCTTGTAGCGGGATCACTAGACCAGGAACTAAACTGTCATCTTCTGTTAGATGTCTACTAGAGATTCAGCTTTGTGCAAATAATTACGTACACATAGACATTTTTATTCTTTTTTTTCTAGTTAAAGGGAGCAGCAGACTGAACAAAACATGGCAGTCCCTTTGATTTGAAGGTATCAAACAAAATAATGTATCCATCGACAAAAATTACTATACCAATTCATGGTCTGTACTACAAATCACTCCTATAAACCATGCAATTGAAAAAGCTCCTTATCTGCATGTTTCTCTGAACACCTAAAATTCCCATTTCATGTGCAAAAACTGAATCAGAAATGTAAAGTTAACATCAGGGTATATTTAATTCCAGATGTTTATTATTCTGCCTTCCCTTTTTACTGTACAGCCTGGGCTGTAGGAACTTTGACTTAAAAGCAGCACAGGAATCATTGCATGGGGACATTCAAAAATATGGGTGTGATCCCTCAGAAACATTGCTGACTCAGCTCCCCTTCGGGTGACATTCATTTCCATGCAGAAGGCCAATGTGCCACTTAAACCATGTTTAAACCTTGCCTTGCTGGCACAGTGGGATTTAATCAGGTCACAAGCTTCATTGTTTGCCCCCCTGGAGAGCACTGGAAGATGATTGTGCCAAGAAGATGCTCAGGGCATCTCCAAGGGGTTGTATTGACCAGACATAATATTTGCAATTCCTCAGAAGGTCTTGTGGAGGTTTCCAGGCTGGAGATGGCTCACGGCAGGGCAGAGCCTGCCTTCCAATGCCAACTGAACAGAGCAACCACGGGAGACAACAGGGCCACAGAGCTCTGGGATTCCCCCTTGAGTGGTGATGATGGACCCATGGCAGGACCCAGGAGCTCCCCATGGCCCCACATCACATGTACAAGACAACTATTCTCCTTCGAGCTATCCCAAAAAGATGTTGCATCAGATTTTTCTGCCTTTTTCCAGCAGAAAATTAAAGAAAATTCCTATTGAACAGGAAAAATCCACTTGAGCACAGTGATTAAGCTGGACAATGCCAGTCTATTAGTTAAACTAAAGAAAGAGATACAGAACTAGACTATTAATCCCACCCCCAACCATTTCTAATCACTGAGTTTTTAAAAAACTCACATTAATTTACATTGAGTCCATAAGAGGCTTTCAGGTAATACAGTAATTCTTGATCAAACGAAACAAATAAAAATCACATCCATTTGTTACTTTGCCATGTTAATCTGCTTTGTTCCATTCTTGTTTCACCATGGTAACCCTTCAGCCAATTGCCAATTTTTAAGAATGCAGACAAACACAGCAGATAATTCATGCAGAGGTGTAAGCCTGGCATTGTGGCTTCAGAGCTTACACATAACATACGTAACCTTTGGGTGGCCAGCAGGGACAGGGAGGGGATTGTCCCTCTCTACTCTGCCCTCGGGAGGCCCCAGCTGGAGTCCTGTGTCCAGAGCTGGGGCCCCAGTACAAGAAAGATGTGGGACTGTTGGAGAGGGGTCAGAGGAGCCATGAAGATGATCAGAGGGCTGGAGCAGCTCCCCTACGAAGAGAGGCTGAGGGAGCTGGGCTGGTTCAGCCTGGAGAAGAGAAGGCTGCGGGGGGACCTCATTGCAGCCTTTCAGTACCTGAAGGGAGCAGAGAAACAGGAGGGGAATCGGCTTTTTAAAAAGGTAGATAATGGCAGGACAAGGGGGATGGATTAAAGCTAAAGGAGGGAAGGTTTAAATTAGATATTAGGGGGAAGTTTTTGACAGAGAGAGTGGTGGGGGGCTGGAACAGGCTGCCCAGAGAGGGGGTGGGTGCCCCATCCCTGGAGGTGTTCAAGGCCAGGTTGGATGGGGCCCTGGGCAACCTTGTGTAGCTCCAGGCCTGGAGGTTGGTGTCCCTGCCAGTGGCAGCAGGGTTGGAGCTCTGTGATCCTTGGAGTCCCTTCCAACCCAAAGCATTCTATGATTCTATGATTTGCAAACAGGAGTTACATGTTGATTTTCTTATGAGGTACTAGAAAACTACACAAGTTCCTACGCTGAGAAACAGCAGTTTTACCACCCCGTTAGAAGCACACACCAGAACTGGAAGCTAACAAAGAATTTCCTAACCTCCTCTTATAATTAAATGCTGGGGGGCAATGAAGTGAAGCAACGCTGCAACATCTGGTTGGAGCTAAAGGGGATGTCTGCTCACCAGCAGCCTCGCTGAGCCAACGGGAAAGAGTTAATTGCTCGCTTTACATTATGTAAATTGAACACCTCAGTCTAACAAAAGAGCATAAAAAATAATGATCACAGCACCCTAGTCATGCACTGTAGGGTTTTTGTTCAGACTATGGCATCCTGTGAAAACCTCACAACAACTTCTTATTGAGACAGAAACCACATGCCTGCTTGAACACTAAGATTGAATTTTCAGGATTACATCTCATGTTTTCAACTACAGGCTGTAGGCATGGACCCACCCTATCAACAGGACACCCCCCTTACTCCCCATACTAGCAAGCTAGCTCAGCCTTTTTCCATATTCATTGACTGTGGGATTTCTGTCATGTCCAGGGAATACCTCCCTACAGATCTGTCACTTTTAACAGATGCTTAAGGGAAAAGTTTAATTGTAAAAGAACAAACATGTCAAAAGAAAGCACCTGCACACAGTAAGTATAGTTGAGTTCGCCAAAGAGACAGCCTTAAAATCCAATTTATTTTTTATTGTATCATTTTTCAAGCTGAACAACATGCATCATCCCCAGGAAAGGGGTCACAGCCCTGAGCTGAACTGAGGTCAAGAAGCATCTGGATGATGCCCTCAGTTCCATGCTCTGACTTGGTTGGCTCTGTGTAGAGCCAGGCGTTGGACTCGATGGTCCTCATGGGTCCCTTCCAACTCTGGGGATTCTGGGATTTTATGATGTCTTTTGAGCAATATCTTGGTGTTGGCCAGTAGTGCTTTTTGATCATCCATAATATTAATAGAGCTGTACCAGAGAAGAAAGGCTAAGAAGAGATCCCAAAAGCTTTTAATTGCTCCCTTTCTGAGCCATAATGGACTAAGCCTCCTGTACCTGACCAGACACAGATCTTTTTTATTCTTCAAGGACACAGTTTATGAGACTTTTTGTATTGTTCAAATGATCCCACCCAGTAAACCGAGGTGATAAAGAAAGTCTGGAAGAAACTGAAACAAAACTTTAAGTTCAGCTCTTTCCAGAGTTGCCATCTCCTATTTTATAGTTCCTCTGTCACCATCTGCAGAGATACTTTAGGTATTTATTTAGAGGAATTCTCACGTAGGCTTTTGGTAAAACGCACCACATAAGTCAACATCCAAGGCAAGGAAAATACAGAACATCAGTATTTACAGGTCTTGAAAGGCCCCTGTCAGGTTTTTTATTCCTTAATTTGATGCATGTTAGAGAAAATAATAAGCAAGAGAGAAAAGCAATAAAGAAAAGGAGAAGTTAACGTGCTTAGAGAGATTAATTCTCAAAGCAAGACAAGGAAGTAGCTGGAACATAGAGGTAAAGTGGTGGCAAATCTCTCTGAGATTATAAAAGAGCCTCCTGGACAGATGGATCGGGCAATCATTTGATACGAATCAGTTGAGAACAAAGATAAAACAGGAAAGGAGAAGGGGAAATAGATGCTTCATGACTGAAAGCAGCAGGTTGAGGAACAGGGAGTTACCAGCAGACTTTGCTGAAACAACTGCTATCAAATTAGTACAAGAGAGTGACATGCTTGAACAGGCAGGACAAGGGACGTAAGAAATGAAACTCAGAAGATGCAAGAGAGATTGATGCCCTGCTCTGTGGCAAGCCATTTAAAAGGCAAACGAGACACAAGGAAGAGCAAGTGGTGGAAGAGTTGAGGAGGAACCAACAGAAAAGTGGGAAATAAAGAAACCAAAGTGATAGACTTTATTCTTAGGGACATAAACCTGATAGAGCTGAGCCACAGTTAGCCATGGGCTACATACTGCACAGCTTTGCTGTGTTCTGTGTGAACTATCTAGGGATGCAGTTACAATTCATACCAATCACCATCCTTTTAATCATTTGGCATCAACTGAGAATCTGGGACTGGGATTGTGAAATGTCATTTAAAAATAACTCCACCACCCAAACTCCAAGTCTTTTGGAACATTTGGCAACCTGATCTACATGTCTGCTTTCATTTTACCTTTGTAATACCCACCAAATAAGTTCAGGATTTTGTGATTTCATTGCTGGATAGAACCAAATACTGTAGCTTTATGCCTGCATGCAATGTTCTCCACATACCAAATTAATCCAATAAACCTGCTACAGTTTTCATGGTCCCTTATCCAACAAGGTTTGGAAATGAAAACATGGGTGTTTGACACAGGAAAACACGTTAATACCAGGTAACTGACATGTCAAGCACCCAAGGAAGTTAAGAGTTCCTACTACTGCACTGACAGCACTTATAGTCCTGATTTAGGAAAACTGATCCACATAAGGCAACCTAAGCAGTGAGTCCCAGGGACAAGTTATTTTAATAGTCATCCTGTTCCACTATGATACAGGATGGCTGGATGCACAGCAGCACCTCTAAGCCCACTAGGTCCAACTGAGCAAATGAATTTCTATTGTGCACCAATTTTTCTCTTACACAATAATTTCATAGTAATCCTTACACAAATGTCAAGATTATCAGTTAGCACTGATGTCTTTCTCTTAATCTCCAATATCCAGGATGCATGACAGTAAACTCCCATATTGCACAAATGTGCAAAAGGAAAGAAGCAGTTAACTGCAGTTAATTAATTTACTAGCAGTTAACTAGTAGTCTTGTATGCATACGACCTATATTTATTTCTCTACTTGAGTAACCTTATACTAATTTGCTTTTAAAAAGGAAAAAAAACGAAGTTCAGAACTCACAGGCTACAACTTCACTCTCTGAGACTGCAGTATTTAATTGTTCAGAAGTTTGTTTATAAAACCATGATACAGATGGTCCATTAGCATCTCTGAAATAAAGCTGAGATCGTAATAAGGTTTTTATTAAAATCTCCTTGTAATTTAGTAACCTTGTTTCCATCCACTGACTTCTCAAGTGGGCACAAGTTTGTATTAAACTGCTGATCCGTTACAAGAGACTAATTTGGGGTTTCTTCCCATCCCTTTTCTTTCTTCCCCTCCTCTTTTTTTCCCTTGTGAGTGGCTTTTTTTATTTATTATTTGTTACTTTTGTTATTAATGGAGATCATCTGGAAAGACCATAAGGATTTATTTAGGGTTTCACAGCCTGGGATGTGAACACTGGCTGTCACCCACATTATCTGGGGACCTTTAGATGCACTTTATGTTGGAAAAGTAGCTATTCTACAGACTCCACAGGCTCAGGTGACAACCACACCAGACTTTCTCATGGGCTTAAATCACCATTTCCAAAGACTTCAGAATTCCTTTTTGTACACATACTTAGATACCTACACACATATATATTGATATTCTGCTTCTAATAGTTGGTTACTGAACTCAGTGGAAGAAAAATTACTAATAACTCAAGCAAACTCTCAGCCTACAAAACAAGCCCGCTCCATTTCCAACGGGTGTGACTTAGGCATTCTCCAGCAAGTGACAGCAAGTTACTGTCACTGGCATTAACCTTAATTTAAATGTCTGACAGACTTAGAAAAAAAGAGGTGTGACAAGAGCTCTTGGCAAGCTACTTGCCAGCAGAAAAGTGTGAATATTAGTGGAAGCGACCTGTAACTTCGAAGGTTTCATCTGGCTGCCCTCTTTCCTGCCCCATGCCTATCATTTGCAGGCAGTGGCTTGCTACAGCTTTGGCATGTTTTAATACCATGTATTGATATTTTCAAAAACAAGCAGAGAAGGACAATATTCCACTTGCACTGGAAAAACAGACACGTTTTCTCTATTTCGCTTGCTCTGCAGTATTTGCCCCCACAGCTATTCCCACTGAACAACCTATTCCAGGGACAAGCCCATTTTAGGATTGGTTCCTTCATAATCTCAATCAGTATTTAATGCACTCACCGTTTTGTTTGTTTGATTTCTATAAATCTTTCCTGACTTTCATTCACTGGAGACCAATGACTAAAGCCACCTCTCCACTTTTAGTGCTCCTAACCTCAGGACAAGGGGCGATAGCCTCAAGTTGGAGCATAGAAAGGTCTGCAGTGGAACAACTTCTCCCTGGTGAGGGTGAGGGAGCCCTGGGACAGGCTGCCCAGGGGATGTGGAGTCTCCTTCTCTGGAGATATTCCAGCTCCATCTGGACACCGACCTGTGCGACCCGTCCTAGGGACCTGCTTTGGCAGGGGGGTTGGACCCAATGATCTCTCAAGGTCCCTTCCCTACGATTCTGTGATTCAACACAGAATTTCAGCCATACCATCTAAATACATACATCATTTCTCTGTCAGCCTCCATAATCCCATACCAATAACACCTCTGCATCTCTTATTTCATTCTGTACATCCTTTCAGTAAACTCTTGATGTTTTAAATCCCCAATCACTCCTCTCATTCAGCCATGTCTCACTTATTCCAATAATTTCATACTTATGCTAAAACATCTGTAACTCCCGTTCAGCAATCTTATATAATAAGATATGCAGCTTTTCTCTCTTTAGTCTCCTTTGATTTACATTCTTACTAGAGGTATCTTCCACTGAACATTGTTAACCAATGGATAAATTACCTTCGGATTTAGGCAGCGCCATCTAAATCTCTCTCCACCCTCATTATTTGATCTAATAAAAAATGGATAGTGATTTTCCAGTTTAGAATTCAGCCGATTTTCTCCTGAGCTTGTGAAAGACAACCCCTTACCAAATATTATTCTGCTTTTCTTAGTGTTGGGGTTTTTTTCTTGTCCCATTTTGGGGTTTTGTTGTTGTTTGGGCTTTTTTGTTGGGTCTTGTTGGGCTTTTTTTAATATAAAAACTTTGTTACCTTAAAAGGTCTCCCTGACTCAACCCAGTGAGCACAAAGGCAGCCTTACACAACTGAGATCTCCTCTGGTAAAAAAAAAAAACCAAACCAAACCACCAGATCATGGAAGCATCCAGATTTAGACACTCAGATGTTAAAAGGCTCTCCACAGCATCAGGTGCTGGCTGAGCCCTTCACAGAGCACAGCAGCTACAGAGCTGCTCCAGGAGCCTTCAGCTCAGCCCACCCCAAAACACATCCTGCTGGGGCTGTAGAAAGATCTACAGCATCTCCTCAGTGCTTCCACACAGGAACATCATGGCTAACCAGTTCAGAGGAAGGCCCCAGGGAAAAGCTCAAGTTCTCTTTTGCTGAGCTGAAATTGGAGCAAACACCCAGGAACTCGAGAGTGTTTTCCAGCCCTGCTCTTGCTGTGCATCCACTTCTTTACACATAGATCACACAGAGCCTCTAACATTAGTTTCCATCTGTACTCCCTACGAGTGCAGATACACACACATCCTGCTTACATATCCATTCCGCCCAACGATGCAGTATTGAACAGATTTAATAAGCACCTTATTTTAAAACTGGCTACCTTGCAAGATTATAACAAATTCAATTAAAAACAAAAGCTTGCAAGCATGTTTTAGGACATCATTAGTAAACAAATAACCTTAGCTAATACAGGGTTTCAAAGGAAGAACATCAATAGGAGGTTTCTCACGTGTATGCCCCTTGTTTGATTTATTCCCACTGTGGTTATACGCTTTTCTCTAAAGCCCTGAAAGAGCTGTTCCCTGAAAGGAGCCATCAAAACTGAAAAAGGAAGGAAAAAAAAAAAGTCTAAGGCTTAACTGCAGTCATCCACTTACAAAACATAAAACCCAGACCAAGAGGACCCCTTCTGCCTGCCTTACTAAGTCTCTTCCTTTAAGCTTTTGGTGATGCTCAAGCCCCTCTTCCTCAGGTGAAGAAGATTGGGAGATTTTTGTGATTGCAGATTAGTGCAAACCTGAGGGTCAGGCTGTTCCTCACGCTGAGCAGTGGATTGTTGTGAGTAACTTTACTCCCCTGCAGTTACCAGAGCCCTTTTGGAGAGCACAGCTCCTGTTGGGTGCACAGGACTTCTCACCTTCCCAATGGGCTACTTAAGAGAAGACGCAAATGCAGGAAGCCAAGCTTTTCCAAATGAGTTAGAGAAAACTATTCCTGAGACTTAAATTCTGATTTAAATTGCAAGTATAGAGAAGGTCAAGGAACTAATTTGGAAAGTACAGCATGATTTGAAGAAGGAAACCGTGACAGCTAACCCTTCAGGAATGGTAGTTCACCTGTAATGAATTAGGTTTTAAATTGAATTTTAAAATAATATCAAAGATACTGTGATCCAATGCACCTGACCACTCTAGGGTTAAGGCTAAAAATAATGTTGGTTCCAAGAAATCCAGCAATTGTATTAATTTCTTTACTACTTGCAGCAATAATTATGTCATTATAAAAGTTATCAATTTTATTCTGATGGATTAAAGTTCTCACTGGGCACTTGAAGAACATGGTGTCACAGGCACACAGAATCAGTTCAAAGTGTAGCTAAGCAAAACACTTGTGGCAGTGGTGACAGCAAACCCTCTGGCTGCACTGCTTCATTAGCTGCACACATGGAGAAACCCATGGTGGAGCGGGGGCCCCCCACAGCCCATGGAAAAGGACAAGACCCCTAACTGAAGCCTATGAAGAGGTCCCATGCTGGAGCAGGGGGAGACATATGGGAGATGCTGTGACCTGCATTGAAGCAACGCTTGCAGCCTGTGGAGAGAAACAGACACACAGAGAGATCCATGCCAGAGCAGGTTTGCTGGTGGGGGGGGAGGCTTGTGACCCCATGGAGGACCAGGCTGGAGCAGTCTGGGCCTGAGAGACGGAGAGACATTCTATGATTTATGACTGCACCCATAGCAGTGACCCATGCTGGGGCAGCTGGTGAAGAGCTGAAACCCTGTGGGAAAGGACTCACATTAGAAAAGTTCACGGAGGACTGTCTGCCATGGGTGGGATCCCACAGTGCAGCAGGGGAGGGGTGTGAGGAATGCCCCCCCCCGGCTAATATCTCGTGAGGAACTGACCAAAACTCCTATTCCCTGCCCCTCCCTGTGCCACAATGGGGAGAAGAAGGGGGCAAAATCATGACTAACGTGAAGTCTGTTAAGAAGGGAGGGGTGGGGGGAGGTGCTTTAAGATCTGGTCACGCTTCTCATTATCCGACTCTGGTTTCACTCTGTGTGTAGTGCAGTTGTAATAAATTAGTTTTCTTTCCTTTATTCTGTGTTGAGTCTGTTCTGCCCATGACACTGATTGTGGAATGATCTCTCCCTGTTCTTGACTCCTGACCCTCTCTTTGGTGGGCATCTGGCCTTCAACCAGGGTCAACCCACCACACAGATTTTGGCCTTTTGTACAGACCAGCAGCAAGGCTTTTAGAGAATCTTTTCTGACCTGTGTGATCTTTACTTGTAAATAGCAGATGCACAATGGACCTTACAAGGCATATATTATCCAGTGGCCATGACTCTCAAGCTTGCTGCAACTCAATGTGCTGGTCCTGAATTCTTTTTCATCTGCTAGGTATCCCACAGAGTTGGGATGGCACAGCAGCAAAACTGGCTGAGGAGAGTCACAAACATCTCTATCATATATTTCAGCATACCAGGAAAGAGGAATAGTTAAAAGTAACGCCAGAGGATTTCAAATGAGTGGTCAAAATGCTGGAAGTGTTTGAAGATGGAGCTGAGCAAACATTTACTCTTCCCTGAGCTAACACTGAAATCCGGCTGGGGTTTTGAACCGCCTGTTTAGAGCCAGGGAAAATGTATTTCTGTAACACACAAGGCACACAGGGGTTTTTGTTAATTCAGGCTCCTCATTCCATTCCAATCCTTCGCACCTAATTTTTGACACAATAACCAAATACAGCGATGCCAACTGAGACTGTGGTTTCTGATTTAGAGTAGATTGAAATGGTTCAAATATCTTTTCTTGCTCTCATAGAAAATGGCAGTGTTCATGGCAAAAATAAACCTCAACAGATTTCATGACTAGTCTGGGGTTTTCTTTTCTTTCCTGCTCACACAGCTGCTCAAAACATTCTCACACTCCCAGAAATTTCTCATTTTCCATAATGTGGTTTAATGAGTTTATTGCTCAGCTTTTTGTAAACAAGGCACAGAGAGAGTTTTCCACCTTGAGTGAGTTTGACTCAAGTGGCTGGAGAGTTCATGACTTCGCTGCTAAGGGAGAAGCATGAAGAAAAACGAGACTGAAATCTCATTAACGTTAATGGAGTTGAACTCACTTCCAGAAACATTTAATGTGACCAATTCCAGCAGCATTATTTCTGTAAGGTAAACGTGATATTTTGTTTTTCCTCAGCATGGGAAACTTCCAAAAACCACTCAGGGTTGGTAAAATTCATCTGATTACAGGCACTCTGAGCTGTGAAAACTGCTCAAACAGCTTTTGAAGGGCTGTGTGTAACTACTTACTGGATAAGCACATGAGTTTCAGAAGTTAAGCGTAATAAAGATCTTAGTGCTGTAGCTGATAAAGGGAGGCAGCAACATCGCCCATTCAAACCCCAAATACAGCATCAGGGTTCTGCAGTCCAATTAGCACAGCGTGGCTTTTCTTAGAGCTGATATTGCAATGCAAGTTTTTGCAATGTTTGCTGGAGCTGCTCATCCATCTGAAGGAGAGAGTGCTCACCAAACTGGCCCTCCTGATCCCGCTTGGTTTGCTCAGAGACAAGTCTAACTTCTTAATAGTAGCTGGCATGTGTCCAAGTGACTGTTATTTTGACAAAGCAAATAGCGGTAATATTTACTTTTCAAGGATTGTTTGTTTTGCTGGTGTCCCCCCCTTTAATATAATTGGAATAAATGGCTTTTCACATACTTACTAGTTTGAAAGGCTCAATGTTTCTTCAGATGCCTGGGCTTAGCAGAGCTCTCCTGGGGCATTCTTCATCTGCAAGCCCACAACGTTATCCCCATCACACCAAAAGGTCTTATCATCATCTAGTAATACTGATTCAGTTTGGGGTCCATATTTCATAAAAGACTTCCAGAGAACCCCTCCAGATAGCAAAACACTTTTGTGGGATGAAGTTAAGATCATCCTTCAAGAAGTAGCAGTACCAGTAATGACACAGAAAACATTTTCCAAGACAATACCACGCCTTCCAGACCCAATGTGCCCCTCAGAGCAGTGGAGAACATGCACTGGTGACACCTATGTGAAAATATGGTAAATATGAAAGTTGATTGAGATGCCAATGGGTCTCCTAAACTTCGGCGCTTCATCTGTCAGCCTGTTGTCACAACTGCTGTTGGCCATGTACCATCAGATTTAAGTTTATGCAAATTCTATGCAAAAAAGCTTCGATCAAGGAGGCTAAGTGGATACAAACGCTGACTCAGCAAGTGGGCTTGTCAAAGACACCCAGCAACTGAAGAATGAAAACTAATTGCTCAAGTCCAGGTTTTGTGCACATGATTTTAAATACATGGGATTCTGACAGCACATGCTGTGATAGGTCTGGGAAGGCTTCAGAATGCCATTTTATTGCAGCATGTATGAAAAAGATTAAATGGCCCTGAACATCCTGCTATAAAACAAAGAGCTCCAGATATTTCCCGAGGCTATTTTTGATGGGTTAGTTAAGAACCATGATGCTCAGATTTTGCTCTTTGATCAAACATCATTCATCTAGCTGTTAAAATAAGGAAACTTGGCATTTCCTGCCTTCTGGTCATTGAAATTGGCTGTGAGAATACCTGTGCCATTTGCTTTATTGTCATGTAGCTGCTGATGCAGCAGAATAACTCTATTAAGAAGGATTTAGCAAGGGAATGTTTGCAACTGCCTGTGAGATAGGTCTTGTCTGCTCCTACGGTTATATAAACCTTTTTCCTAAGTAAATAAATGTATGTCCTGAGACCCTCATATGCCATTAGATAGGCTGCTGATAAGATATGCTTGAAGAGAGGGATACAGATGATCCAGTTAATGAGCTAGTGGTTCCCTGAAGGTGGGTAGGTTAGGCTGAGGAAACACAAGCTCTTGATGATAGAAAGAATTAATCTGCCTTTTACCCACACATTCAGTGGATGCAGGATGATTTTTGCCTGGAAAACTGCTTCCTTGAGCTTCCCTTTTCCCACTTATAAGACAATACTGAATTTCTTTGCCAAATATTTGATATCCAGGGCAAAACCCCACAGAAATACAAACCAAGTGCCCTTCTTTTCACACAGCATCCTTGGGAGTTACAAGGAAGAGGGTTTTCATTTTCTAATTGTGGATGCTGAAATCACTCCCTGTTATTTTAAAGCAATAATCTACCTTAAACATAAAACTCTTGTCTATGATGTCAGTTCATCACTTTGGAGACTGCCTTCCTCATCCCACAGTTTAGCTGGTGTTAGATTATGGGAAGAGCAATTGTTGTAGTGATGTGACTGATGAGTTGTATCATCACTTACTGGGTAATATTTGACCTATTTCAGAACATCTGTCTGGTTAACGTGGTTTGCAAGAGAGCTTTCTGTCTTCTCAAGAATAAAACAGCTCCCCAATTAATAAAAGGGAACTCATTTTAGAATGGTTGAAATGAACAATTAGAAGAACCATAAAGGTGTTTCTGTATGTGGCATTAAATTCAGCATTAATTAATTTGCTGGAGTGGTTAAACTGTATGTGACAGGATTTTAGTGGGAAAAGAATTAATATAATGCAAATAAAAATCTAATCAGAATAAAGCACAATGTATGGGTTAGGGACTGGGTTTGCCACACATGCTTTCACAAACTGTGTATTTGCAAAAGGCATCTCAATTAAATGCACTATAAAAAAATTAGACAAGTGAGGGGATTACAGTTAGTCACATAAAAAAGCATGTTTAAATGAATCAAAACTCATTAAAAGGCTGTATAATTACAGTTAACTAGTAGGGGGAAAAAAAAGGAGAGTCTGGACGTAAAGAACAGGATGTTAACAATTAAAAAAGATACTATGACTGGACAGAAAGGAAAAAATAGGTCATGGGAGCAGGAAAATGAGCCTATAGAGGGTCTGAGTGATGAAGTATGCCAGCAAGAAAGCACAACTGAGGATCTCCTTAGTAGGAAGTGTCCCCAAACAGGAGGGTTACATGTCCGGGATTTTTCTTTAAGTGTTGCTATAGTATTCTGCATGCATCTGGCACGGTGTTCATCTCCCTTGGCACACAGCAGTGAAGGATAACAGCCTGACCATTAGCAATGAAGAGCACACAGCACCTGGCAGGAGGCTGCGCTCAATGACCTCCCAAGGTCCCTTCCAACCTCAATTATTTTACACTCCTGCACGTACCGGCAGGATCAGCCTTCCCTGGTTGTTCTGAACTGAGCCAGGGGAACACCACCTGACACCTGCTCAGAGATGCTCAGCCACCCCTGCTGATGGGACACAGGACAACTTTGGTCCAGGACACGGTCATGCTTGCCCACAAAGGAAGGATCACTGAAGGCCTTTATGTCTTTATGCCAACAAGTAGGGGAAGCAAGAGTCACAGTATAGCAGTTACCTCTGCCTATATGAATTCGGACACTGTTACTGTTGGTATCACCTTCAAGTTTTCACCACCAACAAGGCCCTGTGTTTGTAGGCACTGTAAAAACACATCTAAACCTAATAAGCCACAGGCTAAATAAGATGGTCAATAGCCCTCCAGTGTGCACCATGAAGAGACTGGGGCTTCTTTAGATGGTAGAAACACATTGACCTCAGGAGCCTGGGTTCCCATGCCAGCTATTTACCTGGTTTCTCAGAAGCCTTAACATAGACTTAACATAAATTACATCACATGGTACATGGCAGCTCTGTGTTAAATGTACCAAACTAAAAATAATAGCTGCCTTTTGCAAAGGTTCCTCTAGCATCGCTGTAGGGCTCACATGTGAATGGCACTTAGAACAGCTCTCAAGGTCACAGTAAACCTCCTACCTCTCTCGCAAAGATGAATTTGAGTTCTGTTTGTGCTTCAAACTCATTTTTCCCTTAGTTAACTTCATGCTTTTACTTAGTTCTATCTTTCTGGTCCAGCAGCCAATTCCAAATTTAATAAAACTTCTCTTGTAGATCTTATTTTCTTCTATTTATCTACATTACTGAATTTCTTTGCATCTTCTTCCCTTCCTGAGACCCAGCACCACGTTTCAATATTATTAGAATACAACTCATTTGAAATTCATGCCTTCAGGCAAACCAGTTCTCAATACTGTGACAAACATCCTGGAGAGATTACCAAGTGTGGTGGGTCGACCTTGACTGGACACCAAGTGACCACCAAAGCTGCTCTGTCACTAGCCCATCTCAGCTGGGCAGGGTAGAGAAGATATAATGAAAGGCTCCTGAGTCTAGATAAGGACACTCGGGAATTGCCGTCACTGGTGAAACAGACTCTACCCAGGGAAATTAGCTTAATTTATTAACAATCAAACCAGAGCAGGATAATGAGAAATAAAACCAAATCTTAAAACACCTCTCCTTCTTCCCGGACTCAACTCTATTCCCGAATTCTCCCTCTTGTCCCCCAGCAGCAAAGGGGGATGGGGAATGGGGGCTGTGGTCAGTTCATCACAAGTTGTCTCTGCTGCTCCTTCCTCCTTCAATCCAGCTGTTATATTTTTCAATCCCTATAATCCCCAGTGCTGCAGAGGTACTGTCTGGGATCAAACAAGAAGTGCTGTGCAGGACCACTTCTCTCCCTGATCAGATCTTAGAATCATGGTTGGAAAACACCTTCAAGATCAAGTCCAACTCTCAGCACTATATCACCATAACCTCTAAACCATCTCCTGAAACACCACATCTGCCCATTGTTTAAAACCCTCCCCAGGGATGGTAACTCCACCACCTCCCTGGGCAGCCTGTTCCAATGCTTCACCACTCTTTCGGTGAAGAAATTTTTCCTAATATCCGATCTGAACCTCCCCTGGTGCAACTTGAACCCGTTCCCTCTTGTTCTATCACTACTTATTAGGGAGGAGAGGACAACCCCCACCTCACTACACCCCCCCTTTCAGGTAGTTGTAGAGATCAATTAGGTCTCTCCTCAGGAGAGGGAAGATTCTCCTGGAGGTTCTCCAGGCTGAACAGCCCCAACACCCTAAGCCTCCCTAAGACCTGTAATCATAGAGACAGCAAGACTTTAGTTTTGGGGGATCTCAGGTCTGAACTGTGAGAAGTCCTCTGCCCGCAGTTCACTAAGCTGCAGGGATTTTTCCCTTCTCACTGCCAGCCCACCGTCATTACAAAGCCTTCCCTGGAGGATGGACTTCTAGCAGCATGGCACTTCAGCAGAGGACATCAACTGAAGTAGATACACCAGTACTTACACTGAACTTATGAATGAGGGAGTCTATTTCTCATTACAGCTCATAGTAAATCATCCCTCTCTTGCTTTTGCTTCAAAGTTGCTTCAGCTGCTGCCTTTATTTCCATATATTTTATATAAAAATCTCTTTCAGAATCAGCTGGACATGTTAAAACAAAATAAAAGGAGCTGTGCTTAAAGAATTAAAACATTTACATGAGATTCTAGGATCTTTGCAGGCGGACCATAAGGCACAGCCCACCCCCAAGATGTTCCCACCCAAGGAATCTCAAACTCATTTATTTCTCTTTACGAAGCTGGGAAGTTGGTTTGGACAGGCTGGTGGCTGTGATATTTGAGACAGAATGACCTCTCTGACCTAGTATGGCCTCTAATCACGCTCCAGTGTCAGCAGAGCTGGTCTGAGAGTCACTCATTGAGCGGGAAACTGGGGTAATGGGAGCACTGGGCATTGAACGTGACTCCCACTGAGGGTAGCACCAGCCTGTTATTACAGAGAATATAAAGGAAGCCCCTTACTCTGCAGAAGAGCTGATCAGACTGATTTTTAACACTTTTGGACAACCTGGAATCAGAAACCAAAGAAAATCAAATCATTGAATCATAACAGCTGATTTAATTTCCACTGTGTTCGGGCAAGTATCGCTCGCTCCTCTTTTGTGTACTCCTGGTCACTGCCAAGCAGAAAACCTGTAACTTTCCAGTTTTACTGGTTTTCTGTACCAAAAGGAACAGAAGATTTCAAAGATTATCAAAGACTGGCAACTAATTTCCATAGCATGTACTTTTCTGAAGCAAGAGCAGTTGTACAAGTTGAGGTACTCATCTCCTTTCTGTGTGCAGCAAACACATGTGCCAAGGGGCACCTGAGCACCCGTTATTTTATGTACATGCAGGTCCCACAGCAGCTGCATTACACTTGCATGGGAACTGTCATCCAGAAACCGAGCTACCAAAGCACATGGACATCAATCTTATTTTGCATGGGCAATTGAACTCATAAATGATTTCCCAAGCATTGCTTTGCACAGAGATCTTGCCCTCTACATTAAAAACAGTTTCATTCTATATGATGAGGGAAGTACCTGCTTACCTCAACCATCCTTCCTTCCCAACGACTGGCATACAATTCATTCCCTGAATTTGGAACAAGGCTTTTAATAGCTCTCCATTTTCAGCCTTGCTTGCACTTTGGCTGGGAAAAGGCACGCTGGCTATAAAAGCAATCATTCTAGTCACACCAGCTCAAACCTTTGTAGAAATAGTGCTAGAAGGGAAGGAAATTGGAGAAGTAAGGCTTGAGAGTATAATCCTATTTAAAAATGACTATAGAATATCTATAGGTCACCAAAAAAAGAAAAATCAACCAATCAAACCCCCAAAAAAAGAGAAAGAAAAAGCTTCTTCACAGTCTTTTTCTACTTTGTGTGAAAAAAATCTTACTAGTTTTCATCTCAGTTCTGTCAGTGTCTCTTAAGCACTCCTGCCTTAAAGAGATAATAATTTGGTCATATCCTAAAGACAGTTTCTTGGCTCCTTCCTCACTATTATTTCCAACTGTCTGTCCTCTATTCTTCTCTAGACAATGGAGAGTGACCTCTTGGCCCAAGGGAGCATCACTTTTACAAAAGGGCTACAGCTTCATCAGAAACTTTTCCAGCAGTGAGGATTTGGTTTCAAACCTCAGCACCGGTCAGTAAAGGTCTCACCCGCCCTTGCTCTGGAAAGGCTGCATGTGGTCAAGGTCTGACAAATTTAGGCTACTGCCAAGTAACAAACCATCATCCTTCACGTCTCATGAGGCTGAAGAAGCTGTTGTGGAGTTTTCAAACTGCAACAGAGATGAAACACAAACGATAAAGAGGATAAGGACTCAGAGTAATATATAGAGATGAAACCAAGTGGACTCAAGGCAGAGAAGGAAGAAATCCCCACCACAAAAATCACAGAAACACCTCTCCCCATCACTCTTCACAAAGACTGACACTGTTGACATTTAGAACCAGAAGGATGTTGGAGAAGCAGGACACCAAAGGAAAGAAAGTTTTCTTATGTAACAATTTTCAGTATATTATTAGCAAGGTTTTCCTGTATTCTAAGTGTTAGCATTATTGTAACTGGACTAATATTAGTTGAATCTCGAAGCAGAGGATGGATGTGATATATTGCTAAAGTTAGTTCACCGAATCACAGGGGTTGGAAGGGACCTCCAGAGCCCATCGGGTCCAACCCCCTGCCAAAGCAGGTTCCCTAGGACAGGTCGCACAGGTTGGCATCCAGATGGGGCTGGAATCTCTCCAGAGAAGGAGACTCCACACCTCCCTGGGCAGCCTGTCCCAGGGCTCCCTCACCGTGAAAAAGTTCTTCCCCAGATTGGTGTGGAACTCCCTGTGCTCCAACTTGAGGCCATCGCCCCTTGTCCTGTCCCCACAGACACTGAGAAGAGGCTGGCCATTTTCCCCTGTGTCCCACACTTGAGACATTTATAAACACTAATAAGATCCCCTCTCAGTCTTCTTTTCTCAAGGCTGAACAACCCCAGTTCTTTCAGCCTTTCCTCATAGGGGAGATGCTCCAGTCCTTTAATCATCTTTGTAGCCCTCCACTGGACTCTTTCCAGGAAATCCCTGGTTTTTTCATACCAGGGAGCCCAGAACTGGACACAATACTCCAGATAGGGCCTGACCAGGGCAGAGTAGAGGGTGAGGGCCCACCAACCATATCTGCAAATAACAATAGAATACATGAAGAGATGAAAAATATTGTTTAATTATTTACCCCCAGCAGTAAATCTCTACTGTAGAGAAAACCTCCACAGCAGACCAAGCACAGGAAAAAGTTACCATAACATGATGACAGTAAGAAAATTGTATTGGACACAAAACAAATAAATTGTTCATCCTATCCCACAGACTCTGAGCTTTTGAATGATGATGGCTGGTTAGTCACAGGATATTGACATTAGCCTTGACAGGTGAGGTCTTTTATCAGATGTGATAAAGTTAGAGGTTACAGGTGAAGAGTAACACAATGAGCTATTCACTGATCATATTGAAAGTTGACAGAATTTTTTTTCATGTATCTACTGTAGATGGGGATACTTAACATTTTGAGAGCTGTTTGATAACATTCATGAGATGATAATGACTTTGTGTCAGTAATGACAGAGACTAGATTTGGGGTGGTAGCCTAGAGCTAAAAATACCTTATAAGACATTGCTCTCACCTAAGACTTTGGCATCAAGCCTCACAGCCGTTTAAGGTTCTTCCTTTAGATAAGTATTGACATTATTAGGAGTCCTGCACTCTGCACAGTGTTTGCAAAAGAGGCAAGAATTAGTCTCACTATATTAAAAATTTCACTGAACCCCAGACTGGTTTGGATTGGAAGGGACCTCAAAGCCCCAGCAGGGCCACACCTGTCAATGGGCAGGGACACCACCCCCAGCCCAGGGTGCCCAAAGCCCCATCCAACCTGGCCTTGAGCCCTGGCAAAGATCCAGGGGCAGCCCCAGCTTCTCTGGGCACCCTGTGCCAGGGTCTCCCTGCCTTTACAGGGAAGGATTTCTTCCTAGAGTCTAATAAAAATCTCCCCTCCTTCAGTTTTAACCTATTCCCTGCTGTGCTGTCTCTCCCTGCCCTTGTCACCAGCCCCTCTCCAGCATTTTTGGAGCCCCTTCAGGTACCAGAAGGTGCTCTAAGGTCTCCACAGAGCCATCTCTTCTCCAGGCTGAACCACTCCTACTCTCTAAGCTAACGATGGGCATATCTATTACGCCCTTCTACCTCCCCTCCCCTGTGCTTTCCCTTTTCTGTAACCTTGCTCCATGCCCTGCAGAGCTGATGAAGTGACCCCTTCAGATAACATATTTCCGATCTGCTCTACTTGCACCTTTTGTTGCTGACTGCATGGGAAGTGAAATAAAGAATGTGGTCTAATTAAATTTCTGCATTATTACATTAATACAGTGGGGAAATCTCTGTAAAGAGCAAATCAAAAGAGCAACCTCCAGTGACCTGCTGCCTAGAATGAAAGAGATGGGTCGAAGATGACATGAGTCTCCTTCCTCCAGAAGAACCTTTTCTTACCGCTTGGGATTTCAGGAATGTTTCTTTGTACCACAAAATTAAAGCAGGTAAATTGGAAGGAAATTACTGCATGTTGTGGCACCCTAAGCCATCCTTAGAACATGAAAGTCACATCACTTGGGTTCACTGCTCCCTGGGACATCCTTAATTTGAACTCCCATTCCAGTTTAATCAGGGACTGCCTGGACAGTTACAAACCAGTCTGCTTTACTCAGTTTTAAACCACTAACGCAAGAGGAAACAATATCCAAAGCACATTTTGGGCAAGTGGACTCTTTTTCTTGGCTTTCGGAAAAACTTGCAGAATTCTATTTGGGTATTTTGTAAGTCTGTAGATGAGACTGCTGACTTTGTTTCCATGCTACCCATTAGTTGGCCATCTGGCCTCTCCCAGAATAACATCAGAACAAATTTTTCCATCACTAGAAATATTAAAATCATAAAAGCAATAAGATTTATTTATTACCAGGGACAACTCTGAGTCATTCTTAATTGCCTTCTTGATTTTTTTTTTTTATAATGTGTTAAAAATTAAAACCAATTTTGATTTAAATATCGGATGCAAAATTTTAAGTAAATGCAAGAATTTTGGTCCATGAAGGAAATAAAAAGTATTAATCACCTTATGTAATGAAAAATCATAGAACCATAGACTGGTCTGGGTTGGAAGGGATCCCAAGAATCATACAGTTCCAACCCCCCTTCCACAGGCAGGGCCACCAACCTCCAGGCCTGGAGGTACACAAGATTGCCCAAGGGCCCATCCAACCTGGCCTTGAACACCTCCAGGGACAGGGAATCCACCACCTCTCTGGGCAGCCTGTTCCAGCACCTCACCACTCTTTCTGTAAAAAAGTTCCCCCTAATAGCCAGTTTAAACCTTCCTTTCTTTAGCTTTAATCCATCCCCCTTGTCCTGCCAATCATTTAAAATAAATCTTTACCAAAAATTCTTGACATATAATCTTCTTCTTGACCACTTCAACTTTTTGGGATTAAAAATTTTGCATAATTATCACATAATACTTCATGTAGCCTTCATGTCAAATATCAGCTGAAATGGTAGCTGCAAGCACATGTCTGTTGGTAATAATACCCCTGTATAAGGCCACCGAATTGCACAGAGTACAGTTGCCCCCACACGTGCTCCTTTAGGGCAGGTGTGGATTGAGCCATGCTATTGGGATAAACATATTGACAGTAAAATCATTTGTGAAAGAAGAAAATTTTTTGTATTTTTTTTTTAATTGTACCAAAATATAGAGGTTTTTCTCATGTCCCAAGTGGTAACTTCTTACACAATTGCTATGGCAGCAGTATTATTTCTCATTTAATAGACTGTGAAGGTCTCCTCTTTGCTTACAGTAAATATTTAAGTGTCATCTTAAAATAAAAATGACACCCTGTATCTTTTTAATAAATTGTGATTTTTCTGAAATCAGGGAGATTTCATTTGCTGAAGAAAATTGATAGAGAGTCTCGTTTGAAGATAGACAAAAGGTGCATGTTTATACCTTTTCTTGATTAAAAGGGAAGTGGCTTTTCCCATAAGCGTTTTATCAGAAGATGCTCGGTTATGAGCACAAAATTCTTCCAGCCATAGCTTGATAAGTAAAGCATTATTTCAGTGAGGATGATAGAGTCATATTCATCTAAAAATTCCACAGAGGGAGAAGAAAATCAGGACGCTGGGTACTCTTCAGTGATTACATTGAGGCGTTCTGTGCTCAGTCATCTGGAGAAGTTAAGCTCATCAGGCCATGACTCTCCATCATTCACTTATTCTCCCTTTGAGCCATGGACGTGACATGTTTTCCTTTCCTTTACTTAACGCAGCTGAATTTCACATCGTTTTTCTTTTGAACGTCGCAGCAAGCGAGAGGTCGAATTTCAGTATCAATTCAGCATCCGGTCAGATACGTGTCCACAAGAGTGTCATTTTCCTGGAAATACAAATGGAATAGAAAGGGGTCTGGAGACAAAGATGTGTCAGTCTCGCTCTACGATTGAGTTTCCAAGGCTGAACTGAACCAGCCTCTTGTCACTTCTCATGACAATGATTCCTGTCTCTAGTCAGGTGCTTTAAGAACCTCACCAACTAGGAACCCAGAATTTGTTCACACCTGAAAACCTAATTAGTAATTTTTATCTAAAAATACTGTCTCCTGCACATGACAACCATGCCAACAGTCCTCTTGCAGAACACATGAGTTTTGTGCCCCATTGCTGGGTTGCAAAAAAATTTCAGCTCGTCTCAATGATTTCCAGCCAAGGCACACAATCAACAAAATTAGGGTAACAGACAGGTTTTGCTGTTGTGCAGGAAAATAACAAGGTGTCTGGATCTGGGTAGTCATGGTTGAGTGTCCCATTGAAGAGATGCACAATAGATATCGCTGAGATGTCAGAGTCAATAAAGTACTAAATCAATTCTTGATTTTTACTTAGTAATTATAGTTACCTAAAATATAACCACAAACCCCCCCAGGTTTTTTTAAGCATGGAATTTTCTATTGACATGTTATTTACACATTTCTTCAAATAAGGGTCTTCTAAGTTTAATGAAAGAAAGAATTAGAATCTCTGTCTATCTTAACATGTCTTGTTCAAGCACAGGCAGTGGCCAACATAACACAGTGGAAAAAAGCCAACTCCAGAGTACATTTAATCGATACACAACCCAGGTAAATTCCTAACCATTAAACCACCTCGCATATGCCCACATGCACCAATTAGGAAACTCCTAGAAAACAGGTTTTATGTAGGCACAACCACCTTGTTAAATATTTCACAGCTATTACTGCCATGCACGCAGTAATGAATTGGACTAGATGATCTTTAAGGTCCTTTCCAACTCAAACCTTTCTCTGCCTGCAAGAAATCTTTCAAAAATCAGTTCTGCAATGCTGTCCCTTCAGCTCTTCCAACACACTGAAGACCAGGTTGTCTTTGCATCACAGAATCTCAAGGTTGGAAAAGACCTTTAAGACTGAGTCCAACCATTCCTGTCCTATGCTAAACCATATCCCTAAGTACCTCATCTACTCTTTTTTTTAAACACATCCAGGGATGGTGACTCAGCCCCCTCCTTGGGCAGCCTGTTCCAGGCCCTGACAACCCTTTCAGTGCAAATTTTTTTCCTAACATCTGATCTTACCCTGCCCTGGAGTAGCTTGAGGCCATTTCCCCTTGTCTTATCACCTGTCACCTGGCTGAAGAGACCATCATCCACCTCTCTACAACCTCCTAACTCACTTTGCCTCTTGCATCAACTCCCTTTGCCTCTTAGAAGATCCTTGTATAACCCTTCCAGACTCAGCCTAATGATATCTTGGTAGGAAAACCACAAAAATGTTTCACCTTACATTTCTGAACCGAGTCTCAAATTTGCCATTTCTCAAGTGAGAACCTTGCTGCAAAATAAGGGTTTCTAAACGTTTAATTTTTGGTACATAGTCAAAAATTTTTTTGAAATGCACTTTGGTTTAGGTCTTCATATTTAAAATTCTAGCAGAATTCTACTAGAAGAGGCATATTTTTTAGAAGAAGGAGGATTTTAGGGGAGTTATTGAAAGTTACTGATTTTTGTCTAGAAATATTTCCAAGAAAATCCTGTATGTTTTACTAAACATGCGGATTTTCAGGAGGAAAACTTGACAAAAGTCCCATTTGATTAACAGTTGGTAGATGATCTTCACTAATAATCTCTCCATCCACTTAGACTGGCTATTTTAACTGAGCCACACAGGAAATGAAAACAGTGCATGAATAAACTAATCCCAGGCTTTAACTCTGGGGAAAGCTGACTTCTGATGAAGTTAGACTCCTCATTACCAACCCCTCCAGCTCTGTAAGGTCTTTAAGTGGCAACAGCTTCTTTCTGGTTAAAACCCAGGCAAATGTTGGGACAGCACACTGCCAAGTACACAGTCCCTACAATAATTACTTAATTAGTTATGTTGTTACTAAGGGAATTCAGAGTTTTAACTTCTCAACATTACTCCAGGGTGTTCAAGGATCTCCAGACTGAAAACAAGTATTACTTAATAAATTTATAATAACGAACTGTCCTTCATATTAGGTTTTTTCCCTGAAGATGTCAGCATATGTAGCTACTCTCACTTTAAATCTTTGTTGGTTGAAACACATTTCTGCATAGCCAGCTGTTAAATTAATATTGGTTTTATTAAATTAATGTTAGTTTAACCTGAGTTGCTCCGTAAAGAAGGAACGGCTTTGAGGAGCTTTACTCAAGAGAGCTGAACAGCTAGTGATGAAATTGCAGGAATGGTACATCCATAGCAAGAACCATGAAATTCTTCTTTGGCAATTAAAGGGAAAAAATGGATTAATGAAACTATTCCAACAGACAATGATGAATAAGCATAACTTAAAATACTACATCCCATTTCATCACAGTTCAACTTTCAATGCATCCTCAATGAAAACAGAAAGTTCTATGAGTCTCACTGGTCATTCCCCCCTCAGTCCCAAAGAAGGACACACACGTAAGGGAAGCAATGTGAGTCATATTGCAGGAAGATAACAAGGAGAACAGTCCACTTTTTCTTACGCACTGGAAAAAACAAGTGCCACTGAAGAGGCTTACTCTCTAATCCACTTGGCACTCAATGATACACACCAGGGCTGACACTGATACCCTTCTAGATCCTAGGTGAGATCAGCCAGCTTAAGACAAATTCCCAGCTGGCCGCAGGTTGGCTGCCTGCAAGTCCTGAAGCTGTCAACCTTTCTCCAGCAAGAAACTGAGTTGCTGCTCGTGGCAGTCAGAGCTCTTCCCATCCCCCTTCTGTCCCACCTGTCATTACTGCCCTTACCCCCTTCAAATGACAACAGACAGCTCAAACTGTACAAGAAGTGATGGATGGGAGTTCTGTAGGACAGGGGCTGTATCAACAGCTTCTGACATTGTCTGCAGGGACTTTGCAAAGCTAAGAGTGGTCGTGGGGGATATACACTTGCTTTTGCCATTTATCAGTGCATTATTGCTGGTTTGCAACAATTAACCTCTTGCCCACCTCCAGACTTCTAATTTCAGAGAAGGATTAGAAGAGGATTGTCAGCACGCTACATTACACCAGATGAGCATCTCTCCCAGACGTCTAACCTAAAAACATTACCTGGAAAAATGATCTCTCTGGTACTGCTGTAAGATGGACTGACCCTGCCGAGATGGGAACTTTGAAACTACACAATGCTGCAGAAGGCAAATGGAGCATGAAAACCCTGGGTGAGAGGCACCGGTGGGAAAGTTCCTGCAGGATAACAGTGATCTCAATCGGTCTTTTAACCTTTTTAATACTGAGACTGTAATCCCTTTGCCAGCATCCATCCTGCATAGGCAACCAACCTTTGTCTGCAAGCCACTGCAGAGACATGGAAAAGACAAGTCGTGCTTCGGATGGGAAAAGCAGCAGGTGCAGAGCAGGGAAGGAGCAGCTTTCCTTCACAGACACCCACCAAACAGCAGGATCCCTTAGCTTCCTCCAGCCTGCTAAAGCAAACAACTAGCCTCTTCATTTTCAGTCTTCCCTCCCTGCCACAGACTTGCTGTTGCAGGAGAAATAGTACTGCGCACTACAGAGAACAATTTCACCAACCAATTTGCTTTTCCTGCTTCCCCAAGACAGGCACAGGGAAAGCTCAGGCTGGTCTCATTACCACCTTTCACTCCACTGAAGTTACGCCTGCCCATGACACTCTGTTTAAATGAGAATAGTTCTGAATATTGCCCATGTTCACTAAGAAATTAATTTATTCTAGAAGCCATCATTACCCACTATCATGCAATTGCTGATTGTTTGGGAACCCAGGAGCTGTGGCCCCTGGATCTGTCTGTGTGAGGATGCTCTGTACATGCTTGCAATGGGAAATTCTAAGAGGGTCCTTGGAACGAAGGTTTGCTACAGGGCAGGGGAGAGAGCACTCAAAGTGCCGGGTTAAAAGTTCACCAGAGATGGAGGCAGTCAACCTGTACCATTTTAATATCACAGTTTATTAAAGGCTGCCTTTTTAAATCACTTTTCACGGTAAGGGGAACAGAAACTGAGTTTGGGAGAAGTTAGCTTGAAAGCAAAGGTCACTCCAAAGGAGCGGAGAACAACGCGATTGGCACGGAGTTGAATACAACCCATCCAGGACAATCCTCACTGCTGCCTCACCGAGACATTGTCCTCTGCTTTACACAGCCAAGGAAAAGCCAGTTCCATTTCTGAATCCAAACAGATAAACCCGTCCTGGCAAACAGACTGATGGGCACAGGTTTCTTCTGAGAATCCTCCACAAGCTTCACAGACTGAGCCTCGGATAACCAAACACATTCCTTTTGCTGAAAACACCAAGCTGTTCATGGAAATGACCTCCAGCTTGTGCCTGATGGTGTCTCAGCAGTTCGGTTTTATTGCTCATTATCATTAGCCTGTCCATCCAATCCTGGGGCAGCCCACCTACTCCCTCATGGAGCCACTGAGCATTTCAAAAGAGGAGGAAGCCAGAGATAGAGTAACCTGCAATGAGACACAGAGCTTAACCAAAAGTTGGTTGGAGAAAAGTTTCATTTGAGACAATATTGCAGGAGATTTAGAAGAAATGGGCTGGATCTGTTATTAAGTCACTGTAACTGGAAAAAAAATCTTCTGATATTTAAAAAATAAGAGGTGAATCCTCAGCTGTCTTCGATAGAAACAGTGATTTTCTTTCGATGCCATGCTCTGCCAGCGGGCTCTCTTTCCTAGAGGAAATAATATAATAATATTATAGAGGAAATAATATATAATAAAGGGACTTTACAGATCTAAACTATACCCTAAAACCTGAAGATACAACCTACTTTTCCATAAACCTTCACGAGCATCACATTGCTGCAATGGTTTAATTTTATTCATCACTAATTCTTCCAAACTATGGGTCTATGAAGAATTTCAAGAGCAACATCCAGCATGACCACTGTAATTGCAGCTTCCAGCTACCAGGGAAGAATCTACACTTAGAGAAATTATCTCATCGCCCTTCATTACAGATTGATCTTTGCCCTCTATTATTGATGCAGCTGACAAGGCAATCACATTAAGACAGCTCTGAAGAAGCTGACACAAAGGAGCTTTCTGATATAAATTTATAAGTGTCCTGACTTGTCAGTTTTCCCATAACAAATCTTCTTTGGCAGGGGATAAGGGGAAACAGCTAGTTATAATTTAGCCATGAAAATTTAATTATTGGCTAAAATATGCTGGATTTAGAAATGAGGTTTGGTCATAAAACTGCTTGTGAGAGAGAGACCAAAACCAGAAGATACTTGACATCTAAGACGTATTGGTTTTGTTTGTTAATAAGCCTGGTGATTATTGGATTATTAAAACTTTGTTGGTGTAAAGGTAAGAAATACAGAAAGAGCATCTGAGATACATCAGTGAGGTTCCACCTCTTCTGTATCCACATAAATCATGGTTAGCAAAAGACCAAGTAATTCTGTGCAAAACATTTTGTCCCTTTTTTATTCTCACTCATGCAAAAGTCACACTAACCCTGATGAAATGAAGGAAGAGATTTACTTCTCTGCCAGGGGCACTTGCCTTTATTTCATCCTGTTCCCGGGGCACAGGGAGTTGTCTGAGAAGCCACCCTTGCAACCTGGGTGCCTGAATCCAACCCCTTCTGTGGGAATTCAGGACCTTAATCTCAACCATCCCTTTTCAAAACCTTCATTCTAAACCCCAGCTACTATGAAAATGGGAAATGATGCTGTAAAGTCAGACCTTTCAAACCAGCAAGCTGCTTTGTGTAACCACGTTAGATGGAAATGAGTCCTTACCAGGAGAGGATAGAGAAACATTTTGTGTTATAGATCCTGAGTAATTTGAAGCCAGGATTAAAGCGATATTACAGCCTGAAGATCGTTAATGCAAATGCCTGAGTTAGCAATTCTGGACCCAGCACTGGGTGCAGACATTAGTATTCATGGGGAGGACTCCACAAACAGAGCAGCACACTATGAAAAAAAGGAAAAAATAAAATCTCTCCACAGACTGCAGCTGCCCAATATAGGTCATCCTTCAATTTTAATTTGAATCATCATCTTTCCAAGTCAAATTGACTAATACTAGGGTTCCTTATCCAAAAGCCATGTGGTCCAATCAAAGATCAATTTAAAATGTGTTTGAAGAGATTGATTCTACTAATTCACGGACACAAGAAGCTTTAAGCTCTGCTAGCATTGCCAAGACATGACTAAAGCATCATTCCAGCCACAAAGACATACAGACAATACTCAACAGATGCCAATTAACTGAAATGAAGTTTTATTAACTCACTTGGAAACATAAGCCAGAAATAAATCATGTAGAGGTCATCCTTCCTTGGTACTTCACTGTGTCAGCCAGGCTTAAACCATCCTGACCCGCTGGGGCCTCCCCAGCTTCCTTTTGGTTAGGTCCCCCAGACCTGTAGGTGCATCCTCATAAATACACCTGCAGTTCTGGTTTATCACCCAGTTTGTGGGTGCTCGTACCCATCATGAAGCCATCAGAAAAGACCTCGACCATTCATGGCCTGCTCAGCCCCATAGCCTCAGCTCAGAGCCACTGCTTCCAACCTAGCACCAACACATACTCTCTATGGTCAGGAGCCCAAACTCAGAGACCTAAGGTACCACTCTATTTTCTGACCAGATGCATACGAATTTAATCATCCCCTGGTTAGTAAACCAGCTAACTTTCTCCACCTTGGCAGCCTGACATCCCATAACATTGTCTGCTGCAATACATAGGACTGAATTATGATTAATTCCTCAGGAAATATCATCAATCTACAGACTGCAAAGTCAAGCAACACTTAGGTTTGGGGCAGTCATGTTTCTCTCTCATTTATGGTAGAATAGAAAACTGGGTATTTTAGAACACTCGTGCAGAGATGGTTTGTCACACTTCAGCAATGCTCTTGGCACCTGAGAGGAGAGAGTTGCAACAGCAGAATAAGCCAACGTATCACTGACAGTGACAACTACTTCAGTGAGGTTAGAGCACACTGAAGTGCTAAAAAATGCCTCTGCCCCATGAACCTCCTGCGAAGACAGATGTTTTAAGAAGTAAATATGTTGAGGCACACATGGACACTTATCCTCCACCTTCATAACCTGTAAATATCTGCATCTACACTGTCTGTGGAAGAGTTTCCATCCTTCTTTTTCCCTCTCATATCTCTTCTTTAGCTCCTCCACAGAAGAAAAAACAACAACCCAAGAACAAAAGTTCAAACAGGAGAGAGATGAATTTCCAGTATGCTTTGATTGGAAATTGCAGCGCAGCAAAAACCAGCGCATAGATTGCATTTGAGATCCTGAGCCATCCAATATCCTTAGGTACCCCTCAGGTAATGATTTTTACTCCTACTTGCAGGATTTTATGCTGAAATATAACCTCTTTTGAAAACAGAACCCTTCCTGACTTTCTGGAGGGTGGGTGTTTTTTCCAGAGTCTGTATTTTTCAATTATTTCCTCAGCATAATTCTTCTGCTAAACTTCTACATTCAGATATGGGATGCTGGGCAGACCTTTTCCATTTTATCATTGGCTTTGCCACACCATTATTTTCATGGCACCCAACTCAACATGTGCTGCTCCCCCATTGCTCCCTCTGATGGCAACACCAGAGTTCCTCTGCATTAAGTTGGTCTTTCTGTTTACAGGTCACATTTTTCAAAACAATGTAAATTCTTAGAAATCTACCTCTAAAATCTCAAAAAGTCATTTCCATGATGTTTTTTTTCCTCCAGCTTTATAATGCAAAAAACTCTTTCCAGAGAAATAATCTATTAAAAAACAGAAACAAGAACATTAAGCTACTAGGTACTCTAAGAAAATACTATGAGATTCTTCTGCAAGTCCTCCCATGTGGCACTGGTCATCTGTTTTAGGGTTTTTTTTTTCATAAAACTCTATGCTTTGAGTATGTAGTTATATTCCTTTAGTTCCAAAGAGCTGTAAAAGATTATACCTGAAAGGTGCCTATAAGAAAGCTGAGGAAGAACTGTTCCTGAGGGCATGGAACAATAGGATGAAGGGTAATGGTTTTAAGCTCAAAAAGGGGAGATTCAGGTTGGATATTAGGAAAAAGTTGTTTGATGTGAGGGTGGGGGAACACTGGAAGAGGATGCCAAGAGACGTAGTGGAGGCCCCATCCCTGGAGATATTCAGGTCAGGTTTGATGGGGCTCTGAGCAACCTGATCTACTGAAGATGTACCTGATCACTGCAGGGGGGTTGGACTAGATGGTCCCTAAAGGTCCCTTCCAACCTAACACATTCTATGTTTTGTTTCAAAACTGTTAGAAAGGGGCTACACAGGTGCTAAGCAGATCCTTGTGCAAACACCATGCCCAGAGCAGAAAGGCATTGAGTATCTTCTGCAAACAGCACTCTGCACTGGGGCTGTGGTGTGCAGAGACACCACGTGCCTCCACTAGAAAGGTGGCTGCTGACCTTGGGCTGAAGTACTGTGGATTGAAAAATATTACCCAGAATTACAGCATTTCTTAGGGATCTTTAAGTTCTTACTCCTGGTCTGTTCTGAATGAGGCAAACTGGTGTTTCGTAGCATTTTCACTCTGTCCTCATGGGATCAGAATAGTAATTGGGTTGTTGGTTGTTTGGGTTTTTTTCCCAAATTATGTATATTTTAATGAGTTAGATACATTGCTTTGGCTGAAAAGCTCATTTAAAAATCCAGAATAGTTAATATTTGATAATGAAATCAATAATACATCTTCCTGGCAATGTATTAATCAGAGATTTTTCTTTTTACTTTGTTTATTTTTCCACTTCAACACCTTCTGCAAATTACTTATTATTATAATTAAGATACAGCACTGATTGCAGAAGTCCCATGCACCAAGGTGTTCCCATGAATGGGGACAGCACAGATAAGATGCCATAAAGACATGGTGTTTCAAGGCAGCAGGTGAGCAGCCCAACCCACAGTGCCACAAGAGATGGTGTTATTTCTGCAAAAGCTTTAAATTTAAAGCAGCCTGAGCATTTAAAATAGAAATCAAAAGCTACAGCAATACGTTGGTATAGCTGCAAAATGGCAGAGCAATCCTATTATCTAGAAACGTGACTTTGTTGTAGTTATGCTATGAAGAAAATGAAGTATTTATTACATTAAGACATTATTTTGTTTAACTCTTTGGCAACATGCCCCACACCATTTATTCAAACATAAATTCATCTTTTTAAGAAAAACATCTGAATAATTCATCAGGGATTACTGCCGTTGCAACAGGCATAATATCGAGTCTAAAGGGTGGTGTTATGTCAAGTAAAGGCATCAGGTCATGCCAGGGGAAGTTTAAATTGGGTATTAGGAAAAGCTTCTTCCCAGAGAGGGTTGCTAGGCATTGAAACGGGCTGCCCAGGGAAGTGGTGGAGTCTCCATCCCTGGAGATGTTTAAAAGATGGTTAGACATGGTGCTGAGTGACATGGTTTAGTGGTGGTTGGCAGGTTAGGGTGATGGTTGGACTTGATGATTAAAAGGGTCCCTTCCAACAAATACAATTCCATGATTCTATGATTGGAAAGCGAAACCCTAGAGCAGCTGTTACAAAAAGCTCCTTTTCTGTAACAGAAAATGCCACCATCAAGCCCTGCCCACATATCAGGCATCAGTCCTGCATGAGGGTCATCTGCAGGATGATAGCAGCTTATGCTCTCCAGGGCCCAGCAGCAAGACTTCTGCATCCTGTGTTCATGCCATATGCAAAACATACAGGTATTCTGATGTAAACAGCCAACAAAATCACTGGGCTCTTAAATCAGCCTCTGCAGGGTGAAAGCTTTTGCAGGGCAGTGCTTCTTAATTTAGTGGACCTTTGTCTTTTGTGTTTGAACCACATTTTAGTGTCTTTAGGAATCTGAATAGAGTGCATGCAATTTGTATTTAAATTTTCACAGTCGTTTCAGAATTCGATACATCTAAAAATATATAGCATGACTGAATAAAATAGCCTACCTGCCTCAGTTGGTCTCTCAGGTTATACAGTGTTTCAGTGAATTGGGGGAAGAAGATAAATTCAGTCACTGAAGGTGTGCCAGCACATACAGAAACGTGGACTTTCTCAACATGGGGGGTACGCTTCTGTGTTAGTAATGAATGTGGAGATGTAATAATCCCTAAAAACACCTCCCTCAGATATTTCTCCTGCTTATTTCACCCTCTGAGTTACAGTTTGGCCAGGACTCCAACCTCTACCTCCAGTTTGCTGAGCTATAAGCAGCTTTCCCAAAAAGCATCTCTTTCCCAAGTGAACCTGTCCTTCATTTTGTGGCATTCCTCTTGTGAATACTTCACTGCTGGGAGGATTTTCACCTTGGATTTATGGTACAACCAGGTGTAAGAGGCATCCAAATGGGAGCAGGCTTTTGAGCAAACAGAAGGCTCTCCATAACCTGAAGAGAAGGAAAAATAAATAGTCAAGCGTTTGTTCAGTGACAGAAACTGATTTGTGCAGTGACTCTGCTGTTTTCAGAAGGTTTGCTTTTATGAAGCCTTTATTTATACAATATATACCAAAATGTTTAAAGCAAACCTCCAGCAAACTGAGCCAAAATTAGCTTTCTAATGGCTGAGATTCTATACCCTGAGAAAGTAAAATATTACCCAACAAAACAAACAAGACAAGCATTTTATGAAACAGAGCAGAGCAGTTTCCTCTAATGCAAGAATCAGGAATTAAATTTCCTGGCTCACAATACACAGGAGGTCAAAAAAGATGTTTATAACGGCACTTTCTTGCTTAAAAAAAAATAAATCTATGAAAACAACTGATTGGTCTGTCAGGTTCAGGCAATATTCTGCTCTGTTACTTTCCAGTTTGACCTCTTAATCCCATCCATCTCTGAAACAAAGTTAATATCTTCCTAAATTCACTTAAGTTCTCCTTCAAAGGTTCTGAAATCAGTGAGATTTTTCCATCAAGCACAGGCTGGACCTCAGGCCTGGGTTTCCTACAAATACACATGGATGTATGTAATGGGTATGTTCCAAATACTATTAGTCTTTATGTAAAGTATTTCAATCTGAGTTTCCCACACACTCCCAGGAAATGAGACCAATTGCATTGCTATTCATCTTTTTTTTCCTCTTGTAGCACTGACAGTAAGCATAACCAATGGTCAAAACCCAAGTAATTTCCAAAATGCAGCATGTTAACTAATGCACATAGCATCTAATTACCATGGCCACAAACCCAACATCAGAGGCACTAGGTGCAGAATTCAGTGTAGTAGAACAAGGTACTCCATCCATCTTGATCTCTGCTATTTTAGATGTCTTGGCTTTAGTCATATGCCTCCAAACATAAATTTCATTAGTAGTTTCTGGAGAAAAAACAGACTTTGTTATCTCTATCTCATATTTCCCATCAAGCACAAGCTTTCTGAGCTGGCTTGGTTTAACCTGGACCAGAAAGACACCCTCAAGCAAGAGAATGTTGAAGGCAAAGACAAACCCTACCAAAAAGATGAAGATACTGGAAGTGAATACACCTAAAGACTTTGCTTTAGGTTAGAAACAGTCAGAAGGCATTGCCGAGTATCACAAAGTCCAAATATAAATTCCAAAGATAAAAGATAAAATATAGAATCCAAATATTATACCCAAAGATAAATATTGCCCTACTTACATTTTTAAATATTTATCTCAATTCTTATTTTCAGGGAAAAAAATGGATGCACTAATAAGTACTACGAGGAGTAGTGTATCTGAAATATAATCATTAATGATTTATGAGCAGATAACAGTAATTGTATATAGTCTTTGTGAATTTCTAATTACCTTGTACCGTTTTCCCTAATGATAGCAAGCGTGTTAGGATATGTCATACTTTCTAACAAGCTGCATTATTTATTTATGCTGTATTTATACTCCTAAATAGGTTGAGACATTTTAAGCAATTCCAGATATTTGCAAAGTCTAATCAACTAGCATAAACCCTGGTTCAGGAAAGCACTTCAGCATTTGTTTTGCCATGTTTTCACAAGGGACTACCGTGCATTTAAAATGACCAAACCCCCCAAATTATTTATCCAGGTATACAACATCTATCTAGAACTCTATACTTTAGACCCTATTCAAGGTAAAAATGGTCATGTTGGCAGAAGTTAAGCGTGCAGCAAATAAAATCAGGATTTCTCTTCAATCACACTGATTGCATCCTGGGCACTCATAGAATCATAGAATCACAGGGGTTGGAAGGGGCCTCCAGAGCTCATCAGGTCCAACCTTCTGCCAAAACAGGGTCACTAGGACAGCTCAACACAGGTCGGCGTCCAGACGGGGCTGGAGCATCTCCCCTATGAGAAAAGGCTGAGTGAGCTGGGGCTGTTCAGCTTTGAGAAGAGAAGACTGAGAGAGGATCTGATCAATGGTTATAAATATCTGAAGGGTGGGACACAGGGGGAAATGGCCAGCCTCTTCTCAGTGTCTGTGGGGACAGGACAAGGGGCCATGGCCTCAAGTTGGAGCACAGGGAGTTCCACACCAATCTGGGGAAGAACTTCTTCCCAGTGAGGGTGAGGGAGCCCTGGGACAGGCTGCCCAGGGGGGTGTGGAGTCTCCTTCTCTGGAGATATTCAAAGACCCATCTGGACGCTGACCTGTGAGACCTGTCCTAGGGAACTTGCTTTGGCAGGGGTTTGGACCTGATGAGCTCTAGAGGTCCCTTCCAGCCCCCACAATTCTGTGATTCTGTGAAAGACAAAGAGGTTTCCTGCCTCACCGCCGAACTTCCCATTCCACTCATTCCTCTTTTTAAAATTGAAACTAATACAGCAAATCCCCTGCAAGAGAACAACAGTATCTACTTCCATTAAAATGCTTTTTCTCCCTGCAAGAGTGAAGATAGCACAGCTAAAGCACTGAGTGTGGCGTGAAATCAATTCTATCCACTGTGAATAAGTGAAATGGGAAATACAAATATGACTATTCTTGTATTATTATAAACATCGGATTTTTGTGTGTGTGTGAGGAGTTTTGGCTTATCTGTTTTATTTCCACAAAGCTGTTTGGAGTTATGCATATAACAGCAGCAGTAACAACTTGTTCCTTCAAAGAAACCGCGTGATGCAGCACAAGCAGAGTAACTTGAACAGCAATATTATAAATTAATTGCCTCCACAGCCCTAAGAGCCACTTTTTGTATCTCTTACATGAGCCAATAAAGTCCAAGCATGTTTCAGGACTGAGGACTGGCTAAGCTAAGCAGAAAATCCGTGATGATAGTGATGATGACCACATATATTCGCACTTTGGTCGCAGGCAAGAACCCCAGTCATGCACTAGGAAGCAGGAATGCAAAGCGCTGCAAAACCCATGGATATTTCAATAGGTTTTATCCCCAGAGGTTACACAATGCATGAAACATCTTAACAGCAGCTCCTTTGCTATTCACCAGCATCATGCACAAGTATGCTGGTGTCGCAGGCACGCCATTATGGTTTTTAATGCTGCAGTTAAGTCACGTCCATCTAGATCTATGCTCCAGACCAGAAATCAGTCAAGAAACAGTCATTAAGAAAGCTCTGGCTCTGACTGACTTCAGAGAGGCCTGTCCGATGTGCTGGAATAAACTTGCAGTTGTAGGAGTTCCACCTGCTACTTGCAATGTTTTCCCAGGAGGGTTTTTGAATTATGTGACTAACTCAAAAGTAATCTAAGCAATGCTTTCATCATCTCCCATACACAGCCAAAGGTACAGCCTTCTTTATCCTGAAAGGAGGAGGGAAGACCCTTGAGATCGATTCATGGTTTTAGCTACAATAAACACACCTTGAGTTTATCCACACCGTACTGGAGTCACAGTCAGTTCATTGACCTCATGGTATTTTGGATGAACTTTCAATCAAGAGGTGTTGCAGATCTTTCCCTGGCAAACAGTCCCACCAAAGTTTTACTGCCTTTTGCCCAGAAATATCAATCCTCTTTGTAAAGTTGAACCCCGGGCTTAAACTGGGAAGGCTGTTGTAAGAGAGACCACTGCCATGAACAAGAGTCTCGGCATGTGTGTCCCCATCTGTAAGGTCAACCCAAATTTTGCTGGCGCGCTCTATGCCCATTGAGTAAATCAGAAAGTTCATCACCACAACCCAGTGCTTTTATCACTTCCAAAAATGCAACCAGAAATTTTCAAAGGAGGAGAATAAGTAAAATGACCAAAAGAAAGAGGAAGAGATGGAAAGAACTGCTGAGCTGAGACTGTCGTTTAGCAATGCAATATTCATACAATAAACCTCACTGATAAAACCAATTGAAGAGCTCTCTCTTTTTTGTTAATGTTTCAATCCCACACAGTATTGCTCTGTGCCTACATTTTGTTCTGTGCCTTTCAATAATTTAACAGCTCTCACTTTTGCCTTGAGCTCATGAACCTACAGAGCCTGGAGATACTTTTTATTAAAGATTCCTTGCCAGGAGCCTTTCTTAAGTTTGCAAAGGTCAGACATATCCCACTAGCCAGCTTCTTTCATTATGCAGGACGTATGCTCAAAGCTGTAATTATGAATGAAATGCTAAAGCTGAAAAGCCTACGAAATGTCATGAGGTAGCCCATAAATAGAGAAAACACACTACGAGACGATGGGAATGTGGCCTTTAGAGGGAAGGCAAGTGGAATGATGCTGGAGAACAGATCCACTGATGTCATTTTAGCATTGCCTCAAAGAAAAATATTTTTTGTATAGCAACAAGTAGCCAAGAAAAAAAATATAAGTGGATTAACAGCCAAATTCTCCAATCCCTAAGAACCAAAAATTGTTAAAAACATTTACTCTGCATTTCTCAGGACACTTTGCAGCCTTGTCAAGCTATTTGCCTTACATCCAGTAGTGCTTTACTGAAATAAAGATGTGAATTATACCCTTAAATTCCCAGTACTTTCATAGTCAAACCTCAAGATCCATTAGTGCCCATCTCAAGGACAGGAGGCTTCTTGAAGTTGGTTTATTGACCTCAGCCTTGCTGAATATTTCTCCTTCTGGCATAGGAAAGCCAGTGACTGAAAATAAAAAGATGTGTACTTGTGAAGATTAAAATCTCCTTCACAAATTGAGTGTATTAAGCATCTGCGCTACTTGGCAGACTTGTGCATCAATTCCAAAATAAAATGGTGTTAACAGCTCTATAAGATTTGTATCTCTCACAGCTTCCTGCACTCCGAGTGAATCACATGGGGAAAAAAGGATGGAACTAGCCTTTTAGACAATGAGCTAAACAGCTCTGAAATCAGACAAGCATGATGCCCACATGAGACAATTTACCTTATTTTTTAAATGCCATTTTTAGCTACAAATGCACTTTTGCTTTTCAGGGAGTGCATCCAGATCTGGGCATCGTGTATCTGATCAGTTTGTGTTGCACTACCATAATACTTAGAATCATAGAATGACCTAGGTTGGAAGGGACTCCAAGGATCATACAGATCCAACCCCCTGCCACAGGCAGGGCCACCAACCAATACTTTAGCTACTTACTTACGCTGTTGTCCGAATTTGTGCCATGCTTGCTCATTACCACACCATGAGGCTGAACTATTATCCCGGCAGTAGCGCTGACATTTATCGCAGGGTGTAGTAACTCTCGCTGCAAATGAACTCTGCTACAGGAAGCTTCTCTCTTAACTGTGACATAATATACGGGGGGCTCGATTCTCATGTTTTATTAGCAACCATCATTCTTCAGGGATCTCCTGGAGAGAGTCCAGCGGAGACAACGAAGATGATTAAGGGCCTGGAGCATCTCCCCTACTAGGAAAGGCTGAGTGAGCTGGGACTGTTCAGCCTAGAGAAAAGAAGACTAAGGGGAGACCTAATTAATGTTTATCAATATCTTAAGTATGGGATGCAGGGGGAAATGGCCAGCCCCTTTTTCCATGCTCTGTGAAGACAGGACAAGGGGCAATGGCTGCAAGTTAGAATATAGGAAGTTCTGCACCAACATGGGGAAGAACTTTTTCACAGTGAGGGTGACAGAGCTCTGGGACAGTCTGCCCAGGGGGGTGTGCAGTCTCCATCTCTGGAGACATTCAAGACCCATCTGGATGCCAACCTGTGCAATATGAGCTAGGGAGCCTGCTTTGGCAGGGGGGTTGGACCCGATGATCTCTCTTCCAAACCCTATGATTCTGTGATTCTTTTACAGCTACATTACCACAAATTTGCCCGTTTCTTCTAAGCACAAACATAGCTTGATGACCTCAGAATGGTGCACGTCCTGCATAAAATATGGGCATATATATCTGTACATGCTCAAAGGGAAAACTGAATTTACAACTCATTGAGAACTAATTCTATTAGTAATACAACTAAATACAATCATGAGTAAATGCTTAGATTTAGGAAAATGTTGTTGAGGTGTCTGCTGATGCACGATTGACCCCTTTGCTCTACGTGTCATTATTCTGTGGATCCTTTTCCCAGCACATTACAAAAATATTGAAGTTACAATGCCAATATTCAATTTTTTAACCGCTGAAATGACTCACTTCATACGTGCCTCTTTAAAGAGGAGAACTACATTCAGAAAATCAAAGATCATCAAGCCTTATTAGCAGAACACTGAATGTAGAAACAAATATTGAGAAACAACTTTGTCAATAGGAATATAGTTTTGTTTATCAGCTTCTTATTTTAACGAGCAATGAACAAGTTTGTGCTTAAAATTCACAGGCAGTTAGATAAACCAGTAATGTAGCTTATAGCTTGTCAACAGGGCAATAGTGAATGCATCAAGCCGTTACTCTGGACCAAACTTTCTGCTGGGGAACCGGGGTGTCCCCAGCTGCTCTCAGGCAGCTTCAGTGGTAGGAAGCCAGGGGAGCCACTGGGAGGAGAACAGGAACCCTAGGGGATGCCAAAAGCACTTTGGTGCTTTGAGTCCACGGCACTGAGTCTCCAACCCCTCACACGACAGAAAAGTGGAATTTTTCTTTCCTCTGATGACTTTAAAGGGTTTTTCATAAAAAAATGAGCTTGATTTTCTTTTAATACCACATCATTATTCTTTACAAGACCTGATTTTTAAATGCCTTTAATGATGGCAAATAAACACTGGTAAGAATTGCTGAGGCTCCGCTGAAATCAATGGGGCTCTGCCAATTACAGTAGCGGAGCGGCAGCCTCTTGAAGGGGAAAATGCCATGAAATCAGTAGAGCCTACCAGCTAAGAGTGCTACTGGGGAAATTACAGGAACATCTTGCCTGCAAATTATTAATAGGCAATGTGCAGTTAAATTATTCACCCAAACAAGTCACATATACAGCAAGAAATATTTTCCACAACAAGGTTTAAATGGAATGTTGTGCGATTAAATGGAGTTTAATCAACGGGTACAATTACCTAACCAAAAGCAAGTCCTTTCATATTATCAGATAGGCCCAGCAGTAGAACTCCTCTGTTGTGAGCAACCACAGAGCCAGATTACTTACAGAAACATTATTAGATTCACCTATGTACAGTGATTACGTTAATTTCAGATTGTAATTTAAAATGTCTTTATTCTACTTAAAAATAAAAATATGATACAATATGTGAGATGGGAATAGAGGTACCAGTGATTAAAGCATTCACAGAATCACAGAATTGTAGGGGTTGGAAGGGACCCTGAGAGATCATCGGGTCCAACCCCCCTGCCAAAGCAGGCTCTCTAGCACATATTGCAACTATTCCACCAATAAATTATTGCAAAAACCCAGTTACTTAGAAAAGTAGTTCAGATAAACAAAAGATAGTAACTTAACGTGATTTGAATCATCACCAAATACTGAAAAAGACAAGCTGAGTGGCTGGGCAAACAATAATTATTAAAAGTAAAACAAATACTTTATACAAAAGAGTTATGGAGTGTAACATATTTATCTCTAGACTTTCATTTTGTGTTAGAACATTTATGCCTTCCCTAAATGGAAACATCAAGACCATGCTCCAGTATTTCAGCCCTATACTGTAACAAACTCAGCTACATGAAATTCTAGCTTTACCTACTGGACAGTCAAGTAGATGAAATCTTTTTCAAACCATGGAAACAGCTCCTGTTGTTTCACACTTTTGCTGTGTTTTTTTTTTTTTTTTAATCAAAGCTGTGAAACCATAGAGTGCATCTGCACTGGAGACTAAATTTTCCTTTCCCTTGACACAGCCATGTTACTACTCCAGTGATGAGGAGGACCCCACATCGCTGTCATGTCAACTACAATATAAGCAAGGAACACAACTTCTGTTGTACACACTCAGTCATCTAAGGAAATACTCATTCTACATCTAAATTAACAGCAAGAAAATGAATAAATTCAATGCAGGTACCTCTATTAACTTCTAGAAGCTACCTACTACCCAAAGGATGGGTTCTACCATTCCCCGCCAAGAAACAGCTCCCACAGCCAACATGCCTCCAAAAAAGGGCTTGGATGCCAGTTGTGCACCTTACAGCTGCTTGAACTGTGCGTCACATAGTTTATCTATTGCATCTGTCGTTCTATCAGTCTTCCCAAGTATTTGGGGAATATTCAGGTATTTTACTGTTTGCCTACTTTCTTAAAATATCACACTTCCATTTTATTTGATTTTCTGACTCACCATTAAATCTCTTCAGCACTTTATAGCCCTAAGGTTCACTAGATATAATATAGAAAATGACCTTTCATTTCAATAGGTATTCCTCATTTTGTATACCCATCTGCTTCCAGAAGCCTTAGGATGCACAGACCTTCCTTTCCTATTGCCTGTGTGCCTCGATGATGACTTACATGCATATCTCCATCACTCTTAATAAAATAATAATCATCTGTTTGATAAACTTGCATCAGCCACAGCTTTATATACAGCACATTTTACTTAACCATAGGTATTTTTGATTCCACTGGGAAAAGCAGTTTACTTCCACAGTCTGACAGCCACGTGTTTTCCCATTTATTCTGATGCAAGTAAAAATCAGTCAACAAAATACATTTATCCCAGGCTGCAAGACATGTGAATCAAAGGAAAAGAGGTGACAAGTTTCCTTTGCAACGTGGAACACTTCTGAATCAAACCCGTAAACAAGTTGAGGTTATGATGACATCTAACAACGTGATAAGACTTAGAGAACTTCAAAATTAAGCTTCTATTCGTGGTGCTGGTTTTATTCGTGCTACATAAAGGACAAGAGGTGATCTCTCAGTCTCTTTAATGTAGCCATGCAGGAGCATGGGCAGTGATGTGCTTTCACCAGGATGTGATTAAATATCTAAGTACACAATAAAAACAGGCTGGCACAACCCAGGTGACCACTTTAAATCACGGGAACTCACCCATGTAAAGAAGTCAGAAGTAATGCCATAGTCCATCCTCCACTGCGAACCAGCAGCTCCTCTGAGGAGGGGACTACATGGAACCTGTTGCACATGCAGCGTCCCAATGCACAGGGATCAGCGTGGCTCAGTAGGCACTTAGCAGTGATGCATGTTCCCATGGAGGTGTCTGTGTACATTTGTATGTTCCCACAACATGTGCATCCTCCACACCTCCTGCTCAAGTCACTGAGAAGGAAAGTTATCTATGAAACCTCTTAGGTCACTCTATGGGTAACGTGATCAATGAAATTCACATGTAACCACAGCAAAGTAGCTAAATAACATCTTCAACATGTTTTTTAGGGTCACTTTAAGCATATTTGATAGTACATCTGTCCAAATAGCAACTCAAAACTTTTTCAGTCCAACCTCTAATCACTTCTGAAGGTTCCATCAAACACACATACAAACAAAAAGGACCCACGAAATCAACTTTATGCATGCAGGCAGAAAGACATCTCCCAATTACTTTTCCCATGTAGTGTGGGAGATACATATAATCAGGTTTTCTTTCCTTTTATCCACGCCTCTGTAAGAGTTAGGGCATCGTGGGATTAAACAAATGACAGGCTTTGTATAGAGTTTACATTGCTATGGAAGATTTTTCTAAGGCTATGGAGAAGATGAAGATTAGTACTGCCATGCTCTACTTTTGTTCCAGACATATTCCGAGCTCACAGGGGAGGAGAAAGCGCTCTGAGGCACCAACAGGAAGGCTTAGCCCCATTTCACACCATTTAATCACAGATTACAAATAGCAGGGGGCAGGAAAGCAACTCTTTTCCCATTCCTAAGCATTGTGGGGTTTGTTTCTAAACACGTTGTGGTTTTTTTCTTTCTTAGGAGGAAATAGCTAATTTAACATGCCTATAAAGACAAAGGGATGAGTTTTATCCTATTTTTAATTGGGTTATATCAAACTTTGAAGGAAGGAATGTGGTTTTTGTGGGTTTTTATGACAGAACAATTAATTTAATTTACCATTTACACTCTGCTTAGCATTAAATTCAGTAAGGATTAATACCTACATTAATTACTACCTAACAAAGTTAAAATTAAGTTCCAGACTAAACACCAGGGATGTGTACTTCCAATAGTCATGGAATTCTTGTAGCATTTGCTCATTGTCAAATGGAAGAGGTCAGAATCTCCTCATGCCGACTATGCAGAGCTGCACGTTCCTGTGCAGAGCTCCACCAGGCAGGTAGCTTATGCCTAATTTTTTTATAGGGACGGAACAAGGTTTGAACACAAGCAATGAAATTAGTTCTTTGAATTGTGCAGCTTCTACCACTCAATAAAACACAGAACTTGGAACAGAAAGTATGTGAAGAATTCTGTACAGAGAGAGGGAGGTTTGAGAGCTTTGTTACAGGTCAAGGGAAGATTGGTGCTTCACAAAAGACCCATTAGGCAGAAAAAAGGCATGAGAAATGGCTTGGGTTAGATGACAGAATCATTAATGTTGGAAAAGACCTCCAAGATCATCTAGTCCAACCATCTCCCTACCTCCTACATCACTCACTAAACCATGTCCCTAAGTACCTCATCCAACCTTTCCTTGAACACCCTTGAGGGACGGTGACTCCACCACCTCCCTGAGAAACCCGTTCCAATCGTAGAATCACAGAATGGCATGGGTTGGAAGGAACCCCAAGGATCATACAGTTCCAACCCCCCTGCCACAGACATGGCCACCAAACTCCAGGCCTGGATCTACACATGGTTGCCCAGGGCCCCATCCAACCCGGCCCTGAACACCTCCAGGGACGGGGCATTCAGTTCCTCTCTGGGCAGCCTGTTCCAACACCTCACCATACTCTCTGTAAAAAACTTCCCCCAATGCCCAACTGTTCTTTCTGAGAAGAAATTTCTCCTCATTTCTAATCTGAACCTCCTCTGGTGCAACATGCAGCCATTCCTTCTTGTCCTCTCACTAGTTATCTGAGACAAGAGGCTGACCCCCAGCTCACCACAGCTTTCAGGTAGCTGTACAGAATGATACGGTCTCCCCTAAGTCTCCTCTTCTCAAGGCTAAACAGTCCCCGTTCACTCAGCGGCTCCTCATCAGACTTGTGTTCCAGCCCCTTCATGAATATGTTTCCTCTCAGCTATAAGATAATTACTGTAAAAAAGCAACAATTTGACATAATTTTTATTAGTGTCACATTGGACTATGCAGGCAAAGAAAAATGCTTTTTATAATAATAAATATAAAATATTTATATTATATTTATTATAAAATATAATAAATATAAAAATACAGACTACTGAATACTTATAACTGAATAAATGTTCCATTACTATCACCTAACCGATTGTACATATGACAAAGCTCACTGAGACCAAGAACAGACACCTGCAATGTCCTCTTCTGCTATTCATTTTAGGATCCATGGAAAATCATCATATTCGAGGCAAACTAATGAGCCTTGGTAGCTTTTCTGTACAGACTAAATGTTCTCAGCACTTATGGATTTTATGGTGCCTTAGTAGAAAATGTCAAGGAATTCATTGGGATATTTCATTGGGATTTGTTGGGAAAAGATTTTAGATGCTACTATTTAAGTTTAGTTATGAAGTCTTTGGAACATGGGCAATAACTTGTGAATGACAATAAATGCATTTCAGAGCAGAAGAGAGAAGGATTTGGAAAATCATTAACTGTGTTTTAGGAAAGTTTAATATTAAATGATCACTGGGCTTGCTTTGTTGGGATGTACTCCTGTTTGGAATATCCTGCCTGATTTATTTTGGACCCATACTTGATTTATTTACATTATCTATAAATAAAATACCATGGCTTCCAGATACATTGTTACAAACTTACCACATGGCAGAGATACTTCCAGAAAATCTCCCCATCACCCTGCAAGCTTTATCAGCGTGCCATGTTGAAAGGTTAAAAATACTATTAAATAACATCAGAACAGGCACAACAGTCAAAACACATCACTTCTGCCTGAAAAAAAAAAACCAAAAACCCATAATTTACAGCAAGGTAAGCCACACTGCTTCATTTCACAAAGACTTCTCCTCTCCTGGTCTCTCTCGTAGCTTTGTTGCACTCTTGCTCGGGCAGAGCTGTGCTCAAGACTTGGTTTAAGGCCAAGCAGTCCAATTTCATGGCACTCTTCCTGGCATCTGACTGTTTTACCAGGCAGCAACATGTCAGGTTATTAGATTACATGCAATGATATCACTGGCAGACGTAGTTACTCCAGTGCTCTGGCTATTTACCCTTGTGCTTCATATTGTTTGCTACAATCACAGCCAAAAGCTAGCACAATAAAAATACATCAGTGTAACTTATCCAACAGCCAAAGTACCAGCTTTGGGCTCTAACAGCCTTTTGCTCGGTTTTTCCCACCTTCAGGGCCACGGCCATGGTGAGGAAAGGCATGGATTGGTCTCTCAAACAGTCTGGGTGCAGTTGGTGGCTTCCTCTGCCTTGGGTGCTGCTTCTGTCTTGGCTTTTTATCCTGATGGAATTTGCACTCCTGAGCAAATGATGGTGTCATCTTTATTCCTCTCTTGTAATTTTTCCCCCTTTGTTACAGTCACCCTAATAAAATAAGCTTGAATTCTAGGTTATTTTGGGTTTTGTTTAGAATATGATTTTATTTTTAAAGGAGTTATGTCAGCTATGGGAATATAAAGCACATTCAGGCCCTCAGGAATAGGTAACTAGAATGGTGTGTGCCTTGATCACTATGGAAGTCGTTACGGGATCTGAATTAAAACAATGGGTACTGTTTATGGACCTTGAGTCAAAACAATAGGTACCAGAGGAGACTGGTTGTGGTTTTGAAAGATCAGCCAAAGGTGAAATGAGCATCTGCAAGGACAGGGTTCAATCAGAAGACACTGTGAGGAAGACTATCGACAACCATCAGAGGACCCACACTCAACATAACTACACATGCATTGGGGACATTTGAATATAATAATGACTTCCAGGAAATAACACAAATTTGCTAATCACTACCCTCCCCTCTTTGTATTTAAAACAATCAGCAAAGTTAAGCAATGTTTTTTATAGAATAAGAATACAGAGTGAAGCAATCAAAAGCCAATCATTGCAAAGGCCAAATTAAGATGTGAGCATTCTATGCAATTTTAAACAATGACTTTGCTAAAAAATTGTATCAATATGTTGTGCTTTTCATCTGTGGGTGAACACATCTTTGGTGGAACCACCCCCTGTGTTCCCCAGCACTGGAATAAAGAAATGCCAGCTTATCTGCTTCATATAGATAAATTCTTCACAATTGTGACTGCTAACACCCCCAGTGCCCATTCCCCTCCTCCCCGCCCCAGCATCTGACCAAACCCCCTCAAGAGAAATTTCCTGATTTATTTCAATAAGAGTTTTTAAAACTTTTAAAGTCATGATTAGACAGAATCTTCTGCTTTCCTAAAATGGACTGCCTGCTTCTCTTACAGCCCTTTCAGGCAATAAGAAAAAATTGTACTTAACTTCCCTTATACACACTTTGATTGTAAAAAGATCTGTAATCTTAACCTTCAGAAATCTCAATTTAAAAAAAAAAATGCATCTTGCTACCCATAATTAGCAAATACACAACAGCAGTTTGACATTTCACTGTGAAGAGAAGAGCAGTCTCACATTTTGCAGATTGAATCCTAATGTTCCTTCACACCGCTGAGTTTCAAACTGAAGGCACGAAATAGCTTTTCCTGCAGAAATAAATCGATAGGTAAGGGCCAAGTATTTAAAGAAATAGGAGGATGCAAACATCGTGTTCATTTTCATTTGAATAGGGATAATTCCTACTTGTTTAAAGAAAATGATATAAGTGTCACTCCACAGAGAAATGATTCCTGATCTCTGATATAATCTAACTATAAGTCTTAATCAAGGAGGATTATTACTGCAAATGGAATGGGCCGGGGTTGTGATATATCCAACCTTCAATGTTTAATTCCATGTCTAAAAATATGATTAGATTTGAGAGCATAAAAACTCATAATCCACCTCTTTCGGTGTCTCCATTTTTCACAATATGCACAAACTTGAGCGGAGACAATTTTGTAATCAAGACTGATATTCTCTTGTAAATGCCATATTGATCAGCCCGGTGAAGGGATGCTAAACGACACCTTCCTGAGCACATGCAATACATTCTATTTTAACAAACAGCCGTGGAAAGAAGCTAGACATGGAGTCACTTCAAACTAGGTCTTATGATACCTCGCATTAATGAATGGGTTTAATATGGCAATAGTGGTATGAAATAACTCTAAGAGATATAGTGGATAAATACCTTCCTGGATGAGGGCTCCAAGTGCTACAGTATAAATTTTAATTCACAGAATCATAGAATCTCCTGGGTTGGAAGAAACCTTTAAGATCACTGAGTCCAACCTCAGCCTGACCCTGCCCAGACCACCTCTAGACCATGTCCTTAAGCACTTCATCCACATGCCTTTTAAATCCCTCCTGGGATGATGACTCCACCAGCTCCCTGGGCAGCCTGTTCCAATGCCTGGCAGCCCTTTCAGTTCAGAAATGCTTCTTGATATCCCACCTAAATCTCCCTAGTGCAACTTCAAGCCATTCTCTCTCATCCTATCACTTGTCACTAGACAGAAGAGACCAATTCTCTGCTTATCCTAGAAATATGGCACAAAAAGCCCTAATGGGCACTTTATCAGGTTTTACACAAACTCGCTACACAATATTTTTCTATGCAAAGAATTACTTTGTCTACAACTTTCTTGTGGGTCTTAGAATCTACATGACAGATCTACAAGTATGGGCTTATGAAACTTGCTTATGAGTTCATCAACAGAAGATATATCTGTCCCTCTATTAAATTCTAATAAAGTTGCCTCATGTGGTATTTCATCATTCAGATTAAAGGATAAAAAATGGGGGTTTTCATAGTTTATTCTTCATGAGCAACAACATTTATTTTCAGTTTTCTCTTTTTAACTGCTCAGGAACCTGAGAAAAATGGAAGCTTTTCAGTTGGGGTATTTTTATGTTCCATAATTAAACATTAAGTTCTAATTAGCCAAGAATATTACAACTCAGCTGATGAATTATTACAGAAGAACCATGCAACTTTCATTTATTAAACACTGGGAAACAGACACAGGGTTATACAATATACCTGAAAATCTAAGGAAAGTGTGGAAATTTCAGGTGAAAAATAACAGTGAGAATGAAAACCAGCTACATAGAGCTCAAGGAAGTTAATTCTAGTTGCTGTTTCCTTGGCTATAAAGAATGACATCTTCATGAATAACTGTTATATTTCAACTCCCTCCCCCCATTTTACTTAAATTCTGCTTCTTTTGGGACAGATTTCTCAGCATACACACAATAAAATATCCTCATTTAATAAAGATTATAATAGGTATGACAATGATTTAGAAACCCCTTGTTAGCATCTGCATAATCCAGCACGCAAAACACTTGGGCTTTTAGCTATTTAAACCACAGTCTTATAGATCATATTGGGCCTTGCCATCAGATCAGCCCATACAACTAAGAGACCGACTCCACAATCTGGCTGTTGCGTGCTCACAGGTTAGAGACTGGGGGTGATGGCTTGTAGGTGGAGAAGAAATCCCATCAACATCATGAGAGCAACAAATAGTTGCTCTGGTCATGAGCTGTGTTGTGCCTTACTCTCAGAAGAACTTGAACCACCTTGAAGCTCTATGCAAAGGTGTTTTAGAGTTCTTTATGCCCTCTCCTCTAGCTAACCCTTTGCCTCAGGACACACAAAGCAAGCACACAACCAACCTGACTGGGTGAAGCTCCCAGCAGTACCCGAGATGTACAGGTGAGGCAGTAACGACTAGACTGCTTATTCAGCACCCATTCCATGTAAGCTGAGCTAAACTGATGAAAAACAGAGCATGAAATGCAACACCATCTCATAAACATCTTCTGAACTTGAACCTCCTTGCAGCAGGATGGAGAAGCAGCTGTAACAGCTAACCTTCCCACTGCCATTGTGTAGGGAGCTTTGACACAGCTCCTTCATTGCTGGCATTATCTGGAGGAGTTGTTGGCCATGCCCAAGGCCTTGGCTCCAGAGCCACTTCGAGATTTCACCACAGGGATTTCACAGGAGAGCAATCGTATGAAATGGCTCGTGTTGCTGAGACCCAGAAGAGCCGGTGATCACCATGGGCTGCAGTGTCACCAAACCCCCTGAGCAGAGATGATGTGGCTTAAGGACCTGTGTGTACCTGGTAAGGAGATTGTATTTTTTTCCCCTCCCAAACTACATCCTTCCAAGCAGATAGGATCTCACTGAGGAGCAGGATGGGAGGAGCTGGGGTATGTCCCTGAGTTATCCCAGCAGTGACAGCAGGATAAATGACCACCAGGCAGTTTTGGTATCATTAGCTACAGAATAGATTTAGCACTGGGATATGAGGTAATGTTAGCAATGCCTCTATAACATTCAACCTATCTCAAGCTGTTCCTTAACATTCAGCTTACTTCTTTCTTCTTTCCTCCCCCCACACCTCACCCGCAGCTACTTAAACACAATACATCCTGTTCTGGAAAACTGGGAGCTCCTTGTTAGCGACACAACTACTCTGCAAGCTGCACATTCAAAGCAACAAGAGGCAATCCAACCTCCAGCACATCCGAGTGCAGGATTGGGTTGGGAAGGGAAGCTCTTCCAGCTGTTAGCTTACTGCTGATTTTAAAACACTGAACCATCAAACTCAAAATTTAACTACAACAAAAAAAAAAAAAAAAAAACCACCAAGCAGGGCTGTGGGATGGAGAGCACTGAGATGTGACTCCAAGGCAGTGGTAGCTTTGTAGATGGGATAAAATGAAATTGAGTCCACAGCTGAGTGCATAATGTTGTGCGGTGCTTCACAAAGGGAAATCATGGGCGCTCTTTTTGTTGGAGTGAAAAAAAGAGAAGAAAGAGTCTCTTTTCATCCCAATTAAATTATTCCCAGAAAATATTTCCTTGCTGACAAAGTACCTGTCTTTCTAAAGAGAGGAAAAACAACATGCCAGTAACAAACGAGAATCCATACAGAATTTCTGATACAGAACAAACTCTCTTAACCCAGAACAAGGTGGATTTATAATAGACAATCAGCATATTCATAAAGGGAGAACTGGTGCACTTCTAAAGATAACCTTAAAAGTCAACAAATCACATAGCAGAAATGCTGTACATTAAAAGAAAAAGTCTCAGTGGAAGTCTCTCTTGTCGAACTGATATTAATTGGGAGTATTTTTGCTTCCTCTTAATTATGATGCAAACTTTGGAAATGCAGCAATTGAACATTTGTCTAATCCTTGTAACTCCATGGTAATTCTTGAGGAACTTTCTATTCCCCCTGTTCTAGAGGCCTTTAAAGCTAATGCCTTCATTACAGCCCTATCTGGTTAATAGGATGGGCCCAGGGTACATCAATACCAATGAAATCAACATCGTGTGGGAACAGATCCATTAATAGGAAACCCAAGAATCAATCCATCCGTGCGACACATTAGTCTTGTGCCCGCCGAAAATGAAAATATGTGACTAAATTAAAGAATAGGTCAGGAAAGTCAGAGAGCCCTGACAAATTCTCCAACGTTAACTCTTGCTATAAATGCAGCTGTCATGCTTGACAGCCATTTAACCAGGCAGAAATTCCCAAACAAATTGGTGCCCACACTGTGTGCCGCTCAACCTCTCCGACAGCTAATGGTTGACCTTCGAAACACGCTGCAAATTACCAGGAATATTCAACAGTCATTTTTATGGTGCTGTAACTGACAGACCTTCTCCAATAAAGATTTATGTCCTATACACAAGAAACTGCATAAAGTTTACCTGTAAAAAAGTTGAAGAGCCTCAAGAAGTCCAGCCTTCCAGCAATCAGGAACATCCCACCTTCCACTGATGTTCCATGGGAGACACTCATCAAAAGTACAATACGGTTAAAAATTATAGAAGAGGAATTTTTCTTTGTACTAACACGCTTGTTTTAATTAGAGGTCATACCCTGCTTTTTGCTGTGTTCATGCCTTGAATTTTTTGTCACCTCTATTCATTATTTCATTATAAAACCAGCAGCACAAGCTTTGAATGCAACCAGGTAGAGATCCAAAGGTGGAGTGTGGGCAGAATCCACAAATCATCAAAAAACCTGAATAAACTAAACTGTAAAAAATTGTGGCATCCATTACACACCACTTGCTGGACCTTAATGTGTGTTTTTAAATTGCTTCATGATTGAAAAAACCCTGCCTAATTAATCAGAAACATATCAAGCTAAGAGTACTAGCGAAGTCAGGGAGAGTAATTGCTGCTATTATTAGGAAAGGAGCATATTATTTTCTGGAGTTTATTCAATCATTAGGTGCTCGGCCAAAGACGTGTCCCTTCACTCACAACATGAAAAATGGGGACATACCACCCAAAAAGAAAAGAAGACAACGCAGTACAGAGACACGATGGACATGGGGTTTATCTTGGGCTGATGAGAGGAATTGGGATGAGTCTGTAGGCAAAAGAACTGCAAAGAACAGGAACGATCAGCTCTTCCATCCTTAAGAAGTGACAGATGTATGAATCAACATCACCGGTCCTAAATCTTAGTTTTCACAGATTTATTTCCCTTCAGGTTCATGGGGTGGGGCCATTAAGGAGCTTTTTCACTGAGCACTTCTCTCTGTGTCTATTTGAACCAACAGTCCATAGTTTAATGACTAACATGGTTAATATTCTTTCTACAGGTTGTTTCTATGTTCTCCTCAAATAAGAAACCATGAGCAAGAAAGTTTTCCAACTACGATTGGGGGTTTTTCCCCAGTATTTATATGTTCAAGTAAGCAAGCAACAAATGGAGGTCACTTAGGATGCATTCAGCCCTTCTCAACAGAGAATTATGTATGAGCACCACATACATACATAGTTATTTAACTACGCCTTCACTACACCTCCCCGCTAATTATCCGAATTGCAGATGAGCCAAACATGAAACTTCACATCCTTTGTGTGCAGGAAAGTTCATTGAAGAGTAATTTTTCTATCCTCCTTTGTTACTCATAAGAAACTCCCAGTGTTGGGAAGCACCGAGCTGCTCTGTGCCAGAGAAAAGACAGCAGGCCTGCTAGCAGGCTAGCTCTCTTCACCCAAGATTTACGTCCTGACAATATCCTCCTATTCCCCTGAGACAGGAAAAGATACTCATGCTGAGAGGAACTTAATACTCATATTCTCAAAACACAGCAGCCTTGATGACAGGGGTACAGGCTGCCCTAAACCAAGAAGTAGTTATGGGAAGGTACTTAGGAGTAACGGAACATGTCAAGAACCAACCATAATAAGATGGTCAAAACATCAGGTGTACGGATGTTTTTAGGCATCAAAGGTAAACTAACAATATTTGGCTATAAGATAGGTTTATCAGAACTCATTATAATCACTAACCAATCAGTGTGGTGTGAACAGTATGTGTAACCAATTAGCAGTTTTTTAGCTTGCCACATTTGCAGTAATAAAGGTATATAATCTGTGTGGTTTCACCCAATAAATGGCTTCACCTAAAATTCATATCGAATTGTGTGTTGCTCACTGCCATTCACCACAGTTCCGTGCTGCAGCGTGGGCAGCGCCGTGTTTAACAGAGCAGCCACCCAGTTGATTTAATGCATTCAAGTACAAACAAACAAGCAAAACTCTGGTTTTGCAGATTTAAGTCCATGAGTAATGCCTGTGGCTTGTTGAAAATCCTTTTTTATTGAAAATTGAATATGTCAGCTCAGTCATCACTTTAATTTGTTTTAAAAGATTTATTAGAGTTTGATGGTTTTCTCTTGCTTGATTTTCATGTATTTCCTGATAAAAATTAAAATCATCAGAACTTCCACTAGAGAAGAACTTCATCATTGTGTCAGTAGGAGCAGGATTTTAATAAAACACTTTGGGAAAGTTTCTTACCAAAATATTTTTTAAGCTTTGTAGGAGGCACAAAGGATTCACGGGCATAGAGAGATGGAAAGTACAACACTAACAAGGCAGCGGAGCTGATCCTTAGGTTGTTCGATCTCCTGGAGTACTCTGAGTTTGCCTCCTTTGCGTCAGTGCCATGGGAAAACAGCTCTCCGCTTCCTATGTGTATCCAGACACTCATGTAAAACCTTTATGTCACCAACTCCTCTTGACAGCATTCCAGGTAGTATTTTAATACTTGCTATAAGCCTGAAACATTCAAACACCCAAACTCACCATTTATCATTCACAATGCAATTAAAAGGTGAATTCACAACCACCTTGACCTGTGCACCACTCTCTGGGGGTGGGGAAGCCCTCTCCACCCACCCAGCCACGACATGATGCTGAGCACAAGCTCTGCCGGTCATGGCATGTGGGTGGGGGACAATGGGGCCTCGGGTGCCACCAAGCTGAGAGTGGAAACACAAGCAGAGCTGACATTTGGCTCCCTGTGCCACTTCTGTTGCGGCTCATTTATGAGTTATTGCAATGTGCCCTTTATCTTTCCAACACACCCGCCGTCACCATGGCCGTAACGTCCATCTTCTCTACAGTGTAGCTCTCATCACCCACCACAGTGGAGGATTAGTGAGGTGCCCCTGAATGACAGAGGGACCATCAATAATGCCAGTCAAGCCTAAAGGACAATGGAGAAATACTACTTCTGCTGACAGTCCTTGAGGATTTGCATGTAGGATACTAATTAAACAAAGAGGGTTCTGTTAATTACCCACTGAATTTTGGGAATTTCACAGACTGCAAATCATCCTCCTGCAGGCCAGCAAGCTGTACGACATGCGTCAAATGGATCATGGCCCCTGATCCCCTCCAGTATGCCAACTGTCAGTAGGTGACTGGCCTCACCTGCTGCCTGCTACGAGTACTCACCAGCTCCTGACAGCAGCGACAGCCCCACACGGCCAACACCTTACACAGGGGTGCTAATGCTGCAGTGCTAGAGAAGAGCTGTTCATTCCTTCCCTTAATACTCTTCATCATCCTGAAAACCCAAAGGTATTTTTGCCATCCTTGCAGTTCCCTGCCATCTCTGCAGAGGAGCCGGTCTTTTCCCTGAGCTCCAGAGCAGCATTGTATCAAACAAGGCTGATTCAAGAGATGCCCCTCTTAGATTAAGTAGTTGATATCATCTCCTTCTGCTTTCACAGTTCCCTTCCAGTGTAACCATAAACAGACTACCTACTTCTAGAGCTGACGTAGCTGCTTTAGCCAGGGCTGCTGATAACAAAAATGAAAGGCTCACACTATGGATCACAGGGCAGAGATGAACACACCAGGAAAACATGCCAAAGAGCTCAGGAAACCCAGTTCCAGATTTGCACATACCCTACCAGAGCCATATATACAGCAGGAGTAGCATAGGATAGACATAAATGTGGAGTACTTAAAGAGGAGAGGACTCTCCAAAGCAGGAGCAATAATTCATAGTGCACACACTGGGTTCGCAGCCACAACCTCACTGTGTTGGGTAAAGGGTATTCCAGCTCTAAACAAACTCACCTCCCCTGCCTTCCCACGGGTCAGCCCTCATTCCAACAATAAAAAGTCCTTCGATTTGATTTTTCATTCACAACCAAACGGAATCCAACACTCATCAGGTTTCATCCTTATAGGTACAAAAAGTGCTTTGAAATACAATTTACAAACACCTAAAGGGACATCAGCTAAATATTTATGTGAATTAAAGGTATTTTAAAAATAATAATAGAAATAAAAATCAAAGCTTGAAATCTTATTTCATACAGCTTGAAATAAAATATCCCCTATTTACATACGTTTCAAAGTGTTATACTTCCCTTTGGTACTCAACTGTAATAAGATATAACTTCATGCACACACTGAGTATTAAGGGAAATGTAAGATGTTCCTGCACAGGAATTCCACTTTGATATAGAAAATTGTCTGCCTCCTACAAGTTATTCTATGTCAGCAGAAACATTCCAAAATAAGTTTAAAATATCCTACTAGCCAGCTGAAATGACTAAGAGTGAATATTTGGGGTAAGATGACTGGTAGATGTACAAAACACCATGAGTCAGCCGCATCCAACATACAGGATAAGGGGCAATGGCTTCAAGTTGGAGCACAGGTAGTTCCACACCAATCTGGGGAAGAACTTCTTCCCGGTGAGGGAGCCCTGGGACAGGCTGCCCAGGGGGATGTGGAGTCTGCTTCTCTGGAGATATTCAAGACCCGTCTGGATGCCTCCCTGTGCAATACATCCTAGGGACCCTGCTTTGGCAGGGGGTTGGACCTGATGAGCTCTGGAGGTCCAACTCCTACAATACTGTGATTCTGTGAAACATGCTTACTGAAACACAAACACTGTCAGGTCTGCGTTCCCGAGCTTCCCTGTGAAGATCCAGCAGAAATTAATATTCAGAGAGATGAAAGAAAACAAATGCTAAGAAAAACAAAGTAACGCATGCAGGAGAGAAAAGGCTGGACTAGCCATATCCCTCATGAGTTTTGAGGTTAACTGCAGAAGCTCAGGAGAATGATGAGCATCAGCTCAGAGCAGATCTCTCTTCGACACGCAGCGGCCGCTGAAACAGCAAACAAAACTTTAGGATGTGTAAGTAGGGTGAAGAATGGTACAGGAAAAATCACAGAAACACAGAATCATAAAGATTGGAAGGAACCTCCAGAGCCCATCGGGCCCAACCTCCTGCCAAAGCAGAGTCCCTAGGACAGGTCACACAGGTCGGCATCCAGATGGGGCTGGAATCTCTCCAGAGAAGGAGACTCCACACCCCCCTGGGCAGCCTGTCCCAGCGTTCCCTCACCTTCACTGGGAAGAAATTCTGCAGATTGGTGTGGAACTCCCTGTGCTCCAACTTGAGGCCATGGCCCCTTGTCCTGTCCCCACAGACACTGAGAAGAGGCTAGCCATTTCCCCCTGTGTCCCACCCTTCAGATATTGATAAACATCAGATCCTTCTCAGTCTTCTTTTCTCAAGACTGCACAGGCCCAGCTCCCTCTGCCTTTCCTCGTAGGGGAGATGCTCCAGGCTCTTAAGCATCTTCATAGCCCTCCACTGGACTCTTTTACAGGATATCCATGGCTTTTTTGTACCGGGGAGCCCAGAACTGGACACAATACACATTTTTTCTTTTTTAACCATCTCATGGTGCTGCATATTCTTAACTCTATTTCTGGCTGGATATGAAAATTGGCAAGTTGTCTTGTTTGGAGCTCACTTGGTGGGCCAAAGGGTGCACATTCTTCTCCTAGCACATCCAAATTCAAATGTGCAGCCTGGGCTTTTACTAGATGACAATGAATTTCACATTGTTTTTTACAGAGCTCTCAAACTGATTACCAAACAAACTACAAAAGATGAAGTGATGTAGTTGGGACTGACCTAACTAGTGAAGAAAACACTATCAGTGGAAGTGATGTAGTTGGGACTGACCTAACTAGTGAAGAAAACACTATCAGTGCTGATAAATTCTTCAGACAACACTATAATAGGGAAAGGCTCACATTTCAGTAATGATGCACATTTCCAATCCAGTGTACGATGTGATAGAGCCACAATAAATAATTTGTAGCTGCTTTTCCTGTTTGTGTCCTGCACAGTAATTGCTGAAATAGCAGTTAAATTAGGAACATATTTTATTTTAATTGAACTTACTGTACAAGGTTACTACATCCTCCCAAATCTGTAGTTTCTCTATTCACTTTATTTTCATTCTTGGAGAGTAGGATGTGATAGAAGTTCTGGAGATGACAAATACATAGATCAAAGTTTCAGGATTCCCAGCCAAGACAGTACAATCTGATAAGAAATGTACATTTAGGATTTGGGAGATGGGAGAAATTCCCAAGTTTCAGAGATGAAATAATATACCTATTTCTAATTTCAGGTTTTTTCTAGGTCCTTTGTCCTGTCCACTAGATCAGCACCGTGTAGTAGCAATAATTCAAAGTACTGTAGTAAGAATTCAAAGCTTCATCTATATTTAAATGTAATTTTTAAAAATATAGAAAGAAAAGAGTTGATGTGATGTTTTTTCCCCCTATTAAGGAATACTTCTCCTGTGAAGACCTTTTTTTCTAGACACAAACATAGCTATTCATCCCAGCCTGGAAATTGTATGTCAATACATGGAACCCCTATCACAGCAACAGTTTATCACTAATACCCTCAACCTTCCCAATTCTCTCCCATTCCACACCATATTCCCAATGTTTTTTCAAACAGAATAAACCCCCATGATGGTACCTCACACAAGTTTTAAATAGAAAAAAAAGGGGGAGAGGGGGCAGGATTTAACGTTAATCATTATTAATATGATCTTTCCATTATGCTAAATTAAGGCTTATTCCAGCTAATCTAGAAGAGGGTTAAATTAAAGCCGCTGCAGTCTCACCTCAGCAGATCTCTAACCCACCTTTTGTGCCTCTCCAGGGTAAGGTTTCCATTAACACAGTGATTAATGCCTCATAGGCAGCATCCCCTTGCCTTGATCACGCCAGCAGAGTGACAGTAATACAACTACAAAATACTTTATAATAGCACAGCCTTGTTATTCTAGCTGTCAAGAAAGCCACTTTGAGGGCACACTGACCACTCAGAAGTTATTAATAGAATAAGCAACTTCCATAACAACGAACTAGCATCCTTTGCAGAACTCTCTTCCTATTTTAAGTTGCCAAATGCTCATTTCCATTTGGTGCATATCTATTTGTGTGTTCTATAAAATTCAATCAATGACTTCATGGTTTAGATGCTGTTGATGCTGGTACTGCAAAATGAATACACAAGCTGGGATTTGTAAGGTCCAGCATGGTTTGGAGCTGGCAGCTCAAAGCAGCAGTGCAAAGTAACTTTGGAATTATACCTCAGCACTAATACCCTCCTGAAGCAGCCAGACATACTTCTTCTGAGATATTTTTTTTAAAAAGCCATCTATCTGTCTCTGCAGGTTTTGTGTAGTATTTTTTCCTCCATGTACAGAAAATCACCCAGATGTCTGTCTTTTGTCTGCCAATCTCTCTCAGGTATGTCAACACATACTGATCATTCTTCCCTTATTATTTTTATTCTGCTGCTCTTACATGAAACTTTAGTTGATTATACCACTCTAATGAGCAGCATTATTAATTGCACAATTTCCTATGTTATTCTGATACATTAAGCTGCATCTCAAATATAATGATTTTTTTAAAAAGATCAATATTCGGATTGTATACAGACAAGGGCCTCAGAATCAGTTTGCTTCTCTCAATAAAAACTATATTTCCAAATATTTTTAATAAACTGCACTCCCAACTTTCCTGAAACACATTTTTCAGGCTGCCATGGAAATTAAGCCAACTATCCACATACATACATACATCTCAGCCTCCTCAGAAAAAAGCTGGACACTTTTGCAGGCATCTATAAAACTGGGCAGTCATGCTCACAAAACACATACATGAGTGCCAGCACTAGATTTCACAAAGCATCTGGCTTATTTAACTTTCACCAGGAAGGCAGAGTTCAAAAATAGTCCTGGGTGACAATGAATAGCTCCAGGGTCAGTTTGGTACCCAACTTAATCCAGATTTGTGTGAAATCCCACCATGCTCAGCTCTAGGAATGTTGTCTCTGAAAACACACTTTACTTCTGAACTCATTCTTTACAATTTCATATGAATCCACATTGAAATCCTCCAGGCAGACTACCTTTCATGCACTTTTCCACATGTGAAGTTAAGCACAGGTTTCCTGGAATATAATTTATGGGATGTTTCCTTCTATGAGATATGCAAATCTGAAGATGAAAGAGCAAAAGCAATTTCATTTTTCCATTCTTTTTTAAATCTTACCAAAACCTGAAACAAAAATTCTGTAAGAATTCCTACAGTAGAAAATGCCACCAGCCTGGATGCTCTGACCTTTCTGAGAATCCTGAGCCAGGAGAGGAAGAGACACATCAGAACAAGGAACTGCCTTCAGAGCATTAAAAATGGAAAGTCACTGTAATCTTCAGGTCTGAGCAAATACTGTGGGTTTGGTTTGATGCATAACCTGTGTATCCTTCATGTTAAAAAGAAGTTTAGAATGAAACCAAACTAGAACTGGACAGGAAAAAGGACCCCTGTAGAGAGTTTTGTGGAATCATGGCTGGTGGCCAAAGGCCATGAGCTTGGTACAGTGAAATTGGTCAAGCAGTAAGGGCGTGAGAAACGTGGTGGATGTAACAAAGACGTTATATCTTTAAGATAGCAAAGTATGGGAAAGAGGAACTAAGCACGGGAGAAGAAGCCATAGGCATTCGGAGTATGTGCCAATATGGGCAGAGATGTTCTTTTATCTTGAACCAATTAGGAGCTCAATTTTTGCAATACGCATAAGCTAATTATTGTAACTATAAAAGTGTGATGTGTAACCGAATAAAGTTGAGACTTGCTGGACATCATTGGATGTGGCTGTCTCCCCGTCGATTTTCCACAGACCCCAACCATGGGGTCAGCACTGATGGTTCAGTCCCTGACCTGGTTCCCATTTCACAGTGTGGCCCTCTCACTCCTGACCCTCAACAGGAGCAAGCTCAACTAGAGATAAGTTTTGCATTGAAGTTTTCATAGTAGACCAACTAAACTGCACATAGACACATAAGGAGGAATTAGCAACCAACAAGTCCCATCAGTAAGCAGCTGTGCCAAGCTGCAGAGCTGAGCTGCTGGACACCTGCTGGGGCACAGTGGTGAGGACCATGTCACCATCCCCATTGAACAGCCACTGCCATCCCACAGTTATGTAGCATACACTCTGGACATCTGGATTAAAGGAGCATGGCAGTGCTTCAGATAAACTCTCTGGGAAAATTAAGGACTCCTTTCATCAATATGTGATTTATTTTTTCCCCTGTATTTTAAGCTCCTGCTCAATTCTGCTAATTTTGCTATATACACTCCCAGGCCTTGATTTAAGTGGCACCAGCCACGTGCACAGATGCCAAAAAAGAAGAAAATCCTTTTCAATCCTCAAATGACAAAGCCCAGTGGTGCAGGACAGCACTAAGCACTGGCAGTTGGGGGTTTGGCTCTAGTTCCTCAAAGGAGATTCAAAATGCAAACGTGAATTTGGACAAAACTCTGAAACTCAAGCATTGCCCTCAAACACCAAGGGGCATTAGGAAGACTTCAACTACCAAAGATTTTCTTTTTAACGGTTTTGAGGGGGTTTTTTTGCTATGATGCCACCCCAAATTAAAGCCATTCCTTCACTAAATGTCAGTTGTAAACACCAAAGGTTTTGCTATTCATTCATTCTAGAGACTCCTCAAGAACAGCACAACTTTGCTGCTGGCAAAGCTTGAATTACAAGACACATAAATCTGAGCTGCACAAGTTATATCCCCCCTAAAAGTTGATGCAACTTGTGCACTAAATTATTTGGCAAGGTTTCTGTTTGTAAATCAAACCACTTGATTAGACACTTTCCCCCCCACCCCCCCAACTCTCTGCCATTTTCTTACGTGGTTTAACCTCCTTTCCTGGAAGGTAAAGTGACCAGGAGGAACCTCAACCTGCCTTTCCTCCCACCTGAACCTCTCAACAAAGTTCTCCATGAGTTTTCCTTAGCTAGAGACAGCAGGATGAGGGCTCAAAGGGAGTATCTAGAATAATGCTGGCTGGGTTAAATGGGTCAAGAAACCAATCTAGCATTTCACATGCAATCATTTCTTCTAAAATCCAATCCCTTTTTCTGAAAAACCCAAACACATTCAACTACAGCTTAAAACTGTCCATCCAATATGTCTTTAACAATGAGAGGGTGGGAGTGTTAGCACAGTAACATCTCAACATTAACTTGACCTAAATACCCATAATATCGGCATTTTACTCTCCAATTAACATGATTTACACTATGAGGCTTATTTTCTTCCCAAAAATCAATTTCTCTGCTCTGTGTATGTTCTTGAGGGAGAAAAAAAAAGATAAAAATCTATTTCCAAAGACTTTTATAGAGCAGAATTGTTTAGTTGCTGGAGGGGCTTAACTGCCCTGCTGTGAGGTCAAAGCGTAGAGAGATAATGCACTGATGTCTTCACAGTTTATTTAAGCACTTTTCTTCACAAGCCCTTATTTTACCATAAAATTACCACTTCATTCAACTACTTAGAATCACTGCCTCTATGTACACAAGTTTTCTTTTAAGAAAAAACATACATACAATGTGTAAAGATGTAAAGACCTGAGTCAGAAAATACAGGAAGCTAATGTATCCTAAAGCACCTACTCAAGAACCGTGCAATCTATTGGAAATATGTTCCCATCCCCCCACCTCATGGGTTCTTAAACCCCCATCATATTGCTCAGGCTTCTCCTCTCCAAATCCAAAGGGACTGCTGCAGCGTCTCCAGTTTCCTCTCCTAAGGTTACCACACTGCTCCTTGATCATTTTACTCACCTTCTTTGGTGACTTCTAACTTCACTGTGCCATTCCTGAGATGCAGGAATCAAAACATCATGCCCTGCCTAAGCTGTGGGCACAGCAAGGGCTTACCTAGTGACAAATGACATTCTCTGCCTTGTTCTCACAGACTTTTTCTAGCTTAGTTCCATGTAAAGGTCAAGTTTTATGTAACATGTCTAGGACGTGCTAGTATTTTGTAGCAGATTGCTGTTTTCTACGTGAGTTTGGTTCTTTTACCCCTCTAAAATGAATCTACACAACATCACGTGCCACTTTAGCCTGAAAAGACAGTGATAAGCAAGCCAAGAACATCAGCACAGAGCATCAGCACATGTTCTGCAATACAGGTCTGTAAATTCACCATCCCTCACCTGAAGTTTCAGTTCTTACCTAACCAACATTTGGAACAGGCTTAAGCACAGACACTGACCTGAATTTCTGACATGGAATAGGGGGTTACAAGATATTTACAAGACCCTGCCATAATTTCGTTTCCTCAAGCTATTGAGAAGAGCTTTACTTTTATTCCATGCCAATGTCCTTTGTGGCTTGGAGTAAATAACTGAGTGCATTAGGGGTTAATGTTCAGGCTACAGGGACAATGTTCATGGGCATTAAAGCAGTACAGTGTACCCTCACCTCCATGTTGTGTTTCCCTAAGTGTTTTGCCCAAGTTTTTCTTATGAGACTGTCCAGTCCAGACTATCTGAGCTAAACCCACAAGCCACCCCCATCCTCTAGCACACCAGAAGGGCTGGTAGCATTTATTACAGGTTTTCTTCAGCGGGAGGGGAAGACTAATTTAAACAGTGACAGAGGATCTTCTATAAATAATAGAAGGACATTTTTTCCAAGGTTCATCTGACTTGGACATATTTAAGCCAATGAAAAATCTGATGTACAGGCTGTTTCACTTTTTTATTTCGGTCACAAAGCAGACATGCAACAGATGGCATTCCTCATTAGCTCTGGGACCAAATTACTCCTGGCTTGCTCTTACCTACCTCCAAGCCTTTTGCACCCCTCAGCCAAGCAGGCCAGCATCCTTTGCTCACCTCAGTTTCAACACAAGCCAAGGAACAAATAAAAAAACCCCTAAGACCTTTTCATGGCTTAAGCCTCACCATCTATTGAAGGCACATTCCTTACCCAGGTCGTTGGTTTTACCTTCCTTACATTTCTGTCTGACATAACAGTCTTTATGAGACAACTTTACAGCAAATAATCCATCAAAAGCAACACACAGGGCATGCATATTATTCAGTCTAAAATAATATATATCCTCATGTTCTGCGCTCTTATCTGCATTGCAGGTGGCGAAGTTAGAAAAGAGAGCTGCTGAAACACTAATCATCTCTGGGTGCAGCTGGAAAGGCTTCAGAGGGTGAGCAAAGAAGGGGGAATGGGAGGGAGAGCAAGGAAGTAAATCAGGCACATGCTTTTACCTCAATACATCAGAGCAGGTATGCGGGGAGAAATAACGTGCACATCCCTGCAGGGTTAATAAAGCTCCTTTCTTGGATGCTGCAATGACAGCCTGTTCTCAGAGCAGACCAGCTCCCAACCAGTAAATAAAACAAGATGTAAAAAATTTTAGCTACACAAGGCATAGCTGGTTGAGAAAGAGGGGTTCCAAATTAATTAATACATCATGTTTTGGTCTAGTGGACAGTTGCGTTTGGTTCCATGAAAAAAAATGATTATTTTTCCACCCTCTGATCACTTTGAAATCTTTAATAAGCAACTACAATTTCAAAGCACCTAGTTCAACAAGTTTACCATGATTGGCTGTATCTGCATCAGAGAGATAGCACACCTTCACTAAGGCAGAATAAGGGTGATTGCCCATCACTCCACGGCACATTTGTAAGAAGGAAATAGAGCATGCAACTAATCCTCCAGAGTGCTGGTATTTTATTCGAGGAGATTTACTCCATGCTCTGTTTCGCCCATCCAAACAGGCAGTTACTCTAATTCAAGAGATTTGTGTCCAACAGGGTTATTTTTCTCCCTATTAAGATTTAGTGCCTTTAATTTGGGAAGACATTTCTCTATTTTTTGTTTGTCTTACATGAAATTGGAATGGATGAAAAGCAAGTTTATTCAACAAGGTGGCACCTACCAGTTAAGTTAAACTTATAAGATGTATACAGTACCCTCAGATTCCTTGGAAGGCAAGCAGAGCAGCAACAGCCAGATCTGTCTTCCTCTTGCTAACAACATGCATTTTATTGCTTAAAAGTAACAAAATGAGAGCTCAGCACTGCAAGTCAACACTGCATGTATTATTAACGTCATGTCCATTATGGCCCTAAGGCAAGACCCATTAAAATCAGTGGAAGAGAAGCCAGCGACTTCAGCGGGCTTTACATTAGGCACTACCTCAGCAATTTACAGGGTGAAACCTTGGCCCTGCTGAAGGATAATGGTAAAACACTCATTGACTTCGAGGAAACCAGGATTGTTTCTGCCACAGTTAATGGGCAAACATAATGCTCTAGTTGCGTGCTGACTTGTGCACTAAAAAGTGGTTTGGGTGAACGACACCTTTGATACATGATTTCCCTCACAGGATGTCTTCTATGAAGGCACATGGATCAACATCAAAATCAAGGAAACTAGGAAAACTTCTGAGTACAACTTAAAAGCATCAGCTTTACTCTTAGAAATAACAAATCATATTCCACAACCTTCCTTCTCTGTGTTTTTGAAGATATAAACCCAGTGGTACCACTAATGCTTCAAGTTAGCTTAGACTTCAGGTGGATTATTTTTTTTTCCTTGCTTTTATTTTAGCAATTCCATTAAATGGTGGACTGCACCCAGGAGATCGCAGCTAATTATGTACAACTACTGCTACAAAGGCTTTATTTGCTCTTCAGCTTAATTTGTTGAACAAGATTAGAGCTGGCTCTTTGTTAGGATCTTTTTGGGAATGTATTGCAAGGAGCCAGATCTAGGTAACTTCAACCCAGGAATTAACTCCCAGACACTGTCAGAGATAAAATACGTTACTAGCATGACATATGAGTACCTATAGTTGATTTAAAACATGCCTTACATAGACTACTTAAAATATATTTCAATATTTATAGTGTGTAATCAGATGTCTAGCACAGTCCTTCCTATCTAGATATTCTCAACTTTTCTGGTGCCTCTATGGCTATTCATGGAATGCAAACACCATCCAAAATATGCTGTACCAGTAAAGCTAGAGCTGAAGGATGTTTATTTTCTATTCAGTATGTAGTATGTAAGTATTTAAGGAAAGCTTGCTCCTTCAGAGACCATTTCCTACTCTATCACACAGTCTGAAGTGTAGCACGGATCATCTGACACTTAAGAAAGAAAACAGAACAAGTTAGGCTAAAGCCCAAACCTCCCGATACACAAGTCACAGAATCATACACAATACTACAGGATGATGGAGGTTAGCAGGGACCTCCAGAGATCACCTATGCCAGAGCAGGGTCCCCTCGAGCAGGCTGCACAGGATCACGGGGTTTGAATCTCTCCAGAGATGGAGACTCCACAACCTCTCTGGGCAGCTTGGCCCAGGGCTCTACCACCCTCCCAGGAAAGAAGTTAGGTGGAACTACTGATATTCCAACCTGTGCCCATCACCTCTTTCCTGTCCCTGGGCACTGCTGAAAACAGACTGACCCATCTTCCCGAGCCCATGCCTCAAGGATTTATCAGCATTGAGAAGATCACCTCCCCAGTCTTCTCTAGGCTTAAAAGTGCCTGTTTGCTGGTCTCAGCCTCACACCGCTGGGTACCAGCCAGATGGCATGCCAATGCACGAAGGTTAACAGCAAGTTCTATTTATCACATCTATGCAAAAAAAGCCCTTATCTTTTCTTATCAACCTCTCTCTCCTTTCCTGTCTCAGCATGGATTCTTGCATCGGGATCCCCCATGCCAAAGCAGCCTTGGCTCAGGCCAGCAGCAGGTTTGGGAGCTGGTGGGACAGGACCAGCACATCACTCATGAACGGACCAGAGGCTGCAGTGACAAGCTGTCCCACAGCCCAGCTCTTAAGGAATCATGCCACTTTCACGCTTTGATTTCCTATGGGTGGCCTTGGCAGTAACATTTTCTTCTTTAAATAGGCAGAATTTTCCAGTGCACTTGTTTGGTGATGGTTAAACAACAATACACAGCTTCCTGGACAGGACTGAGGGCCACAAAGCTCCATTTCAGCATCTTGCATTTTATGGAAGCATATGAAATAGTAAAGAGGTACCTGTGATATATGTCTATATGTGATTTTACATCAGCCTGCACTAATATCTCTTGACCCAGTCCTACTCACACGATACCTTTATTCTACACAAAAGGTGCCACAGAAAAATGTAGGAAGGTCCTAAAACGGCCAGAACAGGAAGACCACAAACCTGCCGCTTATGCCTTGCAGCAGGAGCTCTTCTGCCTTCCTGCTCCAGGAATTCTCCAGGTTTATAGCTATAGTTCATCAAAATGGAATAGCAGAGGATGTAGCAGCCTTTATAAAAGCTGAATTCATGAAATGATGAGTGTGGTCTCAACAACAGTGGCTTGCTGCCTCAGCTCTTACTACTCAACTGCTAGAAAGGAAGATGAGAAGCATCCTCAGAGACACTCCTCCCAGCAGCCCCATGTGCGGGACTTGGACTTGCTCAAATACCAAGCTAAAATCCAGCTGTACTGAACTAAAAGCAGCAGCTCCTACTGAAGGTTCACACTGTCTTCATCAAGGATGTTCTCAAGCCTCACCTTGGATGCAAACACACGTTCTGCACTTCTATTGCACTTTGCAATATTTTTAAATAGCAAAGTACATTGTTAAAAATATTAAAAAGCCAAGCCTAACTGACTTTATAATCTGAGATGCTGCTTCCATATAGCAGGAGCAGATGTGCAAATGTTTGTTTACTCAGTTCTTGATAGTAGGCATTTGCTAGCAGATGCATGAAATTAATTTCTGCCCTAGTATTAAAAATCATTTCCTTGATTTAAATGTCTCTTTGATAAAGAAACAGTATCATAAAGTGGTTTAGCTGATGAAGCAGCACAAATAGAAACAATACTTGCTATTTTAGGACTGCTATTTCTATTTGCTTAGATTGTGCAGTGTGTCTTTCAGGAAAACAAATAATTATTTGTAAAGTCTTCCATCCAAACATTTTCCCTGTGAATGTGTTTCCAAGAGCAACACAGGAGAATATTTATTTTTAACTGTAAGAAAAATGATTTTTAGCACCAGGTTGCGATTTCTGTAGGTTCCACAGAGTCAAAAGGAAACTTAGGATTTCATATGGATTTCATACTCTCCTCCCACCTCCTTTTCTACCCTCCCTTTACCAGTTTATGGGGAGTACTGTGAAAAACATGATGTTACTAGTGGACTCTTTTTTATTTTGCTAGTATAAATAAATACATGAAGAGAACGGTCTGTTTTCTGCAGCAACCTGTTAACCCTTACTGAAGCACTGTTTCCTGTGGCTTGAACAAGCAGGAATTGCAGAAGTTGGAGCAAACACAGTGTATTTGGTAAAACAATAGTCTAGCCAGTGCTGTGGAATTTGTTACTTCATATTCTTAGACCCCTGTATCTGGGCACATGCATCCTATTCCCATTACAGCTGCATTTCCCTTTCACAGAAAATTTATAGCTAATTTATTTGCTTAATTTCAGATGACAAAGCAGCATTAAACTATCAGTCAAAAGGATGTTCCGCCAGAGTCACCATCTGTGAAAGTGTCACCTATAAATGCACAGATTATAACCGATCTGCCACAGAAGTTAAGGAAGTTGATGTATGACTTAACGTCGCTTCGGAACTGCATCTACTGAATAGGAACCTCATAAAATGCGACTGGTTTAATACAGCCTGATGCTCCTTTTCGGAGTCTCTCAGTGCTTCTCCATGCCTTGGACTCCCTACACTGGCAAAAAGCGTATCTAGGGGAAAAACAATTGAAAAATAAAAATATTAAGTATAACTTGCTCCTGTCCTGTATTTATATGGCCCTTCCAAACCATAACACTTCATTAGATCCCAGCTCAGTACCAGCATCGCTGCAGGGTTATATAAATACAGTAAGAAAATCACAGACACACAGAGAGCACTTCTTTTATCAAAAGATCCCCCAGCATCTCACAAACAGTAATTAATTAAGCTTCACAACACCCTGCTTCATGCTCGAAGACAATTTATCTGTGTACTACTTCTCCCTGCCCAGGCACTAACGGGTCTGTCGCTGTGGATGGTGTCCCATGGATAAATAAATAAATATTCATCTAAAAATACCAACAGAGCTTCACGCTGACAGTATCACTCTTCCAGACAAGTGAGGCAGGAGGGCATCATCTCTGCAAGCCAGGCTACTTCGGTGCACATGCCACAATGAAAAGAAGGCTAAGAGGGGATCTTATTAATGTTTATAAATATCTCAAGTGTGGGACACAGGGGGAAATGGCCAGCCTCTTCTCAGTGTCTCTGGGGACAGGACAAGGGGCAATAGTGTCAAGCACAGGGAGCTCTGCACCAATCTGCAGAAGAACTTCTTCCCAGTGAGGGTGAGGGAGCCCTTGGACAGGCTGCCCAGGGGGGTGTGGAGTCTCCTTCTCTGGAGATACTCCAGACCCATCTGATGCAGACCTGTGCGACCTGTCCTAGAGAGCCTGCTTTGGCAGAGGGTTGGACCCAATGATCTCTGGAGGTCCCCTTCCAACCCCTACAATTCTGTGATAATATGCCCTTGCTCAGCCATCAGAATAACAGCTCCTGGGAGTCACAGGGAAGGGGATGAAACTACAGTCAACACTTCCAGAGGAGCACAGCATGAGGGAGAAGTACTGCTGCCCTGCTCGTGTCCACCCTGCAATCTCAGACTGCCACTTTGGGCGTCCTGCAGAGAAATTGGGAACCTGGGAGAGTGGTCCTTGCAAAAAAAAGGGGGCTCTCGGGGGGGGCTGGCCATGCTCAGTGCTCCTATGACAGCAATATGGTCAGGGTAAGCAAGACTTGAGGGAGAACTTTGGGGTTTTTAATGGGGAAAATCAACTTAATTGACCCCTGGGATGTCAGTGAAGCATCTCAGGTGAGGGATCAGTAAGTACACTGACTGACAACGTTTTGGTATGTGCTGCCCCACCACATCCCCAACACCCCGCAGAAGCTGGCCGCACTGGGAGTCACATCCAAGCCTTGCAAGTAACAGCCTCAGGAAAGGCTGACAGCAGGTCTGTTGTAAACACATCCAAAATTACTTCCCTCGCCTAAACTTTATCTCAGGTGAATCTCTCCAGTGCTTAGCAACACCTTATATTAAAATTCTGTTTTAAAATACAGTGTTAATTAAGCAATTAAGGATGGCAAGGCTTATTTTATGGCATATTTTACTCATAGTTAGATTGTGCTGTAAGGTTAACTGCACAAGGCATGCTTTATGGTCTCATGAAAAGCTGCCGTCCTTTTCTCACTGCTTTTACAACAGATTATAACAAATTCTTCTTTATGTGTTTTAAATTATATTTTTTGATAACAAAGTGGTCTTATTACTTGCCACATTACCATCAGATGTTGTCAGATGGAGTTTAGCTACAGTTAGGAGGCACATTTGCACTGTGCATTAGGTGAAAGCACACTAGGTAAAAAAAGCAGCCCAGACAAACCAGGAGCAAGATTCATCACACATCAAAAAGTATAAAGGATTTTGCACGCAGAAAATAAGTGTGTGCAAGGTGGAAAAGGAGCACATGCACTGGTAGCAGACATAGGCGTTGCTTATGACACACGTATGGTACAGAATCAGGGTATGTTTTATCCAGAAAACATGCATTTTGGGAATGGTGAGACCAAATCAGCAGGGATATTCCTTATTATGAGCTGTTTTCTACCAAAGAACCAAACAGTAAAACTCTTCAATAGTTCCCAGTCAACCCTTGACCCGATCTAACCTGCAATGAACACACCCCCAAAACTGTGGCAGGGGCAAAGTGAGAAGGAAATAAAGGAATATGCCTTTAAATAAAAAGATGATTCACACTACTGACATGCCTATATGTGGGTATGGTTAATACATGACATATGAACAACTTATAGATTATTTGGAATAAGGAGCATGCCTAGAAATACCACTAATATTTCTTTAATTCTCCTGTGGCATGTTTCAAGCAAAACCAAGCAAACAGCCCATTATCCATCACACACGTGACCAGAACACCTAACCTCAGCTTCCTCTTTAAAAACACACACAGCAAGCACAGAGTGTGGGAGTGACAACAGGGTAAGTGCTGCAAACATCATTGTCCCTTGGCAACTCCAGTCCATAACTGGAACCTGTGCTGGGTCTGTATGCCCGACAGGGAATCATATTGACATACCAAGCCTTGCAGACAGTGTTAGCTTGAAGTAACTCTTGTGTCTAACTCCAGAGAGCATTATCTCAGCTGGGGATGGTGGTGTCCAGGTGCCACCTTGGTGATCGAAGAAATATTAATAGCATTATCACTCATAATGTCTTAAATAAACCTCTGCTGATTGCTCTGACCACGGCACACCAGAGTCTAGCAAATGGGTTTCTGGAACGTTAACAGAGACATGAGGCAAAGGAACAAACGGCCGTGAAGGGTCGTAACACTTGAGGTCCCATAGGAGACAACCCGAAGGTTTGTAGCCCATTAATTTGTAACATGTTACTAGATCAGCATCTCAATCTCAGGAGGACATGGGAGACCTTTCCTTCAATTCCTGCCTCCCTGGAATGGGGAGCAGCTCAGACACTGCTGGGCAGTGTTGCACACATGTGAAGAGGCAGATGTGATGGGCAGGTGACGTGGGGTGCAGGACCCTCCGAAGGACCCCAGAAAACACACTTGCAGCTCTCAGAGCTCGGCTCCTCAAATATAAATACAAACTGAAGGCAGGATGGGATAAGAGTGTGGCTGATGCTGGAAGAACCCAGCCCTGCTGCTCAGCTACACTTTCCAGTTAGATCTAACCAGAAGCAAGACCCACAGTGACTTTTGGAGCACTTTTTCTTTCGTTCTACTAAATTCACAGCAAAGTAGATTTCTTTTTTAACCTCCTTCTACGAACCTCCTCCAGTAAATGAGTATTTAAGCTGTTAGATACGGAGCAAAAAATGTGCAGACCATTGGCTTGCAATGACTCTTAAAATAAAGCCTTCCCATTTTTCCTTATCAATTGCACTGGAGTTTTCATGGTAGTAGCCCATACATCTTGGGAAAAGGGTCAATGGTTAATATCAAACCCCCCAGCACTGCAGCACTAACTCTTAACATATGCCAGCTTTATGTAAGATTTTGCAGTGATGTTACTATGGTGCAACCCAATCACTGATACCAAGGGCTCTACTCAGGCCCGTAAGAAAGGTAAGGGTCTTCCTCAAATGCATGCATCCTGGCTTTAAAATTATCCATCTGTTTCATTAACAGTTTTATATCTGAATCCTTTTTGAGAGCCTTTACACTAGCATGGTAAGAACACACAGATGGACACAAAAACTGGCACACAGAATCCATGTTAATTTTTCAGGGTGATTTGAAAGTGCATTGAAGCCCACCAGCAGCATTTCTGCCCTCCATCTGCTCCCATAAACACTATAAGACCTTGTACACAGACATGCCACACACGCTCTCGGATTTAGTGTCCCAGTCAGTCAGAAAATTTAGAAGATGAGACTCATCCCCACACCAAGTATCTCCTGGCATCAATAGATACAAACAGGATTCCACCTTTGTTCTAGGAAAGGTCCAAAGGCACTTTCTAATCTTGGTAACTGCAAGAAAGGTACCGAGTGCCCCAAGAAATGCATCGTATATAGTGAGCGCATCCACACAGTGGATGTGTCTGGGCTGTGAGTTGAATCACTTAACCAAGAGGCTGTACTAATTCTTGATGTCACCTCTAGACTTTTATTGCAACCAAGCTGGCTGTGTAGTTCACACTGCTAAATGTGATGGTGCTGAAGAGACACTGTTTGCTGTCACCGACCTTTAGAAACGCTTACCCGCTGGGCTGTTGTGTCAGTTCCCTCGACTGCATCAGCTGGCAACTCCACTTAAACAAAATGCTTTTCTGACCAAAATTCAAATACACCCTGTAAATAGCTATTCTGTTCTTCTTTTAGGCATGTCACTTCATTAGACAATAAATATCAGAACTCAAAGGTCACCAAGGAATATGCTAATGCCATTAGTAAGGGTGTTACGGACGGCGTATCGCTAAACAGAAATCAAGGAGTGATCTGGACAAATTTCGGACTGAAGTTCACAAAGGGAAAAGAATTCTCTCATTTACAAGACCAAGTACAAAGAGGTCTTCATGCTATAAAAGAGCAAGATCCATACATTCTTTATATAGCACCAATCAATGCTTCATGGCTAGATAATGGTCCAATAGCTTTGTCTCCTGAAGGACTGCTGAGGATCAAGTGAATACAATTAAGTGAAAAATTTAAGTACTTACAGGAAGAGTTTAAAATGGATTAAATCATAAACCACACATAATGGCTAGTGAAATACTCTATGCAAACCAACTGAGGTCATATTAGCTTTCTGCTTAGAAATATACTGTAGGTAGTCAGTGAAAGCAGTAAATTAAATATATGAGAATATAAAACACCACACAGTCACCCCAACATTTCAAAAGGCAGGAGTGGGGGAAAAAAAAATCCCACAAAAAGGCTGTATTACAGAGCAGTAACACTCAACACCAACTAGAAGGTACACCAGACCAAAGCCTGAGCTGAGAGCTTCTTCCTGCAAAGCCCCATACACACGTGTGGGCTCCCCTTCAGCTGCTCAGCTCTGAGCTTTTGGCATCGAAATGCCAATATTTACACTGATCAATCCTATTAAAACCAGAAATTGACTCTTCAGTAGCACAAGATTTAACATCTTCTGCCCTCCTCCACTCGAGTGTAGGTTTTGCTTGACTGAAACACCATATTTATAAAATCTAAGCTTACAGTTCCTTCAAACACTAAACAGCTATTACTGAGCACCTTAGACTTCCAATTCTCTCCCTGTATACATCTTGATTACACACATCTTGTAGCACCAAGGCTGTCTCATTTCCAAGAGAACAAGAGCAAATGATGGAAAGGCTTTGTTCTTAAAATAATAAAAGAATGCTACAAGCTGTTTAAAGGGCAAGTAGTTTTGCAGAAATAAATGAAGCAAAAACATTCTTTGGTAGATAAAATATCATTGGGCTGTGGTAAAGATGACTATTTTCTTCCTCTGGTGTTAATGAGAGAAAAAAGTGATGAATTTCAGTAATTCTGAACTTCACCTTTATTAAGTAAAATTGCTCAGGTGCCACAGATTCATTAGATTTCTCTGATCAAATCGGTCTTCATTGTAACTCAGAAAAAAGCAGCAAATTAAATCACCAGAGGGGTAGCTTCAGCTCACACAACATAAATTCTTCTTAAATATTTTAAGATCAGAATTTGTTTAATTAGCAAAACATTTAGAGGAACTGAGGGAGATTCATCTGCTGCCGCCACATGGTCAAGCCTTTCCCCAGGCTTTTGTCTGCAGAGGTTGGGAAGAGGCAAATGATTTTGTGGCCACAAGGCAATTTCCAGGCCTTATTTTTATTAGTCGTTATCTTTCTGCCATCTTTGTACACGATACCACATTCTTTCAAAGCTCTGTCCTGAATCTCAAACATTTGGTTTAATGTTATGCATTCAGCTAAGACCACAGAGCTCGATGTCAAGAGAATGAGGCCAGATGGGAGAGAAACACAGGGCTAAAAGAAAAAAAAGAGGAAGACAACTCACTGCCCTCTGTTTGTCACTGGATTGATAGATCACAGAATCACAAGGTTGGAAAAGACCTGTCCCAGCTGTACCTGTTCTCTGCTAAATCATATCCCTAAGCACCTCATCTACCCATCTGTTAAATACATCCAGGGTTGATGACAACCGCCTCCCTGGGCAGCCTGTCCCAGGTCTCCATCACCCTGTGAACTGCAGAACTTCCTATGTTCCAACTTGAGGCCATTGCCCCTTGTACAGTCCCCACAGACAGTAGAAAAGAGTCTGGCTATTTCCCCCTGTGTCCCACTCTTTAGATATTTATAAACATTAATACATGATAATGAAATTATCAACAAAAAAAATGAATCACAGGGAAGCAAAAGGAGAAACTAGTCAATTTATACCAGAGGGCTTTTTGCACTAAATAAAAACTGGAATTTGAACCACAGCAAATCAGACAGCACACCCACAGTCATTACTTCACCCTGACATAAAGGTAGTAGGAGCCGGGAGTTACTACAGCTTATGACTGGTTTCTTATTGTTTCTGGTTTCCAGTAGGATCTATATGTCAGCAATCAGGCAACCGTTCTCTTACCATAAAGTGGTGGCCTACCTGTGCTCAACACACTGGTCTAAGTTCCCAGCTCAAGAACAGATACAGCACTTCTACTGCTGCCCTTTGGAACTGGTGCCTTAGCTCCACGAGCAGCCCAAATGGTTTCCAAACAGACCCAAAAATTAAATATGAAAGCATGTCAAACATATACCCAGTGATTTAATCCTGCTTTTTCACTGACCATAGAAAGGTGGTGCAGGTATTCCAGCAGGACTTACCACTTCACACTTCCAGATTGTGAACTTCAAGGCTCAGCATCTCACTACACAGCAGTGAAAACCCCTTTACCTCAGTGATTTTGGTCAATCTGATCTTTATTTCGTGTGTAAATTACTGACTCTGGTTTTGAGTGTCCTGCCTGTCCATCTAGTTATCAATATAAAACATCCTACACTGCAACAAGCTTTTGGCTGACATGGCACATATTCATCTGTTCTCTTTTGAGGAATAAACTCATTTTCTTTGGTACAATTACTGGAAAGAAAAAAAATCAATGGCTCACATTGAATCCTCAGGTTTCTACAGCCCCAAAGGTCACAAAAGTCTCCCAGTTATTTCTGTTTTTCTAATCCAGCAAGTAGAACACGATAGGTGAGATAGCTGAGGTGTTTTTTCTAAAAAGAAACAGAAAATCAAACCACTTTTTATAAGACATATACCTTATAAAAGAAATCAAATTAATTTCTTCCATTGTGAATTTGTGGCACACCAGTACAAAATTCAATGGGTTTGGGCACCTTCAAGCCTACATATTTCCCTAGCTCATTATATCCAAAATCATGATTACCGAATTTCCCAGAAAAAGAAGTAAAAATTATATTTTTGTAACTAATTCAATATGACTTTTCCATATGATAACCAGCCCAGCTCTTATAATTTAAAAGAGTTGTTTCTAAATCTGAAAAGATAAGAGGACTTCTTGGACACAGCTACACAGGTTTGGCACCTAGACAACTCAATCATTCGCACAAAGGTGGTCAGGCCTCAGAAGTAAGAAGAATAAAAAGCTGATGAAGAGAGAAGCATAACCTGGCTTTTTCCCCATGGTCATTAGACTGTCTCACAAAAATTTAACATGTAGCATATACTGGAGTGTGTCCAGAGGAGGGTGATGAAGCTGGTGAAGCGTCTGGATCACAAGTCCTATGAGGAGTGGCTGAGGGAGCTACCTGCAAGGCAGTTGCAGAGATGTCGGGGTTGGTCTCTTCTCTCTAGTGACAAGTGATAGGATGAGAGAGAATGGCTTAAAATTAAACCAGGGAGATTTAGGTTAGATATTGGGAAGAATTTCTGTACTGAAAGGGCTGCCAGGCATTGGAACAGGCTACCCAGGGAGGTTGTGGAGTCACCATCCCTGGAGGGATTTAAAAGGCATGAGGATGTTGTGCTTGAGGACATGGTCTAGAGGTGGGCTGGGCAGAGTCAGGCTGTGTTTGGACTCTATGATCTTATGGGTGTCTTCCAACCCAAGTGATTCTATGATATATAAGCATGCTGAAATGGATTGGCAAAGGCCACAAGAATCCGGGAGTAAAAATAAAATAAAAAAGAAAAAAAAGAATGATCAGTTTTCAATAGAAACTACTTGTCAGAGATAATTTCATTAATCAGGGATCTTATTGCCCTGCATTCGTAAGCATACAATTTAGGATTTCTTGAGTACTGTGTTAGCATTAACTATTCTAGCTCTGGCTATTCTTTTAGGATGATTCATTTGAGTCTTCCACACTCAACATTCCCAGAAAAAAAAGCAAATGCAATCTCGAATGTAAAACGAAACACTCTCCCTCTCTTGTACAAAAGAGAGTTCTTCCCATCTCCATAATTACTGCAGTTCTTTCAAGTACCCTGAGACCCTTTTTTGCCTATGATGTTTTACAAACCCTAATTTGACTTTCTTGCTGGCTTTACAAACTACTACTAATCCATCTCTCTTGCAAATTCTATTCCTTGCCCTTTTCCACAGGGATGGTACCAGCTAGATGGCTACAGCACTTTCTCCAGCCATGGAGAAAGGCTCCCGTTGTCTCCGGTCATTTGAAACTGGCCTCGTTGCTGGGCAAAAGCTCCCCTGCCTGTTAATATAATCTACACTTTGTTTTAATTATTTGCTTTCTGGGGAAAACATTACACTTGCTGAAAAGAAACAGTCATATAATGTCAGTCAGCTTAATAACTATGGCTGCAGCACACTGTGATGTAAATTGGAGAAACTGAGCGCAACAACACGCGACCACAGCCAGTGATTTTACTTGGTTTATAAGCTCCCTTTAGGGGATGATCTGATTTCTTCCCGAGCCAGTTTATCACAAGTTTATCTGGAGGAATTAATTTTTCAGTCACAATAAGGGTATTTTAAACGAAAGCTTTCCAACACTAACAGAAGTACCTCCTTTCAAAGTAAGCTAGATCTCACGTAGGTTAAGAGAAGTTTTGATGAAGGAACAATGATGTTTTAGCTTTCTGGTGCTTCTTTGCCCTTATCACCCTCCTTTCCAATGAACAGAGTAATGAAAAGGAAAGAAAAACATTACTGAAGCTTGGATAGATGCAAGCAAAAACAACATAAAGAAGTTCCAGCATCTGGTGTGAAGGTTTGGACAACTGTCCATAAGGGTTATCTACAAAAATAAACAAAGAAATAAACCTTCTCCATAACTGTATCTTACTTAACCACATGTTGCAAAACTTATCTAAGGTTTGCTTAACTCAAGACCTGCTCTGTCCTCAGCTGTGGGGCTCAGGCTGCCAATTTCAACATTTTTATTGTGAATAAACCCTGTTCAGCATAAAACTGTTTATGTCATCGACCATGAAGACTTAGGTTTCAATTCATCCTAAGTTTTATATACACAGCGCAATGCTATCAGCAGCTTGGATGCGTTGTTCTAAAAACTCTGGAATGACATACTGATCTTAAATTTCACTCAAACTTCAAAATTCATTTTTTGTCCCAACTATCTGATCTAAAAATCCCTGCTAAAGCTATTTGAAACAGTATTTGGTAAACAAGATTGTTTGGGGTTTTTTTTAAACATAAAAAGTCAAAGAAATTTTAAAAGTCACAAGTGATGAGTATTTAGATCTGGCACAGATTTCTGAAGACTTTTTAATACACCCAGAAAAAGCCTTTTACAATCTAGTTATCTAAATCAAATCTATCTAAACTCTCTTTGATGGCAGCCCTACAGTTAGTTCCACTGTAGGTTATCTCCAGAGAGTGGGCAGCAACTCAATCCTCGCTTCATTCATATCAGAATTCAAGTAGGACAGAATAATTTCTTTAGAAAGTACACGACAAGGGACAACATGCAGCTTTAATTCCCCCTCAGCTGCTTTCGGGTATCACAAAGGCAGCGCAAAGCAGGATTTGGGAAGCAGGGGACAAGCTCTCCAGCCTTTATCAGACAGGGAAACACGATGACACCAAAAAAAAGTGCCTGTCAAGTATTTCATGGGAAGTTCATAACACGGTAAAACTAAACGTGATGATAACAATGGGGTTGGGCAAGAGATTTTAATCCCCCTCCCCAAGAGGAATGAGGGAGGAGGGCTTACAGGGGTCTTTTTCCTGGAAAGGGTCCAATTTCCACATGAAACAAGCAGGATTTCATTGAAAAGTAGACTCCAGGGTTCAATTTTTATCAAAAGATACTAGTTTCCGTGGAGAATAAAATCCAGAGGATTGTCAACAAACTCTACAGAAACAGATACAGATGATATACGGCATTATGCTTGTGCTCGATATCCTCTTTTCATGGCATTCTTTATTTCACATCTCTTAAGATGACCTTAGCTCTTGAATTTGACACTAGTGACAAGCCATTTTTCCTCCTCAGGCAGGTAAAGCTTATTGGTTTTATATTGACTTTTAATGAGGTAAACAAAGTCAAGATTTCTTCTAATTCATTGCTTTTTCAATACATTTGTTATCTGCTTAGTATTAGACCAAATATATCATTGTAAGATAACATTCCCTGCAAGTTCCTTTGAAACTGGTCTGGCTTTTAAACAAGGGTGTTACTTTTCCCTTCTAACCTGATCTGTGTCTTTATTTGGTTGAAACTAATCCCATCCTTTAGAATCATAATATCTAATTCTGCCCAGATATTGCTGAACTGTTGATAAGTTACACAGGGAAAGTAATAAAGCTTAGCAAGACTTAAGGGAATCCTGTTTAAGCTATTTGAACTGGAAACCAGTGAATTTGGCATGATATGTAGGGCACAGGTGTATAATTGCTGAGTTCTGCCTGAGTCACAGCAGTGGCACGTGGAGGTAGAGAAGGGGTTAAATGTGACTTCAGTAAAATCAGTGGTAATTTTGATACTGAATTGAGTAAACAGATTTTTAACCACAATTCCCATGTCATGGTCTCATCCGTTACTGTAGCACTGTAACTGAAATCCAAGGAATGGTAACAGGAAGGGACAGAGGTGATACAAAACTTAATCTTGGCTTAATGTTACTTTTCTTTGCATGATGTTAATCCATAGGGTACAATAGCAAAGCCAACAAGATTAATTAAGGGACCCTGACCAGGGCAAAATGAAAATACAAGACCAGAAGTGTACAAATCAGAAAAGCAGGCACCATGCTGCCAAAGAGATGGCAGCATGCTTGGAAATGTCACAATATTAACATCTCCTTGGCTTCAACTTCATAAAAACATAGCAGGCGTGAGAACTTATGCCATCCCCATAAAACCAATAGCACAGAGCTTTGTAATTCCCCTTGGGTTCAGCATGGAAGATAGGAGCAAGTGTCACTCAAAGCTACCCTTACATCTCATCTAGATGTCTCAGTTCATAGCAGGAAATTGTGCTAAGAAGTCATAAAGGTTCTGTAATTCGTTATGTTGTCATTATCTCTTGTAATCTTCCTGTAATTAGGTACCAGTGGGTTTCCTTAGAGAACATATGATTGAGCCTTAAATTGCCGAATATTCTCAGCAGCATACGACTGCAACTGGAGCGCTTGCTAGGGAGTGCATCTCAAGTGTATATTTAACGTATGGAGCAGGGTTTTTTCCTACATGTGAGCCAGTCTGCCAGGGAATGTGTGCTCATTACCACACGCACGCTTAATATTAGACAGGTCTGTCGTTATTAGCAACTAGTTGCATCCTCTCATCACATAAACTAGCATAAGCAACCCATCCCAGCTATGATCAGACATGGGGGGATGAAAAGACTTCAGAGTAATATCGATGTATTAACATAACTGATTTAGTCTCATACTTTAAGCTGTATCAGATGTTGGTTTTCTTAAAACACAAATAAATCAGTTCAGTTGTTCTCAGTGTGCAGTGATGAAGCACATGAGCACATAATGCATGTGTAGATATTTCCATCGTGATACAGCCCAAGCAGGTTATATACCACACTCTATATATGTGGTTTTATACAGCTTGGGAGATGAAGTGATAGAGAGCAGCCCTGCTGAGAACTGGGGGTCATGGTGGATGAAAAGCTGAACATAAGCTGACAATGAGCACTCACAGCTCAGGCAGCCAATGGTATCCTGGGCTGCATCAAAAGAAGTGTGGCCAACAGATCAAGGGAGGGGATTCTGCCCCTCTACTCTGCTCTCGTGAGACCCCACCTCGAGTACTGTGTCCATTTCTGGACATGGAACTATTCAAATGGGTCCAGAGGAGGCCGCAAAGATGATCAGAGGGCTGGAGCACCTCTCCTATGAAGACAGGCTGAGAGTTGGGGTTGTTCAGCCTAGAGAAGAGAAGGCTCCAGGGAGACCTTATAGCAGCCTTCCAGTACCTGAAGAAACCGACAAGAAAGCTGGGAAGGGACTTTTTAAAAGGGCATGTAGTGATAGGACAAGGGGCAATGGTTTTAAATTGGAAGGGGGTAGATTTAGGTTTGATATCAGGAAGAAATTCTTCTCTATGAGGGTGGTGAGACACTGGAGCAGGTTGTCCAGGAAGGTGGCAGATGTCCACTCCCTGGCAGTGTTCAAGGCCAGATTGGATGGGGCTTTGAGCAACTTGGGACAGTGAGGGTCCCCGCCCATGGCAGGAAGGTCAGAACTTGATGATCTTTAAGATCCCTTCCAACCCAAAGTATTCTATGGTGTTATATACACACACAGAACACAGTGCTGGAAATGTGTCCCATCCACCACCACAGCATACAAACATCATTATCTGAGGCTCCTCTCAACAAACCCAGGAGCCCACCACTTCCTCCACACTTTCTGCATCCCCAGCATAAAGATCATCAATGGCCAAGAGCCACCAACAGCTCAGATGGCTCAGCCAGGCTCAGGAGGAGCAAACCAACCTTTTTCTAGCAGAAATGTAATTGTGCATGAGAAAACTCACCCTGCTACAAACAATAATGGCAATGGTATATCTGTCATCATTAAAGCACTGACAAAAACACAAGTGCTCGGCGAGTATTTTCAGTTGACGATGTACAGGGAGAAACTGTCAGTCTTTGCAAAGCCCTGTAATATGCCAGCAGAAACCTATTACAGTACCTATCCTCAATGCAAAGCAACCAATGAATATCCCCTTATCTCTCTTTTTGTGTGAGGGAAGCCGTTAGCTGTCAGAACTGAAAGTGAGCTCCCATACTACAGCAAGAAATGTTGAAATAATTAATAGCACCAAGAAGTCTAATTACCTGCGTATTTATATTTACTAACTCAGGTACCAGCACGACACTGACATTCTTCCACTTACAGTCAGGCCCTTTATCAGATCTCTCCCAAATTCATAATTTCCAGTAACTTCTGATACTTATTGCCTTATCTTTGGGTTCAGACGTTTCTGATAAAGTTTTAAAAATAACTTAAAAGGTCTTTTAAAATTCAAATGAAACTAAGAGATACATCTCATTACCCATGATTGCTATTGACAGAAATAACATAGTATCACAGGGTTTCTATCTCCAATCTCCAAAGCCTGATCCTGAGCCACTGAACTCCAAAAAAGAATTTACACAGAATGCAAATATCAGACTCCTACTCGTGAAATGAGATTTCCACAAAGCTATGGTAACGATCCCATGAGGCATGCTTTTTAAAAGACCCCAAAATCCCAGAATTTAAAATTATTTTAACCATTTTCATTACTTTTTCATTTCTTATTGCCATGAAAGTTGCTAAGTTACAAATGCTGCAGCATAAACCCAAAAGTCACCTGCATCTAGATGCTGAAAATCAGCAGCTCTCCCCATGAACTTGAAAGTTGGTGGTTTGTGAGGTTTTTTTATTGGACTACGAAGCAGAAATCTAAAGAGCTCTTGACACAAAAATACCTCCATAACCCACTCCTCCAAACCTGTCTTTATAGAAGTTGGATCTTGATATCTTGGTTCTGCAAATCTTTAAAGATGTGTTTTTTAAAAGAGCAAAATTAGCAGCGTAAAGCTGGGACAGGGAATTTTAAGCCTCTTTCTCATAAGTTCCCAGAAGTCAGGAGGAGATATTGGTAGCAAAATTAAATATTTAAAGAAATATGGGTTAAATGTGAACCTTGACTCAGCTTCGCTACCAGGAAACAGAACTAGGAAAAATATCATTATTATAAGTCTGAGCTCCCTTAAGAACAAGAGGATAATACCTGAAACCCTCAAATCTGCCAGCTTCCTTCATTTTCCTTGGAAGCCAAGACCTACAGCAGATAGCTGTAGTTCTGTTGCAGAAAAATTCATGGTATAGTCTTCTTTAGGTAAGGGCAAAGAGAGGCACGCTCGGAAAACACATCTGTGTGCCAGCAGAGGACTGGAAGAGGCAGGCACAGGTGCGTTTGCAAGTGTCTGCCCCACAAACATACAAGTCTACACATGGAGTGCTGCACTCCAAGCGGCCTACTGTACAAAGGACCACCCCAAAAATCGGTGTGCAACCCCATGCTTCAGCAAGGAACATGTCAAAAGCCTCCTGAAACACGTGAGGCTCTGTGAAAGGGAGATCTTGGGAGCATGATATTGAGCAATCGATAGAACTGATAAAGCAAACTGAAAGGGCAAACATTTTTTCATTGTATTCACACTCTCGGTGTTGAGGTATCAAGAGCATCTTTTTTGGGAATGAAATGCCAGTAGACAGGTTGTCTGGAGTTCACTGCTTAGCTGTAAAAAGAATAAAAATTCACTCCCACCAAGAAAAAGAACAATCCAAACATATCCCACCTGCAGTACCCACTATCAGCCATGCCAGCTGGACAACTCTTTCCCTCCCAGGTCCTGCCTCTTTGAAAGAGGTTTGCTTTTGTCAGTCATGCGAAGGATTTCTGCTTCACCTCTGCATCCCAACACAGGATGCGATTAGAGCAGCTGCTCTTCTGAGCCCACCACTTCATCAAAGCAGAGGACTATCACCACAGAACCTATCAGGAACCCTGGAAGTGAGATAAGGATGTGGCAGATGAGTGACACGTGTGAGCAGCTGGCGCTTTTTTTTTTTCTTTCTACCACCAACATGGAATAAATAAGAAAGTGCTCAGGGCAGCGATATGCTCAACTGTAGCTGGCGACACTGCCCCAAAAGTGGCCTTAATCCCCTCTCCTAGGGATTCTGCTGCTGGAACCAACTTCCTCCATCCCCATCAGTGAAACAGAAATCTTGCATAAACTTTCTAGAATTGATCCTTGCTTCTTGGCTATTATCAGTGCTTTGTTTGCACTTTCCTTGTGATCTTGGGTGATGTTTTCAATTCACAAGAAACTCTTTAGCAAGTTGCTCAGGATCTTGTACCTGTTGCACCATGTGCTTTGTAAGTACAATACTATGAATGTTATAGTCTGGGTTTTGTGAGCTCATATTTTTGACAGCAGCACATTTGAAAGAAGAAATCTCCTGAATTCTTAATTAGTGTAAAGGTATAAATAGCCCCAAATTGCATGTTGGAAGCATCATTTATCCCCAGTTCTGCATGAGCTTGCTTTTCTCAATTGAAAGTAATTTCTGCCTTACCCAGGAAACAAAAACACATCAAGAAAACTCTTTTTTCCCCCCCTCAGCATCTGCTGAAGCCAGGTCCCTTCATTCAGAGAATGCGTTGGCTTAATCCAAAATTGCTCCTGATGTAAACCCAAATTGTCTAATGAGATAATAAGATATACCACTATGCATTGCTGTGCCCAAGGAATCTCATTAAATTTTGGAAATAGCACCATTATTAACCACTTTTTTTTACACCTCCCCCCACGAATCTATTTTTAAATTGTTTAACAAGATCTATAGCAAACAAAGTAGCCTCCACTATCACTTGACATAGCATTTTACCCAATTCTTAACTGCCCAAATTTGCCCAATGTCTGGTACAGCAGCAGTGGATTCACTGGGGCTGGATGGATGGAAATGCAGAAACTCCCCTGACAGATGTCCAGGCCTCCTCTGCAGCACACAGACAACAGACTTTTTCCCCTACCACTCCTAAGATTTTGATTACTCATTCCTCTGATGTTTTATACAAAAGATTATTGGGGAAAACACTCCTAATTTTTACCAGATGCTTATTAATACACTGACATGTTACACATTGTTCCTCCAGCTCCTGACAGGTGGATATCAGAATTATACTACCCAAGAGAAACTAGAACTGATGCATGAACACACAGGGTTGGTATAAAACTTTAAAAAGGAGAGCCAAGGAAGGCAGATGACAGGTGAGGAGGCCAACAGTGCAAACTCTAAGCATTTCTGAATATACATATTCATGCACACATGTGTACGGGTGCTGTTGAACTACATACAGGCTGGTCAGTTGTTTTGAGTTTGAGAAATACCTTCAAATCCCCACAGAACAAAGATTGCCATGCTAATAATGAAGAGCAAAACAACAGTAGATGTGTCTACAAGTATCTTCCTCATATGCACTGGAAGTCACTGCACTTTCTCTTCACTAATCACAGAACATTAGGAGTTGGAAGGGAGTTGAAAGCTCATCTAGCCCAACCCCCCTGCCAGAGCAGGACCACCCAGACTAAATCACACAGGAACACATCCAGGCGGGTTTGAATGTCTCCAGAGAAGGAGACTCCCCAAAGTCTCTGGGCAGCCTGTCCCAGGGCTCTGTCACCCTCATAGGGAAGAAGTTTCTGTTCATCGCATGCCCTACAGCTAAAAAAATAACTTGAAACTAAAACAAGTGGACTCAGTTGCTGAATGGCAACATCCTTCTTCAGCTATAAATAAACTTTGCAGAGGATAAAAATAGGCCACGATGGAGATGCCAGCATTCCTCCCAAGTGCTCAGCTTGAACCGGTCAATACAATTCCCATTACCTAAGAGTCAAGTTAAAAAGTGATACTTCTCAACTCACCAGGAAGAAGCTTGTACTCCTTTTCATTTTCTTTTGGTGAAAAGTGTTATGACTGTATGGAAGACTGATTTTTATTACTGTAAAACTCACTCTTACTGTTGTGTGTTTTGAAATAAGTGATTTTAATGGCTGTCTGCCAAATTGGGACCAATCTGCATTTCTTTTGTGACCCTTTTCTGACCTTTCTGAATAGTTAATTTGAACCCAGAAAGCAAATTTAAATGGCTAAATCCCTGTCAGTGCCCTACTTGCTGTTATTTATTTATTTTTTAGCAAAGCATTTTGCAAATTGTCAAAACCATCACTATTAAAAATGTGTGTAAAGCTTTAACTCAAAAAAAAGGAAAAAAAAGAAACAGAGGAAAAATAAAAACTCTTTTCTAGACCCTCACATCACACCTATGGGAAAACACTAACCAATCTGAAGATCTTTAAACCAGGAAGGAGATGTACATGCATGAGTGACCTCATCAGAATGACTGCAGTATCCAGAGGAATGGCCAACCAGTAGTATGGATGAGTTATGGCAGTGCGGGCTTAGAGGACTGCTGCTGAAACTAAACCAGCACCACTTTGTTCATACATAACACACAAAAACTGGTTTTAAACATTTGATACCCTTAACTGCTGTATAAACACAGCTAGAGAAAAGATGTAGTAGGGAGCTGTAGATCATAGCCCACACACATAGGTGCACATGCACATACATCAGTGAGATACCGATGTAGTAAATCTGATGTGGACAAAATCTTCCAGAATAAATAAATACTGCTGAATCAATAAACACTGCTGAATAAATGTAAAGCATCCCTCCAATGTATGATCAATCCAGCGTGGCTTTCAGAAACCTCACAGGGCTGGAGCAGGTTCAAAATGCGCCCTACAACTTGTACAAAAGATGAGAACTTGTTCCTTAACACCCCACCACCACATACACACACTCCCCTCTGAAAATCCAGGCGTTACACTTTTGCCTGAAATATAAAAGCTAAATACCTCTCTGTGCACCGTATTAGTGAGATGCATCAAAAAAGAAAGCATTAACATAATTAAAACTAAGCATCCTTCTCATTTCTGTTTATTAAGCCAAAATGTAATTATCAGAGACATGCTGTACTGGATGTTGCCTTTGCAGAGAGATGAGCCCAGCATTGTAAGCAGCCTGCTTCTTATGCATAGTTATGGGCCCATTTATAAACATTTTATTTACTTGGTTTTCACTCATCGGTTTCTAAGACTTTTAAACACAGTTTAATTAAATTCCACGGACTTACAAACAATTACCACACACTCGGCTTAGAATATGCTCAGCAGCCAAATGTTCAGAGTGTTGTTACGATTTTTGGTAATCATAAAGTGTAAATTAATGAGAAGTTAAGATAGAGGGGCTGTAATTTATCTCAGAGGAAGTAAAGTGTTAAGTACAGTAGCAAATTAATTTATACAAAGTTGAGAACAGCGTATTTTGTTACAATTTTGTGAGATTTTTCACTCCTGTAGCTAACTCAAACCTACCCGAACTGGCTTCCTTACTGTGGATTGGCAGGAAGGAACAATGTTCAATCCTAAACGATGAAGCTGAACTAATGAGATCTCTTCAACCACACAAGAAACAAGGAACTCTGGAACAATGGAAGCGAACATACAAGAAATGAAATTTCAAATGGTAGAAGGCATCCAGTGTTCTTTGCTCAATATCCTCCTTGTAAACAGCATGCAGCTACAGAGCCTCCACATAATCCAATTAGGGACTTCTCAGTGAAAACTCAGAAATAAACAAAGCAGGCCAGAAGACAAAAAACAAATGCAAATATTTCCAAAGATGAAAATCAAAGGTCAGAAGAATGTGAATCCCGTCAACAAGGCTGGATGTTCAGTAACACCTCCTCATTGCAAACCTAAACAATGCTGCAATGGGAGGGAGCACCCCTCCCTGATCAGGTCCCCTTCCAGGGAAGCCCATGCAGAGACATCACTGAAGAACTGACATGCACTGGCACTGGTGGAAGAAAAGTTCTTCTGTAGGCTTCTTCCAGACAAGAAGTTCTTGCCCTCAGCTTTCCAGCCATCTGCTTAGACACATCACCCTTCAGGTTGTGATGAGGGCAACAGGGCCTATGTTGGCAAGCCACAACATCTGCCCTCCAGGTCTCCTCAGGGTAAAATCACCTCGAACTTCTCACTTCTTGACTCCAACTCCCTTTGCCATCCAACCTGTTACTGCTTGCAGAGATGTTCCTAATTTTAAGAATAATTCTTTAGATAATAAAAGTTTCTGGGCCTGTGTTGGCATTCCACAGAGGACTGATGTGAAGCTGTTCTGCAAATTGTGTTCAAATATCTTAAAGCCTGAACAAATCCTGAACTTTGATGTTCAAAAGTACAACGTACGAGTCTGAAGAACAGATGAGCGAAGTCTATGAATGGGACAGTTCCTTTTCAAAAGGAGCTGGATGTAAAACCCACACTTGGGAAGCCAAAAAGAACCTGCAGATGAAGCAAATTACTATGCAAGCAAAGGGTATAAGCATTAGATCAATCTTTTCTTTCTAGTGAAGTCAGCAGAGAGATCTCTCAATAGGAGGGTGGTGAGATAAGGAATGATGTTTCTCCATGAACAATACGGGCTTGAGAGATACAGGAGAGAGATCAGCAGAAGAGAAGATAAGGTTAAGAACTGAAGCGAAGTTGAAAATTAAAAGAAAACTATTCAGGATTTAGCCACACAGGAATTCATAAAATAGAACTTAGTTATAATCACCTCAACATTACAAAACTAAAACTGTGGAGTTTTTTTAAGCAGGATAGTTTAAAAAGTAACATTCATGAAACTCCTCTGCCTTTCTAAATGACTGTGTGTGAAGTCCTATAGACCCAGCCACCTCAGTATTCCCTAAAAACATCAAATCCCAGTGACTCACATGATCTAGGCAATCTTTCATGACACTTTGCAAAAAAAGTCTGCCCTAATTGTTACTAATCTTAAGTCAGTGCCTTGTATTTCCATAACTGCACCTCTGTTACAAACCGGGCTGCTTGCACCTCTGATGTTGGATCAGATGTTTCTTCCCTGGGTTCCCGGTTTGGCAGGTACTTCTGGGAGGCTCTGCAGGGGCCGCTTCTCTTTTGGCTCACAAATGAGGGAAGTGGGCATGCACAGAGACTGCTGGGCATGTAACTGTGGGCACTGAAAGGTTTTCTGAATAGTATCATTTTATGTTTTATATTGAACAGGTCTTCACAACAGACACAGGTTATTAACAGGACATCTGCCTGGTCAGCATCCTTATCCACTGAATCTATTCCAGTCCTCTAACTTCACTAATTTGATTATACAAATTATATTGTAAGGCCCTGTTATGTATGATTATGCACCATGTACTGTAACACTTAATAGCAATTAAGACCTCCATGACAACACAGTAATAATAATATATTCATATGAGTTACAGATCTCACAGTAAAGCATGTAAGGCTTTTCATGAATTCAAAGTCAGTGGCAAATAAGAAATAAAGACAGAAAAATAATACTGAGACAGCACGTCAAGCTACAATTCATTCTTGTCTGCATTCAACTTGAGAAAGTTTGATGACATCCATTCTGAACCAGAATGTCATAAAGACAATCATGCAGCAAAGGGAGAGCTGGCACGAGGTCAGTAGGAACTGAAAAATAGATCTGGGAGTTGTCAGCAAAAATGTAACACTAAAACCTATGAGCATGAATAATAGTGCCCTAAAGAAGGATATAAATACGGGATAGACTAGAAAGCAAAATGATATCGGTATGACGATGAGTGACTTGGGACACTCTAGGAATGTAAGGACAAATACCCTATTGTCAGAATAAGAACCTGAAGAAGGCCAATGTATTACAGGCTTAATACAAAAAACAACTCAAAAACACACACCCATCTAATCACCCACAGCCACAAACGAACTAGAGAGAAATATAAGGTCCAATTCACACACATGACGATATTGAACTGGGAACAGCATGTAACTTAAAGACAATACTTGGAAAGGGCCATCGTACATTTAAACAAAGAAAAAAAAAATCTACAAATAAGGCATATACTGCTACATGTTTGCTTTTTTTTTCCCCCAAGGCTGCATAGCACTTCACAAATTTCCCCAAGAGCTTTGTGAGGGAAGCTCCTCTGCTGTTATATGTATGAAGGAACATAAAATTATGTTACATTATTCACACAGAGAGGCAGTGAAGACCCACAGGACTTCTGAGCTTGCTGCTCTGTCCTTCAGAGGACACAGACACACAACAGCCACAAAGATGGTCTAGACAAAACCTCGTTCACCTAACTGGGTTTTACAAGAAAAACTTACTTCCTTTTCTTACAGTGTCGCTGGAGCAGGTCTGAGGACCTCAGGCTGGGATCAGCTGCCTCCCAAAGTCTGCAGGTGATTCAAGGTGGCAACAAGTAGGCAAGAAGGGATTAAGCTTTGGTACTGAGCCTGAGGACTGCTTTCTTCTCAACAGAAAATGATATTTAAAAAAAACAATCAACAGCAAACAGAAATCTTAAGATTGGATTATAATTGTAATCAAGCCTTTGTTGTGTTTCCTATTGGAGGTTTTGAAGATGCATCCAATATAGAACATAAAATTTGCCTGTTCACAGTAGAAGTATACTACCAAGGATAAAGGAAATAAAGAAGGGTTCTGACAAGCGTATCTGCTGAACTCAGCTCATACTTTCACAAGCAATTCTTTCATTATGTCCTACCATTCCCTCTGCTTCCTTAAGTTCTTCACTTTGAGGGTGGTGAGACACTGGGACAGACTGCCCAGAGAGATAGTGGAAGCCTCATCCCTGGAGACATTCAAGGTCAGGCTTGATGGGGCCTTGAGCGACCTGATCTAGTGAAGATGTCCCTTCTCACTGCAGAGTTGGACTAGATGGCCTCTAAAGGTCCCTTCCAACGTAGTGCATCCTATGAGTCTGTGATTAACTCTTTCTATCCTAAACTAAAGAGACAACTGAAGCTCTCTTGTCCTCTTGCTACTATGATGAAGCTGTATATTCCTCTCTAGAAAGCAAATTGTCTCATCAGACTAGACATGGAGAAAACTTCTAGTAGAACTGAAATCTTTTGAAAATACTTTATGCAAAGTGAGGGCAGTTAGCAAGCAAGGGAGAAACAAATAATAAATTATAATCATAGTAGAAGAATCTTTAACAAGAGTATCCAAGAATATAACAGGATCAGAAGAACAGATTGCGATAGGAATCTGAAGCTTAGCATGCTGATTTTGCTATATATAATCTAAATGCCCCTGAATGTAACAGGATACTGAATGATCAAAGAATCGACACTAATCAAATCACCAAATGAAGAACAGTTTATTGGTAGATAAATCTGATAACAATCCAAAGAATTCCACAGTAGATTTCAGCACAAGACAGAGTTTAAATGGGTAATTAATAATCAACAATGGGAAGTAAAAAGGAAATATCTAGAAGGCAAGAAAAAGGAAAAATAAAAGAATGCCTGTTAACAATGAAAAGAATGATGGGCAGGTAAAAAACCTATCAGAAAGCAGCTGAATAGAAAACCTAATTATCAGGAATATATTAGGAGACCCAAGTTGAGACATACATCTAAAAACCTATTGTGTTCTCCTGCACAGTTCATGCCGCCTGAGCATCTCAAATCTCTCTGTGCATCTGTTCTCATGGCACTCCCTGAAATGGGATAGTGCTGCTATTTCTTTTTAAAGAACAGAGAATTGAGCAATGTCACGCTAAGGCTGTGCTCCCCAAAGGAGTTTGTGTCTTACTTGCGTTGATGTGGGCCAGATGTTCAGCAGAAAATCAAACATAACATCAGTGAGAAAACATAGGACTGGATCTGAGTCAGAGGCTTACCTTAACTAAGCAAACCAGCAAAAAATAAGATGAGATTCTTCCCATAGAGGGCAACATCGCTGGAGATGTGGAGTGCACTGCTGTCCCTCAATCAAATTTCCTCTAGTTGCTAATTTTTCCAAAATTATTGCTATTTCTTTATAAAAAAAGGACAGATAAAAAGCAGGCAACAACAGAGGCAGGACTGGAAACAAGAAGATACAAAAATGACTCCAGGGGCATGCAGTAATCAAGATAAAAACAAAATGCAATCACAAAACACCACAGCGAATACATCTAAAGCCCACTGCTGAATCAAACTTGCTGTTAAGAATTAAACAAAAGAAGAAAAAAAGCCTCTCTCCAGCAATAACGCTAAAGCCAGATAAAAGCTGCTGGGCTGTCCTTAATCCTGCCGAGTAATTTTTCACACTCCTGGATGGCAGCATCTTCTTCTAGAAGCAGTAATTCTCACACCCGTAGAGCTGCCGCTCCCCTACGCTGGGGGACAATAGCTCTGGCGCACAGCAACCATAAATACATGGTATACACACACCAGTGGCAACCACTGATAAATTAGTGTCATGGGCTGTCCTACCCCACTGGCATCCGTATCTCATGATTTAGATCCATTTACCAGCTGTATCTCCTAATCCCTCATTTGCTGTTATTTCATTAAACAGCAATCATATTTCCCATCAGCAACCTCCCTCATCCCCAGAATGCTCCAGGGATGCTTTGCTACAACTGTAAAGGATAATGCTGTAGCCTTTCCACTCTTCTGGCAATGAGTCTGCTTTTACACTGGTAATATTCACTCCCTACCCCCTTTGCCAAGAGAAACTTGCTGCTTAAACAGTTGCTGCACGGGACAAAAATAAATTAGAAATCATAAGCGCACCCCAAGAAGAGCAGGAGGGACTGTGACAAACAATCAGCTGACAATCTCTGCCAACCAACTGAAATGAAGACAATGGAGCTGCCTTTAGCAGAAGCATTCAGGAAGAAGCATTGCTGGCACTCCCTGATGCGTTACACCTCCAATCTGTCTGGTCCAGTTCCCACTGAAAGCCAGAGCACAAAGCATGAGTGAAGAGGCACCAACAGGTTTTCAAGCACATGCAGCAACAGCATCCGTGATGCCGCGGCACTACACTTTGATGGAGAGGCAGGTAGACATATGAGGGTCTCCACACACCTGTGGTTAACAGCTGCTGCTAACAGGCAGCAAGGCCACTCCATGAGCTGCCACTAATACCCTTCCTATAGTGCTCTCAACAAAACAAGCTTCTTTTTAAAACCAGCACCAACATACCTCAGACTCCCACCTGATGGACAATACCTGTCTCTTGCTTAGACTCTCCAGCAATTCCCCTAAAACCTCCTGGCCATTTTTGCTCCTGAGGCAGAATCTCACGATTCCTCCACTAAAAAAAAAGCCTAAGCAAGCAACGTGTTCTCACCTGGGTACTGAAAGGGTATTTTTAGATACCCAGTGGGGACAGCCAGAGCTCCAGTCTATCACTAGAACTTGAGTGGGTTGATGTTTTTTCCCCTGGGTACAGGGCTCAAAACTGGTGAAAGCTCTCACTCAACGAAGCAGTTGAACAAAATGAAATATTTATCCTCTGGGAATGTAAAAATATTTTGTTTCAATCAAACTTTTTAACAGAATTTGATAAACTTGGAGCATAATCAGCATGTTTAAAATTTGTTGATTTTTCAATTTAATTCCCTGAGTTGGGGATAAAATACCAAAATTCCTGAAGTTACTTATGGACTAGAAATGCTGCTGTCTCAGATCTACCTTCCGTTTCTTAAGCAAGTCTGGATCAGAAGAGTGTCACTCTAATGCATTGCCCCAATCAACTGGATGGTTTGAAAGAGCCCAGGCACAACAGGCTGCAGCAACGTGCTTCTCGTCGAGTACTATTAGCTCTTGGCCTAATTTCAATCGAGAGCAGCAAACACGAACAGATGGGAGCCTACTTCACAGCTCGGTGCATACAACTTCAGAGATGAATCTGGAAACTCATGTGAATCCTATTAACTCTGTGGCTGCCTCAGCCAAAGTGGCATCTTGCTTTCATTCACATCAAAATCCCATTGAAAAAAAAAGGGAAAAAGCTATTACATCCCGTATGGGACACCCTGAGGTTGATTGAGTACATGAAATAAAATGGATACAGAATTTCATCCTGCAAGTCCCTGACAGGTTAAAAAAAAAATTGCAGATCTAAAATTGGCCATTCCTATGCTTAAGAAGTGACAAATTCTACACAAATTCCCAAAGTGAGTCCGGCTTGAAAGCAGCAACACAGCTGCACCACCATAGCATTGTCCCTGTTTATTTTGCTGCAAGGAATGCAAAATGCCTTGTAATTTAATGCTATGTACCTTTACATTCCGGGAATGCTTTCCCAGTTTCACAACTATATTCTCTTTATACTGGTTTTCCAGCACTGGGGAGTTCTGGCCAGCAAATCTCCTGCCCCCGTGCCCCATCCTTAGATGCTCCACAGAAGGTGCCGAGTTTGAAATGAGGAAAAGCTAAGACAAGGGAAACCAAACCTGACCCTTCTCCTCACAGTCCCTCTTCTGACAAAAGGATGACAAATATAACTTTGACATTGCAAAGTAATATCAATTTCAGCCAGTTTTCATGTTACCTCTATTTGTTCCTACCGCCCACACCAAGGGCATTATGTGGAGCTTTAGGATACAGTCAAAACCTGTATAAATGACTGCAAAGTAGAGATTCCCAAAGTGACACTTCCCTAAAATTTTTAGTCACACCAGAAATTAAACCAGAAAGAAGAAATCCCTCTTTCCCTTGAGAAAAATTCCTGTGTAATCAATGGAAAATTACAGCAATTCCGTAGATTTTCTTGAATGCCTTTATACAACTAAAGCACATTTTGCTCCTACCTTATAAAATCTACAACAGTAACATTCCTGGTTAAATTATGCATAGTCCTCAAAACATCTTTGGAGAAAATAGAATGAAATTTTTGATAATTCATGAACAGATATTGAAAAAGCTATATATTTAAAAATCTTATAGATATATATACATACACACACATACACACACGCATATATATATATAAAAAAAAATCTTTCCTGGGTGTTGGAAAGAGCTAGTAAAGAGTCCCACACTCTTACAAATTAGATGGTTGTTGAAAAGCATCCTTGGTACTATAGCAGCAGTGTGTAGCTCCATATGTAGTAGCATATAGATAGTGACATTTAATACATATATAGTAGCACTTCACAGTAAATACGTAGAGTAAGACAGGCTATTCTGAGTCAGAAGGTGGCTTTATTCATTCAGATATCAAACCAGAACAAAGAGGAATTGCTTGTTAGGTGTTAAATACATATCTGCATGTATGTATAAACATATGGAAGTGTCTGACACTATACAAGAAACAGTATGTTCTATGATTCTGTGAACGTTAGGAGTTGGAAGTGACCTCAAAAGATCACCTAGTCCAATCCCCTGCCAGAGCAGGATCACTTAGACTATGTCACATGGTAACATGTCCAAATGTTCAACCACCCCAGTGACTGGACCCTGACAGGCCATGTAAGCCAATGGCTTCCAGCACCCATCAAGGCTGACTTCAGCAGTATTTCTGGTTTTCTTCCACAAGAAACCTCTGTGCAGCCTTGGGAGAGATCACCCCCCCGTGCTTAGGTCACCCTGTGAAGGGTTCAGGCCTAGGAAAGGCCCAGGCATATGAGCCTGTGCTGCGGTGACTGTGCAGGCCCCGTCGGCCCAAGTAGCAGCTTCTGTACATTAAGGGAATGTGAGTTTTGATGCTATATTTCAGATTCTTACTGCAAAAAGGAAATAAAAGCTGTTCTTTCACAGGAAAGAAAAACATAGATTACATTAGAAATGTTCTTCAATAAGGCCTCTGGAGCACAGTGGAGTCAACCTGTCTTAATTGCAGAAGGACAAGAGAGTCTAATGTATAACCCTATCTTATCCTTCCTCTCATGTTTATTTATAATTAATTTCCACATAAAAAGGTTGCACAGATCTGAAGGTATCGAGAGACAGACAGGTCTTGACCAGAAGACAGACGTGTCTCAACCCTGTGAGGATTTGTAGAATCTTTGCCCCAGCCACAGCTTTGTTGTAATACAAACCCTTGATTTCTTGAGCTAAATTGCACCATCTGTAAATAGGGAGGAAGCTCCTGACTCATAACAGTCCTTCACACACACTACAATCCCTTAGCAGAAATCAGTACCAAGTCATGCTTGTTTGTCCCGTATAAAAGGAAGAGTTGCTTGTTCTTCCCATTGCAACACAGCCCAACCAAACTGCAAGGGACTGCAAGAGCTTAAGTCCTCCGGGCTCTCAGGGAAAGCCCATAGGTGGTACTACCATTCTTGGTTGTTGGGTTTTTTTTTTAAATTAGAAGGGATGTTAACAATGCTTTTATTCAAAGCTATAGTCTAGACTCCTGAATGGACATAGACAAATCAGTAGTTCAAGAATAAACGATGTCTCAAAGGCAAATGAGTGCTTGAGAGCACTCCACTGCATGTTCAAAGCTGAGGGGACTTGACTCTGTGATGCAGATATGCAAAATAAATACATCTTTGCTTAACTTTCACTCACTGAGACTTCCAGAGATTCCTTGAACATACGCTTTTCTTCCACAAGGTACTTCCCTAGCATGGCATTTACACACTGGTCAAGGGTGTCTGGGTGCATCGTGGTTCAAGCTGTATCTATGAGACTAGCAAAATGCCTGACGTTTCTCCCGATGCGCTGAGGGGATTGACGTTCCTGCACAGCAAGCTTCACATGCACTAATCACTGCTCCAGTGGTTTAGAAATTACCTGTCTACATCCCTGACCTTAACCCACAGCCTAGGCTCGTGTATCCCAAGCAGAGTTATGGCAGCTCTTCCTACACCTTGGTCTTTGAATGCTAGTAGCATGAGTAACAACCTAGAAGTTAGCACTAAGCAAACTAGAACTGAAAGGGAACTTCAATACACAGACCAACTTTGTGACCTAGCAGGCTTGGTTTTGCCCCCAGCCAGAAGGCTGACGGGACGCACAAGGTCCCTTTGCAAGGAGCCTTTGGTCATGACAGGTCTCCGAAGTGCTCCATCAGGCACAGTGCAAGCACAGCCATAGCAGCACTCTTGATATTTGCAAGATGTGCTCAGTTTAATAAAGAAACATAAATCTTTACAAAAGGCCAGGGAATAAACTCTGCTTCTGGCTCAACCTCCAAATGAAGAGCTCCAGAGTCCTGGCTCAGACCCCTCTCTGTTCCAAAAGGAAATTTCAGAGAAAGAATTTGTTAAACCTGGGTTTAGAGGGGGAAAAATAACAAAACATAAGGAAAGCAATGTCAAGAGAAAAATAGCAGCTCAGAGAAAATCTCATTTGAAAGCACATTTGACTGAGAAAAAAGCTGTAAGCCTCACACAAAGAAATAAATAAAACTCGGAAAGAATCCACCATTAAATATGAAGCCAGAAAAGGACCATTTAGAAGACAAATTATAGTTGGATAAGGTTCCCCTTCTTCCAGAAACATATACTTGCAGGTAAGCTTTGCATGACATTATTTAAATCGGAAAAAGACCTTAAAGAGATCACCAAGTCCGACTGTTAACCCAGCACTTCCAAGTCCACCACTAAACATTGATTTACAATAGCTTATCACCACAACTACCCATGTTTTAAACACCTCCAGAAAAGGAACACATTGCTTTAAAAAATATAAGTAACACAGAGGCAGCTGTAGAAAGTAGACTGTGATTTGGGAAAAATATCTGCTTGGAATTTACTGTCCAGAACGGGAGCTCTGATTGTTTTCATCTGCCAATATTACTTATCTATTTTCATGGATTTTATAATAACACAGAACCAGAGGCACACTAATCACTAACAGTTTAAATTGATGATCAATGGCAAATTCAAACTAGATTTATCAAATGAAACGTTCCCTCTGTTTGTCTTACATATACTCAACCTTAAATTATTCCTTAACCACTCGCTTCTTTCTCAGTCCTTATATGCTACATAAATATTCAGAGAAATAATAAACACTTACAATAGAAATCATGGCCAAGAAGACAACCTTACTGAAGGGTTTTAAACTGACTGAATGAGGCAAGAAGAGTTCACCCAGGATGAACCAGGAAGGTCATCCTCAGCAGGCCCAAAGCTAGGAAAATGGAGAAGACCTCACCCACAAACATAGAAGACTGTTTACCACTGGCCAGCCACTGGGCTACTCATCACTGCTCTCTGGCTTACTGCCCCATCCTTTCTGTCTACTACAGGTATTGGTTGCTCGGAAGAGCTGGAAGAGCATATGGAGCATCCCAGTGAGACCTGTTGTGTGGTACCTGTGGACAGGACTTGGGAACTCATTAGGACTGGGGCTCAAACATCCACTGACCTTTTTTTCTTAGTGCAAACAGTCACAGTAAGCAAAGCTCACTGTGTAAGTGGAGCGACACAAACGCCCATGACCTGAAGAATCTGTCAATTGAGCTTGAACAAACGCTGTCCCCAAACACCGACTATCCCATACCTAGTCAGACAGGATCACATCTCAGGAAAGGCAGAGCAAAACTACTCCTCCTAAACGCAACCCAATCGCTCCGTCTACATGACTCCGAGAACAGAATTACTTAGAGACACATTTCCATTTCTTGAGAAGCAGAAGCTACCAAATTCCTCAAATCCCATCTTCCACTGACCCACAGCCCCTGCAGTAACACTTCTTTATTCTGCTCTTGTATTTTGTACATACGTCTCCACAAAAGATAATTATTTTTCCTGCTCCCATAGCACAGAAGTCAGAGGGGAAGACCCTCTTCATCAGAATCTCATATCCCCATGTAGCGCAAAGACTTGATTACAAAGCCAGCCTGCATCTACATGTTTTATTCATCCTCATAAGCACAATCAGTGTCTTTAAAGTATTTTTTCAGCCTCTGCTTAAGAAACTGAAGAAAATATGGTTAGCTTGCAAAAACGAGGTGTAGATCATCAGGCAGCTGAGTTCTGTAAAGCTCTAATGCCTTCTATGCCTAAAATCCACAAATACGAGTTTTTTAGATTCCCCGTGTAATTGCAGTAACTGGTTCTTCCTGACAAATCTTAATTTAAATATTTTGATCTGATACTTCCTCTAGGAAAAAGAAAAAAAAGAGGGGGGAACAGAAAAAGGAGGGGGAAACCTAAGCACTAAAAAAAATATAAAAGAGAAGCCTGTAGCTCTCACTGTGTATTTTAAACATCTTCTGTCCTCGAGCTGTTCTTTCAAGGTGATCATTAACCAGTGCTATAAAACTAACATATTCTTTATTCTCATAGGAAGATGGTTAATATGTTGCCAAAAGTTAGCAGTGTTTCCCCAATTTTCCAGCTGAATTCAGACCTGTTCTAGAGTGATTTGTAGCACAGCATATGATTTCTAGCAGATGCCTCTTTTAGCGGATATTATTAGCTTTGAAATCATGCATAAACTCTCAGAAGGTCAGAAAAGGATAAAGACTGACAGTAAGAGGCTCAAGCAAATGAAGGTAAATACATCAAACAATCTGTTTAACAGAGGCACCACATGAGCCAGTAACGTCACCTCTTTTTTGCATAGAAAGTTCAAGCTAGACAGGAAAATACTGATTTTTGGTTTTTTTGAAATTCAAGGGCAGCAAATTTTGTTTAGATGAAAGAACGGGGAAAGAAAGGAAAAGCAAGGCAATAAAGCAATTGGCAGTCATCGCAGAAAAGGCTGCAACACAGCAGCAAGGTGCAGAGCACTCAGGTCTCCAATACCCAGAACTTCTGTCAGTGGTATAAAAGTATCTGTAGTGGTAAGTCCAGAAGATCTTCACTCAGATTATCTGCAGGACATAGATGATCCCCACTTCCCATGTCATAGCTCCCTGTTGAGGTTCCGCTAATACAGGGGCTAAGATTCATATCTCCTGCCCATAAGTCTGCAAGAATAGACAAACCAAAAAACCCCCGAAACCTGACCTGTCTCTTAATTTACTCAAAACCTGAGCTATTTCCATAGAGGATATAATTGCCTACGGAAATCTCTTTAAATCTACAACTGAAGGTTGAGATTCAAAGCCATGGTGGGATCATCTCTGAGCCAGGAGCATACAAGATGCCACTCTGTACTCCACCCTACCTTATGGATCATCCTCCTTGGAAAGTGAGACCGGGTGTTCTGTAGCGCATCTTCCTGCAAACCCAGTCAATTTATAATTAAAAAAAAAAAAAAATCAATCATGGATGCGATGCTACAAAGAGTTTGAGATCATGTAGACACTACTCATTTTGTATAATTTCTACCACATTCAAGGTCTTTAGAGAGAAAACTTTGTAATTATACTTGTGCATGCTCTAGAAGGATTGAACCTCAAGTTGCTATGCCTGTCCCTAGGTCTTACTTCTGATATACCAGCAGTAGCAAATAATTTGCTAGAAATACTTTAAAGAAAGTCAGGAGATGTTTTATGTATGTTCTTGCAAGTAACCTTCAGTTTACAGTAGCACAATATTTGGGGTGAACTCTGATACCAACTGGGTACTAGAAAAAGGGATTCCTGATTATTCATATGCCATTGATCATCACAAAGAGGTTGGCTTTATATCTACATACCTAGTCCAAATTATAACTGAGTTTCTATGCAAAGAACACTTTTTTATCTATTACTCTGAACATTGTTGAGTCCACTACGAAGACTACACCACAAAGTTGGTGTATCATTCTTCTTCCATCAAGTCCTCTATACCAACAGATGCTGTGAAGGAAAGGGAGGGCAAAAACCACACCACTCAGTGCCACAACATCTTTCTAAACTCAGTCTAAAGAGTTACTCACTCCTAAACAGGAAGCAGGATGCAATGAAAAACCCACTTTGCTCTGAAAAGTAAAACATAAACAGAAAAATCTAGATGAAGCCTAATTTCTATTGGCAAGATACCCGTATTTATTCCATTGTTAATACATAAGAAGGGATTTATTTGCTGTATTTGAATTTGATTTCAGAGCATTAAAAGCAACATATGCTGAATAATTTAAGCTCTAATATATTTCCCTGAATGGAACATGCTCTCAGGAGAGGTGAGCAAAATAATCAGTTTACATTGCACAAATGGACAGTAGTAAAGAAAGATTTCCCTAAACACAACACAGCAATACAATTTACAATCTCTGGCTTTTATATAAACTACTATAAATCTGGTTTTCATATTTTGTCTAATGTAAAACTCTTGTAGCTGAACCATAATGGCATTCAATTCTTATGCCTGAATAATTTGAAGGAAACAAGATGCATCCAACATATGGGCGGAGAAAGGGAAGAAGATTTCAAATAATTAATCAAAACAAGGAAAGAATGATAAATTAGTTCTCTGATATTCTGAAAGGAATTCTGAATGGGGTACAGAGGGCTTGCAGGCTCTTCAAATTTAATCCCTCACATCAGCACAAGTACTTAAATATCATAGCTGTGTTTCACAGAAGAGGACAATACTTTTGTCCTTGGGTTCTCACCGAATGCAATTTGAAGCCATGTTTTACACATACAAAGCTCTTTTAACCTGAAATCACACAAATCTTGGCTTTCCTAGGCTTTATGCAATGCTGGAGGTGCATCAGTGCAAGAGAGGAATTTGACTTGTAAGGGCTAGAGAGGTAAGAAAGAAGATCAGAACAAAGACAACCCTCTACCCTGATTAGCAAGTCAGATGTTTGGCAAAGCTGTCACAGCAAAAGAGAGTAAAAAGCATTGGTGACTCTCCAGTAGAAGTTTTCAGGTTCTCAAGTTTAATTTGCCAAATGCCAGAATGCAGGAGTGGGGTTTTTAATGCACATCACAGTGTATCTCATACCTTGAGTAGCACAGTGATTTATGAATTAAAGCATTGAGATATGTCATTATTGCAAATGATATAATGGCTTTAAAATGCTAAGAACATTATTTCATTTATGGCTTGTAATGAAGGAAAGGCACAGCTGACTGTTGGACGATGAGTCAAGGGAGAGCAGCAATGCAGCTGTCATGAAAGACACCTTGTTTGGTCCAAGGCACTACTGGAGTCCAACCAAATTGGGAGCAAGCGGTCAAAGAAGAGGCAAAAGCATAAACTGACAAGCCCTAGATCAATGTCCTGAAGCTCCCCGCAGGGCATCTGCCTAAAAAGGGCTAGTGGTAATGTCATTTCCCTTATTATAATAAAAAGATTCTTTTTTGAAATGTATTAAAAAGGGCAGAAAGGTGGGGGGGTTTCTCCATGCACACAGCCAGCCATCCCCAGCCTAGATTCCTGTCACCAAAAGTAAACAAGGGAGGTGAGAAATGGTCTTTGTATCTAGGAAAATACCACACAGGCACTGCTGGGCTGCCTCTGAAGGAGCCAACCAACACCAATTAATGCAGAGTCAACAAGACAGCACCGAATTTCATCGTGTAGGAGGCTAAATGGCAAATTTAAAGTTACAAAGCAAGAAATTCCTTGCCGAAGTAAATAGCTTGGAACCTATCAGCTGTATCATGTGTGTTTAGGGATAGCTGATATTACTCATCAGCTGTAGCTCTGAGGACATCAATCTATAGCAGTTTTGTACCTGACCCACACAGATTCTTTAGTAAATCCTACAAATGCCTCACTCAGACACATACTGTATAAATATCTATAAGACACCCAAGCCCCAATTTATTACAACTTCTTCCCAGGATTGAATCTTGCATTTGGCAATAAAAACTGCAAATAAAATACAACTAAGAGCTGTAATTACTAAAAGAAAAAGCAGAAGAATGTTTTGAAGCAGTCAACAGGACATTACATTTCATTCCATGTATCAGCTACTGGAAATTCAGACTATTCTGAGGTCAACTCAGGAGTCATTCAAAGTCCTTTTTACTCCTGTCACAAGAACTCAGTTTTTTCTTCCAGATAAATTAAAAGGACATAAACTCACAGGGGAGACTCTCTCTCTCATCTTTTTTTCCTTTTATTTATTTTTAATTCTTTCAACTAGCTTTTGGTATTGTTTCTTGAAACATCCATTATACTTCAAGTCTAAAAACTGTATGAAAATTTCACAACCTTCTGATACATCATGAATGATTGTGGTTCCTTCCAAGGGTAGAAAAACCAAAGAGGTCTTTTAAAAAGCTGAAACACAGGTATGGACGGAACAGTCACAAAAAAGTGACATGTGGGAAAAAGCTGGTGTTAAGTGTGTTGGCTATTTTGTTATTTATTTTTTATTATGCTGAGCTCTTTGGGATGCAGAACCTCTTTGGGATCTTTCATTGTTCTTATATAAAGAAATTATAGAATATTTACTTTCAAAACAGACAGATTTAGACCACATTTTTCTTTCTACCCATGTTTGACCCCCTACTTATATCACCTCTTTTAGCCAAAATTGCTCTTGAAAAATCAAGGGCAAAGTCAGATATGGCTATTCTAATTGAACTGCATCACTTGTAATTACAGCCTCAAAAAATTTGGCTGAACCAAGGGTAGTAGGGGTAGCACACACACATTTTCTCACTATTTAGGTATCTGGGTATTCAGCAAAGTTTCTGACAGCCTGCTTAACTAGGAGCTAGTCCTCAGGAAACAAGTAATCCTAGTGTGACTCAATGGCAGATATACAGCCATCAAGTAAAAAATGGTGGTGTGGCACTAAACAGTGGCCTTTATCCTCACATAAGGGTACATACAGCATGATATGGAAAGAGGCTAAGTGCCAAAAATGCATGCAGATATATCTTGTGAATGAGACATCTAAATTCCATAACAATTTAATATGAAACTTGTTAATTAAAGCGGTATAAATGGAAATGTAACAATCAGCCTGCACAAAATCGAACTAGTTCCTGCTGGAAGGCTGTTATCTCAAGGAAAGAAATGCTTTACAAACACACAAACACACTCAGAACTCATCATGCTAGCAGCCAATGCCCTTGTACACAGTGTATATTATCATAGTTTTTCCTGCAATGTGTAATTTTAAAAGCCCTGCTTAAAGTTCTGCTTTCCATTAAGTTATTAGTCTTATTTAAACTACCCAAATACACATGAGGAGGAATATTCATATTTTTGGAAGTGTACATATTCATTACTCTTGTTTTCAAATGAAATTTCTTCTCAAACTGCCCCAAGACAGCAGTTTGTTCTGAGATGGGATACTCTGTACCTACAGCATCTGACATCTACCAGCACTTTCCGTCCTGGTTAGGGAACCTCCTTCAGATTTATTGTGGTTTGCAGCACTTTTTGCCCTGTCTAAGCAGCTTATCTTTTAAACACAGGACACCATGGTACCAGCAGATGCATGTTAGCTGCCTCTTGCTGACTGTTAGGAAATCCCTCTCCTCTCTGCTGGGCTGCTCTGTTTAACAGCTCTCAAGCTGGTTCCCAGCAAGCAGCTGCTTCGTTCCTTCCTCCTGCAGCCCACACAAAGCCAGCCCAACATTTATAAGAAAGAAGGAAGGAGAAAAGAAAATAATTTTCTCAAACTGCTGAAGAAAATGGTGTGTATGGGTGTCATAAAGCAGAGATAAAAGGAGCATTTCTCTACATTTCAACTTTTTCATTGTCCATGTTTCCAAAAAGACCTTTTCCTACAGCTTTCAGAGGCTACAGCTATACATTTTCCAAGCCAAAAACCTCAGAGAGCAAACAGATCAGGATACTTCAGAAAGCGGTCACATACTAACTTGGTGCTGTGCTGAAGCCACCTATGCCTCCTTTGTCTGCAAAAAGCCAAACCCTGGCTTTGTCATTGCACCTGGTGACCAGCAGCTGAGAAGCTTTATCTCTACACATACATACCCCCTTCAGGTAAATAAGTATGTGTACAGACACGTATTTAATCACATGTAGCTGTATTTTTAACAGCATTATTCTCCATTTCACATCACAACTGCAATGATAAGTCATATTCCCGATGCTCCCCATTTTCCACACACATCCCAAAGAGAAGCCAGTGTCTCTGACTAGGGCACCAACTCTTACTCTGTCCTCTCAACATTTTCACTTCTCTTGGTAATGAATAAAAAGTCCCAGCTTTATTACAGCTCTCCAGTTCCTGATGGTCTACGAGCCTGTCTGTCTTCAAGGCTAAAAAGGTGTAGATTTTTTATATCCATGGTTGGCTTTCACTTTTACCTTGAGGTGCTTTAAAATATATCTTCTCAAAGGCAAATGCAGAGCATGTGCCAGCCCCTTTGGTTTCACAGCGAAGGAGGCTTGAGGTAGCTTCGCCCCCCAGTATAAACAAGTGCAGCATCTTTACTGTGCTTCTACTTTTGAAGGGATAAGAAAGAGAGAACTACCCTAAAGGTACAAGGAAAAAACCAATATCTGAACTTTTTAGCTTTGAGACAATCTTCCTCAGCCACAAAGCTGTAAGATTCAGTGCCAGCCAACACAGCTCAAGCAAACCGAGCATCACTATGCAGCCTCCTGCATAGTTATTTACTCCTCGACGTTAATAGTGATGATGGTGAGAGCGGCCATAGCTCCACGAACCACCATGTAAGAGAAACTCGTTACCTAAGACAGCGTGTGCTGAGCTCCCATGAACTGTGCCACAGTACGGTTTTAATGATGCATTTACAAACAAATCCCTCTTTTTCTTTAGTTACTCTTATTGTTCTAGAAGTGATTACGTTGGTGACCGTGGACTTGGGCTTGCTGAAGTTTGGAGAGCTATTCAGATGAAAATGGAAGAGCTAAATAAGAACAGATTTGGCGTTATTACACAAACTAAATGAGATCAGATATGATAAATTGTCCCTTGGAGGAGAAGTAGAAATACAAGCTCAAACAATAGTCACTCTGAGCTTACAGAAAAGATGTGCCAGAACATAGCAAAATAGGGAATAAGGAAAAATGTGATTGAGGTCACCTCTACTTAACCTTTCCTGGGAAGGAAAATGCAGATAAAACAGAAAGTTGTTAAAAACCGGGATCGAATGAAAAGTGATTCCACTTAATAAAGTTGCCTAAAGGTCAGCACTTAATAGCAAGATAAATCAGACAGGGGGAAAAAAGGAAGGGGAAAAAAAAAAAAGAGAGGAAGATTTCCAAATGAGATCAGCTGTACTCAAAAAGAGAATGTTACATTTTTTGTCTTCTAATTAGAAGAAAAGATCCAACACAGTCCTTGTCCTATGGAGATGGGAGATGGGTCATGGAGAAAATGGGAATGGCTGGTGTTGCTGGGGAGTCCTATGCTAGACTCCTACTGCTTATAGCCCCAGACCTTAATTGTGTATTTATTTATTTTGAAGCACCATTTCAATTTTCTTTTTTTTTGAGTATAAATGATGTTCTTGCCAAGACTGGGGAGTTTTTGGAACCAAAGTAGGACATTCAAACAGTTTTACAGATGTTTAAAGAAAGTTGCATGACCCGTAGTAGTAAAGTCTCAATGGGGGTAATAATTACTGACACAACTAAATGTAAATGCATGGGTAAGGGTTTGTGGCATCAGATACGCAGAACGTATTAGCCTTCACTCCAGGAGATGAGATACTCTTGCTAGAAAGAGAAATAGTCACACTCAGTTTAAGCAGAAGGATTATTACGAGGGTTAGTTTATTTAAAAGCTGATATGGTAGAATAAAAAAAAAAATATAGTTATTTGTGAGTATATGCCTTTGTTGCAGTGGAAAAATTACTATTATGTGGTTAAAAAAAAATCCAAATCAAATCTGAATTTCAGTATGCCAGTTAAACACCATGTAATCACCTCTGAGCCCATCAACTGTTCTCTCGTACCCCTGTGTAATCGTATCACCCTGTGTCACAGCACTGAACTGCTCTGCTATATTTAAGTCCTAGTCTGATTCGTGGTTTTGCTTAACTGTATAATGCCAAATTCCTTAAAAAACTCGATTGCAAGTCATTTAATGGCGAGTAGTTTCCTTTTTAAATTGGGTTTTATAGCGTAACATTACATTGGACTGCAAAGATAGATTAGCTTGAATTTTGTTCTGTAATTAATTCACTGGAGAGAAATCTATTTGCATGCAAAAAGAAGGAGACTTAATTAATGGCCAAATATATTTAAATTGATATATCAGCTACTCACAGACAAGTGTACCTTCATTCTTTATTGAAACCCAGCGCAGCACTGACTAGGGTTATTTTACAACATGAAACAAAGCCATAGAATAGCTCTTCTGTAAGTAAGGAAAAGAATAATCCTTTTGTCTTTTCAGTAGCTTACTAGATATGGAATAATTGAGATTGATACTAGTTATAATGAAAATATTAGAAGATTTTTTTAATTATAAGGAAGCGTTGGTGTGAAAAACCAGTGGGTTTTGCTGCATTACCCAGTTTGATGAATCCTTCTGAACACCTCTGAGGAACTCTTGTTATTGTCAGTAATGGCCTTGTCACAAAAGAAGGGCATATGTTAACAATATGTGTTAAGGACATAGCATTAGTGGACTTGAGCTGTCTAGTGACAGGGCTACTAAACACAAGGAATCAGCTGTCCAGCCTGTGAATCTTCTCATCTCCCACTGTAATTTTTACACAGTCTAAATTGGTCCTCAGAAAGTCAGTTAGAGAAGGAACATCTCATGTGAGACGCCAGTAAAAGGAAGCCTCGGTAAGATGCTTAGGAATTTTAAAACTCTGTTTTAGGGCTGACAACTGTGGGATTTGAGGATGTGAAAGAAGGCTGGAGTCCTTTCCACCCTGAAAGACACTGCAAGTACACAGATGCTTCAAGTCCTCCAAGAGCCTACGCACACACCCTGCATGGCCCCATCCCCTCTGCTGTGAACCAAAGCTTTACCCAGAGCTCCCAGCTGAGATAGCAAACGTGCCTTCTCTTCTAAACGTAGAAGCTGGCATGGAAAAGCCTTTTCTGGCACTGCCTGTGCTCATGGCTGAGAAAATAGATTATTTCGTTCTCCTGGGGTGTCAGCCTGAGTCCTTTGGGAAAGCTTATTTTCACTGAAGGAAATGAAAAGCACAACCTTAAAACACTGCAAGATTTCTATGACCATAATAAATCTCTTCCATCCACTACAATTGCTCTGGTTTAACAGGAAACAGGTTCTATTCCCTTTCTGCATGGTACTTCAGCCAACCTAGACCCTAATATTTAAATATCTCCAAATCGTGTGCCATCATTTTTTCCCTGCTATCTATAAATCAGTACCATAACACCAGCTGTCAGAATACCACCACCTCACATTTCTACAAAAATGATTGGGGTTTTCCAATGTGTTTCCTCTTGCTGGGGAAACACATTTTGGACCTTTAACACATACAATAAACTTATCACCACTGTACCCCCAGGAGAATAAATATCTGGGTTTGGTCCCCGTGTTAGAGAGAAGCAAGGACTGAAAAAGTGCTTCACAGTCATAAAGACACAGCAGTTCTATTTAAAGATGTAGAAATATAGATTTTTCACTAAAGCAGTGTGCAGGGACCCTGCTTCAGCTCCTTGGAAAATCCCAAATATCTTCTCAAGTCTAATTTGCCAGGCTTCTTGCAGAGAGAATTGCTACACAAACGCTGCCACTGCCATAAGTTGGTGTGTATAACAGATGGGTGATGGACTCCTTGGACAATTAAAAATATTGATTTGTTTGTAACATTCAGGGGGAAAAAACCTGACAAGGAAGTCAAATGTGAAATTGGGTAGGAGCATCTCTCACATTAAGCAATGAAAACTACTGGTTAAATGGAAAAGGCCAAGAACATGTTCAGGCAGACTTCCATCAACTTCCCACAACTTCCAACAACAGTGTCATCCTTCCATCAACTTCCCATACACGTTATCTGAGTTATTGCCACATGCAAACCTACCTTGTGAGCGGTGCTGATGATGAAATTGATGATTGTCTACTAAACACAATAATAGCAGATAAAAAAATTCATTTTTTTTTAAATTAAAGCAGAAAATTCCACAGCATTACCTTAATATTTAAACCACATTGCTCAGAATCAGGCTTGTGGCTACAAGAAGTGCATAACAAATCAGATTAGGATAATGAACACACTCAAAGCACTGAAGCAGAAAAATGTTCAGGTTGAAAACCATTATTCCCTATGGTATCCTCCTGAGGAATGTCTTCCCAAGAGCATTGTATTCCTACAAAAACCTGAAAGACTTCTCATGTCCAGTGGATGTCTTCTTCCCTGGAAGACATTTTTCCATTGCTGTGTACCAGGATGACATGAAAGATGCTACAGATCATGTCAGGTAGTATCTGTTGATTTGTAAGACAGGAGGACTTTCAAATGAGTTAGGAAAAAAAATTAAGCCTTAAGAGTTTGAGTTTTTGCCATATCAGATCTCCCTTCTCTGACTTTTTATTATTTCTGGGAATATTGCAGTAAGAATAATCCTACAGGAAGATAAAAGGTCTGAAACCTAAACTGGATAGTAGCACATACAATTATTTCTAAAGAATTTTAATACAGGCTGATAAGACCTTTGAAACAAAAGTCTTCTTCCTCACTAGCTACATAGATTGCCTCAAATTTGAAAAGAAGAATTTTCAAGAGATCTGTTCAGTTCTGGTTTTCCATGAGGATTCTCTCTTCTGAGGGCACGTTGTGCTACACACCAGAAACCAGCTGAAACAAAAGCCCATTTGCAGAAGATCTAAGAGAAATAACGTTCTGACTGCACCACCTTTGCAGTGCCCTCCTGCTACCCAGGGTCTCTCGACAAGGTGCCTGTCCCCACAGTGCTGGATGACAGGCAGCTGCTTCTCACCAAGACCAAAGAAAACCCAAAGCATGAGCATGGCAGCATCTCTAAAGCCTTGCTGTTGATTTTCCATACATCACCATTCCAGAAGAACCCGGTCAGCCCATTCCAACCATGGGAAAGCATTAGGTCAAACCCACTCAAACGCAAAGGTAATGTCCACACAGGCAGCAGAAGCTGCTCTCACAGACAGTCTCTTCTGCAAGGTGCCACAGCCTGTTTAAAGAATGACATCTGCTTTAATCAGCCATCAGAGTCCAATATATTTAAAGAGGCAGTACAGCAGAATTAAATCATACGTTATATAGTTAAATATTTCACAAAGCTTCCGTACTTCTCTTTTTTGTCAACAGAAGATAGGTGGCTTTCCAGAGAATATTCATTCAGTCTGTCACTTGAAATGTCTCTCTTTAATAATTAACACAAATACTTAACTTTCAAAGATGTTAGCATGTCATTACTTGTCACATAAATTGTAGAGTTGGATACTTGCAGAGGTGTATTTGAAGACTGCTGCTGAGCAACTTTCATCGTTCATGAATAAGATATAGGACATTTCATATTTCATTAGGTATATGCATACTTTCTATAGCTGTGAAAAAAGTACGCAGTGTCTGTTTCTAAAGTAAATGTTCACTTTGAACAGAACTTGAGGCAACAGAGCCCACTGTCTCAGTCCAGAGGTCCTCATCTGCAGACAACTTTTCATGCTAAAGATGCAAATGAAAAAGGTCTTTGTCTTAATAGAGGCTGACGTAGCCTTATGATGGCTACCTGGAGCCAAGGCTGCTACTCAATCAATGGGCAATTAAAAAAGTTAAATCTAAGTATTTAAGACTCAAGGATTTTATTGTTCTCGTTTATCTTTACTTAATGGGCTTTGCATCTACATCTCCTTCCCATTCTCCAGGAAGTCATTTCCTACCTTAAATTTTCAAAGATGACCCTGATAGGAAGGGATTCACTGTACACCCCAGAGTAATTGTGGTACAGACACCATGTGAGTTACCAAACTACTGGTCACCTTCCTGTGCAGCCCCAGACCTCCTGGCTTCCCACCCGAATCTGGCTACTGCTGAATTTGCATATCCTCCACTACTTCAGGGGAGGGTGTCTTTGTTTAACATCCCAGCTTCTGCTAAATGAAAAAATTCTGGTCAGCAGTTGCACTAGCGTTTCCACACAGGCTGCTGTTGGGCTTGATTCCCTCAGAAAATCAGCATTTGTAGTCTTATATGGAAAATGCCACCAGAATTCAGGCTGCTATAACATGTTATCTAGAGAGGAGTCTCATATCCATGCCCTGCACTGGGGAAAGGTCCCAGCACATGAATTCCAGTGGGAACATCTGAGAAGGACTTACAGGATTGTTTCCACTGACCTGTCACCGTCATCTCTTCATCCTCAAACATCAAGATGCACTAAGCTGAGATACGTAGGAACAGTCAGTGCCAAGGACCAAGTGCCTCTGCTAGCTATGCCTGAGGAGGCTGGGAGAGAAGAGGTGGCTGCTTTGCATCCATGGAAGGAGCAACCCCAGAGCTCACACTGCACCCTTGGGGTGGGAAAGGGGGTAGCCAAATACTTGCACAGATACCCACAGTATGTAAATGCACGCCTCCCGTTGCATCCCTCAATCCTCTAGCTTGCAGGTATGACCTCAAACTGGTATCTGCACTGGGATCACCAAGACACATGGCTCCAACCTCACTGAAGGATCACATCCTGGTTCTCTTTTCCCTATTCTTCATCCCAGAAAAGCTGCTTACTTTCTTTTCATCCCTTGCTTGTGAACTTCCTAACAAGCATTTGGTAACCTTTAATTAGAAAAATCCCAGGGCACAGAGCTAGGCAGCAACTTTTTCTCAAGGGACATCTGCCCTGACAATTGCACAGTAATACCAGCGCAGAGCTGCAAGAATGCAATTACTCACAAGGAAAGTATTTTAAGCCAAAAGATAGATATGCATGCATTTTTGTTTGGTATCAGTAAATGTCTAGGCAAATTTGAATTGTGAATCACTCTTGCATGGTCCTTTATGACTTAACTTCTCTTTTGTTTAAGCAGCATTCATTAACAGCAAGCAAATGACTTGGTAGGGTCTGGCTTTAAGAGAGGAGATGGCAGTGGAAATTCCCAACTGCAGCTTGTAGTCTCAGTATCAAAAGGAAGGACCTGCTTCCCTGGTTAATTCAGCACTGAAGATAATTTTTTAATGCAATTAAGTGGATGATAAATCGCTACTGATCTGTAGAGATGCAGAAGACAAAGGTCTATTATAATAATTGACAATAGTTATAAATTAAAACTAGTTCATAGTCTCAGCTATCCAATCAAAGCTTGAAATTGCAAGGAAACACCACTTGCTAATTTATGAACAGGGAAATGATCATTTATCTGCATGATTTACTTGCGTCAGTGCAATGTGCCTGTCTGGTTCATGCTCCAGGTATTTTATCCTAAAAAATAATAGTAATATTCAATCCACTCAAGCCCCTCCCTCTCTAACATAAGATACATAGCTCTACAGACTGCAGAAGCATCTGCACCAGTCCCTTTGTGTTTTGGGGTCTGAGCCTAATCATCTGAGTCTTCCCAATGTAGACACAGCTTCCTTCTCTTGGAGGAATGAGTACGACATGCGGCATGTGCAATCACAGCTATTTGATTCTCACTGAACACTTCTATTAAAGTTTCCTTCCACTTTAAAGACAAGCATAAAGATTTAAGGTTTGTTTGGTCTTAAGGCAAAGACTGGTCTTTTAGACCTGGGTAAGGATTCACGTATCCTAATGAACCTCTAAACTGATTTCTCCTGTAGTCAGTGACAAGAGTCTCAGTCATATTTGTTCAATCTGAATTCAACAGTATCAGCACACAGAGGCTGCGCTATCACACACTAATTTCATTAAACTGGTAGATCTGTTTCACAACAGCCACTTGTTTCTTTGGAAAGCTCATCTAAAGCTTTGAAAAGATCATCTAAAAATATTTTCAAATGAAAAATCAGTGGGAGACAAATGAGAAAATATGAAGTGAGGCCCTTAAGAGTGGAGTTTGTACCATTACCACAGCTAAAAACGAGATACAGGAATGGGTTTACTACAGCTCCTACACACACATAGCATGGAACTAATATCACCAGGGTACCAGGTCCCACTCCAGAAGGCAGAATGGAAGTGCTGTTAGACACACCAGCCCAGTGCGGGCATTTTGGACAACCCAAACGGATCTGGATGCCTGTATGCATCCAGGTTACCTATTTCTCAGTTAAACATCAAACAGTTCCTTTGAAATAGAAACAGGTACACTGATTCTTCTCATTTTTATTCCCATGTGGATTTAAAAAAAGCTAGTAAGGAGAAACTGTGTTCACCTATAGAAACCACATCCCTAAGCCTTCAACATCCTTATCTTGCATGGTTCTAAATCAACAGTCAACGCATAACCCAGTACAATGCCCAGAGTTGTAGGCACTAGGAATGGAAGACAATCCTGAAAAAAGAATAGATAAGAGACAAAAAACCCACCTCTGCAAGCAGTAGTTTTTTTTTAAAAATATGTCTTTTAACCATGTCAGCTTAATACACATATCTATTAAATTGTACATGGGGAAAATTCTTAAGCCTAGAATTAAACAACACCTCGATGTGTATACGCTTCACATATTTTTTGCCTTGTGGGTGAAATCGCTTCCCCAAACATACAGCTTGACGGTTCACATCTGACGTGGCCTAAGAATAGAGCATCTGGTGAAACAAAACGTAGGAGCGAAGCGTTGAGCTTTTACATTGCAACACACGGAGATGTTCTCATCTGGAAGAGGACAAGGCTGTTTCATTCGGTACAAAGCAGTATTTTCTTTTATGCTTTTCTAAAGCAGCGTGAAATGTGTAATTCTGTCATATATCAACAAAAGGAAATTCAGCTTTCTCTTTCTGTTAAAATGTCAAAATAGTGTTAAAAAAAGACCAACCCAAATATTCCATTTCAGCAGATGAAAAATTCAAAACAGAATCTTTCAACTGGAAAAAAAAAATTAATTAAAATCTTCCAATTAGACATTGAAGACTGATGCAAAGGAGACCTGAAAAGTCCATTCTCACATCTATTTCTTAGGCCCTCCAGCTGCCAATATTGAGGTCTTTGACTTATTTTTTCATGCTCTTAAGAGACAGCAGCCAGATGGCCAAAACTAAACGTGCCTCCCAGCTGGCCAAGGCAACCGCGTGTACCTGCTACCCAGCTGGCCAGGCAGCCTACCGACAGCTTCAGGCTGGCTGGCCAGAAAGCATATGCTGCCTTTCACTGAGCTAGCGGGTTAGCTAGCAGAAGGGTAGGAGAGGAGCAAGAGAGAGCAGCAAAACGGTACGTTCTAGAAAGTTAAAAGGCACATTTGGGCTACATCCTCTTGCTGAAGGCTCTTGATACATGGAAGGATGCACAATCTGACTGTGCTCCAGTACCTGTCGGGATTGTACCGCTGGTGTAAGCAAGTAAGGTCAGAAGCTCTTCAGCAGAGAAGCTAAAGAGCTAATAAAATGCTTCTGCTGTGCATTCAGGCTCCCCGAGATCCCTGTTCAGACAGAAACAAACCCCGTCACCACAGCTTGCAGTTCAGAAGGTATTTCAATCAGCACATGAAATCTAACTCAAAGGCATTACTATATAGATCCACCTTCAACTGTTCTTCAGCCCCAGGGGATCACCCTGGAGCTGAGGGCATCTGAAACCCAGCTACAGGAATGGCTCCGCCTATCCCTGAACCTCACAGCCCATCACTGCAATCTCAGCTCTGTCATAAGGTTTTTCATTACAGGGGATTTATTTGCAGGCAGCAAAGGTGCCTACCTCTGTGAATGGCAGAGAGCTCTCAGTGCCAGTCAGCTAGAATAACACACCTTCCATGGGGAATAATGTCTGCTGCTTCTAACTGTGCCCATAGGGAAGAAGTTCAAGAGCACTTATGTCACCATATTTAACCCAAGTGTCAGGATTGGCTTCATTTTGCACTGCTGCATCTATTCAATTATCAGACTTCCAGACATCCACCTCTACGTGCCTCATAGCCAGGTACGTATTTTAAAACATAAAGAAACTTAAATATTTCCAAAGGCAGTTAAGTTTTAGTATCCAAATGTATTACTCTACCCCAGATGTTAATGTTTTATTTAGTAACGCCCCCAGAATTTTCCAGACATTTTATGGTAAGAAGGTCTCGATGTATATCTGCATACAAAGTACTGGTAATTAGGTATACATAGCTACCACCTTATTAAAATGAAACCCTGTAATTAAACAAATTGATTTCAGCCGTAAGGAACCTGAATTACCATGTAGACAGCAACAGGAAAGACAAAATACTGGCACAGCACCTTTTGTAGATGGGCACTAGTATTTTGCCAGCATCTGCAAATCCTTTGGAGACTCTCAGCAGCATCACTTTTATCCTCTTACTTTTTTTAATTCACTTGTCACATGGCTTTTCGCATCCCCAAGTCTTTCTTTTCCCACTCTTCGTTCATCTTTTAGCCCTCCCTGTAGCTTTATTTCTGATACAACCACATACCTCCAGACACCATCGCAACTTCTGCAGCCTCTCACCTAGACCCCAAAGACACCAGAGCCTGGTCATAGCCTGCTTTTCTTCTTGACACCACTGAAACCATTGTCACCAACACCTTCCTAGACAAGGCTTAGGAGAGCCTACCTCAGCCTTCATTGGTAGTCCTTTGGCATTATGCTTTCTTGGTATCTGGAGTCAGTGACTGTAACATGCCTTGGGCATCTCAGCACTGAACCAAAATATGAGGATAGACCACCTAAATTCAGGGCATATAAAAGAATACTTGCTAGGCGGTGACAATCTGCTCTGGGGTGGCTCTTTGAGGACATTTACTCCTTCTCTTCAGGTAATTCCAGAAAGTGTGCTAAGATCACTTTACATCTTTATTATTTGTGGTTAAATACCTTGGTACTTAACCCACAACACATAACTATACAAACACTGCATTCCAGAGTATGTGGTGCAAAACCTCTGCAGAGCCACTATTTAGATTCCAGGCTGCTGTCATGAATTAACTTTTCAAGAAGGTATTAATGGTCCAGCCTCTTGATTTTTCACTTTTCAGCTCTGTTGCCTCTCAGCCTTGTAAGCCTATTACTGGATTGCTGCAAAACCTATTTACCTCTGAAGCCTGAAATTCCCAACTGTCAGGCAGAAAAGATATTTCGTAATTAATGTAATCCTGGACAAGACATCTGTCAAGGCAGAGGGCAGAGGATAGAGTACGTTTAATATTCATATTCTAGCGTTATCAGAAACATAAAATACAGGTTGCGTTATTTTGAGGCTATCAGTCTCTCTCTATACGCACACACACATGCACATATAGCATTTGAGGAAGACTATGTCAGGCACAGATTCTGAGGGCTTTCTCCCAGTCCCTAGAAATCAGCATTTTTTCCACACAAAAGTTAATACCTTCTTTGATACATAGACATACAGATGAGGCTACAACCTAAACCATCATTTTTCTTCTGTTATTTCTACCAACAGAATGCGTACACTCAGGTACTCTTCAGCAAAGAGCCAAAATGCTACGGCTTTACAACATGTCTAGTCTCTGAAAGACCTCACTTTCATCAGTTCCCTTATTTTAAGCAATTCCAACACAACATAGTGCTAGGCGCCATCAGGAGAACACCCAGGGCCACCTCTCTGGATTTTGGAGCACTGAGCTGACTTTCACTCTCCATCCTTTGGAATTTCAAGGCTGGAGAAGCATGCCAATTTACTGAGCAGCACAGAGCAGCACCAGATATTAGCTCTATGCTTGGCATTCTTTAATTTATGTCTTCCCACAATCTGTTACAGCCCAGAAGCTGGTCAGCTGCTCTGATCCGTTATACCACGTGCCATCACTGTTCTGTTCCTTACTCTGAGCTCACTAATACAATTAGTTTTGACTCGCTGGGCTCCAGACAGAGCAAAGCAGAGCAGGGCTGGAGGGCAGGCACTGCCTCTGCTGCCAGGCAGCCCCCCGCGCTGCTGCCTGCCCTTTCCCAGTCACAATGTGCACTTGGCCATGTCCCACATTAAATCCAACATGGGAAAGTGGTTCAGTCAAAGCCAGACAAAACCAACTTTATTTGGCACCTAGTACTGCATGGGATAAGCCTTCACTTACTTGGCTAATAGTAGAATGTACTTGGAGAAGCTTTGGAGAAGAGCTTATCTGAGACAATACAGGATTACACAGTGTTTTTCTACAGCATCTAGAGCTCCCTCTGGTAGGTTTGGATGGACAAGGCACAAATGAAACAGAAATCACAGATCATCTTTAAGATGATTGAGTCCAACCATTCCTGTCCTATGCTAAACCATATCCCTAAGTACCTCATCTACCCTTTTTTTAAGCACATCCAGGGATGATTATTCAACCCCCCTGCCCAGGCAGCTTGTTACACATCCTGACAACTCTTTCAGTAAAGATCTTTTTCCTAACATCTGATCTGACCCTATCCTGGCACAGCTTGAGGCCATTTCCCCTTTTGTTTGGCTGAAGAGACCATGGCCCACCTCTCTGCACCCTCCTGTCAGGTCAGTGGAGGTGGTGATACAGTCTCCCCTCAGTCTTCTCTTCTCCAGGTTAAACATCCCCAGCATCCCCAGCTCCCTCAGCCACTCTTCATAGGATTTACCCTCCAGCCCTTTCCCCAGCCTGGTTGCCCTTCTCTGAACTTGCTCCAGGACCTCGATGTCCATCTTATGGAAGGCATCTTACCAGTGCCCAGTACAGGGGCACAATCACTTCCCTAGACCTACTGGTCACACTATTTCTGATACAAACCAGGATGCCATTTGGCCTTCTTGGCCACACATTGGGGTCCAGCCTAAAAACTTATCAAGGCTCCAGTCCACATTTGCTTTAAATTATTTTATCTATGTTGGGAAAAGTCTTGCAGTTACATAACTTATTATTCCAACCTTATTAACTGACTTTGATGATATAAGCAAATATAATATTCTAGTTTCATAAGTGAGAGATTGACTGATAAGTCTCCCCATGTTCGCTGCGACCTTGGCCATGATGACACCACCAGGGAGGGAATAGGACTGCATATATATCGCCTCTGGCACACGCTGAAGCAATTGAGAAGTTACACTGATCAGCTGAGATTTTAGGAAAGTGACAACAGTGCTTACAACATCCCTCATGTTTACTCAAAGATCAGTTAAGGAAAACATCCAACATCAGCAGTTGCCATATTCAGATTATTTCCTTGCACGAAAGATCTGTCTTTTGTTAATTCAGATGATGACTTCATCACAAAATACCTGCAGGTTTTCTCTTGGGATACGATTTCAAAGACCTGAAAGCAATGGCATTCAGAGCCCTGAGCACCCGGCAGGATGTGTCCCTCCTCACATGAGGTTGCTCTTCCAGCCGAGGGACATCCACCATCCATCATCCTGTTTCTTTCCTTTGCTCCTGTTGACAAGTTCAACCTTCTGCCCCTTTGCTTCAGTGACAAATTGAGTTGCTACGGGCATTTTGGAAAGCAGGCAGGGGCTTCAGAGTAGAGCAGGACCTTTCAAAGCAACTGTATTTTTGGATGTCGATGCTGAGCTAAATTCAGTTTGAGTTTTTCTTGCTGTGTAATAGACTCAAATTTTCTGCCAGAGGCATCACCCTTTGATTAACACAAGAAAGACAGACACTGGCATGAGTAGGACAGTGAAATTTGGATCTTAAAGGATATTTTCATTTGTGCAACATGTCTCATTATTTAAACTTGCATTCACCAAAGAGTAATTTTCAAAACCACAACTTCTACAGCTGCCACAAATACTGTCCCAGAAAACAGAAGGCATTTCTCTATTAAGGTACATGAAAGCAGATACAGTCCAGAGTCACAGAATCATAGGGGTTGGAAGGGATCTCAAGAGATCATCAGGTCCAACCTGAAGTCAAAAGCTTCTTTTATTTTTTGCCTTTGCCACAATCATAGGAGATTTACCAGTGAAATCAACACTCTCCACCCAATGTCAACTTGCTCAGTCATGTACAGTTTTAGGCTGGATGGGACCTTTGGGGGCTTGGCCCATCACCCTCTCCGAATAGGACTGGGGTTGGGTTAGGTGGCTCAAGGCCTTGTCCAGACAACTTTTGAATACCTCCATGTCACCTTCCCAACATATGCCAGGCAGCTGACACTGCAGCAAGGCTGCAGTCACAACTCCTTTTCCTGGACTTTAATGGAAGCTTCATTCCTTTTCTCCTCTCGACTTGTAGAGGTGGTGGCAGGAAACATCGCCCACGCAATCTCCCATGGTGGGGACCCATCGGAATCTGGCTGATAACCTCTCAACCGCACTTTGGGAAGTGACCAGAGGCTTTAAAGCAAAGGCATCACCAAAAGCAATGTAAGTAAATGCAAGAGCCAAAAGATCCACTCCTAGATGGGTGAAGAAACAGCAGTAGGATCACAGGATGCTCTGAGCTGTTTAAAAGGAAACAGCCTTTTGTTGTACGAGCCACCATATCAACTCCTTAGAAATAAATTGGGCTGGTTTGACAGATTTTAACTGAAATGAGAGCAGCTTTACAAGCCATGATGTCTCTCCTTCACAGAAGAGGTTGGTCTGCTGAAGGCCTTGCATCTACTAGAGGTTTGAAGGACAGCAGGGCAAAGCTTTTCAAAACTACAGGAGCAAGATTGGGAGGGAAAACAAACATTTCAACTTCCTTTCATCATCTGTATATTAAAACCCAGCGTAATCTAGCAAGCTGCTATATGCCAATAAATAGGCACACATGTGCCCTGTCAGCCTGCTCAGTGAACTTTGATAAGAAACATTCCCAAACTTGAAGTTATGTGTATTTCTCTCAGTCTGCTGGAAGCCATATATATGGGTATTTTCATGCAGGCACTCTACCCTTCTCAGTTTCATATATATATTTATGGCACTGTTTACTGCAAAACTAAAAATAATTTCCACCCTAGTTCACTTTTTCCATCAGAGGTATGAGCAGGTGTTACAGTGGTGTTAATCTGAATTTTCCCTAAAAATACAAATGTACCAATTTCTACCCTAGCTTTACCCAGCAAGAAATATGCTCAGCTGCAAATCTACCAGAGTAGGGGAAGGAAGGATAAGGCAAAGCTCAATCCTTTTTTTTCGATGAAAGATTCAAGATTTGCACTGCATTTCATATCCAGAAGGTCCTGTGAAATCCTACTAGCACTCAATATTAGTAAGGAGAGGAGCAGAGGGGAAAGCATAAGGTAAAACTGGGCTCTAAAAATATGAACATCACATTCAAATACTCCCAAATACAGAGGGATAACGAAGAGAACTCTTCAGAAGCCAAATAGCACGTTCCTTTTCCTTTTTAAAATTATGCCTATCAAAAAGTTATATGTTCTTCAAAGATCCTTTTACCCATAGAAGATTTTTCATTCTTGGTGCCAGGGAGACAAAGATCAGTTTTCCAACCACAGCAGTTTGCAAACTCGAAGAGCAACAAAACCCCTTTTGTTTTGTCAAAATGAAAAAGCACAAAGATTTATAAATCAGTGTTAAGGAGGAGGCTAGCAAGTTCTGCATTTACGGGCATGCTTGCTTTCAAAGGAGTTTGGTATCCAAAGTATTGAGCCCTTTGAAGACCCAAGGATTGATTTTTCTGTATTAAAAGACAGCTCACCTTCCCTCCCCCTTTCTTTTAAATCTTTATTTGCCACAGAATAATAAACCCAGAAATTATTTATTAAATACCCTGGCATTACTGGGAAAAGGAATATAGCTTTACAATAAGGTGATTTTATTAAATGCAAAAATTATGTAGAAAAACGTAAAACATTTTGGACTTCACCTATTGTGTTCTCACGCAGCTTTTCCCCATGTGCGTTTTCCTGTACTAGACCATCTGATAGCCAGGCTTTATAGGTTCATACTGCAGGAGATGCAACAGGCAGAAAGGCATCCCTACATTTAAGAACACATGGCAACATTTTCAGAAGTGCCTCATACAGTGGATCACTTCTCATTTTGAAACCAATTCTGATGTCAGTATTGAAAAAAAATAATATACGCTTTCAATGAAAGATTCTGTTGAGGCACCAACTTATTAATGAAATTAAATAATGATACTCTATTAAGCTCTCAAGGCTTTGATTAATTGTATACCTGGGTAATTGTATATTTAGATGATTGATCTAAGTGATCTAAATATGCAATTGCATGTTTGAATAGATAAAAATTATTTTCCTGCCTTGATCCAAATGGCAGAAAATACCTTACTGCCAGCAAAGCATTCTCATTCTGCTTCCCACATTAGTTAGTTTTATCTATTTCTTTACCCATTATCCTGAAAATGCAGAATATACCTTTTATTTATTGCTTGCTCTGAAATATTTTTGCTCCTGCAACACCACATAGGAAACCTTTTTATTTTCATGTGTCCTAACTAGGGATATTTAGGAGGTGATCGTTCCCCTCTACTCTGTCCTGGTCAGGCCCCACCTGGAGTATTGTGTCCAGTTCTGGGTTCCCTGGGATAAAAGAGACAAGGATCTCCTGGAGAGAGTCCAGAGTAGTGCTACAAAGATGATGAAGGGCCTGGAGCATCTCCTCCATGAGGAAAGGGTGAGTGAGCTGGGACTGTTCAGCCTGGAGGAAAGAAGACTAAGGGGGGACCTTATACTTAAGATATTTATAAACATTAATGAGATGCAGGGGGAAATGGCCTGCTTTGGCAGAGGGTTGGACACGATGATCTCTCAAGGTCCCTTCCAACCCCTGTGATTGTGACATCTAAACTGCCCGACCATCTGCAAAGGAAACACATTCCTTTTGAGCATAGCTGTTGCATTACATCAGCTTAGCACTATTAGGAAAGCTAAACCTCCTAGGTTTTTTTTAAATGATGTGATTTCACCCCAGAAATCGACTGGGAACACCCCACACCAACCACTGCTACCCAGCCACCAATTTGTGCCTGCACTTGTGACCTCACAGGCAGCTCGGACCTGCCATCATCGTGGCTGTCTACGTGCATGCACACGCACAAGGGGCTGTGCAAGCAACAAAATACTACGGGTGTTCCAAATTGTTCTCTTTCAATGGAATTTAGACTGGTTTTGGTAGTGCTAGGAAAAAAAAAATCACAGGAATTTAATAGGCAAATTAGTATTCCTTTGATCGTTACGTGCAGCACTTTTAATGGACTGCCTTATTTCCACAAAGTGAGACCAATTATTTTCTCAGATATCTTTCATCATCATCTACACAAACTAATAAATCCCTACTTACCAACGAAACCAGCCGGTCGTCAGCCAGTCATTTAGCACAGATTCTGGCCTGTCTCAGTTTGTATTTGAAACCATGATTTCTATTTTCCATGACCACCATTTGTTTTAGCCATTTCCCTTTAAGGCAATTATTTCAATTTAGTACTGGATGCAAGATGTTAACATTCAATAGACCTTTTCTAAGCGGGTAATTTATGCCACGGTATTCTGTGTAGAAACCTGGACTGAAGCTGAAGAACAATTTATATAAATTGGAAAAAAAAAGTTTAAACTGCTGTTAGCAAGTGGCTATGGAGCAAATAAAAATATTTCTTTTTAAAACACCCCTTTGGGAAGAGGCTGGATCTTAAAAGTGATGAAAATGTAACCTTGCAAGCTCTCCACCGCATCAACTTGCAGTGAAGTCCAGAAGACCTGGGAGAACCAGACTATGGACTTTACCCTTTAAGATTTTTTTTTTTTAAATTAAATAAGAGAATTACTCCGTTGCAACAATTTTCAGGGAAGTAACAAAGGATTTAACTACCTGCTGACCCGTGGAAGTTTCCATGGATTGTTTTCTTCTCGCTTTTTCTCTCCCAGGCTATAGCCCAGAGAGATCGGGGAGCGGTACATCCACATTCCGAAAGCGCTCTGGACCCCTGGGATGATCCTTCAGCAAGGAGCACACGCAGCTCTGATTTACACGCGCTATCACAAACCCGTCCCACTACAGCTACCCAGAGCAGGGCCAGCTGACACAGACACTCCTGTGCTCCTTGGAAGCATACCTGGAGCTGGGCGAGTAATTAGCATGAGAAGAAATGTTACGTGACGCTAACATCGGGCAATTATCCCTTTTAACAGGTGCTAAGTAGTGTTAATTGACTGCCAGGGACTCCAGGCTCGCGGGTTCCTCAGAGGAACCGCTCAGCACAGCGAGCTGAGTGAGGGGAAAAAATACCGGGAACGCCAAAAAAGGGAAAAATATTTCAGAACGAGGGGTCTAGATTAATATTTCAGACTGCTGTCGTGAGACTAATTGGATTCTGCCAGCTGAGGCCCTCTGATGTTAAGGCTTCCCTGCTACCCATCACAGGATGCCCAAGGAGAGCCAGCAGATCCAGGTATCCCGTACATCTGTCAACTCCACTGACACAGGCTTGCATGAAAATTCACGAGTATCAACACAAATCCATCCGTTGAAGACAGACAGCTACCACATTTTGTTTCAACTCTTGAAGCTTCTAGAGTAATAGCGAGCAAAGCCAGATAAAATCATCACCACAGGTTATCTATCGCCCATGGTGGGTTTTCCGTTCACCCCAGTAACAAGGAGTTTGCCCCAGCTCTGGTAATCCTACACAATACATCGCTGCTACAGGCTGAGAGCTGGGCTGGCTCAGCCTGGAGAAGAAGCTCTGGGGAGAGCTCTGAGCCCCTTCCGGGGGCTCCAGAAGAGCTGGAGAGGGGCTGGTGCCAAGGGCAGGGAGGGCCATGCCCAGGGGAATGGCCTTCAGCTGCAGGAGGGCAGCTGGAGATGAGCTGGGAGGCAGAAATCCTTCCCAGGGAGGGGGGAGGCCCTGGCACAGGGTGCCCATAGAAGCTGGGACTGCCCCTGGATCCCTGGCAGGGTTCAAGGCCAAATTGCATGGGGCTTTGGGCACCCTGGGCTGGGGGGCTGTGTCCCTGTTCATGGCGCTGGGGCGGCAGTAGATGGGCTTTAAGGTCCCTATCAACCCAAACCACTGGCATGGGCAGCTGTGTGGGGCTGTCAGCACAACCACACTGTTGGCACTTGACTCATCCTATTAGTACCTGTGCCACGTTTACAGATAGAAACAGGTTATGCTGGTGGAGTTATTGAGCATCACTATATACCCCTAGGTATCTTTGCACATTCACAAGTTACACATACAGTTCCCCCAACCCCAAACTTCCATATAAGAGGTCTTCAGATACCAATTGCAACCCCACGGTGTAGCAAAGTGTTGGAGAGCTGGAAAAACCTTCCACAGAAGTAAAAAAAGGAGCAGGAGGAGCTCAACTCTAAAAGCACGTTTTTCTGAACCACTGAAGGTCATTTCAGTGCAATCAGCATTTCTGTTGCTATTCAGACACTTACAGTAAATTAACCCCTCTAAAGCCCAAATGACATAACATACATGGAAATAATATCACTCTACTTGCATTAATAACAGAGGAATTTTTTTAATCTTTTATTTTGCAGACCTTATGAGTCATTCTTGCAGTATGCTGTGCAACCCTATTCTTAGGTGCAATATAGCTCTTATTAGCATTGCTGAAAACTGGCACAGTGCTCGCTGACATCAAGGTGACCCACAAGAACAAGTAGAAGAAAGTCTAGCCTAGAGACTCCTTAATTTTAATCAGGTATTTCAGGAACCTAAAATGTAAATAAAAGGAAAAAATAAAATGAAAATTTTCCTTCGCAGACTCATTTTTGCCCTTTTTTTGTGTCTAAGAACATAAAAAAAAAGCCACAGATGTTCAGTTAGTGTTACCTAGCCCTAGTTTTCAGCTCCAACACTGACCACAGACAGATGGTATCTGAAAACCAAAGGAAGCGTATGAGGGCTGGTATTTACAACACATCCCCCGATAATCTCTCAAACAAACTATTTTCAGATTGTTATCTATTCTGCAGAAAGCTAACCCCTCCCCCTCGCCCCCCACTGATAACTGTAAATTCAAACCAAGTTCTTTTCCTGCCTGTGTTTCCTGTAAGCATTTGTTCTAAGCTATAACATAGATTTCCCTCTCTTCAAAATTTGGTAATTGGGTGACTTAAATATATCCGCAACTAATTTTATTTTAAGCCAACAGGAAATATCAGCACCTTCAGTATTTTTGATTAAATACAAGGAGGTGTTTTTATGTCCCATTAAAATTAACTGTCTGATTTACTACCAAAAAAAAAAAAAAAAAAATCACACAGCAGAGCAAGTAATTCTTGCTTCCACGGATGAGGTTTCCAGTTAAATCTTCTAATCATTCCTGTTGAGCCAGTGCCCACTTGCAAACATTTGCAACAGATATCCCAAACCACTGCTCATATAAAAGCTACTTTTCCAAGGAGTGATGCTTTTGGGAGTTTTCTTTCCAAGAAGTCACAGCAGATTTTTAAGCAGCACTAATTGTAAGCAGGTAGGATGAGCACAGCTACAACTGGAACTGCATCTTCAGTTCATATATCTCTTGATTTACGACTGAGCAACACAATATAACGCAACGAATTTTGAAGTGCAATACCCAGACAATAAAGCTTTACTCATTTCGCTGTATCCTTATGTATAATACAGTAACAATCACCGTAAACTTTAAATCACCTTGCCACAAAGCAATTTCAATACAACAAGAAGATTGGTATATGACTGATGTCATACACAGCAGGAATTTCTCATGAGGACTCTCTTAATATCCAAGTGAACGTATTTTGTTGAAAATAAGCCTTCAGAGCCCGACTAATTTGGTCAGGATGCTATTCGAGTAAAGCATTCCATTTTTGTTCCCCTGTAGTTGTTATTTCTCCTCACATTTTACTTTCCACCCTTGTTTCTAAAAAGGCTTTCCATCACCAAGAAATCTGCATGAACATCTTCACCTTTGCTGGTCATTTCTGCAACCCTTCAATAAGGTTTCATAGAGATGAATGATTTGTGCAAGGGAAATGTTTTATTCATGTTTGGAAATGACCCAGATGAAACCTGAAATAATAATTCACTCCCCTCTGTTTTTAAGAGGAAGGCTGTGTCTTGGATTTAACTATAAAGTTTTTTAATAATTGCTAGTGACAAATCTTTTTCTCACTGGAACCTATTTATACCTTGTCTATAGATAGAGTTGGACTCAAATGCTGTAATTTTAATACCCAGCAAGGTGTTAGAAAAGTAATTTTTAAGCTTTCTCCTGAAGCCTTCACTCTATGTGAATCCATATGAACATACAGTACAAATGGATTAATGGTTTCTCCAGTATAAAGTCAGTGATTACTGGTCCTGGCAGGCACACAAACTTTTAAGTGGCATCTGCCAGACCAGCCCAAGGAGGCACGTCCAGAAATCAAAACAAGAGAAGTGCTTAAAAGCCTCCACAAGACAATTTCATCTCCCTTCAGTCCATTTTCATAACCAGATTATTATGGCCCTGTGCACCTGCCCAGTGCATTGAAAATGCAAATACCCCCCACACCCTACAAGCAGAACTTTAATATATATAATATAACACTATAGAGCATTAGCAACGCACCTCTTCATGCTCTTGATTGCCGCTCAACATAATCACCACATGAGCAATGCTAAACATGCTTCTTCCCATAGTACTAGTGGAGGAACTTAGAATCATAGAATTAATCACCTGGGTTGTAAGAGACCTTTAAGATCCAGTCTAACCACAGTCGACCCTTCCTAGCCCACCTCTAGACCATGTCCCCAGGCACAACATTCACACACTTTTTAAATCCCTCCAGGGATGGTGACTCCACAACCTCCCTGGGCAGCCTGTTCCAATGCTTGACAACCCTTTCAGTAAAAATATCCTTCCCCATGTCTAACCTAAATCTCCCAGTGTAATTTCAAGCCATTTCCTCTTATTCTATTGCTTGTTGCCTGAGAGAAGAGACCTCACCTCTCTACCCCCTCCTTGCAGGTAGCTATAGAGAGTGATAAGGTCTCCCCTCAGCCTCCTTTTCTCAAGACTAAAAAGCCCCAGCTCCCTCAGCCACTCCTCATAGGACTTTTGCTCCAAACCCTCCAACAGCTTTGTTGCTCTCCTCTGGACACACTCCAGCATCTCAACATCCTTCCTGTAGCGAGGGGCTCAAAACTGGACACAGCACTTGAGGTGCAGCCTCACCAAAGCTGAGGATAATGGAACAATAATGGTATATTTTTAAAAAATCCATTATAATGGAATAATAAAACTTAGCCCAAGTTCTCAAAACTATTTTCCTTTTAATAACAAAAATTCATAGATTTTCTGTGCACAATATGCAAAAGTCCTTTCCTAGACTTAAAAAATTCAGGTTTGCCTTATTGCTTTGTTTTTCCTCAAGGTGACTTCATCAAAACTGAAGACAATACTCTAGATATTGATTGGGGAAATTAGAAATACATTTAGAATTACAGTGGCATTCTGTTTAGCATCTTGCTTTCCAAGTTTCTCTTAAAATTGTCATTTTGATTAATTATAACTAACTAAACTAGATAAGAGGTACTGATGCAAAAATTTTATAGAATTTGGATTCAAGCTTTCCAGAGCATCCTGAGTAGAAGTCAAGCAGGTAATTGAAGTTCAAACTAAAATCCAAGTTATGGAGCATATGGATTCAAAACATGATTTAGGGTTATAATTTTTCCTAAAAAAAGCACTATTTACTTCAACAATTTTTTTTGGCATTAAAAAGCCACACAAAACTCAAGACAACAGGTGAACAGTAGCCTCCTAAAATCATTTGCTGGGAGAATATTTACAGGAGAGTTAGGCACATTGAGATGCAGCTGTAGAGTCACAGAGTCTTTATGGCTGGAAACAACTTCTACGATCATCAGATCCAACCATCAACCCAACACCACCATGTCTATTAAACTATGTCCCAAAGAGCCCCATCTACACATTTCTGAACACCTCTGGGGGTAAATAGAATAAAGGATACAGGAAGAAAAGCAACTCTCCCTCTGCTTGCCTCTCAAAGCAAACCAAATTGTCAGGGCAGTTTTGTCTGAGGGAAGTCAGACTGCATTATCATGAACATTTGCTTGTATCCATGGTGGTAGAGCCATGGGAGGACCCACACCTAGGGAAAAGCTGCAGTTGTGCTGGGAACAGATCACATTTTAAGCTTACATCACTTTGTACTTATAAACTTACGGAAGATGTTGGACAGTTTTCATAATCTCCAGCTAATTGTACTATTAGTAAGGTTACTCATTATAGGGGGGAAAAAAACCAACCCAAAAACACCAAACTGATGTTCCAGCTTCTTTAAAGTAGAATAATTATCACAAGATTGATTTCATTGTAACATCCAAAAAGCCTACAGAAGTCCCACTATTTATAGGAACACATCTATAACTGCCAGACAGGATGCCTATTTTCAGTCTCATCTTTTATTATGGTTTCCCTAGGAGAAAACAAAGACAAGCGCCATCCAGCTCCAGCGTGTAACTCAATCGGATCAGCCTCACCAGAAATGATCTCTTCAGAAACATTTCTACTCATAAAAAAATACCTCTATAATCAACAGCTCAGTATGTTCCAGAAGTCTGCAGACAAACCCAGTCTGGTGGTGCTAGAGGCTGTCGGTTGACATGCTTCAGGCTTGGATTGCAGCTAGTGAAGAATGTGAAGAACGGGGTAAACTTCATAAAACTCAGGCTAAATCACACTCACTAATGAAGTTCATTAGGACAAAAAAAAACCCTGCCTAACATTGAAGTGAGAAGATAGTTGGGTTGTGAAGAAGATTCCAATATTCTATCAAGAAAAGTGGTAATAGCTAAATGAAGAGGTAACAACTAAATCCTTTTGGGTTCCTTCTCCCCCACTCCCACCCCAAACAATCTTACCTTCACCTACTATTGTTTAGGGGTTTATTCTCAGGTTTGCAACACAGATTACTGACAGTGTTGGGTTTCTAAGGGCAGGAAAAATGGGGGGAGGGGTTCTGATGAGAAAGAAAGCCTTCAGCTTTAAAGCTAATCCAGTATTAGCTTCAGGGTCTAACAGTAACAGGCATCCAGCTCTGCAAACAATTGCCAACACAAGACAACTTTGGGTTTTGATATCAAAGCTCCAATATGCCTGGGAAGTGCAGAGCATCCATGCGGAATAATCCAGAGATAAAACCTGAAGACAGGAGCGTTTCTTCGCCTCACCGTCCAGGTGGGGATACTTGAGAAACAGGGGAATTTCAATCTAAGGTAGCCATATGGGATTTTATAGTTTCAAAGAAACATGACACAGAACAGAGGCAAGTGAGGAAATAGCTGCAGCTAAAAACAGTCAGGTCCCAGGGTTAAATGGAGACAAGTTGTCAAGTTGCACTTGAAATGTTCAGATACGCTGCAAGGCTTTTTCCTTAAGCCAACACAAGGATTATCCCCAAATAAGTCTCTACACCTTTCTGTGGTGACAGGCAGATAAAGAAGATGAAACAAAGAAGCTGACTGGAATGCTTACTCCTGGGCAGACAGGACCAACACAGCTCAACGTGAACATAACCTGGGCACCACATCACAACGCAGCATGGCAGAGTCATTCCCACACAGCCACAGTCTGGTTTAAAGCCAATGTGGAAATACACATACAAATATATATAAACAATTATAAAAGGTTTATGTAGTAACCTTGTTATTCCTCAAAATTCTTTCTTCCACCTCATTTCTCTGCAGCATCTCTGGGACAGCTGGTCCCAGGATGTCACCTGGGTCCCAACAAGGAAGGGCAGAGCCTGTACAAAACCAAGGGATGCCAACACCATGGTCCTACGGGGTTTGGGTAGAACTGCTGAGAGGCTGGAAATCACATTTGCAAGAAACCACTGATTTGTCAGAAACAAAACCTGATAAAATAATTGGTTTTCTAGAAGTTTGAAAACTCTGGCATTGTCTGAATATTTTTTCTCATAAGTTGTCTAAAAGCCCTGTTTCCTGACTCTGAGCACAAAGGTTATTGGAAACCTTTTGAAAGACCCACTACCCTTCCCTCCTTCCTCACATGTCTCAGATTTCAAGTTTCTGATTTCCAAGGTTTTGATTTTAAAAAGGTGTATACGCATAGGCTGGTGCAACCTATATAGAGCAGGAAGCACTGCTGATGGACACCAGCTCCTGCAAACACATGAGAGGCTGTACTGTGGCACTGTACCACCAACATCAACCATGATTTAAACCACTTTTCTGCTGGGCTAAGAGGAAGCACATGGACAGCCACATCTCAACACTAGGGCAGAAATTTTGTAGCCCTGTAACTTAAATGCAGCCAAAACCTTGGCCGCGACCTTCCCTGCAAGCTCATTTCCAGAATCAGCCCCATGGTTTTCCCAAACATCCCTGCCTGCTTCTCCACATTATTCCTTGTCAGAAAAGAGTATTTTTTTGTTTAAAAATCTGGATTAGGAGCACACTAAAATAAACAAAACATTGCTATCCTCAGAGGAATTAATGTTTGAAGTATGTTATTGGAAACATGAGAAAGCAGAGAGTTATTTTCCCGGGAACTTAGTAACAAAAGTTATTAACTGTTGGAATTAACTGTCCATCTAAGCTGACATGCACTGTTGGACAGAAAGACTAAATATATTTTAGAAGTACACAGAGCTGCTTTAGGGAATTAGCTGCATTAAGGAATAAGCATATATGTTATATATGCCATATATGCCAATGGCATCCTGGCTTGTATCAAAAATAGTGTGGCCAGTAGGTCTAGGGAGGTGATTGTGCCCCTGCACTCGGCATTGGTGAGGCCACACCTTGAGTGCTGGGTCCAGTTCTGGGCTCCTCACCATAAGAAGGACATGGAGGTCCTGGAACAAGTCCAGAGAAGGGCAACCAGGCTGGAGAAGGGGCTGGAGGGCAAATCATATGAGGAGCAGCTGAGGGAGCTGGGGATGTTTAGCCTGGAGAAGAGGAGGCTGAGGGGAGACCTTATCACCACCTACAACTACCTGAAGGGAGGTTGTAGAGAGGTAGGTGATGGTCTCTTCAGCCAGGGGACAGGTGATAGGACAAGGGGGAATGGCATGAAGCTGTGCCAGGGCAGGGTCAGATCAGACGTTAGGGAAAAGTTCTTTACTGAAAGAGTTGTTGGGGCCTGGAACAGGCTGCCCAGGGAGGGGGTTGAGTCACCTTCCCTGGATGTGTTAAAAAAAGGGTAGACAAGGTACTTAGGGATACGGTTTAGCTTAAGATGGGATTGGTTGGACTCTGTTTTTAAAGGTCTTTTCCAACCTTGCGATTCTGTGATAATTATTTCCAACAGACATTACAAAACTTATCACAATAGTGTTTGCAGGCTGTGGGAAAATATTTTTACTTTTTTAATAACTTCCAAGAAAGAGGTAAAAATTAAGGTGCACAAAACCCATTAAATCGCAATAAATATCAAAATTATTTTTTATTCTTTTTTTACTTGATTTATTTTAACTCAATATGCCTCACTGCTAACCAGCAAATGTCTTGGAAAATTAAAGTAATTGCAGGAATCAGAATTAGAAGGGAATTTGAATTCAATCTCTCATAACCAGAATATTAATACCAAGAGATTCTTGAGCCATAGTTAAGTTTATTTCATGCCATTTAACACTGGCACTTATTTTATCTGACATTTAATTCTGCTCAGGCAGTAACAGTTCAGTAACTCAAATAAGTGCAACTCTAAGTATCTAAGAAGTGGAATTTACCCCAAGACATTGGAGTCACATCAGTCTCAAAGAAATTTAGGAAAAATGCCAAAAAGAAGAAAAAATGGGATCCATTTTTACTGCAATTCCCTATGCCTGACACCACCTATGTAGTGGGAAAAAATGGCTCACCTTGTTCTCATCTGCAAAATAAAACACATGAGGCCTTATGCTGTTGTATTTATGTTACTGAGAATATGGTTCAAGAGTTGGACTGTGAATTCAAGAAGCCAGGTTATTCTTCTATTCTGAGAAGAAAACAGAAAAGGCTCCCTGGAGCTTAGCGCTCTGTTTGGTAATTCAAAGTACAGGCCCAAGCATCACCCAGCTTTCTCCTTATGGGCAACAATTCCTCTGCAGAGATTGCAGGTATCACCCCCTCTGCTGTCCACAGGGTCTTCTGTGGCATGATTCATGGGATGTTATCCTTCAAGATAAGCCAGTGAATTTTGGTCAGGCATTGGACCAGGCTGCCAGAGAGGTGGTGGAGTCACCATCCCTGGAGGTGTTCAAAACACATGCATGACATTTAGTTACTATGGACAAGTGGTTGGACTTGGTATCTTAGAGCTCTTTTCCAACCTTAAAGATTCTGTGACTCTATAACTTTCTTACATACAGCAAGACCACAGCAGCTGGTAACCACATCTTAAGAGGTTGTGTAAAACCATTCTGAAGTCAAACATCTTCACCCAGAACTTGCTACAAACTTACTGTGGGCCACCAAAAGGTATGACCCCAAACTGTCTCTTTTCTCCTGGTCTCCACTGAAAGACAAAACACCTTTAACATGCTCCAAACAGGCCACCCACTGAAGAGAATAAGGTGGATTTTAGAAGGAATAACCACTCTAACCCACTCACTTTCCATAGAAGATACCCTATACGTTCAAACTCTCATCTCCCTTACACATTAAACATAAGAGGGGAAGGAAAAAAGAACAGCTTCCCAATTTATCCCTAAAGATAAAAGTGGGAAGATTGGCAGGATAATCTAGGGCATCAGGCTGATGTTACAGGGAAGAAAGATCACACAGAACAGAACATGTCCTGCTTGCCATGGGGGAGGGAAAAATGCGTCTCAAATGTGCCTTTATAGGAGTTAGTTTAAGTGCCCTTCCCTCTGAATATTAGACTTAATTTGATGGCAAATTGTCTTCAGAAGTCAGTGATTATTTAGTAGTTACCTTTTACTTACTTTGATTTCTTAATGAACTGAAAAATCTTTAAAACTCAAAGGTCTTTAGATCCCTGATGAGCTGTTACAGATATTTCTGAGCTAATTCCATCACCTTGACCATAGCTACAGAAATATAAATGGAGAAGATCATACCTATAGATCATACTTTGTCACAGAGCCCAGCAAGCCCACGATAACCTACCTCGCTAGAAATCTGTTCCTGGGAGACCTTCGCACATCAAGATTTTCCAGCTCCCAAAGAGCTCCTCTGCCTTAGACTTATTTGATAAATAAGCAATTCTGACAGCAATGTCATAACAATGACAAAACCTATTAAAGGCCATCCAGGATCATAGAAACATAGAATGGTCTGAGTTGGAAGGGACCCCAAGGATCACAGAGCCCCAACCCCCTGCCACAGGCAGGGCCACCAACCTCCAGGCCTGGAGCTACAAAAGGTTGCCCAGGGCCCCATCCAACCTGGCCTTGAACTCCTCCAGGGATGGGGCACCCACCCCCTCTCTGGGAAGCCTGTTCCAGCCCCTCACCACTCTCTCCATAAAAAACTTCCCCCTAATATCCAGTTTAAACCTTCCCTCCTTTAGCTTTAATCCATCCCCCTTGTCCTGCCATTATCTACCCTTTTAAAAAGTTGATTCCCCTCCTGTTTCTCTGCTCCCTTCAGGTACTAAAAGGCTGCAATGAGGTCCCCCCACAGCCTTCTCTTCTCTAGGCTGAACAAGCCCAGCTCCTTCAGCCTCTCTTCATAGAGGAGGTGCTCCAGCCCTCTAATGGATGCCATCACCCTCTTTCTAAACAAGCACAGAACCAATGCTAGCTCACAAGAGCATCCTAAACCCTCTACGTCCTTTCTCAAGCTTTGTATGACCTCCTGCCACACCACTCTACCCAATTCATCTTTGAAAGTGTCTGCATAGGAATTGTTTCTCAAAGTATATTTATGAAGTTTATATGGGAGGCAAACTGCTTTTACCAGAAAGAATGAGATTAAAACATATATGTGGCACACAAGGAAATGCACTGAATGGGATGACAAAGAAAAGAAAAAAGCAAAATATAATAGCCTGTAATGATTATTACTTTTGTTATCTTTGTGTTGTATGTAAATTTAAATTGCTATATTATTTCTTTTTTAGAGAATGTAATAGGACAAAGGCACTTGCAGACTGGTCATTTAATGCTCTATTTGTATTTACAAGAAAGGTAACTTCTACGAATGTATTGTGAACTGCACACCACGTTTTAATTGCTGAAGGAGGAACACCCTTAAATTCCATTTCTATTTTATTTATTAAGGTTTAACCATTTATCTTCACAATTGTTTCAGCTTCTCCCACTTTGTCAAGGAAATAAAAGTTTCAGGTAGCAGGTTATCAAATAAATAGGTATTCCCTTGTTTTGGCAGCACTGCAGTTGGATGCAAGACTCCTCTTCCAGTGGAATCCATGAAGATATAAATTTTACCAGAATAAAAATAATGTACAAATGTACAAAATACCAGTTGAGGTTTTATGGGGACAAAAGCTGGAGTAGTGGCTCACCATGGCATACTCAAAAGGGCTGGATCAACATCAGCATTAGATGCTTAAGTGTGAAAAGGGATGCAGAGGGGTGGGGGGGATGATAGAGGAGTGATTCATCCCCTTGTATCATGGCTATGCTAGTGTGCTTTCATACAGAATAGTGCTCAGGAGTCCTATGGTGTGATGTTATGTATTGCCTAGTAGAATTATGCAAAACTGTAAGCATATTTTAAGAAGCCTAAATAGCTGTTTAATTGCTGTCTGAAGAACTGCATTGCCATTTACATCCTTCCAATGACAGTAATTGTATACAGACTTGACTGGGAAGCTCCAAGAAAGCCACTAGCAAATTGTTGCCATACAAGGAGATACTAAATGGTAATTATTTGAGCTCTGTAAAAAACCAAAATGATAATATTTTTTTAAAAAAAATAAATTACCTATAAGTGCTTTTCCAATTAAGAGAGTATCAGTATCTCATTAAGCTTCTATTTCCAGGGATTTATATGGTAACTAAAATGCAAAAAGTTACTCTAAGCTGGGATGTGACAAAAAAAGTAATCCTAGCAGCAGAATATTTAGATGTATGAGAAAAAATGTTTGAATATCTTTTAACTATCTTTAACTTGCATGAAATGGAAACGAGTAGCAATGCATATCAGCACAGTGGTTCAGAAATTATGATCAGGCCTATAAATGGCTCCAGTTACCCATCACTAGCTAAATATTTACCTCTGTGTGTCTCATACAGTCATCAGCCCGGCAGCAACAGTCTTGCTATTTTATGGGATAGAGTCAATAGCTTTCTAAAAGCAGACAGAAACCATTTCCAGATTTAGTTGTCTTATTACGGGATCCAAAGTATTTCTGATTATCCTTCCAGTGCTTGCTTTCCCACCTGCATGAGGAATGAGAACTTAGAATATGATGTGAATCAAGAGGAACAATTACTGTCTCCCTGTTTCTACCGGTTTTTATTGCCAACTTAATCCCTTCTATATCAGGTCACAACCCCATGGTTGTGATGTATTTGTAAATACAGTGTTCAGTGCCCCAGCACAAAGGTAGTCTTGAATATTGCCTGTGACATTCAAAATAAGACTTTTGTAGGTCAGTCCCCAGCTTTAAACAATTAGAGGAAGAACAGATATCCAAAGGACAAAGATGTATCTTGCCACAGTCCCAGCAAGAAGGAAAACCCTCTAGATTTAGCCAAACGGAAACCTCAGGGCCATAAAGTGGTACCATCCTACTGAAACACAGCAATATTTTATTTTATCCCCACCAAGAAGCTAAGAATTTTAACACAGGTTTTGATCTCAGGGTTTGCCAGCACAGGGATACTGAGACATAATTCAAATTAACTAAAAATATGAAGTTAAAGGGTATTAGTTAAAACTGCCATAAAATCTACACGGTTTTTCAGACATTCATAATTAAAGCAGCCTTATTTCAGTTTGACTTAATTCGTTCCTATGGCAAATTTAAGGCCACTTGAATTCCAAGTGTCTGGATACCCACAATTCAAAATGCAGTCAGAAGAATCCATTTTAAAAATCCACATGGATTACTTTTCCCAAATAATGTCTAAAAATCAGGCAGCAGCCCAAGGAAACCTGGCAAACTCTTTGGGAGACTGCTAAATCCAAATTACCACATTGCTTCTGCAGTTAACTGCCCACAAATGACACAGTGCTCCACATTGAAAGAGTAACCTCTTCCTGACTCACTCCTCAGTCTTCCCATCACTAGTAGCATCCACATTGTAAATCTAATTATTATAATACATGTGTTTCATGGTAAAATATATCAAATGCCCTCTGTCAGCTCTTCTGTGCTTCCTCTACTGGTCCACAGTACCAGATAATTAGGGTTATTTTTTAAAAAACAATAATAATTTCTGTTAGTACGGCATTACGATGTCTCAACTGCTGTAATTGCCTCTTAATTAGGTTTGCATTGAACTCGACCTAATTGAAACCCTAGCAGCCATCCATCTGCTGGCTCCTCTGCTCAGATGCCACATAAGCCTCCCATTTTCAGCCTTTTGCCTTTCTACGTATTTACTGAAAGCCCAAGAGAAACGTGAACCCTTCCCCCAGCCCCAGCTCCATAACTTTAGGTAGTTATATTAGAAAATTCTAAGCTGAGGTCTAAACAAAGAGGAGTAAACTGGAATGAGGGATAAAGATATTCCCTCCTGTTTTTTATCAAGGCAGCATCATCTGGAGCACTGTGCTACAGGTTTGGGCACTGCAATTGGAAGATACAGACTGGATGGAGAAAGTCCTGAGAAAAGCTATCAACACCAGCTAGGAAAGAAACCCTACAGAGATAGACAGAACAGGTGGCAGTCCTTGAATCTGGAGGAGAATGGATCACAGAACACAAGTATAATGGTTTCCCAAAAAGGCAAATAAGGCAAGGATAGAGTGAATATGAATGACCATAAGGACATTGAGGTCCTGGAACGAGTCCAGAGAAGGGCAACCAGGCTGTGGAAGGGGCTGGAGGGCAAATCATCTGAGGAGCAGCTGAGGGAGCTGAGGGTGTTCAGCCTGGAGAAGAGGAGGCTGAGGGGAGACCTTATCCCCACCTACGACTACCTGAAGGGAGATTGTAGAGAGGTGGGTGATGGTCTCTTCAGACAGGTGACAGGAGATGGAACAAGGGGAAACAGCCTCAAGCTGTGCCAGGGCAGGGTAAGAGCAGATGCTAGGAAAAAAATTTTTACTGAAAGAGTTGTTGGGGCCTGGAACAGGCTGCCCAGGGAGGGGGTTGACTCACCATCCCTGGGTGTGTTTAAAAACAGGGTAGATGAGGTGCTCAGGGATATGGTTTAGCTTAGGACAGGAACAGTTGGACATGATGATCTCTTAAAGGTCTTTTCCAACCTTGTGATTCTGTGAATAAACAGTTTGCCATGCAGGAGAAATACATACATATATACATTTCCAATTCACCAAGGGACATTAAAATAAGTAGTAGTAAAGATCTTAGCATTGAAATAGATTGCCTGGGGAAAAAGTTACTGGGATACCCATCACAGGCAATTTCTACAGGCAAGAGAAATATTTTCCAAGAACGGTGCCCTTGGGGGTAGAGGAATGGTTTATCTAATCTTGTGAAGCCCTTTCCAGTCCCATGTTTATAGGGCACAATATGCTCATGGATCCACATCATCAACACAATAGATCTCCAAGCAGCTCTTTCAGACAAATAGGAACTTCACCCAAGACATCCCTAGCCAATACATGCCAGAGCAGCAGGACAGCAACTGATATGTGCACATTCACTGTCCTGCCTTCAGGAGATGCCAGACAGGCACCTCCTGCTGCCCAGGAGATTGTTTTCTAAAAGAATCAGATATTTTGGACAACTCCACTTCAAGTGCATTATATGATCCTATGATTCATTGCTCAGTTCTTAATACATCACCAAAAAAAGGTCCTCTGATGTAGAGGAGGCAAAATTTTCATGTGATAAATCAATTTAAAAGAAATTGGAATGAAATCCAACTAAAATTGAGCTGGCCACCTCAGATCTCCTCAGGAGCTGAGCTTCTCGGTATTGCCTCTATCTGACAGATACAGCCTTGCTCTCCTAGCCACCAGGAAGGTCATCACTCCATAGGCAGCCTAGCTGGTCCTCAGATGGCTGTATCCCACAGCAGTGAGAACATGAGATGCCATCCACTGTGCAGTGATCTTCAGGGAACAGGCTGCAGAGCAGCAACCATCACATGAGGGAATGCTGAAAACATCTAGAAAACCAATGAACCCACACAAGCTCAGCTGTTCAGCAGCACTGAAGGAGAACAATCCTTTCTGGGTTGAGAAACAAGGCAGCATTACAGGGCAATGCTGCTCTTTTATCGCCGCTGGGACTGACCGCTCTGCAGCCCTGCAAGAAAATCCATCTCCTCCATCCTTGGAAGTCCCTTTGCAGATGACGAAGGCAGTTCACTCAGGCTTGGCCACAGACAAGCAAGTTAAGAGAGATTTGAAGGTGGAAAAGCCACCAGTCTCTCACACCTTGGATGTACTGACTGGACCAGTGCCTCTGATTGCATCCTCCAGTTGCCACCAGCCAGTACCTTCTTCCCAGCAGTGACAGAAGCCCCATCCCTGTCAAGAGGAGGAGGATCATTTCCTAAATGGTGACTTACTGCCTTGGGCTTTCTGAATATATCTCCCACCCTGGAAGACTCAGACAGCCAAGTGCTGGGGAAAACAAACATGTAACCCAAGCAGAAAAGCACTTCTGTTTGTCCTCCCTAGTGTGAGGAAAACTCGGGCTTTTTAATTACCAAAATATTGGGCTGCTGAAATGGTTTCATTTTAACCTTTCAGATGTGGAATGACATCTAATCAAATTCCAGCTATCACACAGGCCAGTGCAGAGGGAGGGCAGCTGTAATTCAGAGCATCTACTAAGGAGTAACAATTTTGATGCTTGAAGGGGGGAAAAACACACCTGAACTGCAAAACGAGTTGTCAACAGTGCATAAAACTTAATTTCCAACAGAGGTTGTTTTTTTTAATATAAACTATTCCTGTTGGTCCTTAGTATTATGGTCACCAGAGATAATTTGGTATCCAAGGAATATGTTTAGAAGAACAGTGTTGCAATTCTGACACCAAAGGAGAAGGCAGGAGGTTGAATTATTTATCAGCCATTTGGAGTGTCAGGGCAGCCTCTTTCCCCCTCCAGCTCTTGGCCACATCCCTCCACAGGCTGAATCTGGTCTGGTTCCCCCCAAAAAGCTCAAATTCCCACCAGAGCACACTGTGCTGACCCGCATCCGGTAACCACTGCAAGACTACCCCATTAGGCATGGCTACAAAACCCTCCCTCCCTTGGCAGTGTATTTTGTGAGTCCCAATCCCATGTTGCTCTACACAAACTGCTCCATTACTACAAAGCAAAGTGTGTTCCTAAGAAGCTTTGTGGGCTGGCAGGATCCGTCTGGACACACCAAACTTCAAGGCTTTAGAAAGAGCTTCCACTATGAAAATAAAACCTTTGCATGCAGCATTTCTGCATCACACCAAGATGAAGTACACTTCCCCAACTGCTTTTATTTCTTCTTTTAGCCATTCTAGTGCAGGTCCAGCCCCAGAAAACCATGCAAGTGCATGTGTAAACACCTCAATTTTTTTTTGCCTTTCCCCACAGAGAGCAGCCCAGGATAAACATCCATTAAATATGCAAGAGGAGTCATTTTGCATAAAAGCTTGCTATTTACTCCTCGGCTGCTGCTAAGAAGCCACGTTTTCTTCCCTCCAAATACCTTTACTTTGGATTATAGATCAAGCAGTGAAAGTCTCAGAGCAAGAGGTGAACGCTTTGGAAACACAGAAGGTGCTGAAAATGGGTTTCCAGAGATACCCGCAGGGTTAATTAACAGGTTTTGTTACTGCTCCTGCTGCGACACACCAACTGAGGGGGCCTTTCAGTCTTACCAAGCCATTCTGTTTGTTCTAAGGCCTACATCTGTTGCTTGTGCTAAATTCCCTAGAAAAGCTGTTTTCTGTACACACACCTTGAACTTCACTAGTCAAACAAGTCCTGAACCAACCACAATCCCAGAAACACCGTACCACTTCCTCTAGACAGCAAACAGCTAACCATGTCAGCCTTGCAGTCTGATACAAGAAAGGCATAACTGAAGGCTCTTCTCTAACTTAACTAACAAGTTGCTAGTGGAAAATCTATTGCAAAAGAAATCTTTATCAGCTCAGGCATACAAAGGAGTAATTTGCTTTCTGGCTCACCACTAGCACCTGGGAAGTAATCAAACACAACAATTTCAGAAGGCTATTATTACCCACTCACAGTTGAGAAAGGACTGGAAAGTAGATTTTTTTATTTACTCTTTTTTCCTTTTCAGGTCTTACTAAAGAAAATGCAACTAGGAAATAGTAAAAAAACTCACAAAGAAAAAGCTTCTTTTCACCAGATATCAATTTTGTATATAGGTCTACAAGTCTCCACATTGTTATCTTGAGCACTATTTGTAAGCAGATAACTTGATCATAACACTTTATATGATTCCCAGTTACTTATATAACAACATTAAGTATCATCAGTGGCTTTTAAAGACAAAATGTGTTTTGTAGTTTGAAACTCTTCAGCCATGCCACACTAGGCCATTATTTCCTTGGATTTTAGCATGACGTTCTGAGTTGTTGCATCTATAGTTGGCCTGATGTGTGAGGCTACCTAAAACGTGTTTCCTATAGCAAAATCCACTTTACATGTGAGGGAGGGAAACCACCTCTGTAACCCTGTAGAGGACACCCATGTATTTTGGAAGAACAATGCCGGGTGTGTTCAGGGTACCCTGGGAAGCCTGCTCACTCCCCTAGACTTTGAAAACCACAGTCCTGCTTATACCAACCTCTACTCAGAATATATCCCAGGGGTCAGAGCCAGCGTGTGAGGAGTGACATCATTACTTCCAGAGCTCCCAAACACGCTCAATACTACAGCTCTGCTCACAGTAGCCTTTTCCTCACCCCCCCTTTATAGGGGAACACCTCCCACCCACCCTTTCAGGCACTTTGCAGACCAGACCAACCATCTGACCCTGAAAGACCAATTTAGAAGAGCAAGGAACCAGAACAAAACCCAAAGCTGTGTGTAAAATGAGACCTAGAATGCTTAAATATGTAAAAGATATAATCTTTCTAAGGAGGGTTGAAATCCAGAGGTCCTGCGTGACCATGTCCCTGGTTTGTTTAGTGCGTGCTCTTGCACTTCACCCACAGGCTCATCTTCCTCCTCCTTCCAAGAGCCCAGCAGTGTTCCTCACACAGCACCCTTCCCTGCTCTGCCTTTCGCATATTTTACCTTTCCAACTAAACTGAAAATTGAATCAGGAATTTTGGATCCAACCATGAATTTTATTTACTTACCATCCTACAGGAATGCTCACCTGGGCTAGCAGAGGTTATCCCTGCCCATGGCAGGGGCTGGGACAGGATGAAGTCCCTTCCTACCCAAACCAATCCGGGATTCTATGAAAACTACCTAAAAAAGGAATACCTTTCACAGAACTTTAGGCAAGACACACCAAGCCATTGAAGGTAATCTGGATAGTCAGCAAAAGCAGCTCCCTACCTGTTCCTAGATTTCACTCAGTGCTTTTACCTTCTTTTTACCTCAATATATGCTGATTTAATAACCGATTTACCCTAAGGTAACAGATTTTTCTAATGTTTCTATTACATATAGCAGCACAGGAACATCCCCAGGAACTGGGACAACCCACAGGAAATTCAAAAGCTTAAATCTTTTTTGTTTCTCTGCCAGCTGCAGTTTTAAAAGGAGAAAAAAATTAACTGAGCTTTTGACTAGTGTTAAATCACACCTGAAGTATTAGAAATGTATTCTCCACACACACATCCTACTGCACACAGCCAGGCTACACCACTCAGGACTATTTTCTGTATTAATGTGCATTTCTCAACATTTGCAAAACCAGAAGGAACGTGATAGTATGTCTGTGGCATACTGTGGCTGAGAGAAGACTTCTTCCTATGGCTTAGAACTGAGTTATAAGAGTAAAAGAACACATTTTGCCATGTTAACCTTACTTCACATCAAATACAGGGCTCTGATCACTGCTGAGTGCTTTTAAATAGTCTTTCCCTCCCAATATTCTTTTTTGCCCACTCTCGCAGCTTCTTAGGGAAGAACAGGGCTTCAGGAACCGGGCACCCCTTCCCTTAGAGAGGTGCTGAGCACAGCCTGAGCAGGGCTTTGAGAACCTGAAGGCACTGGGGAAGATCAGCGGTCAAACAGTCCCTCTACATGAGCTCCCAGACCCCTGAGTTAATGGGATGTCACTCCTGAAGAGTGGGAAGAGTTTGTGGTGGTGTTTGTTGTCCTTTTGCAGTCAACTCTAATTTATTGGTAGCACCAGCAGTTTACACTGCATTCCCAAAAGGCTGGTGTTCCAGCACCCAATGAATGACAACAGCAACTGAGGTGGTTACTATATGCAAATTCCCTATTACATGCAAAAGCCTTGAATTCTTGAGATTTTGAGTCTCCTGGGAGTCTTAGAGCAAGCAAGCTGGGGGATGGACCATGTACCCCATTTGTTGCTGGGACTATGGACTCAGCCATGCAAGTTCCCCTCCAATCAAGCTACCCAGCATCCCTTCCCTGTCTGTAACATCTTTGTGCTACACAGCTCCAAACACACACTGTACTTACACACCCCAGTTTGTTCTGTTCCTTGCTGGAATACTAGTTGAGGAGACCAAGATGTTTAACTTTTCCCCTCAGGAAAATCACCTCTCCAGTAGTTTAGTTCTATTTAATCAACATAAAATTACTAGCATATGCAAAACCTCCTGAAAACACCCAAGTCTCCTATTTCCCCCCAAACAGAAGTGGTAGCACACCATATCCCTGGCATGAAGATTACTTTGCACACCTAATAGCAGACAGGATAAAAGCAGCAACCCTCCAGATGCAGTCATTGTCACAAGGAAGTTGACAGAATCATAGAGCATCCTAAGTTGGAAGGAACCCATAAGGATCATCAAGTCCAACTCAAGTAAGTTTAGGTAGTAGCTTCTTCCAAGAGAGACAAGCATATGACTTGTAAATGGGCAATGTTCATAGCCCAACTATGGAAGCACCACAGGTAAGATTAAGATCCTAACTTGGTTTTTTTCCATCATCCCTGGTACAAGAAAGAAAAATGCAATCCCTAAATGAGGTAGGGTTTTGGACAAGACCTGTGGTTTATATAAGTTACCAGTATACAAAGTGTAGCAGGAATAACCTTGGATTTACATCAAGCATTGTGGTTTCTTTGGTTTTGCAAGATGATTACTTCATAAAGCCAGCAGTCACCATTTTGCACTGTTTGCTTGCCAAACATGAGAACAAGCTGTTGCTCCAGCCTGTGGTACAGTCTCAGCATGTTGAGAAGCACATATCAAAGAGTGAGTGGGAGGACAAAACTTCATTAAAAATCAAACCAGCTTTCAATGCCTTATTTAACATATACCACCATCAAAATGGCCATTTCCCACCTTCTCCCAAAGAGCCTGAAGCCTCCAGGATGCTGCAAGACATCCCACCAAGTCAAGAATGAGTTAATGCACAGCAACAAGGGGTTTTCCTTTATTTTTTTATATTAAATGTGTAATAATTGACCTGCTTATCAGCTTTACATTATCCACAGCACTTGCACACAGACACATAAGCAGGAAAAGCTCTGGTTTCCATCCAGAGGAAAGAAATGCTTGAAGATTACAAGATCACCACTTCCCTTGGCCAGGAGAAAAGGTGGAGCAGGGCTGAATCTCTGGAAGACAAGGAATGCAGGTGCTCATCCAGAACCTGCTTTGTACTGCAGAGCTGTATCTGAAGTTTCCACATGAAACACCAGCATAACTTTCTTCCTTTTCTAGTGTTCCTTTACTTATCATTATTTTGTCATTAAAGGGAATGATTTTAAGAGGTTTTGATCCAAATGCTATTAAGGCAAAATATCTGTTCTTCAAGGTGGTTCAGTCACAGATGCTCAGCTGTGAAAATTAACATAGCACCTTCTCATCAACATAGTGTCTCCCCAAATTAAATCAAAGTTGAAATAACATGATCCTTCTGATAATTACAGCTCCAGGAACATGGAAAACCCACCACCCAGACTGCCCCCAGCTGCAGCAGTTCCTCTTTACTGCTCCTCCGCAGCCACTCCAGAGCACTGTTACCTCCCAAGGTTTCCCTTAAGTGACTAGCATGATTCATAAACTGTTCAAAAGTATAGGTTTTCACCCTAAATACAGAAAAACATTTTATTTTTCTTTTTAGTAACAGGTGGGATTGAAGATTTTCACTTTTAACTACAACACGATTTCATTTATTGTTATCTGTCACCTCTTTACCGAAGCTGTGATTTATAGCTCCTGCCAAACCAGTGAGTAGGTGCATTACCTGCACAGCATTTCTGCTTTTAGGTCCTATGCTCCTGTGCCTGCAGACACTGTCTGAGGATTTGATGTACGTAACATTCACTGAACCTGTGGCTGTTAGCCCCAGTTCTTTCCCTGACATTCTGTAGAGCAATGAGTTATTTTCTGCACCGATTTGCTGCTTGGATTATGGGTTTATTCCTTCAAACCTGACTTACTCAACAAAAGGAAGAGAAGAAAGTTTTAAAACTGTTACTTCTCTGATTTGGGTTTCCATAACTTTTTAATTTCACTTATATATCATTCCTCCTTAAATTTATTTGTTAATCCTTTTGGACATAATTGTCTATGACCCAAGCTTTTCTATGTGGAGACTTTGTCATGCTCGCTCCCACTGATCTACTCTCTATGAACCTTAGTGAGGTCATTCATGTAATTTTTTTTCCCTTTTTTTTTTCTCTAGTCTTCCTCATCACTCATATGCCATCTGTTCCATCCATACATTGGAGATGAACATGTTTCTAATTTGCCTCAATGAGATGTGCTTTATTCAGCTCACTCGCCACATACATCAGCCTGGGCTAATTTACTTGAGTGAGGTCACCCATACCATCTCTACTTGCCTTTCACCAGCAATCCACATTTGTAGGCTTTGCTGGGGCTGGCAGCGCTTCTGTCAATCTGTGTTTACAATAGCAAGCTGTATGGAGATACAGCTCATATAGATGAGATACAAACCCCATCTGACCCCAACTACGCTGCTACACCCTCTCTGGAGATCACAGAGCAGTCGCTGTATTTCTTCAGTAATGGGATGTGGCAGACAGTCAAATCTTAATACGCTCTCCTGCTGGTTTAACCAGCTTATCAGTGGAAAGCAAGTTTCAAGCCATACAAATTACTTCTCTGGGTGTGATGGGACTCAATCACAGAAGTAGTGATGTAAGTTTGGAAGCTTCTTGTCTGTGGTGTTCGGCTTGGGACAGATACAGTCTTGAGAAAACTGGAAGACCACCAAGAGATCTGATGCTACTCCAAAGGCACTTCAGCAGGCACTGAGTGCCTGCTAGACCTGAATATACCTGCATTCATAACTCTGACCTACTAAAACAAAATTAGAAGAAAAAACTTTCCAATAAACTAGTTTCTGAATATTTTTTCCTTCAATTATCTTTTTCCAGATATGAAGCACTTGCTCACTAAATATATTTCAGCCACTGTTTGTTCTGAAGATCAATGCCAAACCCACCACCAGAAGTAAAGGGTCATCCAGTGCCCATGCCACCACACAGAGTGGGTTTTGGGTTTTTTTTTTTTATTAATCCAGATGGGCCTTTTGGGAAGGATCTAAATGCATACACACTGCATGTAATCGCACTACTTGGGTTCCTCAAGACTACATTATCACCTAACAAATGCAAATGGACTACATGGCCTTGAAGTGATGCAGATAAGCACAGTTCCAGTGGAAGCCATCCTCACCTGCCACTTGACCTCAAGTCAGGCACCCTGCACTGCTCAGACTTTAACACAACACAACCCCCCGGGTTCTGAGCAGCCATTAAGACACAACTCCCCATGTCTTTTAAAAAGTATACCAGGTGCTAAGATTGACACCAGACATTATAAATCTTCTCTAAGAAGTCCTGATAGCTCAAGAACTTCAGGCGTGTTGTGTTTCCTTCAACAGCACAAAGAAGTACCATCTTCTATCTTAACATTCAAAATCTATTCCCACAGAGAAAACAACTTATTAGTAAACAACTAACATTTCCCACAGTGAAAACAATTTATTTCCCACAGAGAAAACAACTTATGAGCAGAAAGCACACTGGAAAGGCAATCTGGGTTCTGCAGAGCAGCTGCTCATCAATAACACTACTTTCAAAACATGCATTGTAACGACCTCTATTAGAGCACGCGTAGTATGGTGCATTACATCAAATGCCTACATTACTGCAACTCCATGTCTTGATAGTAAAAATGTATTAAATCATCTAATGCTCCATGTGTAATCCTGGCACACCTGGAAATCTTGGTTTAGAAACTGGGAAGCAAAACCAGGCATGTTTGTATCTCAAACAGCCTCCATGTGAAATGGACCCGTTAAGGGCAAATCTTCATTTCGTTTTTTTTAATTCTACTAATATTGGTTGAATAATATAAAGGCAGTTCTCAAAACATGGTTAAAATTAAGGTTTGTAGCAAAGAAGTGTCCCAAGGTGTGCTATCGAAAGGAAAAAGAAAAGAAGAAAATTAAAGGCATCCCTATTAACCACAAGTTCACCTTTAAGATCTGTAAAAATGAATGGGCAACAAGAGCTCCCCTATAAAGCAAATAAAACCACGATAAAGGACTAAAGCAGGGGTGGTTTTAAGTTAGATGGCAAGGTTAGGAACTCCAAACAGTTTTGGAAAAAAACAGAAGTAGTAATTAACTTTGGGTTTTTTCTTGACAGGAGCTTTGTTCCCCCATGGCATGCAATCTGCACGCAGCATCTCTTAAACCCCAGCTGAGGAGCTTGTGTTTATCCTCCATCAAGGCAATCCATAAGCGTTTGCATGTTTGTGCAATGTGATGAGGGATGTTTACAGAACTATTCATCATTTAATTCCAGCTCTTCCAGAATCGCTGACTATTCCTCGGAGCAGAACAGCTTCAAGAAAGGCATGCACAAGCTTTTCAAACTAGCTAAATTAAACTTTGAATGTGCTGGTACCTTTACTTAACATCACTCAAAGTAGATCAGTCATGCATCATCATATACAGCATATTTCCAAAACTCAAAGATTAGTCTTGTCTGTGTTACCTTTATGTTTTTTCACTTGGAGGATGAAGGAAAAGGCTCCTTTTACACCCTTAGCTTCTGTAGGTCTTTACCATTGTGTCTGTTGAATGGCAGAAAGTCAAAGAGCTACCAAAGTTAGCTTCTTTTTCAGTTTTGTTTCTTAGCTTTCATAAGCACATTAATCAACTTTCCCTGGAGCATGCATCCCAGTTGTGAACAAATTAGGACCTCCAAACACTCCTGAATGATACCCCCACAGCACAGAAGCAGTGGTATTCCTTACTCAGGAAAAAGGACAGCATTCACATGGCTCAGGATGTGAATCACAGATGGTGAAGTAGAGGCTGTTTTATAACTCGGAAGAAGTAGTTAATAAAAATAAAATAAAAACTGCTTTTTTTACCCCAGGTGCCTGTGGATGAGCATCTTCCAAACCTAGATTTCTGATCACACCTTCCTAGGCCAGCTAGAACAGGGAAGGCCAAACAACACAAAACATCTCTTCCCAGATCTTGCAGTACCTACTATTTCCAGCCTCTTCAGCACAAAATGTCATGGCACTAGGTAAAGCCCACCTCTTCCAGCCCTGTGCAAATTGATGGCAAGCTTGGACTTTGTAATGAGACAGAAAAAATGGGACCAAGAAGCCAGTTTTGCTCAGCACCGTGATTTATTTCAGGCTGGCAGCTCAGACAGCTACCACGCTTTCCTCCAACCTGTTTGTGTGATGGATGGTGCCCCAGCACGAGTGGACAGAGAAGCTACGGAGGTGATGGCAGCCTGCCCTCAACTCATGTTTGGTTGATGAACCAGAAGGACCTGCTCAGCCTTCGAGGGCAGAGTGAGGAAGGCTGGCAACAGGATAGAAAGAAATCCAAGAAACATCAGCTTTCAACACGAGACTCACTTGCAAAAGTGAATCTATAGGAAACTATGACTTTCCATCACTTCAAAAACTGATGCTGGGGAAGAGCAGAATCTGGCCTTTTGTGATTTTTATCTTTTCCCCCCATTGCATTTCATATTCTTGAGGCTAAGCTTTGTTATGTGGAATCTATTACCGGGTCCTCAAGCAGCCACAGCTCCCATTAGTGTCAGGAGGAGATACCATATGACTGCTTATCCAGAGGAGAGCAGGCTCACGTGTGGCAGGGCTTCCTTCAAAAGAAAAGCCTCAGAGCTATCAAGGAAAAAAAACTACTTGGAAGTTTTAAAACCCTTCAGTCAATAATAGCTCTGCTGGCCCTTCAGAGGGGCATAAAGGGCCCCATTATACAAAATATTAGTATTTGATACCTGGTAGTACGTCAGACCATTTGTGACATGAGAGGACACCTGAGTTACATTTCAAACAAGAGCAGGAGGCTACTTTGTCAGCCTGCTATCTCCCACCTTCCCAGGCAAGATATATTTGTGTTTTAAAATCACTGAGACCTCTATTTCCACCCACTCAGAGCTTGCATCGCTGCAGCAGGACCCAGTCCTGGGGCTGTAGGCACATTCTGAGCCAGCAAGGATCTCTGCTGGTTAAGTGGTTCACTTCACCCAGGTCAGCTTGTGGCAGCAGAAGAAATGAGAGTGAGCTCCTGCTGTAAACCCAAGGCCAAAGGCCACCTTTCCAGCACTATTTTGACTGCAATTCACCTCCTCCCAGCAGACTGCATGTTGCATGAGGCAGCTCTGCCCTTCCCAGGGGTGGGAGGATAGCAGTGAGGTACCAAGGGGTCCACAGAGGGACAAAGACCTCATTAAAGGGGCACAAGGTGAAATTCCCTTTTTTCTGTGATGTGTGTGCAGAGAAAAAAGTAAATGTAACACTTGATACCAACAGAGGGGTGGTGACAGGGTGATTGGCCCCCCAACACACACAGAGAGACTGGCCTGTTGTTATCAAAATAATTTCATAAAGATAATTATGGTTTTCAGTAATACGAATGGCACTGAAATCTGAAGCCATGAGTCAAAATACATTAGAAACTAATTTTACTATAACCAGACATTAAACAAGGCATTTTATGGCAGCAGCACAAAGAACTACCTACCCCCCTCTCCCTTCTGAAAAGCAAATCGCATCCAAAACAATTCACAGTCCTCTGATGAGTTTCATAGCACTTATTTATCCCTCATTGCCATTATCACAGTGTTTTCCCTCCTCTCCCCAGCACTACAACAGCTTTTTTCCCCACTGTAGCACAAAAGCATCGATCCCCATCCCAGCCAGTGTGGGAACTCTCACTTTGGCCCTCTGTGCTGCCAGTGCTCCACTTTGGTGAGCCAAAACTTCACCCGGTGTACTCTGCTTAAATTTTAAACAAGTAGGGGTTGAAACAGGAGCTGAAGGTGCAACATCTCTCCTGAAGACTTGCTGTGTTCAGGTCTGTAGATAAAACCATCTCTAGTGGAACGCTACAAGAGCTTTTGTTCTCCAACTTTATGGAAGACCCATCAAAAGAAAGTGTGTGTGCTCTACACAACTCTTGTGACTACACTGGAGCCCAGACACCCAATGTGCATGCACACACACAGAAGCAACCCTTCCTGCTCTGAGCACTGCACAGCCATGGTAGGAGGCAACTTGCGACTGGAGAAGGTTGGAGCCTAGTCCTTGAATGAGATACACCAAATGTTCACAGACAGAAGGCATGAAAAGAAGGGGATATGGAAAAGCTTTAAAATACAATATGAGCATATCTGAAGAGAAATACTACAAGCTCAATGGCTGTGAGGTCTGACAAGCACATACAGCCTGGCAAGCAGTCAGCATCTCCCCAACTGTTCAAAAATGGTGAGCGGCCCCAAACCTATGATAAAAAAGTAGAAGCTAAATGGAGCAGGGAATATGGCCAGAGTTCAAATTCACTCGTGGAAAGCCAGCTGACAGGTTTTGCAGTCAGTAAAGACACAAGGAGAACTGTGTTCTGATTTGTATATTACGGCGCAAACAGATTGCAAACAAGTTCCTAATCTCGCTGCGTTTCAGAATAAACCTTAGTTAATTAAAGTTGGCAGGACTTCTGAAAGAAATACAGCCGTTACCTTCGACGAGTCTTTTGCTGCAGCCACACGTAGGAAAAGCTCGGTTATTATTCTGTAAGTACGTCTGTTGAAGCAGACCATGAAAATCCTGGCTGGTGGCACAAAGCAAGGTGTGCTGGCTGAGATAGATGTGCTGTGCAAATCCTGTGTTGCACAACGCAAAAAAAAAAATATTTATATATCTCATTTGACCAGCAACAGAGTACTTTTCTCCTACATGACACCACGGGTACATTGGTGCATCAGGATCCTTCCCACTAAAGCCCAGTTCTGTCCATGTACTTGTGTGCTAAGCATTAAAACCCATCCCTGTGTATGGCTGTGCCTTGAATAAAAACCAAAAATGTTTACAAAGTGCATCACAAGCACTGAATCTACACATCCAGTGCTTTGCAAGGGAGAAGAGCTGACATATCCCTGTTTTCTTGACATTAGACACAGCCAAATTTAGTCACTGTCCGCACATCTTTGGAATTACAAACCTATCCCAAAGGCAGTCAGCTACTAGTATTTAAATTACTTTTTTTGGAAGGACTTTCCTTAGTAATTCACTCACCAAGGTCACCTTACAGATCAACTTAACACATCATAGAATCATAGGGGTTGGAAGGGACCTCGAGAGATCATCAGGTCCAACCCCCCTGCCAAAGCAGGCTCCCTAGCTCATATTGCACAGATCGGCATCCAGACGAGTCTTGAATGTCTCCAGAGATGGAGACTCCACCACCTCCCCGGGCAGCCTGTCCCAGGGCTCTGTCACCCTCACTGGGGAAAAGTTCTTCCCCATGTTCGTGCAGAACTTCCTATGCTCCAACTCGCAGCCATTGCCCCTTGTCCTGTCCTCACAGACCACTGAAAAGGGGCTGGCCAATTTCCCCTGCATCCCATCCTTAAGATAGTTATAAACATTAATAAGGTCCCCCCTTAGTCTTCTTTTCTCCAGGCTGAACAGCCCCAGCTCACTCAGCCTTTCCTCATAGGGGAGATGTTCCAGGCCCTTAATCATCTTGATAGCCCTTCTCTGGACTCTCTCCAGGAGATCCCTGTCTCTTTTATACCAGGGAGCCCAGAACTGGACACAATACTCCAGGTGGGGCCTGACCAGGGCAGAGGAGAGGGGGAGGATCACCTCCTTCGACCTGCTGGCCACACTCCTCCTAATGCACCCCAGGATCCCGTCAACTGCAGCGCATTGTCTTGCCCCCTGGTTTCTACAGTATCTTCTCTGGCCCATCTTACCCTCACCCATTCTCTTGTGATGGGACTGAAGAACAGAGCAGCAAGCAAGCCCTCCCTAATTAAACCATCCCTCTTCCCACGCAATCCCAATAGCTCTTAAATGACACGTTAACATCACGATGCGCCAGCAGAAGGAGCTCTAAAAGCTCTCCATCCTTCAGGAGATTGTTGTAAAACGGTTCTAAAGAATTCTTGATGGCCCACTTAGTACCAGCCTGGACAGACTGTTTACCCTAAATTCTTGTCCCATTCCAGAGTTAGACCATTTATTATTAGCTGTTGAAGAGAAAACAAAACAAAACAAACCCCCAGAACTTTAGAAACACGCACACCTCGGTTTCCCTAACACAGCTTTACAGTGTCCCATCTCCCACCACAGGCTGAGAACATTGCTGGCTTCTCCTGGGGGCTCTTTGGGGAAGAGCTTATGGAGTTCAACTTATGAAAAATTCTTAGGATTTCGCATTCAATTTTAGAACAGTCCAGTTCTGCCCAGTAACAGTATTCAGCAGGAAGACAACACAAAAAGAGATGTCTTCCTGCTGAGCCCTTCTCAAGCTTCCTGAACATTTAGTTTAGCAGGATTCCCACCAGCTAAACTCCAGAGATGCCTTTCTCCTTTCAGACAGGGTGGAAAAGGAAGAATATCCAATATTTTTAAGGAAGAAAATATTTTGAGTATGCATACTACTATCAAGCTGATATAAAAATATCTTTTATTAGCCTAGAGAATAATGAGAAGCTGCGCAAGAGCCTGTACTTTGTTGTCAGTCTCTACATATGCTTTATGATAAATGCTATTGAAGTACTTTAATTACTTTTTTGTGTTAACCAGTCGGTATTGAAAGGACTCGACTTGTTTATACGATCTCAGAGCTCAACTATGAAAGTAATTGACATTTTTTCTGATCAAAGGAAGTGAATTATTTCTGTGATGAATTCAAAAGAAGCTTTCTCGTAAAAACAGTGCATCTCAGAAGACTCTCATTACCATAATATAATCAGGTCTTTATAGGAATGGGATCAAATGCACCTTTGCACATTATAATGTTCAAGTGATGTTAATTATCTTGCAATGACTACATTTTATTTAGGCCACGCAACTTTTTTAAAAAGTTATTTATACATTGTAGTGATTTGGACAAAGCAGATTGTTCACTGGAGAGTTCCTCAGCTATTGCAACTGTTTGTCCTTGGAAACAGTTTAAGAAATTGGGTCTCTGTTCAGAGACAAGTGCACATGGACTATAAACATGTCCTCCTGGCTGTGGAGAAGACTATATGCTGTTGGAGAGAGCAATAGATGCCTTTTGTGTGAGCAGTAAAAATAAGAGGTGGTTCCATTATCCTCAGCTCTGGTGAGGCCACACCCAGAGTGCTGTGTCCAGTTTTGGGGTCCTCACTACAGGAAGGACGTTAAGATGCTGGAGCACGTCCAGAGGAGGGCGATGAAGCTGGTGAAGGGTCTGGAGCACAGGTCCTGTGAGGAGCATCTGAGAGAGCTGGGGCTGTTTAGTCTTGAGAAAAGGAGATTGAGGGGAGACCTTATTGCTCTCTACATCTACCTGCAAGGAGGGGGCAGAGAGGTGGAGGTCAGTCTCTTCTCTCAGGTAAGAAGAGACAGGATGAGAGGAAATGGTTTCAAACTGCAGCAGGGGAGATTCAGGTTGAATATCAGGAAGAATTTCTGTACTGAAAGGGTTGTCAGGCATTGTAACAGGCTGCCCCTGGAGGTGGTGGAGTCACCATCCCTGGAGGGATTTAAAAGGGGTATGGACGAAGTGCTTGAGGACATGGTCTAGAGGTGGTCTAGGCAGGGTTAGGCTGTGGTTGGACTTGATCATCTTAAAGGTCTCTTCCAACCTAAGTGATTTTATGACTCTTTCTCATGTTGTGCCTAGAGGGAGCAAGTCACAGGGTAGCAGAAAAAGTTCAGCATCTTGTAAGGCTTAAGTTCAGAAAGCACTAAAGCCCTTGGAGCCAACACCAGGCAGAAAACAAAGAGAAAGTCTTCAGAAACAAAGGGTTATCTCTATGCACTAGGAAGAAAGGGGACAAGCGAAGGGATACAAAATTGATGGGGCTGTCAGTGCCAGAGACAACAGCAACAACCTTAGCAGCTTGGAAGAGGACTAGAAGGAAGAGATAAAGGATGAGAGACTGAATGAAGTCACAGCAGTCAAGATAGCAGATAAGATGCTGACCATTCTTTTAGAAAGGACAGAATTTCAGAAATCTTACTTAAAAATTTGGCACCCTTGGGACACAATAGTGGAGAACAAAGTCTTCAAGATAACAAGGAGATGGGTTCTAAAACAGGACACACAGTCACCGAGCTGCAGTTACTACGTAATCAGTATCTCTTGGTGGTTATGAAACTACTGAGTCACTGCAAAAAACCTGATATTTCCTGTGAAATTTAGAATGTTCAAAGAGAAAAAGTAACTTCCCGAGCTCCTTTGAAAAGCCAAGGCTAAGCACTGACATCCATTTGTTCTAGTTAAGGTATGCAAATATATAAGCATTCATGACCAAATGCAGAACCTTTCAATGCCTGCTTCCCCACATTAATATATTAAAACAGTTCGTATTCTATCCCAGCCTGTCACATACAAGTGCTATCTCAAGAAGCTACGCAAGAAAATGAAATTTGAAAATGTTGTTTCATAATTCCGGAATAAATTGAGAGATAATGAAATAGCTGCCGTGCTGTTCCACTTGAAACTTAATTCCAGTGTAATTCAAATGCACAGCACTGATTACCCATGCCATTTGGGGGGGTGTGTGGAAATAAGAGGGGATTTCAGCTCCAGTAAAACTGAGAACAGCATCTATATTCCTACCAAACGCAGCAGAATAAATACATCTCAATTAATAACAGCTCCTGGCTTTCCAAACATGGCAGTCTCATACATGAAAATAAATTACTTTGCTTGATTTTCAAAGGTGGCTGTTCTGAATCTAGCAGACACAAGGGCCAAAGGGGCCTCAAGCACTGGGGTCCACAGGCCTGCTGCTCACCCCAGGCAGCCAGCCATAGGTAGGCTGAACATACAGCAGAACCATTTCCTGACCACACACCAATGATGCAGCTGAAGAGGCTTTGAACTTGGATTCTTGTAACAAACTCCTCAAGCAGGAGCCTAAGGGTGCCTGTTTTTAGAAAACTCTGCACCGTATTTTAAATTTCTTAAGCATTTTAAAGCACAGAAAGCCACCTCCTAACCAAAGGGCTACAACACCCAACCACTTCTGACCTGAGGCTTAAGTGCATTTGACTGAAGAGGAATAGCAGGAGAGAAAAGCCTCCTGCGCTGTGAAACACCCCTCTGGGCAGCCCCAGAGTAGAGAGCTGTGGGTCTGCAGACAAGGTAAAACCCCAAGGATGGGGGGAGATCACTTCATCCACTGCTTTTCTGCTGAAGGCACTGCCATAGATGACATCAAGGTCCATGCCCAGCCAAGTCCTCCACTTCTCTGGGCAATTTACTCCAGTGTTTAGTTATTCTTCTTCTTCTTCCCCTTCCCTGTCCTTCCTCTAGCCACACTGAACTTTCTCTGAAGCAGCTTGTACATGGTGCCTCTGATCCTGCCACATCAAACCCTTACAAAGGGACACGCTCCACCTTCCCCACAACTACCTGCTAGGCACTTGAAGACTAGATCACCTGAGCCTTCTCTTCTCCCAGCTGAGGAGAAGAGATCCCAACTCCTTAAACCTTTCTTCATGTGCCAGGTTCTCAAACCCTCTAATCATCTTGGTGGCCTTCCACTAGCTCTTCTCTGGGTTTTTTCCCCCCCCTCACTCTTGAGCAGAGAGGGACCAAACTGGTTATGCCATTTAGGTAAGGCATCACATGCTTTTGCCTGGGGATGCTGTAGCACCCACACCCCAGGACCTCAGGAAGGGGCTGGCTCCCTCTACTTGGTTAGGCTGATGCAGGTTGTTTCAGCTCTCAGACAGGTCTGAGTCACACTGTTATTGGTGGCTCAAGCATCAAAGGGACCGTTATTCTTCACTGGATATAGTCTCTGAGAACTGAAGTTTTAACAAGCTATTCCAAGATCTTAACTTGGCTCAGGGTTTTAAGAGCAGGCACTTTAAAACAGTCATAGAGCAAATACCATCAGTAAATGTTAGCTCTCTCCCCATTCACAGTAGCTTTGCAAATCCGCCTCAGTTGTAACATTAGGGGTCGAAAACCAAAATCCTGCCAGAGGGAAGTCTAAAACCTGAGCAGCAGCCACAGTGAGATGATCACACTCAGCTTCACTATACCAATTCACATGTTGCTCTACACAGAGGCACCAACTGATGTTTTTGTCAGGAGAGCAAAAAGCATTTGTGGCAAAATACCCACACAAGACTCCTGTACCTATTCTAACAGTTTGGTACTTCACCCTTCCATACCCTAAGGCAATCCCAGCAATCAGATCTCTGCCATTCCCTCGAAAAGTCATCGAGTGCAGGTCCCTCCCAGTTGTGACACAGCCACATATAGGGCAGCAGCATAGACAGGATCTCAGCACTAACCTCACTGGTGATGCTTTATAGCATGAGTTATGTGATTAGCATGCTGGTAGCAGTGAAGTGACTGTAAGGGCTTCTTAGAAACCCACCTAACCTACAGGACAAGGCTTTGCAAGTAGAAAACTAATGTTTATCCAGTAGAACTTGCTTTACTATGAAAAAAGTGCTGAGGCACAGGACTGAATTTTAGCCAGCTGGTAATTTGCACCCAATCCAACTAGTTTGAAAGCAGTTTAAACAGTCAAGGATAAAAAATTAAGCCTTCAAATATTAAACACAGCTACATTCTCAATGTTGGGCAAAGGAAAAGGAAACTATTTCTATGTAGTTGGATACACTCTTTGTCTCCTATGTACAAAGACAAGCCAGGCAGTTGGTTTATTGCAAAACTGAGCATCACTTGGTTCTTCGGCAGGGGGGCTGGTCTTGTTGACCTTTTGAGGTCCCTTCCCACCCCTACAATTCTCTGATTCTGTGACTTTTTCACCGCTCTGCTCAGCTTCCATCACCAGACAAAGCTAAAGTTTCACCATGTTCCACATACCCACACCCCCCATCCAATATTTCAGCTGAAATCAAAAACCTCTACCCAACAGACTCAGAGAGCAATCAGAGAAACTAGCAGCAGCTACAGCCAGCTGGGGTAACAGGGATGGGCAAGTGGAAGAGTGCCATGGGGATGTGGTCACCCATCAGGTGACTGGCCTTATTCAACAACCACATCTGGTATGCTCCAGCCATCCTTCAGCTCTCTGCCACCCTTTTTCAGTGAGAACTATTCATTTAAATACAAAAATGCATAAGGAAAAATAAATAAAAATAAGATAGGGTAATGATACATCCCACACTGGAAAAGCAGTCCCAAAAAATCTCCCATAAGTAATGCAAATAACTCCATGTAGGGACCAAGGTGCTGGGGTAGGCAGAGTGCAAATCAGGATGTATTTATAAGATGCTCAGGAAATCTGTGATGGGGAAAATAGAGTCACACTGACCACATTCTTCTTTTCACTGTGATATTTTACATACAACCCCCCATCTGATGTGCTTCCCCACTGCCCAGCTGCTCTCTCTGGAAAGTCACACAGACAACTTCCACTTCCATTCCCAGAGAGGCCCACAGATCTCTGACCAAAATCAGAAACAGTCCCTTTCCAAGTCAGTCACACATCCCAGCAGGGCAGCTTTTGCAGGAAAGGCTTTTATTTTTATCAGGTCCCTAGGAATTTAGCTAAATTATGTTGGTGTGATTACATGCAGTAATTACAAGGAAACAGAGATGCAAGACTGAGAAGGCAAGGCTTGTGTAGACTAATCAATAGAATGAAATACCTTGAGCGAAATATTTTTCCCAAATAATTTCAAGGCATTTGCACAATATACATATATACACAAACAAAAACAAAGGAGTTTGGGGATGCTCAGATGCCAAGTGATGACCTCATAGTCATTCAAATTACTTCAAAGGAGTTAGTGTGGATACCAGCATCATCACAGATAACTCCAATGGTAAACAGCACATCCTCCTCACCAGGGCTAGTTAGCCCAAACCAAATAGGACTGTTCTGCCACCCAAGCCAACTTGGTTTGTCAAAGCTATGTTTTCCAAGCACATGTATTTTTGATGTTTTTCAGAAATATTTGGGCAAAGGAGAAGAAAGCAGAAGAGTTTAATGTGGTACTAATATAAACATCATTTTTAGGGTTGGTAAAGCAGCACCTTGTCTGTAAGGTCTGCAAATAGACCAAATTTTAAAGCTAATATTGATGTTTCAGAAAGTGTTTACATGGACTTTACTGGAAAAGGAAATTAACTCTTTTAGAAAATTTTTTCTTATTAAAAATGTTAAATCTGGGGCTTTTTGAGTCCAAACATATTTCTTACAACGGATAACTTATATCAAGGAAATACAAGCTCTTGTCTTTCATCAGTACAAAGGGGCTAGATTTTCACAGGACTTCCCTGGACAAACCAGGCCAAAAGCAAATCAACAGGTACCTGTGCCACTGGCATCCCCCGTCCTCCAGCACAGGAAGGGCTGCAGGCAGAGATGTCAGGACACACTGTCCCACCAAGGAGGTGACAGCCAAGCAGGAAGGCATGGGGAACAAAGATGCCCCATCATTTTGGATGGTCAGTACAGTATCTGCTTGGATCCACAGCACCCAAGCAGTCTGCCAGCAAAGCATCACTTTTCAGGACCCACTCTTAGGAGAGCCAGAAAAAGCCAAAAATCCAGAGTTCTGCTTAGCTTTTTAAAAATACACCAGAGAGGGAAACGCCTCAAATTTACTCATATATCCTCCAGAGTTTACATCTTACCATTGCCAGGATAAAGGCAACTGAACCTCTTCACTGGGTTTTAAGACCGTTAAGTTTTCTCAATAAAGAAAGAAGCAACATCACTTCTCTAATCAATCACAGGTTCACTGCATCAGGACTTATAGCCTGAGTGAGGGAAACACAGGGAAAGAGCACCAGGCAATGTTTTTCGAGTTGAGGAATACAGAGGAATCCCCTACACCCTTGTTTCCACAGCATCACTGGGACTTAAGGAGGGTCTAATTATGAAAATAAATCCATAGGAATGGTCATTTAAAGCTCAGCTGGTTTCTGTAGGAGAGCAAGTGGGGATAGTACAGATGCTGAACGGCAGCAGTAGAGGCACATGCATCTGGCAGGAGGCTTTGCACACTTGCATGACAAATAATCTCATTAAAGAAACAAATTGCATATTGCCAACACAACCCATCCGCCTCAGATGGCTTTGGTGCCATGGGTTTTTAGATCAACTCTCGACATATGAAGTGGGTATTTGAGCTTGAATAATTGGCCCAAAAATAATCCCTTTGTTTCTAGATTGATAGAATCACTTGTAATGCATCCAAGAAGTGCCAGAAGATTAAGTTGGTAATGAGATTGTACCTTTCCCTATTCTCGTTAGTTTGTCAGGGCAAATAATTGATGTGCCATTTTCTGCTCTTGCCATGGGACTGGATTTGCATTTTTGCTTCTAAAGAAGCTGGGGTTTTGGTGGTTGTGGTTATTCTGTACTGGTTTGGGGGTTTTCTGGGGAGCACAGGCATTCTGGGTTTTGGCTTTTAGAGATGTTGAAGGAGAAATACCAGAGCCAGAATTTGCAGGGTACAAGACAGTACTGTTCTCTGCAGATTCTCACCCTCCTTGTTTTCCCATAGTCTTCCCTAAAGAGGAACAAATGTTTCCTATAACATGCTGTAGGATTTGCAACTATTCCTCCAGACACAACATCTCAAACCACTCTCAAATGCTCACAGGACAAGCTGCAGATGGGCACTTCACCTGCTCTTTACACCACTTAAAGGTCCACATGTAAGCAGGTTCATGTCCCAAGGTCACTACACTTTAATGCGCTGAACCTTCCAGCCATTTGAGCCAGGAGCTTGACTTGATGGGTGTCTGTCTGTTGCTTCCCCACCCCAAAACATGAGATTTCATACACCAGCCTCTTGCACCATGACTCTGAAGACAAACACCTAATTCAGAGTGCTTTGCCACAGGGAGATGCTGGCCTTTATTCCCCACCCCACCCCCCATATCACGCTAACAAGATACAGTTCAATCTGTCTGCACCTGAATTAATAATATGAGGAACCTGGATTAAGGTAGTAAACCAGTTCTGATCGAGATTCTGGGTTTTGCAGCTTCTTTTGAAAGATTTGTGACTTTCACAGCCAGTGTGCCAGCAGAGAAAAAGAGGGGGTTTTAATGAAATACAAAGTGACTGCAGCGTAAGTCACAGTCTCACCATCTGCAAACACACAGAGCCATCCTAAACCCTTGCCAGTGTAGGAATTATCAGGGTACTGTACAGCAAACTGATGCATTGACAGCTGACATTAGTTTACATGTACCCTGTACAACACCATGATGCACGAAGCCACATACATTCAATCCTGTCAGCACTCACAAGCTACACTTGCCATTCTGTCCTGTAACATGTAGTTGGCTTGTTAGAACCATAGAATCACCTGGGTTGGAAGAGACCTTTAAGATCTAGTCCAACCTAGCGCATCTCTAGACCATGATCTCAAGCACAACATACACATGCCTTTTAGATCCCTCCAGGGATGGTGACTCCACCACCTCCCTGGGCAGCCTGTTCCAGTACTTGGCTATCCTTTCTAATACTTGACTACCTTGTATTGTTTGGACAATACCTCTTCATACAACAATTGCAACGGAATTAAAAGGGAAGACTCTTCAGGTTTTCCCACCCTCTTCACTTTAGGTCAGGCTGCTAAAAGGTTTGAGTCCCTAATGATCCTTTCTTTGCCTCTACAGTGGAGCTTGTCCCTCTCCCAAACATATTCCTTTCATCACTCTGCTCCTTTAGGTGCACCTTGAACTTTTGCAATAGATAGAAACTGGGCCTCTGGCTTGGTGTCCTTCTGTACCTTGCTTGTCTGCAAGTGACACACAAGTTCCCAGACCAGCAGATTGGCCTAAACAAAAATAAAGTTTAAAATATCAAGTACCTAAAAGCAAAAAATAAAAAAAAATTTAAAAATTTAAAAGTGTTAATGGAAATTAAAAAGGAGGCACAGGAGAATTGGTTGTTTCCTGGGAGCTAAATTTCAGCCATAGAGCCCCTCAGATAACAGAACTGTATCTGCATAGTGTCTACAGGATGACTATTTCCATATGTTTTTTCCACTGGAAAGTCCTCCCTGCCCCCGGCTCCCTCTCTGGACTGTGCAGCTGCTTGAATTCATACATTTATCCTGCATTTCCTTGGAGCAAGTGATAAGTAGACCCATCTGTAAGTATCTGCACCGTGTTTTTCCATTCCAGCTGAGAGCTGGCTGAAGGTCAAAGCATAAATTACATTTACTACAACACATTTTGATAGGTTGAATCAATACCCATGATCAAGTACACTGTGCTGGCTCCCAACAAGGACAGATCCACTTCTGTCATGAATTCTTTCCGTTCTCTAAATCATAGCTATCTCCATTATTCCACTGTCAAAATAACCCTGTTTTCTGACAATACAGCAAAACACATTCTGCAAGAGATGACATTCCTGTCCGAACTCAGTTTAATAAATTCCCTCAGGACTTTTCCACAGAGATAACAGCAAATAAAAGGATGGAAATCTATAGTAAGGTTGTCGAATATCAGAAGAGTGTCGTAGCTCTGCAGGAGAATTAGAAGAGACACAATTTCCCCACATTGCTGCTGCATTGTTTAAGCAAGCAACTACATGTTGAGTCTTCTTGGGATCGTATCTCAACATTACAGTTGCTGTTCTGGATACCTATGGGGTTAAAACAACATGCAACACAGCCACGAGCATCCCCACACCTGTATTTAAAATAATCAGACTGAAATGGATTTATTTTTCCAACACAGCATGTGTTTTTAGCTTTCCCTGGTACTTCCACCTCTCTGCCATCCATCTAGAGTGGGGTTTTAGTTGTTTGATTTTTCAGGTCATTTTTGGGGTGGAAATCATTCAGTGTCAAAAGTTTTAAATCACATCTCTGGACTGTGCTTTCCATTTACCATTGGGTGTAGGAAAAATGCTCCAGGGACTGGCAGGAGCCAGTTGTTTAAAACAACTCAAAACCAGTTAATTCCAAACAAAATGACATTTATTCAAGTGTACCAAAAAACCCCAAAACAACAACCACCAAAACCACCAAGAGAAACACCAGCACAAATAAACAGACCCGAAACCAAACCATCTAGCCCATCACCACCAAATGCTTTCAAGAATACCTACAATTACTAAATATTTAAACATCCTCCTTTGAAAACCTTGGCCAAGTTCTCTTCTGTCCAACTACCATTGGATCAGGAAAAGAGATTCCTTCTCTTAGCAATGCCTTAAGTTTTTCTCCCTTCTCTCCTCACAGCCTCTCTGTTCAATTACCCACATGACCCCAAGTGCACAGAATATTCTGGAAGAACAAGCACTTAATAAGGTATTTAAGCACACATGTGTACTCCAGGACCACATTTAAGTGTTTTCCTGAAGTGCACACCGTTTGAAGATTGCTTCCAACAGCTATGAATAATTAAACTGAACTTGGACATGTGATTAAGGATTATGATTAGAGATCTGACACTTAATTTATCAGCAGTAACTGGCTCCACAACTACCTGCACGCACACGTTTGCTCTCCAAAGGCTTCCATGTGAGCCCAGCCAGCCCAGGGACCTTTCCCACCAAGGTGCAGATTTGCCCAGGGGACTCAAAGAAGGGATTTTAGGTCACAACCGGAGTTACCTCAAGCTCAAAACACTCAGGACATGGGTAAGAAGAGGAAGGAAAGTATGGGCAGATACCTCATACCATACTTCAGATTTTGACCCAGGATAGAAAAAGGCTGCAGGCATCACTGAAACACAGATCAAGGATGCCAATTCTTTCTTCAATCAGACAAGTACATTGGCTAGCAGCTTAGGAACCAGTCTTGAGGACACATCTTTTAACACTGGGATGTGCAGAGGCTGAAAGTTTAAGAGTAAAGCCAGAAAATTATTACTAATACAGAGAGAGTTTCCCTACACAATAATTTTCATGTTCTATTTCAAATACAACAGAAGTCAGAAAAATAACACCAAGCCTGCTGGAAGCCAGAGTTCAGGGAAAGTCAGCTTGTGACTTCACTGCAGATCCAGGAAAGCCTTTTTCAACCAGTTAAATCCAGGTATCCCCAAAGATGTGAGAAGTCATCCTTTCAAGAGCTCTGCAGGAGTACAGGTTACACTGCAGACACCAGCACTAAAAATGACTCTGATGATCACAACAACACATCCTTCTCTCACACAGCCTTGTTCTCTGAGCAGGAAGAATTTGGCAAGGCAGAAAACATCAAGATAAGAGATAATAAGGTAAGAAATGAGAAGCAGCACTTAAACCTTAACTCGTTGCTTAAAAACAATAACATAAATCTCTCCTTGCCCCACAGAAATACTCCCCACAGGTACAGACATCCCTCTAGCAGCCAACAGTAGCTATTTCAATTGCTAGAGAGATTTTGGAGTCAGGAAAAGTTGTGGAAGGCGGTTTTATTTCTCTTTTAGAGGTACAGCTTCATAGGACAGCCTCACTGTGGTGCACATAGAAGGTAGGTGCAGCATTCCTTGTCACTGGATTTGGCTGGGGGGTGTTAACACACCAGAGCTACACAGTTTCCTAGGTTCTGTCTGCTCTTGGGTTGCATTACATAGCAGTGTAAAATTTACCCTGGACAAACTTCTGATCTCCTAGGATAGAGCAGAATGGTAACAAACATAACAGGTTTCATTTTCACTTTTTTTATATATATACACACATTTAAAGATGTTTAGTGGCTTTCAGCAAAGCAAGCTGAGGATTTCATCCTCAAGAGGATGGCATTAGTAAAACAAATCCTGCCCTTTTATCAAAAAGGTTACAAATCATGAAAAACACAGCAATGTTTGGCATTGCACTAGTCCCACCAGACCACTGAACAGGGTAACTCCACTGAACCCCACCCAAACCAAGCACAACCCACCCTGTACCACATGGGTCACTGCCACACATCTGAGCAGAAGGAGCAAACACCAGCACTACTCAAAGACACTCTCCCACCCCTTTCTCAGATGGCAATAAAGTTCTCCTCCAACATATGACTATACCACCTCAGAGCCCCCAGTGATGTATTAGTTTTGATGCATTAATTCATGGAGTTCAGAGTCTCACAGAGATCTTGATAAGACCTGCCCACTGATAAGTGCTGCACCACATTCTGTTTGGCAGCAGCTCTACTTCCAAAAAAACCCCAACACAATGTCAAACCCGTGTAGCTCTTGGAGCACATATTCCTGTCGCCCTAGGGCTGCCATAACCTTGCACACTTTTCTTACTGAACACATTTCAAAGATAGCTGTTGGCTTGGATTTTTTTTTTTTTTCAGTTTACCTTAAGAAATAATCCATATTTTATGTCCCACAGAGAGAGGAAAGCCCCAAGGCTCACCTCTCAGGTGTTTAACTGTATCAAAGAAAGGTCTGCTGGTGCAGGAAGGCCAAAGCACTTAATAATTCACAACTTGCATTGTGAAACAAAAGCAGCTTCTAAAAATCCTCCCCAAGTACAATATCCGCATCTTAGAGAAGTTAAAAAAACAGCTTTAAAAATAAAGAAAGAATTGTCTGAGAGATCTGGGGATTAACCCAAAGAGGAGCCCAACAATGCCATGTTTTGGGTGAACACAATTTCCCTATAGGAATATGGTTGGTCTGCAGCCAGGGAGATGCTCTGCAGAAGGACTCAGGTTAGGAGAGAGGAAAACAGTCAGGAAGGACCAGATGAACTCAAGAACTGGAGCTGCATAAGAGAGGTCTGGCCCAAACCCATCTAATAAGGGCCTGTTTGCTTCCACTTCCCTGGAGATGTAGGGGCATGTTTCAAAGATTAATTGGAGTTAAGTAGTTAAATTCCCTGCAGTGATCAAATATGCCAAGAAATGTGAATAGTCAAAGTGCCTTACCATACAATGCTGTCTGTGTTTTCAGTTGATGATAGCTGTGATGACTTCAGTTATTCTGTTAAACATCTCTTCATGGTTTGCCACTCCTTTCAGCAAGGGCAGACACACAAACACACACACAGAGTTTCTTGAAAGGCTTTTGTGGCTGTTGAACTTGTTTAGGCTGAAGCAGCTATTTCCTAATTGCATCACAATTCAGATGAACATTTCTCCTATAAATACCCCACACTTTAACCCAAATGATGAAGCTTGACCACAATGGTACCACCTGATCTTCCAGATCTAAAATGAGATACATCCATCCACCTCCCAGGACATTTGCCTCCAGCACAGCAGCAGCAATGGGTACTTCCTGCCACCCCACACCAGGCACCATCACCTTCTACCACGTGTGGTGCAGTATGTGTTGAAGAAAGTTAAATTCTCCAGTATCTGTAAAGTCCCACAGGTCTTTGGACCACTATCTGTACTGTACCAGTATCAAGATTTTGACATCCAAGGGAAACAGGTACATGCAAGAGAGAATATGATGCCCAAGGCTTAAAAACAAACCCACCCACTGGTAGGTAGCATTAGAGCAAGATGAATGTCCCATCCCTGTCTAAGCAGCACATATTTTCCAGGTCACTGCTAACAAAGTTCACCACAGACCCCTGACAGGCCACAAAGCCGGCACAGTCTGCTTTAATCAATACCAGCATTGAACTGAGGCATCACCAGATACCAACATGATGCTGATCACGGTAGCACCTGCTTTGGGTTACATTCCATGTTGTCTTGGCACCCAGAGCACTCATTTGATACCTTTAGAAAGGAAAATGAACTGAAAAGGTACCTGACTGAAAAATAAAAATAACTTCTATTAAAAGGCATGAACAAATGCTGTTACAGTTTAATGGGACAAACACATGCTGTGCAGCTCCCTTTATCTTCCTCCAGTTAAAGCAAGAAATGGAGCATACTGTGCCCCAAGTTACAGAGCTTAAGGGATGCATTTGGTCTGTAAGGAAAATATGCACTGGCATCCAAAGCTACCCGATCAAGCTGTAAAATGCCACAGTTTAGAATGCAAGGATTTGTTATTTGAACAGGCTGCAGGCATAAGACCCTTTATACCATCCCACATGTATCCTGAGCATGCCCTGCACAGCTCTCATTAACACATGCTTCAGCATCCCTTTGTAGGTTCAGGGACCCAGGGGGTGATACCCTGAGGAAACAACAGCCACAAAGGCTGAAGGTTCTCCCACCCCAGCTGCCAAATCCCTCATTCACCCCATTAGCCACACACACACACACAACAGGACAGGGAATGCATCCATGGAAGCAACCAGATGCCCTAAAACACTAACAACAATTATTCCATAATGAACTAAATTATTAGTGACGAGATACAGTGGCCCATCTTAAGGACATGAGACCAGAGAACTCTGAAAGTTGAACCTACACCCAAAAGCCTGTAGGGCTCCATATCCAACACTCACTGCTCCCTGTCCTCACCTTTTCTTACCTTCAGTGCCTTATCTATAAAGTGGGGGTAAAAAATAGCATTGCCTCAAGGCGTCTGTATATGAGCTGCAGCATCAGATCTGGGGTTTATGCTGAGAGTTATTAAATAAAACGTAATAGGGCCTAACCCATTTCTTAAGGAAGATTTCAGCTCACCAGGATTTTAAAAGAAGCAATCCCAGGTAAATCTCATCTTTACTCTATTTCTGTAGCGTGATGGGTTTTGGCCATATTTTATCCCCAACTGTGGAAGCTCTCCAGTTAATTCCACCCTTCCCCTCTTTTCCTCCCCCCCTTAAAATGTAAGGTCAGTTGTCTTTCAGTATTCAGAAACACATCTGATCTACTGGGTTTTATGTTATGGAATTTGGAGGGATAAATGTTCTGCCTTCCCCCCCACCTCCTTCCCCCTCCAGGAATTTCAGCTGTTTGTCTTTGGGGTTTACAGGGATGAGTGAGTGAAAGAAAGAATCAGTTTTCCTTTCCAGCTTTACATCACATGCTCCTATAAAAAGGTTCTAATATAAAAATGGCACTGATAGCAGCAATACTTCTCAATAAGAGAGCTGCTCATAGGAACTATGTACCTGATAATATAGCTTCAAATAAGGACATAAATTATGTTACATTACTCCATTTGATTCTTTGGGGAACTTTTAAGTTTAGAGCAGAGCACGGTATAAGTTTTTGCTGCTGAGAAATAACATCATTAATTGCAATCGACAGCTTATTCACTCAGATAAATGAGCTTCGCTATAAACTACCTCAGTATAAATATACCACACCCCATCATCTCACAGGTCCAGTGTGGGACTGCCACAAGGACTTACTGCTCCCTGTTAGAAAGGTGATGACACTAGAATTAAATTTCAGATGACATACAGAGGTTTTGGTAAGATTAAAGGAACCAGCAGGACTCTTTCAGCCTCATTTGATTACCACATACCTTTCACATCATTTGTTTTTAACTAGGTGGAGATTTAAACCAGGTAAAGCTATTTGAGCAAGTTTTCACCTGCTTTTCTAACTCCAGATCCTCACTGACCACTCATTCGAGTAAAAACTACTTCACCTCTGCATCCTTCCCTACCCACCTCCCACCCCATTCACTTCAGTGATTGATGGGTGGATGAAGATCTGTTCTCAGGCTGGAAATTGAGAGATAATACAGTCTTAGCACTCATTTCTCCGGGACTACAGGGAAATAGCGATGCCGCCACCACCACCTATGCTGTGCAGCTTCATATTTCAAATGCCCTGGATAATACATCTGCTGGAGTAATTTCTAGGTTTTATATGCACATTAAATCTCTGTGCTGGTTTTCCTTCATCATGCTAATCTCCAAGTTAAAACAGCAGCATTTTCCTTTTATTCTTCCTTTTTAAATAAACACATCCTTTCCATGTAAAAGTGTCCCTGTCTGCATCACAGACCTGAAACTCCTGCCTGATCTTCCACCTTACTTCCCATTTAGACATATTTTATACCCAAACTCAGTCTACTGAAATATATTACAGTTGCAGTGGTACCTCTTCTCAGAGATGACTATTCAAGGCTTTGAGAACGAGCTATGACAACAGCTTATGGGATGAGCCTCCTGTCCTTGTAACATGCATTTTTATGAAGGGATCTAGCACCTCAGAGTTAGCATCTCCTGGATTTTTACCACCAGAACTGCATGCAACATGAGACTGCTACAACCCCATGGTTGTTGTATAGTTATGCAGATAGGCATTGTGCTACAAGTTAAATCAGTTCCACTCTTAGCTGGTGATAAAGCAGCCACATCCTCTCTGAAAGCCACACACGGTACTTTTTCCACGTTTCACCACAGTAAAACAGGTATACATGGAAAAATCCATAAACTCTTACGGAAAGCTACAGTATGTACAGTGCACTGGAATGGAAGCACACAGAGCCGCCTTCTCCGTTGGAATACTCATCTTGAAGAAAGGCATGGGATGGGAAGCTCATTTAAATGGAGCATCTTTATTCTAGTTTTTCTGTGTAACAACTATCTAACAACAGCACACATCACTGCAACAGCCATATTTACAGTGACACGCAAGTCTTCTGCTGAATACATCGGGAGTGAAAGTTTCTGTGTTTCCCAAAGCTCTGCCCAACAAATTCACATTTTAATTAATATCCTTTTCATTATTTCCTTCCTCTCCTCCCTCCCCAACACCTTCCAGCATTACAGACCTGAAAGTAAAACGGTAGAGTGCTGATTTTAGTGCACATCATGAGCTGAACACCAAGCACAAATAACTGGTTAGCACAGCAGCCAGGCTGATCCCTGTCACATCGTTGACCAGGTATAAAATTGGTGATTAAACAAACACGCCTGACCTCATTTGTGAGGTTTTTATAACGAGAGGAAGAAATAGCTTGATTACCTCTTTAGATGTTAACATTTAAAAAAAATAAATAATCAACTGTGTAAGATTAAAGTAATAAAGAGGTTGACCATGGCTGAACATTTCCAGTACATCCAGTTGAGCACGCTTTGAGTTGCCAGGGATATAATACCATCTCTCCTTGCAAGTCCTGGTCCAGGAGTAGCAGCAAAGGTAGGAAGTGAGTTGCTGTACCAAATCACACTTTTTTTAATTTAAAAACAAACTTGCTGCATAAGAACAGAACTAAACCTTTGTTTAAAATTATTTAATTAAAATAGTAAGATTTCCTTAACAGCCATGGGACATCCCTCCTTGGGTATAGATCCAGTGGAAGAAATCACTTGCAGAGGGCATGCATGAGGTGTCCAATAACAGAACCAGAGTTAAAGCAGAGAAACCCATGTTTGGGATCTTTTTATGCCTAGTTAACCATAATAACAGCTTTAAATTAGCTTCTAGGATGATCAAAGCATGATAAAATTAAAGGTGAAATGGGAAAAGAAACAAACACCCTAATTCTTTCTAGGATAAATAGACCTCAGGTGCACAGTCCATGTGCATATGGATGAACTCACTACTTCAGCTGGTGATGTGATATTAAAAATCCCAGTGATAAATCCACAGTTAACATGTTGAAAGTTGTGTGATTTGGGGTTTTTATCCCTTTTAAAAACAACTCAATCAAAGCCCATATCATCACTGGGAACCTAAGTGCTTGGGCAGAAAGGAGACTTAAGCCTCAGATTCCTCCTGCGGAAACCATGTGCTCCTCTGAGCGCAGCAGGATTCAAAGGTATTCCTCCTTCAGCACTCTCCCAAAAGAGCTCATTGGTGTTTCCTTTTCAGTTTGCCCTTCTACAAACGCTGTATTCCCCTTATTTTTTGGGGGGAGGGGGAAATCTTCATTAACTAGCTACCTAAAAATTCACACTTCAGAGGAGCATCATGTTTATACAAAAAGGTTTGATTTTGGTTCTTTATATCAGAAACTGGATTTCACCATGTTTTAAGTTAATCTGGGGCTTTGCTTGTTCCTTTATTAATTCCAGTGTTAGTGTTTTCTTCAAAGGGTGATAAAAACATCGAAGCCTGCTAGAAGTCCCACTGATACTGTAGCCATATTTTTAAAAGATTTTGTTGATCTGGTTGCCTACAATGGAGACAATATGCAATTCCTTTTCAGAGCTCTTAATGGCATCTGAAAGAGAGTATATCACGCTGTTTTCATGACAAGTATGCACAGAAACAGTCAAAACTCAAAAGCCTTCTGCAGTCAGTTGATCTTCCCATGATATTTAAGTTTAGGATTGTCATTAAGTTGCCAAAAAAATGTATCCAGTAGAGGGAAGATATAAAATATTGATGACACAGGGCCTCCATCAAAGATTTATCTTTGCCTTTGAATCACATTGGAGGAATGGAAGACACTTGACAAAACTGGGATTTGTCACATTCCTTGGAATAAGGCACCAAACTCCTTTATCGCCTTTCGGCTGAAGAGGCTCAAGCATCACGAATCAATCTCCTCCATTCAAAGGAGCAATGTTCACTGGAACGGAGATCAATACTCCTTTCATTACCCAACTTGCTCTTCTTGAAGGCAATTAGCCAAGATCTCTACTCAGCCCTACAACAGCATCCCAATTAGGGGACACCAAAGGCAGTTGTCTCTTGCTCTTTGAGGGGCTTGATTCCCAAACACATGAAGCAGTATGGTGCAGTATTTTGTTAGGCACAGATGGGAACAGTACTGTGGAGAACACTGAAGCAGCGAGAGATTACTCTTTGACTGCCTTTATGTACCTGGTTTAAACAATGAGGTCCTGGCTCTCAGAAATCCCTGTCACTCTCATTGCATCTGTGTTACACCCTAGCTCCCTGTGGAAGATCTCAGCATAATTATACTATGTTTAGTAGTAAATAGAAGATTAGGACAGCTACTGCCCTTCCTGGGAATGGCTGTGGGTTGAGCAGTGAGGAGAGTTTGATATGTTTGGGGCGGCAGCTTTTCCCTCTTTTTGTTTGGTTTTTTCCCACCCCCTTTTTCTTTTCTTTCTCTCCAAGTGAGAACAACATTTTCTGATGCAGAAGCACTAAGGACAAGCTAATACCCCTTCTGGAGAGGGCCCTCAGTATTGCCTGGCAAGCAACATCACCAGCACTTCTCCCATGCCTGGCAGCAGCAAAGCCTGTCCTTCCAAGGAGATGGAGCTGGCTTAGCACTGCTCCCAGAAAAAGTGGCAAGAGCATCTGCTTCAGTTTGAAGACCCACAACACCAGTACCTTGTTGATTTTCTTGGTCAAAAATGCAGTAACTCTCCCTTGAAAGGAGATGAAGCAAGTCTGTTCTTGTCCCCAGGGGCGTGGAGCAGGAGGTTGGCCGCTGCCACCTGAAACTCCCTGAGCACTGTTTTGGTTTCTGCTTATGAGCTCAGATCTAAATCTACGCATAAACCACCACCACTGCCTCATCACTGCAGCTCGGTTGGGGGGCGGGGGGGCACATTCAATGACAACTATTTGCAATATTGAACAAGAAACTGGATGCTGCTGTTCTCTGATAGCTGTTACACACCTGCAGCACAGAATCACAAGGCTGGAAAAAACTTTTAAAATCACTGAGTCAAACCATCACTGTCCTATCCAAAACTATATCTCTAAATACCTCATCTACCCATCTTTTAAACACATCCAGGGATGATGACTCAACTACATCCCTGGGCAGACACATCCCAACAACTCTTTCAGGGAAGAACTTATTCCTAACATCTGAGCTGACCCTGCCCTGGCACAGCTTGAGGCCATTTCCCCTTGTCCCATCTCCTGTCCCCTGGCTGATGAGACCATCGCCCACCTCTCTGCACCCTCCTGTCAGGTCAGTGGAGGTGGGGATAAGGTCTCCCCTCAGCCTCCTCTTCTCCAGGCTAAACACCCCCAGCTCCCTCAGCTGCTCCTCAGAGGATTTGCCCTCCAGCCCCTTCACCAGCCTCGTTGCCCTTCTCTGGGCTTGCTCCAGGACCTCAGTATCCTTCTTATAGTGAGGAGCCCAGAACTGAACCCAGCACTCAAGGTGCGGCCTCACCAGTGCCGAGCACAGGGGCACAATCACTTCTCTAGACCTACTGATACAAAAATGATGCCACCTCTGCATTAAAAGCAAATAGTAATTATTCGTACATTAACGAACCAAACCACCTCAGCACCCTCAAGTTTTAGCAGCAGTCAGTCACCGCTGCCCTCCTTGCACACCCCAACACGAGCTGCCAGAGTGATACCACCATCCGTGCCCATTCCCTGCTACCTGCCCAGCCCGCGTGTGCCACAGACATCTCCTCGGGAGTCAATTCCCTGCTCAGCTTTTGCCGCTTTCCCCCAGGATCTCCCCACGCCTGTCATCGCTCGGGTACCCCCGCACATTACCCCGCAGCTCTCTCGGCAAGGCTCGGCACCACCGGGTTCCAGCCAAGTCGGGGGGAGATTCCTACACGCAGCGTGCCATCTAGTGATGGAAGAAGCGAGAGCACCCTCCCAGCGCCCATTGAAATGCTTCCACATTTATTCCAGCTTTCCTTTTCACCAAGGAAAAGTAAAGGAAGCATCCAGGGGTCCAAAAAAGTCTTCAGTTGGTTCCCCCCACCCCTCACGCACGCATCCTGAGTCTATAACTAAAAGGAAGCACACCGAGGATTCGCAGCAGGAAAGTTCTGCGGTTATTAAACGTGGATGGCAAAGGTTAAAAAATAAAAGGAAAAGCAACCCTAAAACCAACACGCAGACGACAACAACCCAAAAGTAAATTCACGGCGTTTATTTTCTTGCGCATCACCCTAAGGGAATTAAACGGCAAAGCGGGACCCAACGCTGGAGGCCAGCCTCGGGTTTGGGACCGCCGCAGCCAGCGCATCCCATCGCCTGCGATGTCACTACTCTCCTCAGGAGTGCTGGGAGGCGAAGTGAGTCTCCTGGTTAGCACCGAAGTGATGCAGCTGCACGCACCCATGCATCTTAATTCTCACATAGGCAACAATTCCCTTAAGCCGTATACAGCAGCCAGATTGTTTTTTCTTCTTTTTCTCCCAGAAAATCGTTCCCTCGAGGAGAGACGGGTCTCACCCTCACCCATCATAAACGGTTACAGCTCAGGTCATCTCCTGCACTACTGACCCCAGGACCAAACCCTTAATTGATTGCAGCAGGCTCAGGCTGAAAGCCCTAACGCCAGTGACTAGTTTTTACCAGAGTTAGCAGGTTTGCCTGAACCCCCCTCCCAAGGTGTACATTAAACTCACACTTTCAACGTTATTTTTTCCCTTCTTTTTCCAGTACGAACTAAGAAATTGAGTCTGACAAATTAATTATCAGAGGACACTTCATTAATCAGAGCGCCTAGCAAACAGCTCTTCATTGTCTGGAGGCACATGTGCTAAAAGACTACTGAAAACATAGGTCCTGCCTGTTTTTAACACCTTAAAGAACATTTAAGGCACTGCCAAAGCTGCGGCTTCTGCCTAGAGACTCTGTAGCAGGAGATAGGACAAAACACTTATCAACAGGAGAATAAAAAAAGCCGTAAAAAGTATTACCTTAATCAGCACACCAGCCACCTAGGTGCTCCAAAATCTACAGCAAAACTCAAGACCCTCCTCCTCCCCCCTCTTAAATCTAACCCATCCCAGGCCTCCCAGCTGGTCCTAACTACCAGCCCAGCCCCTCTGACCCTTAAAGCTACACCGGGACCAGTTTAGCCCAGCACTCCCCCGATGCATGTAATTTCTTTTCTTGCTGACATCATTCTTACTACAGTTTTGGAACATCAGCTGTATCACAAACCCCACTGCACACCCAAATGGTCTGGAGCAGCCCATGGCATGAGCCCTTGAGGGAGGCAGAGGCAGCTTCTTGATTGATGCAACTTGTGTCTCTCTCAGCAATAATTCAGCACGAGATGATTCTCCTACTCCAGTTTGAATTTGTCATCATCACCACATCTGTATACAGGGCAGCTCCAACCCTGACATCATTACTGACCCCGTCACGCCCATGCAGGCTTCCCTTCTTCCCTCACCCCTTCCCTGGGGTTTGGGGTCACCGCTGTTGGTAACTGCTGAAGTATCCCCAGATAACCCCCTCCATGGGGCTAGATGCCCTCAGGAACCACTGATTTCTCCCAAGCTGACACACAGACTCCCTTTAGAAGGTGTACATGGGGTGAGGCAGCATTCGGAATGCTGGGAGGGAGCATCCCAGGATAGCTCCATCTCTGTTATGCACCAAAACAGCTTTAGGCCACGGTTAAAACCTGGTTTCAGAGGAAAGGCAAGTACAGGACTGAGGCCATGACGGTGACTACAGCTGATTGAGAGCGTTTCAGAAGATAAGCAAGTTTGTCATTCCTACTGGGACTTCACCAAAATAGTCTTTCAGCTTGTCAGCGGAGAACAGCTGAAGGGAGATCAGCAAGCAAATATGAGCATTACAATAACCACAACAAAAATCTCCTTACAAAGCAATTTCAGAACTCCAAGTTTAGCAACTGAGGTTTCCAGACCCTGGGGACAGAAACTCGTCTGATTTACTCTGTTTGTTGCCTTGCCCAATAACATCTCACTGCAAGAAAAGGTGACTCATTTCAGGGGCTGGGTTGGGGGTTTTTTTCAGCAGAGTTTTCAGGTAGATTCATTAGGTTTCTAAAATTACAGGCTAGCTGCAAGGAAGTACATACACACACACACACACACACACTCACTCACTCACTCACTCTCTTCTGCATCTCGTATCTGGCCTGAAAATGAGTTGGCCAAGCTGAGGAGATCCCAGCAGGGTTTCATCTACCCCAGCACAACCAGTCCAGTCTGTGACTTAGCCACCAGTTTGGCATCAGGTGAGGCCCATGAATACAGGATAAGAACTCACAAGTGACACTCTTAGTCTCACTTAAAATAAGTTTTAATCTTCCCATACAAACTGGATTGCATAAAGCATCCTACTGGTTGCAAACTGGTTGAAGTCTCAGAGTCTTCAAGGCAGACATGCTTTCAGTCCTGTAACTCTTAATACTACACAAAACCAAACCAGATTTCCCTTGGGGTTTTAATCTCAGCATGTTTACCTGTTCCAGATAATGTTGTGGGATAATGTCTGTGATAATATTGTGTTTATTCATGGGAATGATCTGAAGTTGTTCATGATTGCCAGGTGGCTTTTGTTTGGCATTTTAAAGTAGGAGACCAGATAAAATTCCAGCAGAAACAAAGATCATACAACATTCTCAATTGTTCCTCCAGGACATCGCTCTGTGAATTTCAGAATCAAACGATTAGGATGAGACCTTGATTTTGTTATTTACAGTTGTCATGGTGACTCAAAGACATTTTATGAAAGTTTGCACCGAGATCTGCAGAGAAAATTGCATGCAAATATTTTGTACCTGTGCTTCCACAGTCTGTCCCAGTTTAACATAATGAAAATTCAGGTCATCCCAGTACCCAGGACATCATCTGCCTGGTCCATCAAGGACCAGATGGGAACCTTGAGCCTTAGAGCAGTGTTCAGAAGCATGAAGAGCCAGCTCTCCAGCGACCACCAGCAGGTGCCCTCCACCAACACCCCCAAGAGCAGCCCCTCCTCCCAGTGCTCCCCAGCAGCCTCTACTGGGAACAGCCAAAACCAAACAATCAGCACATCTCCAGCTGGGAACCTCAGAGGCCTCCATGAGGTTACTCACCTGAAGTCAAAGTTTCATCCTATTTCTCCATGGTAATATTTTCAGCATAAGGTGACGTTATAAATGGGGGTGAATCATAACGCTTTCTAACACCGAATGATAACCACCTAAAAACTTGTTTTCAAATCCTGTAGAGAGAAAAGGACAAGTGTTTGTTGTATGACCTACAGATTCCCTGATCAATTTGCTGATCCCAAGCGTATCAAACTTTTAGTATGCTCTAAAAATGAGGAATTGGGTGTGTGTCTGCATTTTAACCAGTGTTTTTTACCCTCTAGAGAAGAATTATCTCAGTATTTGTCTGCTGACAGGAAAGCATTTCTTTAAACATGAACCCTCCAGAATTTAAAAGACTGGGCTGGAGTCATCGCTGTTTATATCACGCAATACTTTTGCTCAAAAAAACCCCACTTTTCAATCCAATGCTGGACTCAAACTTCCCCAGATGTTGGAGGTTGGCAGTTATGAAGATGCTGATGTGTTGATTAATGCTTCTAAGTCTTATCTCTAGTTTTATTTAGTTATTTCAAGCCTAAAAGTTAGGTTTCCCCATGGTAAGATCTGATAGGATCATGACTATCTACTGCTCTCTGCCACAATTAAATTTTGATTTTAGGTGATCTTCATCTTTCTCACCTCCATCCCCCGTAATAACCACTGGTTTGCCTTACGTGTTGGCTACCAGGATATTTCTAAGGTGTTGAGATCATGTGTGAAAAATCCTGGATCAATAGCACTGCCAAACACACGTTCCCTTCTCCAGTTTCCCAGCAATTAATTCTATCTGGAGTGCTGAAAAATTCACCCTGCATCTCACTCTGATTCACTGTCAGCTATTCAACTGCCAACTTTTCCGTTTGTTTGATAAAACATCATCTGGGGGGGGTGGGGTGGTGATGTTTTGGTTTTTATCTTACATGCCAATTTATTTAGATGCTGAGTAGCTCAACCACTTCACTTACTTCACTTTTAATTTTCTTGCTAATACCATCCAGCTCTCATGAACTGCTGAATATTTAGGGAGGAAATGACTTTCAGTCATTTGATGGCTCGGTCTTTCAAGGAACTTTATTTTTACTAATCACCTATAATGTCTCATGGGCTATTACTTCACCTGCTTTACACAACTGGCTTTAAGCAGAAAATTACTTGGTAGTAAAGTCTACGCCAATTAGAAATATCAGCCATCTGCAACAAGATGACTGCTGATCACAGAAGATTTTTTTCCTTTTAAAGTATCACCCAAGGAGAGCTCAACATAATTTGGGACAACATAGATTGTCTTTGTTTAGTGCTTTAATGAAGGTCTTTATTTGGGCAAACTGAGTGAATGTATTCTGTGTGCTGCAAAGGAGAAATTCTTTCAGACCATCAAATTGTAGCTTCAGGTAGCCCCCCCCAAAAAGCTTTGGATGTATCCATCAGAAGCATAGATGGAGAAGAAAATTTGTGCTCTCTGTGAGAAGCAAAGATCAGTCTGGAAGACTGAAATCTATAAAAGGAAATTTGGCCAACTATTTTTAAAGACAGTAGGTTACATTTTCAAACAAAAGGAAAAAGAAATAGGAAACCTGGACAAGAAAGGCACTGGGAATGAGCATGTTGCTAATATCCAGTTCCAAATGTACAATACATGGTGAACCATTAATTATACTCAAACTCACTAACAGGTCTCACTGAAGAAATCCACCTTGATAGGATTAAAATAGCCTTAGAGCAACATGTACTTAATGGCAACATGCACTTAAATCACTTCCCTTTTCCCAAACTGCTTTACTTTTGTTTGCTTCAAACAACAGAGGAGGGAGGAGCAGGGGAAGAAGATAAAATTTCTCCTGTTTGGGAAACAGCGTCCTTCAATGTATCCCCCTTGCTTTTATTCTAATTAGACCACAATTAGAACAGTCATTGTCATGACAATAGATTTATTTTATTGCTACCTGAAACTGTGCATGACATTTTTATTTTCTATGGATGCCTCTGGGGAAGAGAAGAATGGTGGAGGACTCAACACAGGACAGTGTTTCCAGCTGCACCTTCCCATCCCTGGGAAGTTGAAAGAGGAAAAGAAGTGTCCCTCCCAGAGCACAGGCTAGAAAAGTAGTTCAGAGTGGTATCTCCTCCTGCTCCTTGGTGGACATCACTGGGTTTACTCTTTACTTGGAAAACATTCAAAACTTGTGTGACCACAGCCCTGAGCAACCTGGTCCAACTCTGAAGTTAAATCTAACTTTGAAGCCAGCCCTGGCTTAAGCATGAGGTTTGGACTGATGCCCTCCAGGGGTGCCTGAAGTCATTCTGTTTTCTTGGGGTCCTTCACAGTGTCATGACATTGAAAGCTGGAGAGGGGCTCGTGCCAAGGGCAAGGATGGACAGGGCAAGGGGGAATGGCCTTAAACTGAAGTAGAGGAGATTTGAATTAGCTATAAGGAAGAAAATTTCTATAATGAGGGTGGTGAGCACTGGCACAGGGTGTCCAGAGAATCTGGGGCTGCCCCGGGATCCCCGGCAGGCCAGGTTGGATGGGGCTTTGGGCACCCTGGGCTGGGGCGGGGGGGCTCCCTGCCCATGGCAGGGGTGGCAGTGGGGAGGTCTGACGTCCCTTCTGTGAAGGAAAGACACTCGACTGCAGGTATTTTTTAAAAATAAAAAAGAATAATTATTTATTTAAAACCCACGTGCAGATTCAATACGTCGCTACTGCAGGTTTAATGGGTACAATGCAGCAATGCACCACTGCAAGTTAGAAGCATGACTACACTTATTACAACCACAAGACAGGCACAAAATGCACTACTGCCAGCACAGCATCACAAAATGCGGTGTTACGACCCCTCAGCAGAGTCCGGGTACTCACTGTCACCACTTGCAGGCAATGCACAAGGTTCAGTATGACAGCCACAGCAGATCCAGGGAGCATGCTATCACAAGCCCACTAAATACTACACGTGTGTTAGTCAATCACCTGAGACTACAAACTTAAAGCATAGCAGATATTCCCTTACCCATCTCAACAGGTCAGGGATCTCAGCACGTTCCCTCAGCCAGCATCCCTGGCCAAGGGGAAGGGTCTCCTCCAGAGCTGGAGAAGCAGCTCCCCCTTTTAAAACTGATTCCCATGGTTTTTATTTGCTTTTATGTCTGATGTACGGGACAGTGGGCAGGGCTGTGAAGAGTGGACAATGCCACCTTCCCTGTGTGTCATTAGCAGTGTCATTAGCAGTGTTCCTCTTATCTCACGCCCCATCTGTTGCGTAACTTTTCATTGTCTGGGCCCATTGAAGCCAAATGGGGACCCTCAAGCTTGTCTTTACCTTACTGCTAGGCAGCTGAATAGTGGATTGATTGGCACTCAGGGCATATTGTTTGTTGCAGGAACTCAAGGTTCAACCCAGGTTTCGGCTGGTTGAATTATGCAGCGCTGCCCTGTTTAGTCTGGGTTTACAGGACAACTCAAGTCTGAGCTATCTACACAGCTCCCCATGAGTTGTCTCTGTGGAGGTGGGACCTCAAGGCCATCCAAGGATGAGTCTCTTTTACACCCTCCATGAGTCACCTGGTGCGCTGGACATTGCCAAAACCTGTTTGTGGATCTATGAGCTAGATGATCCTTACACCTTCCAACCCAAACTAGTCTGGGGTTTTGTGATCAAGATTAGAACTGATTTGTTAAATTCCTTTTTTTGATGATTTTACTAGGTTTTTTGGGGGGTTTTATTTTGTTTGTGGGTGGGTTTTTTTGTTGGGATTATATATTTTTAATATTACTATGACTGTGATAATGAGATTGTTTAGCAGAATAAAGTAAAATCCATACACCGACCCTTGTTCTCCCAAGTTTATGTTTTGACATAGCCCCAGCACTTTCAGGGGAGGGAACAGTAGCAAGTCAAAGATTACCATAGTCATTATAACCTTTACACAAAAGCAGTGTATCAAAATGTAAACTGTGTCTGTGCCAAGTAAATGTTAATGAGTAGTATCTGGAAAGGTTAAATATAAATACATATAATTACAGCTTGCTAGTGACAAGAAATTATTAGTTTCTTTCTTTCTCAGAAGGCGTTGCTCCAAAATACTAAACTGAAATAAAAGTATATATCCAGTCCTGCAATCACAATAGGAATTTGGAGAGCTACAATTATATCAATCAGTCAGAAATAGGTTGAATACATATCACTGCTAATGGCCTCAGTTAGTTCTATATTCTCCCCTCACAGATATAAATGTACAGAAATTAGTCAGAAAACTGCTCTGAAAACCGAAATTTAAAAATTGCTTTGAGAAATCACTGCAGCTCTTTTATATTTTAAAAATATGAGATCACAACTGTAGAAGGAAGAACTACAAATCAAGCACAAGAATAGATCTCTGTTTTCATTCATAGGCGGGGCAGAAAAAATGTGTTTGCTAAAGAAATTATTTAAATGCTCTGTATTGGCATTTGATTGGAGGGGGAAAATTCATTTCTTCCCTGGAGGGAAAAAAAACCCTAATATGCTACTAACTGCACTAAAAACAGAGCCATTCCAAGCTGACATTTGCAATTAAAAAGAGAAAATATTTCATGGAAGCTTGTGAATACATTGCAAAATTGCTTTTAGCCTTCAGAAAATTTCCCCTTTATTATAATTTGCTTAAACTCCCAAAGCACAGGCTTTGTAGCCAATGCAAAGTGAACGCCGCTGCTCTGTGAGGTAGGGACAGAGTATCCACTGTGGTGTTTAAAGATGCTGGATTACAGTTTTAAATTAAGATACGGTTTTACCACCTCCTGAAACCTTTTCAGAAGTAAATCTGGGGATTTTCATTTACAGTGCACATGGATTACACCTGTTATGATTATCTCTATATACGGTTTAAATGGAAACCTAGGAATTACAATCGTTTCAGCCCCGTAAAGCTGCCATGTTGCTGAAGATGTGAACTTCTCCCATAGGCTGCCATCCCAAAAGTTATTTTCACACTGTGCATTTTTTTTCTGTGTTTAAAATTGGGTCATTCTTAGCAAAAGGATATATTTAATTCTTTTTTTTTTAGCCCAAACAGGTTCACAACAGGTACAAGATAAACTTGAATTCAGATTGTTGGAGATATTTGTGCAGTGCTGGGTTGTCTCAATGTTTTACTAAGGTTATGGGTTGTTTTTTTTGGTAAAACACATAATTAGTGCACTTTCACCTTTCTACATCTTCTACATTTGCTTCCTTACCACGCTCCCATCAACATCATTGGATCACGCGAATGGATGAAGAGAACAGGGTGTGAAAAAGGAGGGCAAGGTCCAGCCACTACAGCTCTATTTAAATCTTAGGTAAATCTAAAGGAGGAATGAAAACATGAATGCATTTTGCCAGAATGCTGGTTGATGAGAAGTGTGACACTAGTAGAACTGAATCCTGCTTTGCCTGTATGGTGGTGATAGATTTATGTGGGGTTTTTTTTCCTAATGTGGTAGCAAACGTGTGAATCCCCAACAATATTCTTCCCTTTTTTCCCTCTTCCTTTCTATTTTGGTAACACAGTAAATCTTTGTCATCCACATTCATTTAACTACGTAGGTTCTGATTAACTATCTAATGGTTTTAAGAGATGAAAACCATTAATTCTGATTACAGGGCCTTAAAGCAGGCACTAACTCTTACTTTAACTCCAATAGCATTGATTTAATGAAACAAAGGTTATTAAAGCACAGTCCGTCACACGCGACGGTGCAAGCTGCTCGCAGCAGTTGCAGTAACTGGGTGCCCCTAGGTGACTTCCCCAGCTCATGTTGGAGGCAGCACGAGCAACAGGGAAAAATCCAGAGTAATGGAGAGGTGGTAAAAAATATACTACAATCCTTCACAATGGAAAGGTAAGAGGCACATACGCTTCAGCACCAGGGTGCGCAAAGCACTTACTACAGCTTTGCAAAGACAGAGGCTCAGCCCTGGTGCAGGATGCTCAGGGATGCAGGGACAGCGATGGGATGGGGGTTTGGTGGTGGGGAAGCTGGCAGTGGTGCCCTGTCCTCTCTCAGCTGCTCCCATACCAGCACTTCTCTATGTACACACAACAGAACGACCAGAACTTTAAAAAAATGTCAGGCCACTAATAAAAGAACCTTTCTGTTTTGACCTTTCAGCAGCAGGTAACATGCTTGTAGTGAAATGAATCTTCATTCTGAGTGTAGCTGGGCAAGAAATAGATTTCTTGTGCTGATATTCAGGACCTTGTGTGTTTTTCCTCCCAAAATTAGGATTAAAAATAAAAATCTATCAATTTCTTGAAAAATGATAATCGATAAAGAGATACCAAGTCTGGAGAAATATTTTCTTCCATTATCTTCAAAATTGATTCAGCGTTGACCTTTTTGTTTTGCACCTTAATTGGTACACAATAACCAAATTACAAAAAACCCAAACCAAAATGTTGCTTCAAACTAAGAAAACGAAAGTTTTCATATAACACAAACCAAACCGGTCATTAAGATAAATTTCAATAACTTCCCAAAACTGCTTACTTTTCTTAACCTGAATCTTAGTCCAATTTGACCTTTATGTTATTTGTAAGGATTAGAAACGATTGTTACCATGAGCCCAGCAGCAGTCCAGGAACGGTTATACTTTCAAACAAGGACTCTGCTTTTCCCTGTTAGACAAGAGCATCCATGATCAGTCTTCATGCCAACACATCTATTGAGTGCAGCTCCCACCCAACAGCTGACAGATGCACTGAGAGGGTTCCGAAACACCCCACAAATGCCAGACGTGAGCTGCCTCTGATGCTCTGCCTTTCAGATCTACAACCCTAAGCCAAGCATCCGGGTAAAGACCTCCCTGCATCCTAAAATATGCACCATTTTCATGATAATTTATGAGTCAGATACTTAAAATCGTTAACCAAGTTACAGTATTTATATCATTTCTATCGTGATGTTGCGTTGTGCGTGACACTAGCAGTAATTTGCAAGGTCACAATACATTCCTTTACAATATTTCTTATTCTAAAGCCTGTTTAAGTTTTCTGCCTTAAAACTGTAATTAAAGCTTTCAGGGAAATCCTTTCTTACTCTTTATATTCAATCTCTCCTCTCGCTCCTCAGTTGCCTACACCATACCCCATGCAAGAACTTGAAATACAGATTTGCCTCCTACACCTGCAGCACAGCAGATCTGGAAGACAATCCAGATTCGGAGCATCCTGTGCCAACTGATGTGTGATGCCAGGATTTTCTTTTCATGGAGGTGCAATGAAAAGATGTTGGTAGAGATGGGGCTACCTGGGGCTTGGCACACTGGAGAGCGATGAGATGGGATGGAGAGTGGTCTCATGTAGCCTTTGTAGAAAGAGACTCCTTAATTTGTAAAACAGCTGAATTAAGGGAGATGTGCCAATACTACCCATGTGCTAGTTAGAATGTGTTATCAATGGTTTCCGTCATTGTTATGAAGTTCTGTCTCCTAAGGAAAAAAAGAAAGAAAAAGATAAAGCATTTTTTAATGGGTTTTCTTTCTCAAAATTGTTTTGTGGAGCTGCTTCATTTATTTTTTTCCCTGATTTTTGAAAATTTTCACTTCATGAAGAATGCACTGCTGAGGATTAAATACAGGCCATTTAGTTTTTCACACTGAATAGTCTTGTCTAGGGTCTTGTCTCCTTTCTCTTCTCTTTATTTTGTCCTTTGCTGTACCCATGCACTGTGTGGCACCCAGTGCTGCCATTCCTCATGATGCTGAGGACACACAGGACAATTTGCTGATCAGTAACATGTCATACTCATACATGATCTGGTCCCTTCAAGACTAAAACCTTCACTCCATTTCCACTCCAAATCAAACATTTCTCTCTCAAAAAAACAAGAATATGAGAAACCACCATCACCACCCCAAATAAAGCCAAGATCAAGGCAGTTATTTATTTCCCTTCTTAAGGGGGATCTTATTAATGTTTATAAATGTCTTAAGTATGGGATGCAGGGGGAAATGGCCAGCCCCTTTTTCAGTGGTCTGTGGGGACAGGACAAGGGGCAATGGCTGCAAGTTAGAGTATAGGAAGTTCTGCACCAACATGGGGAAGAACTTTTACACAGTGAGGGTGAGGGAGCCCTGGGACAGGCTGCCCAGGGAAGTTGTGGAGTCTCCATCTCTGGAGATATTCCAGATCCGTCTGGATGCCAACCTGTGCAATATGAGTTAGGGAACTGCTTTGGCAGGGGGGTTGGACCCGATGATCTGTTGAGGTCCCTTCCAACCCCTATGATTCTGTGATTCTTCTAAATTATGTTTGTAAAAAATGGTCCCCACCCCGACTGTTCTTTATATGGTCCCGGTAATTGAATTAAAGCAAAGTTCTCCCAAATAAATGAATTTAGCAGACCAGATAGCCATCTAAAACAGCACACATTTGAGCTGCTTGTGTTGCAGCCAAGTTGATTTAAATCAACTGGAAGAGAGGTATGCTTTAATCAGGTCAGCTGACAGTTATTAGATCAAACCTGCTTGAAATTCAGAAATTTAGCAAAAATAAATCTGCTATGAATCCAACACTTTCCTCCCACAAGGACCCAATGGATAAAACTTTTAAGACATTAAAATTATTCTAGTTTGGGAAATAAGATTTAGTAGAGCATGTCAGGCTTTTATTTTACTGTTTAGCCTCCTCTGTGACTTTGGTTTGGTGTAAAAGGCACTCCATAAAACCAAGCACCACAGAACAAGAGGAAAACAGGAAAGGTCTAATTCTTGGCTGCTTTGCATCAGTCTTTTACAACTGTTTAAACTAGACATAAAATACCGCAAAGTCGAAAGAGCTGCATTTTATACCCATCTTGCACAGCTGTAAGTGAAAACAAAGTGGAAAGGGGAAGGTTTGCAAAGCAAATAGGATGCGATTCCTTCTGGAGTTTGAGCTACTTGTGTTATCATTAATTTTAGCCGTTTTTCTTTTTTTTTCATAAAAATCTGTTTGCTAAATATAGAGGTAAGTTACAGGTGAGTTTATTGTGCCACCTGAGATGCCCCTGTCAGCATCTTTTAATTGTGATATTCTTCATGGCTCTGAACCGTGGAACAACAGCTGGGCTTTATCCTCCAGGTAGGGGATGAGATCTGTTCTGCTCACTCTTACTTTGCAGATGTTGTGTACAAAGCTGGTTCAAAAATAGATTTTTCCAGCCTGTGGGACAATTCTAAAACTTTAATATTTATTTTCATCTCAAAATTGAGATGAAAAGGCAACACTTCAGAAGCATTTTGGGGTAATCTATTCAGGAAGGAGACCAATTTCGAAAGAATGGGTGGAATGTTTAAATTTCTTCCTTATTAAAAAACCCCACCAAGAACCAACCTCAGAACTGAGACCATGCGGATAACCCGAGACTCTTACCTTGATGTCTCCACAGCCCAGAGATAAGTTTGTTTCTGTCCCAGTAACTTCCAGTAGCTCCATCACCTGGAAAGAGCTGTGCTTTCTGTTCCTCAAAGTTTATTTAACCATGCCTAGGCAACTCGGGACAAGTCAATCCCACTGCGAGCCTGGATTTAAGAGGATACAATTTGATCAATCTTGTTCTTCCAGTCAAGTACAGGACAGTAAATACATGCAATATTTCTTAAAAGACATATCTAGTGGTGGCATTCATTTTAACACTCTGTAGTTAGCTGCAACCCTTACTCTTTATTAGAGTAGGCTGCAGTTTAAAACGCAGTGAGGTTGGAAGAGGTTCACTCATTAGTATTGGAGATGAATCTGCCATTTCTCTTGAAGCAAAGTAGACTTTAAAGAAAAGTTGCCTACGTTTGATTTGACTTACTGTAGCATGCCCATATTAAAAGCTCTTCCATAGGAGAAGCTTCTGTTGCAGGCTGTCATTAAGCCACGCTTCCAAAGTTCCTTGTCTAGACAGAAGCAAAGAAAAAAAAAAGAAATTGTGGTATGTGGAATTGATCACAAGCAGAATTTTCTCTTTTTAACCAACAGCATCAAGGAAGGACCCATGTGTGCCCCCACTGCTCTTTGAGGTCGGTCCACCCCTCCCTGCCCTCAGCATTAGGTGAGGATTCGGGGTTTTGGGTCACAAGCACAGGGTGCACCTGTGGATACAGGTGTTAGGGTCATGCTCTGCACTAAACATTCAAAAGAGCTGACCACTGGGCATGCAAAAACCACAGCACCAGCCTGTTTGCATCATACAAACGTGCAACCTTTAAAAAAGTCCTAGCTTGTCGGGGAAGGCAGCGGGCCTGCCAGCAGCCTGACTCTCCTCACAGCAGATGTAGGCCTTGAAAGTATCCTCGCGTTCCCTTGAGACAGGAAAGTTACTCATGCTGAAAGGTTTTTGATAATCACATTCTCAAAACACAGTGGCCTTGAAGACAGGGGTACAGACTGCCCTAAACCAAGAAGGAGTAGTGGGACGGGATTTGGGAGTAAGTGAACATGTCATGAACCATCCATAATAAATGGTCGACACAGCAGGTGTGCGGATAGTTTTAAACATCACAGGTAAACTAACAATGTTTAGCTATAAGATATGCGTATCAGAACTCATTATAATTACTAACCAATCAGTTTGGTGTGAACAGTGTGTGTAACCAATTAGCAGTTTTCTAGCTTGCGACGTTTGCAGTAACAAATGTATAGAATCTGTGTTTTCTCTCAATAAATGGCTTCATAATTTGATAATTCATATCAAATTACCTGTTGCCCATCGCCCATCTCCACACTGGCTGATTGGAAACCCCCAAGGTTGCTCCCTCCTAGCCTCCAAGTTGCTTTTGAGTGCACGGAGTTACGACAGCAGAAGTGAGAATCCAACTGTTCCTTTATGTTGTGTCTATTTACTTCTCTTTCCATTTTTAGCCACACTGGTGCTTACAATTTGCCACGTTCCAGCCACTTGTAACTCAAAGGGAGCTGAAAGCTGGAGCGCAAAACAGCATCTTGCGGAATCAACCGCTTCAAGTGGGCCCTAATCATTAGACTACATTGAACTTGGGAGTATTCATATGCAGAAAAGATTACAAAAGCAAAGCTTCATATAGCATTGCTTAATTAATGTCATAAGCAGCCACAGTTATTGGGCTGTTGTTTCTAAGAATAAGCATAGTCTGCTTAGAAATACAGGGAAACAGGCACAATAACCTTACTTATTGGGTAGTATCTTTGAAATGTCACCTCTGATGCTGTCCCCAAGTCTTCGGGGGGGGAGGGGGAAACCCAACCAGAAAATCTAGCAATTGCTGTGCTAAACATAAATGACAGATATACAGGCAAAAACATTCAGAAAGTGTTTATAGGTTTTTTTGTGTTTAGATTTTTTAGTAATATGTGTACCCACAAGAATACATCCAGAGTGCAGAACATAATTTGTAGCTTGCCATAAGATAATTCTTAGTAATATACATTTCACATTTGTGCTAGTATTTAGGGACTAAGCCAGGACTAGAGTATTGAGATCATCACAAGTTCATTTCGGGTGAGTCTTGAGCCTTTTTGTTCCCTGAGCCCAGAGTTTCACCCTGGTTTTAACTATGATTGGGCTGGGAGCAAAAAAAGCCCACACAACCTAGGAAATAGCATTGGCCTCTGCTCCAGGAAGATATTTTAGCATGAATTTACTTTAATTTGGCCATTTCCAGAGTTTATGTATATGCCAGGTGCCTAAAACAGTACCTAGAACAGTTAAAAACAACTTATTCCCCTTGTCGTTGTCCCCCCCAAAAAAAAAGAAATTAAAAAGATATTGTACTATTGCTAGTGGCCATGTGAAGAAATTAATGAGGATTGGGTTGATTGGTTTTCTGATAAATTTTTGTGATGTTTTGGTAGATAATTTTGTTTGGCAAGTCCAATTAAATTAGAGCTGATTTCTTCAATTTTTTAGTGTCAAAAAGCCAAAAACTCTTTAAAAAACAACTCCCAAACTCAAAACAATGAGCCTCATGCAATGGAAATGCGTTCCTATGGAGTAAATGTCTTTGGTAGCTATAGGGCTTCTTTCCTTTACTGTAAATTACATGGCTTAAAGGGTGGTTTTGGTGTCAAGGATTTACATACATACATACATATATAAATAAATCACTTATGTAAAGAAACAAGCCTAGCAGACACCTATTACCTGTTCTGATCTTCCCAAAATGATTGCTCTTTTTATTTTCATATATTTTTTTTTAAAAAAACCCCAACATTTCCATTTTTTCTGGAAGAATTATTATAATTCTATATTCCTTGAATATTACTGTGCAGAGAATCATCTTTTCTTATGAAAAAATGAGAACATTCCAGGTACTTTACAAGGCAGCAACAGAAGAAATGAAGTTTTTGCTGTCCTAGCTCTGAGTTTTTGTACAATCAATCTTTAGAATTTCCTTCAATTGCAATTACATTGGGGTGGCAAGGGGGATGCTGTTTCTGTATACTAATATAAGAAGAAATTACTTCATCTGAGGTCACTAATTTTTCCCATATTCACAATCCCATAAAAAAGAGTAAAATTAGAAATCTTACTAATTAGAAACTTACTAATTAGAAAAATTACTAATATTTTAATGGTTTTAATATTAAAATGAGAGGTTGCATTAAGTATTTTGTATCAAACATAAGACTACATGACGTAACATGCAATGGGTTAACCTGTCCCCACCACAGCAGAAAGGTTCTCAAATATTCTCCTTTATCTATGAATAGGGATTTCTCTAATTTTCATGGAAGCAATTTCTTTTTTCTTTTAATAAAACAATCCCAATGTACAACAAGTAAAAGGAAAACACACCTTTGCATTGTCTTGCTGCTTAAAAGTATCAGGTTTCATAGTCTTTAATTTTATGGTCCATTTTCTGGGGGAAAAAATATAAATTAAAAGTTTACAGGAAAGATTCTTCCACCCCAAAATGTAATTATTTAATTTGTTAAAAACACACAAGCAGACCAACTAGCTGAAGAAATCAATGTGATACTGGGGTCTAGAAATGATCAATTGCATGCAAAAGTTAGTCAAGCAGAAAGAAAAAGAAAACAGTAGGATATCAGTACACAAACTTAATTGCTTAGATTTCTTAAATTTCTGAAGTGAAAGGTAATACATTAAGGAACCTAATTAGATATTGATTTAAATAAATTTAGCCTCCTGGTGACTCAGCAGTGTTTACTAAGGGTTCTGATGTAAATGAAAAGCAAGGAGGAAACAAAACCCAAACATTTTTGTACCCCTGGTTATAAGCAAACCAAACTAAAAGGAAAGTCTCATTCACACAGTAATTGTTTTATTTTGGAACAGGCTCTGATTATTGCACTGAGACCCTCTTTGGTGGGAAATAAGTGGCTGTTGACATGGAGCCAGGGCTGGTAAACATCCAGGCTGAAGAGCAATTATCAGTTATGTCCTTTCATAGTGTCAAACCCGCAAGATTTAAGAAATCATTGTTCCCTGAAACAAACTCGAAGAGCATTGAAACAGTGAAATGCAATCTCCTGGAAAGGAGAGCAAAGCTCCCACCCTTCTGTTTCCTGGGAAGCAGATGTATGTGCCAGCAGAAAGGTCCACTGGATGGACACCCTGCTCCCCATCTCTGCACAGAGTCATTGCTGGGTTCACCAGCATTTCATTACGCTTAGTCCCCCGCACCAAAGCAGCAGGTCAAGGGGGGAAATTATTCCCCTCTACGTGACACCCCGTCTGGACTACTGTATCCAGCTCTGAGATGGGAGAGGACAAGAGGCAGTGGGCACAAAATCTTTACTCTTATAATCTCCATCCCCTTCCTTTGATAAGGTGCTGAGCAACAGGGTCAGATTTTTGAGTTAGCCCTGCATTGGGTGGGGGTATGGGGCTCACCCACCCCAACCTTCTGTTGGAAATATTCTCTCCTTCCAGAGTGAAAACTTGCCAAGCAACTCAGTAAAAATCAGGGCTGACCCCTTAATAATTAATTTTAAAAAATTAATTAAAGGCATTTAAAAAAAATAAATAAAATAATAATAAAGGGATAACAACTTGTTAAAAAAAAAATCCTTTTACCTCCATCTCTCTCATTTCTCAGTTCCCAGTTGCACGCCCCTTCCTTCAACTGTCAAAAACTCTCTGACAGTTTTGCTACTGATATTTTGTGCTTTCCCTCTAATGCAGGGTTTGACTGTGCCCTATGCTTTGGATGCTTCTTTGATGGTAGGATGGCTCGATATTCTAACAAGCTGACTGTAACAAAATAAGCATTATGCTTTATTTGTCATGGACTCATTTTACAGATGTATTCAGTTATGAAGGGGGAAGTTACTGTAAATCACTATCACCAAACCCAAGAGAATTGCTACCAACAAATTGAAGTGACAGTTGCCAAAGAGACAGCTATTGTTTGTGCCAATCATTCCTTCAGGAAGAGTTTTTCAATGCTACAGCTTTAAGCAGCACTGAAAAGGTTGTTGTTCCCGTTATGGAAAGGCGCTTGGAACCACCTTCTTGGTTAAAGCTATATTTTATGTGCTACCTGAGATACAACAGCAGCTACACAGCACAAACCAAAAGAAGCAAGTGCAAAAGATGGACAATGTCTTAATTGGTCAGCAGGGTTTTTTACAGCACTCTGCATCAATCTTTAATTTCAAAACTTGTCATTGAATGCTTCTAAAAATCTCTAGACTTACAATTGGTTTCACTAGTTGCAAATATTTAATGTTTACTTTCCCCGCTTCTCATTGCAGCACAGTTCTTTGGACTTCCGCATGTCACCAAACCATGTGGAGCTGCCAACACAGTGTTGCCCACATCTGTAGACAACAAGCACAATGTCCTGTCTAGTTAATCACAAGATTAGAGCTAATAGGAGCTTTGGATTGCCTTCTCCATAAAGTGCTATCGAGATCCTAATGGTACTAGTTTTCTCTGATTGAAGGGTCCCCACAGATCTTAACCGATGTTTTGGTCGTTATTCATAGAATCATAGAATCTCCCGAGTTGAAAGGGACCCATAAGGACCATTGAGTCCAACTCCTGGCTGCACACAGGCCCAGCCAAGTCAGAGCATGGGATTGAGCACATTGGCCAGATGCTTCTTGACCTCAGCCAAGATCGGGGCTGCTACCACTTCTCTGGGGAGCCTGTGCCAGCACCCGACCATGCTCTCAGAACAGAACCTCTTCCTAACATCCAACCTAAACCTCCCCTGCCACAGCTTCATGCCATTCCCTCGGATTCTATCCCTGGTCAGGAAAGAGAGGAGATCGGTGCCTGCCCCTTCACTTCCCCTCATCAGGAAGCCACAGACCACAATGAGGTCTCCCCTCAGCTTCCTCTTCTCCAGGCTGAACAAACCTAGGGACTTCAGCCTCTCCTCACAAGGCTTCCCCTCCAGACCCTTCACTATCTTCATTGCCCTCCTACTATTGACATTATTCTGCGAACTACGACTCATAAACTAGCTAGAGGTTTGTTTTAGATTAATTATGAGATGAGGAGTTTGACACTCTCCATCTGGAGCAGAGTTTTCACTTGTCGCCTGCTGGGGGATGAGCCATTCAATTCATAAAAAAGGACATTTCATTTACTGAAACATATCACATCCACATTCACCTTTTCCCAGCTGGGCTGCTATTGTAGGGGTTAAATGATGCACCCGAATTTCATTTTGAGTAGCCCTCAGACTTCACTGAAGGAAAAGAGGGTGCCATGGGCATAGCAGTGTGGCTCGGAGACCAGGCATCTAAAGAGCAATTCAACTCTGTTGTTTCCTTCCCCGTTGCTTCCCCCACCCTGTTACACATAAAAGCTAAAAAACAAAAACTCCAAAAGTTATAAAGATCCAAAGCTCCCTGGCTGGAAACTACAGCCAGGAATCCCTTACTGATGTGATCAAATGAGTAACATAGTAACTCTGTGTCCATAGCAGAAAATAGAAAAATACATCAGAATCATTTTATGTATAATATTAAAACCCCCAAAATTCTCCCCCCCTCCAAACCCACAAATTACCCGCCCTCAATCACAGTTATTCTATGGGCTAGGCTAAAGCATTAGCAAAAGAGATTTATGGGAGCACAGGCTTTGGGAGGCTCGTAAACCGGGTGTACTTTCAAACTTTAATGAGGGCAGTGGCTCGGGAATGTAGAGCTCTGTGAATACTGAATCACTGTGTATACGAAACATCGTACCTGGGTCCTCCTCACAGCGAGATCACTGCGCTGTCTGCAAGATGGTAACTTGCTAATGCTGCTGCTACTCCTTGGAGGATTAGCTCTTCATTCCCTCCCAGCATCTCAGAACAAGCAGACGAAAGTTAATATTGCATGGCATTCTTTTAGTGTGGATATTATTACAGCTTTCATAGACAATGAGTTAATTTTTTAACCTTATTATACTACCCTTCCACGTTAGTCAAACAATTGAATTTTCTCCTAGTGGATTTTTCCAGAATCAGAAATTTCCAGGCCATCAGAAATACTGTGACTGTTTCTTCTGCACCACAGATTGGGATTTTATTTCCAGGTCCTTTCATCTAACCCAATAACTCATGCTGAAATTAGATCATACATTTTTAGGAAGAGATTCAATCTTATTTTAAAGATCCTCATTGGTGGTGCCTGAAACACATCCATTATTAATCTGTTCCAATGCTTAATTACCCTTGTTAAGAATACAATTAAGGAATTGTCTGATTTCTCTTTGACCTTTTCTGCATTCAATTTCCTTCCATTTCTGACAAAATTTTATGACAAGGTTTTTCCCAACTTCCCCCATAAACACCCTGTCTGTTCTAGAAAGTTTTTTGAGTGATTTAATACCCAGGATGGTTTTATTCTAATACAAACTCTCCTCCTTCTTTGCCTGGAGTGAAAGTGGTCTATGTAGATAAGAAATCCAATAAAAAAACCAAACCAAAACAACCCAAAGAACAAAAAGGACAAAGAAACAGAATTTGCATTATTTTAAAATATATGTAGTTTATTATGAAGTAACTGAATGACTGGCTCAGCTTGCAGCATGGCTATGTTTAGACAAAAGTCTAACATTTAAAGTTCAATCCCAGGATGGTTTCTAATGCCCAAAATTTATTGTTGCAGCTATCAGTACTGTGTTGCAGTGCATCCAAGGTGCTCAACTGCTAAATCCATCATCCATTTGGATAAGGTATAATCACTAACAATGGGAATATATGTAGGAATAAAGGCCAACATTTCTCTAGGTACTGCAGAATTTTCTTTCTTTGCTCTTTATCTTGCCACCACCACCACTATATTCATATTTTTAAGAAAACAAAGCACCTGACACCTCTTCAGTTGAAAACTCCAGTTTTTCCATGTTCTCTCAAAAGATAAAACTCTTCCTGCTGTTTTAATACTCTCAGTTGGGCTTCAGGATTTCAATGAAGCTAGAAATTCTGCTTTGACCATCTCATACGTGTCCATATGTCCATCCACAGCTCTCTGGACTGTTTCTAGCTTTCTTTCTAGCCAACAGCAGAGCCCTGAAGAATTACAACCTGCTGAATTGGGTAAGGGTTGAGCAAGACCAGCTTCTGCTCCTGCCAAAGCAATGTCATCATCATTGAATATTGATCCCTCCCAATGTGCACATTTACTCCAGAATGGGAGAATACACGCAAACAAACCCCAAACCCTTTATGGTACTACATGGGTGATAGTCAGAGCACATTTTGTTGTATGTATTTTGTATCTCCCCCACTCCTACATACAGTTTCCATGGGAAAATTGCAGAATGCCTACGCACGTTAATTTTTAGTGCAGCAGGCCGCTAAACCTATCATCTCACAAAAATGTCCTTTTATAGCCTTGTCAATCAGCGTATAATTAGCTGAATTTACATGCAGAACAGATGGGAATTTTGGAAATGTTTCTTTTACTAAAAGCATGTGAGAAGGAAAGGGAAAAAAAAAGAAAAGAACCATGACTTGGGGATTTAATATATATGTATTCCTAATGTGATGTTGCATTAAATTAAGTTCTAAAAATAGATGCAATAAAGCGTTCAGCAAATCATGCCAAGCATTATCAATTGCAAATGGCAAAAAAATATGTTTCCCTCATATTCAGAAGAGAAAGCAACTAAATACCACACTTCATTGTGAAAAGTAAACATCAAGTTTATGCTAATGACTTCAGAAGGGGTCTTTTTTAATGGGAATTTTCAAAAGGTTTAGGGACACGAAGGCTCTGTTGTTGACAGACGTGACTGGAAAGGGGAAGAAGGTCTGAAATCATAGGAAGGCAGCGTGTTCAGGCAGTCCTTAAGAGGAGCTCCTGTTACCTCGCTGTGCCCATCATTATCCACCTCAGAGAAGTGTGTTGTTTTCTTTAGACTCAAAAGCTTTGCCCATACCTTTGCCTATGCCATTAGGACACAGGATGATAGATCATCGTACTCAACTTTCTGCAAGATGCACAGATTTCCAAAGGGAGAAACTAAAGCAGGAGAAAGCAAACCACAAAAGGAGCTGGACATTCAGGCAGCATCTTTGATTCCCTATGTACAGCTCCTGCCAAGCTGCAATGTCCCAACAACAAAGGTTTGCAGAAATAACACATCTTTATGGCCTACTCCACCATCCATGCACCCAGCCTTCCCTGTAATGAGTCACTGAGGGTTCTGTACCTCACGGATAGCACGGGATTGTATGATTTGCTGTTCAGTATTCTAACTCCAGTTCCCTTACAACAGTGTGGCAAATATGCAACACAGAGCATTTTCCTACCTGAACGACCTCACAGGATAATTCCCACACATGCTGAGCCACCACTGAATCCCTCTGAGCATTTGGTCTCAAAGAGGATACTTGCCTAAGACATCCCTTCATTTAATGAGCCATTCATACCCCACACTTGTAGCATTCTGGGTTCAAACCAGGGATGTCTGTAACTCCTTCATGACTTTGCTACATTTTACCAGCACTCAGCTACTTAATATTTCTGATGGAACATAAAGGTCGATACAGGTAATTCAGGAATCATTGCTGCTTTATGCATACACTAAGTCAATAGAAAATCACATTTAATCACATTGTTCAGCCTGGAGAAGAGAAGGGTGTGGGGGGACCTCATTGCAACCATCCCATGCCTGAAGGGAGCAGAGAAGCAGGAGGGGAATCAGCTTGTTAAAGGGCAGAGACTGGCAGGACAAGGGGGATGGATTGAAGCTGAAGAAGGGAAGGTTTAGGTTAGAGGGAAATTCTTTTTGGAGAGAGTGGTGAGGTACTGGAATGGGATGCCCAGAGAGGGGGTGGATGCCCCATCCCTGGGGGTGTTCAAGGCCAGGTTGGTTGGGGCCCTGGGCAACCTCATGCCTGGAGGTTGGTGGCCCTGCCTGTGGCAGGGGGGTTGGAGCTCTACGATCCTGGGGGTCCCTTCCAACTCAGACTATTCTGTGATTCTATTATTCTAATTTAATAGCTATTCACTATTTCCTTTGTTTTCATGTGCTCTTCAGGGTGTATTTTCTCAATATTGAAGTCATGGATCAGGTGGAGGGTTCCCAGTAAGTTAAGGAGCTAAAAGAACATAGAAATGTGACATTTTTTCTTCTTTCTCTCTACACACATCCTAGATACTAAAACCTAGTTTTTTTGACACCTTGGTTTAGAACTGGAAGAGGAACTAGAATGCCAAATTGGAAGGGAATAAAATGAATAAAACTCACTATTGCACCAATATTCACTATTTTGTAAAAAGACATCCTTTCAGTTCCAGTAAAATTAAAATTACTTAAAAGCTTACCTGAAATGGTTAAAAATCAGCCAGACTCATTCTTGTCAATGAGAACAGGAGCTCCTGGCAATGGACTTTTTTCTGGGTCACCCACCACAATGGCTGAAGCTCTCAGGTGGGGAACTGAAGTTCAGCTCCTGCTGCCCTGTGCAGAAATTCAAGCACTTTAAATTACAGTAGTTGGAACTCAAGTGTGAGATTTGCTTTTTTAATCACAGCCAATTCTTGGGCATTGTGTTTTGTATTTTACTATTGCAGTTGATACCCATCTCCTCCCCTCCCAACTAAACCCAGTGGGAGCAGCAAGGTCATGCCCTTTATTAGTACACATTACCATAATAATAAGTGGATGTAATATGATTAGTGCCTGAATTTGATTTATTACATTCAAGAAGGAAATGAAGGGCAAAGAATACAGCTTTGTTTATTGTGGTTATTCAAATAAACACTAATAAGATCCCAGCTAGTAAGGCATCGCAGTGTTAGAACATACAAGCTGATGAACATTTGGCTGTTTCTCCTTGGGGTACAAAGTATAAATTAATTATACCTTGGCAGGCAGCTTGTCTGCGGGGTCCTGAGAGATGAGTAGAAATAGATGGAAGAGACTTACTTGGCTGTTGGGTATATCAAAGCTCTGACAGGGGGATTATTTTTACTACCAATATAAGCAAGTAGCCCAGAGTAAAAAGCCCCCCAAAATATAATTAAGAGAAATTATCAGTAAATTAGACCTCCTGGCTTATCAAGTCCAGTCACTTGTTATTCTGGCTGTGCTTCTCATGTAATTCAAAGTATCAAGATCCATGAGCCTAACTCTTAAAAATACTTAGGCCTGGAGTTTTAACACATTTAGATAATTCCTAAAGAGAGATAATGGGATATACTTCCTTCCAACCGATATCTTATTCTTGAAATATATTGGATCAGATGTGTATAGTATAACCATGAACTTATCTTGGGAGTTGAATACAATGTAATGTGAAGGAGAGGGGAACTTTTTAAGTCAATAAAGCTGCCAAACCCTGCATATCACAAAACTTCAGGTATTATTGTGACAAGCAGAGTAGAAAGACAATATTCAATAAACAGATAGAGAGAAAAGCATCTGTAAATTAGAAACACTAAAAAAAAAAAATACAACTTCTTAAAGCTTTCTTATTTTTATCAATCCTATTTTTAGAAATGACATGCTATTCCTGCTTTAAATCTGAACTCTTAGCTAGCCCTTTTAGACTATAGCCCCCAACCTGAATGGCTAAACTTTTGGATGGAACATCTCAAAGATCTATAATTAGAGTTATAGTGACGTACCTTCAAAATAATATTGTTAGACTCTGCTTCTGTATATCCTCAGCTTAATGCTTAAGTTTCATACGTGGGAAAATTAAATCAGTAGGTTAATCCTGGTTGGAAAGCTAAGCCTATGTATTCCATCACATTAAACTAAATTAGATGTATATTTCCTTGGATACCTGAAGCTCAACAATGTGAGCTCAGAATAACAACTGAGAGATTAGGCTTCGTATTATGTAACGTGTTAAATAATAGTTGTAAAATGAAGCTATCGTTTCTTTTCATGAATAGATCACAGTAATATAAAGCTTAAGATTTTGATTCAGAAAATTATCATACCTTTACAGAGAAGTAGAGAAAAAAATAAGTCTTGTGTATGAATTACTCTGTATATATTTAATTTGTCTCAGTCAACAGGCTTTCCTCTACTGCTTCACATTTTTTGTATTTAAACAGACAAAAGCAAAGGAAAAAAATATATCCAAAATTAACAGAAATGCTATTTTGTCTCAGAAAAAAAAAAAGGATTAAGAGGGAAATATGCTTCTGAAATGTGATTAAAGTTTATACCACTCATCAGCAGAAGTCAGGTGTATACCTAAAATTAAAAACTTATGTATGGATTACAGGGAGTTTTTCTAGCTGTAAGAACAAATGCTAATTATGAGGGGTATTAGCAATACGTCTCTGGAATTAATTGTACGATGCTTAACTAGATACTGTCTTTCCACTCCTGAGTTCTGGAAGGGGCTGGTAGTAAAAGTAGAAAAGCGAAGATGGGAAAACTCTTCTCTATTTGTGAGTTCTCTGTGATGATTTACTGCTGATCAGGGGAACACTAGTTCTCCAGCAGACACTGAACTGCAGTACTCCCACACATATAATATTAAATGAGAAATTTCAATCTATTGATACTTTCACAGTTAAATCCAGATATTCTTATTAATACATAATACAGGTTTAACCACGTCAATTCCCAAAATAAACATACCCCCCATAACAAGCCTTGCATGCCTTGTTGGCATCTGGTTCTGCCCTACCATGGCTGCACGTGGAGTCCTGCTTCTCTTCGCATCTGTCACATTAACACATAACCTCCTTCTCCCACTTCAGTGACGCCTTGACAGCATGTCAGTGTGGGATCCTCTCAAATCTGCATCAAAGCAGGAGTGGGTACATTTCGAAGTACGAGGTACCGCTATTAAAAGGCGCTCCAACGTTCCGGATGAAACCCGCACTGAAGATTGGAAGTTAACAGTAATACTCTCTGTCATATCCCATATCCCACTGTCTATTCAGTAAGACAAAACCCACGTGATAATAATCTACTCATGGAGCCAGTGAACAGCCAATTTTGCACAGTCAGCAGAAAAGATCATATAATGGTTTTGGTTGGATAAAACCTTCAAGATCATTGAGTCCAACCATCTATCCAGCCCGACTAGGTCCAACACTAGACCATGTCACCAAGTACAGCATCTACTCTTCTCATCTCCATTCTTTCCCTCTTCTAACTTGATAACCAGTCTTCAGTTTGAATGACTGATGGGTGGATTCTGATGATTAAAAATTGTCTTCAAGTTGTAACCAACACAAATCTCCTGAGGTTTTTTTGTAGGAATAGAATGTGGAACCTGTTCTGCAGTGCTTCACAGTCCTGTGTCACACACACTGAAGACAGGAGTCTTAAAAGCAGTATTTTCCCTCCATTGTGCTCACCTGTACCATGAAGAAGTGCATGTTTTCTTACTGGCACAGACTTTTGTTTACAAAAATTGCCTTTTGATTTTTTTCAGTTAAAATGATACTATTCTGGACTGCTTCACAAAATCAGCCTGTGTGCATGTCAAATGAGATTTTTAGAAAACAAAAGCAGTAAAAGAATGGAAATAACAAAGAATGGTTTGATGTAAACATTTTTATTTTGGCACGGTGATGGAATATTTACTTACCCAAAGACCTCACAGAGTGCTCTGCATAACTCAGGATTGAACTTCTGGGCATCTGCACTGAGCATTTTTTAGCTTGGAGCACACCTCCTAAATTAATGAAATTCCTTTTAATCTGTCAGCTTTTATTTTTGTTAATGAGGTCTGTAAACATGTATAACTAAATGGTTGAGCATGGGAAACTAAACGTTCTCCAGACACATGAGGTTTATTGGGCTCCATCTGAAGTCTGGGACAACAGCTGTGCAAAGGCGGATCTGCCACCAGCCTTGGCTTGTTGACGTGGGATCGAGATTCTCTGTTGATGGGAGTTGGAACGCAGTCCAACAGGTATGGTGCTGCAGAGAGCTCCCTACTCTTACATAAAAGTGAAAAGAGGGAAAAGGAGTGCCAAAATACTGCTGCCATCCTGCTCTTGACATGTCAAAAGCAACAGGTAAGGTAGCGATCACTGGCATGCTTGGCAGGTGTCGTCTTGTATCAAGGCAACAGCTGATTTTTGTCAGCGCCCACTGTTTGGCTGTAGCATCAGGGACACCTACTCATGCAAGTATTCGGACAGGTTCCAGGTACACAGGTATTCCAGCACAACCAGACATTTAATCCTTTTAAGTGGTGATCACAGTTTGAAAGAATCATTCATGATTCATTTTGGATTGTTTGCATAATGAAGTCATGTGAAGAAGTACTGTAATTCAAGAGGAGGTGGGGAGGAGATTGAAGGTTGCAGTTTTAGCAGGAAACCTTACGGCTATCAAAATGCTTCATGAAATCCCCAAGGATTAAATCCATATTTCCCTACTGAGTTAAACATGACTTGACAATGCCAATGAACTTTCAGAGAAATGACAGACAAATTACAGCATGCGTGTGCTAAGCCATGTTGAAACCCTCATTTCTAAAAGGCATTCTGTCAGGAGTTGTAAATGCTGTGGACTAACACCACAAGATTTTTCTTCTGACTTCCTATGGCATGTGCTTTCTGCTCACAAACCACTCATAGGCTGTGCAGATCGCTCACTGGATTGCAAATGAAATTCATTTTGACCAGGAAGCAAGTGAGGAATAACAAGGTATTTCTGGCCACAGTCCTACAAGTTTTGTTTGTCTCTGGAGATGTCCACAATCTCCAGACAAACCCTTCCCAGACCATTCCAGACCAAGATTTCCATATTTTCTATGTCTGATCATTGGTTTTGTTTGTCAAAACAACTTTTGACACTTGTTCTCTGAAAACCATGCAGAAACAAAGGTAACGTACAATTAACTGTTGTGTACCCAAGACCAACAGTCAGATAGGATGCATGACTAGAATAGGACTTGGTTTATACCCTCCTTAAGCTGAAGCTAGAAGAGGCTGTGGCACGGAAGGCTGGGTTACACCACCACCTTCCACTCCGCCTTTTACCATATGTCCATCAACTCCCACTGTGGATTTGAGAAATCAGGAAAGGCATTGAAGGCTGAGCCTCCAAAAGGCCTTTTAGCATCTGTAAAAAGCTTTCTCCTGCTGATATTCATCCTCTACTCCCTGCCCCAACATTGTTCCTTATCATTGCCCAGCCCACAGTCACTCATTTCCTTACCTCCAGAGCTGCACAGAAACACCCCACTCTCAGAGAGGGAATACTTGAAAGGCTGCAATTCCTAGTTCCAAGACAGATCCAATATAACTCACTCCAGCTAATGCTGAAAAATTAACATCAACAATACTTGCACTTTTGTTTGTTTGTTTTTTTATTCCTACTGAAGAACAGCTACATGCCTAACATCTAATTCTGCAATCATTATTCATGTTGCATCATGTTTTATTCACGTGCCGAGCTCCTGTCAGACCAAATAAGCCTATTCAGAACACATGCCATTTCGGGTGGGCAAAGACCAGGGAGCTGGGCTCACCGGACTTCACAGAATCGTAGGGGTTGGAAGGGACCTTGAGAGATCATCGGGTCCAACCCCCCTGCCAAAACAGGTTCCCTAGGACAGGTCGCACAGGTCAGCGTCCAGATGCGTCTTGAATATCTCCAGAGAGGGAGACTCCACATCTCCCTGGGCAGCCTATTCCAGTGCTCTGTCACCCTCACTGTGTAAAAGTTCTTCCGCAGATTGGTGTGGAACTTCCTATGCTTCAACTTGAAGCCATTGCCCCTTGTCCTGTCCCCACAGACCATTGAAAGAAGGCTGGACATTTCCCCCTGTGTTCCACACTTGAGATATTTACAAACATTATTATTTGTGAAACATTTGTACTAGCTGACACAGCAACATTAGGATATGGTTCCGCAAAAATGGGTTTGCTTTTTAGAAAGGTTCGACAGATTCAATGGTTCTCCAGGAAAGCAAAAAATCCCACCGGAAAAAAGAACAATTTCTGTTGAAATTGCTCCTAAAGTGAACAAGCAAAGGACGATTATTTTCTGCAAGAAGGGGAAATAATTTTCAGACCAAATATTTTTCATTATCTTTGCTGCACTTTTGGTAGCAAGACACCTTTGTTTTTTCACCAACCCCATTTTTGGGATGTCTCTAAAAATTTTAGCTCTAGTTTCGGTTTCTCGTCTTTTTCCTCCTTTCACCATATGCTGTTCTGACATGCCGATACATCACAGAGCAAGGCTGTCAGATCCTCCCTCTAGAGTTTTTACTAAATACTACTAAAAACAACCGTACAGCTCCATCTATCTTACAACAAAAAAAAAAGGAAAAGAAAAAGGGAAAAATATTGCATCCAAGCCAACAAGTTTACAGCGGAGACCTTGAAAGCATTCCTCTTTAATATTACAATAATCTGGGCTATTAACAGCACTAATTCCAACGCTGATGTCGGGTCAGCTAAAATTTTGCCCCAGTGGAGGAGAAGCAAAATACCTGCAGGAAACAGGTTTCTGTTACCTTGTGCTTGACATGGGAATTAATGGGTGCAACTCTGTGGGCTGTGTTTTGCAGGAGATCAGACAAGATGATCATAGTGGTACCATCTGGCCTTAAAAATCTATGAATCTACATTTAAACTCTCACTTGAACTTAGGTAACCTCTCTCTGAGCCCATCTGCATGTTGAATATTCCCATGAAAAGGCAGTCGCTAGCAAGCCAAGTGCACTGTACTAGCCTCAATCAGCTTTATTTTATATAGCCACTGACAATGTATTTTGGCAATAAAAAACCCCAGAAAAAGCCTGATACAAACCCAAGCATTTGGACCTATAAATGCAATGAACAGAAAAATAATAAATTGACAGTCCCCACACTGTTTCAGGGACAACCACCCAGTGTGGAGCAGCTGCTGGCACTGAGCTCTGAAGAGCAACCTCAACAAGCAAGTGGTTGATGTTTGTGAGCAACAAACCCTGGGAGCTCATTCAGCCAAGATGATAGATGAAGACTTGCACAGAAAGTGGTCTTTGGGACCACAGAAAGCTCAGGAAGGGAAACCATGTATGTCCTAAGTGAGACAAGTACAGAGGGACACCAAGGGTGTGAAATCCTGTGCCTCAAGTTTGTTTTTTTCCCTAATAATTGTTCATCCAAGGCCTTGCTATACTGACTGGCTTAAGATCAGGACTTAAAAGACAATAGAATGGGGCTTTTGAAGAGGTTCTGTGGCAAAGAGGGGGATGGAATCCCTTCTCCAGGGTCTGACAGCTCCCTGCTGCAGACTCACATCCTGTGCACCTCAGCTTTCAAAAAAACCTTTTCTTCTGTGTTTTATTGTTAATAACCATAGGGTTTAGATAGCCTTTAAATTATGCGGACATCTGAAAGGGAAGGTGATGTTATTTAAGCACGTCAGTTAAATGAATCTTACATATATATAGTAAGTTGATTGAAGGCCCATAACACACCAGCAGAACTTGGATAATCCAGTAGTTTTTCATGGATCTCAAAGCAATTTGGAGATGCCGTGTCGTTATTTGAGATGCCTAGGCTCTGTGAGGCAGGGCCTTGCCAGACATAGTTCGTTTGGCTCTTTCATTCCCTCTCTGCACAATGTCCTCTCTATTAGCTTGGAAGGATTTAATAAGATTTCCTTGCTAGAACAACGCTGTGAAAGTTTGGAAACAGATATTCTTGGTGGTTACAGAGGAACGGCAGGAGCCCGATCCAGAAGTTATTGAAGCAGCATTGCTGTTTACTTTGCATTTAGGAGCAACCAAGAGTAAAGAAAAAGAAAATGGGTAGAAGTATCAGTCTCAACTTTTATTCCTGAAGGTTGGGTTTATTCAGGGAAGTATGGGTTTTTCTTAGCTTATTTGTTGGGTGTTTTAAATATATATATATATACACATACTTTGGATCTAAGGTTCTTCACTCTTCTGTATGATCAAATGTGGGGTTTTTTCTAGTGAGGTTATGTGGGGAAATATATTCATGAAGACACTGCATCCTGCTGATGCAAAACAAACACAAATAAAGAGATGAGCCAGGAAAGAGATCTGAAGAGAAGCAAGTAATGAAAGGAACATTTTGGGCACAATCTGTTATTTGTTATTATTATAATATGTCCATACTCTTCTCCCTTATTCTCAGCACTGTACGTTTTAATTGTCCCCTGAAGAAACGGTTCTGTAGATACATCCACAGGGAGCAAAGGCTCTGCCAGTGACAACCAAATTAATTTCTCTGTTGGAAGCATGAATGTGACTTAAACCCCCAGATCAACGTAATTTTAGCAGTCTGAACCATCTTTCTTTACAGTAACTATCGCCTTTTATACCTCAGAGGCTGAGCTAGCACACCACGTATTTAGAAAGACACCAATAATAAGGAGTTAGTAGGTCTGAGCGCAACATTGCCTTGATTTTGTTAAACCAGTTCAATGATTAATGTCCTTCCTCACCTTATGATTTAACACATGCGAAGAAGGCAGCTCAGTTTCCTACCTACAAATCACAACCACAGCTGTATGTTGCTTAATATATACAAGCCAACTTACACAACTTGGCGTCACTTCTGGGTTCAGGTTTTAAAGTCCAGCATGGCTGGATCAACCCATTGCTCCTCAGTACCAACCAGAGAACAAAACCAGAGCTTACATGTGGGAGAAAAACAGCGTTTTCTTTCATATCTCTGCCTATGGCAACAAAACCTATACGAATGTCTACATGCACCTGCACCTAAAAAACATCTGTGAGGAACACGGCGATGTCCAAATACAACGTGCTGTGCCTCCAACCTGCTGAAGGAATGTCTTCACATCTTCACGTTCCTCCCTCACAGTACTGTTATTTTTTCTTTTCAAAAGAAACAGATGTTTCTAATCTACGTATGATTCATATGCAGGAAGAGAGAGAAAAAGCATTTGTTGTGAACAAAAAAAGAAAGGATGAATTTCTACTGGCCTTTACAATGGTAACACTGTCATCTTGTTGGTGCAATAGTCAATGCTGCCACACAATAGAAACTCTACCAAAAGAGCTCAGCCAGTGTTTTACACTGTGGCCATGAATACTTTTCAGACAGAGCTTTGGACTTCAGGACCAAAGTACCTTGCTGAGTATCATGATTTGTTGATCTACACCGATAACACTAGGATGAGTTGAACTTCAAGGTGGTTGTGTGGCTGGGTTTTCATGCACAACCACCTATACAAGTACATGAACACAAAATATTTTGAATCATATTAGAAGAATGATTTACAGGTAAATAACCCAGCATTAAAAATAAGGAAATTTCTGGTTTAGGACTGCTGCTCAAGTCATTGCCTCCCATTGCAGGAGGCAAGATTTGCAGCAGGAAGGTCCACTGAGAGCTATTAGATGCAGTGATGTAGCTGCCACTTCCAGGTCAGTAAGCCCTTGAAGAGCAGATTACTGGAAGCCAGGAGAGGATATCCAGAGGAATTATCTCTCAGTGTTTGCTCAGCTCTTACACTCCAGTCCCGGGTATATGCTCCTGACCACTAGCAGGGGCAGGACACAATGGGCAGGTAGGTGGGCTTAGAGCTGTTTCCCCCTCTCCACTGTGACACCTCATCCCAGCCTGCTGCAACTGGGTGTGGGAGGGCTTGCTGCTTCTTTAGCTCGTTTTGGGCAAGGAGCTCAGAAAACCCCACAAAAGAGATTTTTCAGATGAAAATATTCTCTGCCAGCTCCCCCACTCCCACAACTGAATTCAGGAGACCAGCAAAGAGGAAGAGGAGTGAGTATCCACTTCTTCAGCTGCACTGTGCAGTAACAAGGGGATTCTGCTTAAACAAGGCAAGCTTTCTCTTTTTCCAAGCCACACTTTGTAAACCCCTGACACTGTGTATATAGGGCTTTAATTCCCACATGCTGGGTCAGCCATCTTGACAGGAGACACCACCTAAAATAGTAACAGGCTACACAGCTGCTGAGCCCCCCACATATGGCTGGTGTGTTATCTGTCACTTTCCTGTGACTTCAAAAGCCCCAAGATGGGTAAATGTCAAACTATTTATTGGCAGGAAGTGCTAGAAAGAGATGTGAAGTATCCTTCATGGAACCAGATAGTGAGAACCATCAGAGAATGGCTGAAACCATCTTTCTTTTCAGAGGAACATAGGTACCTCTATATCTGTATGGCATTCTTTCCCATATTTGATGCTTTCCCACAAATATTAGTGGGAAAACAGCAAGGGGAACCCTGCTGTCCTGGGGGCCGTGTGTATTTTTGTCTTAGTTCTATATATTTCTTAATTATTAAAATTCTTTATTTTGTACTAGATATGTGTGACTAATTCACATTTTCAGGGGCATTTTAGACAGCATCACAATGATTCCAAACATAATATACATTTGAACAACACACATATTAAAAGCTTTACCTTGGGCGTGCTGCCTGGTGTTTATTCTACTTTAAACTGTTATTCTCAAAATATAGAATCCCTCACAAAAATGAAATGAAAAAAAACCCAAAACAAAGCCCCTTTATGTACTCTGCTTTTGTTGAATTGTCCAGTGCGATTTATGAAGTCCAAAGCTGTGCCTGCCACCTCTAATTCTAAACCAGCTCTTGTGTTTAAAACAATATCAGCAAGTTCAGGACACTCAGTAAAATCCCAATTTATGACAAAAATTTCTGTTTCCTTGGCACAAACCTATTAACTCAACTGAAAAGGGTGACGGTATTTGCAACTGGCTAAGGGTTGATAAGAAAACTTGGTCTACTAATTTGAAAGAAAATTTACACACTGGCAAAGCCATGACAGACAGGAGAACCAAAGATAGCTGCAATCAGTGTTTCCCAATTCAAGCTGAAAGAAAGAGAGAAAGAAAGAAAGAAAGAATTCATAATATTTGCACTATAATAAGAGACATTTTCAAGGTGATAGCTTTATAGCCATTTGTATGGTATTCTGTCAACGTCTACTCGGGGAAAAATGAACTTTGTCACAGACCAAAATTTACCCTTAATGATCAGCTATAAAATAAACATAAATAGAGGATATCAGATCTCACCCACTAACACTGGGTTGGATTTTGTGCTGCAGACACTGAAGCTGTGGTTCCTAAAGCAACTGGGGTTTGTAATTGAAGACAGAGTAGAATTTAACTATCCAGATGGAAAATAAAGATCTCATACCCAGTATCTCACTGTTCAGCCAACAGGAGAAGGCACCGAGTGAGAATCTTAAGTCTACAAAGCTGAAGTTTACCTTAGGTAAGACTTCATGTCATACTTCTGGAACAGAACAGTTCTTCCTCAGCATCATCACTTTCACTCAGTTTTGCCCCATCATCACCCAAGAAAACCATCACATCCCTTTAATTTGTGCTGACAGGTTAGCACCAGCTGCCCAAAGCAGGCAGCTTGAGGTGCCACCTGCATCTTCTCTTCCAGCACAAAAACTTCATGCAGGTGAGCAAGTCTCTGTGTGGTCTGTGGCTGAGAAGCCCCCTGGAGAGACCCTGTTTTATAGCACCGAATTAAAGCGCCTAACGCTACTCTACAATGGGATTATCATTGTTCTTTTATCTGAGTTTCAAAGCAGCTCAGTAGAATGACCTTTCCTCAAGTATTTTTCTCTGATTCTTTCTGATCTGGTTTTTCTGTAGAGGAGGAACTAAAGGAGAAAGAAATACACTTTCCTCTCCTTTTTGTACTGTGGGAACATCGTGAGGTGTATCTGTTTCCTTCAGTTTATTGGGAGGCCTGAGATTTTTGCATTACCTAGGATAAAAATAATTGTATCAAAGATACGAAGCCTTGTTCTTCAGGCCAGAGGTCAGCTGCTGACTGATGGAGCAAGGGAAGAAAACCCAACCATCTCCCTGTGAGAAAATTGTTCCCCAGTTGCCTGTTATGGGTTTCTCTCACCTTCCTCAGGAGCAGCTGTCAGAAACAGAGGTTAAAATAAAAGCATTTCCAGCCTGCTCCAGTATGACAACTCCAGCATCTCGAAGGCAGGGTATATTTTTTCTTTCAGCAGTTGTGCTATTGATATATAGATTTGGATATATGGGGTTTGCTGGTATTCATACATATCAATGTGGGTATTAAATGAGAAAGTATTTCTGTCATTGAATTAATTTTAAATCTCTATGGACAGAGTTCCATCACTGCGTGCCATGAGGGAACATGGCTAAATCCTAACTCATACTTACATGTGAGTCATGCTGGTGACTTACATCAGCACCAGTCAGAAAATCCCTGGGACTGCCTGGGCTACCCACTTCCTTGCTTAGGCAACAGAGTAGGACGATATCACACACATTTAATTCATTGTCTTTTAATCCCGTATCTCATGACTCAGTTTCCCTGATTTTCACATCACTATTTCTCACACCTTCTGATACACTCAGCTCATGTTTGTAGCTACTACAGGCTGTGATGAAATACTTTTTCTTTGAGCCCTATCCTACAGATCCAGCAGCATTCCGTGCATGTAGAGTGTTTGTATTTCCAGGTTAATTCAGGAATATGATTTCTAGGGAGATTTTATTGTCTCAAGAAAATCTCAAGTATCAAGCTTGATGACTTGGAGGGCTCATTTAGAGTTTGAATCTGAAAGACTATCTTATTAATCCAACCCTTTATGGGCTATAATCATACACAAACAATAATACCTATACACGGTCTGTGTCAGACATATCCCTAGAAAGAAAGTACCTTACAGGTACAGAGGTATAAACCTTAATAGAAAAAATAAGTATAAATATCAGCAGGAAAAGAGGGAAAGGAAATTTCTAATGTATATTTAAAATTCTGAGCACCGTTCACAGATCAAGAGCGACAGATTAGGGAAGACCTGTATCAAAACAGAGTAATCACTTCCAGTTGATAATTCCCACAAGTACAACTCAGCTGACAGAGCGGGAGTTAGTGGTTCTGATTTGAACACAACAGCTTATTTTGGTGAGCACCCAGGGGGAGAAAAATTAAAATTAAAATAAATAATAAAAGCCTGCAGTTATATCAGTCTGGCTTCTGAGGCATTTCTACAACGTGGCGTTCAAACACTGTGACCAAGGTTACACCCAGGCTATATATTAATAAGGACAAGTCAGGGTGTATATACTAAATGCTGGAAAAGTAGCTTAAATTTGAATGGATGGAGTCTGAGAGGCAAAGCGACTGAAATGGAAAGGAATAAAACCTGAGGAATCAGCAAGTTGTGCAAGTCTAGCCTGGTTATTGAAGTGCTGTCTGAGCAAAGGAGTCTATAGCAAACCAATGCAAGAATCTCAGAAGCCATATCTCTTCCTGTAAATCCAAATGTTGCCTGGAAAGAATTCTGGATGCTGCAGGACGTCTTTCCTAGACACTGCCAGGCAACACTTGATAGAGAGTTTACAGACCAATGCCCCAAGACTTCCAGAAAATTTAAATGGATGGGTGCACCTTCCTTCAGTCACAGGTTGCCTGGTGTATTCTTACACATGCCTGGTCTGCTTGAAGACAAGCCCATCCACCTTAGCTGCATCCATACACCTGGGTAAATGGCAGTGGCAGCTCGGTTCTGTCCCATCACTTAGACTGGTGCTTGGCAAGCCAGTGGCTCATGGCAGCTAAGCAGCAGCACCACTAACCCTCACCTAGAGAAGAGGAAACTACTGCAATATGTAAAACCTCTGGGCATTGCACTGTAAATCACATCTTAAATGACCTGTAAGCCATGCGTTAGCTACTTGTTGGGATTAAATCCAACTAGGCTGGAGTTCCAGCCCTTGTCCTGCATTCACATGGCATATCCCACCAAAATAAAAGCTCCAGTAGAGCAACAACACTGCCACACCTATTGATTTTACCTTGGCTCATCTCAAGGATCATAACCCTCAAGCACAAAGGATGTCAGCAGTTTACATATTTGCAGGCAAATAAACCAGAATCCACCTGAGAGCACAGCAACGTGAGCTCAGGGGATGGCCACAAGTCCATAAGAAATTAACTCACAAGGACTTTATCCAGGGCTTGCTCCTGCTCTGACTGCCCCAGTGCTCTTCCATCTGCTCGTAGGTGTGAGGGAAGAGATTGTCAATATTGAGTCTGCAGCTGCTACACCAGACTTCATCTGTTCTGGAAGAGGTGGTGGAAGACAGCAGAGAGGCTGTCTGTCTCTGGAGGAAAACACTCTGCCAGGAACCTCCTCTTCTCACTTCCTCCCTCACCTCCAACACAGCGAAGAAACCAGCTTTTGATTCTTAACATATAACAACTACAAAATCCAGTTAGCATTCATATTCTTCAGTGCAATCAGCAATGGTCATAGAATCATAGAATGGTTAGGGCTGGAAGGGACCTTAAAGACCATCAAGCTTCAACCCCCTTCCATGGGCAGGGACACCTCACCTCTCCCCAGACCAGGCTGCTCAAGGCCCCATCCAACATAGCCTTGAATACCTCCAGGGAGGGGGCAGCCACCAGCTTCCTGAGCACCCTGTGCCAGTGTTTCACCACCCTTGTAGTGAAGAATTTCTTCCTAATATCCAGTCTAAATCTACCTCCTTCTAATTTAAAACCATTGCTCCTCATCCTATCTCTACATGCCCTTCTAAAAAGTCCCTCCCCATCTTCCTTGTAGGTCCCTTCAGGTACTGGAAGGCCGCTATAGGATCTCCCTGGAGCCTTCTCTTCTCCGGGCTGAATTACCCCAACTCCCTCAGCCTGTCTTCATATATAGTGGCACATTTCAGTATTAAAACCTAATTCACTTTCCCATCCCAGTTAGAGAAGGTCCACTGTTAGATGAAAGAGGCCCACTGTTAGATGAGTCCAGGTGTAATGCAGAAGAGGGACACAAGGGAGCCGAGGAGACAGGAAAAGGGGAAAATCAAGACACTTATAAATGACAGGTGCAGAGAAGAGTCTGAACACAATGAAAACCAACCTTCTAACCCATCCTAATGCAAGGCTGTATCGGAGACTACAGCACAGGATAACTATGGCTAGTATAAAATCCTCTGGAAGTTTCTAGATACTGTAGCTTACTTACATGGACATGAAAAACAGCCTCTGCCTATCCTTGACCAGGCACAATACTGAATTTTAATTGCTGCCTAAGAATTTGATAGCTTGCAGGGAGGAGAGGTTTTGTAATAAGATTGCTAACAACATCACCTTAGGGAGAGCTTGCACATAAGCACCTCAAGAGAGTTACACAGCCCTCATACACAGCTTTTGTGACAAGAAGTCTATCCAGCATCAGGAGCACAGACCAGGACTTTGAAAGGTTGTATCACTGCACAGTAATGATCTCTTCCTCGGAGAAACAATCAATCTCACCAAGGTCTGCAAGGGGGAGCAGAGACAGGCTCCTCCCTCCTCCTCTGAAATTAACGTCTTTGAGAAGAGGATCAAACCCAAGATTTTTGCCAGCAATAGAAAACACATTGTTTGCACAATAATCACCTCCCCCGAATGACAGCTCAGTGTCATTTAATATTTTGATGATGCCATCTGACAGCCAGGGTTTCTAAGGAAACACCAATATTGGGGGAGCTGGAGGGAACGGGAGAAAAGGGCAGAACCTAAAAATAAGAGTTGCACGCCTCTTCCAGACATTAAATCTGCCTGATAAAAAAAAAATCATAAACATCTCCTTGAAATGATAACATTTTTAAGATACCCATAAGAATCCAGCCATGTGGAATTGTGTTGCACTGAAAAATATTTCACTAAAAAAACCCCCAGAAAAACAAGCCAAAACAAAATTTTTGAAATCATGCTCTTTTAAGGATGTTTGGAAATATATGCTGACTGGATTATTTCCCAAATTACCACAGAATAAATAGAAATATTATAATTTTGTACCACAGCAGCGCTCAGCAGGACTCAAAGTCTCATCTGGAGCATGAATCACAGAATCACAGAATCACAGAATTGTAGGGGTTGGAAGGGACCTCGAGAGATCATCGGGTCCAACCCCCCTGCCAAAGCAGGCTCCCTAGCTCATATTGCTCAGATAGGCGTCCAGGCGGGTCTTGAATATCTCCAGTGAAGGAGACTCCACCACCTCCCTGGGCAGCCTATTCCAGTGCTCAGTCACCCTCACTGTGAAAAAGTTCTTCCGCATGTTGGTGCGGAACTTCCTATGCTCCAACTTGCAGCCATTGCCCCTTGTCCTATCCCCACAGACCACTGAAAAGGGGCTGGCCGATTCCCCCTGCATCCCCTGCTTCAGATAATTATAAACTTTGATTAGGTCCCCCCTTAGTCTTCTCTTCTCAAGGCTGAACAGTCCCAGCTTACTCAGCCTTTCCTCATAGGGGAGATGCTCTAGGCCCTTAATCATCTTCGTAGCCCTTCTTTGGACTCTTTCCAGGAGATCCCTGTCCTTTTTATACCAAGGAGCCCAGAACTGGACACAATACTCCAGGTGGGGCCTGACCAGGGCAGAGTAGAGGGGGAGGATCACCTCCTTTGACCTGCTGGCTACACTCCTCCTGATGCATCCCAGGATCCCATTGGCTCTCTTGGCCACCGAGGCACACTGCTGGCTCATGGCCAACCTGTCATCTACCAGGACCCCCAGGTCCTTCTCCACTGAGCTCTTCTCCAGCAGGTCATCCCCCAGCCTGTACTGATACAAACAGTTGTTCCTTCCCAGGTGCAAGACTTTACACTTGCTTTTATTAAACCTCATCTGGTTTCTCCCTGCCCAGCTTTCCAGCCTGTCCAGGTCTCTCTGGATGGCAGCGCAGTGCTCCTGCGTGTCAGCCACTCCTCCCAGCTTTGTATCATCGGCGTACTTGCTGAGGGTGGATGTTATTCCCTCATCAAGATCGTCAATGAAGATATTAAACAGGACTGGACCCAACACTGAGCCCTGGGGAACACCGCTGGTAACAGGCCTCCAGTCAGATTCTACTCCACGAATCACAACCCTCTGGGTTCGGTCCGACAGCCAGTTCTCAACCCACCTCACTGTCCACTCATCTATCCCATGCTTTCTCAGCTTTGCTATCAGGATGTCATGGGAGACAGTATCAAAGGCCTTGCTGAAGTCAAGGTAGATGACATCCACTGCTCTCCCTCCATCTACCCAGCCTGTCATGAGATCGTAGAAGGCTATGAGGTTGGTCGAGCACGATTTCCCCTTAGTGAATCCATGCTGACTACTCCTCATGACCTTCTTCTCTTCCAATTGCTTGGAGATGGCATCCAGAACAAGCTGTTCCATTACCTTTCCAGGGGCAGAGGTGAGGCTGACTGGCCTATAGTTACTAGGTTCCTCCTTCTTGCCCTTTTTAAAGACTGGAGTGACATTGGCTATCCTCCAGTCTTCAGGCACTTCTCCTGTCCTCCAAGACCTGTCGAAGATGATAGAGAGCGGCTCAGCAATCACCTCCGCCAGCTCCCTCAGCACACGTGGATGTAACCCATCTGGGCCCATGGATTTGTGTGCATTAATCCCTTTGAGCCGCTCCTGGACCTCCCCTACTTGAACCAGAGGGAAATTCTTCATTTCCCAATCAGTCCTACTCTCATCCAGTGTCTGTGGGTCCCGGGGGGCCTTTGAAGTGAAGACCGAAGCAAAGGCGGCATTCAATATCTCCACTTTCTCAGCATCCCCCGTAACCAGGACACCCTCCTTATTCAGCAAGGGACCTACATTATCCCTGGACATCCTCTTACTGTTCACGTGTCTAAAAAACCCCTTTTTATTATCCTTTATGTCCCTTGCCAGCTTAATTTCCAAGAGGGCTTTAGCCTTCCTAGTTGCATCCCTACAGGCCCTGACCACATTCCTGTATCCTTCCCAGGTGCTCAGACCCTTTTTCCACGATTCATAGATCTTCTGCTTCTCTTTGAGTTTGCTCAATAGCTCCCTGTTCATCCATGCAGGTCTTCTGCCTCTCTTTCCCCATTTCCTCCTCAAAGGGATGCATCGTTCCTGTGCTTGGAAGAAGTGCTGTTCGAATGCTAGCCAGCTCTCGCAGGCTCCCATTCCTTCAAACAGCGTAGCCCACGGGATAGCCCCCATTAAGTGGCGGAGGAGATCAAAGTTAGCTCTACCAAAATTCAGGGTAGCTATCCTACTTTTTGGCTTGCTTCTTCCACCCAGGATCATGAACTGAACCATTTCATGGTCGCTTTGCCCTAAGCTGCCCCCGACCTTCACTTCCCTAACAAGTCCATCCTTGTTAGTGAAAACAAGGTCCAGCAGCCACCCTCCCCTTGTGGGCTCCTGCACCATCTGTAGCAGGAAATTGTCTTCAACACACTGCAGAAATTGTCTGGACTGCATACGACTGGCCGTATTGCTTGCCCAGCAAATATCTGGGTAGTTGAAGTCCCCCATAAGGATCAGTGCCCGGGAACTTGAGGCTACTTCTAACTGTTTATGGAATGCGTTATCTACCTGCTCCTCTTGATCAGGGGGCCTATAGCACACTCCCACAACAATGTCCCCCATACCAGTTTGCCCCTTGATTTTAACCCACAAACACTCGACAGAAGGTTCATCCTTCCCCAGGTGGAGCTCAACACATTCTAGGTGCTCTCTCACATAAAGAGCAACTCCTCCACCTCGCTTCCCTAGCCTGTCTTTCCTAAAAAGCACATAGCCATCCATGACAGTGTGCCAGTCGTCCAGGTTGTCCCACCACGTCTCTGTGATTGCGATGAGATCATGGCCCTGCGACCGCACAAAGATCTCTAGTTCTTCTTGTTTGTTCCCCATGCTACGTGCATTTGTGTAAAGACAGTTCAGTGGTGAAGCAGATGTAGGTATCCTCAACGGCCCACAGCGAGATTTCTGACAGAGGACTGGCAAAAGTGGCTCCACGGAGGAGTACTCAGGGCAGTCCACAGAATTTTCCCTACTCTCACGTGGAAAAACGTCCCCAAGTCCACGACTGTGCTGTTGGTATTTACCTCTTCCCACCGTCAACTCCCGTTGTGTCTCCCGAAGCCTAACCCTGGCAGCCGCCTTAATATCCCCTTCCCCCTTCCTAACTAGTTTAAAGCACGATCGATGAGCCCTGCTATCTCCTGGGCGAGGATCCGCTTTCCTTTATAGGACAGGTGAGCCCCATTAGCAGTACTCATGCCAGGAGCAGAGTACACCATCCCTTGGTTAAAGAATCCAAAGTTCTTGCGCCGGCACCAGCCTTTTAACCACACATTCAACTCGTGGGTTATCCTGTCCTGCTCTGAGCCCCTCCTCCCACAAGTGGGGATAGAGCAGAATATTATTTAGAAAAGTAGATTTCACCTATTTTGAGTAGTGATGGCTTCTATACTGGAAACATGCTTTCTTTTTCATTTTTATAATTTAATTAAATTGAAATGGGTGTGGGGTAAGAAAATAATAACCCTTCCCTTGAGCATTGACAAGGTGTGCTGGAATTGGACACCCAAACCACTCCAAACTCACCTACAATGAACGTGCCCAAAGAAATGATATCCCAACACATCACGCTAAGCATTTTTTAGATCAAGCCACAGTTAAGTTGGGAGGAAGCAAAAATATAGCAGAACTATTTTTAGAACATTCAAAGCATTCTAATTGTTTTAAATGTCATTGTTTAATTAGGCCAACTAAATAAATAACTAACTAATTGGAATCCCCTCTTGGAAGGGTATGCATCACAGATATTTCCTCATCCGTGATGAAATCAGGGCTGCTCTGTAAAAAGAGACTCCAGCCTGGTCCCTAATGGCACATAGCACAATGCTGTGAAGACAAATTTATTTTGTAATAGGTTTGACAAAAAGCCCACTTGAAGCACTTAAGTATTTTACCATCTCTCCCAATTACGCAGGCAACCCCAACCAGTTCAGCAGATGATTTCACCAAATGTGACTCCTCGGCTTCAGGCAGTGTATAACTAGTTGGAGATGGACTCCCAGGCAGTCAGTGATGCCTTCCTTCCACAGATCAGGAGGGAAATGGTTGTGGAACTGAAGTCAGTACATTTCAGTGTGTTTTCACTAACAATAGCCAGACATTTGTCTGTGGCAAAGCTTTGATGTTTTGGGCTGCTAGTTCTCAGGCAGAGATGCAGAGCGCATCTGTTCTGCAGCACGTATAGACCCCTAACACAGAGCACCAGGATTTACCCTGAAAATGCTCTCTGCACCAGGGTTGAAAGAGTTCTTATGCTATATGTCTGAGAGAAACAGCCTATACAGCATAGCTGTAAAAAAGCCATGTACGCACACATATAGAAAGCTGATTGTTTCCATGGATTGTTACTTAAATGAGCCTCCAGTCACTAGCTTGTAAGTATACAAGTACACTGTTAAAGGCATAGGAATCACCAAATGTTATTCTCAAAGGAGCACTGGGACATATCCCCAAAGACAAGCAAAGCCTGGAGGAGAGATGTCCCTCCTCTCTCCCGGAGCATCTCCCAGCCCTGCCCACATCAGAAAGCAACTGCCTTCTCCCCCTTCAGCTGACCCGGGCAGAGAGATACAGCCAAGCTTAAATCACTAAGGCTCATTAGCTACATTAAAGGACGGTTGGTATATCTTCTCGTTTGATAAAACACAAGAGTGTCATACCCATTTGCTTTAGCAGCCAAGCAGTTCTCCTCTGCACTGCTCCAGGGCTGGAGTGGTGGGAGTGCCCAGGGCTTTCCAGCTTGCTTTAATCAGAGCCTCAGTCAGTCTCTTTCAATGCACTCAAAGAACACTAAAGCATGCAGAAATTCTTTTTTAAGTATTCCCGTGGATCATATGCTATAAAAGAATTCACCTGGTGTCTGAAGCAGGTTAAACACTCTCAAATTCAGACATTACCTCAGCCACCGTGCTGCAGGAGCCCTCCTCCCCCTCTGTAACGCCACCAGCTGAAGCCCAGGAGACAAGCTTCAATTAGCAGCATACACACACCTGAAATACAACACTGAGGGAAAGAAAAAGCTCTCCCCCCCCCCCCCCCCCGCTATTTTTCCTCTCTTGTTACAGTCAGAACCACACAAATTGATTCGTGCTGTTCCCAAGTTTGGTCTTTTTCAAGTTTGATTCATGATGATAAAACAACAGGAGGAAAAAAAACCCCAACAACCCAACTTCATGGCTGAATTAGCAAGTGGGCAGAGCAAAACTCCCAGCGTGGCTAACCACACTAACCTTTGAAAATGCTGTGTTTTCATCGACTGGCCATTCCCCTTCTTGCAGACTGCTGAGGCTGCACAAGGGGAGAACGCCAATTGGCAGCTAATCCAATTTCAGAATGCTCTAAAGGTTGAGGAGATGGAGGAGCTTGCCATTTGATGGATGATTATGAGGGATTAAACTCTTCATTCATCTGACAAGATTTTAATAAGAACAGCAAATGACTCTGAGAATAATGTAGAATGTCTGCAATTGTTTAAGGATTCTGGGTGAATAAGAAAGAGGAAATGAGAAAATATGAGAGAAAAAATAAAAGAGGAAAATTTCCAATCGTGTTCTAAACCATTTAACAAATTTCCAAACCTTTTTCATGATATTCCTTCAAGTGACACTTTGGGAAGTAGATGTAAATTACAATCAAGAGCTAGGACTGAAGGGCCCAGAACTGAAGCGAGGTCCTAAAGGACAGAATGTCCCACCTCATCTCTGAAACAGTGGGACGAATGAAATCCTGAGCAGCTCTCTGCAAACAAGAGTTCATGCTGGGAAGGAAATACCCACTACCAGGATGCTTGTATTGGCCTAGGGGAAAATACAGATACTGAGCATGTAGGGTATTTCCGTAGTGGTTATTGCACTTCATTTTTCACTTGATTCTAGCAGCATCATGAGATGTTCTTCAGCATCTTGGAGATGTTTTTTTCAGCATCTTGTGGTACAATGTATTTATTAATAAGTAATAAATATGTTTTATCAAAAATAATCAAGTTATAATATAAGTTATAATTAATTTGCTGAGCACCAAATTATCCCCCCCCCCCCCCCACTGCCATAGTGAGGAGAGTGGCCATTATCCATAGGTCCATCTTTGGATGTTAGGTTACGCTGTCATTTCCACTAGTATCATAAGAAGGACTTCAGATTCTTGTGCCAAATTTACACCTGAAGGTTTGGGTTTGGTTTGATTTTTTTTTGTTGTTCTGTAGCAAATGCAGTAACATGGAGACTGCAGAGCATCAGAACCTATATACATGATTACAGCCATGTTCCTGAGGTCTGCCATGGTAACTTCCTGTTCTTTGAGCTGGTTTTGTCCCCAGTACATTACTTGGGAACAAAAAAAATTACAATTGGTAAGGAACTGGATGTTGCAATTCATGGCCCTGGCTGGTAGGGCAGGTTTAGGTATGAGAAAGAAGGGACAGAGAGCAGCCTCAAGTGTGCAAGGAGTTTCCAAAGCAGAACAGGGATCCCAGTGATGAGTTGCACCTCCAGTTTTACATTGCAACTGAAGAAGAAAAAAATCTAATATTTCAGGGGTAATATTTTATCTGAAGAATGAAAATTTATTTTCAAAATAACTTAAGGATCAGAAGATTAAAAATAATTTTGGTACCTAAACAGCATAATACTTGAGTTGAAGGTTTTCAAAAGCCATGAGTGAGGGACAGGAACCAACACAGAAGGCAGCTATAGAGCAGAATACTCATGATCGCAACACTATACTGTAGAAAAAGGGAAGACAGTTAAAGTTGTAGATGACATGCAGTGACATTCTAGGTCTAGAATGTAGAGCTTGGAAAAAAAAAAGTAGTGGTTGTCCTATACTGCTCAAGCACCTTGGCAAACCTATGAATGCCCAGCTCTATTTCTCTGAGTTCCTAAAGATGCTGGGAAACATGGACAAAAGGAAGAAGCCCCCAGGGGGTTTCTAAGGACTTAAGGTCCTCAGTACATTCAGAGATATCTTTCCACAAAGGGACTTGAGTCATTAGAGCAATATACAAACATGGGTCTATTTTATCTGAGATGGCTCTTATTGTATGAACTCTCAATCTGATCTGGATCTCATTGTTCTCAGCAGGAGGAGACCTGGGATGGGAAGTACTTGTACAGTCAGATGTTCATGGATTTGGGACTCTTGACGAGGAACCCACCCTTCTGTTAAGAGTAAAATAGAGAAGGCAATGTATGTGGAAACTTGTTCACTTCTAAATAATTGAATTTTCATAATGGATGCACACCTTTTACTTTAAAGTCTAAAAAAATTTGAAATAACTTTAGATTAATTGGGAAATGGTAGAATTAGAGTACACATGATCTTATCCCTTCTCATTTTCCAGGGAAAATTTGTGTTACCTCCTGGTCTCTAAGAATCTTTCCTATGTTTCTCCACACAAAATAAGGAATATGATTCCTTTTCTCTTTTAGCATGTGTCCCAGTGGAACAGCTTCAGCTTCAGTCTCAGCTAGCTGTCCACAGTGACTGCAAATTGATTTATTCCTTATAACGGACAAACTTTGTCATCAAAATGCTGGGAAATGCTTTAATTCAATCTTTGCATGTCCTTTAACTTTCCTTTCTCTCTTTTGCTGCTCTAACGACTGTTAAAATGTTAAAGGAAATATTTTATTTATTTATGCAGCAGTCAAAACCAAGGCACTAGATGAGACAAAACGTGTACGCTTTACTTAAAGTAGCAAACATGCAAGAGAGTAATTTAAATTAAGTTTTTCAGCCCAGATTGAAGACTAACAAAATGATAGCAACAGTAAAAAAATAAAAAATCTAAGCAAAAAACAAATGCAAGGAGAATAAGTTATCATTTCAGATGAGTATCACAGCTCTAGTGACCACCACACACTTATCCATGCGCATATGTCTACTGCATGTGTTCAACCTCGTGCAGTGTCACAGTGATAGAGAACATAAGGCTCATAAAGTCATCCTTAGTTTAGGTGTGAGTCTCATTCAAACACAAGCATAAAGATTTTTCTTAGCTTCAATTTCAGGTGCCTGTATGCTATATGAATACTTTAAGATGTGCAGACTCCCCAAGCTATCATTAACTAAAGCTAGAGTTAAATGCACAGTCCAACTAAAGTCAGCCAGGGATTTTGAAAAGCCCAAAATGCCTATGTTGGTGTCTTTTCCCAGTCTAATACTTTCTGTTTATGCCACTCTGCCACATCTAATTGTGTGTGTGTGTGTGTGTGTACATATGCAAGCATGTGTGCACATGTGTGTGTAAGAAATGCATAAAGTTGGTATACGCACACTGTAGACTTCAAAGTGAAGAGGGACAGACACTGACATCCTGTACAGGCTAAACAAAATTCCTCCTTTTAGCTGTAAAACGTTGCTAACCATTTGTTCATATTTTATGTAACACAGTAACTTGACTTTAACTTTTTTTTTAATTCCCAGTTCTCATCATTTATATATATTTAATGTTCTACTCTCAACTTGTGGCTTCGTTTCTTATACTGAAAAGCATATTCAGCAAAATCTGTTTTTCTTCAAGCTCTGCCATTATTTACTGTCATTTAAGATATTTAATCAACTTCTCTCTTCTGTATTAACTTTTAAACCTCAAGTCCAAAGCTGTCATTCCACCACCTTATATTGGTGACAGCATCAGGTTTTATGGCTGTTGGTTTTTGGGTTGGCTTGTTTTTTTCCTAACACTGCTGTCATGACCTGGTTCTTTTACTGAGATTTTAGGCATCAGCTTTTTCCCTCAAATCTGCATATCTACAAACCCACTGCAAAACTGGGTGCAGCTTCAAATCTGTGGCAATATCTAGTGTCCTGTGCATCAAGGATATGAAGTATACTGGGGGAGGTTTATGCTAAAATATTTTGCATTGGGGAGTTTGGGGTTTTTTGGAGTCCTTAGGATCTCAGTAGTTACCTTTCAGCATCCAACCTGTGCACATTGTGTATGACTCATCATGGTCCTTATGCTACTCGGAGCTGGGATGAGCGGTGACTACCCTGTAGAGACAAGCCCGTTCTCCCCAAAGGAAAAAAACAACCCTGCACAACCTTGCTCATGCAAAGTGTGCTTAGGAGTCCTAGTGAGAAGTCGCTCTAGCAGAAAGGAATTAACAAAGAGCTTTATTCATATTCAACAGCATGGAAATCTAAATTGCTCTCATCTCCTTCCCTGAGCTTATGGCAGGGTTTTAGCAGCTGGCCCTTCAGCACTGTTCTGGTAACATGCTAATGGAAAGAAGATCCTTACAGTCAAGGATTGCCTATAATTCAAGTTTAAAACACTAAGTTCAAATTTTCCAGACAATTTTATACTTGGGTAGCTTACCACTTGCAGTTATCTCTAAAGGTGAAGGCAAGGAAGAAATAAAAGGTATTTGAATGCATGCATATCTTTATCTGCAGCATCAGCATTCTTTCTCTTACAGTCTATATTGCTTATTAGTTGATTGAACGTGATGTGTCAGCCTATGTATAAACCAAATCTAGAGTTCCTTTGCAAGAAATATATCACAGGATAAAAGAATTTCCTTACTGCAGCAGACTCATGGCCACTGCACTCTATTCCTGCCAGTGGGCAGCAACAAATCCATCACAGAAAATTGTAAGAAACCCTGTCATAGGCAAATGCAATCAAAAGAATGATTTATTATTTTTTTTTCCCCCCTCGGATGAAATTAGCCTCTAACCCAATGCTAGAGGGTGAAATAAGCCTGGAAGAATGCTGATGCATAATTCTTCAGGAGAGTAAAAGACGGATCCAGATTCAAGCACCAGGTACCACTTTCTGCCCCAGTTAAACTTTGAGCCTTAATACTGGAAAACTCACAACAACAGCTTCTACAACTTTTGTGTTGTGGTTTTTTTTAATACATAAGTATTTCTCTTGTAAATTGTGTGTTTGACAGCTTATTGTTCTAATTGTATTAGCGAAACAGCAAACAGCAGCAGCTAGTTTACTCTCAATACATCATTTATTATTTACTGGAAAACATAGTTTAAGCAGCTCTCCTTTGATTTGTTTCATCTTGAGCATCTTGTCTCAATCTTTTGACTCTCAGCTCTTACGACAGTCTCCCTACTGAGTGCTTCACAGTGCCTGCCTCAGTATTTCTGAAATTCCACCTCCATTTTTTTCCCTACATTCTTTCTTTCTGACAGACAGACTGGCAATTAACAGAATATTCTGGTTCAGCATCTAGCTGGCATGAGCTGAATAATGTCTATTCCCTGGTCTATACTGTAGTACTTGCACTTTGTGCATACTAGGACTTTGATTACTAGTTTGAAAACTGATGCATATGAAATGAAAATCTTGTACTGATGCCCCAAATTAAGCATAGGTGTATTTGTCAGCATGTATGCTGATGTCTCTTAGCCAGCATTTAATCCACAATGAAACTTTACCTCGCATCTCAGTGGCTTCCATAGTGTCATGTTCTGAAACACTTCTAGCTAAGGCTTTCTCTGACACCCAACACAATAATTTTTAATCTCTTTATGGATAGTGCCAATGAAGGTTGTTGGAGTAGAAAATCCTCACCAGGAAAATTTGTAGGAAAGAGATAAGGAAGAATTTAACAGTACACCCCCATGTGCAAATCTCTTATTAAAATCAAAGGCATTGCATGAGTGGGCAAGTTTCAGGATCAGATTCCATATCATTAAAAACATAGGGAGATAACTGTGCATTCTGATAATGTTTTAGCCAGCAGTATTTATTTTATACTTGTATTATTTTTGAAGGATATTTAAAAAACACAAGTATAAAGTTTCTAGCAACTTAATTTCAGAAGCCATCTCAATTGTTATATCAGGTAAGATTTTGAAGTCATTATTTTAATTTCACATATCTTCCCAGCTTCCATAATGACGGGTTGAAGTATTTAATACATATCAGGAATTTATGTTATATAGAGAGAGCTGGTTGCAAAACTTCTATATGCGTGGCTGTTATATAGAAAAGGCACCTCCAAATCCAGGATTAAGGCATTAGCACCAAGAATATGGCCCTATTGCATTAAAATCCTGAAGCATGTTTCTATAATCCATGCAAAAGAGATTTGATTTGTTTTTAGGCAAAAGAACCAGCTTGTACAAAAAAACCCCACAAGAGAACAACCACCCCCAAAACCAAAATAAACCAACCCCAAAACCCAGTTGAACATCTTCACCACTAACAAAGAGTGGGGAATGCTTCAGGACAGAAGACGTTGTAAGACCTTGTAAGCTGATCAGCTTGGGTTCTCTGGACTCATCGTAACATCACTCACAACAGCCCCCCACACCCGGCCCCCAACCATGGGTCAATCCTGCAATGTAGGACATCAAAGGTTTCTCAGATCCTTCATAAGAGTCCAAGGATTGAGATCATAATGTGCTGTGTCTTCAGAGGAGTGAAAGGTCTCTGCAGTTTTGCTTTTGCAGACCAAAGAGTGACAAACCACCTGTTATGGGTTTGCCTCACCCCTGCCCTGAGTGATGCAGGAGCTATGGATCTTTCCCACCCATGGTGCAGCACAGAGCTGTCAGCTGGGGGGTGCCTAGGAGCTCTGACGAGGGACATCACTACTGAAACATTAAAAATTATAAATGTTTCCAACAGCTGCCAAAAACCTCTAGTGCATCCAGGGAGAGCTGGGGAGGGCAACCAGCGAGCCCATCCTCCCAGATCCTGCAACAGGATTTCAGCATGCTCCTTGAACAGCATGGCTGTTGCAGTAACACGTTGCATTAGTTTTACCAGTTAATGAAAGACCTAAGGCAATCTAATTCCAGCTCTTTTTCTGGGGAACCGTGCCAGCTATATTCCCAGGCCAATTATTGCTTTCACAAAGTGCTCTAAATCTGTCAACAAGCAAAAGTGTGAACTATAGTATAAAAATACAGCTAAGAAGGTGACCCAGTTGTTATAAGAGGAGTGTTTCTTCTTGCAGTGGGAGCAATGAAAGTTGGCTGCCTAACGGCCAGCCAGCCTGCAGTGCCAGGGCACAATTAAGTGATATGCTTATACAGTACTAGCACATCCCATGCCAGAAAGTTTTGGGGGATTTTTGGGTTTTGCTTTTTAAGTTTGATGGTAAATGAACATTTATTCTCCTACACATCACTATGATAAACGCTCTGCAAGTGGGAGCCCCTGGGTAGGTTCATATAACTTGCCTGTCTTACTGCTGGGAGTACAAGCAGAGGTAGGTAGCACATCGTTTAGCTACAGGAAGTAACAGCATCTCAATATATTTTTGGATATATATATATGGATATATTTTTCAAACATAGAAGTTAATAAAGGAAATGACTGAAATAAGAATTGCAATCAATTTCTGTAATAAACCAATACCTGTATACGCCTCAAATACCCAATGTTTTTGCTGGGTAGATAGCCCGCACAAAAAGAAGCAGGAAAGCTTCTTTGCAATATTTATTTCCAGTCTATGCCATACAAGCCAGTGCTTGAGAAGCCTTATCTAGAACACGTGGGATGCTTCTTGCCACATATGAGGTGACTTCATTTCTTCAAAGGTGTGCACAGTAATTAAAAGGAGTGCGATGCTGCCTCAGTGCCCTCAAGGGCTGCTGACGTGGGCCCAACAAGCACAAGTGCTTTGGCTGCACTCAGTTTCTCCCAGAGGGGCTGATTTGCATCTGCAGCTTCTTGGGTTTAACCCTTCTACAAAACCAGCCATTACCTGCAAAGGCTGAAAGCTATTCCGTATCATCAATACTCCCCATGCTCTGGCTCTGGCCTGGGTCCCAGGGGTAGGGGCTGACCCACTGCAGCTGAGACTCTGAGACTGCAAATCCTGTTCTGAGGACCCTCCAAGTGAAACAGAACCACAGTGCAAAGCCCCAACAAGCACATTGTATTCCATGGGGTGAAGTTTGGTACACTGTCATAGGGGAAAAGGAGACAAGATCTTATAATCCCATGAACTAAAACTACAGGACTGATGGTTACTGTCAGCCTAATTATGAGAATGAATTATGTCTGGCTTTGCAGTTATTAGTCAATGTAATTTGTTATTTGCTTAAAAATAACATTAAAATTTAACCAATAAACCCACTTATTGATGGCTGGTCTTACTTTTTTTTTCTAGTCTAAATGTCATCCCTGTTAAGAAAATGTAGAAGAAAAAAAAGGCAGAGAAGTATCTCAGTGATAATAAACCATATTTCATAATTTAAATAAATAGAAAAGCGAGGCATTGTCTGATACAGATTTAGGCATACAGTTTGTGAAACAAGATATTACCTTTTTTTTCTTTTTTTCCAAGGGCCATGAGGAAATTACAATTAAATAAGACACTTTTATTGCTAAAAACTTGGTCTTATTCAAAGTTAAGAAAATATCTGAAAGCATGAAGTGTCCCCATGTTCTTTCTGTTTCCATTCTTCAGCTTGCTCCCTATGATTTCCACCCCAGATAAAGGTGCCTCACTTGTTTCCCCCCCCACCCTGTTGATTCTGCCTTTGTTGTTTGGCAATGCCTGTCTTTCCTGAAAAGGTAAGCCCCAAACTGAGCAGGTTTCCAGGGCATCCAGCATGGGATACAGGAAGGTCACTCAATCAGGTAGCCTCACCTTCACACTTGATCTTTCCCTCCTCCCCAAAATGTGCATCTTCAGCTTTGTCTCACCTTGGCTTCTTTTCAGCAAATCTTCAAGGACCCATGGACAGAACAACATCTGGATCTGGAGCAGGACAGAGAAAATAACAGGAAGGGAGACAAAGCAAGGAACTTAAAGCAAATCAGAGGGTTTGCCTTCTCTTCCAAAGCAGGTCCACTGAGATTTGTCACACGGTATCGACAATAACAGCATCTGCAGCTAAGGAAACACAGATTCAGAAAGATATACAGATGTTTTTACCCCAGTTAAACTGGGAAAACAGACCAAAATAAAGATGAAAACCAGATAGATGCACTAAATATCCCAAGCTGTGTCCAGTTGCTGGGCTAGAGCTCAGTGTAGTTGAATGGATTTTGACCTGTTTGGCAGTTGTCAGGATGATGCCTTTACTTAGAAACGAGCAGAGCTATTGGATTGTTCATCAGAAAATAAATAAGCCTTGCCTCCAAATGAGTTAAATGTCTTGAAAACTGAACTCTCCAGATTTTATTAGTGATTGAATAGCTCTAGGTGTTTCTAAGCAAAAATCAATAGAGAGATTAGCTGCAACAGTCTGCCAGGAGATTATGGACAAGACATCCATCGAACAGATAGCTGATGTGCTCAGAGACCAAACGCTGCCCTTTGGGTCGGGGGCCAGATGTGCTGGAGCTGATCCTCCTCTGTTTCACAGTGAGGGTGACAGAGTACTGGAATAGGCTGCCCAGGGAGGTAGTGGAGTCTCCATGTCTGGAGATATTTAAGACGCATCTGGATGCCTGTCTGTGCAATATGAGTTAGGGAGCTGCTTTGGCAGGGGGGTTGGACCCGATGATCCCTCAAGGTCCCTTCCAACCCCTGTGATTCTGTGATTCTATGATTCTATGATTCACTCCACTGGAGCAGTGCAGTGAGTGTCATCAATCGCTGGCTCTCTACAGAGCATCATCTGACACAGGCCACGTTACAACTGCAGTGCCCAGGCATGCCTCACCCCATGGGGTATCGGGGCAGCATTCGATCAGGTCAGCAGCTTAGCCCTGTGGGTTTCATCAGTCAGGATTTCAGTGCTGGAGCTACTGTTTCTGCCCAGGGATGCATCTCGTCCCACCACGCTCATGGCAGGGCCAACAGCTTAGTAAATGCTTGGTTTTTCTCCAGGTTGGTGAGACTCTTTTTCTTCAACAATGCAAAGAGGGTCTGGATCCTCGTGACTGAAACAGGACTGTCTGCTCCTGGTACAAAAGAAATTCATCAACCTAAAGCCAGAGGCACAAACTGTCCACATGAACAGAGACCCTTTTGCCAGGCTCCCATCTCCATCAAGTTTAAACCTGATTGATTCCTTAATGAATTTCCAAGAATAAAACAACTCTCTGACCAAATTAGTTGAGGAGCTCATTTGGCAAGACCACATCGTTACAAGTGCTGCACCTCTGGGTTTGAGTAGACCTGCGGCCCCTGCATCACCATACCCCCAAGGGGATTCTGTTCTACTTCTGCAACAAGCTCTTGCACAATTTACACATGAATTACTGCCACGGATGGGAGAATTTACAGCCTGCCACTCGATTTGATTGAAGTATTGATAGATTCCTTTCACACGTGTGTCAGTCAATGCCCTGGTGTTAGGAAGTTAAGATCACTGTGCCTTTTTGAACTGATATAGGGTTTTGATATATTTTTATTTAATCACTTTACAAAAAAAATCTCTTCAGATGAAATTGAATTTTTTTGGAATATTTTTAACTATCTCATTAACAGCTTGTCAGGTACCCATGTTTCTGCAAGTAGTTTTACGCATCTCTAATCGTATCATTTCAGATGTTTCCCTTGTATATTGTTTTGTGAAGGCTAATGAGGCTTCACTTCTAAGCAGAAACAATCTGATTCTGAAGAAACTGAGAATCACTTTTACTGACAAATTTGAATGCATCAGCGGGACACTGAAAATAATTATTTGCAAATGCATCTGAACTCATGAAATTAAATTTGAAACGTGCTCGCGACAGCACAAGGAAGGAGTATTACCATGCAAAGCTAAAGCTTCTGTTTTGGATTGGTTTTTTTACCTCTTCCAGAGTCACTTCTGCTGTATCATCCTTGTTCTGGACCTTTATCCCTCCAGGGAAGAGGAAAAAGGGACAAAGAGCGAGATCATCAGTTCTTCTTCAGTCAGGTCTGTCACATCTACAAGTCTGATGGCTGGTTAGGGGCAAAAACTGGATTAATTAATGGTGTCAGTCCAGTGGACAACTGGCCATATGATGATTGCCAAGCTCCTCAAGAACAGCAAGAAGTCAGGAGGACAAAAATATTCCCTTGCTTTGGACAGTGCACAAAAATATTAAAAAGTAAGCTTGAGATGTAATCAAAACAATAATCATGGGGTTTGCTTTGCTCCTTTCCCATCCTTCTAACTACAAGTAGAACAGAATCAGGATGCTTTTCAGTTGAACTAAATATGGAAGGCGAAGCTAAAATTAAGCTAAATATTATGCCTAAAATAAAAAGGATGTAAAATGGAATGTCCACTCTTCAGTATTGATAAAAATAACATCTGATGCAGGATGGCTCCTTTGTGTGGCACCTAAAGAGAGTCTGAGTCACATCATCCGTGTAAAAGTCATTATAATTTACCAATAATCTATTCAATGTGATCAAATTAAAATGTTCATAAAGTAGCAGCTACATTCTGGGAATTGAATATATAATTTTAAAGCTGGTTGCATGTGAAAATGAATCTTTAAAACTTAATATAAATACCAACTTAATACAAATGAGAAAGATGTCAGTATGTTCTCTCATTTCTCCTAACACATGGGCACATTTAGAATAAAACATAAGGAATTCACTGATTACTTATTTATGCTCATAAAACATTTCCCTGCTTGTTAAATCTAACAGAACTGGACCTTTGTTTTATCTATACCAGGAACTACTGCAAGACAGGGAATTTCTAGGAATATTTAAAAAAAAATTTGCATTACATAAGAAGAAAATTAATATAGCTGCCAAACATCTTGGCCTTGGAGAAATCCACTTTTGAGTTTACAAAGTTTTTAACTTTACTGTTAAAAATCCTAGGAAAATTAGAATTTCTAATGAAATTCAACAGATAATGTACCCATAACTATGGGACTATCCTAGTCCAGGTAAAAGGAGCACTGAGTCTGCATATAAATATCTTACAGAAGTCTGAAAAATTACTTCTATTTCACCAACATTCTCTTAACCAATCTCTGAACAAACTATAATTTAATCACCATGGTTTGAAGCAATGAAATGAAAAAGAACTCTAAGCCAATCTACCTTTTCCTACTTCTTCTTGCAATGATGGACTGTGAATATGACAAACAAATATTGTTTTGGAGTTAGGTGATTAAGGACCTGAGTTTGCCTTCTTTAGTCACCCACATCTTCCCTGCTTTTATCAGAGATCCTTCTGTGGAATTTCATTACAAGATTACACTGCTGTGGAGAGGACATGGAGTAAAGTGTCTGACTCCACAGTAATATTTTAAGAAACCGTTTCTGTTCCACAGTCCACTCACCCTCCAGGGAATCCATAAAGTCTATTTCTGCAAAGCAGTGTGCCATATCCAGGGTCTGCTGTGTTTTCAGCATTTAAAACTATGTCCTAAGGTTTTGTTTGATGGATTCAGACTTCCAAAGGCAGTCTCCAGCATCCCATCTGCTCCTCTTTTCGCCAGGTTCCTGCAGACATCAAATGCAAGGCAGCTTTGTACAGAAACAAGGTGCTGACCCGGGCTAAATGGTGTTAACTAACTGCCTTGTGCACTAATCCCTTCCAAGAGTTTTCATCTGCTCTGTAAATACCAGACATTTAAAAGAGAAGAAACAGCAAGGAGGAAAACAAACATTCTCCACTGTACTACTTTATTTCTGAGGTCCTCTGTACAGGAAAGACATAGAGCTGTTAGAGCTGGTCCAGAGGAGGCCACAAAGATGATCAAGGGGCTGGAGCACCTCTCCTATGAAGACAGGCTGAGAGAGTTGAGCTTGTTCAGCCTGGAGAAGAGAAGGCTCTGCGCAGACCCACTTGTGGCCTACCAATACTGAAAGGGGTCCTACATGAATATGGAAGAGGGACTGGTCACCAGGGAGTGCAGGGACAGGACAAGGGAAATGGCTTCAAGCTGAGAGAGAGAGAAGGGTAAAGCTAGACATTACGAAGGAATTCTTCACTCTGAGGGTGGTGGGGCCCTGGCACAGGGTGCCCAGAGAGGCTGTGGAAGCCACTTTCCTGGACGTGTTCAAGGCTGGGCTGGATGGGGCTTTGGGCAACCTGGTCTAGTGATGGTGTCCTTGCCCATGGCAGGTGGTTGTAACTAGATGACCTCTGAGGTCCCTTCCAACCCAAAGCATTCTATGATTCTGTGTTTCTACAACACTGTTTTTCTCCAGAACATTATGGTGGTCAGAATGAGGACTTGCCAATTCTAGGCCCATACAGACGTTCACAAACTCACCCCCTAAAAATCAGGTGGAAACTGCCTAAAGGTGGAGACCATTTCACCTGGTAGATGTACCTACAAACATTAAGAAATACCAAGGATCTGATCCTGCATAGGACTCCCTGGCACTCCCTGGCACCCCAGCTCAGCAGAGCAGACTGTGGGTTGGTGCTGTCCTGCTGGCACCAGACAAGGAGGGTGTCCAAAGCAGGCACAGAACTGGCCAAGCAGCAGGTTGCCATGGGGTGGTGGGATAATATTTCTGGCTCCAGAGCTGCGCTGCTCAAGCAGAGCCAGCTCCAAAATCACAGTATGACACTGCATGTCTGATGTGACTCCATCACTGGTGGCTGCAGGGTTGTTTTCTGCTGTACAAGGCCCCTGCTCTGCTGCAGCGACCTACTTTCATATACTGGTTTGTGAAAGTTTAAGGAAAAAAAACCCAAACTGAAACATAACAGACAAAACCCCCAAGCCTCTCAACAACAAAACCACAAAGAAAGAAACAAGTGACTACTTTTTAACTTGTTCTTTAACATTCCTAAGATGTTACAGAAAATAAATAAGTCTCTAATCCTGTAATTCATTCTTTTATACCTCAGGCAATACAATACCCATCCTTGTATGTTGGATTTTTGCTTCAAGTAGCTTTGTAATAGTCTTATCCAAAAGATGAACTGCAAATGCTTCTTTTTTTTTTTCTTTTCTTTGGCATAAGATACTTTCCTTTATTATAAACAAAGATTTAAGAAACAAGGTTTTGTTTTAAGATCTACAGCAAATAGAACTTATATTTGAAGATTTACATTTGAATATTAGAGACTTTAAATAATCTGTCTGTGAAAGACAAATAAATTAAGCCTTCAGAACAGTGAGAACATTATTTTAATCGTGTTTTCTGAGAGAAAAAAAGCATAAACTCCAAAATGCACATTGTTACTTCTGTTCTCCAAACTGTCATCACAGATGCAGGATGAGAAGATGGAATGACCTGAGAAATACTGGGGCATTTGAAGAAAAAGTTAAAAATATGCAAAGTACCAGATAAACTGAAGGCTTATGGCACAGCATGCTCTGGAGGAGAAAGGATAGTTGTCTGGGCGACTCCTATAATCAGGACATGTCCATGCACCAAGACATGTCAATACCCTGGCAAATGGAGATGTCTACATCAGCAGAGACCTGAGTCAGCAAACCCAGGGTATGTGTAGTACACGCTATTTGGATCACACTGCTTTAGGTACATAGCCATGGATTAGTAACAAACTCTAGACAATAAGTCATTCTTTGAATTCAAAACAACTCTGGCTATCCAACAAGCTGGTTCAACTACTTAGTTATGAATACTGCTCTATCGTGGGTCCAATTCCCACATCCCACAGATCAGTGGTGTGGAACTTCACCAGTTTTTGTGGGTTTGCATCAAGGTAAGAAAAAAAATGTGCCCCACAGAACAGTGCAGTGGAAACATTTTGCATCACAGGACATCTGGGTGATCTTTGCATAATAGCATTTTATGCTGTCTTAGTGCTGACCACATCAAGGGAGGGGCATTTGAGAGTGATATAGCAGGAGGGGATTCAACTTTTTAAAAGGGTAGACAATGGCAGAACAAGGGGGAATGGATTAAAACTAAAGGAAGGGAGGTTTAGATTAGATATTAGGGGAAGTTTTTTGCAGAAAGAGTGGTGAGGTGCTGGAACAGGCTGTCCAGAGAGGTGGTGGATGCCCCATCCCTGGGGGTGTTCAAGGCCAGGTTGGATGGGGCCCTGGGCAACCTTGTGTAGATCCAGGCCTGAGGTTGGTGGCCTTGCCTGTGGCAGGGGTGGTTGGAGCTCTGTGATCCTTGGGGTCCCTTCCAACCCATGCCATTCTATGATTCTATGATTTACTTCTGTTCCTCAGTGTCATTTAGGTGGTTTATCAGGCTATTGGCTGGTTAGTATTTTATGTTAGTTCTTACAGCAGCACCAGAGTAGGCAATTATATAAAATGAATTTATTGATAGCTAGGACATTCCTCCACAGGAAATCTCTATTTTATAGGCTAGAAATGGAGATAAATGCTGAAGTCTTATTCACAGTGCAAATCTCTGTCTCTGCAAAGTGACTATACCAACAGTTACCATAGAAATTATTGTACATATTATACCAATAGTTATCCTAGAAATCATTCACTTGGTCAGGCAAGTCACCTGTTCTGGCAAAAATACTTTATGCTGTTGAACTGGGATGCCATAGTGTTTGGCTATGTGGTGGCTATGTCCTAAAAATCATTTTGCCTCCTGAGATGCCTGGGAAAAATTCCTGTGGTTAGAACAAGCCCGAGACATACGGGATTGCAGTGAACCCAAGATCAGAGGCCACAATTAGATCTTATATCCCTGTCTACATAACAAAACCTCCATTTGTTTGTTCATAAGGAAAAGATTTTATGAAATTTTTGACAAAGAAAATATGTAAAATTCAAAATATTTCTAAAACTCTCAGTCATGGTGAGAGAAGCAGATGCAAAAACTTGACAAATCCTACCTCAGCTGAATCCATTCTGTTTGGGAGAAACAATACCTAGCAATCAGAAAATTTGTTTGACATTATTCTGTGAAGAAAAGGACATTTACAAAGGGATTCATGGGAATTAGAACAGAAATCCAAAAAACAAATAGGATTTGATGATGAACCTCCTATACATACCTTAACAAATGGTCACCCAGTTTAAGTCTATTAGAATGCATTATATAAGGACATATGACAGATCATCCATAATCTCTATAAATACAGTGTTTGGAGCTCTGTTCATGAGGAATTAGATCTCTTACAGGGGAAGTTCCCCAGCCCAGAAATTTGCTGCCTAAAGGGAAGAAAAAAGGCAAGAAAGGAGCACGCTGAAACAAGAAATTAAAAGTGAGAAGGATAATCAAGTGGTTGGAGTGCATCAGCACCCTGGCTCCTTTTATATATAAATATTAAACTTAAAAAAGGGGTTTTTTTAAGAGCTTTGGAAGAAGATAAGGAAGTAGATTTGCACCTGACTGATTTCATGACTGAATATCTACTAGATGCACATTGGAGCTGTTGTTCTGGTGTGATCATGGCTGGAGTCAGACTTAGAACATTGAAAGAGAAATAATAAATTCAGGTGTGGATAAGCTGTTAATAACACTAGAAATGAAGAAACCTATCTCTTAAACAATTTAAAACAGAAAATCTAGGTAAAAAGTCACAGAATTAGATAATGTGCTCCAAGAAATGGACTAGGAAAAGCAGCAGCACCAGGTTTTCTTAGTGAGTGAGATAGCACTTGTCAAAGGTTGGGGAAAAACAAGGGATTGAGAGAAGAGACGTGATACAGATAGGACTTGCATATTAGAAACCTAGTATGGAAACTTTGCAAGGGAAGCCTAAATATTAAACAATTTTTGATTAACATCTCCTTTTACTGCACTTCCACATTTGCATTTATTTTCTGAATTAATATCTTTATAGTGAATTCTGCCATTCACCAGCACAGACATTTTGATGAACTTTACCTTGCAAGAAGCATCTTCAACTTGAACATGTCACAACATCCTTTTAATGCAATTCCACTCTTACCTGAATCATTTCATTGACTTCAGTAGTCTTCAGACCAGACCCATGGGACTGAAAGATAAATGTATTACATACTCTGGTAAAAAGAGAGTGCAGTGAGATTAATGCATTTGTAACTATTGTTTCCACAGTGGTGAGAAAGAAAAAGTAGGACAACAGATTACTCCCCAAGATAATATATCCTTAAAGTTTATAACTTGAAAAGACCTGTGGTGTTCTTAATTATGTGGATAATTTTTCCATTCTTAGGACACTTTTCAAGAGTGCACACGTGCTCTGAAGGCCCAGGAAAGAGACAATTGCTGGTTCTCTAAACAGCTGTTTTTAACATAAATAGGATGTATGAAACTAGACAAAACCAGCAGTTGATATAGTCAGAATTGTAGTGAGAGGATGGATGGACCTGTTGTTCATAGGGAAAATAACACAATTACCACAGTGCTGTAAGAGGGGTTGTTTCCTTTTTTTAATTTATTGTTGTTGTTGTTGTGGAATCACACATATTTCTCTAAACTGGGACACAAAAGACGTTGCACTTCATGCTCTTCCAGCAGGCATGCTTTGTTAGTCATTTTGCTTCAGTTTTCAAAGCAACAGTGTGTTGCAGTTCTGAGGCAGAGAGTTTGTGTTGGGTTACGGATGAAAAACTGAATAAAAATTCCTCAAATAATTCTGTTCAGACTCAACACACACACATAAAGGATCTTCAGCTGACAATCTGTCTGAAACTCTTGAGCTCTCACATCAATTTATCTTAAGAGTAGTGCTGCAGCACGAATTCTGCATGTGTTTGGACACCCTATCCTAATTATACGTTGGTACCCACATAAGCCTAATTTCCTTACCAGAAGGTGTAGGAAGCTCCTATGTCTTCCAAACAGGTCCAGACTGTCCATAAGTATGGGAGCACTGAACCCCAAATAATGGTATCACAGGTGCAATCAGAGGTAGGGGTTGGAAAGAGGCAAGTCCTGGTGATTTCTCTCAAACCCATCTTTGAGCCTGGTCTGAAATATTGTGTGCTCTTACCCTGCTGCTTTAGCTGACACTGTTCATCAGGATTCCATGTTTTTCTGTTTTTCACAAAAATCATTAACATCATAGGAAATTCCAGCTTGAAGTGGCAATCCATCAAGAGCAAGATTAATACAGGGATGCAATTATATGTCCTGTTCATAATTTACACCACCCTACCATCCAGCCACCACTTAAGCAGGTGGCACAAATCTGTCCTCAGCAGCCCCAGAAAGTAAAATTGGAGATGCAAATATCAGGAGCATTGCAACACAACAGGAGCAGATCCAAGAACCAATGCATGTGTGCTATTTTGGATGCTTCATTTTCGTCTGGTTCTAACCTGGTCCCACGGACCAAGTGGCCAGGAGAGGTTTGCCACACTCCAGGGATGATGCCAGCACAGCAGGAGCAGCCACCAGACTGTTCATCCAGAGCTGGATGAATAGTGCCCAATCTCTTGCTGAAATCAATTCACTTCAGCCAAGTTTTAACCTGCTTTGCTTTCCTGCTGTGTCCAGAACCAAGAACTACTTTTATTAAGGCTTATTCATGCTTGTTCAAGTCTTTGGAGGGGAAGAGCTGTGCTGCTGATCCCATCAGCCAGGCAGCACAAGGTGACTCAGAGCTGGTAGGTCACCAATAAGTAGCAGAGCACAAATAACAAGTACTTATTTGAAATTAGCTCTGGTCAATATAAGGACTTAAAAATTTACCCAAGACAATAGTGGGATAATTTCAAATAATGGGTATATCTGAGAAAATTGTTCTCTGCTGGTAGATATTCTCTGAAGTCTCATTGATCAAATGACTAATGAATTATTTATTCAGCTGTGCTCTTAACCTTAAAAGCAAGCATTATTGATTTTGTTTCATATATCATATTACACAATCACAATATGATGGAAAAAAAAAGATGCCATGACTAAAGTGGCATGGAAATGGCCTATCAATGTGCATTTATCTGGCCTGTACCACAGAGGGATGTGCAGAGATTGCAACCGTGAATTTAGAGAGTGATTCTGACTTCACCAGCATCTGCAAAACACTGTAAAGAGGATCTTCCTTTAGCTATGGAATGCAGCATGGAGCTTGAATATTAAAAGCCCCCAAATGTTTTGATTTCAATTCAAAACTTAAGTATTCTACTCTCCTACTCTTGCTTTCGAGCAAAGCCTCTGCTTGTGCATGTATCAAAGTCAAGACTTAAATATCCAAGGTGAACAATAGCAAAATGACGCATTTACATCACTGGAATAGCAGACAGGGTAGGAAGAACACTCAGGCTTGAAAGAGAATTTCCAAGGGAGGGATCAAGATTTTGTTTCTTTTTTTTTAACCACTGAACTACACAGAGAGTGGAAGGTTTTGCAAGGGGAAGGAACAAAAGAGTCACAAATAAAACTTACAGCCAAGAGAAATAATAAATACCAAGTACTTTGTTTTACATAGGAGTTATTAAGGTAAACAAACACTACAGGTAGGTACAAAATGAGCCTTAAGCCCTCAAAGTAAACCATCTAGATATTCCCCATTGGTTTCTTGGTCCATTAATATCCCTGTCATTTCTATCCAGCCTTTTCATATCTTCCTTAGACTTGGTGACAACTGAGAGCTTGCGATGCTCCAAAGCACCATCATTAAAATACCAGAATACAAGGGCAAAGATCAGCATCACCTAGCTCTCAATGATATCTGATCAGATGAATTTCTTTTAAAAATCATGTTTGAGAACTGGACTTCCAAATATTATGAAAGAAGAATCTTGCTTTGAGTTATGCAACTTCTTTTGACTTCAGAGTCATAAAACCTGTGACAAGCATGTGAACATTTCAGTTTTACTGGCTTCTCACATTAAAACTTGGGATTCACCACTCCAAAAGTGTTCCTGTCTCCAGTTATCATGGTAACTAGAGAAAAAGAGGGAAAAATTATTAAGAAGAAGTGTTAAGAAAAAGAAAAAAGAAAAATTAAGAAAATGTATTAAGAAGTTGTATCAATGGTGATTTTCAAATATTTCTATTGTGCTTTAAAATAATAACTTTTTTATTTCAAAGTCTCAATGGTCCTGAAAGGAGGACTCCTCATTACATAACACCCTACCAAAATTTTCTGCCTTTCTCTCACATTAACATGTTCTGCAGATGAGTGATGCAGTTGCTGGGTCTTACAAGATATCCACCACATGGGAAAAAAAGGTGAATCTTCAGGCAAAATGTCCTTTTCTTGCCAGGTCATTTAAAGAACCCTACCACTAAAGCCAAAATCTAAAAGGAATCTGTAACAAAGCTAAATGACTGGATATTACAGAAGCCTTTGGCTACAGTCAAGCTTTATTAGGAGTTTGTTAATGACATACAATATATTATACAGGGTTTAAAAAAAAATAAAACTGATGATGTACAGAGTTGTTGCCTCTACAGAAGGAACATCTCTGCTTACAGGGAGCCTTTGGTGAAGTATTAATATGGGAGAACAACTAAGTACTTTTGTCCTCTCTCTTCCTTCTCTGCTCTGGATTAAAATCTATCCTGTGTGTAGGAAAAAAACCCAAAACTAAAATCAATATATATTTTTTTTTCTTTCAAATCACGGTTGGCAAATTAGATCCACATTTCTTTGAGAGAAATTGCTTTAGCGAGAAGAGTCTCTATCAAATGAGATTTCAAATATCTTGTGTTCCAAAGTTTTTCATGGTTGCTTATATAATACATTTACTACATAGGAAGAGTTATCCTCTGTACTATATTTGTTGACATAATCTAGAGCTATCTTAGCAGCATATTTCACATTTTGAAAGATATTTTGACTACATGTTCTTATCTGGTGCAGTTTGGGGACTTCAGATGTTGTATTTGACATGTAAACAGCTATGAGTGATGACCAACCTTTCAAACAAGATATACAAAAATAATTACATTTTCCATAGCCTTTTGCTGATGGACGGTGGGGATATGAGAACCTTTACCCAAAATCACTGATACTTGAAAAGATGCAGGCACCTCAGTTTGCAGAGATGGGGAAGCTACTAGAAAAAGGCTTCTTCTTGTAACTGTGGAGTGAAATTGGTGCATAGAGAAAATATTTGGTGCCATGCTGCAGCCTAGAGACACTTGTTACATGTCACAGTGGCATTGCAGGGAAGGAGCAGAAATAAGCAGGCCATTGAAAGTCATACTTATGTCACTTATAATGGGATCTCTCAGGCTACAGACACTGAATTTCACAGGCATAGATGGGTGATTTAAGATTAGGTATCATTTTGGATGTATCATCCTACAGTGTGAGATAATTTTCAGCCAGTATGGGACTATGCAGCTACTGCATTTCATAGGTTTACATCTTAAAAACACTTCCTTTTCCTTCTCGTAAGTGGGTAGGAAGGCACCATGCTGGACAACCTTAGGGAAGGTTTAATTTTGCACATCTAGTGGCAGAGTAGCCACAGCAACAAATTGAAGTGGTTTAAATGAGCCCTACAAACTTGAAACGCAGCCTGAAGAACAACTTAGCAACATAGTTATAAAATCCAGCCATTCTTTCAGCCTGGCTCCATCCTCCTGACTCTCACCCTTTATGTATTGATAAACATTAATACGGTCACCCCTCCGTCTCCTCTTCTCCAAGCTAAAGAAGCCCAGCTCCCTCAGCCTGTGGAGGAAGGAGTTACATTTCTTATTCTTATTTATAAAAAAGAAAAGTATTGGTTTTCATTTTAATATCAAACTAATAGAAGAATGAATACCCCTGGATAAAAAAATCCCCCACAGATGTCTTAGGACGCAATGCAGATGTGCTGACAGCCAATCTATTTCACATTGGGTTTTATTAAAATGATTCCACATCATTTGGAGACAAGGGAGATAAGTGAGTAAGAGGCTGGCAATCTAGCTATGCTGTCTTCTCTGGGATGTATTGGGAGCAACTTCTTGAACCATCAAGTAATGTTTTATAGCTTCCAAGATTATATTACTTCTGCTTGTCAGTCACAAGCACACGGAAAAAATGGAGCACTAGTAAATAGAGATAACAGGGATTTACTGGGACAAGCAATGAATACATGCACAGGGGCTGAGGGGCTATATATGTGTATACCAATACTTCAGAAAAATTTTTTAGATGTTTTAATAATATCCCTAAATATTATTTCCCAGTATCACCCAAAGTATTCTGCTTATCTTTCCTAATATCTCCTCCTATCTGTTTTTTCCTCTTTTGGGTTGTTTTCTAATATAGCATTTGACTAAGCCACATATCCCTCTCCTATGATTACACCGCTTTCTTTTTACCTAGATATTATATTTCAAATCTTTTTGAAAAATTGTTTTCAGTCTATCCTGCAGTTACCATAAGTGAGAAGATGCTACAGATAATGACAAGCTTTGTAATATATGCTAATAGAAAAATCTGACCTCTCCTGAAGTCTACAAACAGAAAGGTTTATAATCAAGGCACCCTGTTTTGGATAAAAAATTTTGGATTATGGTGGAAAAAAGCTGCATAATTTCAGACAAGCAGTAATGTCAAACAAACAAAGTTAACAATTCTTATCAGTTTTCTCAATTGTAGTTATGAAATCTTTATAGAAAAAGTAGAATTTTCAAGAGTATTCCCCTTTGGGTATTTCCAACATTCCTTAATTTGTGGGCATCTGTTTAGATATTTTCCAGTGGAAATGCTCTGGAAGGAATGTAAACTTAGTGTCACTGTGTTCTCAAGGTCCTTTATATGTAGCCTGTAAATGCTATTAATAAATTAGAACTGGCAAATCAATTATCAAAGAGGACATCTTGCAAAAAAAAAAAATAATCCTTTTCAACATTTGAAATTTCAAATTTTTCCATTTAAAATTTCTTATTGTGAACAACAACAACCACCACCAAATCTATATAATTGCAATTCCAGAATCATTCTGTGTGCAAAAAGACAGCAGGACTTAATTTTTATTTTTCCAGATTGTGATGAATATATAAAAGAATCTTTTTTTTCTTTCTCCTCCCTAAGCCAGGAATTATCCCTAAGCAGAAATGAATGCATTTTAAAATATACAATGCACCTATATTTGAGCAGAGCCGCTTCTGAATCCAAACTTTACCATTTGGAGCTGCATTTAAAATCATTTTGTCTCCACAGCACGAATCCCTTTCCTTTCTCTCCAATGGGTGGAATGGAGGCTGCTAGCAAAAAAATCCATCTACTCAACAACAGCAGAATTTGTCAAAGCTTGATCTATGGCTTACTCTCTCCTCTAAAACACATTGGTTCATAGCAAGTTGTTGTGGTTTTTCATTTACTGAGGCAGCTCTGTATTTAATAACTGCATTCCAACGTGTGGTATTGATTGCTGTATTGTAACAATTTTTACAATTCCCTCTGTCACGTGGGTGTAATATACACTTACCAACCGTGCTGGGATGGTTTAGGGAGCCCAGGCCTGGCCACATTTCCCACAAGGGCAAGGGATGCATAGATAAGGCATATGAAATATAAGGGGAACATTCTGTGGGGTTTTAGATTATGCAAATCTGAGAAATATTTTAAAAAATGAAATAATATCTTTATGGAGCAAATGCCCTTATTTAAATCAGGTTTAGTTTGGATGTGGTCTATACTATGAATCTGAATTTAAGTTCAGATTTACAATTGTAAGGCTAAAATAAACCCAAAATATATTATTGACCTCAGTCTGTCTGCTCTGGTTACACCCATGCAACAGAGAAGAGAATTTGCTCAACTGAAGACAATTCCTGTGCACTTTTTATGTGGAAGTTCTGAGGGTGTCCACTTGGAATAAATGAAGAGTAAACATGATGAATCTCTGGGAAGCAAAATTTGTCCCTGAAGGACAGACCCTTCTGTTATAGAATAGAGTGACAGAAATGTCTTGGTTGGAAGGGACCTTTCCGATCATCAAGTCCAACCATCAACCTGACCTGCCAAACCCACCACTAAATCATGTCCCTCAGCACCACGTCTAACCATCTTTTAAATCCCTCCAGGGATGGAGACTCCACCACCTCCCTGGGTAGCCCATTCCAGTGCCTAGCAACCCTCTATGTAGGGAGGAAGAAAAAACCCCAAACGCGCCCCCGCCCCACACACCCCCCTTCCCCCAAGCTAGAAAATAATAATAATTATAGAAAAGAAATGCAGTGAAGCAGATTCACTTCAATTCAGAAAGGTAAGATTCTTCCAGCAATACAGGAAAGAGCTTCTGAAATATCAGCGAAGTAGTAAGGTATGTGACATGGCCAGAACGCATCCCCAGCCCCCCTAGGAGAAATAAAACCCACCAGCCTAGTTTAGTTGACAGAAGTGGAATTGCACTATAAAATCACTACTGCATCTCCTTAAAACACAGGTATCCCACTCTTACTAATCCTCACCTATCCCATGTCTCAGAAGCTATGCTCACTCCAGTGACCAAAAGGTACTTTGACTCACACCAAGGCAAAGGGAGCCAAGGAGATGTTTTGGCTGTATGGACATCTTTGGAGCACCTCCTGCTTCCTCTCCTGTGAGCACTTTGTGCTTGTGGACAGCATCCTTTATGTGATCTCATTTGCTTATGAGCACTACAGTAATTTCCCGGGCTGCACAGCCAGTACTTAAAAACTGATCTGGAATCGACAGGGACCTGGAAGATAGGAAGGAAGAGGTGGTTCAAAGCCCTCTTCCACCCACCCCATCCTTTCATGGGTATGGAATAATTGTTAGACCAAAAAAACCCTCTGAGTTTCACAGGTCAGCTTGGCAGATATTTCTTGTTCTCATAAATAAGAGGCACATGCTGCATGTGAAGAGCTGTAAATGCCTCTGCTGTGAATCAATGCCTCTCAGGCATAAAAAGATATATTGTCACAGGATAATATCTCTGCTTTCCCCTGTTTTCTCAATACTGTCAAAACAAACGCTTTGCTTGAAAATAATTCTTGCAATATTTTGGATTCCCACTAGTTTGACATATATGAGCAAGTCAAAAACTAAAGGGATTTGTCATCACAGAATCAACTCCAGAAATTAAACATGAGCCACATCCACTAAGCATGCTTCATGTGCTGGAGAGCTGGTTCCTAATCAAGACAAGTTGCCCATTTTGGGGGTGCCACAGGTGACACCCTGATGATCTCTTCAGGTCCCTTCCAACCCCATGATTCTATGATATGTCTGACATCAGCATTCAGATTGGGCACAGTACCAGAATCCCTGCCAAGTGTAAAAACACATTGTTTTGTTGCTCATGGAAGTTAAGAGGAATCAATATTGCAAAGCTTTATCACAATGCTTCCCTTTCCCAGTATGATCCAAGCCCCTTCCCACCTCACTTTGTGAGGCCAGTCTCCCACCCAGTGCTGAGCCCGGCAGACTGTGCAGCAGCGGGGATTCACAGTGGCAGCTCCTTCCACTGCCTTTTCTCCCAGCACATACATTAAATGCAGAATTACCGGGTTTCTCTGCACAGAAACTCCTTGAAACAGAGAACACATTTATTTCAAAAATCAAAATACGTTCCAAGAATCTAGTCTAGTGCATTTTGGGGGTTGGACTTGATCTCTTGAGGTCCCTTCCAACCCCTACAATTCTGTGATTCTGTGATTAAACAACCACCTCCCATAAGGGAAGGTCTCTGGCCTTTCATGATTAAGAAATTCTTTTTTTTTTTCTTTTTTTTTAATTAAAAAAGCACCAAGAAAAATGGTTGTACATGTCTTGGAGTTCAGAAGAAGGTTTAAACCAGAGTGATAACGACGAATCAAAGCAGAAACCATAAGCAAGTAGAAAAATAGAGACCCTGCACAAGAAATTATGGTGCTGTGAGAAATCTAAAATATCACAAGGCCTGCCAACTGTTTAAAAATACTCATTCAGTGCCAAAGTGAGCAGCAAGCTAAAGCAAGTGCTTAACCAGATTTGCCTACATGGGGTCATTTTTTTTAAGGGTATTAAAAGAGACAAATCGTAACAGAAAAGAAAGTCTGTAATGTTTAGCAGATGATTACTAACTGCACTAATTAAGTGGCTTTAATTGACTCCATCGAAGTCAAGAGACAATTTGTCTGAATATTGCTGCAAGACTCGGTAATCATAATTTCTGCAAAGTAACTTTTTAAATGAGTTATCCCGCAGCTTTTATTATCTAGATAGCTGCTATCAATCCCTGATTTGCACATTCCCGGGGGCCAGGGATAACTACTGAGCCACTGAAGGTAACTAAGGAAAGCATGTTTACTGTCAACACGCTTTCCCTGGAAGCTTTGAAGGATCCCAAAATTGAGAAAGATAAAGAAGAGAAGGGGTGCAGAGGGAATACAATGTTTCTGCTTTATTGTTTTATGACTGCTTCCTAACTTTCCAAGCACTTTCAAAACATGGAGATGTTCCTGCTTTCCCATGAAGAACTGCTGTTTCCTTGCCATTCTTAATGAAAGAACATTAAGAGTTTTAAGGCAGACAGCCAAAGCATTTAAACACATGTGACCGTTGCTTCTAAAAGTTTCTGCTCCTTGTAACTTTACTTCATCTTATTACTGAGTATTGGCAATTTCACCTAAAGTTTGGGGGTTTAGGTAGCTTGAATCATACAAACGATGTTTTAGTTTAGGATGAGAATGGTTGAACTTGATGAGCTTCAAAGGTCTTTTCCAACCTTGTGATTCTGTGATACAAATCCATTCAAAAAGTAGTTTAACCCATGGCATGACTTATCTGCAAAACTTTTAGCAGTTGAAAACATAGCCCTATAGCAGGAAGCATCAAGGCCTCCTTTTATTATGTTTTCTCTTTTAGCCCCATAAGTCCTTCATTTCACCTTGAAGACTGCAAAGAGCAATTAGCCCCTCTCCTTCCCATGAAATCACTTTATGGATTTGCAGCCTGTTGCTTTATTGTCATTCCTTTCCTCCAAATTGGACGCGTTCAGCTTTCCTGCAGCCCGATGTTATAAACCTTTCACTCTTTTATTTGCAGACCTTCCCAACTCTTTTATTTATCTTTCTTTTTAGAAATCTCACGCTAAAAAATCTTAATGTAGCATTTCCATCCCAGTTCAAAATGGAAAGGACTGGATTTTTGTCATTTATGGCTAGTGTTTTACCTCAAAAAACATATAAAAACCTTTGTACTTGAGCTACTCCTTCCAGACTATTTTAACTCGACGTATGAAAAAAGTTTCATCAACTGTATGCATATATAAAAGTAGCTCAGCTGTTTCTGAACCTTCTAACATTTACCAGGACTACCTTAGATTTTTTTATTCCTGATTATTTATATATATTTCTTATGCAGCCTACCCTAAAAAAGAAAGACTTTTTTTTTAAATAATAGCTACACTTTGTTCTCACTTTTTCAATACCTTTGCTCCATTTTTTCTTCTGAAGATATCCAAGAAAACAGTTTGTAGCCAACATCCTATGTCCCTGCCTATGGCAGGGGGTTGGAACTACATAATCTTTGAGGCCCCTTCAAAGCCAAAGTGTTCTGTGGTCCTATGGCAGGTTTCATTGGTCCTCTCTTAAATAAATTGAGGAAATAATTTAAACTGAAGTTTACTTTTCCACCCCTGGAGAATGCTCTCCTGCTCAACTCCACAATTCTTTCTCCTTAATCATTTTTTCTGGGGGGAAAAACAAACTCATGAAATTACAGTTACATGATTTTTAGCTTAAAGGTCAGCATCTCTTTTGGGCTTTTTTTTTCCTTTGATATGGCAGTAAAATTTACATGGGTCAAGACTGACAGTGCTGACAACATTTTTTCATGGCTTCTCATGGCCTGTGAAGGCAACAGTTACAGAGCCAGCTATGAGCTTGCCATTTTGAAATTGAATAAATAAATATAAGCACCATCCACACTTCAAATCAAGCTCTCAGGGTGGTGCACCCATACCACAATTGTGATGCTTTGCACAGTTCACTTTCCTTACCTCATTTCCACCCACCTCAGCACAGGTGAGCAGTGTGGTGATGGCAGAGCAGCAGGTGATGCTTCCTTCAGCGCCAGGAACTGCACAGAAAAGTACTAAAACAAAGGGAAAACCAGCCCAGCACTAATCTAAACCAAAATAGATACAAGCAGGAAAACTACTGAAGCAATGAGGACCTGCAACGGCAAAAGAGGATAAGCCAATAGTTATCAGGTTGGGATCTGGCAGTGGGAGAGGGATGCCCACTGCCTGGTGAGACAGAGGGCACGCGGTCCCTTTGTGAATGTATATAATCCAGGTATGGGAATTGCAGCTTCCTTCACATGACCTAAACTTGAAGAAAACAATGCAGATACATGCTGCTCCATCTACCCCTGTCTGCAGCCTCTCCCCTGGTATGGTTCTGACTGATTGGCCAGCCTCAGGGAGACATTTTTCCCCAGGGCCTGGTGGAGAAGAGATAAATAGACATCTAAAGAGTAAAACCGTCCCTGTGGCTCACAGAAGTGCCATGGGTCTCACCTCGTACAGTTCATTACCCCAGTGCCTCAGGGAGCATGTCTGAATGACCACCATCACCAGCCTGGCAGGGGAAGAACAGCCAGACACTTTCCCCAGGTCTTCCCCAGCAGCATGCAGGGATGAAGGTTCAGGTGATAGCATTTAAGTAAATCTGTTGCCAGATAAATTCTCCTTGAGCAGCTGTTAATACGGATATAGCTGTGACAGGGAAAGATAGCTTCCAGTTAAGTCCATAAAATGTAGTCTCATGTCAAATAAAAACAAAACTAGGACTATAATATATATCAAAATATTCTCCTAAAGCAAAGGGGTGAAGCTTTTACAGTGTAGGAACATTTATACTCTCATGAACCTGATTATCTAGGAGGACCACCAGCCTGTGAAAGGCTACCAGGACCTGCTGAGATCTGTACAGAGCTACCAAAATGTTATTTATCATATGTGGAAAGAAAAAATGGGCTGCAGAAACCCAGTTCTGTCTTGCAGAAACCCAGCAATGAGGCAAAATTTGTGGTAGCTCCACTTGTCTGGCAAGCTAAGAGGTTGTATGCACCGTAATACACTTTCCAGCTCTTTCTACAAGAGGTTCTTGGAGAAATGTTAATATTGCCACCTGACAGAAGAAGTCATTGATTTAAAGTCAGAAATAATGGTCAGGAGTCTCTTCCCTACACCCCAAGAGACTCAGACTAGGGTTTCAGCATCACACCTGACTCCAGGCAATGCTGGCAAGATGACCTATGCACCACTTCTCCCAAACACTTCTTCATAGCCAAGAATTGATATTCACAGAGTTCCTTCTCTAATCACGCCCAGGGCCAGAGGACTCAAGAATTGTACATGCCCCTTTGACCAGGCAGCTACATAAGGGTCCCATCAGTTCAAGGACGTGAAGAAGTTTGACTGCTCAGCACACACCACTGAAGTCAGGAAGAAAGATTTCCTCTAATATGTTTAGAAGGGGCTGGAGCACAGCACCAGGCTGCCATGCCCAGAATAGGGGAGATGCATCAACAGGATATTTTTAGCACCTATAAAATACAAAACTAATGCAGAATAAATGCATTTCTCTGCCTGCAGCAAGAACAACACAAAAATACTAATACAACAGTGTGAAAAACACCAATTAGAACTAATTTCTCTTCTGCACTTGATCCATTCTCTCAGCACTCAGCTCCTTTGCTCTCTAGCATCCATATGTCCACACGTGCATCTATGCAGAGATACCTCTTGTGGTAGCACACATGCATTGTTTTAATTTCTGTCTACAGACCAATGTTACATCTCTGTCTCTTCAATAACCAGCTGACAAAGAAGGAAATATGCCTTTTCAAAGGCACTGTATTCTGGCTCACTGCTCTTTACTGTTTTTCAGCTGGATGTCACTTCAGATTACCAAGCGCTGTCCAAAGTGCAACACAAGCCCAACAGAGCAATTTCTGCACTTATTAAGTACTTCTGCATTCACTGAAAGTGCACAGGGGGTATAAATAAGTACAGATAGTGCTTTAACTTTTGTAGGGTAATAGAAATCTAAAAAAAAAGGGAAAAAAAAAAATCTTTCTTCTGCACTAGCCATCAAATCACACCCTGAGCTAGAAAAAAACACTTCGAGGAACATACTTAAAGACTTAGGGATGACCTAAGTATATAAAATTATGTTATATAGGGTAACTGAAGAGGTTATAGCTAAAAGCCATGTGAAGACACGTCCTCGACAGCAAGACATACTAGATCGTAGCGTAGTCTCTCAAGGGAAGAGGTATCAACCCTATAATTTAGATAGCTCACTATATGATTGGAGAAAACACCAGAAAACTACAACATGCAGCAAATATTCCAGGATCTGGGGGCAAGAATAATCTAGAAGACAAATAGTGGCAAGAATCCTATTGCTTACCAAATGGACACAAGCTCTTCTACCACGGTGGATATCTTGAGGTGCAGAGGACCCTGCCACCAGTAGCCAGTGGGACATCAAGTTTTGCTAGAGGTCTACTAGAAACTGCCTGGTGTAAGGGCATAGAGATGCAACAAGGGAGAACACTTAGGAACCAACAGTGAGGTCACGCTTTGAGCCTGAACCACAGCTCTCCTGAGGTCCAAGGACCATTGGTGTACCTCCGTAATTCAGTTAGAAGAATCGACATTTAAAGTACGTGCTCTACAGCTCTCTTTCCACATCGGTGATATTTATAAAGGGTGACCTGCTTAAACAAGCCTTGTCAAGTTGCCTGCTGCTTCTCATCTTTGTGTGTTTTCTGTTTTTCCCTGACAGTAGAAGATGCCGTTCAGGTTCAGGACTATTTAAGCTGATCTCAACAGCATAGAAAGTCCACTGCTTCACAACAACAGCCCCAGTTTGTCAATGCATTTGCTAAATCAGAAAATATCTGCTGAATACAAAATACCAGGTTTTTACATACCCATTGTACAATGGTGAACAGCAGGATTGTCCAAGGTTTTCATCACTCTTTCGGTGCAACACGTGGCTCCTCATGAGATGCTCATGTGATTTTTCATCTCCTTAAGCTGATGGTCTATGCTTATGAAGGGAAGATTATATTGCCCCAGATTACAGAATCACAGAATCATAGAATAATAAGGTTGGAAAAGACCTTTAAGATCATCAAGTCCAACCATTCACATGCTAAACTAAACCATATCCCTAAGTACCTCATCTACCCTTTTTTTGAACACATCCAGGGAAGGTGAATTGACCACCTCCCTGGGCAGCCTGTTCCAGGCCCTGACAACTCTTTCAGTAAAAAATTTTTTCCTAACATCTAATCTAAACCTGCACAGCTTGAGGCCATTTCCCTTTGTCCTATCACCTGTCATCTGGCTGAAGAGACCGTCACCTACCTCTCTATAACCTCCCTTCAGGTAATTGTAGGTGGTGATAAGGTCTCCCCTCAACCTCCTCTTCTCTAGGCTAAACAGCCCCAGCTCCCTCAGCCGCTCCTCATAGGATTTGCCCTCCAGCCCCTTCCCCAGCCTGGTTGTCCTTCTCTGGACTCGCTCCAGGACCTCCATGTCCTTCTTGTGGTGAGGAGCCCAGAACTGGACACAGTACTCGAGGTGCGGCCTCACCAATGCCGAGTACAGGTGCAAAATCACCTCCCTAGACCTACTGGCCACACTGTTTTTGATACAAGCCAAGATGCCATTGGCCTTCTTGGCTGCCTGAGCATTAACATCCATGTTTGCAAGATTTGATGTTATCTATCTTTTTTTCTATAAGTCCACATTATTACATACCTATAAATAAAGAGGTGTGATATTTACATTTAAAATATATAATCTGTATATTCATGAATATACATAACTTGACCTGTGCAGGGGAGAGGGCTCTCAAAGCCAAGCTTATTGACATTCACAGTACAGCACACCTTTTTCTCATCATGTGAACATGACTATTTTGAAGGCAAATTTGCATTTTGTAGCCAGGGGCATCATTTGCAGGTGACTGAACAATCAATTAAAAGAGCTTGAGAAGGTTTTTCTGTAGGGTTGTGGGTTGATTGGGTGTTTTTCTTCATATAACCAGGCCATTGCTGCTTAATCACATGGTTAGGGGCATTTTAGACATTAAAAACATTTTAAAAAGCAACATTCTCCTAAAGATATCCTCTGCTGTTTTATGGATTTACATTTTCTTTTCCCCAAGCTGATGGAGGACTGACCACCCAGCTTTCATCCTAACATCGGTCAGTTTTAGCAGTATTATAGATCGATGCTGCTGTAACAATTTTTCTACCTCATTAATTAAAGTTTACAAATTCAATGTGGACCACATAGCCAAACTGGATCGATGGCTCCTCCGTAGCCTTAGGCCTTTGAGTCCCCTGGACTTTGAATGCAGAGAGAGGAGACAGAACTGAACTGAATTCAGGATCAGCCATTTAAAGAAGTTCAGGAGAATCCTGTTTCCCCTGCACTGGTTCAAAAGCAATAGCTTCTTGGTCTACATGATGCTTACAGACAGGTTATTGTGGTTATTCCAATTTCTCTGTGCACGTTTTGCTCGGCCCCAGCCTTGTATTTCAGTTCCAAACTGTTGGTCAGTGAGAGCATTTTCAAATAGGTCATGAGCTCCATGAATACCACGGATCTTTATTTCCATTAATGATCGATAATTGTTTTTTCTTAGGAGAAATATTTTGAGTTGTCTGAACAAATGCTCTTCTGCATAACAAGGTTCAGCACTTCAATGATTAAGCTGCTCTTTCTTTTTATTCTTAAGGTTAGCTGTTTGATCATGGGAAAACAACAGTTAGGTAGCTGGGGGTGAATCAATCATCATATAAAATGCATAGTTAGAATTTGGGTTTGGTTGGGTTTGGGTTGGTTTTTTATTCATAAACCGTTCATCAAACACTTTTGAATAATGAATGCATAACTTAGGATCAGAAATGATATGTAAATCTAGGGCTCAATTCATCCAATAATTTATGTATCAAGAGCAATTTGAGTAGCACTATCTAAAAGCATCAAATTAATTCTCTATTAAGAACCAATTGAAATTTTGGACTGTGCATAAGTGTATGCAAAGCATGGACATGAACACACAGCCCTGCCCTAACCCTGCTGCTGAGCGAGACTGCCTTGTCCTCACCTTCCCCAGCCACAGGGACAGACTCTTCCCAGCCTCCCTCATATTTCCATCCAAAAATTGTCCAAAGGGAATAACATTACAGCTCATAGAAACGAAACACCATCCCCTTACAACTTTGTTCAATATGCACATAGCTGTCTTGATTTAAGATATAATATCTCAGAATATAGTTGTACCACCATCTCCAGTATTGCCTCAGTGTAGCTAAGGTCCAGTTATCATTTTCATTACAAACATTTGCAGTGAGTTGGAATAATTTGTTGTAGAGCATACCAAGTTGTCTGCTTGGATGCGTTGGATTTTTCCTCCATGCAATTGATTTAAATCTTATAAGACATTTTTGTAGAGAGGCCAAAAAATAAAACTGTATTTTTCTCAAGATTTTTTTTTTTTAATAGTTACACTTCAGAAGAAAATCAAAAAACTTTTGTACATAAAATATCGCTTGGCAGGTCTCACAAAACCAACACAAACCCCAATACCAACTAGGTAATTTTTATCAGAAAATATTTCAGATTTTGGATAGGTGATAGAAAAGTGTCTTACAATGGCTAAAAAATGTTAAATTGCTGAAGTCACCATATCATATAGCTTTTCTAGAAATGTAAGTGTATGCAATCTCCTCTGCTTTCTAAATGAGACTGACCTATGTCAAAGAAGATGTATTTCAATGATGGTAAAGAAAGACCAAGCAATTCAGGCCCGAGACCAAGTAATTCAGGCTCAAAGTACTATTATTTAGGTCCTGAATGTGCAAACCCTTAATTACAATTGAGCTACCAGTGTATTTAGGGATACCTCACATGAAGGAAGGATTTCTTTCTCGTTTAAAAAGTTGTCAGGAATAGGGATAGAGTTAAATCACAAATTTCATGTCTTTGGGTTTTCTACCTACACAGCTGGAGTTTGTTCAGTTGATTCCAGGATATTTATCAGACTTCTCAATTTTGCAATGTAGATGCTCTGCTTTAATAATTTGAAGTTAATAATTAGAAACCTGCCCTTGCATTTACTAAATATAAGCAATCTAAGCCCCCTGATTGTGTCGTGTCATATATTGCACATGTGAAGTGATCAAGTGAATCACCTAGATAATAAGCAATGACAATGACACGTCTAAAACTATTCCTTCCACAGTTTGTTAGAAATAGCTGGAATCAAGAACATTTTTACAAATCTAATGTCTTGGTTAAAAATGTCAGCCTGTATCAACTAAAATATTTTATCCAGGACTTGACAAGTTTAAGTAAGATTTGTATGTCTGCTGGGTCATATTTGAAACCAAAATTAATTTTGAGCCAGAAAAATCAGATTAGGGTTCTTTGCAGAATGTCAGAGCATCGGTGTTTTGCAACTGTGCTGCTGGAAAAAATATATTAAAAAAAAATATGGAGAAAACCTAAAGAAATTGCCAAAACTGGTTCTTCTGTGCAAAGAGCCCATAGATTTGAATTTGTTTAATGAAAAGAGGAGTGACTATTTGATGTGTTTCACCTGAGTACATCATATTACTTATGAAGACTCAGCAAAGTGCCCGGTGGTCCCCTCAGCCCTGTCTCTTGTGGAGCTGTCTCAGGCACCCAGCTCAAAGAAATCATCACCTCTCCACATTATATGACCTATGTTCAAAGCACAATAAGTAGCTACATGAAGTGAGAGCTAATAGCGCTGGAAGCTGTTACAGGCAACATTACCTCGGTCTTTCTTTGGGTGGAGGAAAGGAGGAGGAAATCTTTGGAGTTAAAGTTGCTATAATTACTTTTCTGTGTGTGCACTTTACTCACACAGTCAATTTATCATTGAAGGGTATAATTTACTCTTCTCTCCACAGACTTTTTGAACAGCAAAGAAAAAGACTTTGGATATTGCAAAGTGTGCAATACTGATGATAAGGCAGAAAAATCAGCGCACTCGCAAACCCTCCCATCACTTTGAGTCCTTTCTTCCAGCTGGGCTCTAAAGGAACTTGACATCAAAGCCAGAAGAAAACTATATACAATTTTAAACCTTTATCTGACCTCTTGTTTCCAAAGGGTTGTGCCTTAAACCTCTGGGTCCTTCCAGTTTGCTTTTTTCCTGTTAGAACTTCCCTTTCAGGTCTCCTCCGTACCCCTGTGCGGCTCAGACCAGGCTTTCACATCAGCTCTCTCCTGCTCTGCTGGGAGCCCACACAGACGAGCATCTCTGACCTTGCCTTCAAACACAAAACACGAAAGGGAAAGGATGAAACCAACTGAAGCAAGAGAATGAGTTGTACTAGACAGGAGAGGGGAGAGTGAAAGACCGTGACGATGGAGTGTCTGTGGGAACTGCAAGTTACAGCGGAACACACTGCAAAACCAGCATTTTAACCCTATCTCTGCAACACAAAACACAGGAGCTTTTTTGCCCTTGTCATGTCTTACAATAGATTTCTTATACTCAAGTGGGTGTATTATAAAGCCCAGGCAAAATTGTATTTGGAACAAAGAGAAAAACAACCAAACTCCCAAGTCACTGGTCTGTTAAGAAAGGCTTAAAAAAGTTTGGTTCTCTAAACAGGGAGCAAACTGACCTTGAAAGTAGAGGAATCGAGGAAGATCACTAAGGGTACCACCAGAAAGAGGTATTGGTAGAAGTATTTTCACATCTGCTCAGCTTTATTTCATGAACAAGATGACAAAGTTTTGAGCCATTCTTTAAAACTATAGATCTTCTTGGAAACAAAGTGAAATGCAAATAGCAACTACAATATTAAATTTAATACCATATTTAGCATAGAAGCATCTCTAGTATGTCAGAAGACATAGAAATAAAAAAAGATCTTATGAATAAAAGTCCAAATAATATTTAACAATAAGAAGAGAGTGGGAAAAGTAGGCTCAAGAAGATCTAGTGAATAATTGTGGGGATATACACATCATACTGTCAATCCATTTCTGAGAGCACAGGCCTATGGAGATGTTTAGAAATCACAGCTCACATCTGAACACTTGATAACATTCAAGTACAAGCATAACAACCCAGCTCACAATCATGAGTTCTCCATGCTGTTCACTGCCTTTTCATTTCCCAGCCTGAGTTTCTTGGATCTGAATATATTTTGATGTTTTCTCTGCGGAATTTATTTTCACAGTTCTAATCCAAGTTTTTCATTTGTAACATCAGTCCATTGCTGATTAGGGAATAGAACAAAAAACAGGGTGTGTGGAAGTGCACTTTAGTTTTCAATTTATTTGGTTGCTTTTACTTTCTCTGAAGATTGTCATGAAAGAATGGCATTATGAATGGCGTTACTGCAGGTACTACATTTTTCCTTCCATCCTTTGAAGCACCACAGTCATGTTCTGATTTCCAGAGTCACTCTGCCTTATTGTTACCTCATAAGACTTGAATTGAAGATGCTGCAAAGCATGGTCTCCATTGAATATTGCCTGGAGGAGCAAACATTGACATAACAAGGACTCCTGGGAAGGGTGAAAAGGGTTTTGCTTCACTCCACAAAGAAGAGCTGTGGGTAGAAGTCACATGGTTAAAAGTGCCAGTTTGTCTGGAAAAGGTTACCAGCTCCACACACATGCCTAGACATATGTGTGCACATGTACACATATATTTGCCTGATTTCTAGTCTTGTCTTAAGCATGCAAATCTTCCATGTTTTCTCCTTGAACCCACAAGTTGGTTGGTTATCAAAAACACTTTTAAACCAAGAGGAGTCCTGGTTCAAACTAATATTTGCACTTAAAATTGAACATTGTCCTTTTAGGGCTTTCACTGAAAAGTGAGAGACATCATTCAGAGAGAAAAGTGATCTTAAGATCAATTAAATATCCCTCCCAAAACCAAAGGTGAATGAAGTTGTAGAGCACGTAAGCATTCAGCTAAAGTTTTCTAACCTCCTTGAACGCTGACCTTCAAAATTGCATGTAACCATCTGCTCATGAAATCTATGTGTTTCTCGAGATCAGGGAATAGGAGTTGAGAGCATGAATTTCCTAAGGGCTAGATTCTTGGGGGAAGCATAACTAGGGAAGCATGACCAATAATTTCCCAGCCTGAAAAATCTCTGGAGTTATCAGCAAAGATAGAGAGGAGAGACTTTATGATGTGGAGGGCATAGCTGATTAGAAAACTCACTTTAGATGGATGCTAAAACAGGGAGAGAAGGGTTTTGGCTGGCACTCAAAACTTAAATAGAGCATAAAAAGCAGTTACTTTATTATTTCACAAGGAACTAAAGGAAAGTAATCAAGAATACTTGTATACAACTTATTGTAGTAAAGAAAAATAGAGGGACTGCAATTCAGATTTTGGAATCCAGCAGTTTTATGAACTAAAGCAGTAATAAATCCAAAAATAACAAAATGAAGTAGAATTTAGAAAGCTATTTAAAAACAATTTGAATTAAACAGTGTATTAGTGAGCATTTGAACAAATGCTCTAGCTCTTGGTTGGGTATAACAGCAGAGTAAAATAGGAAAGTAAAACTCCTGGAAATCACAATTACTGCCTTTTATAATGGCAATTTACGTTTACAGTATTCATTGCTCAAAGCTGGGATTGTGGCAGCTCTGTAACAACTGTCTCTTTGAAACCTGCTTATCGTACAACCCATTTTTCTTGAAGTCCCCAGTAAGTATCACACGTGGGCAACCTCAATGTTTTACCAAGACACATAGTTTTGTCCCTTTCCTATGCAGTATATTGTGCTCCCCCTGTTTCTGTGGTGCTGCAGGTTGTGTTCAGAGGGGAAATGTCTTATACAGGATTATCTTTGTTATTATTTATTATTTACACGGAAGAGCAGACAGGTGTAAAGAGCAGTTTAAAGGAAAGGTCCCTCTCAGAGGAACATATGAGCCGGAGCCCCCAGGTTCCCCAAATGTACTTACCCTTAACTGCTGCAAACAGGTTGATGAGTGAGTCTCCACAGAAATGGGGTCCTGATTACACATTAGAGAGTGAGCAACGGAGACAAGCACAGGGAAGAGCAACAGTGGAGGAGGGGGAATTTAAATCCACTCTAGAGTGCTAAACACTAACACGCTATGTCATGGAGCAGCAACAGGACGATTGCAGCTGTTTGCTTCAGGTACTGAAGGATCATTAGGGAGAATCTATGGAAAAAATAATAATTCTTTTTAATCAATGAAAAAAATTGTCAAGCTTACCTTAAACATCAATGTTTTCTCCTTCTATCACATCTACCACAAGAACAATAGGGCATATCACAACTGCTAGTGAACTAAGCTTGCAAACTGCCCCTGGGTACATGCTGTGTGTGCATCTGACCACACTTCACAGAGATGGACAGGGACAGGAATGGTTAATCGACTTGCCCAAGTTTAATAAAAGCAGCATGTCAACAGTAAGAAGTATATCTCAAGCATGCTGTTTCCCTCCCATATTTTAATCAGAAAGCTTTCCATCAAGATAAACAGGTAGGTAGGCAGGTAGGTATTAGTACGTCTTGCACCTCTGGCAGTGATTTCAGTCTGTGGAGGGAAGGTGTAAGACATCAAACAAAATTCTCCTCTGATGTTGGTGGTAGTAGTCCACATCTAATTTGACATGTGTAATTAGTATCTCAAGGTGCAAGGCAGTCGAGAATCTTAGCTATGGCTTTTGTAGGAGAGAACAAAGAGCTGGAGATATGCTTATATTTAGCCTTGATGTGCTTTCAGTTTTTAAAGCAAACAGAAGTGTTAAATAAATTGCTATGAATAGATTTGAGACAAAGAAGGAAAAAATAGTGGGAGGCCAACCAGAGCTAGCAAGTCTAAGCCAAAAGACCGAGATTTTATTATCTTTTTGTACTTTGATTTCATCTTCCTTGCTCTCTCACTACTTATTAACCTCTTCCTACCTCCCATTTCCACAGTGCTGAGGACCACACACAAGGTTTGGCTTTTCAGTCTGCCATCACTGACCTGTCATCTGCTAACCCCTCCTGGGCTGGAGGACAACCTTCTTGGAAGGCACCTCTACTCCTTCAGAAAGGGACTCAACTGGAAAGCTCAGGGTTCAGGGCATTCCCTACAGCTCCATTACCCAGAAGCATCAACGATTATTCCCTTTCAACACAAAGACTCATCCTGCCTTGCATGTGGGCTTGACAGAGGTTAACCCTATGAAGGATGGTGAAAGGAGCAAGCAGACTTGTCCAAACTTCTCCCCCACTTACTGCTTTTATACTGTATCACTCAATTTGCTAAAACTAGTGGACAGCAAATATCTATCCTATGTAAACGGAAAAAGAACCCTACAAAACCCATTGAGAAGTCAGCAATTGTCAGATTCATTTGTCTCACATTGCTCAGAGTGCCTTAGAGCAACTCAAGGGACCAGAGAATCATCTGCACTTTTCCACAAGTCTTTATCTTTCATACCTAGGAGGGAATTTGTTGCGTCTTAAGATGAAGAAATAAAACTTAAAATATAAATTTTACACAATTAGTTATCTTCTTTCCAGAAAGATGACTTTCCTGTAAGTCTTAATGGGATTTTATTCTCTACTTTCAAGCTGCAAGGAAGTAGAAACAAGGGAGAAGGAAAGAGGGGGTGAACAAAGGATGAAAATTTAGGCTGAATAACAGGAGAAACTTCTATATCTAACAGACAGCTCCAATAAACTTTGAAATAACAGATTCGTCAAAACACTGGAAATAAGCTACAGAGAACAACTTCAGCACTGACAGGAGATGAACTTGTAACCCAGTAGCTTTTATCCATCTCTAACTTCTGATTGTACCAATAGAACAAGGAGAGGGTGTGGATATCAAAGAAAATTGCTTTAGGGAATTTAGTCTCACTATTAGCTCTTTGTCCCCAGGGATGTTGCTATGAAATGAAAAACACCTCCTAGAGCTGCCACAATGGTAAAAAGGAAAAGAAATTCTTATCTGGAAGAAAATGTATGTCAGATGTTTATAAGATAGGAGTAGACAATAACATAAGAAAGTCAGATTTTAGCAGATAGAAATGTCTCTCATGTAACTGGAGACCAGCAGGAACCTATGACAAGCAATATATCTTTGTTTAAGGATTAATTGCCACCTTTCAGCAACACAGGGTTTCCATCAGTAGGAAGCTTGAAGAGAGAGATTTCTTGAAAGCGAGCATTATCCTTGTGATGTCCCAGCGGTTTCAGAAAGGTAATTGAGCCTTCTTAAAAGAGAAGGATCTTCTGTAAGTGCCACTGTACTGCCAGTAACAACCTTTCATGCATCAGTAGTTCATTCCTGTTGAAGGATTGTGTCATTAGCATATAGGGATATTTATTATGTACAGAATATCAAAGCAAGCAACTGCCTCAGAAAAAGAACTTGCCTTGGAAAAAAGGAGCTTAGTCTGTCTGGAGGGGAAAAGCAAGCATTGGCTGGTGTATTAAAGTGTGTACTGAGATATTATGGTGCTTGGAGACAGGCAGAAAAATCACTGAGGAGATGTCCATGAGCACCTTTTGGGTAACCTGTTCTCCACCCCTGCCCCAGCTCCTTACCTTAGGGATAGCTTGTACTGCCTCTGACAGGGCTTTGTAAAGGACCATCCCCACATCTCCAGTGTGTGTGGCTGTACAAGCAGCAGGCTCACAACACTGAAGTCTTTGCAAAGTCGTCTGGTCCCCTTGCAGAACTATACCAGCATGTCCTTTCCATGTATGCATCCCTGACATCCAAGAGGAGTATATCCTGAAGTCGCAGAACAGCAGAACAAACTCTTATGCAGAAGGGAAAAAACCAATACATATCTCTCTTCTCCTAAAAAACACGTTTTTAAGAACCAGACCTCCCATAAAGGTGATGCAGAAGACAGGAACTTCAAACATAATTTTCCTAAGCCAAAGGCATGAACCTTAGAAGTTAAACAAGGAACTTAAGCAACTGGAGAGGAAACCTACTTTCAGTACTACACAGTTAGATTGTTTAATTTAGAAGAATATCCTGTTCAAAAACATCTCTAAGATTTCTCCTCACTAAGAAGTGAAGTCACTCTGGTGCCCAGGGAATTTTACATCAGTAAGACAAGTCATGCCTCTCCTGCAACTTTTATGACTAGAACCACCTCCCTTTTCACCTTCTTTTTATTCCTTTCTGCTCCTTCAAAGACTTCAACCCTGTAATCACTTAAGACAGAAACAAAAGCATGAAGTTCACACGGGTCTGAGATCCACAAAATCCACTTCCTTGTCCCTGATGCCCCCAATATTCTTGCTACTGGGGTTTCCACCCTTGAGAATATTGTTTGGATGAAACCTACGTGTCTATTGTGTCAACTTCCTAGACCTGGAAAACCCAGTATGTGATAGAGATTAACATCTCTCCCTTGACTGACTGGTTATGCCAGCTTCCCATCAAAGTACCTTATGTCACTTTCCACATACATTCTTCCCCACTGAAATGAGGGGAAACCTAACAGGCACAGAGATGTTGTGCTCTTCGGTGACCCAGTCCCCTGTCAAGAGTAGACCAAGACCCCACACTCATTTCTCACAAGCAGCTGTTGTGTTACGATGATTTCACAGCTGCTGAGAGCCCTGGCCCTCAGACCTTATATTGAATTTAATATTCCCTTATGCAGATATGTAATCAATTTTTAAGCTCAGAAATTTAATATCTCCCAGCACTGGAGTAAATTTCCTGTAGTGCAGACTGCAAGGATCAAATCTACAGCTTGTATTCCAGGCACTCAGCTGTCATCCTGTGGCCCACTTTATTGAGTTTTACATATACCCAAATCAAACCAAAGTCTGGAACCCAAAGACTTTTAGTGTCCTGTTGACAGTGAAGCTGAACTTTTCCATTAACATAATCCTAATGGAAATACCGTGTTTATAAGTTGAGACACATATATAAAAATAGTAAAATACTAACAGCAAATATTTTAGCACCTTAAAATCTTGCTTTTAGCAGCAAAGAGGTAATCAGTTTATCATTCAACAAAAAGTTAATGTGCATTAATTGTACTCATGCTCCTAGAATTGCAACAGCTATCAAATTCCTCACCTAGACCATACAAAAAGCTATGCTGTAAACATGCATGAAGGTTCCAAGAAATATTAAGCAATCACCATTGCTATTTTAATTCTTCCAGATTTCATCAAAATAATGATTTGGGGGGGGGGTGGGGTGGGGGGAAGAGTGAGCAGCAGCCCAGATCCTACAGAAAGAGAGGTTTGAAAAATATGTGGTGGAAAACCAAAGCGTAAGATATAAACCACCGAAGCGACGAAATATTGCACCGTGCCTTTAGAACATGGAGCAATGAAGCAGTAATTTACAATTAAATACCACATTTAGTATGCTGTGTATTCAGAATAACAACTCAATAATATAATGCCATAAAAACTCAATAATATAATATCCAATACATTCCTCAGTAATGAACGTTAGTGATTAGGCTGTTTATTAATGGCAAAAAATGAAACTGCTATAAACTTTCACTGTGGTAGTCAGTAATGATGCATTACTCGTATTATTTCCCATTAAAAAAATTAATTGTTATTGTGCATTGTACCTAAAGTCCCCAGAGGTATATTTTTGTCCTCAAATGTACGAATAGAAGTTTCTGGAAAAAAAACCCCACCAAACAGCAGACCTTTGCTATATTCTGAATTCACACACTGCACTACTTTCTTTTAGAGAGAAGTTATTTCCTGATCTGCTCATCACCCATGTGAACCAACAGTTCAAAATAGCAGCCATGGCTGCTTCCAACCTGCTTCTGCTCCCCCCTGTGAAACCTCCCTGGACCCAGACTGAGGATGGAATTTTCCTAAGGTCTTTTTAAAAAGTATTTTATTAAAATGTCTAAATTCCAGTTCCTGTTTTACATCTTCACCACCAGAAGACCCAACAGCCAAACAGAGATTTTATCAACAACCAACATCTGTCCTGTGCCATCACACATTACGTAGAGTTTTTGTTTCCAGAGCTGACTCTGTACCTGCTGTATGGGGTAATATTTGGTGTAAAAATCAGTGTTTTGGTCTAAGAGGAACAACCATTAAGTTTTGTAGTAATTTTCTGGGCCTCTTACTTAATGCGTGCATTTTCATATCCAGTCTGTCTATATCTTAATCCAGTTGCCTGCAGATCTTCCTGCCTACACCCATACAACTGTGAACACATCAACTCATTTCAACCCAACTGACTGCTAACAAGAGAAGGAAATCTTGAAAAGGATCCTCCTGAGGTGAAAACTGGAACTGAGAAAATTCACATGAAAATAAGTCTGTAAGATTTTTCCATCCATAGTATAAAAAATTAATTTGGAGGTATGGTGACACTCCACTTGATATTGAAATCAGTCACCAGACAGTCAGTCTTTCCTAGTCTAGTTTTTGTTTAATGAAGAGTAAGGGATATTTTTAGGGAGGGAGAGAGTTTGGATTTTTTTTTTTAAACCTAATGTTTTAATCTTGGCCAAATCACTATTTTCTCATGCTATATAAACCTTTTTTTTTTCCCAAAAAAAAAATAACAGATAAATTGTCATCTTAAAGTCAACTCCTGAAAGGTGAAGTTTGGATTAAAAGCACAGCTAGAAAACTGAAGGAAATAATCTGGGGCACAAGAGAGAGATATACTACAGATTTCAAGATATCTTTCATGCATGCTTATGCCTGTCTAGTAAATGGGAACTTCAGAACAACCTTCTCTTTGAACCAATTGGGATGATCACCTCTTGGCGTGGGTATGCAACATGATAAGCAGGGGGCAAAGCCCACTACTCTTCCCCAGTACCATAAAATAAGGGTTTGGGGCTCTTCTGCAGCTTTAGGTCACAATCCTATTTAGGAAAATAGAGTTTATAATTATGGTTGGTCATCGTGTCCAAGGCAGACCGGCACCTTTCCTTCCATTCCTTGTCCAAATCAAGTCAGAGAGTGGATCAGATAATATCATATTAAGAGGCAGTTTGAATTTTATGGGCAGTATATTTCTCTAATTTCTTGAAATATCCCTGCTTTGAGTTTGCTACAAATCAGTCTGTGCCCTTCATCTGAGATATGTGAAAATTAAGCACAAGGCTGCAGTACTGCATTGCTTCAAGCTCCTGAGAATTCAAACTTTTTCTATTATGTTTTTTTTTGTGCAACAGTAAATTTATTTCTTAGGCAGCAACTGAAGGGGAACCTGCAAGCAGCATTTATAGTTGTTAGGCTAATTCATGACATCAAAAATAAAAACCTTAAGCCAGAGCTAACAAGGGAGATACCTACAGCATCAAAAGCCCCATTCTTCTACGATGGGAGACTCTACTTACAAAACAGTGAAAACGCAGTAAAAGAAAAATTGAATTTAGTACAAAGACATTAAGTTCAATGAAAAGTTGCAGTTAAAAACACTTTTTCCACAGATATTTTTGCTCTTGAAATCATATGGAATGTATAAAGAAATACAGGAATATAAAGAATTACAACCAAAAAGATGAAACCTACTCATTGCCTATGTTACTTTGCTTGATCCAAAGTGAAATGTGAAGATCTGATTGTAAGAGGAACACACAGTTATTTAATTCAATGACTAGAAATTAGACCCTCACCTTTGCTTTCAATCAAAGCTTCTTCCTGCCCCAATCCTCTCCTCCATTCTTTTCTTCCAAAGACAAGATGAAAGGGGTTTTCAGAGATGTCCAGATGCTCCCCCAGAGCCATATCAATCCTCTCTCACGACGGAGACCTCATGGCGCCATGGCTCACCAGAACAAAGGAATATCTATGTGAGGAAGGTCGTGGACATGGCTGACACAAGGCATGAAGGGAATAGCAAGCTTCCAAGAAATCTTATTTGGAGTGTGTATGTGTGAAATTTGCCGTTGTTATGAGCATAAGGGAAACCAAGGGACCCTTTACGATACGTGGTATCTCTCATGTCTTGTTGCAACACAATTATTTCTTGCCGCTTTCTGAAGAAGGGCTCACAACACAGACCACAGGAAGAAAAATATTTGCAATAACTGTCCTGAAAAGATACTTTATGCACTTTAATCCAAGCCTCTTGAGCTCAAAACTATGACCATTACTTGCTTCCAAGGCCACTTCCATTCACTGTCCCACTGGAACAAGAGCACCATGGGTGCACACCATAGGTGCAGCAGCTTCATTTTTCCAGCCAGTAATACCAACACGTTTCACCTGGCTAGGAACACCACCTCAGCCCTCTCCCTCTGGAAATGGGGTGCTGCACTTCTCTTTGCTAGAAGTATTCATACTAAAATACCACATTTTTGGAAAGTTCCTGTAACAAAAATCCTTATTTCTCTGAGCCTGTCCAATTTTTATCTTTTTTTTTTTTCTTTTATAGCCTTACATTTAAATAAAATCCTCAGATTATTCCACTGCAATAGCCTCATACTTCTCACTTCATGCCTTGTCTTCCGACTGCTGCACAGGAGAAAGTATTTGGAATTCAATCTTGAAATTTTTATTGCCACAAACTCTTCTCTCTCTTTTTTTTTTTTTTGCTGAGCACACCATTCCATCCCTTCCAACCCACTGTGCTCGTTCTGTGCCTGGCAATATTCATGTTTTTCAATAAGGCCATGATTTCTGTACAAATAACCCAGCGCGGTTCCAATGATAATGATGTTTTTCCTCGTGCCATTTCTCACTCCTGGGGGTGAAGGTGAGCATGTAAACCAGATGTTTTCAGCACAAACAAATTCCTAAACTCATGACCGAGCAAAAGCTACTTCTGGCATAGCTCAGAAGCCGGGGAGACATCCTGCATGATTTATAACAGCAGATACAGAACAACAAACAGAACGTAATATAAGAGAGCAGGCTATCATTAATTTAATATTGTTATTTATGGATACCTATGCAATATTCACAACTGTTTCTCCATCTACTGCGAACAATAGCTCTAATTACTTTAACTGCAGCATAATTCTTTCTTTTTTTGTTGTTAATTCATGCATCCATTGCAATTCAATCCAGTTTTGTGATTCAAGCAGGGGAGGAGGACAACAGATAAACAGTCATTTTTATGTGTTATTTATGCAAATATATTACTCTAACTAGTAGAGCCACTGTTTACAGACAATGCCTTATTCTTGCAAGTAAGAATGTAGTCAAAATGCTAGGATATGTTTGTTTCTCTCATCTGCAAGTCAGATCAAGGCATTAACTGTTTAAAACAGCTTCCTTAGCTCAATGAAACAAATTCCGTGTACTGTTTCTGCACCCTCCTGATCCATGCTATAATAAAAGAGCTTTTCACATGGGAGTGCATAGGGAACACATCTAAGTGCAAGGAAAAACACTGCCTTTTAAAGGATTGCAGTAATCTCTTTCTCTGTGCCCAGGGATCAAAAAAGAAAGCATTAAAATACTCTCAGTGCTCCCCTTCACACAGAGAAAAGTACAGAAACATTAGTGCAAATGACAGCAAGTCCAACAGAAGCCCTTAAGGCACTGTTTTGTGCTTGACCAGTGATTATTTTCCCCCTCATATTTTTTTTCCCAGCACAGTTCTGTCTCTTGCTCAGGCCACATGTAGGATTTGATTACATTCTTTTGGACATTTTAAAGCATGGAAGCAGTTTTCTGCAATAATACAAAATGAAACTGTTTTGAAGAGTTGGTAATTTCAGGTCTTAATCATGTAAGATTAAACACACATAAATAACTTACACTACTTTAAATCACTGAAAAAAATCACCCCATAAAAAAAATCTGTAGTTTCTCAAGCATTGAGAAACTGTGTCAGACACATATATTCACATTGCACATCTAAACAGTGACATTACTGCTGGTGGCAGCCATCCAGCGTGTTCGGAAGAGCTCATGGATTTGCAGGAACTAAAGCAGAAGTTGGCCTGAAAGCAGGATTATTTTCTGACTGTCATCACCTACCTACAAAATGACTTTGGGAATCTTTTTTTTTGGTGAAAAGTGCACGAAGATATGTGTAAGCAAAAAAGAGAGTTGATTGGAAAGAAACTTGTAGAAATAATAATGCATGCAATTTAAAAGCAATAATAAATATCATCTGTATTGCCTAGGAAAAACAACTTCTACCCCCAGCATTAGTTATCATCCAATTACTAAGAAACTGAGATTAAATAGGTTTCTCAGGAAAAAACAATGTATCTCATGATAAGCAGTCCTTACTTCATCAAAATTCTTCCTCTGAGTCTTGTGTGATGAAAGAAATGCAAACATTATTTGTTGATGTTGCCAGAGGACAACTGAAGGTTGTAATTTATTTCCCCCTTCATCCCCATTACAGAAATTGCACCAGTACCCCTAGGTAAAATTTGTCTATCTTGATTCCTTCTGCTGATTGAAGGGGCTTCTGAAACCTGCCTGAGAGGATTAAAAAAAAAACCCTTATCTAATTCAGATGATGTGTTCTCCTCCTCAGAAAGGTCCAATTCTTGCCTTGAACATCAAAACCACCAAGGAAAAGTGTCCTTGAAGGGCAAACAGTCATGCAGAGCAGGACATAAAATTTTTAAATGCCAGGAAATAATCAGAGCATCAGCTATGTAAAGGGGACCTTGCCGGAGACAGGGAAGAAATAATATCATTTTTAGCCATCATTTCAATAAATTTCTAATTTGTGCCCAAAACCTAACTCTATTCAAAAGAATGTTATTCTGTTAGGGCTTCAGGACAGTTCTGCTAGCAGAAAGCACACCTTAAACTTCATCTTTAAGAAGGTCAAGACACAGGGCCACAAGTCCAGAGGGGATTGCATCCCTTATTTCCTAGGCTGAACATCTCCTTTAATTGCAGAAGATATTTAGGACTGCATAGTTTAGCAAATATTCCAGAATAGCTGTTCCATATTCTCAGTCATCTGATTTCAGAGAGGCATGGAACAGTTTCCCAATAACTAACACCACACCAGACTTCGAGGCTTTATGTGCTGTATTCAATCCTTCAGGAAAGATGAACTGTTGCCTTACTTTTATGACTCCAGAGAATGGGATGATTAACTGAATCAAAACATGTTTCATCAGGTGAGCCTTGGCAGCTGTAACAAGGGTTATTTAGGAGCATCTGAAAGTAACATCACGGAACAATAAAATTCAGTATTTTGTCAGGTGTGTTACCTTCACGACAGACAGGATGAATGACTGACACATGAAGGGGTCAAAACACTTATTTTTATGCAGCTGCATATTTGTCTTCACCCGTTAGGTTCCTTGCTCTCAGGCTGGTGACATTCCAGATCTGAATGACAATCCCTCATAGTCTCTTTTTTTCCTGTCTCATATGTTTTGCAGATTACAGAAATACAACAGGTAACCCACATTTTTAAATAAGCATCTGAAAGATAATGCATATATAACTGTAAAATACATACAGTACTATCAGGTTTACCCTCTGGTTGTGCTGAATTGTGCACAACTGTATTTATAGCTGTTGTTGAGAGTTTATAAAACCAGAGTGCACAGTACAAAAAAAAAAATTTGCATTCAAGACATCAGTTTTCATCATTGCTGAGCTTCATTGAAAGCCCAAATTTGTTTGGCTAGTTCAGAAGCACGGTGTTCTGCTAAATACAACTTGGTGGGTTGATTTAGCTACACAAAACTGGGGAAGAGATGCAAAAATGCAATTTATTCTACGATTTTACATTCCTCCTGAAACACAGTATATTTTGGAACAGAGCTCAAATATTCAATGAAATAAATCAGGTGAAATCTCTTTTGAAAGACAGCTTGAGGGGAAAAGAGCATCAGTTCTTTACATCATGCATATCTAAGTGTTAGGACAGGTGAAGGACCTCTGAAACTTGACCTGTATTAATTATTTCATTGTTTGTATTAAGTTTTCACTTTCAAATCCTCAAACATGACAGAAGACCAAGATTTACTATAACAATACAATATGAGCTCATGGATTCATCACGCCTCTTCAGAGCCCTATATGTTAATTCGTATTCCAAAGGGACCTGCTAATATACAGAACAATATTATTTATATTTCAGTGGTTTGTAATAGACTGACTCAACGTCATTTAAATTTGATTGGTAAGAAATGGGATGACAAGAGGCCACGAAGAATATAAATGGTGGTAGAAATTTAGTGTTTCCAGTCCCTTTACCTTGTTCTAAAATCAATTGATTCTGCAATAATAAAAAAGGAGTTAACACTAGCTGTCCAAGCAGAATCAGGTGTTTATAAGAGCTACCCTCTTTGAAAAGATGTGAGGGAATGTGTAAACCTATACAGAGTTTTCAACAAAATTAAAGAACACCAACTGAAACCAGTTTAAAATTAGTAGTAAAATGTTCTGCCCAAGAGAGGTCATCAGAAAAATTATCCACAGTGTACTAAACGTAGTTTTTCATGATGCTGACAGATTAACTTCCTGGCTTGAAACATACTACTAATCTACATTTACAAAGCACAAACTGGTGTTTTCTATATTTGCTTCACCGAATCTCTAGGGATGTTCCAGGATGAACGCTAAAGTCTCTAAGAACAGTCTGAAAATATCAGCTGACTACATTGTAAGATCTCAAGTTGCTTTGTATCAGTAAAGCATTTTTCACTTGGAATTTAAACCTGATTTCTTTCAAGGACTGATCTCAAATAGCAATGTTCAACCCAACCACTTCAAGAAATGGCTTTTGAAAAAAGCCAATTTTTTAAGTGCAACATGAGAAATTACACTTCTGAAATACTAGAAAGTGGTCAGGAAAATACCAAGACATGAGTCATGACATTTATTGATCGTTAAGTCTAGAGATTTGGTAAGCAAGATCATATGGAACAAGTGACCACAATAGCTGTTAGTAGTCTTCAGAAATCACAGCATCTCTTTATCCATTTTTACCAGCTCACTGAAGGAGCAATCATATTTTGACATCAATTGCCATCAGTGGACCAAAGAACAGATATACCAGTAGCAGCTCAAGAAATGTGGTATCTTCACATTCTCATCAAAACAAAGGGTGGTGTTGTTTGGGTTTTTCTTCCAAAATATTATGTCAAACCGTGTAAGAAATAGCCACAACACCCACAACATCAACTGTAATCACATCTCTTCATGGAGAAGCTTGATCCAATAAGTATCTCTTCCAATTGGATTCTGAAATGACCTGGTGTACAGGTGGAAGTCACTTGCTCAAGCCAGGAGGTCATGACAACTCCTAGAAAGGACAGCTGAGGCCAGAAAAAAGAAAAATAAATAAATAACAGAGCCTTTCCCTGACCATCTGTGATGCTGTATGTGATCCTGAGAGTGTCTGCCTGTCCTAGATTCAAGGGTGGGTTTTAGACACTAGGATTATGAATTTGTTTCTGACCTAAATCTGTTATATTTTCCACTGCCGTAGCACAAGTATATCCTCTAATCAATTTTACTTTGCTGCAGTTGAGCTGGGGGTCCCTGGACTCCTGAATTATGAAACATAGCAAGTACGAGAACCTTCACTTCTTTGTACTTTCTGATTTAAGCTGGTCAGTCATTGATTCACAAGTTCTGCTGTAGCAATTACGGTATTATTTCCTTTCCATGATTTAAAAACAATCCATTGCTTTTCTAAGCAGCACTAAAATAGGCAAAAATCCTTGCTTGATTTTGGAGCTAACACTCTTAAATAATTTTCTCTTTCCAAATGCGTTGACTATTTGATAAACATATTAATGCACCTCCATGGTTCATATTTTATCCTCCTACCATTTCATCTAGCTCTTCTAGATCCCTCAGACATTTTTTCCTATTCAGACAAATAAATGTGAACAGTTTTATAAAGTCTGCCTATTTTTACTCCTATCATTTAGCATTATCCCTTAGCTCATTAAAAGCACATTTCAATCCAGCCACCCTAGAATAAAACTGGAGGCTATCTCTGCAAGAAGCCTCCACCATGGAGAAAAATGATCACTTCATTCCTAACTTGTTCTGTCTTTTAGTAGTTTCTTAACTAATATTTTTCTTTAACTGTCTGACGCGTTGCACCAAACACCTGGAAGTTTGGCTGAGTACAAGAAACAAATGCAGCAGAAGAAAAAATTTCCAGGCCTTTTTAAGTGTTCAGAGCATGTATTTGCTAAATAAAATCTATTCAAATATTGTTTATGAAACTAAAATAATCAACTGATACAGATACTTAGGGAGAGTTGAATGTTTTCTATGAATAATTCAAAATTAGGAGGTGTTCATATGAAAATAGGAAATAATCTGATAAAAATAAGCAGGTTTACTCTTTCCTTGAAATAAATGAGATGCTTTACCCTTTTGGGATGTAACCCAGGTTAAGTTTTTTGAGGATAAAAACATTAAGTTACTTTAAATACACCACTGTACAGCCACCAGATACTGTGGAAAAAATATTTGGTTTATTGGATTTGAATACTCTGGGCATCTGCTTTAAAATAAAGATTCAGACCTTATAGTTCATGCATTATATTCTGACATAAGACTGAAATCTTTTAAGATCCAGTAGGAACTGCCAAATTTGTACTTCAGATTCACACAACTTTGCATCTTGTACATGTTTAAACTAAAGTTTTGAAAGATATATTCATAGCTCTCAGTTTTTCAACACTTATATAACTTTTTTCTTATTCTTATTCTCAGAACTAAGATTCCTAGTATCATAGCAGTTATTCTGTTCCATACACAATAGTTGTCCTTTAAGTATCACATTGCAAATACTCCCTAAACATTATCTGTAGATTACTTGGATTTTTTTGTTGGTTGTGGTAGTGTTTGCTAGGGGTTTTTTTTTCTTTAATTCCTTTTTGTTTGTGGGTGGGTTTGGGTTTTGGGTTTTTTCCTCTCTCTCTGAAGTATTACAGTATTTAAGTATTTCTTATCCTTTCTTTCATTATGGTTAACTCCATGAAAAAAACCCAACACATTAATTACTTGTCCAGACCAAGCTCTTACTTGAAGATAAATGTGACAATATCTCAGTTCTCTTAGGCTGACAACACATTCCTCACCAGTATGCAATGTTTTACCTGAAGCTGCTTTGAAAACTTGGAGCTGAAAATGAAAAATTGTAGGAAAAGTTATAGTACAGAGAATCTAATCCTGATCTTCTGAAGAGACCAGATTCCCTGCTCAGAAAGTAATGAATAATAGTATTGATAATAATCATTATTGTCATCACCCTGACATCAACTGACACTTTGTGTGATGTACTTCAAGTCCAAAAACACCACCAGTGTTTTTCCATAAAACTTGATTTGTTCCCACTCACCAATATCTAAATAAAGTCATTATTTTCCTTCATCTCCTATGGTAGCTTCAAAGGTTAGAGCTTCGAAACCTGTAGAAAAAAAAAAAAAGGAAGATTTTAAAGCCAGGCAGAAACTGAACATCTATGTACTACCACATTGGATGTAAAGGTACATGTAAGTTATTCAAACACAGAGAGTACAAATAAAATAAGCATGAACATAGAATTGAGGCTAAGAAAATTTTCCGGCTATTCCTACATGGGTTTTTCTGGTCACTGCAATTTCAAATGGTTTAAATTAGTTGGTTTTCTACTTCAGAGTAGCCAGAAGCTTCAAGAAGTCCATTCTGTTTGCACCTTCCTGCCCAGCTGCTTTAATGCTAAGATCAAGCTTAATTATCTCATGAAACTTAGGTCAGAGTTTCATGTGAATTTCTGAAATGTTTGTTAAAAGCTGCCCATGTTATGGATGGCAAGTGCTTCTAAAATTTCACAACAGTATGATTTTCACTAGGTCTCTCTCTTCTCTGAGCCAGCAGAAGGTGAAAGCCCTCGAATGCCAAGAAGTGAAGCTTAATTGAAAATCTGCCCGTGAAGTAAACGCCGCCTTCCCGTACCACAGATGCTTCCAAAGGCTTGCAGAAGGCAAAACAAAAAGCAGGCTGGGGGCAAGTGCAACACTACATATTTCTTTGACTTAACAGTCATGCATTTTTACCACACAGCTCTCCTACAAAGGGAAGTGAAATTACCCAGGTTTCTAGCAAAAGAGAGAAAGAGGTTTACCACACAATCAAATCAGATTTTAAAAAAGCTAAAATAGCAATAGTAGCTGCAATAATAAGTTAAACACATGTATGCACACACACTCATTCAATATGGATAGACAAGGAAAAGTCTTCCAAGAATATTATGGAGTAACTTGAGCACTTATGTGCCACAGATACAGCCCTATAAATCTTTTTTTATAGAATGGATATTTATGGGCTGGAGGTAGGAACAAACTTTTCTCCAGTTTTACACATTCTTTGTATATCATAAGATCTGTGAAAAGTGCAAAGTGTTAAGACCAAATTCACACATAACATTGATTGATATATAAACTATTTTTATGGGAGAGCCATAGCCAGCCTTTCCTGCTCGTGAAATAGAAGTGGGAGAAAAGACTAGCAAGATACAACAAATTACAAGAGATAAAAGTGCATCAATCAAGGCAGGCAGCAGTCCTACTGATGACTGACAATGACAAGGTATGTATGCTACCGCAATCTCAGCACCAGGAAACTCTAAAATATAAAGTGGAAAGTTGCTATCTTATGGAATATGACAAAGTTAGCCATGGCAAAACTTGAAAGTTGTAGAAATAATCAGCGAGGAAAGGAATAGTAAATGGTGTATTGGAGGAAATGCTGGGATGTAAGATGGCAGGTGCAAGGAGAGACAGGATTGGTATTTGCTGATAAAGTAGAAAAAATATATCAAATCTAGCATCAGCTGTCTTGGTGTAACACATCGTTATATCATTAGTTTTGTCAGAGGCATCATGTGGAATCAGAGCACCAGTCTGCAAGGCACCAATAGAGATATACACTCTGAGAAATGGATGAGGAAGGACAATAAGGGGAGAATCAGAGTTACTGGGATTTCACATATCAGGAAGTCACTTTATATTTGAAGAAATTATATCCCAAGAAAACTTCCTTGCCCTGCAACACTATTTTCCTTCCCCTCTGAATATTTAGCCTGAACCCCTACATTCCCTTCCTCCAGAAAAACCCTCAGGAGACCTCTGCTGTAAATTTGGTGAAGATGTCTCCCTTCAGAGTCATTACCACTTCTGTTTGCAGAAAGCTCACCTAAGAGCTCAACGTTATTAATGACTATTGCTTACATCATGAACTCTGAAGACTAAATTGCACAGGTAAGCTACACCCTTGGTGTGAAGGAGCTCACACCTGGGCTATTTCAAGCACTCTGCTCTATTACTGCAATATGCATGCATGGGCACCTTCATGCTGTGCTTGTTTATTAAGCGATTCAAATGCATGGGCTCAGTTGTTCATCGTGAATTGAAAGAAGAATTGGAGGCATTCCAAAATATTGCCTGACCAAGTTATCCCAAGGTAAAAGTCAGCATGTATGAAGGAACAAAGATAATTAAGTCTTGGGATGTCTGTGTTCAGTTGAGTGGATTTACTTCACCGTGTCTTGAAGCTCACCTGTGTTTAAGACACATGTGTATACACCAGAGAGGAAATCCTGGACTCACTGAAACAGAGGATAGAAATTCAATCAACTTTCTCAGTAATTGCTGGGACATTTGTATTCGTTGTGTCTAAAGAAAGCTTGAGTTCTCTTTATGTGTGGCTTTGGATAGATGATTCTGATCTTACAAGTGTTTTTCTTGACTTTTCAGTTATGCCACTGCCGCGTCCCACCTACATGAAGCCTCCCAGGTTATCCCCATTTAATTACAAAAAAAGCAGTAGAAGTCACTGTCTTAGAAGAGAAATGACTTCTACATGAAAGATTGCTCAGCATATGCTGATATCCACTATCAACTTCATTATAATCATAATTGCCTTACGGAATGAAAATTAGGTATTGCTTTCTGCTGTCTTTCAAGCATTCACTTATTTATTGCCTCATTGCAGCTAACCATCAGTAAAATTGTTTGGGTGGTTTTGTTTTTCTTCTCTTGATTATAATCTCAACACTTAGTGAGATCAATTTGCTGTTTGTAATTAATTACTTGTTGCTGCTTGTCAGAGCGATGCCCCTTGTCCTGAAAGGACAAGGACCGCTTGTGTGCTCTGGGTGCTTTGCAGATGCTTCCCCCTCCTCCTCTGTCTGTGGGAACATTGTGCTCATTTTGATGCATTTCCAAACAGTGATACCATGTTCTGTCCTGGCAAAATTAGATTTCATGGTCCAGTTGTCAAAGGAGTAACGGGAATCCATTTGGCACATGCAAAGACCTGCCTGCGTGGGAATTACCTGTGACTGTCACAGATGACAAGTGTTAATTAATGGACTTTTCTGAAGGAACTATCATACTGAAAGGACCTTTACCTGTCAGCTTTAGGAGAAAACCTTTTTCAGTCCTGACAGGTCTCTCCCAGACTTCAGCTCCTTCTTGGTCCATAGGAGTTCTGCTTCCAGCTTCAACAGCTAGCACCTTCAGAGAGAAATTTAATTAAAAAAAACACCAAACCAACAAAAAACCCACAAAAAATAACCCCAAGAAAGCAATTCAATGCACCTGCATAAAATACACACACAACAAAACAGAATTGAAATGAGATGCACAGTGTAAGTGTTCAAAGGACAAAGCCAAATGCAATTACATTTGTAAGCATGTGCTGAGCATCCTGCATTAAAGCACCAAAATGCCTTTGCAGCCTCAAATGTCTCCCAGCCCAGAGAGATGATTGATAAATGAAAACAATATATTGCCCCTGTTTCTATGGCAGCTTTCCTATCAACCCACTGATCAATGCTGGGAGTCCAATTTCCCCACGTTGTTAATCTTGTCAGAAGTGTTAGCATCCCTCAGGTTTGGCAGCACATCACCTGCTATAGCTTTTTAATGGCATCTAAGCTATGCTGACATGTTCTATTAAGTAGATGTACCTATGTGGGTTGTACAGCCCTGCAGTTAGAAGCGATCATTCTTACATGCACCCTTCTCTAATAAATGTGAGGTTCAGCCCAGGAATGACTTAAGAGCAACATCCACGTTATGAACTTACAGCTGGGTGTGTTCCCTCACACATTTTATATCCGTCCCAAAGCATCACAGACTGGCAGCCAGGAAATGGGTCTAACTCTTGGGCAAAGTCCAATCAAACTGAACTGGAGCCTGGAGGAGTAAGGAGTCTATACAGGCTTGTATGGGACCCCCTTACTGACTGAGTAACGGTACATGAGAGTGCTGCAGGAGGGACAGGTAGCAAAGAACTGCTATAACCAGTGATATGAAATACAAAGGGGAAAACTCTGGACACAAAAATCAATGACAATATTCCTATTCATTTCAAAAGTGCTGTTTTCACCTAGATAATTAAAGCCTTAAAAGTCCTTGTGTGACTACAGGCTTTATTTTCAAAGATACTGAGGAGCTCAAAGTTACTCATTAGTTGTCTAGGGGGATTTCCAGTCCGGTTTTGGCTTCTTAGATGTAAGGTTCAATTTCTGTTATAATAAAAGTCCCAAGCTTCTGATTTTGTTTCATGTGAAACCCAACTTGGTACTCACTCTTCCAACAGATATCTATGCATTTCTTCTAGTGGTTAAAAGAAATGATTGTGAATGATATCCAGCATTTTCAGAGTCAACTCAAACCCCTTTTTTCATTTACAGCCAGAGAGATCACAATGCACATGCTCTTTCTCATTGCAAGATCTATAATGTGCTTGTGCATGATCAAATAAAATTCCTGTGAAGTTATGTACAGTTAAGTGTAGTTTCCTGTGTAACCTTAGCAAACAATTTACTTATACGTGTATTTATTTGTGGCATTTGCCCATGAAAATACCAAAACATCAATACTGTACCCTGTAACACATCCACAGTACAATAACAATCATAGAAACATAGGGGTTGGAAGGGACCCTGAGAGATCATTGGGTCCAACCCCCCTGCCAAAGCAGCTCCCTAGCTCATATTGCACAAGTCAGCATCCAGACGGTGCTGGAATATCTCTAGAGATGGAGACTCCACACCCCCCTGGGCAGCCTGTCCCAGGACTCCCTCACCCTCACTGGGGAGAACTTCTTCCCCATGTTGGTGCGGAACTTCCTATGCTCTAACTTGCAGCCATTGCCCCTTGTCCTACCTCCACAGACACTGAAAAGGGGCTGGCCATTTCCCCCTGCATCCCATACTTAAGATATTTATAAACATTAATAAGGTCCCCCCTTAGTCTTCTTTTCTCCAGGCTGAACAGTCCTAGCTCACTCAGCCTTTCCTCATATGGGAGATGTTCCAGGCCCTTAATCATCTTTGTCGCCTCCTCTGGACTCTGTCCAGGAGATCCCTGTCTTTTTTATCCCAGGGAGCCCAGAACTGGACACAATACTCCAGGTGGGGCCTGACCAGGGCAGAGGAGAGGGGGAGGATCACCTTCTTCGACCTGCTGGCCACACGCCTCTTGATGCCCCCCAGGATCCCATTCATGCCATTTATTAGCAGTTTAGAGTTCAAAATTCATATTTTGCCTTTTCAAAGTTTCTCTGGAAATATTTCTAGGAGTACATCAGAGGTTCTAAATTTGGAGTTTCACCCTGTTGAATGATTGGTTTAAGCACTTTTACACTGTTTGTGTACCACTTCCAGACAAATAAGGCCTGGGGTCTTTCCCTGTTAAATGCCAGCCTTGATTGCCTTAAGAAAGCAGCTGCAGCCCAGAACTGAAAATAATAAAGGGCGAAAAAACCCCAAACTGGAGAAGTAAGAATGGACACATAACACAAACTTGGGAAAAACATCTTGAGAAGGGAACATTCTTTATGGAGACAGATCATAAGTGAAGTTTTCAGCTTTAAGAAAAAGGGTCATTTCTTGAATGAACCTTCAAGCAAATATAAAAATAGAATTTTGCTTATAATTTGTTAAAATAACTGTTATTAGCATACATGACAGTGTGAACGCCTACTATGCACTGACTCAGCATCCTGTACGTGGGACAGCGTCACACTTCCTTACGCACTGAATGAACACACCTTCAGTTCCTGTATGACCAAAATTACAGCAGCAGATAATTCAGAGACAGGAAAGACACAGACTTTAAATGGAACCCCTCTGCAATGGCACCCTCCACTAGCCCAGGTTGCCCAAAGCTCCATCTAACCTGGCCTTGAACCCTGTCAGGGATCCAGGGGCAGCCCCAGCTTTTCTGGGCTCCCTGTGCCAGGGCCACCCAAACCTCCAAGGGAAGAATTTCTTCCTCATGTCTTATCTAACTCTTGCCTCCTTCAGTTTAAAGCTATTATCCCTTATCATGTCCCTCCCTGCCCTTGAGGGGCTTGTCACCAGCCCCTCTCCAGCTTTTCTGGAGCCCCTTTAGGTACTGGAAGGTCCTCTGAGGTCTTTCTGGAGCTGAACTACCCTAACTCTCTCAGCCTGTCTCCACAGCAGAGGTGGTCCAGCCTTTGGACCATATTTGGGGCTGCCTTTGTACTTGCTCCAACAGATCTGTGTCTTTCTTTCATTGGAGACCCAAGCTCTGGACACAGTACTCCAGTGGGAACTCATCAGAGCGGAGCAGAGGGGCAGAATTCCCCCCCATCCAGACCTTCTGGTCACTCTGCTGGGCATGTAGCCCAGGATACAGCTGGTTTTCTGGGCTGCCAGTGCACATTATTGGCTCACATTGAACCTCTCACCTGCCAACACCTCCGAGTCCTTCTCCTCAGGGCTGCTCTCACTCCATCCTCCTCCCATCCTGTAGTTGTGCTTGGGATTGCTCTGATCCATGTGCAGAATCTTGTGCTTGACCTTTTTGAACTTCGTGCAGCTTGCATGAGCCCATCACTCCAGCCTTTCAAGGTCCTTTCCCTCCAGCATGCCCACCATATCACACAGCTTGGTGTTGTCGGCAAACTCAGCAGAGGAGCCTTAAGTCCACTCAAGACACGAAGCAACAAAGATAACAAGATGCTCTTTCTGTTAAGAAGATACCATTAAATAAAAAAAGATATGTCATGGTAATAAAAAATTTAAGCAAGAATAGGCACAGCTTCAAAACTCTAGCCTAAATGAACAATTCTTCTCAAGCAAAACAAGATAAAGGCAGGCTTGTAAGTGAAGACACATACAACAATGAGCTGAAACAGCAAAGACAACAACAACAAAGCATAAGAAAGAAAACAAGGAGATTAGTTTAGGAAAACAATACACAAGAAAATAAAACCAGATATAATAACTCTCTTGGGGAAAAGAATATACACTCAGAACAAAAGGAAGTGACTTTCCAAGCACAAAAGATGGATAAAAGAGAAAAATATAAGAAGAAAAAATACTATTTCCAAACATGGAAATATTAGACAGTTCCGAATAGCCACCAAGTCAAAATAATTCCAGGAAGTTCCTAAAGAGAAAATGTTATTTTGCAGGTACAAGAACAAAAATTGTTTTCTTCTTGCAAAAGTAGTTAGCCACTTCTCATGTCCTTACCAAACTTTTCTAAGGAGATTTGAATGTATGTCTTTATCTTCCAGACACTATTATTTGGTCTAGGTTCCCATCAATACCATTAGTCACAATGCTTTTGTCCTTTTTCCCCCCCCCCTGCAATGGCATTTGGTGAGTCAGCCAACACAGAGGCTCAGAGATAATTGACAGACGTCACTCAGAAAGCACATTCCAGGCTTGGAAATAGCAAAGCAGACCACACAGCTGAGTACATGGGCAGGCAGACACGATGTCCTACCCTTCCTAACAATATCAGAAGAAGATTGACTTAATATTTAAGAGCAGATCATTTCTTTTTGTCTGGAGGAATTATGAAAGTTGGTTTCCTGATGTGAAAGTCTAAAGGTCTAAATCTAAAATCTATTGGCATCAATAGGAAAAAAAAAACCACCATGGTAAGTGGCATTTTTTTGTCTTGGTTTGAGTCCTGCAAATCACTTTCCAACATATTAATCATTAAGCACAAAGAGGGATGGGATTTCTTTGTTGGTATCTTTTATGGAAAGTTATATGAATGTCATACAACAGCCTTAGGAACAACATAAAGTTAAGCTTCCAAAATAATATCTTTCTCACCTGTGCTAACTAGATGATGTAAAAAGAGGGGTGGTAAAGTATTAGAGCTGACAAAAATACCCCAAAGTTTAAAAAAAAAAAGAAGAAATTCCAACAAAAACCCTCTACTTTGTGCTGCTCCTCATTGCTTGAGAGAAATTTGGGTTTAACCAGTTTTATCTGATACATTATTCCTCGTGAAAATGGATCCACACACACAATTTGAAATGAAAACTACCTCAGCTATCAGTTCAGGAAAGCACTGTCCTGATGGTTAACAGAGGAAAACCTGTCAAAATGGTTAAGACTGAAAAAATCAGTTGAAATCCCTTTACTCAATGACTAACAGGTACCTACACACACCTGCTCACACAGAACTGTGTGTGGGAAATGCCTGCTGCAAAGCTTGGTGGAGAATCTGCCCTTTCCATCCCTCTGGAGATGGGCTGGCCAGTATAGCTTCCTGACACCCCTTCTGCTGGCAAATACAGGGAATAATTTTTTCTTCCTTACTGCTGTCTAGAAAGGCAAGAAAATGAAGTACGCAAAACTTCAAGTGTCTGCATGAAATTAATCAGAATTATAAAATAAAAACCAACACACAACAAAACAGTAATCAGCTTTCTTGAATCTCTCTATAGCTTTTCATGGGACGTGTTTAATGTCTCTTGTGCTTTGTCCTACAAGGATAACATGAAGTACATCCTCATAAGGATTCTCCCAAAGAATCAGAAGGTAAAGAAAGTTTCCTAGTAATGATGTTCTGTAGATTTCTTACTGGGGCAAGAAACATTCTCAGCTGTTGAAGGAAATTTATCCATTTCATTACAATATATTTCACCCCTCATAAATATCAGGAGAAAAAGTGGGAATGATCTGAGAAACTGGTGTCAAACCCAACTGCTGTCTCCAGATAGAAAATTCCCTCCCAGAACAATGTGGGAATTGATTTCCTTAGATATATTTGTGGTGCCAAATACCATTTATAAGCCTTAGCATTTTAATTTCTCTGAGGCTGTCTATTCTAAACAGCTGGACAGTCCTAGAAAGGTTTAAAGGCTTTAGTTTCAGCTTCACAGCCTCTCCTCCTCCGACTCAGGAACAGGAGGACAGAGGTTTCCCAGGCCCTCTGTGAGGCTCCGACATCTGCTCCACAGCTTGAGGCCCTTCAGGTCCTTTCTTATCTCTTTCTGGATGACCAATGAACCATCTCCTCCCACACAGATGCAGGCAAGAAACCATTTACCTTTGCAAAAATAAAATACAGAGTCACATACAAATCCCAGACTTAAGCACAATGTTGCATGTAAAGTAAATTTATGAAAAATATTCTTCTTTAGATCTGGCAAGTGAATTAGAAGGTTTGAAGAGCAAGCCCTGGGACTAGAACCATGTAAACGGTGGATTGGTTTGGTTCACTGCCCACTGTGACTTTTAGCAAGCATTTTGGTGAACATCCCTATCTCTCCAGGTTTGCCTTCTCTTGGAAGAAAATCAATCAATCAATCAATCAATCAATCTCCTTTTCTTACAGACATTGGTGGAAATGAGAGCATGGCATTGCCTCACGATACTGCAAGGGATGCAGGACCACAGAAGCTGCTGCCAACATCTTCACAATCTCCTTTCTAAGCTTTAATAACCATCACAGTCTGCATTTGAATTTTGACTCCCTTATTCGATAGAGAAGACAGACATAAATTAGGGAAGACAGATGATGAACCCTCTACTGCCTTGATGACTTTGCAGTGGGGAAGGAGGCAGTGGAGAGGTGGTCCCAGGAAAAGGGCTCTGAAGGATGCCTCGATGCAGATAACCTGTACTGCTGGCAGCTGGAAGGAGTGGAGGAGATATTTTGTTTTAAATTAATCCTCAGTTTATAATACAAAACCACAGCTGCTAAAATAAAGGTTTTTTTTATCAGGGGGCTTGGTGTGTTTCATTTTATGTGAGGTGTTGAATTATTTTTGCCCTGCTCTATGGATATCATTCAATGTGACTCATAGGACACAAGTTCTGCTTACGTCCAACAGATACACCTATTAAAATTCAGAAGATATTCATTCCTCTCACAGAGCTGTCCCTTCCCTCTGCAAGACAGCAGTTCTGCCCTCTGCAAGGGCATCTTCATCCATTCTGAAGGTGGTTATTTTTGACTACCAGATTTGATAAATTACGTATTAAATGTTCTTTAATATCTAGGGCATAAAACATGTAGGAAAAAACTCACCATGGTATTGACTGAGTAGGCTCTGTATGTAGTAGGTACAGTACTCCATGGACATGTGCAGTCCACTGGTTTCATGGTTGAAGACTATATAAACTAAAACAAGACCAATGCTTTCTGAAAGTTGCTTTAGGTCATAAAAAGAACCACATCCTTATCAGAACTAACATCAAGAAAAAGATAGGGAGGAGCTGAGTTATCTTTAGAGTGATAACAGCAATGGAAAACCATTATCTGCTGGATTTTAAAACGTGCACCAGGCATTCTTCATGCACTGAGAAAGCCTCAGGCTCTCTTGCATATGCTGGGTTTATTCAGTCCTATGTTGATCTCTGAGTGAGAGCTAAAATTAGGCCCTTTTATTATTATTATTTTAATTTAGTTGTCTACAGTCTCAGTTGTGATAAAAATAGGTGTGCAGCAACATGGTGTTTCCATGTTGTCTCCTCAACAAGCTCTTCTTTAACCCTACTGCCCAATGGTGGGATTAAAGGTAGTGCTGTACAGAGATATGCAAGAACACCTCCTGGTCCAGAAAACTCTCCCTGCTACCTTACAGTGGGAAATCTTGACAAACAGTCCTGTTTTAATGGTTAGCACTGTAGCAACCTCAGTTCCCACCTCCTTTTTATTCCCCCTCCCTCAGCCTTCTTGTTCTTCCCTTCCAGGAGCATCTCTATAATCCATCCTAAAAGCTTTTATTTCATCCAGGTTATTATTTGTGCAACACCTGTTTTGGTTGAGTTTCGACCCCCTCCCTTACTAGTGACAATTTTGATTCAGTCCTACTACATTCTTGCATTGACCCAAATTACATCTTCCACCTGCAGCAATCTCCAGAAGAATTTTCATTCCCAACCTCTTCAAAATGTTGCCCAAAACAAGTAAATGAAAAGCCTGGTGGTTGACCTAATTGGCGGCTCTTAGGTTGTCACTCAGCTCCACTAGTCATTAAGCTACAGGGCATCATTTCCTGTTAATTAATTGGCTCAATTACAGTATTTTTTCACCCAAGCTTCATTCCTCTGCATTACAACCAAGTGAAATACACAGACTCAGACACAGACTCTTGGCCAAATCATAATAACCCATTTAGTTTTCTTTATAGCCTCTTCTTACTCATGGAGATTTAGTTCTCAACACGTGATTTCCTTCCATATGGCTTGGAGAAATCTCAGGGGAGTGGTGCATGCAGAACTGCTTGGTCAACACATTTACTACTTCCATCACGGTGGCCCAATGCACCGTTTCATCACAAAATTAGACAAGCAAAGAAGCAGCCAGCCAAGAAACAAAACTGGAAAAAACAAAACAACAACGGAAGAAACCCTAGAAGGACTATTAAGGAAACTATATTTAAGACCTACCTTGATCTTGTTTCTTAGTTTTGATGTCCAGAAGAGCCAGGTTGTGACCTACATTAAAAAAAAAAAATAATGTTATCAATGGTGCTGAGACAACAAAAGTTGAAAAACTCCTTGGGTAAAGCTTTTGCTTTCCAAGGGCTACTGAGATCTCTTCACTTTGCACATACAGGCTTGATTTGTCTGCCTTCCCTGATGCCCTCTTACCTCCACCGTCAATCAAAAGTCCAAGAGCTGCTGAGGCAGGCCTAAAAATAGGCTGCAATTAAATCTTGACGATGCTCTATTCACACTACTCTTCCAGACAAAGAATAGGCTGCCACATACCTCAAACCATACTCTGGAGAATTAATTCCTGAGAGGAAATAACTCATCATTGAATCAGGGTAAGAAAAGATTCTTATTCTTTGCTGTGGAAACGGCTGAAGGAAACATTATGGAAGAAAAAGAAAAGGCTCCAGAGAGCTGGCAAGAGCAGCAGCCTGGTTTGAAGACTGAAGGTAAGAAATATGAGAAAACTGCAAAGTTTTCAGTCACATGCAGTAGGGACAAGAAACCAGCTCTCCAAGTAGCTCTTCTCTGAAGCTCAGAGATGCTCAGACCACTATTGTTTTGTCCTGCATTACACTAGCTAAAGGCACATAAAACAATTTTTTTAACCTTTGTGCTATTGCTTTTGTGATCAGTCTGTGGGTAAACTCAAATCACAGTGGAGATGCCCACGAGGCACCTGGTCACTCTGGAGAGACCACAGCCTCCACACCATAGCCATGTTGGAGATCACCTTTCCAAGAAACAGGCCCTCCACTAGCAGCCAGACATTTTAAGGACGAGACCTCATTGTCGCTCTACTTAGCAAGAAAAAGCACTGGCAGTATGGGACAGACACATGCTCTCTTATCTGGGTGCAACGGGAGCAGCAAGAAAAACTTCCAAACCCAACCAAACAAGAAAAGCAGGCACCTTTGGGAGGCTTCATGTTCCCTAAGCATGTAGTCACTGTCAGTGTACCCAGCCAGCTCCATCTAAGCCAGGCAGGGAGCACAGGGGGCACATTTCTTTATGTCCTTCTCTTCTCTTACGTGCTTATCCCCAACTTGGCAAAAAATCAAGCTTTAGGTAAGTCTCCCTGTTAGAGCTCAGTTAGGGTAACGCACACACATGCACTCCATAGGGAAAAAAGGAAAAAAGAAAAAGAAAAGGAAAAAAACCAAGAGACACAGCCCATGAATAGCATTAGCCCATTTGTTTCTTTCCCTCAGAAGACAACCCCAAGCCCATCTATCCTTTGTTCACTTACTGTGCAGCTCCAATCTGGTTTTGATCAAGTACTTTCTGTGCCTGCTCTTAGTGTGCATTTTAAAACAATTTGCCTTTTTTGGTTTTAGGGGCTTTTTTTATACTATATCATTTAACTCAAAAACTTTATACATCAGGAGCGAACGCAGCTGATCACTCCACTTACTTTTATGGCAGAAACAAAGCACTGGGTCAAGGGTATGTCTGCATTAATGGATAGCACAGACTTTAATCCCAGATGACAAATGTATCTGAAATTTTATTCCAAGGCATTTTCAAGGATTGCACTGAGAGCGTTTGCCTTGAAGATGGCAGAAGGAACCACACATGCACAGACACGCACTCACACAACGTGCACAGCCTGGCTTGCGAGCAGCGTTAATAAACATTACCCTAATGCAGATGAATATGGATCAGGGAGCAGTAAAATGCCATATTTGCAACAAATCTCCACTAAAAACCACATAGGTAACTGCAAAAAGTCAGGACTGCCGAGTTTATTTACACTTCACAACACAAAGCGTGTGATCAGGAATCACGGTACTGGGGAGCTGCAGGCAGTCTTATCCCCAGCAGCACAACCTTAGCTCTTTTCCCCCCATTCTGCTTTGGGTTTTTTAAAATTATTTATTTCTACAGATAGATAGGGTGTTCAACAAACCCTTGCATACTTCCAGTCATCTGTCACGTTAGGGTATTATTCAGCTTTTTGATGGGCAGCGACCGCAAGTGCTATTGCTGCATCCATGACGCAGTTGCCTCTCCTCCAGCTGGAGCTGCTGGGTGCTGCCATCAATTCAAATGAATGATGCTAATGTACACGGGAGCTGGCTAAGTCAATTGGAAGAAAAGAGCATCGCTGATATAATTCAATCTGCATGAAACACCTTTTCTGGAACAGCAACATACCCACTTGTAGTTAATTATGACATCTTCAGCAATTTATTCATTGATTTGAAGGAGAGCATCATGCATTTTGGGGGGGGTCTCAATCAATTGTTCTCCATTCAGTACATTTAACTGCTGCAGAATGCAGCAGTATTTTGTACAGCTATTTTGTCATTCACAGAAAAACGGTCCTTGAAAAAAAACCACCTCAGACTCCAATTTATTTCAAGTCATTAGAGCAAAATCTTTCAAACGGACAATGTGATTCATAAAGTCAGAGAGATACTTTTATGAACTCCTTATGAATTCTAAGCCTTCAATATTTGCTATAGCTCTTTATTCATTTGGTCTCTGAAAAGAAAGCAAAAAAAAAAGCTCACTGCTGAATAAAGAGGAGAATGATTCTCAGATTTCAAACAATAAGCACGTCAAATTAAAAAAAAAAAAAAATCAAAAAAATCATTTATTTCAGTGCCTCATGCTGCTTAGTCACAAATGCACACAATTGTCTAGCCAGGCTTTTCAGCCTGCACACAGCTATTCCGTGTCTTTGAGGCATAAATTGAAAGTGAGCAACTCTGACAGAGAGCTGAGAGGAATGCGCAAACTCTGAAGTGGAACTAAACCAGCAAACTGCATGTTATTCTTCACAACCCCCTTCTCAAATGCACGCAGAGTTGGCATTCAACTACCTCCATGCTCTTAGAGAGGCCAAAACCTTTACCCAGCTGGGTATACAAAGTAAAGGAGCGAGTCCCACCTGTATCCAAACAGCAACACCCCTCTGAAAGCATGGCACCCAGCAGCCCAAATGTTTTAGTGACAGGAAACCAGCCACCTAATTGTGCTGACACTTGTCTTTCGGCACAAAGCTCGAGGAGCAACAGCTCCATGCCCCAGGATGTGCCACCCTGCAAAGATAACTCTTCGGTCCCACCAGCCCCAAGCAGATATCCCAGCATCCTTAACCCTCTGCAGCAATCTCCACCAGTGGAACAGGCAATGTCCCAGCATGTGCAGTGTACATACTGCTCCAGGACACCCTATGCTAGAGCCCTGGAGCATGGGGAGAAACGTCAGGGAGATTGAGTAAAGGTTCTTACCACTTCTGGCTGCATTACCACTGTTTTCCACACCGGAGGAGATAAAATGATATGAAAAAGCAGAAACAAAGGAAAGGATGGAAAGGAATATGCAGCCAAAAACCTCATGGGCTTATAAACACAAGCTCTGCATTTCAGTACATTGCAGCCAAGGTTTTCAAACACCGAGCATCTCCGAAATGCTTAACCACGGCCACCTTCTCTAGGACAGGTAGCACAGTCACACAGCATGTTCCACCACTCGCACCCACGTATTTATTCTGGCTTCACAGAGCCAAACACCCCAACTGCAGCCCAATATTTCTCCAGAGACCTGTGACAACGTGCTAAATTGCCACAGAGATGTTGTTCATTCCACCCCTCCCAGCTCCCGGACAGACAGTCCTGCTGCTGTGTGAGTCTAAGAGCTCCAAATGCAGCTGGTTCTCTGCTGGTTACCTTTTCTTCTTAGCCATTCACCCCATTTCCTATTTCTCCCCTTTCATTTGCCAGGTAACTCTTACTCACCCCCTTTTTCCTCCATCCAGAGTCATGACTTTTTCTAGTATTTTCTATCTAAGCTATTTTAATCTAATCTTGCATGGGACTTCTGGCTCAGAATGATGGCTTTCTTTTCAGACCTCATTTATCATGTTACCATATGGCAGTATTACTTGATTACTGGTAAGGATTCAAATTTTCTCTTTATTGTTATAAAAATCTATTATGAACCTCTAGACTCTCCTGTATTGTGCAAAGAGAAATAATTATAAAATGCACCCACTCTCTTTAATACCAATAATTTGTCATCTACAGGGCTTTTTTTTCTTTTAGGTATAATAGTAGTCTAGCTCGTTAGCTTCATATTAAATACAGCAATTTTGCTGTGGCCGAGCCAAATATTTCTAATATTAACGACATAGTTCAAATGATTTTTAAAGTTCCACATGCAGTCATCTCTGTGTGCTTGTGCAATGATAATTAATTTCCTTGAAGTTTTTAACTCCAGTGTTGCACTTCCAATAGGGCTTCAATATTTCTGATGCCCATTCTAAGAGTTTTCTTTCCTACGTTTCATAATCTAGTCTGACATTACATTGCTATTGCCTGGGAGGAAGGAGGAAGGGGATGTGTGCTTGGGAGTGCATTCACCTCTCAGCAGCAAGTTGTGAGGTGGAAATAGGTTAAGAGCCTTGCTGAGTTCACAGAGGGAGCCAGGAAAAAATAATTATGTATGTTGTTTGCACAACAGCAGTACTTCAGATGCTAACCCAAGGGAGGGAAAAATAAATGGAAAGGATACAGCTGCACACAGGCACAGGGAAAGCTGTTTCCTGCTGATTGCAAGGGGCAGGGAGGGATGTACGGCAGCTCCCAGGCGGAGAAATGCCCTCCACCACATCCCCACTTGGCACATTGCATCCTCCGGGACACGGCAACAGGGCAGGAGGCCATCTTCTCTTCTCAAAGCTATTGCCTTTCTTTTCTAGGCAAAGTTAGAGGCCTCTCATCCTCCTGTATACATGAGCCAGCATTGCTTCAGCTCTTCCTCACTTGGCAGTGCCTTGTTGATCCGAGCTGGGAAACCAGTGGGCACGGTCAGTAGCTCTGTCCTTCAGAGAAGTTGTGTGCAAACCCAATGGAAGCAGCAGCACACCTCCTTCATGACACACAGAGGAAGGCTTCAGGCTTTTTAAGACACAAGTATTGCATTGTGAAGCCAATACACCAACTACACATTATCAAGAAACACATATTCTTAAAGATTACTTTTTTCTTCACAGTTTCATTCAAACAAAGCCAACTTGATGGGATTCAACAATGCCAAGTGCTGGGCCCTGCGCTTTGGTCACAATAACCCCAGGCAGCGCTACAGGCAGAGCAGCTGGAGAGCTGCCTGGAGGAGAAGGACCTGGGGATGTTAGTAGACAGCCAGCTGAACATGAGCCACCAGCATGCCCAGGTGGTCAAGAAGGTCAACAGCATCCTGGCTTATATCAGGAATAGCGTGACCAGCAGAAGCAGGGAAAAGATGGTGCTGTTATACTCGGCTCTGGTGAGGCTGCACCTCAAGTGTTGGGTCCAGTGTTGGTACCCTCACTACAAGAAGGATGTTGAGATGCTGGAGTGTGTCCAGAGGAAGACCAATGAAGCTGGTGAAGGGTTTGGAGCACAAGTCCTGTGAGGAGAGGCTGAAGGAGCTGGGACTTTTAGTCTTGAGAAAAGTAGGCTGAGGGGAGACCTTATAGCTCTCTACAACTACCTGCAAGGCGGTTGCAGAGATGTTGGTGTTGGTCTCATCTCTTGGGTGACAAGGAATAGGATGAGAGAGAATGGCTTGAAATTGCACCAGGAGAGATTTAGGTTAGTTATCAGGAAGAATTTCTTTACTGAGAGGGTTGTCAGGCATTGGGACAGGCTGCCCAGGGAAGCAGGGGAGTCACCATCTCTGGAGGGATTTGAAAGACGTATAGATGAAGTCCTTAAGGACATGGTCTAGAGGTGGACTGGTCAGGGTTAGACTATGGTTGGTCTCAATCTAAAGAGTCTCTTCCAACCTAGGCGATTCTATGATTCTTTGCCCTCATTAACAGCTTATCAGGAACCCCTGCAGCTCTTCCCTCTTTACTAAAGCAGTGTGAGTCCTCCTACCAATGATGAGAACACGGTCCAGAGATGTTTGCTCACATGGAGACAGTTTGGGACACAAGCAGGAGTCCTTGGAAATGGTCAGCTTTATCTCAGTCAGGAAAAACTGCTTTAGGTTTTTTTCCAAAGCTTTTATGGCCACAAGCATTGTAGAAGGAAGAAAAAAGTCTGTAAAGTCCCTGACAACCCTTTCAGCTAAACAATTAAATTTGTAAAAAAAAAAAATAATGTATGAATACATTGTGATTCCATTTCCCAAAATGGTATTAAACATTACAAACACACCCCCACAGAATTAAAACCTTCAAGACAAATCACCACAGCCCAACTCCAAGCAGTATTCATCCCCAGTAACTCTCCCACACATATTATCAGCAGCTGAACGAGACCCATTGCACAATATTCAGATGTTGTTCTGATCTTTGCTCAGTGCTCAAGAGGAATGACTGTTTACAGCACTGTGGAATCATTTTAAAAGGTGCAGTTCTCCAGCACATTTTGCATATGAAATAAAGTTTTATAAGCACTAATAAGTGCAGGTCATGAGCATGAATCTTACTCTTCTGCCTCAGTATCCCTGGAAGCTTTTCCCTCCTGCCTGAACACCACGTATTCAGAATAGATCCAATTTTTCCATCTTTTATTTGCACAGGTAGGGACAGTTTATTCAAGCCAATTATCTCAGCATGATTCATCATCATGATGCTCTAAAATAAAAGCAATCATGCTGGATTGGTTGCAATTAAAAAGGTATTTTTATATTTGGAGAGAACTCACCTGTTGAACTGGCAACTTTACTCCAAAGTCAGGGTACCTGTTGAACTGGTATGTTGCATTTTGTCCTCTCCCTGAAGCTCAAACACACAGCTCCCTGCTCTACACTTTCCCTTGGTTAAATATCTGCAAGTGTGAATGCTCTGGACTGTCCATTATACCAGTATAAGCAGTTATTAACTCTCATTAATCGATAGAGCTACCCATATCGTACTCACACACAGCACATCCAGTGAAGAAACTAAAGGAATCAGGATTCAGACACCCACAAACCACCCCAGAGAATTAAAAAAGGAAAGGCCTTAGTCTGAAAAGACTTTTCCCAGAGACTCTCTCAGCCACTCACTTCCAACTGCTAATTAAATTATTGCCTAATTGATGCACTCAACCTCTGGCAGGTTTCCCCTCTTCCCCATCTGAAACATGAGCATGACCCTCTGGCATCATCCACCCTGTGCTCCCATAACCACAACCCCTTGGGGTTCAGCCGTGCCTGTCCATGTATTCGATGGTCGTCCTCTAGCTGCTTAGGAAAGCATCTGCTCATCTCTGGAGAGCATTTCTGCCAGACCTGAGCACTTCTTATTCTAAAGACTTAATTAATTGCTGCCAACATTGGATTACAGGGCATAGAAATAATGGCAAAGATTAAGTAACTACAGAAATGAGGAATGGCGACTTGTGGAGCTTATGGTCATCACAAAACACCTCATTTCTATTCTCTGTGATGGGAGAGGGGATGTCTAGAATAGAATAGTTCAGCTGACAGGGACCTACAACAATCGTATCTAAGTCCAACTGCCTGACCACATCAGGGCTGGACAAGATCAAGTGCAGGGAGAGGGAATTCGGTGCAGGGAAGCCAGCAGTCAACTCAGTCTGGGTGGTGAAGCAAACTCTGCCTTTAATGCTCATTCAGCCCCTTTTATACCATCACTAATTATGCCTAAAAGTCAATTTCTCATTGGCTCCAAAGCTCCAAAGGTGACATAAACATAGCTCTTCTTCCTCTTGGGTTTCAGTTCCGCTGAGTTGTTTGTTTCCTGTTTCCCTGATTTTGCCAAGTCATGCTGGCAAGCCACTGCCAACAGGCCTACTCCATAACTGTGTATTCGTGACCCTCAGAGCCTGGCTTGTACAACATATCCTGGGGGTCGTGCCCCCTTTCCTTTAGCCATTCTTCAACATTCAAGCACATTGTTAATGTTGTTAACTTTATTAATGTTTATAAATCTCTTAAGTATGGGATGCAGGGGGAAATGGCCAGCCCCTTTTCAGTTGTCTGTGGAGACAGGACAAGGGGAAATGGCCTCAAGTTGGAGCATAGGAAGTTCCGCACCAGCATGCAGAAGAACTTTTACCCAGTGAGGGTGAGGGAGCCCTGGGACAGGCTGCCCAATGGGGTGTGGAGTCTCCTTCTCTGGAGATATTCAAGACTTGTCTGGACGTCGACTTGTGCTACCTGTCCTAGGGACCTTTCTTTGGCAGGGGGGGTGGACCCGATGATCTCTCGAGGTCCTTTCCAACCCCTATGATTCTGTTAAGGGCATTGTCCAAAAACATCTTACACACCCACAGGCTTGGGGGATCAACACCCTCTCTAGGACACCAGTTCCAGTGTTTGACCACCTGCTGCACAGTAAGGAAATGCTTCCTCGTGTCCAGTGCAAACCCTCAGCGGCTTTGAAACCGTTCCCATGAGTCCTGTCACTGGACACCAGGGAGAAGAGATCAGCTGACATGCATATATTCATAGGCATATATAAATACATACGTATCATGGGCAGCTCCCCGCTGCTGCAGAGAGCTACCTCTGCATTCTCCACTAAACAGACTTTGCAAAGAGGTCCAACCAACCTTATGGTTATAAACAGAACAAGAAAAAAACATTGCTCACATTTCTCTTTTGATTTACAGTGAAAGCAATTTGTAGAGGCACAAAGGAAGGAAACGCAGACAGCAGCCTGTGCAAACCAAAGCAGGAGCCTCTGACTACAGAGCAGCAGCGTGCAGCACACCCAGAGCTACAAACAGCAGCTTATGTAAAATTTCCTGAGCGACAAACATATTTATAGCCCGGACAATATGCTTCAAATGGCAATTGATGTTCTGGTTACAAAGAAATGACACAGTCTCCAAACTGAACTACAGCAGCATCGCCTCTAAATACCCAAAATGTGTCGATACCTGGTGTTTTATAAGTGTCACTCCCAGCCTTTGATCTTTGCAGAATATGAAATTCATTATCATTCCTGCAGCTGATCCTTCACTCTATTTCTTCTTTAAAAAGTCCTGTTTTCTAGCAGAGCTAAAATAACTTATAAGACAGGATAACACCCCCAAATTTTGCAGGCCGCTGTACCCACACAAAGGAAGATACTTCTCTGGATTGCACAGGGGTGCTGCTCCAGCACTTCTGGTGCAGTACAGCCGGCTGAAGACTCAGTGAGCATCCCCAGCACACTCAGCTTGGGGTACAGACCCATCCATCTGAACAGCTGCTGATGGATATCACACACAAAACCACTTTTCCTGCCAAACAGCAAAGACAGGATGCAGTTTCTGTATTTGTTTGCTCTTCTTTTGACCATGATGATTTACTACCTGGTAAATCCTTTCTCTCAGGCTCTGAAGATCATCAACTATGACCTATCTCACTGTGACCAGCCATCAGGCATTCAGGGATGCAGATGAATACCAGCAGTGTTGGCATGTATCTAATCAGCATCTTTCCCTGATACTTAGTAAAAAAGCAGCCAAAATTGACCAAACACACATTTCCAAATTGCAGATTCATAATTTAAAAAGACTTTTTCCTCCTCTAGGCTGTACTAGGATTTGATATAAAAATCAATTTATTATGTGCCTACTTGCTATTTATGTTATTTGTACAGTCTCTGATTTCAAGGGTGGTCTAAGGAGAAACAAATCCAATGAAAATTGATTCTATAGGTACATTCTTTACACAGCAGCTGAGGGAGAACCCTCTAGAAGGACTGGAGACTTTTTTTTCTTTCCTTAATTACCATTGTCAGGGGAGGAAAAAAAAAAACCATAGGAAAAGGCTGAAAGAGTCTCAATTTTTCACTACTAGGACAAGGTCTAACTCAGAGTCTCCTTTGGCTATACCAGCTCAGGGTAGGTTGAACTTGACTTTACATCCTCCTCAGTATGACACATGTCCTGAAAATGAAGACTTTGTTCCACCGTACAGAGCTGTGAATGAGTACTTGGGAAAGTCTTGCTGCAGGCCGTGTGAGCATACAAGTGCCCAGAACTTCACCAGAGCACCGTGCAGGACCACGCCACAGGAGAAGCAACACAGAATCATCATCTCGTCGTTGAGCTTTCCTCATCTCTCCTTTGCCTTCCCCAGGCTGAGCAAGAAAAGAAATGGCTTAAAAAATTAATGATCTTGTTTTCCCTCTCTCCACCCCTGCCTTGTTTGTTCTTTGGAGCTGGAGAGAAAACAAAGCTGCTTCATTATTTACTGCCACCTTAAATTTTTGATAGTAGTCAAAGTCATTAAAGGGTACCCACTCCCATCACCCGACAGCAGAGGCAACAGCAGGAACCCTCACTGTGTCAGATTCACATGTAAGCATATGGACACACTTAGGTTTGAGAGATGAATCCTCTGCCACAGCAAAGGCTGGGCTTGTCAAATGAATTATTGAGGCAGGAACTGCAAATTAACACAAATTACATGCAGTTATCAGAAGTAAACTTTCTCTTTTTCCCCCCTCAAAGTTTGTAGAGGGGAAGTGGGAAAAGCTTCAGGATTTGTAGCTCCCAGAAAGGAAACACCAGCACACACCTTCACATGGCTTTGCCATCGGTGAGTTAAAAATCACAGAATGCTTTGGGTTGGAAGAGACCTCAAAGATCATCTTGCTCCAACCTCCCTGCCATGGGCAGGGACACCCTCACTAGACCAAGATGCCCAGAGTCTTGTCTAACCTGGCCTTGGGCACTTCCAAGGATGGGGCTTCCACAACCTCTCTGGGCATCCTGTGCCAGTTGTTAAGAGTTAAGGGACAGCTGAAAGCGGAAAACATACTTCAAGCCTAAAATTATTGAGTAGTGTCATACAGAAGGGCTGATACCAGCTTTGGGAATCATGCTGTGCCAAACTCAGGTACAACCTCCGCCTCCTCCTGAAAGTACAAAGCCAGCACTTTTTATGACAGAACCGCTGTCCTGAAGAGCGATGCCTGTCCATCCCCATCTTCAGCTTTATCCATGCTTGCTTGTCCCATGGGGCCATTGGAGAAACCTGAGGGGTGGCAAGTTGGGATCAACAAGAACACAGATGTCTCCTGAAACCCACCTGGAAATGAGTGGTTGGAGCTGCAAACGGACACAGAAGGTTGCCATCTCTACTTTTTACTTTATTGCTGAGCTTGTGGGATTCAGCATTTTTTACTATCGCTTCAAAGCCAAGAAGCGAAACTTTGCTAGCAAAAAGACCCACCAGAACAGAAGGACAAAGACAATGTGGGCCATAATTATTTGTACTGTTCTTATTCCCCAAAGGTGCTGGACTAACAGGCAAGAACCGCCCGCTTCCCAAACTACTCATCATCACAAAATCGGGCTTGCAAACACAAGGTGCTATAACAGCAATTTGCCTATATGAATTAAACTATAAACTTCATTTTGTCTGTCCGCTGTACGTCACCTGGTGCAACCAGAGAACTTACAGATATTTTTCACATTAACAAATGCCCGATTTCACTCACACACCCCCAGTTTTTGTAGAACAATTTCATCTTCAAAACCTCATCAGAGAGTTTTCTCTTCCAGCTTGAGAAATATTCTCTAAATTTTTATTGATTTCTCCCAATGAAAGCTCATATCCTTTTCACATCACATCATATGCAATTTGCTCTATATTCACTGGCCAGTTTTTACCCCCTCCCCCTTCTCCTAATTCTGCTGGCACAAAATCCATCACCCTGTGAAGGAGTTGGAAGGTTACAGTCCCATCCAGGGTGCCACAGCTAACCCTTTCATCCTCAGAGATTCCCTCCTCCGGGGGCATCTTTTCAAAGTTCTCAGATCTCCATGCCCGAGTGTGATGTGATTGATGTAGACATCTAAGCCCTGGTGTTACAGTAATTGCCATTTCTGTCACTGTGACTGCAGGGTTTCCTCTCCATTATCTCAAAGAGCTTTGGATGTCTGAAACTGTAGGACTGTAAATAAAACAAAAATATATACATATATAAAAAAATAAAATCTGTGCATCTCTAGGTAGAGAGATTGCTTCTTATTGCTCTGTGAAAATAGTTCAAGATTACATTGCAATCTTCAAGATTAATACTAAAACCTCAGGAATGTCTTTCCCTATCTTTTTCGGTTGGGTCTATTGTTTTCTTTGGAAGAAAAAACTTTTTCTGGAAAAGCAAGTTGCAAATCCTGCAGCTCCAGTGCTTTCCACAATTGGACTTTTCATGGGGTTTTTTTTGTCACCATGGGAAGTCAAGAATCATTACACATTAGTGCACACAACATTTGTAGAAAAACTGAGTACAAGCAGCCCCTTCTCAGCAACCAAGCACGGTATCACCTCTTCATTAAAGGGGAAAAGGGGGAAAGAAAAACGGGGGGGAAAAGGGGGAAAGAAAAACGGGGGGGAAAAGGGGGAAAGAAAAACGGGGGGGAAAAGGGGGAAAGAAAAACGGGGGGGAAAAGGGGGAAAGAAAAACGGGGGGGAAAAGGGGGAAAGAAAAACGGGGGGGAAAAGGGGGAAAGAAAAACGGGGGGGAAAAGGGGGAAAGAAAAACGGGGGGGAAAAGGGGGAAAGAAAAACGGGGGGGAAAAGGGGGAAAGAAAAACGGGGGGGAAAAGGGGGAAAGAAAAACGGGGGGGAAAAGGGGGAAAGAAAAACGGGGGGGAAAAGGGGGAAAGAAAAACGGGGGGGAAAAGGGGGAAAGAAAAACGGGGGGGAAAAGGGGGAAAGAAAAACGGGGGGGAAAAGGGGGAAAGAAAAACGGGGGGGAAAAGGGGGAAAGAAAAACGGGGGGGAAAAGGGGGAAAGAAAAACGGGGGGGAAAAGGGGGAAAGAAAAACGGGGGGGAAAAGGGGGAAAGAAAAACGGGGGGGAAAAGGGGGAAAGAAAAACGGGGGGGAAAAGGGGGAAAGAAAAACGGGGGGGAAAAGGGGGAAAGAAAAACGGGGGGGAAAAGGGGGAAAGAAAAACGGGGGGGAAAAGGGGGAAGAAAAACGGGGGGGAAAAGGGGGAAGAAAAACGGGGGGGAAAAGGGGGAAGAAAAACGGGGGGGAAAAGGGGGAAGAAAAACGGGGGGGAAAAGGGGGAAGAAAAACGGGGGGGAAAAGGGGGAAGAAAAACGGGGGGGAAAAGGGGGAAGAAAAACGGGGGGGAAAAGGGGGAAGAAAAACGGGGGGGAAAAGGGGGAAGAAAAACGGGGGGGAAAAGGGGGAAGAAAAACGTATAGTGAACTATATTATTTTCAGCTTTTTTTTTTCAAAATCTTTCCTAAATCTCACTTAAAGACACCTTCAGCTTGGACTATACATTATTACTTCAACCTAAAACTCATCACAGAAAATCTGGCATTATCATCTCTTTCTTAACAACATTCAAAATAAAGACAATGTAGATTAAATATTTAGAGGTTTTCTTTCAAATAAGTGGCTTAAATAATGCCAACAGATGTAAAAGAGAAAAGCATTCCAAAAAGAGTATAGAGCAAGGAGGAATACCTGATCCTATTTGTTCTAAATGGAAATCTTTTCACTGACAAAAGGGTGAGAAAACTGTCATCAACAACCCCAGCAGTTACAACTGCACATACCACAGAATCATAGAATAGCTGAGGTTGGAATAGACTTTAAGATCAAGCCCAGCCATTAGCTTAGCACTGCCCCAAGTCCATAACTAAACCGTATCACACATTTCCCAGATGAAGAGAAAATGCAGCAGGTCCTGGACCTTTTCCCCTCCAGTCCTAAACATCGTGCAAAACTTGACCCAAAACTTGTTAATCATTTAAGCACCTAAACTGAGAAATTTCTCCCCATTCTTTGCCCGGTCTTCCCACACAGAGGAAGATGTATTTAATCTTTATCTGTTACATTAACCCATGAGCATAGATTCCCCTTGGCCAGAGCACTTCTTTCAGCAAAACATCCCTTATCTTCTTACTCCAAGTTGCCTCTTGCTTTCCCCAACAGCACAACTTCAATTTAAAATTTAATAGTTTTAAGGAGTTGCTTAAAATTCACTTCACAACTGCTTCAATTTGTTACTCTTGCTTTTACAGTGATTTTAAGAGACAAGGAGTCCAGCAGAGGATCCTTTTAAATCCATGTACACAGCACAAAGTGTTCTACAGGCCCTTACGGGCACAGATGTCAGCAGCCTTTCCTTGCACCATTGTACTTCCTAGCCACTGTTGGATACAAGTAACAGGTTTTGCAGCAAATTTCCTACTTCAAATGAACATATATATATATTTATACATATATAAAATTATATAAACAGAAATGGAATAAGTGAATCATTAATACTAAAGGGTTTAAGATTAAAGGCATTAACATAGCTTTAAAAATCCCTTCTTTTGTGATTTTTTTGCCACTTTTCTTTTGGCTGCAAATAGAGTCACCACAAACCAACAGGCACAAACTTACTGGTTCTTGGTGATACCAGAGGGTATGTCCCTGCTGGATTAGGTCTTTCTGTGGACCTGTTGCCCACAACTTGATGGGATCCCCTTTGGACCATCCCAGAGCAATGAAAAGCCTTGCCCTTGTGATTTTATTGCACTTACCACTCTCTGTTTCCTAACTTCAGAGTTCAGTGAAGAGCAGACTCTGCACCGATGCCTGCTAGACCAAAGTCTCTGCTACAAGTAATAACAAATCACAGCAAGTAGTTAGCACAGATGCCAGCAATACTTCCAGATGTGACTGGATCAGGTCATTAATTTGCTTCAGGCACTACCTGACCTCTGCCTATCTACCTCCTGTTTCAGGAATTACATTTAACATCACCATAACTGCCTGGTCGCAGAAGGATCTCATTTGAAATCAATTCATTCAGTTTCCCTTTCCGTGTTTCTAATATTGTTTTTGAAGTATCATGACAATTTAAAATAATTATATTTTAATTAGAGCTGATTTTCAGTGGAAGTCGTGCACAGGCACTTAACAACTTCCACATTAGTACCCAAATAAGTTCCCTGTGATTATCTGGAGATTCAAAAGCAGAAGTAATGAGATATTGGTACAATCTTTATTGAGTTCTTTATAAAAAGATCTCCATGAGCAGCACATATATGTCAGAGACAGAGAAATAAGCAAAATTAGCTCAGACAGCAAAAAACCCAAACATGCAAACTAGAATTCACTATTGTCTAAGACATCTGCTTTGAATTTTCTTTCTTTCTTTAGTAAGAAATAACAATGCTTTAAAGGATGACAATATACAGTCAAACTGATATTTTGGTTCCTTCAGTAAACACAGACCTAAAAGATTTCGGTGGAGTTTTTTGGGCTTTTTAAAGTGTTGGGGGTTTTTTATGGCATTTTTTTGTTGGGTTTTTTGCTTTTAATTTCCCAGGAGTTACTCAGAGAATGTACCTACTCAATCCCTTCTTTTTAAATGTTGCATGTCACCCATTCATCCCCAAGCACCCAGTGAGACTCTCACTCTTGCCATCGCCACTGAAACAGAGCTGGGCCAACAAGGTGAGTTCACATAGCAAACAGGAGCCTTGGGTTCCTCACAGATCCAGGTTTCCAGCCCCAAACCCCACTGCAGCTAATGCTGCTTTGCTCCTTTGAAGTGTTTTTAAACAAGGGATCCCAAAGCATTTTTAGCACCTCCTCGATAGGTTACTTGCATAGAGCTGCATTCATTTCACGGATGCAGAGATTCACCAGTCACGGGTTTTCACTAGGAATGAAAGTCAAATGTCCTAATTAGTCACATAGTCCACTAATCGCTTGATTATATTCATTTCCTGAAGCCAAAACAATTTCATTTTAAGTTCTGGGGTTATTTGTGCACAGGAGGATATTAGCTTGACTTAGGATATGTAGTTAAAAATGAAGTATGTTCATTTCCTCAGAAGAGATTTTTGTTTTGAATACAATGGCATAAAAAACCCCCATAGCTACATACCAGTAGTACCTCCCAGATGCACCTACATACTTCTATTTTTTCTTTTTTCTTTCTTTTTTGACAGCCTGAATTCTGGAATTGCAAGAGGAATAGCAGCCATGTCGCTCCTCAATTAAAATTGTGAGTAATACATTCTGCAGGAACAAAGCAGAACTTTAGAGAGTGGGTATTTAAATGACATGGCATTACTCCTAAAGGAAATATTACTGACAACAGCATGCAAATGTTGGGTATAGTGTTTGGCACAAAGAGAGAACATATGGTATTTAATGCAAGCAAATTAAACAGCTCTATGCTACAGTCAACTGGAGATGCATCCTACTGTAGCAATCCTAAATCCGGTATAAACCATTTCCCTCCAGATTTGCACCTGTATGAAACTGGTTGAATATATGCATGGTTTAACCAAGTATACATTGTTAAATGTTATCCAGGCTTCCCAGATGCATACAAATGACAGATTCAAGGTAAAATTAAAGGATTTCAGTAATTCAGAGTTTTTCCATTTCTGTTCTGGAACTCCAAGTGCCTCAGATTGGCCATCTGCACATGGGATCAGCATTCTCCTCTTCCATCATTGGTGGGTTTTTCTACTCTTTATTTAATCTCAGTTGAATGAGTTTAAATTACTCTCAAATAAATGCATCAGCAACTGTCTATAGACCAGAACCAACTACCCAAAACAGTAGGCCGCCAAAGAAAGAGAAGTCTAGAAGAGCCTGTCCAACCATGGCCTCTTGTGTTGCATCAACAAAGCCAAGGTTGCTCAACACCATGCTGTGCCCTGAGTCACCAGGGTGACCCCATCCTGCCCAAACCTCTTGAGCACTTAAGAAACACAGGTTGGTGCACCCCAGCCCTCTGACCCTTGGGTGAGGGAGACGTTCCAACCCCTGAGCACAACCCAAAAATCTATGCATGAGATGATTTGTATCAACTGCAATCTAGCTTTTTGCTACCATGACATCATCATGCTGCAGGCATCGTTTCCCTCCTCCCAAAACAGAGGCATTCTTTACCCTATTATTTTAACTCTCTGGATTTCCTTCACTTTACAATTCCAACTCTAACTTGCTAAAACCCACCATGCAGTGCAAATAACCCAAACTAAATTTCCTGTGTAATGATATTATAATCACTGAATCTTCAGTTTCACCATGTTCATCAGATTTGGCTCCTTTTCCAGGATGAAACCCAAAAAAATCTCTCTGTTCACATCGGCTGCTCAGTAGACTGTTCAGGGAGATAATTTTGTTTCACCTCTAGAAACACTTGAAGCTATTCTGAAAATATTCCTGCAGTCATTGCCAATAAAGGAAACTAACCAAAATCAATGCTTCTGACTTCTTCCACAGGATTAGAACATCTATATTAACTAACACTTTCTCTCCCTTGCCCTGCTCAACAGATCTATAAACACCTAATCCGTTTGTGGAAATTTACATTACAACATTCATTTTAACTCATCCTTGGCATAACCAGCTAAGTTACTTATTACAATCCATGGCGAAAGGCACCTTTTATTATTTTACATTGAAGAATAATTTTGTTACCTTCACCTATTTGTCTTATTGAAATGAAGGACTTATTTCTAAACTTTAGAGTTGCTGATGGTTAGCAATAGTATTAAAATAAGGTATTATTAACTATAGTCTCAGAATCAATGTCAAAATGCTTCAGCTATTTTTATGCTAAATAGCATCTCTATGGAAACACCACAGTTAAGTTTAATATGAATTATTATAGATTCCTCTAGTAATATAGACCAGCATTAAAGAGTCCAGACTACTTTTAAGGAAAACAAAGTAAGACTTTGGGTGTCTGAACTGACTCACTTGCTACCTTAACCATAACCATCTTTACCTCTCTGCATTAACTTACTCTCCTGCAAAAAGAATTACCTTTATGGCTGTAATATGACTTATCAGTTGAAGTCTAAGTTCTGCACAAAAAAGATTCTCAGGAAATATTAACAGAGCCCCTTCTACACTCTCTTTGGTTAATGAGAGAACCACTTTGACAGACACTTTCATGTTTAGTGCTGAAAGACATCCCATGATAGCAAATATAATTATTTCTATCTTTCCATAATTTAGAAAGAATTAATCCATTTTCAATGTACATTTATGTGGAGAATTTGGGAAGCTTGGCAAAGTAAAGGAATGGTACTACACTTGATTATCTTCATGTTATAGGAAGATATATTTAACAAATCTGCCCCCAACACCTCTAAGGAAGCATTTTGCCCAGTACAAATCCTATGGAAGTTGAGCTATTTCCATTTACCAGTTCATTTAAGGTATTCAATGTACTTATTGGTGTGTAATATCAAGTGATTCCCCTTAATATTTCCTTTATATACTTTTATTGTTATTACTATGTCTAGTCTGTTTTAACGTTGAGGACTAAAGTTACGCTAACTTAAGTCTTTAAGAACTTTAAGGGTTATTCCCTTATTAAAGGTGACACATTGATGCTGCTGAGAGCGTTCATCACGGAGCATCCTGAGCATCACTTCCAGTCAGCATGGGAGAACGCAGCTTATTCATGCATTTCAAGCTGGGAAACAGAGTTTGCACCAGGTTACACTACTGAAAATAAACGTGTTGGCAAGTAAAAGGCACATTTCAGTCTAAAACATTACTAAAAGTTTAACCTGCCTGAGAATTGAACAGGCCCCCACACCTTTTGGGCTTCCTGACAAATGAGATTATTCAAGCTTGCGATAAACAGTCAGCTCAGGGGTCAATTAAAGAGGAGACCAACCCACTTTTTATGTGGCTTTAAAAATGTTATTGAATTACCATGTCCAGAAATAGCAGTCACTCAGAACGCTGTCACAGCACGTGCCAGTTAGATGCATAGCAAAACTTAAAAAATACATCAAAATGCCCTTAAAATGCACAGAAATCCCACCTGCAGCCTGGACATGCTCCCCAGAAAGCACCATGTAGTCAGATCCAGGGTCGGGTGATGTGTTGGGATGAAACTCCTCATTTTTAGCCTTTACTTTTCCAGGTTAATTTGTATTTTAAGAGTTTGAAAACCCCCAGGAGCATGGGTCAAGCAGGTAAGTGTATCAGCTCCAGCCTATCCTGAGGGAATTTCTATTTTTTCATTGTCATCAGTGTCTTCTCTCACCTGATTTAATCAATAGGCACATTATATGTCAACAGTCAGCACCTCTGTGTCAGAGCTAACAATAAATCAAATCAGCACTATAAATATGCTGAAGATTATACAGGTCTGCCCAGGATTGGCTTGGTTGGGTTTTTTTTCCTGTCAAGATAAAAATCCCAGCAGTGACAACTAAAGTGCTGTAGTTTGCCAAAGGCACCGTATCAGCACTGCAAGTCCTGGGGAATGGAATTAGCAAGATTTAAAAAAATAAGAAAAAAGGTACCTGGGAACTGAAAAGAGGAAAAAAAAGAACTGTTGGTCTGCTAACTTACAGGTATAGCAACTATTCTGGAAGAACTGGCACATGGTGTAACGGTGGTAGGTTTCTGGACAGGAAAAATCATTTTGGAGATCAAAGCAAAAAGATTAAAGAAAAAAGCATAGGTAATTTTACACTGCCATGATGGTTGTTATTACTTTAGGAGTATTTAAGAAAGCAACAACTCTACAAAACATTATGACAAGAGACAAGACTATGGACTGTCAGAACTTATGTCTTAAGACAAAGGAAAAAAAGGGCTACATAGAAAAATTTTTAATGCATTTCTCTGTGATGAGCATCAGAAATTTCTACAAAACCTCCTTTTTCTGTCATAAATCCCACTAGCAGGAAGTCTCTAAGAATCCCCATTCTCTACCTGAAAACTTCCTCCTTCTGATGCTTCTTGTCACTAATAAATAACATCCATATCAAGCATCAGCTCCCTTGACAGCAACAGAAAAGTGTATTTTAAGTCATAATCCAAACTGTAGGGACCGATTCTGAGCTCGACACCCCTGCAGAGTGGCATGCCCACATGTGGGGGCAAGCTGGCACCCAGGCAGAAGCAGGGAAAAGGGATGGCGTGAGCCACACACGAGCTGCTCCCAGATCTTGGAGTTATTTCAGGTCAAATTTAATTTGCCTTTTCTCACGTGGGGTGTCTCAGAGGGGTTCATAGGGATAAGAGTTGTTTGATAGAAGCCATCTATCAAGTTAAGCACTGAAAGTACCTCTTCTTTAAGACCTCACCAATGCTTGCTGGAAGGAACCCCATGTGAGGGTGGCACAGCCGCAGCGGGAGCCCGAACAAGCCAAGCAGCAACGGTGACAAAGCTTTGCCTTCAGCTGATCATGTTAACTCCAGGGCATGGAGAGTACAGTGCATTTCCCCTCCATTAAATTTGGAATTATATAAGTTTGATACTATTAGGGGCAAAGTCGGGGGGAGAAAGAAATCAGGTGGAAAAAGCACTACAGAGCTCACTGAAAAATCTTGTATATAAAACTGCATGCTTTTGGAAATATTTTATGCAGTTGAGGTTTTCAGTTATTAAAAAATATATATGTGTGTCTCTCCTCCCCCCCAGGACTATTCATTGCATGTGTTATTTTTAAAGTGACTGCTACTATTCACCTAATAAGACACCTACACATCCAACTAATACAAGAAGCCTGGTGACATAAGATTATAACATTAGCATACAAGACTTCTCATGTATAATTTATAGGTACCAAGGTTTAAGCTATTTTTTCCCCTTCTTGGACGCTAGGCATAGTGTTCAATTCCAGCTAATCCTTTCATCTTTTTCAATCTAGATTGTGAAGGTCAAACCAAATGCAATATTCCTTACATAACCCAAACCAAGGTCAGCCTTTGAATTTTATGATCAAAATTTCCCTCAGGAGGATAAAGTAGGAGGTAGCAATCAGTCCACCTCCTGAAACTAACCCTAGCTAATTACTGAATCCTTCCATACTAAAAATGCCCATATTGCAAAAGGAAATAACACTCCTACCATATTTTTTACAGGCTCAAGGGCAAAGCTGAAGGAATTGCACAGAGCACATGACGGTACTTCCCCTTCAGACTGCATCCTATATGATGTGAAGCAGTGGTTATATATGCTATAAAACTAGTCCTTCTGTCTGTTTTTCACTGCTTTTCCCCTAAAGATAGATTGACATACCTACGGGCCATACATGGCAGCATGTTTGCAGCAGTACTTTGTGTATAAATTCAACATCAGAGATCTCCTCAGAGGGAAAAGCATCCTCCCTGCTTACCTTCTCTGGCTTATAGCTGACAAAGTTTGAGAGGTGAAGGATCAAAGCACTTGACATTTGAAGATTTCCCTCCCATTGCTTCTCTTAATTCACAGCCTGCAGCTACAAACAGAGGTGCAGACAGAGGGAGGGTAGAGACCCGTAGGTTGGACAGTGCCCATCTGCAGCCCCAGCATCTTGCCAGGGCTCCATAGAGGCATGGAGGTGGCCCCACTCGTGGCTGTAACTTCTCACATCTCCTAAACACATATTATCTTCCCCAAGCTACTCTTTGCTTAATAGTTAGACGTTTTTTCCTGCAGAACTGCAATTTCTGCATGGGAAAGGAAGGGATTGCACGTGGTGCTCTTCCTGGACAGCAATTCCCTCATCATCCCCTGCACACATGGCTTGGTGGTGCTTACCATGACTACTGGTATCGCTGATCTCCAAGTAGCCACAAGTAGGATTAACAAGTTGCTATCCAAAAAACATGAAGGTTAGCACTGCTTACAAGTATTTTTCCTTTTCCTCTTCTAAAGAAACAGGACTCAGCTATTTAGCATGGGCACATCTGGAGGAATCCCAAAATGCCACCCTTCCGTACAGCATTTCCAGGCCCCCTGCTCTTCACATCCCTTAAAGCTCTTCATATCAGTTGTAGCAAGAAAAGTTTTGCCAAGTTCCTCACATGATGCTAACACACAGACCATCACGTGTTCACTTGTAAGCCCCTTCACCCAACAGACATGGCATTAAGGAGATGGCATGCAAGTCAAGTGATCTGGCAGCAGTAACATGGAGGATTTAATGCCTTTTTTTTCCCCCTGCAGTGAACACTGGATGCACAGTTACTTTTTCACATCCCCTTGAATCAATATTTTCCGTGGCTTGGGCTGAAATCACAAATACTGGAATAAAGATTATTTCACATGTCTTGCATCGAGCAGGAAGTGCTCCAGACTTATAAACAGGAGCAAATAGAGGCTAGAGAAGCCTTTATCATTCCCAGTAAAGCTTTTTTGCAAGGTTTCTTGGGTGCCTGATTTTCTTCTTAGTTTTCTTTTGTTTTTTTTAACTTCAGTATAGAATGAAATAATTCGTAAGCATCCCAAGAATGCCCATGAGCTGAAAGTAAAAGGGGAAGATGGCTTTGTACTGGGGGTTTTTTGGCTTTATTTAGGGTTTGGGGTTTTTTTTTTAAATTTTTTAAAGGTGTTCTCAAGAGACCATTTGTATAAGCTGTTATTAGACATACTGGTGTAGGAGGACTGGAAGAACATTTTTATTTGGAAATACTCTTTGCATATAACCAATGAATAAAACATAGTCCTTTGTGTGCACATTATATCATGTAGCATGACTAATCTTGGAATACTTGCTGGCTTTTCTGAATTCCAGAAAATTAGCGGATTAGCTCAAGTTGCCATTAATAAAAGATAGACTGTCACCTTAAGACTCAGTTTAAAAAGAAATAAGACAACATAGAGCCTTCTGAAAACTACTCCTGTTGTTTGCTTGGTCCCTGTCAGTAATAATACCATCTATATGCTTGGTGGCCTCATTCTACTAGACTTTTTTGCACTATCATTTACCACTTTCTTTGTTGCTGTTAGTCAAAGAAAAGAGATATTCAGATCTTCTTGCAGTAGTTTGTTGGGGTTTTTTTAAAGTAAGAATAATCCCTAGATTTTTCTTTTCTGACTGAAAAGTTGGACAAGTCACAATTTGAGAGGTGACAGGCCACGGACACAATTCTGCTTCATCATCTCCAAAAGGCTGAATATTTCTTGAAGTTAGTTTGTAAAACCTCAGTGGAAGGGATGTAATTTGGATGAGGCATTGCGTGCTGCCCACCACAAGTCCACCTGGTGAACACTCAGGTTCCAGGGCACGATAGTAACCCGAGTGAGGAGCAGCATCCAACCCTAGCACCCAGTGATACGAGCAACAGAATAAAAATAGAAACATCACAACCACTCACTCTGCTCTCTCCCCGGGAAGTGGGGAAACCACTCTGCAGGTACCAGTGCAAATATTGCAGTTTAGTTGCCAAGCAACCCGTTTATCCTCTGAAATTCATGTTCAAGCAGTTATAAAATCACTTGTTCAAAGAAACCAGGAAACAAAAACAAGTTGTATCTGCAGCATCTTATTTTGCTAAGCAAAGTGCTGGAGAAGCAAAATCCCAACCCCAACCAAAGCATTCTGAACATAAACAAACAGAAATCACAATATTAGCTTCAGGATGCCAAAACTGAGTTTTTCTTCTCATACAAACAAACAAGCAGAGTGCTGCGGGGTTTGGTGCTCTCGAAAACACCCTTTGGAAAGGGGACCCACTCAAGCACCAGCTCCCAGTATGTTCCACCACCTCTCCTGTGCATCAGGTCATCTCAAAGAGCTTTGAAATACTATTTTACTCTAGATAATGGGATAAAAATTGCAGGAAATATTAGCAATAGCAAACAGAGCCACCTGACCTACTGTGGCAAGCCATCAAACCCTTGCATACGTTTCTAATGATTCAGATAAACTCCATCCTACAATCTTCATACACAACACTTACACATCACACATCCTAAAAGCTATCTGTGGGAGGATCATTTATTCTCTCATTACAAGAATAAGTGAACAGAAGTGAATTACATTAGTCCAAATACAGCCTGGTGTGAAAGCAAGTACTGTTTGAGTTTCTTTTAATCCAGTTCACACTTATTTGGCCACCCATCGTGAGAACTGAAGGGAAACGCCAGCCAAGGACCACAAGTTTCAGTGAACTTTTTTCAGATTTTTCCCATTATTCTGTAGTAGGTCTTCTACAAACATAAGATTTGTGTGCATGTATATTTGTGCCCACACATATATGTGAATATAGACATAAAAGGGTCAACATTAATTCCCTTCCACTTGTGATCTTCTCAAAACTGAAACATTTTACTTAGAGACTCTGGACATTTTGGGACAGAAAACTTTAACAATAAGGAAAAAAAGGCCAATTGAAATCAAATTAAGTGTTTTGTTTTATGCAGTATATTTATTTTTCTGTCCAGTCAGATTTGAACAAAATGAGTTTTTTATCTAAAACCAATTAATGAATTAGTAATAAATATTTCTTTTTTTGTTTCCCCTGGTTGCTGCAAAAGGGTCTAACCAGACTCATCCAAGGCTTACAATAGGCTTACTGTTCTCTGCAGATGCCATGTTCTACCATGCCCCTCTTTGAAGCCTTACTCGGGAGGCTCATCCTCCTTTTGTCCCCTTGAAGTCTCCTTTGGGAGACTGAGAACTGCAGGTCAGGGTAGTGCAGCCACAGGTGGGTTGGTGGGGCATCCTCTCCCAAGAACAGCATCCCTGGGGTGACAGCTCTTAACTGAGAAGAAAAAAAATGATATAAAGCCAAAATCACCACCACAAGATATTTTCATGTTAGGAAGACTTCTAATCAAACCCAAAATTTACAACAGATCAGACACAGCATGGGGAGTAGAAGAGATGCAGATAGTGGGTAAATTATTGTATAATCTCTCTGAAATATTCTGATTGAAGGGTTTGATTTTTTTTTGTCTTCTCTTTAAGGACAGAATCTTTAAAACAATAATAAGTCTCTGTCACTGTGCTGGCCCATAATACTGTGTCTTCCACTAATGGTATTTTCCTGTCTCCTTGTTTTGCCTCTCTTCTGAAATGTTTTCTTCTCTGGGATAATAAAGATAGACCTCCTGAAGGCCTTCTCCCTCTGTTTTTCAAACATATACTTTATAGCAAAGTTCTGGTATGGGAAAATAATCATGTAAGAGTGAGCTGGGGATGTAGGACATGTAGAGAGCAGGAAATAGTGTCTGTGTGTGTGCAATTGAATACACCACAGTCCTACATTCACAGTATCCCCACCAGGGGAGCTGCAGGCATAGGGAGAAGATGCTCATTCCAGCCCATGAAATGCAAGCTGGGTGGACAGACAGCTAGTTATGGTGCAAGCTTTTCATAGAATCATAGAATGGCATGGGTTGGAAGGGACCCCAAGGATCAGAGAGCTCCAACCCCCCCTGCCACAGGCAGGTCCACCAACCTCCAGGCCTGGAGCTACACAAGGTTGCCCAGGGCCCCATCCAACCTGGCCTTGAACACCTCCAGGGACGGGGCATCCACCACCTCTCTGGGCAGCCTGTTCCAGCCCCTCACCACTCTCTCTGTAAAAAACATCCCCCTAATATCCAATTCAAACCTTCCTTTTAGCTGTAATCCATTCCCCCTTGTCCTGCCTTTTTCTACCCTTTAAAAAAGTTGAATCCCCTCCTGTTTCTCTGCTCCCTTCAGGTACTGAAAAGGTTCTTGTCATGAAGGTAATGAATGAAAGGTTCTTTTCATGAAGAACAAGAGATTCTTACTTTCCTTCCAAAAACTCAGTCTATGAGACCTGAGATTTAAGTTTGAGGAACCTAAAGCTAGCAAGAAGTGTGTAAGACCAAAGCAGAGTCTATCTTCTCTGACCTTCAGCAGGGAGCTGCCAGCTGAGGCCAGGCTTTTACACTGCCAAAGCCCTGTCTACTGCATGAGCAGATGCAATCTAGTCTCATAGAAAATACTGTTCAAACACGATAGAAAACAATTGCTGTGTGGCTCTATTTTATTTTTTTCCTGGGGGTGGGGGAGGGTAGATGGTGGTAGCAACCACTGCAAAACAAGACTGAGGCTCCCGGCTTTACCTGCAGATTCAGTGTGATGTCCATAACACACTGTCATAAGTGTGTTTTTCACTTCTTTAAATGAGATACATTGCATTTTTCTAATGAAAAGGAGTTACCAATATTACTGGCAAGTCCCATGAGCTCAAAACCCAAAATAGATGGAAATAACTTTTGAAAAGTATCTGCTTCCTACCTTACAGCGATTTATATTGTTGCATTCAAAACTATTTTTCCTCGCCAAAAAAAAAAAAAATTTAATTCTAATCTGACAAAACAAAGAGTGTTAATGCTAAATGCTGCTCTTTTCTCACAATTTTATCTACTTTTTTTAAAATTATTTTTTCCAAATATCAGGTACACTGCCAGACACTAAAGTGGGAAGACTCCAGGCTTGCAGGAGGTTGTAGTAAAGAATCTGCTCACCTCCATCATCACAGCATCGCCATACCTCAGATAGCATGTTTTCAGCCATAATCCCTTGTACTTCCAACTACTGAAATAATCTGGGTAAGACTCAGGGAACCACTACAAAGCATAAGGGCACTGTTACCTCACAGTACTACTTGCAAGGTGCCTCAGCACCTTCTCATTACATATTTACTCGTTATTCTCCTTAATAAAAAAAGTAATTTTAAAAAATGGCACCGTAATGAGATGGAGAGAGAGCTCATTTACAGTATGTCTATGTTCCTTTCAAGTACCATTGTCATTAGTGATCTATTAGATTATTAACAAAAATCAATTTAGTTAAAGCGTTCTGTCAGGATGTTTAGCATTAATAGAAATATTATCGGTACTAAAATTACTTTTATGAGCTAAGAACATTACTAACCAGGATCATTCGATCAAGAGGTATAACCCATTTTTTATGGATACTGATAGTATCATCCTCATACCAGGTTTCCAAACACTAATTTTCCAAGGCAATATATCCAACTTTCACTTAGAACTGGAAAACCGAATTTATCATTTCTGCAATAAATGGAAACGGGGTATGGGATGTATGGGATGCAGGGGGAAATGGCCAGCCCCTTTTCAGTGCTCTGTAGAGGCAGGACAAGGGGCAATGGCTGCAAGTCACAGCATAAGAAGTTCTGCAGCAACATGGGGAAGAACTTTTATACAGTGAAGGTGACAGAGCCCTGGGACAGGCTGCCCAGGGAGGTTGTGGAGTCTCCATCTCTGGAGATATTCCAGCCCCGTCTGGATGCCAACCTGTGCAATATGAGCTGGGGAGCTTCTTTGGCAGGGGGGTTGGACCCAATGAGCTCTTGAGGTCCCTTTCAACCCCTATGATTCTATGATATGTTATTGTTATATTGCAAGTGTGTGGTGCTTCGTTATGCAGAACATAGAGAGGAAAGAGTCACAAGTAGTTATTACTCCTTACTGTTTTAATGAGCAGTTCTTTTGTGGGGAAGAATATAGCTGTTGTTATTTCTGGATATACAGTCTACGATCCTTCCAATACACTTTTGTGATGATACCATGAACGTACATATGGTAAATATATTTGGCATTAACCTGCGTTTGCTTTATGGCAGAAGTTATCTAGCGTGCTCACCACCACCATATGCTTAAACCCAAACACAAAATGTGAAGGATTATCACAAATGTCTCAACAATATTTGAAACCATATGGCATAATTATATTTCTTACCAGCTATTTACTCCATGTGTCTCTACACTGACAATCAACCTTGGAAAAACACAGAACAAAGCATATGTTGTACCACAGAGGAGCTGGACAACACATGACATTTGTTTCACAAAGGGGTATGACAGAAAAATGATGATGATTATTATATGGTCCAGTTATTATGCACATTTCAAGGGAACAACGAAAAAGAAAACAGAGCAAGAAGTTTTTCCACTCAATACTTAGATTAGGAAAATAAAAGTCCCCTTGATAATTTATAAAGGGATGTCAGAATTACCAAGAATGTCTAGTTAGCTATTTGTCCTCGTTGGTGGAGATCTGTGACTTTAAAGGAGCTAACAGAGCATAGGAACAGGAGGGGAATCAGCTTGTTAAAGGGCAGACAATGTCGAGACAAGGAGGATGGAGTGAAGCTGAAGGAGAGAAGGGTTAGATGAGATATCTGGGGGAAGTTCTTTACAGAGAGAGTGGTGAGGGGCTGGAACGAGCTGCCCAGACAGGAGCTGGAGGCCCCATCCCTGGAGGTGTTCAAGGCCAGGTTGGATGGAGCCCTCAGCAACCCTGTCTGTGGCAGGGGGTTGGAACTCTGATCCTTGGGGTCCCTTCAAACCCATACCATTCTATGAACAGTAAAGGTGGAAAGAGATTTGGATGAAACCTTTCCATAGCAGCACTAAGTTTGAGGAAACAAATCCTATCTAATTCTATGTTAAGAACGAATAAGAAAACCCATGAAAACCAAATAATCTAACAATTAATACAAACTTGATGCAGGCAGCCTGCTTGAAAAAATTCTGTTTTTTCCATTCATAAGGGAGAGCAGTTAATATTTCCCAGGAGTTGCACACACATATGAACAACTACAAACAGAAAAAGGGAAATCACATTTCAGGCTTGGTATATCCACGGGCACCCAAGTGTGACAACAACAGATCTGCTTCTGTTTTCACAATTTGCATCGTTCTATGCCATTACTCAGTTCCACAAGTAAGCTGTGCACATGCAACAGTTACTCAGATAGGATAGGGTTAACGAAGATCTGAAACGAGTGGTTAAAAAACTCCCCATGAACCTATCAAAGCACTGAAATTTCATAAGCCATTTTTTAAAAGAAAAAAAAAAATCGAAGAAATACTTGAAGAAAATCTTTAAGTTAAATTGGGAAAAGATATCTCAGTCTACTGAAGTGGGTTGAAGTCATTTAGATGCAGACCCACACTCAGACACTGAATTCCCACCAAAATCTATTTGGATACCAAAACAACTTGCAGCGCTGGCTGCAGAGCTCAGGGACACATCTCACTTTACAATGAAGACAGACAGAAATATTGCTTAAAAATGTGGCCCAAAACTAGAAGAGCTTCAGCCCAAACATCTAGAACAACCTGAATAGGTACAAGATTTGAATCACAGAATCACAAAGTCTTTTTAACTAGGGGAAGAATTACAGACCAATTTCTATGGTATTTGCTCCCTACATTTGCCTGTATGACTGTCAGCAAGCAACACCTCTGGCTAAGTTACGAGTGAGCAAATAAATGCTTTGGCAATGAAACCCACAGGAGATCATTTAAAAAAAAAAAAAAAAACCCAACAATTTCTTCCCACCAGAAACAACTTTAAGAAACATTAGGGTTAGATTTGCCTCCCGAGTCATTTGTCATCCCTTTGATAAGGATGGGTATGGGCAGCAATGCTTTCTTATACTACATTCATGGAGCAGGGTTGAACATCCCTGAGACTCCTGATCTTCCTTGTCTGTCTTCTGATGAACACAAACAGCTCTACTCTAAAACATGCTATTAAGATAATACAAATGCAATTATCTATCCATTGGCATCGACCATTTATCCTCACTGCCAGGCTGTGAGGCACGGACACCAGGATCATATCGGAAATCCTTGATAAGGATTTTTAGTCATAGAAGGAAGCTAAGAACAAGAAACTCTCCAGGAAAACAAACAACTTTGCTCACTTTTCTGCTTAAATCTGTCATTCTTAATGATCTAATCAAATGTTTATCTTGACATCACCTGGTAAAATTGAACTTAACCAAAGACCTGAAACAATTTAAATGTCAATTCCTTAGATTTAGCAGAGAGAACAGATGCATGACAAATGAGAAATACCACAGATGTTCTACCTCAGAGCCAGATATACAGCCACACAAATGCCACAAATGCAATTTCATATTCGTGTTTAAGAGCCAACACAAAGATTAGGTCCCCAATGTCATACAGGCTTTGGCATTGCCCATGTGAACCATCCTACAGCACACTTGTGCACACAGGCTTCATGGAAACAAGCAACACCATGAAAATGTCTTGTTTATATGGAGCAGGAAGGTCCTTAGGTGTTCGAGAGACCAGACCACCTGAGACCACCCATTAGCATGTGAACAAATGGGGTTATCAAAGCCTTTCTGCACCCCTCTGGTACCTTTATGCAATAAAAAGGAGGTTCAACCCTTGCTGGGGATCCCATCTGAACACTGTTCATGTTATTTGGTGACCTATGTGAAGCATCCTCTTACTCCATCAGCTCTGTAGCAAGGGATGCCTGGTTTCCATAGCTCAGTAAAGTGGAAACACAGATTCTGACTGGCATTCTAAAATAATAATAGAAAAAGGAATTCAACACACTAAATAAGGAAAACGAAGTTATTTTAGGAAATTACTATGGGAAAAATGGTAATCTGCCTATAGGGCTGCAGGGTAAGGTTGAATTATACACCGTGGGCTTTGTCTACATAAACTCTGCTTTGAAAACTGTTGGATTTATTCTGAAGAAAAATGAAAAGTGTCTGAAAAGACTAGGAAAAAACCCCAACCCAATCAAATAAATTGTGAACTAAAATCCACCTACAATGCTGATTTCTTATGTTGACTCTTGTCTATTAGTTGCCTGTTTTCCCATCAAACTGTCCATGAAGCTAAGCCTCTGTGAGACAGAATTGGGTGCTTCTTGGGGAAAACAATGCTGCAGTTCAGCAGAAATAATGATTTTTGTTCTGAATTATCTGGAGCCTCTATCTACCTCCAGTGGTGTAGAGGAGGTCTTGTCCATAGCTTCCATCTGCAGGGATGGGACTTGACGTTGTGGGTTAATAACAGCCAAGGTAGGGATATGAGGAAAAGTACAGCATGAATATCAAAGTAAGGGAAACAAGGCATCGTTGTAATTTATTACTGCTGTGAAAAAAGATAATTAGCATACTTATTCACAGATTCTTTAGAGGGATGATCCAGAGAAGGGTATTGTGACCAAGCTATCACTGACTTGGGTAGGATCCCAAAAAAGTTTCTGAGGAGCTTGATTAGGACTTGAAGAACACCAGCCCAAGATGAATGCTGAAAGCTCTCACACAGTTGCTCCCCTGCACAGCTCAGCCCTGCAGCTTCCCAACCACACAGAGCTCAGCTTCAACCTAAGGGACCGGTCCAGTCCCACCAAGCTCCACGCCTAAGCACCTGGCCAAAACCAGGGATTTGCAAGAATAAATCTTCCAAAGGACTGAGAGCATTGGGCATTTTTAGACAGTGCCTAACAGGAGGAAAAAGCAAGAGCTTTCATTCTCCTTTAGGCATTTGCTGGGAAAGACTATCTTTGAGTCATAAAATATGACCAGGCAAAGAAGGTTATGAAGCCCGGGTCTTTAATAAACTGGGCACATGTTTTACCCATTAAGGTAAAACATAAAACACAGCTATAAGGAAAGAAAAATTACCAATGACACTTCACAGAGACACCTACACTGATAATAATCAGTAAAACCTACCCTGTGCTCTTATTTTCCCCAGGGATTCAGGCCCACCAGTCTCTGCCACCATCAAGACACCAAATTAACAGTGGTAAGAAAATCAACACAAGAAAAAACACCAGATAAATTCTAGTTTAACCTTGTGTGTGTGTATGTACCCACATCCCAAGTCTCCTCATGTTTTACTGCTGCTACAGAAGAAACCACGTACAGTTTAAGAGTAACAAAATGAAGGATCTTTGAAATCCTTATCATGTTCTGCAGTGCCCAAGAAGCGTGCAGTATCTTTTTTCTTTTCTTTTTTTTTTTTTAAATGAGAGCCTTGCATCAAAAGACACTGAAGATGCTCATGACCAAAAAACAGTTCATCAGTGGTCACTAAAAGCCAAAAGGGATGGTCTGGCCATTTTGTTCATGAGAAAAAACAAGTAACAAGATGATGGAGCTTTGTAGAGATAAGTGAAAGCATTTATTCTATATACATATTTAGAAAGGAAGAAATGAAAACAAGGACAAATTGGGTACTCAGGGGCTGATCGTTCCCCCGCCATCTCCCTTTGGAGGGTTTTCACTAAGTGCAGTCCTGCTGGAGCCCTTACCATAGGCACGCTGAATACAGATGCTGTCTTGGGCATCACGCTAAGTATTGCTTTTAGTCAGCTCCGCTGAGTAGAAAAGGTCACCTTTGGTTTCCTTTTAAACAGTCTTTAAGTAGCAAGTTAATGGTTCTGACTATACTGAATTCCCTGGAAAGAGAAGAAAACCAGAGCTCTCACCGTGGGGAGAGGGTGGAGGGACAAAGCTGCCGCACGCTCTCATGGTGATTTTTTTTCCCCTCCATTATTTTCCAGTCAAAAGTTAACTTGATGGGGGTAGAAAACAAATAACATTTCCAGCTATCTCTACCTCTGAGCAAGATGCACAGGACCCAGCTACATGCCATTTCACAGAATCACACAGAATCACAGAATTGTAGGGGTTGGAAGGGACCTCGAGAGATCATCGGGTCCAACCCCCCTGCCAAAGCAGGCTCCCTAGCTCATATTGCTCAGATAGGCGTCCAGGCGGGTCTTGAATATCTCCAGTGAAGGAGACTCCACCACCTCCCTGGGCAGCCTATTCCAGTGCTCAGTCACCCTCACTGTGAAAAAGTTCTTCCGCATGTTGGTGCGGAACTTCCTATGCTCCAACTTGCAGCCATTGCCCCTTGTCCTATCCCCACAGACCACTGAAAAGGGGCTGGCCGATTCCCCCTGCATCCCCTGCTTCAGATAATTATAAACTTTGATTAGGTCCCCCCTTAGTCTTCTCTTCTCAAGGCTGAACAGTCCCAGCTTACTCAGCCTTTCCTCATAGGGGAGATGCTCTAGGCCCTTAATCATCTTCGTAGCCCTTCTTTGGACTCTTTCCAGGAGATCCCTGTCCTTTTTATACCAAGGAGCCCAGAACTGGACACAATACTCCAGGTGGGGCCTGACCAGGGCAGAGTAGAGAGGGAGGATCACCTCCTTTGACCTGCTGGCTACACTCCTCCTGATGCATCCCAGGATCCCATTGGCTCTCTTGGCCACCGAGGCACACTGCTGGCTCATGGCCAACCTGTCATCTACCAGGACCCCCAGGTCCTTCTCCACTGAGCTCTTCTCCAGCAGGTCATCCCCATTGAGTATCTCCAAGAACCATTCATCGATTTTAGGTCTCGTGCTCAAATTCAAACCACAGAAGAGGACTCCAGGAGGAAAACTCAAAAATCCATAGCAAACTGATTTCTGTGTGAGAAATTCAGCAAATTAACCCAAACCCAAGAAAACGCCACAGGGGCTGTATGATTACCACAAGATTTTCAACTCCTGAAGGATAGAGAAGAGGAGGAAACACACCCTGGAAGAGCTCGTGCCATAGCAGTTGGTTAATATAAGTCCCTGTGCTAAAGTAAAAGAGAATTTAGTATAAATAGTACGTTAGAGTTTATTATTATGAAGGAATAGGATTAATGATATGGTATTTACAGCTGTGTAATCACAGGTGTTTTTAAGCAATAAGTTCTAACCATATTAAGCTGCCTTAGTGTCCTGTGCAGCGCTCTTTCTGTGGAGGAGTTAGTCCTCAGCAGAGTGAATCAGTAGATAGTAATAAATGAAGTATTGACTAGGGCAGGTGCACAAATAAAATAGAGATGATTGAGTAAGGTATTTCAGTTTCAGAGAAGAGTAAGGTATTCTATGGTTAAGTAGAGTTCTAAGAATTTAGATGTTTAACATGGAACATTGAGGCCCTGGGAAAGGAGACAGATCAGCAGAATCTAAGATCCAAAGCAGAACCGAGACTGAGCAATCACTAATACCCAAAGACAAGACGACAAAGTATGAACTTTCAGCCAACCAAAAAGGATAACTTCTTCTATTCAAAACAGGGGACTTCATCTGTTATGTAACTGTGCTAAAAGAGTATAAAAGATCATAAACATAACCTTTGAGTTGCCACTCACTGAGGGGATGGCCCAACTCTGAGCTTTTAATAAAAACAAGCCTACAGGAACCCAAAGTCTAGTGAAATTCTTTAACACCCTGACTCCTGTAGAAAGTAAAGGCAAGGTTGAAATATCATTCACGAGGTTATGCTACACCTGTACACAGATACTGCTAAAAATTTCCAGCAGATAAAATGAAACAATTATTTGAATATACCAAGTTGACTCCAGCAGCCCTAGCAAATTGCTTGTACAGACCATGTATGGAAGTAGGTATTGGTTTTAAATACAGAGGATATAAGGAATAATGGGATTCAGATAAAAGGTAAACGAACAATTCACCTGGAAGAAAAAATTAGAAAACAGCAATAGAAACAGTGTTAGGAACTCTGACATAAGTAATTTTAATGAACATTTGTGATGTGGACTAGAATTATGTGAACAGCAAATGAAGAACCTTTGCAACCTTACTTGTATGAACAGGCATACTGTGAATATTCACTCTAGGACTGAATTACAGTTGAAACCTATAGATATCTGAGCGGTCTTTTTTTTACAGAAAGGTAAAGAATGTTTATTCATAGGAAAAATAAAAAAGAAAAGGTGGATTTACACAGGAGACACACACTGGTACTTTTTGGAGCTGGACCAGAATCAAGTGAGTGAAAATAGTTATCTGTGAAGCGTAACTGCCACCTTGTGATTGAACACTGCAATTCAGGTAGTACTTGGGGACACAGGAAGCATTTGGATTATAGTTGTCTCCTCCCAAATCATCTTCATTCTTCAGTGAAAGGATTTTAAGGCAAATCAGTCATTGTCTTCCATGGACTCTCTCTAGTGGGTGGTACAAGGTCCCAAATCAAACCAAGAAACACATAAACATTGCTGGCCCTAAGGTTCTTGCATTTTATCAGATTTCTGAGATTAAGGACCACATTTTCTACTTCATTATTCTCATTTCACTATTCTATTATTTATCAAATAAACCATTAATTACGATAGCCACACAATTATTTTTTTTTTTTCAAAAACTACCAGCACTTTCTGTCATTATACATGAATATAACATGGTTGTGTGTGGGAAAGAATAGTCCTTCCACTTACAAATAAGAGCACTAAGAGGATATTGATGTGGTTAAATATAGAACTTACAAAATAGTATGTTTCTAGCACACATTTTGAGAGATTTTTAGTAAAAGTTTAGGAAAGCATTATCTCTGTTACTCTGGATTTTATTGGAAATTCCTTTTTCATACAAACACAGTGAAATCCTAAGGATGCATTAAATTATTGTGAATGAAATCCTGAAGAGCTTCTCTTTTAAGCAAACTTTGTACTAATGACTTATGTGAGAATGTGATCAGTACATTTGGATTTCATGCTTTTCAGACATATTGAGTCAACAGTTCTGCTGCCCAACTTCAAATATCCAGATATGATTAATCAGTACAAAAGTAGTCACATGGCAAGAGGAGGGAAGTAAGATAAATAGTAAAAGAAAAAAAGGCAGATGAAAAGTTTCAGGTCCTTATTTTCTTTGGAATGCAAAGTTCACTTACCCATACAATATCTGTTATGGTTGAAGGTAGCAGAGTCCCTTGATTTTCAGGTGCCAGAGAGCCTCTTAGGCAAAGGTAGCCATGACAGAAGGATACTCTGAGACATCGTAATAGGATAGGTTTTGATAAGCCTTGAAGCAAACGGGGAGAGAGAAGGTGGAGGGAAACTTCTTGTCAGAGTTGGTCCTGCCTCATCCCAGCACACACCTGCATCTGCCCAGGGTTTAACAGCAAGAAGGCCAATGTTGAGAGCTATTTTACCAACATAGTGGAGGGAAAAGCAGAGCACCAATGATTTGCTGAGGTATTCCAAGACTTAAGGAAAAAGGATTGAGCATTTTCAGGGTCTTTCAGAGTGCTACATGTGTATCCTACATGTATGGATGTATAATGAAGATGAAAAAGATGTAAAAAATAATAATAAAAAAGAAAAGAAAATAATAAGAAAAGACATAGTGAACATGACAATGCAAATCATCTGGTCTTTGCAGGGCAGCACTTGATGCCACTGCATCACAAGAGTGGGGCATGATTATTGCCATTATTTTCCCTATACTCACTGCCTTATTTTCACCAGCAATTGGATTTGTATCTGGTATTCCTGGGATTAGAGTCCTGACATCGTTCCCATTCTGGCCATGATGACTAACACTTGGAGCAGAAGGTTACTTGTGCTGAATTCCTCCATCATGATTTGCTAGCTCTCAGAGGTGAGCATGCCCCACGCTCACCAAGGAATACCCCCATCCTCCACACAGCTAAGTTCTGCGGAGCCAGGACCAAGTCCAAGTCCTGTACCATCGACTAGAAAGAGTTTTGCTCACTTCATTGGGAATTGAATCAGACTCAGAAGTAGTTTATAAGTCAGCTTGCATAAGTGAATAAACGAGCAACCTAGAAACAAGGAGCACAATGACGTTAGTAGGCCACACATTTGATGCAGTCTTATTGGTACATTTGATGGATGCTTCCTGACTGTCACATTTTAAATAGTACAATATTTAAGGTTGTTTCAGTCAAATAAGTCATTGCTAATTTGATAAATCTGTTCTGTTAAATACAAATTAAATACCTGCACAAGCCCATGGAAATTCAAAGTAATGCAATTATCATTTGAGACCATAAAGCATTCTATCACCATGGCATTCAATTTTATCCTTTCACGTATTTACAAGAGACATGTTCAGGTGGTGCATCAAAAAGCAGCTTCTTCACCTGTATGCAAGTTTTACCTCTCTGTATTTATACACACACTCTTTCCCCCCCCAGGAAAAAAAAAAATATTGCATGGAAATATTTGAGAAACTGCTTTCACGTGTGGTTGTGTACATCTCATTGACACGTTACTTTTTGAATGACTGTGCTAAGCCTAGGGCTAGAACACCCCACCCAGCAACCCACCAAACATCCAACCACAAAAAACCAACCAAACAGAATTATAATTGATTTTGAAGTCTTTAGCTCATTATTAAGAAGCATTAACTGCATGGCCAAATACTACACCAAGACCAGGGAAGCAGCAGTGCCTGCTGCAGTAAAACACCCTCTAGAATTTACCTTTAAGTTTTTGGGTTTGTTTTCTTGTACCCAAACCCACGTCTGAGGTACCACTTATAGCACATTCCTGGGAGTTCATGACAGTAGCATTTTGCACACGTTTCTTTTTGCAGTGTGGCTGTGTGATGAGCAGATACTTCACAGACAAAGAGCTGAAGCAGAGAGAGATTAAGGTCAAAGGTGCCTATGAATTGCAAGTGCCAGGCAAGGCGATGGAACACAAACTTTTAGAATATTTAGCACTGTATATGATCCAATATTGTTTCTACTGAAATCCATGGCCATTCCTTGGCCCTGCTTGGATCTTTGGAAAGGCTGTTCAATGCCTACAACCCAGAGTAAATCTTCCTTTTGCAGGGACAGCAAAGGGATCCCATCAAAACAGAGAGTATCACCGTGGGCAGACACAGTCCAGCAGTGGCATTTCCCTATTTTTGATTTGGAAGTTTAGTGACAACTATAATCCCTGGTGTTGTGTAGAATTTCTCCATCTTTTCTTGAAGAGAAAACAAAACCAAACAACCCCACACAATCAAGGACCAAAAAACCAAACCCCTGCAAATAATGAGAAAGAAATTCAATGACAGATTATAAATGGGGCTGGAGTCCTGGATCACTGATACAAAGGTCTGAGCATGAGATAGTCGATTGCACTGATAGCTTCCCACATCGGACATACCAGCAGTTACTTGTTGGAAGGAAACAAACACTATATAGAAATCTTCAATTTCTTGTCACAGCTCTTAAAGTCTACTGGGGCAAGATTTTTGCAGCTCATTTCCCCCATTGATGTTTCCTGTACTTCCTGACCCATCTCAGCCTTCTCCTTTTTAGATACATCACCTCCTACCCCATCACTTTAAGCCAGGCAGGCTCTACTCAGTCTTTTTTCATCTCTGCATTTCAGCATGCACTTCAAGTCTCCTTACCTGAACTGCCAGAACATGTCCTACCACTTTCCCTAACCCCTTTCTGCAACGTTGAGGTTCCCCCCCCCAAACTCAAAATATAAAGGGACATGCTTTGGAACAACAGCAGGGATTTTCAAACAAGGACAGGAGCAGCCCAAAGACCACTTCTTAATAAGAAGAGAAAAATTAACTCCTATTCTCAAAAGCATGAGCATACAAGAGGATTGGTGTGTTTAACTTTTACATCCATGCCTGTCAATTTGCCTAATGACAAAACAAGGCATTTTTTCACTTGGCATCCTGAGAAAGAGCTGGGATTTTCCTGAAGAGATTCCAGCAGATACCAACCACAGATGCTTTTTGCTCAAACGATTAAATTTATGCAGAATCACCTGCAACTCAAAATACACCCCAACAATTCAGAAGCATTAAGACATTTGACAGCATTACTCTGACCCTACCCAGTCACCTGCATGCTGAGGACGCAGCATCCCACATCCTGCTACAGAATGGCCCAGCACTACCTTTTTGCATTAAACACACAAGACTGATGGAAGGATGACAAGGATGAAAAAAATCTGGCAAATAACAACCCTTTGGCTTCTGTCAGGATTGATGGCTCTTCCCCACCTTTGCCAGGGGTAGGATGCTGCAGCAGGGTAAATCCTGAACAATGGTAATAACATAGTGACATGTTGCACGAAATAATCCCAGGCAGTGAACACAATTCTCTTTCTGCTTGATAGGTGGCATCTGACAAATGGATGTTTTCTTTTATTTTTTTTTTTTGGTGCAAAGCTACCTCGTGCAGGAAGCTGGGTAAGAAAGCCTTTGAAGGGAGCTTTTTAGAAACAAGAAGCTGTAGTTTCAGATGAGCTGCTTGGTTCGGTTCATGCAGACTACGTCACACCTGTGTACAAGGCAATTAGCAATTAAAACGCTCCATCAATCAAAGATTGGATACATCCTTTGTACATCTTCACAGACATCATAAAAAGGGCTTGAAATATTGACAACACATTCTTAGTTTTCTTTCTTATGCAGAAACAGAGTTGAAAGCCAAGCCTATTACTGCAGGTTATGACTTCCCTCCTCAATTCTGTCCACAAGTGCTGATAGCTGTGTCATTTCCAGGAATCTGGGCTCTTATCTTGGCATGTCTGTGTCGATCTGGAAGTTCATCATTTCCAATCTCATAATGTCTGACAGTCAGAAGTAATATCACTTTACTTCAAGTGCTGGGTGTTTTAGACTGCTGAACATCCTTCCTGCATCCTCGGTGTACGGACACGTAGAAGCAGGCATTAGTTTTCGTTTGGAGGCAGAAAAACCCCAGCTGCAGTTCAAATCTCAGGTTGCCATCCCCACTGCAGGCACATGCCCATGGCAGAGACTTCTCCCCACATGCCACAAAAGAACCTGCAGAAAACCAAGAGGGCTCGCATCTTCAGTGTGTTTCCTAACAGCTCCTGGGCAGGTATCAGGGTAGAAGTGTATTGAGGACTGCCACACAGCCTCTTTTGCCTGACGAGGTGACATTTGAGCTCCAGAAGTAATTCTAGGCAGAGGTCTAAGTTTAGGCTCTTTTGTTTGCACCACGCCAACACATTAAGCTACTTCTATGAGAATATAAGAAATCTGTACTGTAACAAAACTCAAATGCAAACTGTAAAAGAGACTTGAGTTTTGATAAGTCTTTTACACATTGTTTTACCACAACAGAGACATCCTGAAAAGACAAAAAGTGTGCAGAAACTGTGCAAAGGAAGCTATTTTAAGTACTAGGAGCAATATAGTTAATTAAGGTACAGGCAGAAACATATTCATCCTCACCACACTTGTCCACAACTGTCCTCTTTAATCCCCGGAATAAAACAGAATATGATTTAATGTAGATATTCAGGTTCTGCTGCTAAGAAAGATACCTACCAGAAAAATTTATATATGGTATTTATAACTACACGGTTTTGAGTCTAAATGCCAAGGCTGAAGACTACATGCTAATTAACCCAAAGATCACAGTGATATAATTGGAAATGAGATTTCAAAAAAAGCAAGAGATGGTGACTTTTCTTGCCGATAAGGATAGAGCAGGTCTATAAAACCTCTGCACATCCTGCTGCCACTGTAGTGCAAAGCCTGTGTAATAGCCAGAACTCCCTGGCAGATGATGAGAAGAGTCTTTCCCCATCACGTATAAGTTTAATGGGCAAAATGTGCCTGAACTAACATCTCGTGAGCTTTGTCTGGTCTCTATTTTGTGAATCCACAGCTGCAGCACTATACTCTTCAATTAAGCATAGGCTCAGTTTTATTAAATTTAGTTATACTTTTCTTTAAAATTATAGCTAATGCTGATCTTTATTATCTCAGCCATGGTTTAACCCCAGCCAGCAAGCAAGCACCACACAGGTGCTTGCTCTCTGCTTCCCCCTCCCCAGCAGTGGGATGGGGAGGAGAATCAGAAGATGAAATAAAACTTTATCTTATACCTGAGATAAAAGGCAGTTTAATAGGATAGAAGAGGAAGAGATAATTATTATCAATAATAATAAAAATTTAAGTTAAGAATACACCAAATGAGTGATGCACAATGCAGTTACTCACCACCCGTTAACCAACGCCCAGCCCAGCCCTGAGCAGTGATTACACTCCCAGCCAGCTTCTCCTAAGTTTATATACATCATATGGTATGTAATGTCCCTCTGACAAATAAGAGCCAGCTGTCCTCTGTCCTGTCTCTGTCCCTTTCCAGCTTCTTGTGCCCCTTTGTCCTCCCCCACCTCCAGCCTCCTCCCTGGTGGGGCAGCGTAAGATGATGATAAGTCCTCAACTTGGTAAACATCACTTAGCAGCAACTGAAATTTCAGTGTGTTATGAACATCATTCTCATCCTAAACCCAACACACAACACTATATCAGCTACTAGGGAGAAAACTAACCCTGTCCCAGCCAAAATCAGGACAACATGTTAAAGTTTAGGCTGTTTCATAAGTTTAAGAGGTGTACAAATGGTGCCCATGAGGAATAAGCTTCTAATCTAACATAGATCAATGTGATACAGACAACGCCAGTATCACAGCTACTATCAAGCTGGGCTTAAGAATAGATCAGTAACTTTCCTTAACCATCAGTATTTATTTGCAAAGCTTGCTGGAGTGTAAAATGGATAAAGCTGAAGCTCACATAAAACTCATGGGTTGAAGAAAGGAAGAATCAGAAAAATAATTGACTATAAATATCCCATATGGATTTTTCTCCTCTTTGAGAATTTTATGGGGTTTGTTGAGCTTTCACCATATAAAATTGAAAAATATTCCCCTTACACTTTCTTTAGGAAAAAAAATAAACCCCAAAATTGTTCAGGAAGTGAATAGAACCAATGCCCAAAAGCCATAACGTGAGAAGTATTACTTAATAGCATACATGGGTTTTAGATCTTTCCACATAACTTTGCCAGACAGCACAATTCCCAGCCTTGCAACACTGCTGATATTTCAGGCTGCATCTCTTCAACCGAGACAACCATTCATATCAAATTGTGTGGGCAGTTGGAGACAAAAATGATTTTGATGTACAGTTTTCCTGTGCAGGTAAGACAGACACAGTCTGAGCAATCACTGCTCCTCAGTACTTGTTAATGATCTGGCATTGCTACCAGCTCCTCATCTGCTGCAGCGTAAGCTAGATGGCTCAATTTAAACACACTTCACTAACCCCAGTTTTAAAATTCATAATTCCAAGAAACATTTATTTCTAATTAGATACACCCCCTCTAGTTCTAGTGATATGGGTTTTTTTCAAAACCTAGAAAATCCTCTAGGCTCACTGCCTTCAATCAGCCTTCTGCAAAGCTAAGGGGTTCACACCCGATCATCTGCACTGAAATCTGATGAGTTAGCACCACAGCTGGGATCCCAGCTAGGTACAGTGCTAATCACTTTTAGGAGCGCCATCACAAGCAACTTAAAAAAGCTTTACAAAGCTGAAGGAACAGCAGTTTTGTGCAATACCCAATGAGAAAGAAAAAACCACACAAGCAACGGCATAGAATAAAAAGAGCATCTTGTTATCTATGCTTAATTAGCAGTCAGGTTAGTCTACATTTATTTACTCTGATTAGATCACTAGCTGACCGCTTGCACGAAGGAAAAAAAAAAGTGATAACACTTCTGCAAGTCAGAGGGCAAAGGAAAAATATTTGCTGGATTTTCACCCACCCAAAAAATACAAATACTAATGGTCTCTGACCACCAATTACTACTTTTTCTGAAATCGAATACAAGAGCCAAGGCCTTGGGAAGAGACGGTTGCTTCTGGGTTTCTCTAAAGTTCATTACACATTCCCCTCAAAAATAAACCCCAACAGGAAACACAATGAAGCTGCAATGTCTGGAATTCAATCACTTTAACGTAGCAGTTCCAACTTCAGAGGGTCAGTGCACAGCATAGTAAACACAGCAAGCAGAAACCAGGGGTCTGATGATAGCGAGGAGATGATGGTAACATCTCCAATGTATCATTTTACCTATAAAGATTAACTGCCCCAAGAGCAACGACTCCACAAGACTCATTAAAGGAAGAAGGACCTCCAGGAACACGCATCCCTTGGTACCCAACCACAGGCAAAGACTGTAACCAACACTAACTGAAAAACAGCCTAGGCTCTAAGTGCTCACTTTGGATAATTATTAGGTTTTATCTTTGCTTGAAGATTTGGCATAATGGCAGGGAAGCTACAAAACAAAGCCGGAAGAGATGAATTATAAAGCAGGATGGGCAGGGACTTTTTTGTTTCTTAACAAAATTATGATCCTCTGTTTGTCTTTTGGTGCAAGGAGAAAAAAATAGTTCCAATCTTCAGAAGTTCAGGAGGTCATTTTTAAAATATTTTTTTAATATGTTTTTATATAGCTGTATTATAATCGGTACAAATTTTGCAAGTATTATTAGCTGGAAAATAGTAACTCTGCTTTCTACACCATTACTGAACAAATTACTTCTCTCATGCAAGGAATACATTCAAGTTTTATTTGCATCAGAATCAAATTTTGTGACTGAGTTCTCTAAGCCATCATTTTTCACACTGAAAAACATATAAACTGTGGCTATAACAGAACTAAGATATATTATTAAAAAAAAAAAAGTAAAAAGCTGATTTAAACAGAAATAAACGAAAGGAAAAAAGAAGTTGAGCCACTACAGCAACAAAGATGAAACCTAGCTGTGAACATGTAGAGGTCAACAAGCTCTCTGTAAGGTGTCACTGCTGCGTATTATTAGGGTCTGGCCACTGTTCCTTCACTGCTTTTTTTTCCCCCTTGGACTGACTTGCCTGGATCCAAACTAGTTTAAAAGTTGTGGTCCCTCCTACAGTTTAGAGGTGGACTAGAGTTATTAGTCTTGGACCATCAAAAGCCAACATTTGCCAAATGATGGCCCAAAAAGAACGTTCAATACAACCAGCTACTTTCTGTGTGGAAAGGTAGAAACATCACTCATTAGCTGCAGTTATCACTGCTTTTGTTTTGTTTAAGTGGCAACGAATAGAAACATAGGCAACCCATTAGCTACATTGAACCTGGTACTACCAGAATAATTGCTCAGGTTTACATAACCTAGTAAAACAGAAGCATTAGTTTCCTCATCTGTTGTGTCCTCACTGAAGCTCTCAGGAGCCAAATAACCAGAGGCACACCCGGAAACACAGCAGCCACCCAAGTCCCTGGGAATCTTCAGTTCTCTGGATTTCAGGCCAAGCAACAGGAAGGAATTAATAGCTCTCTGAAATAACACACTGTTTTATGCACAGAGACAGGACTTCAGGCCACAGAACACTAAGTGTTATTTACACAAATATGCCCCAAGTCACAGAGACCTTCATATCAGAAAAAAAACTTTTAATGAGCTTTTTTGATCAAGGTCCCATGGGTGAGTCTTGCAAAGACCATCACAGTAATTATTAATCCCAGCCTCTTCCAGGCCCCCAACAGAAGCAGCTGCGATAAACACCTGTAAAATCAGTCTCCTGATCAGTACATGCCTCCAGCCATGGAGTTCTAGTGCTCTGAAAGCATCAGAAGAAAATCCTGGAGTAACGGGGTTAATTTTACCCCATTCCTGCCCTTAGCAGAAGAAAGGTCTGTAAGAAAAAAACATGAAATAAAATATTTAAGATGTCTCATGTCCTCATTTTCTGACCTTTACAGCCTCACACAAGTGTAAATGCATGAAGTCAAATTAATTACAACCTTAAATAAGTAATAGGGAACATCCTTCCCATCTCATCCTCATCTCAAACAGCTCCAAAAGCGGCAGCACTGGGAGAACTGGTTGAGACTTTTATACTGGCCTGAAGGACATTCAAGGGATCACTGTTGTATTGACAATCCACAAAAAGCCTCTGTAAGAGTGGGCTGGAAATGGGCCAGGCTCTCAGGGTAGGTGCACTACAAATAGTGATACCAAAAAAATGAGCGACAGCTAAGTCCTGTCAACTTATTTTATTTCATTGGGTGGGGGGGAGTGGAGTAGATTTGGTTTATGGTCAATGAAGTGTTTTTATCCTCCAAGGTTGTAGTTTCCACCACCTGTAGTTAGCGTGTGCCTAATCAATAAATCTTCCTATATTAAAAAAAAAAAAAAGCACTAATGCCAGTACAGCAGATCCAAGATTTTTTCCGTGTGTAAAACTGAATCTCCAATATTCTGCGTAAGAAATCAATAGCCAGCCTGACAATCCCTCCTGAGCTCCTGCACAGTCCTCTCTTCACATGAATGGGATTGGCAAGGTCGCTGCCAACACTGGCCCAATGCTTTCAAACGCACTTTGCTTCTTTCTTTGTTCAGAGGGAGAAGTGACATGGGTTTTTGTGCTGCTTTGCTTGCTTTGATTGTCTTTTTTTTTGCTCAGAAAATTAAATTTCATGAAGTTCGTTCTTACAGATTGAACACTTTGTGCTAAACAAATGGTTATAGTCTTTCTAGTGCTTTCAATAAATTAGAACTAGATGTTCAAGCCAATATTGAACTGACACAAATTAGATTTACCAAGCAAAATTTTCCAAAAATATAATCTTATCGAACAAGTCCTGTATTTTGCACCTGTCAGAAAAGGTTTATTGCTTTATTTCATTAGCATGTCCTGTCAACCTTTAATTTTAAATTGCCTAGCAGAACAGAAAAGGCATTTCTCTAAGAGAGCGCTAACTTTTCACAGTAAAAATATCAGCTAAGATGGAATAAAGTACCACTATGTCTCTATGGTAATTTTCTGTTAGCCACTTGGACCAAGTGATTTATGTAGTTAAAATCCACAAACCTGCCAGCAGACTCCCTCTATTTGTAACAGAATTTTTCAAATTTGAATCATTTACATTAAAATACTAGTATCTGTTTTAAGCTTCTGGGATTTTTTGGTTCTCATTCTGTTGCAAATACCAAATATTTTCCATCACAAGGTGCAGGGTTTGCTAGCAGTTGTTTGAAACAAAGCTCAAAACAGATCCATGAAAACATATTTGTACTCTGCTGCTGCAGGAGATTTTTCATTTTAATGGATGAAATAAAATCCTTTTAAAAGCAATTAAGGGTAGCAATCTTTACTGAACACATCGGCATAATGAGAGCGATGCCTAGGGGAGTTTGGTGAGTGCTGCAGAATACCTTACCTGCTCAGAGCTTGGAGGGGCAGGCTTTTGGGAAAGACACACAAATTTCAGGCAGCTGCTACCTGAAATACGCTTTTTAAAAATGATTTTCAGTGTGCCTTGTAGAGACTAGAGGAAAGGGACTGGTTTGGGGGAGCAGGTGAGAGCATCACACCCGATTTGGTGTCTCCCTGTGAGCAGGGGTTTCTATGAGCTCTGCCACATGTGGTGACTTCTGGCATCCTGCCTCCCACAACAGCCACGCAGCATTCAAATAAAGCTTATCAGAAACCTAACATGTCCTTCCAACACTCTAGAGGTTTAAAAACTTGAGTTTGTTTTTAGGATTCTTGGCAAAAACACCAAATGTCCTTGGTCTCCCCTATCAGAAGGGAAACACATCTCCCCAGCTTAATGTCATTGACTTCGGTAATTTACACTGGTCCAAAATGCAGCCCCTCTTTAAGTGTAAAAAGTGGAAAAATTGTATCCCCATCAGTAAAAATTTCTTTCAAACTATCAGTATATTGTAGATCACCAATATCTTGTTTCCATGAACAAGATGATGGTCATAGAATCACTTAGGTTGGAAGAGACCTTTAAGATCACCTAGTCCAACCACAGCCTAACCCTGCCTAGTCCACCTCTAGACCATGTCCCCAAGGACAAATCAGTGACAAACAAGTCTGTTCTCCATGAACATTACAGCTGGTGAAAACACTATCAAAAGCCATCAACTCATAAGGTTTTGATTTCACTGACATCACAACATCAACTGAGTTCTACATTTTGCTGCAAACTTTAACCATTTCCTTCTTTAAAGCAAAGCCAGACCTGCCTCAGACACAGCATTCTTTAAGTTGTCACTTGCTGAAGCTAATTGGCAGTGCTTTCAGAAAAAAAGAGCTCCTTACAGCAGCCCTTTAGATACATGTTCTTAAAAGCATGTAGCTAGCTCCACACTCATCAACTCCCAGATGTTTTGGTATAAATAAAATAAATGGCATCCCTAACAAGCTGCTTAGATAGGACAGATCTCTCATGTGCAAAAATGAAATCACATTATGCTCTTCCTATGTTTTGCCAGCCTTGAAAACCCAAAGTCCAGTCAAGCTTTTCAGCAAAGAGAGTAATGAGAGAAGAAAGGGTAAGTAGTAAGACCACGCAAACAGAAGTATGAAGCTACTGCTCTGAGATACTTTGGCTTCCCTATTATTTCCCTTAGAAATCATCCACTCACCAATGCCCAAAATTAGGACCCCTCAGTCTTACAGCAGTTGACTTATCCACTCCTTGCCAGCATTCCTTCATCTGTATTTTTGATATTGCCTGTTTCAATGTAATACCACATTGCATCAGCAGCACCTACTAAAATGCACACTGTTCTATACCTTTTCAGATTTGGGAAGTTTAATCAAGCAACCAGCAAGCAGCAATGCCCACATTTTCATCAAAAAGAGTAAAGGTCCTCTACATTTCTAAAACATTAAAGATTCCCACTTCCAGGCTTTGCCATGCCAGCCCTGGTGTCGGAAGCATATTTTTAATTATTGCTTAAATTGAGATTTCCATATGATCCCTTTCATGCCAGGAGAAAAAAAAGCGCGTTTGCAAAGAGTACCAGCCTTTTATTAATTTTCCTAATCACAGTTTATGTATTAAAACGTAATATGGGGCTTGCCCTGAAAGGTGGTCCCCAAATTGAGTTTTTTCCTGTCCTCTATTCACCCAGCTCAATGCTAGAGCTGATAAACTGTGGCCTTTAATCTTTATCCAATACCTACACATACTGCAATCTCTTTTTACAGTGTCCAGACCAATAAGGACTGATAGTAAAACAAGGGCTGTGCCTGACTTTGGGAGGATATGTTGGCGATTGACTGCATTTGCTCAAAGACATCATCAAATATCCTCCCCAGTTAGCACTGTCAAGCAGCAACTGGCACAAGGCATCAGCTATTACCTCCTCATCGAGTGTCACAATGTATCTGAAGACCTATGACACGGGTCTAATTTTACCTTAGTAAACAGTGTCCTCCCCAGTTTGTCAATTTATTGTTGATACACCCCTCACAAAGAGTTCAATTATTGAGTGGAGAGCAAACAGGCAGAGCAAACTCATTTCCCTCCAGAGGGAGCAGAAGACATACTGCTGGCCCTTTTAAGTGTTCTTCAGAGCACTTTGGAAGGGAGATTGCTTAATTTGATGTTCAAACAAATGATACTGTCTGAAAGTGCTTCATGCCTTCGGATAATACTTTCTCAGAAATTTAATTCACTAATTTCATTAGGTCCTGCATCAGCTGGTGCAGTTTTCAGGGACACATTTAGAGGGCAACTCATTTGAGTGCAATTTTAAAGAAGCAGATTTGACACGGTGTCAATCTATTGCCAAGCTGCATGGCATCTCCCAGGAAAACAATTGAATTTAGGAACGCAGCCTGCTTGTTTTAATCTCCTCTATCTCACTAGGATAAAGTTACTCTTTTACATAAGCAGCAAATATATTCAATATTTGATGATGTGCAACTTAAAATTTGTCCTTCACCAAGGAAAACAATTTAAGGCGTTTAAAAATGAAGACTAAAAGCTCAACCATTTCCCCCCACTTCATCTTTCCAACAGTTTTTAATGAAAGGTCGTACTAGTCACTGCCATTCTAAATTTGACTCATCTCCTTGATTTTATATATATAAAAAAAAAAAATCTTACTTCAGAAATGTTTCGTGGTAGGACAAAAGTCCAAACAGAGGTATTCTGTAGAAAAAACCACTGTCATCTTCAAGTGCTTCAAATAAGAAGGATGGTGTGTGCTGCATTCTCTTCTGACAAGCTTATGGGAAAGCAAAAGGGCTTTGAAAACTGTGTAGTTAATTCTCCAGGACACTTTACATGTGAAAATTAACTCTTAAAACCTATTTGGATGGATTGCAAAATAACAAACAGTTGGTCTTAGGGAGGGGATTCTCACTTCCTCCATTCCACTCTGGTGAGGCCCTACCTGAAGTGCTACATCCAGCTTTGGGATCCCCAGCACCAGAAGGATACAGAGCTGCTGGAGGAAGTCACAAAGTGACTTGTGGACTTGTGACTTGTGGCTAGAGGCCACAAAGATGGTCCAAGGTGTGGAACACGTCTGCTCTGGAGCCAGGCTGAGAGAGTTGGGGTGGCTCAGCCTAGAGAAGAGAAGGCTGCTTCTGGGGAGAGGGCCAAGCCCCTTCCAGTAGCTAAATGGTCTCCAGAAAAGTTGGAGATGGGCCGGTTACAAGGGCAGGGAGGGACAGCACAAGGGATAATGGCTTCAAATTGAAGGTCAGCAGATTTAGATTAGATATTAGGAAGAAATTCTTCCCCAGAAGGGTGGGGAAGACCTGAGACAGGATGTCCAGAGAAGCTGGGGCTGCCCCTGGATCCATGACAGGGTTCAAAGCCAGGTTGGATGTGGCTTTGGGCACCCTGGGCTAGCGGAAGGTGTCCCTGCCCATGGCAGGGGTGTAACTGTGGGCTACGGGTTCACTTCCCACCCAAACCAGTCTGTGAAATGATTTTATAGCTGCTGGGATCAACAGAAAGAAAAGTCCTGTCATTTTTTAAAAATATACATTTTTATATATGTATTTTTTCTTCCCTCTCCTTTTTTTCTTTAAAGCAAACAAGGAGGCTAGACACATTTAAAATCTGCTTCTAGCTTGCAGCACATCTGAATACAGAGAGGTCATAGTTTGATGCTACTTCTTTTGATGATGGAGGAGAATTTTATATCGAACTCATCCAAATTTTAATCAAACATCTGGCTCTCCAAGTATATTAATTTATATTTCTAAGCACACAAATACACTGTTGAATGAGGAAGACAAAGAAGAGCACACAAGAACCTGTCTTACAAGTTGGAGTTTAGGGCACAAAGCCTCCCCAACAGCTTCAATCCCACAGAGGGGTCACATGGAGCACATGTTGGCTGTAAAGGCTAGCAAAAGGTTTCCGTCCACTCCTTGATCCTTCCTGTAAGGGAAGCTGTCCAGCCCTCGGGGACTTCAACAGAAGGATACACTTCAGCTGGGCATTTAATTTAAGGCTGGAATTCAGAGCACTCTAATGAAGACTAGTTAATCTTACAATGAGTCAAGTTACCAGCCCAGAAAGGTTGAGACACCTCATCTCCTCCTCAGACTCTCCTTCTCTTCCCTACTGCTTGTGACCTCACTTACTGTCAATATTAACAGCTATTGTATTTAGAAACAATGACTCAGCCTTCCCTCCGCCAGCCAGGAATGAAGAACCATCCAGCAGGCTGCTCACAAGCCCTGCGTTTCACATCCTTAAGCTCAAGTTTCAAAGTCTTCACATAAGATGTGCAGACATGTAGACAAACAGGACCTTGACCTTTCATTGTACTGCCCTAATCCAGCACCAAGTGTGAAGACTATACCAAAGCCACCTGGAGCAGACATGACATCCACCACTCCAAGTTCCTCCCTCAGAGAACTGGCGGGAAGAGTCCCTTATCCTCCAAAATGTCCTTGGAGGAGGCATGCATGACCTTTCCTAGGAGAAAGCATTGGAGAACCACCAAATAGAGGTTGTGGCATAGAGCTTTTCTCAGGGTAGAACAAGCAGGTCTGGGATTTAGGCTAGGACATAAACATCTGTTCCAGCTCATCCTTTGCTATTTGAAATGGGCGAGAGAAGAAAAGACAGTGATAACATGAGCCCTGTGAGATAGGGTGCATCTCAAATCCCCATGACAGAACACACATCACATGTTTCCAGCACTGTAATTATCTGATAAAGCAATGAACCATACCCATGAGATGCCACAAAGCATTAACATCTCCCACCAAAGCAACCTGAACTGCAGCCAGATATCAGTCGGTAAGTGTATGATACTTTGTGAAAAATTAGTAATAATAGAAAAGTCAGGAGAGTAATTACCTGTTATTTCTGAGAACCTCAAGGCTTACAATGAGAGACTGAGTTGGCTTTGCACAGCTCTGCTGAGAAACTCAGTGCTTCTCTCTCATCACATGTTAGCAAAGAGTGAGCACTTAATATCTGTACAAAGCTGGTAGGGGTCCTCTGGCCACGTTTGCCTCCACCTCACACTGAGAGCCCTCTAAACGAAATACAACCAAGCTACTATGAATTCACCCCCAAAATAAAAAGCTGGCAATAGTAAAGAAGCCCAGGTGTAGAGGATCCCTGTGCATCAATTAGCTTAAATAAAGAATGGGAAGTTGTTAATGGGACAAGAGTAAAAATTGCAACAGAGGCCACTCCAGGACTGAGCAAAGCTACCCTAGAAAATGCCACTTCAATTAAATTTGCATCCAAGGAAGCTTCCAGGCATCAGCAATATACTCCTCATGGAAGATCGATTGAGCTAACACGTTGGTGATGGCCAGACACCGCAACAACTTCCACACCTGTCTTGTCTACCAAGCAGCACAGCTCAAAGCAGAGCTTCGCTGCGGATGCTGGCGTGGGATCAGAGGAACAGACTCGATGCAGTCGGCGTGGAGCACCTCATTGTTTAAAAGACTGATCTGGAACAGCTCCCAGATTATACATCTGCCCCTGTAATTCATGTCTGGTATAACGATACTGACACAGGAGGTGTTGGGAACGAGCACATTTAGTCACAGTGGGCACATTGCTGTCTGCTGGCGAAACATCCATGGGTGAACCATTCCCAGAACAACTAGCAAACCAGAGGGAAACACCCACAGGTCAGGATTTTTTTTTTTTTTTTTTTAAATCTTCAATTTTGAATGTGCTAATATTAACATAGCTGTAAATAGACATTTCCCTCTGTGCCTTCAGCAGGTAGCAAATAAAAAGGGTGACTTTGAGCCTTATTTACCAGTGAGACCAACTTCAATCCTCCTCTGTATTCTCCTTTTATCTCAGTTTCTTCCCTCACTTTTATATCTACCCTCTACTTTGTCATCACGACAATATGCTAATTTATAAGTAACGCACCATTAAGAGTTTCCACAAGCATCACTCTATAGGGTCCAAAAGAACCCAATGAAAGCAACATTGCTCCCCAAAAACCACAAACCCTCTCCACACACACAAGAGAGCTGTAAGGGACTTTGGAAGAAGTCAACCAATACAACTCCAGTTTCAAGGCAGAAATAACTATACCACTATACCTGTGCCCACTTCCTCACAACCCATAATGACTGAAATAAATATGGATTTTAACTTCCTGTCTTATTTTTCATTTCTTTGGTACTAGTAATTATCAATCTGATAGCCTCTGGTTATTTTAAAGTGGTTCCTGTACCAGAATACCAATCTGCCCTACACATCTAGGGCCAGAAAGGCAGTGTGACTGCAGCACACTGGAAGGCAGAACTGCAAGACAACATTAAAACATTTTGAGCTATAAATTTTACACTTGCATTTTATATTTCACATATGGAGATATCACTTAATTGTCAATAGACTAACAACAATTCTCATCAAGGGCCTAACCCATAGCTCTTCAGAGACAATAAGACTGTTCTATTGCCTTCAAACAGCCTTGGATCACACCCAACAGGAAAAGAACACCCCCCCTTCCAAAATAAGTGACATTTTGTCTCATTAACTTCTCCAAATGTGTTTTGAACCACTTCCAGAAAAATAAATGAAGGAAAAAAAAAAAGGGGCTCAAGCACTCCAAGAATGCAATTGAAGTAAAAAAAAGAAAAAATAAACAACACAGTAGTGCCATGCCTACTTTCAAAGTGATATGAGAGAAAATATAATCAATATTGCAAGTGACCACCAAAATCAGGGAAAACTAAGTCTGCTATAAGGTTTCCCCTGAATCTTCACAAGCGTCATTATTCAGCCTCTCCTTGCCATTCAGTTGTGTCAAGTGCAAAGCATTGACACAGCCCTTGTCAGAAATAACCTCACCTCTCCCCATCTGCATTCACAAAGAAAAACCTCAACAAAGCCCCACACTGCTGACAAAGCAGTTACATCAGCAGACATGAATTCTGATTTGAGCAACCATATTTCTTTCCCTACAAACCTTTGTGGTACTAAGAACATGTGGACTCACATCAAGTTTTCCTGTACTCATGCATATATATTAAAACATATATTCTTGCAAGCCAAATACATTAAAAAAACCCTAACTAAAACCATAATAGGTTCCCAAATACAGGTGTTTCCAAATGGAGGGAGCCTAAATATTTTTAAGAATCCTACCTTAAGTTTTAGAAACCATCATCTGGGGTGCAGCAAAAGCTCTGAGCAGCTGATATACTCTGACTGTGATTTTCACTTCATCACATGCCTATAATTGGTTAATTTGGACCTGCCTACCAAAGCAATAAAATTAATGCCACTGCCCTGGATGTTTCTCATTCATTGCTGAAATAAAAGCCTCTGCTGTGTGGTGATTATGAAGCATGATTGCCCTTGTAATTCTAATATCTGCTTTCCTTAATTTAGAACTCTCCCACCAAATAAAACCAAGGAAGAGATATAAAATTCATTAGCATTACAAAATTAAAATTATTAAAGTGATCTGCAGTATCATCCTTCTGGATTTTGCATCAAACAAAGCTTTGTTCTACAGCATTTTCCCTCTTTGAGAAACAGATTGCTGCCAACGTCATGTCACAGCTCACCAGGAGTGAAATTCAGAGCAAGTTTCCATCTTCATTTTCAATTTAAATAGTTTGGATAGAAAATCAAGTTATATGATTTTGGGGGGTGGGGAGAGAGGACATGTGGCACCCAAAGACAACCAAAGCCCACTCATTCTTTGTTTTCTATTCTGTGGAGAGCCTGTGACCTTAAAAATATCACAGAGCAAGAGTGTGGAGTGGGAAACACAACTATTTAAAAGTACATAATGACTGCAGGGACAGGGAGGTGATTGTCCCTCTCTACTCTGCCCTTGTGAGGCCCCAGCTGGAGTCGTTTGCCCATAGCTGGGGCCCCAATACAAGAAAGATGTGGGACTGTTGGAGACAGTTCAGAGGAAGCCTCAAAGATGATCAGAGGGATGGAGCCCCCTCCCCTACGGAGAGAGGCTGAGGGAGCTGGGCTGGTTCAGCCTGGAGAAGAGAAGCCTGCCGGGGGACCTCATTGCAGCCTTCCAGAACTTGAAGGGAGCATATAATCAGGAGGGGAATCAGCTTTTCAAAAAGGTAGATAATGGCAGGACAAGGGGGATGGATTAAAGCTAAAGGAGGGAAGGTTTAAATTGGATATTAGGGGGAAGTTTTTTTACGGAGAGAGTGGTGAGGGGCTGGAACAGGCTGCCCAGAAAGGGGGTGGGTGCCCCATCCCTGGGGGTGTTCAAGGCCAGGTTGGATGGGGCCCTGGGCAACCTTGTGTAGCTCCAGGCCTGGAATTTAGTGGCCCTGCCTGTGGCAGGGGGGTTGGAACTCTGTGATCCTTGAGATCCCTTCCAACCCAGACCAGTCTATGATTCTATGACTGCCTATAACTTGCACACTGTCAACACAAACCAGGATCCCGTGATAAGACAGACAGCTCAGTTTGGTCACACATCCTAAGGTTACATCCCTGCATATTCCATGGTATCAATTTGGATAATTTCATTCCATCTAGATAAGATTTGCAGTGTATTTTGAGTTTCCCCAAAAGATTCTTCCTTTCTCTCCATATTAACAGTTTGTAGCCCAAAAATAGACATAAACCACTGTGTACAGAGTGCCAAATTCAAGCAGCAAGATTCACCCCAGGCTGATCAGTTTTGAAGTGTTTTGACAGAAAACTAAGCCAAAGTATTTTGTACTTTCACTTCTTCAGAACTTATTCCAATGTCTATCACCCAGGAAAACAGACTTCTGTGCTTCACTCTACACATTCTTCTACAGTAATCAAATTTTTAAAAAAATTAAAAATAATCCTTACATGCTGATTAAATCAAGTAGTAAAAGCCCCAATGCTAGAAATACTTAGGAGGTAAACTTAACGCAGGTCAGGTGGTCTTGCACAAGCTAGAGGCCTTCTGAGACACAACTGGATGCCTTTCCAAATAACAGATTAAACTCCTGTTCAGAGCCTCCTCACCAATTCAGATTTCTCTGCTAAGAACTCACTGCAGAACCATGCCTAAAGGAGTTTTTAAACACAGCAAGCCACAGAAAGACTTCTAAACATCCCACTGACTTTTCCTCTTCCATTGAAGCCATATTAAAACTTGGTCTATTTAAGCAGGAAGAGAAAATGGTGATATTCTAACTACCAGAAATCATCTATAAAACAGAAAGAAGGAAAAAAAAATCCCCAAGTACACTATGCAACTTGTCATTTTTCTTGATGTTAGTGAGAGTTTATGGCAAGAATGAATCATATAGGAGAGACACCGCATACGACATTCCCCACTGAAAACTGTGACTACAGTCCCTGGGTGTATTTCAGGGTTATCTTTAAAATATTTACTAAGAGAAGGATGCAGAACTAGCTGAAGGCTGCTCTGAAGCTAAGTTACATTTAGCAGCAGATAACAATTAGAGAGGAATCCAGGTGAGGGAGAGATGCTGTAGCATCTTCCTTCTCCTTACCTGTTTCCAAAATAGAATTTACAGATCCCCTCCTGAGGATCTGCAAATCCCTCAATGCCATCACATTGAATTTGGCCCAATATTCATGAGTCTCCAAGTTACAGCCCTCCACGATGACCCCACAATCACCATACCTAAGTTGCGGTTTGAAGGTGGGTAGGGGAAACAAAACCAAAAATACTCAAGCACTCCCCCCCACCCCCAAAACCAAGCAGATTCACCCTTACAATACTGGAAATATTTGCATGGGTGTGATTTGACAAAAGCACTTGTTAAAATCTTGATCAGAAATACACAGGCCTGTGATCCTCACATATCTGTCTTTGCAGCAGAATGACCCAGAGCCCCAGCACCAGGTGAAAGCCCAGGTGGAACCCATAAATCACAACAAGGGAGAGGTTGGGAAACCTGAAGTGAACACGTTTTGCATTTGTCCAGTTGTAATTGCTGCTGATCCATTTAGCACACAGCTCAATTGCTCTGTTAGCCAACAAGAAATACAACGCAAGAAATAAAACACACTTTCAAAAAATATAACACAGAAGGCTCCAGAGAAGGATTTCAGCCATTTCAGCATCTAATTACTCCTTTTTTCCCCTCCTTGTTCCTTACATGGAGTTTGGCCACAGCCTGAAGTCTATAAATTAAACATTCATAACCATGATAGCTGCACAATAATAATAATTATTTATTTTTTCCAGCATGTTTCATCTTGAAAGGCCCCCTGAAGTGCAGCCAGCTGTCCTAGAGGAAGGCACGCAGAGCACAGCGTGCCGCAGAACAAAGCGCCTGCAAGACAAAACGCCAGCAAGACCTGATGCCTCGGCAGCTTTCGTGTCCTGTTCAGGCATCTTGTACCTGGCCTCTTTTTACTGCCCCCAAAAACTGAGCCAGTAAAGTCTGAAAGAGTTTGCTGCTGGGATGGGATGATGGGCTAATTTAACCCTGAGCATAAAAAACTCTCATTCATCCTTTAGTTCCCTTGCTCGTAAGGATGTTTTCCTGATGATCTCTAAAGCCCACATAAGCCTGATTAACTTGCTCTTCTCCTCCAAGGAAGGATGTAAGAACTCCAGAGTAATATCACAAAATTTATGAAGTTTTTATATTTTTGGCCAGTAGCAAAGACAAAAGATTAGGAAATGAATTTGCCAGATATCAGCAAGCTCTCTAGTTTCTATGTGATTATCTTCCCTGAGAAATCCAGATCTTTGGCTGGAAGAGAGAAGCAATAGCATTTCAAAGCTTAATAAATGGGTTTTGAAACCACAATACATGACAGAACTCAATAATTCAGGTACTACTGCAGTGGAGGAGCATGGACCCACCGGACAGCGTGCAACTACGCCACTTACATTGTCACAGTCCTTTTGCATGGTTTTTAATTTATCCAGTGATTCAGGTTACAAGAGAGAAGGGATGAGTTGTAGAAGGGAGAAATGCCTGGCAGCGTCTCCCTTCCAGCCACTGGTGAGACTGACCCCAAGGCAGGAGGTAGATGGAGGGTGGAAGATACTCATCACTTTTGTGACAAGACAACTTGAAAACACACACTTTTAAAATTTAGCTGCAGTTTAGGGTCTCTGAAGTTTCAGCTTTCCCAGAAAACTCTCTCTCACTCCCCTTAGAGCATTTCCATGTCCTGGTTTTCCAAACCCAAAATGGAATTAACATTTATTCTTCCAGACACCTATCACAAACTCATTTAAAGGGCCGATAGTTTGATAGCTAGGACTTTTAGGTCAACAATACTACCAGAACATCTCCAGTCTCCCTAACATGAAAACAGCTTCCTGGCATGTATTTCATGTGCATGTGTCTATGATTAAAGGGGCATCCATCAGCCACACTTTAAGGCTATGAGTCTCGGCAGCTTTTCCAAGCCAAGTATTTTGTATATGCTACAAGGGAATCTCCTCTACTATGTCAAACTCCACCCCCCCCAAAAAAAAAAAAAAATAAAAATCAGTAAATATAAATGACCAAAAAAAGAAAAATGCAACCTGTAGTGAACCATACCCCAGGGAATTTCTAACTGCTTCTCAGGAGTATTGGGTAAAATCTCAGTATGGATCACGTCAGGATGAATTACTAGCACTTTTTATATGTATGTCACCTAATTCTAACATTTATCCAGTTTATGTTACAGCTTCAGCTTTAATTTGATCATCCTCCTCATTTTCTCCTCATCCCAAACACTCTTGGGACTCTTTAAAAATAACACATGTATTCAAGCCCAATTCACATGAAAATACCACAGCTAAATCCAGGCCAACAGTAAATAACTATTGGCTTCTCCCCTCGGATGCTAGAACCGGATTTATAGAGCTGAAAAAAGTCCCAGGCTGCCCGTCCAATATCTACATTTTCCACCCATCAGTCCCTGTGGCAGCATTCCCTTCTAATGGGCTTTAATTTTGCCTGAATTTTGCACTGAAACAGCTCAATCTGGTGGTAGGATCATTTGTGCTTAATCAAGATCCCAAAGAACAGCATGTGAAATTAAAAAAAAAATTAATTCTTTTTGCCAAAGACTGAAGAACAGATGACAGATGTTCTTGAAAACTTATATTGAAGATGACTACTGTTTTGAGCAAGGGAGAGAAAAATTTAACAAATAACTTTGAAATCAGAGGGTAACATCCAATTCATTTTCAGCAGGGGCAGCTTTACTGTTGCAGCAGAATGAGACACAGCAACAGGCTCTGGTGCAAGGTGCAAGCCTGGCTTAGTGGGGCTAGCCCCATACTGCTTCAAACAAGAGGGGGCTTTGTTTTGAAGTTTAGCTTCTTCATACAGGTGAAGGCAAAAGTATTCTAAAACATCCCATCTATAGGATTAATTCCCTGCTGTGGAAGTGTATTAGGTCCAGCAAGTGAATCCTTGGTGAATTTGGGCTTTGCTATGTATGATCTTGCCAAAGAACAAGGTGTCCATTAGGAACATATGGCATGGGTTGGAAGGGACCCCAAGGATCACAGAGTTCCAACCCCCCTGCCACAGGCAGGGACACCAACCTCCAAGCCTGGAGCTACACAAGGTTGCCCAGGGCCCCATCCAACCTGGCCTTGAACACCTCCAGGGACTAGGCACCCACCACCTCTCTGGGCAGCCTGTTCCAGCCCCTCACCACTCTCCATTAGCATCCATACACCTGTCTGTGGACACGGTGATTTTCCATTTATCCTCTACAGTGGGGCACTTTCTGTAGTCAAAGTGAGTTAAAGAGCTTGCATTTGATTTACCACAAAGCAGCTAAAAACCATTTGCTGAAGGCTGACAAATGTATGCAAGACCACAGCTCAACAGAGAGGGACACCAAGCAGGATCTCTTGTGAATTTGCCCAGTAGTTACTTTCATTTTCTGTCCAAATTGAAAAGTTTTACTGCAAATTTAACTATAAGGCTCCCTTTCCTCAAACTGACAGGTAGTGCCCTGTCTGCTTGTCAAAAAATCCAAGATAGGGAAGAAAGGAAAGAAAAGAAAAAGGCAGCAGCAAACTGGAGAGAGTTGGGTGATGGACAAGGAGGTGCCCTTGGAGTCCAGCACCGAGCAGAGACTACAGCTGGAAATGCCGAGCTGAGCTGCTGAAAGCACAGAAGGGGGGAGAAAAAGTGATAAGCAAGGTTCAGCAGATCCAGATTTATCCGCACTGAAACAGAGAAACAACTTCTTTCTCTGCAACAGCTAGCAGTCAGTCACAGGCTGACAGGAAACACTGAATGGGGAACAGCAGCTAAGAACGGGTGTTTCACATTGCTAAGGTTACAGTTCTATGTTGATGTCATAAATATTAATAAAAGGAATATTTGTTATAGACACATTGGCCATTTTTCCAGGTTTTAAGGTGGTATTTACTGTGCTGGACATAGGGGAATCTTCTAAATGCCAGCAGCACAGTGACGGACTTGGGGATGTTGTTCCATGTGATAGTGGGGAAAATTCTGGGGATTGCCCTGAGGACTCCTCAGTGGAGCCACTATTGCCCATCCCCTGTCGGAAATCTCGCTGTGATCTGCTGAGGATACCTGCACCTGCTGCCCCACTGAAATGCCTTTATACAAATGCACGCAGCATGGGAAACAAGCAGGAAGAATTAGAGATCTTTGTGCAGTCGCAGGGCCACGATCTCACTGCGATCACAGAGACGTGCTGGGACAGCCTGGATGACTGGCACGCTGTCATGGATGGCTATGTGCTTTTCAGGAAGGACAGGCTAGGGAGGCGAGGTGGAGGAGTTGCTCTTTATGTTAGAGAGCAGCTTGAATGTCTTGAGCTCCACCTGGGGAAAGGTGACCCATCAGTCGAGTGCTTGTGGGTAAGAAACAAGGGTCACGCTAGTATGAGTGACACTGTTGTGGGTGTGTGCTATAGGCCCTCTGATCAAGAGGAGCGGGTTGATAGTGCTTTCTATGAGCAGCTAGAAGTAGCCTCGAGATCCCAGGCCCTGGTCCTTATGGGGGACTTCAACTACCCAGCTATTTGCTGAGCAAGAAATACGGCCAGTCGTATGCAGTCCAGACAATTTCTGCAGTATGTTGAGGACAATTTCCTGCTACAGATGGTGCAGGAACCTACAAGGGGAGGGCGAGTGCTGGACCTTGTTCTTACTAACAAGGATGGGCTCATCAGGGAGGTGAGGGTCAGGGGCAGCTTAGGACAAAGCGACCACAAAATGATCCAGTTCAAGATCCTGAGTGGAAGAAGCAAGCCAAAAAGCAGGATAGCTACCCTGAATTTTGGAAGAGCTAACTTTGATCTCTTCTGCAACCTTTTAGGAGCTATCCCGTGGGCTACGCTGTTAGAAGGCAAGGGAGCCTGTGAGAGCTGGCTAGCATTTAAACAGCACTTCTTCCAAGCACAGGATAGGTGCATCCCTTTGAGTAAGAAATCGGGAAAGAGAGGCAGAAGACCTGTGTGGATGACCAGGGAGCTAATGTGTAAACTCAAAGGGAAGCAGAGGGTTTATGAACTATGGAAACTGGGTTTGTGCACCTGGGAGGATTATAGGGATGTTGTCAGAGCCTGTAGGGACATGACTAGAAAGGCTAAAGCCTGCTTGGAGATGAAACTGGCAAGGGATATAAAGGATAATAAAAAGAGGTTTTTCAGATAAGTGAATACTAAGAGGATGATCAGGGATAATGTAGGTCCCTTGATGAATGAGGAGGGTGTCCTGGTATCGGGTGATGATGAGAAAGTGGAAATACTGAATGCCTTCTTTGCCTCAGTCTTCACTCCAAAGGCCCCTCGGGACCTGCAGATCCTGGATGAAAGTAGGAGTGTTTGGGGAATGAAGAGAATCCCTCTAGTTGAGGTAGGGGTGGTCCAGGAGCGGCTCAAAGGGATTAATGCAAACAAATCCATGGGCCCGGATGGGATACATCCACGTGTGCTGAGGGAGCTGGAGGAAGTGATTGCGGAGCCGCTTGCTATCATCTTCGACAGCTCTTGGAGAACAGGAGAAGTACCTGAGGATTGGAGGATAGCCAATATCACTCCAGTCTTCAAAAAGGGCAAGAAGGAGGACCCTAACAATTATAGGCCAGTCAGCCTCACTTCTGTCCCTGGAAAGGTTATGGAACAGATTGTTCTGGATGCCATTACCAAGCAACTGGAAGAGAAGAAGGTCATGAGGAGTAGTCAGCATGGATTCACCAAGGGAAGGTCATGCTCGACCAATCTTATAGCCCTCTACGATCTCATCACTGGCTGGGTGGATGGAGGGAGAGCAGTGGATGGCATCTACCTTGACTTCAGCAAGGCTTTCGATACTGTCTCCCATGACATCCTGACAGAAAAGCTAAGAGATCATGGGATAGATGAGTGGACAGTGAGGTGGGTTGAGAACTGGCTGTCGGACCGGGCTCAGAGGGTCGTGATCAGTGGAGCAGAATCTGAATGGAGGCCTGTGACTAGCGGTGTTCCCCAGGGCTCGGTGTTGGGCCCAGTCCTGTTTAATATCTTCATCGACGCCCTTGATGAGGGAATAGCATCCACCCTCAGCAAGTACGCTGATGATACAAAGCTGGGAGGGGTGGCTGACATGCAGGAACACTGTGCTGCCATCCAGCGAGACCTGGACAGGCTGGAAAGCTGGGCAGGGAGAAACCAGATGAGGTTTAATAAAAGCAAGTGTAAAGTCTTGCACCTGGGGAGGAATAACCATCTGTATCAGTACAGGCTGGGGGATGACCTGCTGGAGAAGAGCTCTGTGCAGAAGGACCTGGGGGTCCTGGTTGATGACAGGTTGGCTATGAGCCAGCAGTGTGTCCTGGTGGCTAAGAGGGCCAATGGGATCCTGGGATGCATCAGGAAGAGTGTGGCCAGCAGGTCTAAGGAGGTGATCCTCCCCCTCTACTCTGCCCTGGTCAGGCCCCACCTGGAGTATTGTGTCCAGTTCTGGGCTCCCTGGTATAAAAAGGACAGGGATCTCCTGGAGAGAGTCCAGAGAAGGGCTACGAAGATGATTAAGGGCCTGGAACATCTCCCCTATGAGGAAAGGCTGAGTAAGCTGGGGCTGTTCAGCCTGGAGAAAAGACGACTGAGGGGGGACCTAATTAATGTTTATAAATATCTTAAGTATGGGATGCAGGGGGAATTGGCCAGCCCCTTTTCAGTGCTCTGTGGAGACAGGACAAGGGGCAATGGCTGTAAACTGGAGCACAGGAAGTTCCACACCAACATGGGGAAGAACTTTTCCCCAGTGAGGGTGACAGAGCCCTGGGACAGGCTGCCCAGGGAGGTGGTGGAGTCTCCATCTCTGGAGATATTCAAGATTCATCTGGACGCCGACCTGTGCAATATGAGCTGGGGAGCTGCTTTGGCAGGGGGGTTGGACCCAATGAGCTCTTGAGGTCCCTTCCAACCCCTACAATTCTGTGATTCTAGCGGCTCCTTGCCAAAGCTGCCTCTTCACCCCCCCCATACTCCCCAAACTTTGCAAAACCACAACATTATTTTAACTTTAATTCATCCCTACCCCTCCATATTGCTTGGAACAGACCCTCAACAGATTACTCCAATTAGAGTAACTACAATAACACAAGAAATTAAAAAACATTTAATACTGAAAGAGATGATAGCCAATTGTGAGATGCCACACACCCACACGCCACATACATTGGAAACATGAATTGTTTGGCCGCCTGTAAGTTACTCTGTGACTCCAGAACATATTTAAAACAGTAACAGAAGCTAGTTGTATTTTACTTCACTATTACTGCATAACATCTACAGAATACACTAGCAGCATAAATGTTCTTGTACTATGAGAAGTAAAAAGACCTCATTTTTCCCAAAATTATTCCTTGTATCTGCTTGATGCAAAAGTCCCACAATCACATCAGAAAAATTAATACTGGACAGTGGGACACAGATGCACTTGGCACTGGTCTCCCACTTGCTTGGCTGCCTCATCCCACAGTCACCCTGTTCAAGGATGAGACTGCCTTACTTCTTTTTAAAAGGTTTTCCCAACACCTACATGCCTACCCAAATTGCAGTTTAGTTTTATTGATAGCAGCAGCTGTCTCTCTCCCAGCAGCGAGCCCAGGGAAACCGTAACCGCGACTCCCGTGCTTCACGTACCCAACTTTCACTTGGTTTCTTACCCTCATGGATCAAAAGCTTTAGACATGAAAAGCTTGTTAGCGATGCCCTGCTCACCAGCCAGTTTTCAGAGAATTCAGTGTATGTCTAATCAAAAGATCATCCTTATAAATCAGGCTTTCCTTTTTAATTGTAACATCTCGCTGGGCCTTTCTAATAAATATTTTAACTTCATTAAACAAGTTTCATGAAAGTATCACCTTGGGCCTTTTAAGCACTTCAGAATTTAAAAAGCAAGGCTGGCTTGGAACTAGAGCTTACTTGTGTTTTATGCTGGCACTTCTCTGTGTTGACATTTGAGACTTTGCTCTGCCTTATCGCTCCTGGCTGCCTGCCCTGAGGAGCAGCCACAGAACAGCAGCAATTACTGTCTTTGTTTGAAGCAAAAAATATGAATGCCACGGATAGTCTCTGATTTGAAACGTTCCCAGGTAACTTAGGGAATTTAACTGTTAACTGGAGCTCAAACTAAGCATCTCATGAAGGTTCAGATAGCATCCCGCTTGGGACAGGGCACCCCAGCTGTGCTGATGGCAGTGCAGATAGGATTTTGGAAGGCTGCACTCTGCTGTGTGGGATCAGGAACAATAATGGCATGAGATAAGTCTTTCAAAGCCTTAGGAGACACAAAGTGCTCTCAGAAAGGTCACTGTAGATAAGTCCGATGATTTAATAAATCCCAAGTCTTGAACATCCTAAGGTGATGTTCAGGTCTAAAACTTGAGCATCACTAAGGCTCTGTGCAGGGCAACAGAGCTCAGATAGCAGACCCACACAAAATAATTATTTCTAGTGCCAGGAGTTCCTGTAGACATCTCGACCTGAGGCTATGACAGCTGTAGCTGGAAAGACACACCTCAAAACTGAGGAGGAAGGGGAAAACAGGACTCATCCGAGGTTTTCTTCCTGCCTTCACACAAAACCATTTAAGTGCTGTGGCTTTCTTTTCTAATAAAGCAGATTAAAATGCAAGATCTCAGGAAAAGGCATCAAATTCACTTGTATCTCCCTACCATTTGCAAACTCCTTGGAAATTGTCAGGTAAGTATATCTTCTGCATAGACACTTGGACATGTTAAACCTCCACCTTTTCTCTAAGTGCCTTTAAATTATAATCCATTACACAGCCCAGTCAGGCTGTTATACCTCTGAATTTTTTGAGTCTCTTATTCTGGAATATTATCATCCAATAAGCACATTTAAAGACAAACTTGATAATACTATGACATCATAGTAAAGGTACCTAGTTAAAAAAATAACCAAGGGTGATTCCCATCTTCTTGTGATTTATCCCAGGTATATATAAATTAACAGACACACCACACATTTAAATAATTTGAGAACAAACCAACCTGTTGAGATGGGGCTTGGCAATGTTATTTCTCTAATACTGAACGAAAGATCTCCCTGCAGTTGTTACAACTATCCAGAACTGATTTAGTGTACATGAACAACTGTTTTTCTCTATTTCACTGCCATTTTAACATAATAGCAGCAGTCTCTACATCTACCAGAACTCACAATCACCCAATTTTGGGAACTGATTTTTCTAAGATCTAATAAAGAAAGATTGAGCAAGTAAGCAAGCAGATATAACGAGCTCTTCAATGATCCCATCCATCAAACTTACAGGAACACACATCACATATAAGCTAAAAAGGAATCAATTAAAAAACCCCAAAAAACAAACCAACCCCTGCAATAGTTTATTTTTTACTACTGAATTTGTTTAGTTGGTTAAAATCAGAAGTGGGGAGGGGGAGGAAGAGAGAGGAAAGTGTTTTGGTTTATTTTCCTGGTAAGTTTTGGAATTCTGGATTCTCCCAGACTGCAGCTGTTAGAAATGACACCTTACGTTCCCAAAAGTCAGGGACAACTTTTCACAGAACTTGTGCAAGGAAGAGAACATCAAGAAAAGATAACTGGTTCCAGCTATCAACCCCACCACAGAGAGCACGGCTTAATACTTTTCCACAGCAACATCCTTTGTGGCTTTTGCAGTGCAGTCATCACAGCTTAGACCCTGAAACCCTTCCAAAAAGGAAAGAAAAAGAAAAAAATAGGAGGGGATTGTGGTGTAAGTGTTGATGAGACCATTTCCTTCCATAAAGATTTGCTTTGCCAAGTACACTGGCCTGTTGCTGAGAACTCTTTCCTTGCAGTGCCCACATCTAATCCACCTCTACAGAAATACCTTCAGCTGGAGGATTTAACTCAAGGTCAGATATATTTCTTCAACATGAGAATTCTGTGAGATAATAAAGAGCCATTTAAGAAGATTCATTTAATTATTTGGTATAAATGGCTTGGCTAACCTTTGCTGTTCTAACAGCTACTCCCTCAACATAGTTTTTAGGTATAGAAAGCAGTATTCTAATTAAAATAACAAGTTTTTTATACAGAGGGATTAGAATTTCTTATCTGATGAAATCTATTTAAAATGCAATATGTAATGGCTAATTTCGTTTAGTTACTAGTTGCTAGTTGTTCACCATGCATCTCAGCCATATGTTTTAAATATTTGGAGACTCACACCACTTACAAGCCTGACAGCAAAATCCGTCACAAAATTTGACATGAAAAGCAGCACGTCTAGGGCACATAAAAGGAAGGTCATTAGTGGAAAAAACAAAAAAAATACAAAACTGAAAAGTAAGTTTTAAGGAAAAGTTGGAGAAGCACTGAAGATTTTTGCTGTCCCATCACTTTTTACATCCAGCAGCTTCATTTGTGCTGCAATCCTTTGCTAGTATTTCAGCTAGAAAAGAGTTATAGAAGAGAATAGTTTCAGGCAGATTTCTTTACGCCCTTTTATCTTATCAGTAGCAGGGATGCTCGTCCTACACTTACTGCATCTCAAACTGCACAGCGCAGTGAAGGGTGAAGCCTTCACTCAACACCAGCTGCAGAGATGCACAGAAGCATCTGCTCTGTGCTCTTTGCCAGCCTCAGAGAAGAGTTCTTCCTCTGGAAAGGTTTTGGTGTGTAACTGATGTCTATTATTTACTGCAAATGTTTCTGGTAATCAGCTAGTTTACTTAGGTTTTAATTGGTTTATTCATTTCTTGGTGTACCTGTGGTCTGGAGGTTCCTCTGTCGTATTTACACTGGAGTTAGTAACAACAGTGAGAAATTTACCATGAAACAAAAGCCTTTGCGCTAACCACCCTGGTAAATAAATTGAGAACATATGCCCTTGTCTGAGCTTCAGATACAACTGTAATTTTCCTTGCAATCTCCTCACTTCAAAGCACACAGACTCTATAAATTCCCAGCTGCCAGCCGATGTGGCCGCACTTCCCAACAAAGACAAAAGGGAAAAAGGAGGAGGAAAATAAGAAAGAAAAACCCAAAAACAACTACAAGTGCTTAGCAATTATAACAAGATATGTCCTTAGTATTCCCAGCATGCAGTGATGCTGCCTGAGCAGCTGTTGTGTGAAAACTGACTCATGCTCTGAGAGCTCCCTCGGTCCAGCTGCAGACACCAACATGCAGAATGCGTTATTGTGGTCCTAACCAAAGAATTTTCTTTATAGAGGTAGAAATCAAATAATATGCTTGAATCACTCAAGTTAAGAGAGGGATTGGAAAGTACTCAATATCAAGATAGCTCTCCTCTTTCCAGCGGTAACAGTGGTACGTAGGTTCATTTTGTTTGGGTTGTTTTGGGTTTTTTTCAGTATGATGGAAAAAATATTAATCAGACCAGAAATACAGTGACAACATAATAAATATTCAACCAGTCCAGATCAGTTGTACCTACCTTACTCAGTCTGGGAAGTTGATTACTATCTGAAGAGATATTTTTGCATTGAACAAAAAGAAAGTAAAAGGTTTGATGGGTGAGTTCTGATGGTTTAACAGAGAATTTCTTTCAAGTTGTTGGGATGTGGCCACCCACCACAGAACCTTCTCACCCACTGTCTCCCAGGGGGTATGCACTTTTTCACACCTGACCTCCAGTATGCAAGAAGAGGGGATGCTCTCAGAGTACACATTGCCCAGGGTCTGTTTGCAGGAAATGTGCTATTAAAGATTATTATTTTTTAATTCAGTATTTTATGTGATCCTATTATTTTTTATATCCTGTATTTTATAGGATACTTTTACTTTCAACAAGGTATGTAAAAATAGTTACATTGTACATTAACTGAGCTATAAAAGAACCCGCTCTCATTTCATTCGCTTTTATAACCTTCCTCCACATGTAATATCACATTATAATGTAACCTGATTGCAGTGAAACTTGTAAGACAGCTGGGTGGTGTTCTCTGAACAGGGCTCCCTCCCCACACTCACTCTCTCCCCAACAGCCTCATTTTCCCTGGTTTCCCAAATACAGCAGATGTTCGACAGTCTCATCGTGAAAACCACATTAACTGAGTGAGAAAAGTAGGAAAGGAATTTTTAAGTAAAGATGATGCTCTGGGGACTGGGGGTCTTGTTGTTTGTATTAAGAGGGGTTTTTTTGTGATTTATTTTTTAATTATTATTTTGAATTGAGCGTAGGCTGTAAAGTTCTGCATTTACTTCACCAGCACACCTATAACTTAGTCCCTCAAAAGGCAAATAACAAACCAAATCACACCATTAAATTAAGCCTTAATTGATTGACAAAATCAGGCTACCCAGTTTAGCAAACTGACCGTTCAGTGCTTAGGAATGAATGTATCTCCCATTCAGCATTAATACACACCCTGACAGCACTGACACCTCAACAGCATAGAAAGAAGCTTCCTCACATTGTTTGCTGCCTGGAAAGTGAAGACTGGCAGATGTTCAGTCCTTCACTTGCCAGGAAAATTAGCACTTTCCCAACAGATATGCATACTGAGTGAAGCATCCTGTAGTCATTGACAAAATAGATCTCAGCATGGCAATGGACTGCTTGGAGACAGGAGCTCTTCAAACTCAATATGTCAAGAAAGTACAGGCAAAGTTATTTGCAGCCACGCAATCAAGTCCTCAGAACTGTGTAATTACCATGACATCAAAGCTAACACAATTTACCATCCACCCATAGCAGCTTCGCTGAGGCAAACTAACTTACAAAGCTTTAGCGGTATAAACGCCTTCTATCATCTTGGATTTAATTATAAGAAATCTCAGACAACAATGGTTTACATCAGTTTAGTTGTACTTATCAATTTTATTTCTAATTCCTAGTTTAATCTACTTGTGTTGGGATGAGAAAGATACACGCGTGATGAGTTTATTCAAATTATAACTTCAAAATTTTGGGGAAAAATCTGTTAAAGTTGGGTTTTTTTCCCCCCTTACCTGATCCCTACTAAACCATATGATCACTACTATAAGTCTCAAACCTACTAATTCTGAATTACCATCCAGTGCTCTGAATTTTGCACGATTTCACTTCTAGGCCCTGACAAAGATCATTATTTTTTTGCCGTATGTAAAGCAAGCACTTTATATATGTGCACAGCCATCAAGTGCCAAATGCTTTACTGCCCACACCCATAAAGCAGCTAGAAAATCGACAGGTTCTGAACCCAAAATGGAAGAAAAAATATAATATTTACTTCTGACAGAAGTTTCTTATTCCCTAGTCAGTGCATCTCATGCGGAGGATGAAGCCATCCATGCAGCCCAGACTCAAAACTCATCCAGCTGTAGTCAGCATTCCTTTGAGCTAAATCCTTGTTTACTGGGGAAACTGGTTGGGTACCCACTGGATTGATCACACAGCAAGGGCAGTTTCTTGCTTTAAATTTTTGTCTTTGGAAATTAACAACACAGAGTTATATTTATTTGCCCCAGAACAAGCTACCCTAAAATCACTGCAAGAGATCCAACAGTTCTTCCAAGGGCTCCAGGTTTTCAGAGGATTAACTGACATCAGCACTCTCCTGCTTCCATTGTGCAGCATTGAAGAGGAAGAAGGAAATGAGTGAGAGGCATTTGGGACTATATAACATGTCTTTGTTTTAGAAGACCAATAATAAATAATTTATTGCAAATCCCAAAACCACCACAACCAGGTATCGATATCCTCAACACCACTGAGATCTCTAAAGCAGAGGCAGTACTAGTTGCACTGGATGCTGGTGCTGTTCTTACCAGGCCCTGACACTGGGTGCAGCTGAGATGGAGTTAATTGTCCCCTTTCCAGTGCTCATAGTGCTGTGTATCCAGCCAGCAAGGTTTTAGTAACACACTAGAGTTTTGGCTACTACCAAGTGGTGCTGGCACACATCATGTCTGTCTCTCCAACATCCCCCCTCACCAGTTGGCTAGGGGTGGGCAAGACCTTGGGAGGGGACACAGCCAGGACAGCTGTCCCCAAGTAACCAGGGGATATTTCACACCATATGATGTCTGCTCAGCAATAACAGCTGAGAGAAAGGAGGATGATGGGGGCAGGGGGGATTGATTAATTATTTATTAAATTTGTCTTCTGGAGACCCCACTACACATACTGAAGCCCTGATATTGCCTGTTGATGTGAAGTAGAAAATACACTTTTAGTTTTTCCCTTGCTTCTGCACACAGCCTTTTGCTTTAATAAACTGCTTATATTTAACAGCAAGGGGGTTTTTCCTCATGGCAAAGTGACAATGTGGCTTGCTGGACACCAGCCAAGGTAAACCCACTACAGGAAGGAAAAAAAAAAAAAGAGCATTGACCCACTTGGACTGGTATCACCAGCTTTTTCTTCAGCAGGAACAAAAAACATTTAAAAGTTCAACAGTTATGGAGTTTGTTTTGTATGAAGTATTGAACATAGGGGTTTACATACCACTATTAAATCCAAGATGAGAGATGCAACCAGTACATAGTGCAAGAACCTTCTGACTCTACACCCTTTCCCTTCATGTTTTCCAGTACCACAGTGAGGACAGCTGCTTCTCATGCTCAGAAGACAAAAATCATTGGATTTAGATGAGCCCAGATGGAAGTAGGGTCCTTCCTGGGCAGTTACATCATTACCAGTGACAGCTACTGTTGTGCAGCAGCCCTTCATCATAGGAACTGCAGCTCCCTGTACTTCACATGCAGCGCTCAACCACTCACATCATTGAAGGAGTATCTAAGTCCGAGTTCGCAGCCAAGACTGTCACTGTACAGTCCTCTAAAAAGTCCATTTCAGAAATAACAACAGGGAATGGGTCATCTAAGTACAGAGACAGCATAAAAGGACAATTTGTTACTGTCACCCAGATTTGGTATTTCAAATAATCCTGATAGGTAGTCTTATTAGTCACTATTTGATGTCTCCTCCTACAATGTCACATGAAACCCACAATCACCTGAAACAGCATTTCCTTTTCTTGCTTTTCTGTTCATAATTGTCAGGTATGAAATACAGCTCATCTTTGGCCAGTAAAGCATCAATACAGCGTTGCAGCTACATTTGTTTCTTCTATAAATAGCGTTTCATAGCGGACTGGGAATGTTCAGAGTGGAATTTATACCACTTTAGCAATAAAATGAAAGTCATGTTGTAGAAACAGCATAAAAATGCATATTTAATGACAAAAATCTTGTAAATCCTAGCCTAGAATATGTTGGAAATCCTTTTCTTGCAAAAACATTGAAAAATGTATATCCTAGACAACTTAGCACAGGTTATATGTTGGAATGATTTGGATTCATAGAGTGGCTCAGAACACGTTTGCTGTCTCAGCATTATAGGGACTAAGTTAAAAATCTGAAGCCAAAAAAACGTGAATGTGATTATTCAGTAGATGCAACTGGTCATTGATGAAGAAGAGTGAGCAATACTGTTCAGCAGGAAGTTCAAGTACAGGAGAATTACTAACACTGTGCTTGGTCTTTGGGTGAGCCAACCCCTTGCAATTCAAGTCACAGCTGTGATGGATGTGGACTAGCAGAACCCTCCTTGGATAAAAGTGACTGCTCCCCACTGCTGAAAGCCCTGATCATCCTTGTTCATCAACAGCCTCCCCTGTCAGACTTGGACCAAACACATTTAAAGATGGACATCTTCTCCTTGCTAGTCAGTCTTAAAGACACTAACAGATCCTAATTTGTCAGTCTTATTAGGAAAGCTTATGTACATAATGAGACAAATGAAAGTCAGAGGCTGAGGGCAGGAAGAAGGGGGGAAAGAAGAAAATATTTTCCTTAAGTCTTTATCACTCTTTCATGATTAAACATAATTAACCAAGCCATCAGTCCTGAACAGTGACCATGTGTCTGGTTCAGAAGAAAAAACCCACTATTAGAAAAGGCTGCTTTGAATTAGGTATAGGCCTATTGATATTTCCTAGTGTGGATATACAAAAGGAGCCTTTTTCAGCATCTCTCAGGTCACCAGCAAACGTTACGATTATGTGCCTCCATACAATTGAGGCACAGATGTAAGAAGAATATTGAGCTTTGGGGGATAATCAGATTTATGTGTTGTTGGGGTTTATTTTTTTCAATAAGTAGAGCATATTATTTTCAAGTGGTTAACTGAGAATAACTCTTGCAGAAGTACAATATAACAGTAATTATTCCGAAATCAATGGCACAAAAGGGTTCATTTTAAATCATATTATGATTGCTGGATTAAAGTAGTTATTATATAATCGGATAGCAATTACTCCACCTTAATAATTTCTGGGTTTCTAAGGGTGAAAGTGATAATACAAGCTACAGCAGGTGTCAAATTTTAGACTTTGTCAAATGAATATTCTAAAGGCTGGAAAGAAACAAACATATTAGCATATAAAAACCACAAGCATGGAAAATAGCTAAAAATATAAAAATACTTCAACCCTCCTGCCTCAAGCAGACATTCAGAAGCAGTTCACTCATGACAGAGGACTTTCAACATGTAGTTTAAAATAGCAAGGAAGCCAAAGTTTCTCATCATCCCTTCTCTAACTCAATGGTTTTTGTATAATCAACTTTGTTGTCCACAGTTTGGCCACCCTTTTACCAGGGCAGCAAGAGAAGGCTGTAACAGCTCACAGATTTGCAGGACACTACAGATACATGTTCCAAGTGAAAATAAACAAACAAGCAAAACCCCCACTCCACACTTCAGCACAATTGTTTTTGCTCTAATTCAAAGTTCTGTCAATTCATTTACTTGAAAAGCAGCATCAAGCATGTTGCTTTTCCTAGGTTTCTTCACTCCTTATCTCGTTTCTCTTTAGTCACATCTCATTTGAAGAGATCCTACAAAAACCCAGCTCAGAATTGCTGAAAAGCATATAGGCAAGAAACAACCCTCCTAGCAACCTTCTCATACTCATTTGTGTGTGATGGCTTTTACTTATACCCAGCTCCTGAAGGAAGTCCATGTTAAGAGACCAAAGCAATGAGGTTATTCCACAGATTCAAGAGCCCAGCCCTGAGGCCCTAAATACAGGAAGCCAGGGTTTTTTTTTCCTAAGGTCCTCGGGGAAAAGATCTCATCCATGCCTCAGTGCACACCATCAGACTGCAGCAAGAAGGCAGGACTAAAGACACAACTTCCTTATTACTCTTTAAAATACAGTTCTCTTTGTGGAAGAATATACCGGTTCATATTACAAACTAAATGTCAAGCTAAAATAAAGTACACTTAGCTCCTAAAGGACAAATATTTGAGACGTGCCATCAAATACAAAGTCGATTTGGCAAGGTAAGTAGACACTGAGGTTCAATATACAGAGGTGAATGTGCAAAGTTTGTTGCAGTTAAAGCAAAGAATAAAAGGAAAGTCTCTTAAAAAAAACCCCACACATACAGAATGTAGATACACTAGATGTAGCTCAGAACACTGATTTCTGCACAACCCTATCAACATAGGGTGATGCTGAGGAAAAAGACCTTCAAACACATTACAGGAGTAATGCAAGCAGATGGATTTCTGTCACTGAATGTTTCTGTAAGACTGATTTTGTTCTGTGAGGATTTGTGGTAACTGAACGATTACAAGTGCTTCACAAAGCCTAACCAGTTATGGCATGAAAGCCATCAATACAGGGAAGATCTAATTAAAACCTACAGAGAAATTATATTTGGGAACATTGCAATCACTGACATCAAAATGTGAAAGCTGGATGTCACAAAGTCAGAGGAGGGGAAAAAAAAAAAAAAAAATGTATTCTCAATTTGGATTTTCTTCTTAGGAATAAATATTCCACATCCACAACTCCTACAGAACAAACCCAGCAATGTTGGTTAAGATGATGTGGGACAGTCTCAAGAGAACACACACGTACACATGGCAAAACTTCCAGCCAACTCAGAGAGAAAGCCACTGTGTCTCAACCTTTCTGCTAACAGCATTCACTCCCACCATTGCCAGAAGAGATGCTGACTGGAGTTGAGCAGAAGTGGTCCTACCAACCCTGCAGACACCAGAGCGCAGGATTTTAGCATAAGTCCCGCAGCTACTAGCCTACCCCACCAGACAGCTGCTCTTTGAGCTGTGGCCACAGGTCCTGTTAACCAAGCAAGGTTCCTTCTCTCCATGGCATTCAGTAATCACCCTTGCACATGAGCAAGCACAGAAGAGGTAATCCCCAAGCCTGTGATTAATTTATGATCCACAGCATGTGCCTTGCTTACACTAGCTTGCCTAATTAGAAGTGCTGTTATCAGTCGCAAGGAGTCAGTTTTAGACTCTAGCAATGCCCAGGAGCCACAGCAGGGCTGCATATACACGTCAAAGCTCAGCCCCAAAGCTGTGACTGAGTTCAAGAGGCACAGGATAAACTCTGCTGTCTGCTACCATCACTGCAAAAGATACCATGTTCAAAAGTACTTCCCAGTGTGCTTCAAGCAAGAAGATCCTCAACATTAAAGCAGGTAAGGATGCTATGAAACATCAAGGTGGCATAAATAAGCTCCTTATTGTAAAGGCGTAGTATCCACCATTCAAGCCCTCACATAAAACCTTTCATCTCATCTTTCTGCCATAAAAACAGCTGGCATATCTAACATTGGCTACCCAACTCCTTTAACCAGCATCACACTGAATTTACACTTGCTGAAGCACCACAAACATATCATATAGCTCTCTTTGGAGCAAGCTGGGAAGTAAACTGTTAGGCTATAGCAGGTGATCTCCTTCAACCAAAACTGTTCGTACAGGACAGGTAAAACATCAGTGCATACAACAGGACAAAGCAGAAGGATTTCCAGCCAAGTAAGATTTCCTCATCACAACTCCTCAACAAAAGCAATATAATACATATAGTTATTGGACTACTTGGAGGAATAAGTTAAGGATGATATAGAAATATCCACTCTACTAAAGCACTTGCACAGAAGAGGAAATTTTAGCAGGTCTTCTCCAGGAAAAAGAATCCCAATGATCACAAGCAGCAAGACATGTCAACTCTTTATTGTCGGAGATTTTTGAAACACTGCGCTAAAAGCCTTACATGAATATTCATACATTCCTTAAGGAAGTAAAATACTGAACATAATGTTCTTTAGCTAGACAGAGAAGCAAAATATTCAAATAGTTAATATTGCAGGGTTTTGTCCTCTTTATACATCTTACTTAGAACCTCCAAGAGGAGTGCTGCTGCCCCACTAAAGAAGTTATGACTCCCACGTTAACCCAGGTCTCATCTCAACAATTGTGCTGACTCCTCTGTCGTGCCCTATGATAAACACTTGCCAGTCACAGCAAGAAAAGTTATTATGAAGAGAAAGAGATGTCGGGTGACTCCCATCCATGTGCAATTTTAAAACCAAAAAACCCACAAGCTAGAGAAATTGGCAGCTGGCACTTCGGGCTGTCAGCTGCCAACGAACTGCATTGTTTTAATTGTTGGAAATGATTGATTATGCAGCTGAGCTACTGAGGTAGCTGAACAATTTCACAACAACACAAACAATGGTAGTGTCACTCATTCTCTTCCAGATACGTGGTCAGATGGAGGGAACAGTACTGTTTTGCCATGCTAAATTACAGCATCTAGAAGAACAGCTACGATTATTCTCCCTGTCACTAAAGTTCAGTGTCTGTTGTTGCATCTATGTGGCCACCTGTTGCCTGAACCAGTGTGTATCATCAGTTTAGGAAAAAAAATACACACAAATTCTTTGTTCCTCATGTCTCATACTTCTCCTCTTTCCACAGGACTCTGCAGAACACTCAATATGCTTAAGACAGTGCTGATTAGGAAGGTGGGTCTTGCCTGAACGACATGCAGAGCAATGGTACTTTAATAATAAAATAACCTGGATGTGTTACATTTCCCTCATAGAATTACCTTGTCCAGATCAATAAGAATTTGGAAGATCTGATAAGTATAAGGAAAGCAAGCTGAACACCTTCATTTGAAGACCTCTCAGTCACACTATGCACTGACTATGACTGATTTTATTTCCTTTCCAGAGAAGTTAACTGCAAGTTCAGCAGGAGTGAGCATTAATCCAAGAATCCCATTTTTTCAGGGCTTCTTGAAGGGTCCATCCCCAGAGGATTTGAGAAGCAGGGGGAAGACGTGTTTCTACACCCCAGTGAACTTCAGCTCAACAGCCCAGAGGAAAAAAAACCTAACAGACTTACAAAGCACAACCTCCAGACTGCCAAATACACAGACCAGCAAGGGATGGAAGCAAACGGGGAGGGAAAAAAAGAAAGAAAAGGCAACATTGGCCGCAGGCTCTTACACAAGTCCCAATCCTAGAGAGCTGATTCTGGAGGAGCTTCTGGTTCATCAACCAAACCTGACCAAGGGAGGCAAACTGCTGGTTTGTTGTCGGGGTTTTCCAGCTGCTACATTGTTTGTAATTAGCAATTTTTTCATGCATCAGAACAAGGGCCTAATCCTTCAGGCTGTAAACACCAGCTGACGGATCAAGAGGAGTCAGTTCGCTATGGGAAATACCTGTGAAGGATACTGCATGCCTGTCCGATCTCTCCCTCTTCAAAATCTCCATTTATTTTGAAATGCTGCTAGGGCATATACAATTTTCCTGGTAACACCAGATGGTCCATTCCAACTTAAGCCAGTAACAGCAAGTATTTCTCTAAACATCACAGAGTAGAAGTTTTTCACTGTGATATTCAGCCAGAAAAACTCCTCTGGGCTCAGCAGCCATAGACCAAGCTGAACTTCTGCTTTGAAGCTTACAAAGTTATAAGGCTGGTCAACCAGTATTTACAGTTGACCTTAAGTAGTCTTGTTTGACCACTTTTGGGACCTAAAGAAAGGAATTTTTACTAGGAATGAGTTGATTCTTCTAGTTTGCATTAGATGTAAGATACCTGAAAGGTCCCAGTTGGGGAATAGGTGTAAGGATCAGCAAAGAAGCAAAAAAAAAAAAACAAACCACAACAGTGGTCTTACCACTAATGGGTGTTTCTTGTGGGGAAGGGTTCAGTAAGAGACAGCTCCCTGTCTTTCTGTGTCCACACAGGTTTCTTCCATACGACGTGTTCTGCTTGCGTGGGGTTTTTTTTTTCCTCCTTTAACCTTTGTTGTCCCATCACAATTTCAAATAACTAAGCACACTGCACTGCTCTGCCCTAGGCTCTCGCTCACAGGCAATGTATTTTACTGCCACACAGGTGACCCCACTCCCTTCCCTGTGATTAACAGCCAGAATAAGTCATCAGGACAGTAAATTTCAGAAGACTTCACTAGAGCAGGATTTTGAGCTCAAGACCAGGATGAAAACAGAGGCAGCCAAAACCCACATAAATAGAGGTCTGAGAGAGACCTTAGACCTTACAACCTCCTGCGACATCAGCCAGCCAGACACATCCTTCTTCTGTAGGTCTCTTCCTGCACTTCCCTTCAACCAGAGAAAGGCAAAGTTTGGTAGGGAAAGCTCCTTCTTACAGGACTGCTCCCCAAAGCAAAGGGAAAAGCAAACACCCAGGTCCCACCCTGACAGCAGGACAAGGTATATCCTGAACCCACTCACAGACCCAGGAGGCTACTGGGTCTCTTATCAACAGACCTGGCTCCCAGGCATACGCGCAGTCACTGCAACCAAACTGGACTTAGCAACCATGGGCAAATCATCGCTCCTGCAGCAGCTGAAAAGCAGTAATTCCCCAGGGAAAGGTGGCAAATCCAGCCTCAAGCTCTAATTCAGCAAGAGGTTTCATAGAATCATCAGTGGTGCAAAAGACCTTCACAGTCAAGCCTAACCATCAACCCTACACCACCATAACCACTAAAGCATCTCCCAGAGCATTTAACCTACCCACTTTTTGAATACCCCCAGGAAGAGCAACTCCACCACCAACCTGGGCAGATTATAAGTCAAACACCTTACCTTGAAAACAACTACTCCATTCGCAGGAACACCCCAGTCCTCTGCAATCTTCAACCCACAATCTCCACACCAACAACTCAGAGGTGCACATGATCTTTCACTACTTCTGCCCTTCCTTCTCTGACCAATCTTCTTCCCGAGCACTCTCCCTCTTCCCAAGGTGCATCTGTTGCTGGTCTGCAGCATGGTCACAGCTGAGGGAGATAATGGGGATGGGTGTCAGGGGCTTCCAGACACGCACCTGCCACCAGCTCTCTGCAAAGCACAGAGAGCAAGCACTACCACATCCTTCCTGACACTCTACAGGGTGTTGTTAAAAAGAAATAGTTTGACTGTCTTTCTGTAACAGTAAATAGTCCATTGCATCCTCCTGGTTTTTCTCAGGAGCTTAACTTCTCTTGACCCAATTGAGGTTAGTAAAGGCTTGTTAAGTAGGTGTTACATCTCCATCATAAAACTGGGCAGCACAGAGATAGACAAGTCTAATTTTAACGCCTGTTTTTCAATACTTCCCCTTGTCAAACATTTGGCCCAATCTTTAGATCTTATTGCCTCAAGTCATTCACATAATGAGTAAAGGATGCTTGGAAAGTGGTAGAACTGAAAACAAGAAGCCATTTCTGAAAGTGCAGTTGAGTGTGACTTGCCAAAGGTTGCACAGTGCATCAGGAGAAAAAGAGCACACGTCTGCTATCACGCTTAAGCTGTTCCTCATTACTCATGGATGTCTGACAGGTAAGTGGGTTACCCCAAAGAATATGGTTTAATCTCAAATGTGGTTAAACGCTGTATCTTTACCTAGAGTAATGGCATGCATGCCTAGCGCTGACAAGGTAAAGTGACCTCACTATCTTCCTCTAGCTGATTCCAACTTCATCAGGGTTTTGGTAAGATCATTAGTGTTTTTTACTCTGTTATCACAGTGTACATTTATTTCTTCATGACATGTAAATAGGATATTGACAGAGTCCAAGGATTCATCAAGCAAACACAGCCATGTTCAAAATCTACAAATTAAAGCTAATTTAGTCTATTAAAGAATCTCTCTCAATGGAAGGTAAAGCTCTTCTCATCTGAAGCATCCGTGGTTTAATTGAGCAAAAGTATATTCCATTCTTTCTTGATTTGGCCAATTTTAGCACTCTGCCTTCAATTCACACACAGTTTTTGAGAGCAGTCAACCACAGCCCTGATTAGTAGAGCCATCTAAAAATACTCACTGAAAGGATTTGACACATTATAATAGGATGTGGGGTTTTCACATTCAGGTCAATAAAGAATATGATCATCACCAAGGAGCGACTAAGGGGGCTATTACTAAGATGAAAAACTTCAGCTGTAGAGATCAGCTCTGCCTCAGCAATGAGACAGGATGTTACAAAGAGGAAGTATCAGCAGCTTTGCAGCCATAGAATAGAATCATAGGGGTTGGAAGGGACCTTGAGAGATCATCGGGTCCAACCCCCCTGCCAAAGCAGCTCCCCAGCTCATATTTCACAGGTCGGCGTCCAGACGGGTCTTGAATATCTCCAGAGATGGAGACTCCACACCCCCCTGGGCAGCCTATTCCAGTGCTCTGTTACCATGATTCATTTCCAAGAGCACCTGTTCTGGGTGAAATGTTAGTTGTGTTTTAAGCTGATACTTCTCAGCTAATTCCTATTTCATGAGAGCTGGGCAGCTGCTGAAAGACCTGGTTACCTTTGGATAACCTGAACAGTCAAGGGAATAACTCAATACAGCCTGAACTGTAATGGTGAAGCTTACAGAATCACAGAATTTTAGGGGTTGAAAGGGACCTCAAGAAATCATTGGGTCCAATCCCCTGCCAAAGCAGGCTCCCTAGGACAGGTCACACAGGTCGGTGTCCAGATGAGTCTTGAATATCTCCAGAGAAGGAGACGCCACAACCCCCCTGGGCAGCCTATTCCAGTGCTCTGTCACCCTTACTGTGAAAGGGCACCATGCACTGCCTAAAGACAAAAAAACACAAAAATGAAGACCAGGAAAGACCAAACTCTTTGCAGATGTGAATAATAATGCAGGCTATTCTTAACAAATTCCCTGCCAGAGTATGACATACAATGAAATCATGCAATGTGTTTTGTAACTACACCAGTGACTCTGCATGTAGCTAGATCTTCTGTAAAGTGCATCCCTAGGTAGAAAGTAAGTGGGGATTTGATTATCTTTTCTTTTTTGTTCTGTGAATGAGCAGAGCTATGAAATGCTCACAAAAAAAAAAACCTTCAGTACATTTAAAAAGTTAAGGACAAAGTCATGAAAGCATCAGCTTAGCCCTGGAAGCCGCATAGCTGTGCACTGAGGCATTGTGCCCAAGTTAAATAACCAGGGAAAAAAGTAGTAATACACTTAAATAAACAATTCATCACAGTGTGTGTATCTCTAAGGTCCAAAGCAACAGCCAGATGCATGCAGTTATAACTGTAAGGACTTCTGCTTTTTTTTCTCTATGCAGCTTTAAAGAATTTACTTGACCAACAGAGCTCATTGGGAAGTTAAGTCTTAGAGTTGGTGACATCAAAACCCAGAGAGAGTGCCTTAGTGACTCTGAAAGCAAGTCGAATTTTTAAATGCACAGCTTTTTGGTTCACCTCTCTGGTCCTTCACCTTTTTCCATCACCCACAGAACTGCACCCAGCACCCCATCAGTGGGTACTTCCCATGTACCCTTGAGGTGATGGACATCAAGTCCAAAGAAATGACGGAAAGCAGATATGTGGCATTTAAGTACAAAAGAGCAGGTTTGGGCAATTTTCACATCACCAGACAACTTCTCTGTCTTTAAAATATTACAGGACTTCAGCTCAAGGACGGGGATCTCATGGATGGGATTTAATATCCAAACACTTGCTGCGTGGATGCCAGTGTCCAGGGAAAGGCATGGCACTTGCAACGCTCACTACCTACATGTACAGTTACTCATTTGAAGAGTTATTTGATCACATACATCTAGTTATCACCACCCAACTCCGTTGGAATTTTCACTGTATTAGATCATCTCGTTATGATGCCCACCCAAGTACCCATTTGAATTTCAGATAGCAGAAAGCTCTCTTACCCATGTCCTTGTTGACCTGATAGGAAAAAAAAGATGATCATCCTAATTTATATTACCTATATAATAGAAACAGGTTATTTTATTATGTATATTATATTATTTTATAATAATAAATTATTTTAATTATTTATATAATAAACCCAGCTAATTTCTGTAAATTTGTCAACAAAAGGGTTAAGCTACATTTAGAGCAAAATAATAGATAAAATAAGGATGAAATTGGACCATAATTATCATAATCTTTCTTTTTGGTTTGCTTTATGATTTTTTTTTTTTGAAAGGTGATTGCCATTCAATTTATACTCTTATATAATCTCTTTAGAACATCTCACAGCAGGTTTCTATTATGAGTTGAGTTCATTACATCAACGTAATGCCATTTCTTCCTGGACTTTTCATTTGGCTGTTTGCTGATATGCTACTAACAGCTATTTTCAGTTCTGATAACTGCAGACTGAAAGAAACACCATCCTGGATTCAGGTACAAAAAGGCATTCATAAATCCTCTTAACAAAAATTAATACAGAATTGGAAACCTCCAGATCAGACCATGAAATACCATGGGAGACACCTCTCTTTTCCCTAATTTTACAGATGCTTCTTTTCTGGTTTGCCCTGTGTCTCAATGTTGTCCCACAGGCTGGTTGCTGAGAAACTCCCATTAAAGAGAAGCAATGAAAGGCAAAGGACCACAAGCACCATGGGGTCTAGGGATCAAACATACTGTGAGGAATGCCATCCTCTGTGAAATCAAGTCCCTTCCTTGGCGTTAGGTCCTGCATTTAACTATTTAAACCTGGTCACCCATGCTTCTAAAAGCCTTCCCATTTACACAGATAAGAAAATAGAGTCCTACAACGTTGCAGGAGATCTTCGTTAAATAAATTGTGAGGGGTTTTTTTACTATTTTTCCTCCCTCTCTGAGTTTTGCTCTATTACAGCATGTTTTTTAATTTTACTCTTTATTTTCCTTCCCTTATAGTAAACACCTGGCATATGCCTTATTGATCAACACTTCTGTTCAGCCTCACACCAGACGTTTTTAGCTCTGCAGTTAATATCTCATTTACTGAGGTCCCAGGTTTCAAATCATCACCAAATATATAACTAGATATCTGCTGCCTTAAATAAAAATATATATATAAATAAAAAAATATATATAACTTATAAATTCACCCTTACAAACACAGTCTTTTATGGAGGACACATTGAGTCTGTTGCACAATACATGACCTGAGCTCGCACTTACAGGTTGCAAAGGTCTTGTGGTTGCTGTTAGTCACCCACAAAGTGGGTGGAAGAGGCTGACGTCTCTTCCTACCCCAGAAGTAGACAGCAACTGTTGATAACTTTTGACTCAGCCTGAATTAGAAGTGGTGTTCTATCTCCCCTCAGCTGCCCTTTTTCAGATCCTTCCTTTTTCATTGTTATGCAGGGAAGTCAAACTCCTGTGCTGTGAAATTGCAAACTGTTTCCATGGAGATGATTAATATGTTCATAAATCCACAATAATTCATTCACTGCAGGACCACAGTGGATGAAACATTAGTTGTGAAAAGAAGAAAATGCCTTTAAAACCATATTTTTTTTCCCTTTTAATAATAATTCAAAGAAAGAAAGGCAAATGAACACGTATTTTATGTTATTGTGTCTCCTGTGCGGTGTTCAAGTATTATCCCAACAGGTGTCCTAAGATGCTTTTGGTTAGTAGACTTAGAAAATGATAAAGAACACCTAGTCATCAAACTTTTCAATATCTAAAAGGTGAAACAAGTTTTTTCAATGATAATTAAGGCACATAGATAGTGTATTATTATTATTTATAAAGTTCCTTCATGTGATAGGCACTTTCAGGCAAGTAGTATACAATGATCACTGTTAAAGGTCAGCACTGTGTCTTAAATAACAGCACAGGCATGACAAGAATCATCTACTATATTATAAAACTGCAATATCTCAGAGGGTACCATGTGGCAATTCTTGGCAAATGCTGACTTTTGATGGACACCAGTGCAGACAATCACGTCCTTAGCCAATATTGAGCCTTTCCAAAGAGTTTAATGGAAACTGGAGCAGCTGTCAATCATTTTGAACAGTTCTATTTTTAAACTGAATCATAGTTTTACTTAAGACTCAAACACAAAAATATATAGTGAATGAAATTTATTGAATTTTCACTGTATTTGGCCAAAAATTAATAAAACCCTGTTTTTTAAAAACCCAGTGGTTGCATTAACACAGTCATTAAAGAGGAAGGAAAAGTGTTCTATAAGGCTTCCAAGAGTTTCCACACCAACTGTACCTTTTTACTGCATCTCCCATTAATTAATATTTTTTCTACCGCAGTTGTATTTATAAAATCCAGCTAACCATCCTGGGATGTGATAGACAAGCAGAGCTTCTCTACTTTCTTAATATAGCCCTCCTAGTTAACATCACTGATGTACAGACGAGGGGAGATGAAGGGTTAGAACTTGAAGATGAAAATACTCATTCCAGTCTAAACTTTCCAAAGAGGCAGAAGCATTTAATTTTAATTAGCTTAATTAAAAGGAATTTGAAATTCAAAATTTTGCAGTGCAGTTCAGTCACCCCGATTCTTCGTGAGTGGTTACCTGGTTTTACCCTAGTTAATCTCAGTGGTTTGAAGTGCTGTGACAAAGATGGGACAAAAATGGCAGAAAATTAAGACATTGGGGCTTTTTATTTTCTAGATGGCAAATGGTGTCACAACATGACCTCACACACGTCCATTTTCCTCTCTGGACCTGCAAAAACAAGTTGTGGTGCCTCACTGTGGAGACACTCCATTTAGGCCAGCATAAGGAAAATCCCATTCCATGTCAGAAGAAAAGGCCAGAACCAACCTCTCAGAGTTTCTGGGTCCAGCTGCTAAATCCTTCCACTTTCTGACAGGTCTGACGGGTTTTTTTTGGGAAGGTCTGGTCCTAAGTTTACAAACCAGGGCCCATAGAGAAGAGCTTTGAGAAATGTGGTAAGTGTTCTGTCGATGTGTTTTGCAAACGGTAATATACAGCTCTGGATGTCTAAGGAGGGGTTGACAAAGCCTACACAAAGTCTGCCACCCAACTCCTATAACAGAAACTTCAACAAGTTTTCATATCATACTGACAGTACCACATGCAGCTGTAGCCACACGTGATTTCACTCCTATTTGATAAATGGAGATTTTTTTTTTTACAAAGGTAAAAATAGTCTACTCTAATAGCACTTAAATAAATATTTTACTAGTATCTGGTCAATGTAATCAAACTGAAATCTATTTCCATTTGAAACTTTCATCTGTTTCTTTCAAATTGCTGATTTCATGAGACATGAAGGTAGCAGAGGGAGTTTGCCCTTGGCAAACTTCCTCCTAGCACTGAAAACAGCTTTTCTATTTCCAGATCTGGTTTAATGTTTTTATATAGCACTCGTAGCACTGCCATAGCTGCCTGTTAACATGTACTGCAGAGATTCAGGGAATAGCTGGTGAAGAGAGGAATAAATTCAGTCACAGGCCTCAAAGTCAGAGAGGGTAACAGATGCACTGGCTCCAGCACTCATCCTGCTGTAGTGGACCAGGGCCAGGGAGACTCCTGCTCTGCCCATGTGTGTTCAACCATGAGGTTTGGACCAGTCCCCAAAAGCACGACTGCTGCTCCTGGCTAGCTGATGAAAGGAAAATCCAACCCCCAGGCACCAGATGCAGCTAAACGCTGTGACGGGTAACCCATCTGCAGAGCACAGCGAGCTGGCTGTGCCGCTCCTCTCGCTTCGGGAGCAAGGAGCAACCTGGAAACAAGAGTTTACAAAACACAGACCAAAGGGGTTTGCACCTGTGCCTTCCTGATTTATGAGCATCCCATATCTGCCATATATACAGGCAAACAGGCGTTCTGGATGCTCAGAATTTGGAAAGAAGGTCCAAAGGAGATGATTTAGGAAACGATATAAATTTCCCTTTTTTTCTGGTGCTTTGAATTTCTCTCCACCTAGAACTTCACCCTCAGTTAAGCCTGTCAGATTTCTTAGTTTAGTTTACCCTACAGCTAAGAGACAGGAGGGAATCCACCCTTCATCCTTGGGTGCCATTCCTAAAAATCTTGCATTTGGGTGTGACTCTGGGTAATGAGGATAAACTCACTACTCACCACTTACCAGGAAACATTAAAGCTGTGCAGAACCTTTCCCAGCTTGCCAATGACTCCTTAGCTCCAGACCATGCTGCTTTGAGGGATGCAGCTCAGCTACAGCACACAGGCACCCTGAGGTTCAAGGCAAATGGAAACCCAGTCCTTGGCCTCACTCAGCTCTGCGGGGCCAAGGACCATGTAACTACCTCAACTAGTCAACAGCACTGAATTAATAGAAATAAGCACTACTGCTAGTAATTGTTTTTGGGTTTGGGCCTGGATTATCTACTGGCAGGAGGAAAATTTTCATGACTTCTGAGCTGCTGAAGTATAGCAGGCTTTTAAAAGCCTGATCCTAAGCTAGGTCATTTCATTCTACAGCTCTGTGTTTTCCTTAGTGAGCTGGGACTCCAGCTCCTGGGGTATTTAGTAACTCAACATCTTTGTTTTGTCTTTAAACTCTCTCAGCACCTAGTGACTTCTGATGAATGTCCTTTTAACTGGTCAGATTTTTCTAAGATCCCATGGTGCTGCTTAAGCCTGACTTCTATTGCTAATTTTTTTTTTTCTGTGTTGTTTTTTTTCCCCTGCCTGTATTAAAGACCAGCATGCAGGGAACAAATTCAGCTTTAGTGGGATGTAAAATTTGGCTTTACTGAAGAAAGGCAAGGATGTGTTCAACCCTTCCAGGAAAAGAAAAGGGAATCTGGTTCAGAACTTTGCCTTTAGCTTGTAAGAAAACAAGATTTAGTTTAGAAGCCTCAAAACAGATTAATTTCTGCTTCAACAGTGTATTATTCATTCCAGTTTACCATAGTTACTTTCCTAACCTGTTCCTGGGCTTCATCCAGAGTCCATCAACTTCAATGAGGTGGTTGAAATTTTTGTGATGCAACAATATTCAACATTCTACAAGATACATCATCTACAGAATCATAGAATGGTCTGGGTTGGAAGGGACCCCAAGGATCACAGAGTTCCAGCCCCTCTGCCACAGGCAGGGCCACCAACCTCCAAGCTTGAATCTATACAAGGTTGCCCAGGGCCCCATCCAACCTGGCCTTGAACATCTCCAGGGACAGGGCATCTACCACCTCTCTGGGCAGCCAGAATATGTCTATATAACAGGATACTCCTTCTTTGGAAAGAGTCAGTAAATATCATTATAACCAGAGGGTCCTCTGCTCACCACATCCCAAAGAAAGCCCAAAAGAAAGGTCCAGCTTGGCTTCAGAGGACTGGGGAAGAAAATCTTCTCATGCACTTTCAGCCTCACAGCTAAGGGCAAGACAGACTCCAGCTCTGAGCTCAGAGGAAACTTCATTCAATAATTTCAGACCACATGTATAAAATCCTAATTTCCCCCAAAGCTGCACATGAGCTGAGGGAAACAGAAAATGCCATTACCAGCCCATAGTTGTTATGACCCCAGAGCCGGTCACAGCAGCCCCCTGCCCAAAAGTGTTTCTATATGGAAAAACCCAGATGGTCCTTTCTGAAGGACTCTTCACATGTGGTTTGCACCACCCATACAGGGATGAATTTTCTGCTTAAGTTTCACAGCAAATCTTCATAAAACCCATGAGAAAAAAGAAGAGCAAGTCTTAAATTGCTTAAATAAATCAATGAATCTAATTCAAAGTCATTTTCCACCTCCTTTCTAGTCCTGTTTCATTTAGGTAGATGGTATCTATGAGCCTCCCGCAAAGTACTTTCAGCAATGTACAAAATTAAATTCATACTTTTCTATCAAGCATGCTAGGTATTTTGTGAGCTGTGGAGAATCTGTTATCAAGAGAGAGAATTTTAGGTCTAATTACCTCCACCAAGAAGAAAATGGGGCCCTAGAGGTATGAACCAAAGCGAACAGCAAATACATTTATTATAACATATTATCCAATAATATCACCAGCACAATGATGTTTGGTGCTGTGATGACATAATATAATGTCAAGCAGATGCCTGAATGCTTAGAAAAAGACAGTTCTTATCAAACTACACAGCAGCTTTTAAAACATAGTTACTGACAGGGAAAACCTGTGTATGAAACACAGAGGTTGTAGTCTGCTGCTTCTTACACATTTTATTTATAGACTTTCCAATTTGCCAGTTAACCACCCAATCTGTCTTAGAAACACAGACAGTTTAATAAAACTGCTGGTCTCTCATAGTTCATTTTGCTCACTAAAAACCCCTTGAATTGCACAAGGGTCCCTTCAGCACACTAAATTGGACAGGTCATGATTTATGATGACAGTCACTACAGCCCACTCACCTAAAATGTGCACAGAAAATAATTAGTATTTATTTTTATGATTTAACTATTTCCACCCCCGCCCCAAGTACTACTACCTAAAAGGTAATTTTAGTAATGGAAAGACTTATGATCTCCTGTCCAAGGACTGATATTGAAATGTGCTTAATGCTCCCAAACTCCAGAGAGACCAAAGGGAATTAAGGGTATCTATCAATCCTAGATTCAGGGCCTGGGTCTGATGTAATTACCCTCTTTGATGGCTTTTAAAAGACTAAATGAAACTGCAAAAAAAATAAATTATGATCTTTTCAATCAATGTTTCTCAAGTTTTAATGCAGTTGTGCATAACATCCCTTCAGTACTGATAAGGAAGGGAATGAAGATGCTATTTAAGCACGGCAGCACTTACTATACCTCTAGGAGTCACAGAGGTCCCACAGCCACTGCTGTGGATTAAATTAAATCAAAGGAAAAGACAGACTCTCACAATGTAAAATAAATTCATTCTGCTTCTAGAAGCAGTGAGAGGACTGTGATTCCTGGAGTGCACTTCTAGTTTGTGCTGCCACCCCCAAAATTCTATCATCCAATCCTAGACGTGGTTACTTTTTTCCTCTAAAAATTCCCAGCAACTGCATTGCTGTGCAAAAGATGGATGAGCTGCCTGTATCAAATTTGACCTGTAAAAATCACACTTTTGATTTTTTTTTTCTCTACAAATCTTTACAGAAGAGTTGGGTTGGCACAAAAAAATGACAGTTGGATCAGAAAGCCCAAACAGCATATGGGGGGCTGAACTGGGTCTCAGAGATGACCCCAGGCAAGCCCAGAAAAAAAAAATAAATAGGGCTAATTATGAACTACATGAAATGGCTACAGATAAAAGCCATTTGCAGGAATCTTCTGGATATGATTTATTATTATTTTGAAAGTTTTATTCAGGTTGGCAAAGCCATCATTTGTAGAAAATTATATATTGGATTCCTCATCAGAATAAATTACACAATATTCTGTGCCTGGGATTCCTAAAAAGACTCCTAACTATTGATAAAGAATGTCAATATCTGAGAATATGAGAAGACTTCAAGTTGAGTTTGAGGGTTTTGGCATTTGAGCTTATGTCCTCATCACATAGCATGTTTGCTTTTACTATTATGCCTCACTAACATCCAATTTACAGTCATACTTTTAATAATGGGAAGGAGAGCAACAGAGATGAGGCAAGAGTTCAATTTCATCCCTAAGTCTGTCTAAGACCATGCAAATCAAAAAACGGGTATAAATCTGTTTTTATAAGAAAATATAAAGCATATAACTTATGCAAATAAAGTATTAATCTGGGACAATATTCATCCTTGGGTAAAAGTGAGTTTAGGATACTGAGACAATTTTAATTACAACTAGTAAAAGTGTTGTAATAGAAGAGGAGATCACAAGAAAAGTTGATTAACAAATATTAACAAAAAAATTACAAAAATGTATCAATTAGTACTATCCATGCCATTTATATTAAGTTAAAAATGCTTATCACCAGATTATATGTCTTGTTTGCACCATCCTTACTTCATTAATGCTAATTGGAAATAATTACAACTGATATGTGAAATATTTAATTAAAAGACATATCTGCTTCTATTGTCATGTTTCTGGACCATTGGGTGCAGCATTGTCAGATCTACACTGCTATCTCTGGACCTTCTGACAGACATAGCAACATCCTGTGCCTTTTCTCATTATGAGCCGAAGTCTTATCAATCAGGAAGAAATCTAAATCTTATCCTTTAACTTCCCCTCAAGAAATCAATACTATGAGAGAAGGACGGGTGTGTTTTTACCCTGGTTCCTGGGGAACTGAGATGCAGAGAGTTGCTCAGACATCCCTCTCCCCCTCCAGCAGTCTCCTCCTCTTCCATTTGCAATCTTCGAACCAGTTCAACCAAATGTGATGGAACAGAAGGCACCATTGCTTTTCTCCAGGTCTCATGAAACTTCGTGTTTGGGTAGAGGAAAGGGAGGTATGTCAGTGTCCTCCCTCCTGGAGGCTCTTCATCTTGGGCTGAGTTCGCCTGTGCTCCCTTGACCATGGCTCACACCCAGGGACAGTGACCACAGGCAGAAGGCTCTTGCCCACACTGCCTTAGCAAGATGGATTACTGGTTTTACTTTGCCAGATACTAGTATTTAAAAGACAGAACAGATATTTGCCTGATTGCACAGCACAAAGGAGCCAGCGTGACCAAGGAGAGGGGCATTTTGGAAGTCTCTTCATTCAAAAGGGTCTCCTTGAGCTGCAAGGCTGAGAGGGGTGCCCCAGCAGCTAATGCCTGCAGACTTCTGAATCACAAAACGTTCAAGATTCACAACAGCCTCACCCAGAACTGCTGGAGAGAAAGTGGAAACAGCAGTTCAAAAGTCAGGCTCTACTATTTTACAGCTCTCCCTTCGCCTCAGTACTGTGAAGTACTGACAGAAACAGTGAAGAACAGGTTCTGCTCCATTAACTCCCCAATCACTGCTGTACTTTGCTGGCTATCAGCAACCCCTGCTGAAAACGGTGGTTTGGCTGCCAAGGGTAAGGAGAGCAGTATGATACAGGTGCTGCCCTGCGCCCCTGGGCATGGGAGGCCTTCACTGCATGGTGCTGGTGTGCTGACATCGCCATTGATTTGCACCCACATATCTTCACAAGCTTCATGAATTACACCGTGCTCAATGAAAAGGGCCCACTGTAGGTGAAGAACTGCTCTTTTCCATACTAATGTCCTGCTAAGATGTATTATTTTAAATTAATGCAACCTAGTGATTGCCATATCCACTCTCCTGTCCCCCTGTAGTCATCAGTGCTGGTTATCCTGTGTGTACTGAGAGCTACACTCAGAGACAGATCCTTGTCATTGTGTTACAGCACCCACAACTTCACATAAAATTGTTTCTTTCCATCAAAGCCATACAGCTATACCACATACCCTGGTCACAAGACACTTCCAGGCTTCAGCATCCATCTTAGCCTCAAAATTAATAGTCTGCATTATCAACTGCAGCATGACCAAACTCAGCCCTTTACAGGTTGGTAAGGGTAAACTGCCTTTTATAATCTCATAAACTGGGAGGCTGAAATTATCACTGCAGTTGTCAGGAGTTTTATATAGATTAAATCTCTTCTATGATAGACTGATAGCAAAGCTGAGTGTTTGTTTATGAGAAAAGAACAGTCATAAAGAGAGAATTAGAGTCCTTTGCTCTCCCCAAACCTTGTTTGAGAACTCTTCCTGGCAGTTCTACAACAAAAACAAACAAAAAACCAAACCCAAACAAACAGAGATATGTCAAAAATGAAGTTTCTCCCTGATGTTGGCCTTTAGCAAGTAGTGTGCTGTGGGGACCAACATCTTCTGCAGAATAAAACAGTTTCTACTGGGACTGGAACAGATCTCCATGAAATAAATGCACATACATTAATTGTGTGATCCTGAGAATGAATCTTTCCACTTTGGCTAAAAGGTGAGGCCGTGCTTTGAGTATTTCCTTAAGCTGCCAAGTCTTTAAACAAATAGCTCATAGGTAACTATGTTTTAGGGCAGAGAATACCACTGGGACCACAGAACACATAATACTTAAGTTGCTGGGGAGGAAAACCTGGGAATAGCTTTGTAATTGGCATGGTCAAGAGTCAAGCCAACCACAGGTGCTGAAAGACTTGCTGGCCAACCTGTTGCTTCGATCCAGCTCACTTCATGCAGGGAATTACCTTCATTCACATGACTACTTGGGTAAAATTACAAATTAGCCTTCTGTCACTGTCCAAACAAATACATTAGAAATCAGGACAAATCTTGCATTCAGCTGGAGACAAGGAAAAAAGCTCCTGTTTGACTTCTCCATCATATGATAGAGATAAATAGTAACAACAGCGTATTTAAAGCACATGAAATCCCCTCCCCAAACTCACCGGGTATTTTTTAATGGAAAAGTTGCAGTTAGGTGTTTTATTGTTGAAGGACTAGGGAAAAGTCAAGTAGCCCATATAGGTATCCCTCAGAAACAATTTAATGGCAGATATTCCCAGCAGATGCCACACAGCTTTTCCCAGGGATGATGATAGAAAACTGATAAAAGCAAAGCTTTAAAGATGAGAAAAACAGGCCTCCAAAACCCCATTTCTTCACATACTTACCCTATAATTTAACTTCTTGAAATCAAAGAAACAGCGACTTTTTTTGACAGAATTGACACATCATCTGTAAATTCATGCAGGGGGAGAGATAAAGAAGAAAAAGTCACCTATCCCAGTAAGTTCACATTTGGATTACTTTTCCTTCATGTTAACTTTCAAACAAGCCTTCCTCCTGCATCTAGCTGAAGCCTTTACTCTGACATTGCCTTGAGATGCTCTGGCTGTTAGCAATAATAAGGACAAGTGAGAAATTATTGAAAGAGATTTATTGAAAGTGACTGAATGCTCCAGGGTACTATGGTAGGAGGTTCGATCCTCAGAAAAATTTTATATAGCATATTGAGGCTGTTTAGACTTTCAACTTAAAAATTTTAAAGTTTATCCTGATTCAGAGCTACTTTGACACAGCTTCAAAGCAGAACCATCTCAAAAGCAGCGTTGAAGGAAAAATGGAAGCATTTTACAATGACAGCTCTAATATCCAGACTGAACCTAAAAGTTATCAAATAAATTAACAGTCATCTAGCAATTCTAGGAGTGAACCTTCTAATGTACAAGTGGCCTTAGGATTTTAGCCTACTTTTTTAGTACATGGTGTTTGCAGAAGAATTTAGAAAAAGTTCACTTCTACTACTGGTTTGTGTGTTGCTCAACCGTAGTTGAATTCACTGTCAACTATGATGTTACATGCTAAAATAAAATATTCAAAATAATATATTAAAATATACATTATATATATTTAAATATGATCATCCAGCTTATTTTCTTTTACCCAAAGGCAATGTGTCTGTGACTAAACAGTATCTGCATTCACTAAGATTTACTTATTTTGGTTTCTTTTGTTGTGGGGTTTTTTAATGTTTGCTTTACATTTCCTTCTGAAGGTTCTAGAATCACACTGGAAGCAGGAAGATAAACTGCTAATAATGCTATGAGATAAAGCAAGAGTATGAGATTTATTAGGATCAACTGGATGACAGGCTATAGCATAAAGAGAAAATCCTGGGGCTACCTGGTGGTCCTGGCTCCTGTGGGTTCCTTTAATCTAGTTATTCAGGTAACTTGCTAGCTCCAAGGGGAGAGGTGGAAAATGATGAAGAGGGGAAAGAGAGTTCTTTCATTCAAAGGAAAAAAAAAAAATCTGTGTGCCTCATAGTAAATATTATTTTCTTCCAAAAATGTGGAATAGAAGTTGACTTTTAGCACTATTTACACAACAGTGTAGTGATTTAAAATTTTATAAATTAAATTTAATAATAAGTAGATGGAATTTGAATTTCAAAAGCACAAAATAAAGGTGACAGCAGAAAAAAGCAATAGAAAAGTTTAATATTTCATAATTTTTTTAGATTTGCTTTTAGGTCAGAGGAAACATGCTCATATTGTGAGCTTTTCCATTTCAGGGAGGGATGTGCTCAGGAAGGGGAAAAAAATAATTTAAGAACAAAACTAGCCATACATCCCTTTCAACAATGATAAACTGGATATTTTTTTGTCTCTTGCAAAACAATATTTCACTTCAATCAACATATTATTCTTGATGTTTGCCAAGCTGATCAGCAAAATATTGCTTTTTTCCATCAATAAAACAGATTCTGACCCATCTCAAACAAGCTGCCTGTAATGAAAAATTTGGTTTATTTTGATTTGATTCTATTTGGCCTTTTCCTATTTTCAAAGGCTATTTCTTTTTTTGTTATCTCTTTCACAAAGGTAAAATTTTAAAGTAAAACTGCTTTTCTCTCTCTTTTTGTTTGTTCTTTTTTTTTTCTTCTCTTTTTTCACCTCTCAGTTATGGCTTTTACCCTAGCTGGCTTGTTTCAGTCTAGTTAATTTGGGCTTGTCTCTAGTTTTCCTGGAGTTTCACTCACCCCGTGATGCATAAGGCTTCTTCTGGCTCATCATTCCTTCACCTTTTCAACCGTTTCCTTAACCCATTTAAAACCTGCCTACCAAAGGATGTAAGGAAAAGTTAATGTATATCTCTTTATAACTTCCATAGGATCCTGTGGAGTTTAAGCAAGGAAAAAGTGGTCTCTGTGCATTAAAATAAAAACGCCCAAAAAATCAGCCATCCCTCATACGAGCCCAGGGGGCTCAGCAGAGGCAAAGCCCAATGGTTGCTGGGCAGGACAGGCTTGTAGAGGTGATCACAGAATCACAGAACGTTAGGAATCGGAAGGGACCTCAAAAGATCATCCAGTCCAACCCCCCTGCCAGAGCAGGATCACCCAGACTAAATCACACAGGAACACATCCAGGCAGGTTTGAATGTCTCCAGAGAAGGAGACTCCACAGCCTCTCTGGGCAGCCTCTCCCAGGGCTCCATCACCCTCACAGTGACGAAGTTCCTCCTTTCATTCCCATGGAACTTCCTCTGCTCCAGCTTGCACGCATTGCCCCTTGTCCTATCACTGGCCATCACTGAGAAGAGCCTGGCTCCATACTCCTGACTCTCACCCTTTACATATTTATACACATTAATAATGCTGCTGTGTTGCTACACCTCTCCAGAAAAAGCTTTAGTGAGCTGCATTGATCACTAGATCTGGCCACAAGTAGCTTCACCCATCTCTATGGAAAATAAAATTTATTCTCATAACTCACTGAACTTCCACAAATGAGAATGTAAACGACTTCTTTTTCTTCTCAAAGTGTTTCTGGGTTACTACTCTGAATTGATTCCTGTTACAAAAGACCACCCCATCTCACTTTTCTGTACATAAACAGTACTCTGCTCTATAGCTTCAATCGTGTTGAACAAAATAGATTGACTCATCCCTGTTTTGCACGGACCACTAATCAATAAAATCTAAATAAAATAAAATCTGTCCTCTTAATCTCTGTCCTCTCATGAAAATAGCACTGTAGAAAGAAAAACAGCAATACTAAGTACAGTTCAAGAGACAAGATTAGATATAATTTCTATCGACACAGGAAAAAAGCTGAATTTTCTGTGAAATATTCAGAAATACGCATATAATGGGGACCAGAGGGGCAGATAACATCTTGTTCTTTCTTTCCTTTATTTTTACCCTTCCTGCTTTCTCCTCTTTTCCCCACAAATTCCCTGAGGGTCACCTTCAACCAGGCTGGTATTATGGGATACTACGTGGAAGCAGGTCCAACTTCCAGACCAATGATGTCCAAAGCACTGGGCAAATCTAGAAGATCCCACCAGTGATTTGCAGCTGGAACCAGACTAATCATTTGTATTGGGTTACAGTGGTTTGAGGACTCCTTCCATGGAATAAAACCAATGTATTGATTTGAGGAGCATCACAGAAAAGTCCATCTGTACTGTGGTTAGAAAGTTGCCTCCAGTCTCAGAAAATCATTGCATCATTATATATCAGTTTGTATTTTACAAGATGTCACTTTTCCATCAAGGAAAAAAACCTAACAGTAGCTGGATTTGTTTGCTCCTTAGTTATCTCAGAGACCATGTGCAGCCCAAATAGAGCTACACAGGCACGCATGGTGAGAGAAATAAGTCTGCCATGAAGAAAGTTTGAGTTTCTGGGGAGATTCATGTCTCTCCTACAGACCAAAGAAACTTGGCTTGTTGCAGGGCTGCAATGTGGCCAGCACTTCACAAGAGCATCCATCTCCATGCCATAGGTGTCACAGAAACTGTATCATAACTCCCCCTAAAAACGTCAAGTGAATCTGCAGAATCTCCCAAGCTGAAACAGTAGATGCTGGCTGGGATATTCAAGGGATAAACTTCATCCAAACTTTGCTCAGTCAAGCTGCACCTGAACTTCTGTTCTAAATTGCTGTTCCTGCCTGATGAGAGCAATGGTGAGGAAGGAGATCAAGTGTTGCATGCGGAAAATGGAATACAACGGCCTTACTAGTAAATAGTTAGATGGAGCACTTGTCAATTTTGAATGGATAATGGGATGTGTGCTGATATTTCCTGCCATTGAGCAACTTTCAGGGGTTTGTTTTCCAGGGTTTTTTTGCTTTGGAACGTGTGGATGATAACCTTGAAAGCCAATGAGCAGATGGGGGTAATCCTTGCATTCATTCAACTATAGAAGGACTGTTTATGTTTGGACACCTGGAAACTACTTTAGGAGAGCTTGATTTGCAGAGGACAGAGCAGGGTCAGTATCGCTTTGGCTACACAACGTCAACATCTTGTGAATGTATCACCAGCAATGGGATTCTGCAGACAACATTTACCACATCGGATCATAACTCAGCAGTTACAAACCCAGGGCTTTACATCCAGTGAAGTGCTATGAAGATGATTAAAGGGCTGGAGCATCTCCCCTATGAGGAAAGGCTGAAAGAGCTGGGACTGTTCATCCTGGAGAAAAGAAGGCTAAGAGGGGATCTTATTAATGTTTATAAATATCTGAAGGGTGGGACACAGGGGGAAATGGCCAGCCCCTTTTCAGTGGTCTGTGGGGACAGGACAAAGGGTGATGGCTGCAAGTTGAAGCACAGGGAGTTCCACACTAATATGTGGAAGAACCTTTTCACAGTGAAGGAGCCCTGGGACAGGCTGCCCAGGGGGGTGTGGAGTCTCCTTCTCTGGAGAGATTCCAGCCCTGTCTGGACGCCAACCTGTGTGACCTGTCCTAGGGAACCTGCTTTGGCAGTGGGTTGGACCCAATGAGCTCTGGAGGTCCCTTCCAACCCTACAATTCTGTGATTCTCTTTGGATGAAGTGAAGCCTTTCTGTTAACTTATGACAGAGAAGGATGTAGCAGGTAGCACTGACCTGCAGAGGGAGTGTATTTTTTCATGTGATTTGAAAGGAAAGTATTTATTTTGCTTAGTTTGAAAGGAAAAGTGTTTGGTACACCTCTCAGGGCCAAGGTGTGCAGGTAAGGATGGCTGATGAAGTTATTTGTAACACTGCAGCCTCAGCTACAGCCAGACAGAAGCTGAGAAAATCAGATTTCCCTACTGTGACTAGGGAGAAGTGCTTACAGCAGGGACACAGAGCTGATAAAAACAAGTTCCCAGGTATTTGAACGGTAATTTAATTTGGGCTGTCGGGTTGAAATGTGTTCAGGAGGATTTATCACTGGAATTTACCAAATTTCACAAGTGTGGTTGCAAAGGACAACAGCCAGTGCAACTGCAGGTCAGGCAGGGTCATCCCTTCTCTTGAACAGGAGATGCCAAGTATAACAACATACTGCACCGTACAGAGGAGAAACATGAAGGTAAAAAGTGTAAGGATGTAGGAAATGCCACAACACCCTAAGCATTCCTGCTGCAGGAGTGGCCCTGCATCTATTGAGTCATCCCCTGTTAGCATATCAAAGTCCTCACCCCTTTACAAATCAGAAAAATAACTTAACTCCAAACCGTGGCATTTAAATGCATGCTAGCTTTCTGGTGGAAGTTGCATGGTTGATTCTAAATTAGGCAAATTATTAATTGGTATGCCTGTTTCTCTCCTGTGTCAGTACTGGAAATGGTAAAATCATAGAATGGTTGGAAGGGACCCCAAGGATCAGAGAGCTACAACTCCCCTGCTACAGGCAGGGCCACAAACCTCCAGGCCTGGAGCTACACAAGGTTGCCCAGGGCCCCATCCAACCTGGCCTGGAACAACTCCAGGGATGGGGCATCCACCACCTCACCACTCACTCTGTAAAGAACTTCCCCCTAATATCTCATCTAACCCTTCCTTCCTTTAGCTTTAATCCATCCCCCTTGTCCTGCCATTTTCTACCCTTTGAAAAAGTTGATTCTCCTCCTGTTTCTCTTCTCCCTTCAGGTACTGGAAGGCTGCAATGAGGTCCCCTCGCAGCCTTCTCTTCTCCAGGCTGAACAAGCCCAGCTCCTTCAGCCTCTCTTCGTAAATGTTAAATGGTGGCTACCCAGTGTAATTTATACAGATATTAATTAACAAGGGTAAGATTTTAATCACCGTCTTTGGAGAAAGATTAATAGAAGCATTTGGAAATTCACATCAAAAAGCCTTTTTGCTTCCAAAGGAACAGGAGAAGAAATTCTTTGTGCCTGCAGTCTGCGTGCTTGCTAGTGGAAGGAACATCTGTGACTTGGGTTTTGTTCCAGGTCTGCACTAGATTTAATGCAACTACAAATCAGTTCCTGGGCTTTGACATCCAATATAAACTTTGTTATATCAAGACTTGGGTTACTTTGCAGCAAGCTATTGTAAGAAGCTTTTAGGATTATTTAGACATATATAAACTTGTTCTTACCTTCTGTGTTTGAGTAAAAGAGGCCAAGGGAGACGGATTGCCAAAAGCTCCTGGTGTTCATTTGGTTCGTGTGGATGTTTCCCTGGCACAGCATATTCTCCTGGTGCTTGTCACTCACTCAGTTCTCATAGCTCCGAGCTGCAACGCTGAGGAAACTCACGGTGGGAAACTCAGTAAGTCACACAGCAGCTACTCATTTGTTGGGTTGGGGATTTTTTTGCATGTGGGATGCTGTTCTGATGAGGAGTTGGATGTTTCCTTCCATACAGAGCTCAAGTGGGATCTGCCACTCTGCTAGGAAAGCCAGTGGTTCAATAACCCCTAAGCTGTCTCCAGGCACTCCATTTTCTTGAACATTGTGAGTCACACCAGAGGATTTGGTTTATTGAATTTCAGTATTAGAAAAAATTAATGATTTGAGGCTGAAACATATATTTTGTTTTCAGCAAAAAAATCCCCAAAACCCTAGCTGTGCTGGTAGCTCCTTCGTATAGAGCTGACCATTCTTTGGACCTTCATGATCTACTGCAAACACACAGCTCCAGTCTGGGGACTGGAGGTGATCCTAACCTTTAACGTCACTTATTTTACCTGCCTGACACTTCCAAGCAAAATGTCTAAAATAATCAGAGCTCAGAACATACCCAAGTCACAGCTTGGAGAGCATGTCCGTGGTCCTCCATGACCCAACATTAACTTTTCCTTTTCCAATAAAGCCTGTTGAGATAACATCTTAAAACAGATTTTAACGAGACAAATGAAATCTCCTTGGGTTGTATTTTATCTCAGTTTAAAACAAAATTATTCCTCCACTAATTTACTGAAGTGACCCTCTGCAAATAATATTACCTGAAATAACTGCAGTTCATTATCTTTATAATAACAACATATAAAATTCAGTCCTGCTTAAAATTCATTTGAACAGCATGGCCTTGTGTTAATAATAGGACGTGAAACCAAATGTTTTGGGTCTCTCTGCAGAAAAATGACTTATTTATAAAGCACCTTTTGTGTCTTACCTGACACTGAATGGCTCTAAATCACATGAAATTAAAGCATAGAACTAAAAAAAAAGATGAATTTTAAGAGCTAGAGTCCCTCTATAGGTTTGCCACCTGAACACTCCCTTGCTCAGGAAAAGCTCTGCTGGTAGTTTGTGGACGGTCACTGCTCAACTGTCTAAGTACAGTTGAGTATGTACAACCCATAATCACTGCAAAAGGAATTGACACTGGCCTGGAGTTGTGTGTTTTATGAAAACTTACTGGAAAGGTCTTCTCTTTGACCAAACGTGCTCTACTTTGCATGCAGACAAAGCTATTCACAGCATAAATACATTCAGGTGAGCATCCTGGGAGCTCCGCGGCTCTGCTGAGCTGTAACTACCAGTAATAGGACCTTTGGGAGACTGGAGGCACCTACCTTTGGAAATTTTGATGCCTTATCTAGACATGCCTGTTGTTATTGATACTGCAAGAGCCAGACAGGTTAGTCATTTCAAAATGAAGGGAAAAAAGCCCACACAGAACCTGAAGCAGTTTTCAGCTGTGTTTCAAAAAGGTGCAGACAATGAAGGTTTTCCTTTACCTGGCCAGGGATTATATTTGATCCAGGGGAAGAATGCAGCTGCTTAAAAATACAGCAGCCTACTAGGCTTATACAACAAGGTTGTTTTCTTCAGCGATTTTGAGAGCAAACTTTCCCCAATGAATGCTGATGACAAACAAGCTCCGTACTTTGACATCTGCCAGATGAGCTGAGCTTGCTAAACTGAATCCCCTTCTGTTTCCTCCAAACTGCCTCGGCATTTAAGCAAATGGGGAAAAAGAGTCCTTTCTGACTGTTTCAAGGCTTTCATAAAGGGTATTCCAACTGACAGGGATGCAGTTTTTGTGTTAGAGAGGAAAAAACAGTGAATTAACAAGTTGGGTTTGGTAAGTGGCCCTATATAATTTTTTTTCCCCTTATTTATTTTTTTTACCACTTCTCAGCTTTCAGGCTTACTTCTATCTTGACCAAATCTGCTTCTTATTTCCCTATCAAACACTTTGAAGGCTCCTTCTCCCTTTACCTGTTCATCACAAGCATGCAGCAGTGTGCATTACACTAGGCAGTTTTCTTTTATGCTCTTATAAGAGACCCCGCGCTGTCCCTGTGCTTTCTTTTTCGAGTTTGAAATGTATTGCTATTATTTTCCCTTAGATAATCTGTTAGGACATTGACTCATCGTTTTTGTCAATCAGAAAGGATTGTGAAGGATTTCCTCTACAGCTGAGGCAGTATCTGGAGCCCAGATATTAGCTGAAGCCAGCTGGGTTGCGTGCAACTGCCTGTCTGCTGTGCACATCACAGTGAATCCCCTCAACTTGATTTTCAATTATTGAAAAAGTTGTTTAAATACCAAACTGTGCTGGAGAGACAAGAAGCCTGAGATTGTATAAAAAGATGTGCTATTTTTCTCCCTTTGGAAATGTTTCTATTTGTCAAAGATGCTATTTAAGATGATATTTAATTTTCAATAGCATCAGGCCACTCCAGGATACGTGGCGTCCTGCCGTTCTGAGGCTGCAAGACAGACGGTGTTTTTAGGGATGCTAGGTTTAGTCACAGGGAGAATCTGCTCTGCAAGGGAAGGGATGGTTTCTAATAGGTTTGGACCTCAAGTAATTTGAACCTTTGACATGCCAGCAAGAGGGGGGATGTTAAATCATCTTAAGAAACCTATTGCCAAGCATAAGAGTACTTCCAAGTGTCTGGAAAGGGACAGGCATGACAAAACCTGCCGCAGCAGTTTCAGCAGCAGACAACGGTGACCGAGTCCCTCCTGCTCCTACCCAGCCACTTTCTGCTCAGTGAGGTGCCTTTTCATGAGGCCAACAAAAAGCCAGAGGCATCTCCAGCTTTACATCAGGAAGTTTGTGCCACAACCTAAATATTCCGTTAATGTAATGGGGTTTAAACTGAATGCAGATTAGCACTGGGCATCAGGTCCAAGGTAAATCAATAAAGCCCTGTTAGGCTGTGTCAAAGGCAGTGATGGAAACTTGAAAAGGGCTCGATAATAAAGTTCTCTCTGAAAGGCAAAGTTAGCCCACAAAGGCAAAGTCTTCCCAACAGTTTCTTAAGATACGATTAAAGACAGCAATAAAAAACTTACTTTATTAATTATTCAGCTAATACAGATGACTCGGTTAAATCATCTACGTGCATTCTCTAACTAGAAAAAATAATTTGAAAATTAATTGCCGAATTCTGCTTTCCTTCTCAGGAGCAGGTTATGCTTGATAAACAGCTGCAATATTAAAATGTATTTTTAAAGTAAAAGAATCCATCTACCAGAGGATCATCTACAGTACACGTGGCTTTTCCTACATCATATCAAGCTGCAAGAGCACTATGCATTTGGAATCCAAACTAGTTCTTTAAACAGGAACAGGGTTTGGACCAAGCAGATTTATCAGCACTCTCACTCAAATAGCAATTAGGTTTTTTTATATGAAAAATATCAAGCCTTGCTTTACAGGATGAGGTATAGTATAAACCAAGACTAGAGACTAAGGGTATCTTCCAACATCTCCATCCTAAACTCTGCTGTGCCTCTGGGAGTGCTGTGTGACTTGTCCCAATGTGGCATACTGGGATGTCCTGGAGAACTGCTGCAAGTTTAAAACAAGCCACTCTCCTTCCATCACTGTTTCTGGTGACCCTAGGGCTGCACATCTTCCCTTTCCTTTAGCTGCATTTCTGTTACAAATGGCAACACTCCTCATTCCTGCCCTTTATTCCTTACACTTGCTTGTTATTCTCCTACTCATCTTTTAGCTCTTACCAACCCCTTGCATTACTTCCTATAAGGTTTCTACCCACTACACAAAATTAAATGGCTATCAAAAAACATAAAAGATGCCATCACTTTCAATTTCAATCAGCTTTTACATATTTTGTGGTTGCCAGTGCAAAGTTGTTCAATACAAGTGCTTCCTTTGAGGCGTGCATCCCACCATGGCCACCCACCCTTAATCTGCATGAGTTTCTCAAACAGAGCCCAAATACAGATCATTCTTCCCTGTTCAGACACTCTACAAGCACCTGAAGGAGCATCTTTCTCATATCAGTGGAAAAAAACTTCCTCTTGCACCTAAAAATGTCAATTATTCAATATTTCAGTAGTCAGTCTTAAGCTCTGCCAAAAGCACTACTTACAGAATAGAAGTGACAAAATTTGGCTTTTCCCCAGCTCTGCAGAAGAGTCAAACACTAAAGACCACTTTCTGCTGATGCAGTTTTGAGAGTTTTGAACATAATTAAAAAGCCCGTGTAGCCAAAAGGATTTGGGAAACTTTAAAGGAAGGCTGCTAGCCCACAACTAAGCACTGGGATAGGGATAATAAAAGCAAAACAATACAAAAAATACAAGTGTGTGCAAAAAATGCAGTCCTATGTGTTTACTTACACATATTGTGTTTTATTTCTAGTTTTACCATTAGCACAAGTTTTGTTCTTCAATACTGTATTGGCATGGAAGAACCTGAGCATAGTTGAAATCAGATGGTTGCTGTTATCCTAAAGTCAGGGATTTAATATCATCGGGGGGGGGGGGAGGGGAGGGGAAGTTTTTTTTAATATTTTATTGGATGAGACAAGGAGAGGTTATGGGCTTGGTAAACACATCTCAGGAATTTTCAATAAGGAGCCTCAACTTTATAAGCCATTCAGTTCCTGTCTGTGAGAGCGTTGCTGATTTGCCCTGAATCTGGGAAAAGATAACTGAGATAAACTGCAAATGAAAACTGGTGCTTCTGAAAGCGCCGTTAAGTGCCTTTTAGTTCCTATCACTCAGTCTTTCCTTGCTTTCTGCCAAAAGGTGCAATATTCCTCCTTTCCAGCTCCACAGGGCTCTGTTAATGAGAAATCATCTTTTTAAAGTATTATAAAAAAAAGTAATCCTGCAGATCAATAAGAATATTGAGATGAACATCTGACAATCAAATTTAATGGTGCCTTTAGCAGGAATAGAGCTCGGTGTCATGATGGGGAAGAGCAATGATTGGCACTATGCTTTACAGGTTGGCCAGGAACATGAGGGGAAAACTCAATTCTCGGTTCAGCCAGTCACTTGCCAACAGCTAGGATCATCAGGTTGTTTGGAGCTATGGAAAGGAGCATCCTCACTCCACCTCTCAGCACCTTCAACTCTAGAAGTTGCTCCTGCCTGGAGCATCTCCCCTATGAGGAAAGGCTGAGTGAGCTGGGACTGTTCAGCCTGGAGAAAAGAAGACTAAGGGGGGACCTTATTGATGCTTATAAATATCTTGAGTATGGGATGCAGGGGGAATTGGCCAGCCCCTTTTCAGTGCTCTGTGGGGACAGGACAAGGGGCAATGGCTGCAATTTGGAGCATAGGAAGTTCTGCACCAACATGTGGAAGAACTTTTACACAGTGAGGGTGACAGAGCCCTGGGACAGGTTGCCCAGGGAGGCATCTCTGAAGACATTCAAAACCCATCTGGACGCCTATCTGTGCAATATGAGCTAGGGAGCCTGCTTTGGCAGGGGGGTTGGACCCGATGAGCTCTCAAGGTCCCTTCCAACCCCTGTGATTCTGTGATTTTCTCCTGTCCCCTCTTCTGAATCATCAGAACCACACAACAGCTTCACTCCTAATGAGAACTGTTACGATCACACAAATCATGGGATGTTAGAAATGGCCAGCCATATTACATCCCCCGTTCAAGGCCATAAGATCTTGTTTCTATTCTGAGCACACTTACAAGTTTGAACAAGGTTATTGAAAGAAATCTGAATGCCACGTTAACTTTTTATTGTCCCACTTCATTGGGAAAAAAATCAGGTACATTTTTTTATAATATCTTCCAAGCACTTGGTGTTAGGAGCTTAATTACAGATTTGTAAACCTCTATTCCTGAAATATCGTGATTGCAGCATATCGTAAAAGAGCGCTTTGCAGTCCCAGAAATCTGGAGTTTACTCAGTGTGACAGAAATTGCAGAAGAAATATAAAATTAATAACACCTAGCACATACTATAGAAGAAAACCCATGAGAATATGGAATTAAGCAACCATAATGTTAATAAATAAGTAAAGGGTGAGAGTCAGGAGGACAGAGACAGGCTCTTATCTGTGATGGCCAGTGATAGGACAAGGGGCAATGGGTGCAAGCTGGAGCAGAGGAAGTTCCATGGGAATGTAAGGAGGAACTTCGTCACTGTGAGGGTGATGGAGCCCTGGGAGAGGCTGCCCAGAGAGGCTGTGGAGTCTCCTTCTCTGGAGACATTCAAACCTGCCTGGATGTGTTCCTGTGTGATTTAGTCTGGGTGATCCTGCTCTGGCAGGGGGGTTGGACTAGACTGTTCAAGGTTCTTCCAAATCCTATCCTTCTGTGATTTCTAGAACTGGCAGGAGTGCTGCCTTTGGGCAGATGAATATATATATCTACACCCATTTTAAGGCAAGAGCAGCAAGGCTGCTGGCTGGTTTGTAGGTTTGCCTAGATTTGATACATCTTTGAGTGTGGGATGAAGAGCGGGCCTAACTCACCCAGAAGACAGCACGCAGGATGCTATGTATATCTTGGGTTTTCCCTCTCTTATCAAAGTCAGGGTTTTACTAATCTCCTAATTTTTAAAAATTCATTTAACTCTTTCTGGAGTTTGGTCACAGAAAAACCGGTCATGTTTTTTTTTGTAGGTAGGAAAGTTGAGATGGGGGCTAGATTTTGTGTTGTCAGTATCTCATTGAGATTAACTAGTAACACCACACCAAGCTCCCATCCCCATGGAAATCTGGCTGGTTGTGGTACCACAACTGCTCTTTGACTTCCATGTGAGGTATGCAGAACAAAGCACTGCAAATCTAGATGTTGTTTATGCAGTGCTGCAAACCACATGTCATCAGTTTGGGAAGCCACAGGAGGCCACTCCTTGGACATCTTAGGAGACAGCAGAGGCAAGAGCTTCACTGGTGCCTACAGAAATAGTCAGCCGGGAGACAGCCAACTGCTTGATTTATCTGAAGTCTACCCAGTCTAATTTTCTGCCAAAGGCAATCAAGCAGGAGCAGGAGGATTAATGGCTCTGTGCAGTGACTCCTCTCGTTGGCACACTCATCAGCATCCCTCCACCTCCCACCATCACTCCTTCCATTCAAGCACAAACTCCCTGCCTCTCACTGCATCCTAATTCCCTTAAGACCCTAATAGATCTTCACCAAAGGTGCCATCACCTCTAAAGGGGGTGAGCAAGTCCCACACTCATGGGGCTGCATACGGAGAGGCTGTCTGGACAACTGTGCACACTGAGGGGAGATATAGGACAAAAGCAGCACCTCAGCAGCCAGCAACGTATGACTGCAAAAATTTGCCACTAAAAAGTCATCATTTATCACAGCCTCCCAGAGGTGATGCTAGAGTTAGTTTCAGATACATAATCTGTCTCTAATATATCAAATTCAGACTGCTAACCCTCCTTTGATTCTAACATTAACTCAAAAAAAAAAAATTACAATCAATTACACCTTCAATTTTTAAAGAAACTTGGAGCTTCTCTACATCTAACAGAAGGTAACTGCAGTATCTTATAGTCCTTTTGCATTAGCTACTAGTAAATTATTTTTTTCCCTGGCAAATAATGAATTGTTGAATACATCTTTTATTTTAGGAACTCCAAGCATCTTTCAGACATGAATTCAGAAAGGCTGGCACCAGTTCTATCATGGAGAAAAGCAGTGCTGTCCCCTTTTTCAGGTAAGCCACAGACACGTTAAGTGCTTTGCTCAAGGCCAGAAGTGAGTCATTGGAAGCACCACCGTGCACAGTACATCTTTCATGTTGCTGCCATCATCAGCTCACAAAAATAAAAGGAATAATTAATGATCACTTCTGAATTTATATTAGAATTTAAGGAGATTATAGTCTGAGTCCATTACATTGGGTAAGATTCATCTGGCTATAATTTATGTGGTTATTGTTACCTACCCATTCTCACACCACTATTTTTTTTTCCCCTTCAGGGAAAGTCTACAAAGACTTTCCCAAATATATTCTTTTTAATGCTAAACTAACTGCAGGTTGGCCTAATAGACATCTAGGCTGAATTAGTTAAAACCAAACCAAATGCCATGAAAAAATCCCTTAATAACCAGGGCTCCAAGGGCAGCCACAGTTCGGGAGGTGCCTCACCAGCCACTTCGCACCAATTAAAATCTGCAATTACTCACCAGTGTGAACAAGTGTCACGACTTTTCCAGGGGGTTTCATCAAGAAGGGATTGAGGTTTTTTCTCTTTTTTTTTTTTTTAATTAACCTAAACAAAAATTTTAAAAATCTACAGCTGTCATTTGTAGGAGAGAGATGTTTATGGATCATTTACTCATACTCTATGTTCTCTTACCCTTTCAGCTATAAAAAGTAAATTGTTGGTTATGATTCATTGGTCATACCCATGCAAATGCTGCCCTTTAAATATGACGTGATTAATTTAATAGTTCACTTAAGCTGCAGGAAATTACCCGGTGGAAATAAACAAATAGTTCCATTCCAGAGGAATTTCACATTGTTTTTGTAACACTTAGAGCAATGATATAAATAAGTCAGAAGTATCTCAGAAACATTTTCAGTGGTAATTGCCATATGTTGCTATTAAAAAATTATCCTAATTCTCGGTCAATTACAATAATACGAAATATTTCAACAGAAGCAATACTGGGATGTTTGTGCAGTGGTTTCCCAGCCTCTCTATGTTGTGATTTCCAAAGTGGCTGGGTTTTTAACTTGTTTTAGAAAGGGTAAGGTAAAATATGGAAATGAGTCCGACGTACGTAAATCAGCTCAATTAATTTTTGTAGGTGAGTTGCTGAACAGGAGGATTTTGAACAGAACTTGGCTGCAGGGGAAAAAAGAGGAAAAAAATAAAGAAAAAAAGTGGTGCCCAAATCCATCAATCCTCACACAGGACCAAAACACTCTGTTGTACCTTTTCATATTCATCATCTATTTGGGGACAAGCAACTCATCACTCTCTTTGTTCAGCAAGAGTTATAAAATAATACCTAGGCTATTGAGCACAGTTTCAGGCTGCTTTATAATGTTCCTAGGGCAAAGACAGCAATTTTTTACATAGAAATGCAGTGCTAGAGATGCTTTGAATGTAAAATTAGCCACAGCACTCTACAATTTGGCTGTCAGGAGGGAGGAGACGACACTTCCTCCCAACACCGGGGCCCTCAGGATTTTCCTGTGATGCTGTAGAAGCATCCTGACACACCAGTTGCATGGAAATTTGATGTCACGAATATTCTTGCTCTTGCATCTTACCTGCAACTCCATTTTGGGATTCATGATTTTCAAAAGGTGGCTCCACTTAACTAAGCCAATTTCAAAAAGCTGACAGGAAATGACCAACTACATCTAGAAATGCAATGACTATTTGAACAAGGAAGGGCTGGCTGAGGTTACAGTATCATCCATAGCACCAAATGCCGTAGCCAGCTATTGAAGGACAGACCTGTAGAAGACACCTCAGATGCCTTGGTAAAGCCACAGTGGATGCCTGCACTGATGGACGTAGATGCTCACCCAGCCCTTCATCATGAAAAACATCAGGAACAGCCAATAAAAGGCTTGAGGTCATGGATCTGCCTCTGCAGTTGAAGGAATTACTGCAGGAAGACTTGGCTGACAGCATGCCATGAGTCCAGTCACAACTATGGACAGAGGTTCAAGGAGAGGTCACATAACATTCTCAGGCCAGAGAGACTCAGGCTGAGCACACTGAGATTTCATGATGAAACACATAGCAACATCTCTGATTTATGAGCTCGGGCTATTGCTTTTCATTTAAAGCAAGCTGAAGTTTAATCTTTTGAAGTGCAGGAAAAGATGCAGTAGCCACCTAAAAATCTGTGGGGCTTGACTCTTCTGCAGGTGGAACAACGCAGAGAAGCCAACCTGATTGCCCTCACTGCACAAGTCCTGTAAAATCCACAGATAGGACAGAGGAAAAAACTGCTGAGACCCAGAACTTGACTCAGGGAGGTCAATTTGCTCAACATTGTCATATTCTTCCAAGCCCAGACTGAGCCTTCTCTTCTCCCCAGTGAGTACAACATATGGCTTTGTTCAAGAAAGCCCTGCTGCCTGAAAATGAGGTTGCATTAATATTGCAAGTCACATTTGAGCATGAGTCCTTAAACCCATGCCTCTGCATACAGCAGTCTCAGAAAGCCACCACTAAGCTGCTTTCTTACCCTGCCACACATGGAGATATGTCCTGCTGTGCTCTGCAGCTGCAGACATCTGCATCCATCTCTGCCAATGACCACTTGGTCCATCTCCAACCACCAGGTCCTTCTCCAACCACCCTTTCTGCAGCTCAGAGAACCTACACAGTGGCTCACTGTGCATCTCAGTTGACATGATGACCAGTGAGAAGAAATTTCTCTTAGACCAAAATCAATTACCATTCAGTAAAACAAGTGGAACAGCTAAATGTTCTAAAGTAAATTATTTGCCCTTTGTTAATCACCTGGGCCCAATGCCATCCTCCTTTCAACACAACATTATAACACAGCAGGGGAACCAAGCACGTATGTAGGCACCAAATCTGGTCTGCAGCACAGTCTTTGTCCATTTCCATAAATTTAAAGCTTCACAGCATTCTCTGAAGGTCTTACCAAGAAATAAGCCTTTTTATGTGATCAGTTCATGTACCAGCATATCCTGCAAGCTAGAAAGATGTGTTACATGCATCATCTAGCACAGGCAGTTCTCCAAAAAACCCTTTGCCATGAATTTCAATAAATTAAGTCATCCCAAAGTACAATATTGCCTGGAAGAAGTAGTTAATGAAATGAGTACACCGTTCTTCAGCTAAACTTCACAGCTTAGGAAAGAATTTTAACCCATCATAAGGTCAGTCTGAAATTATTCATGTTTAAGGCTAAGATTATTCTGAATTAGCCTTAAATTAATAATAAAGTTGATAAAGGTTTTCCTGTCTCCTTCTGAGCATAAAAAAGGAACCCCACAGAAACTGTTTCAGAATTTTTACTTTAGGGTTTCTTTATGTTATCATTTCCTGAGCAAAAACCACACAAACAATGGCTGTGATTTATTAAACTTCATCTAGAAATATGGCACTAAGCAGTCACAAGAAATAATCTTTTTGTATCCAGAGTGATTTTATGCTATGTGTGCTTACAAGATGTACATCTCTAGACACTATGCATGTTGAGCAAAGTCCATATGATAAACTACATGCATCATTCAGCATTTCTGATGCCTTCTGAAGAGGCTTTGCCCTCAACGGTTCATTTTCATCTGACCTATTTCTTACAATCCACATCTTTGTGTTTCCAGCAGCTGCATAAGAACAAAGCCCTGCTCAAGAAACACTTCTTTGCAGGACATGTAATTATTAAATTGGGTTCTAATTACAGATCATAAATTACAGACACTTCTTTAGAGACAAAATACCCAGAATCCTATAGAAAAATGCAATGCTTATTTTTACAGCTCATCTAAAAGATGTATGGATTAAAATAAAAAAGCTTTATCAAATTTTGGGATCAAGTCATGACTCCTGTATGAATTACACGCAATCAATTTTAAGATGCTCTTAGGCATTAGTGTACACAAATATTACTTCCTACTAAAATATATGAAAAGTCAACACATGTCACTTCTGTGTAGCACCAGCAGACATAAAGGCTGCAGTTGGTGTTTTCTGTAGGAGGGGAAATGAATGGTGCCTCTGGTTATGTTCTTTCTATAGGAAGATGGACATCAGTATGCAGCCAAACCCCTTCAGGAAAGCCATAGCTCTAACATAAGCACTCAGCTCCCAAAAAGCAACTATGAGCCAAGAATAGATTAAAGAGATTAAAGGAACCAGCACATGCTTGGTGCTTGCTCCAAGCTGAACTCCCATCATGACAGTAGAGTCCGTGCAGCATCCAAGTACTGTGCATTGAGGAAATACAAACACAAAATGCAAAACCACAACGTTAAGTATATGACCAAAATAAAATGTGATGACTGAAAACCAGACACCAGAGCCAAGGTGGCATGTGGAAACCTGAGTTTTGGCTTCTGACACCTTAGCAGGGAGCCCAGCACTCCCCAGGGCTCACTGCACCAAAGGCATGAACAGTTTCACCATCCACAACCCCACACTGAGAGGGCTTGGATGGACCAAACTGAGTGATGCCACCCAAAACAGACCACGCAAAGCACATCTGGTCCTGCCAAAGGACAGAAGCCTGAATCAGGCCTTCACCCACTTGTCTCTTAGAAAAAGCAGTCGGGCATTGGAACTGGTTGCCCAGGGAGGTGGTGGAGTCACCATCCCGCAGGGTGTTCAAGGAAAAGTTGGATGAATTACTTTAGGACATGGTTTAGTTAGCAATACAGGTTGTAGGGGGACAGTTGGACGATCTTGGTGGTCTTTTCCAACCTTTATGATTCTGTGTTTCTAGAAGCTGGCCTGTCAAAGGAAAGGGAGAGGATGCAGCCTACTGCGTTTGAAAGTGGAATGAGGATCTAATAAGGTTTCATCTGGGGCAGCCGAAGGAGGAATTGGGGTCAAAGCTGGCTTCAGCAGACCCCTCACAGCATCCCCCATACCCTAACGATAGAAACAGTTGCAGGACAGAAAATGTTATGGTTCATAAGATTTTGCTGCCATCTTCTGATGAAAAGACATTACATGGGTAGAAATAACAGCTGCTGGAGTTTCAGCAGCACCACAGCCCTTGTGCCCACACATACACCCTCCCCCATGGGAAAACTGGCTCCTTCAGCTCCCCAACAGCCCACTGGGCTCATTTGGATAAATTATTTAAATTACTACTCACATTTCCTGCTCCAGACTTCTACCTTCCCAGGCAGAAAGCAACCTCGTGTGTAGTACAGCGTACCCACCAGTACACAACAGTTAGATACCATCATATTGTACTTAATACACATTTTAATAACCATAACTCTTCCATGCTTCAATTTCCAAAGATCATTGGTCATCCTAACGTGATAACTTTAAATCCGAGGCATGACAGCTACTGAATTTTGTTAATATTTTTTTATTTTTCCACCCCTTCTTTTTAAGTGTTTGCTCTTCTCTGAAAGTGGGATAAATATTTCAGTGTCTCATTTAATGGAACATTTTCCCATTTCTAATTCTTGAAAAATGGGACTTTATATAACATGCAGAAAAATCAGCCTACCATTAAAATATACTTCTTCTGAGGATAATGATGAACGGCCCGCTTCTATTTTGCATTACAGAGGCACAAGCCCTGCTCCTTTCTCGAACATACCACGAGTGACTTCAGAGTAAATCTTATACAAAACAGCCAAACTGGAGCAAGAACGGTTCTCTTTCAGTATCCTGATCTGCAAAGCTCTTTCTGTATCTCAGAAAGAACTTCTGTTTTTCTGTGCCACAGTAAAAATCGGGTTTTTCCATTCCTGCCCTAGCCCTATTTATTTTACCCTCATTCTCCATTCTTCATTGCAGATGAAGTCAAATGAAATATTCCTTTTAAAGCCACTCTCTTGCTCAGTTGAATGACACACTAATAGCACTTCAGCATACATAATAGGGCCACCAAGAGTTTTTCCCCTTCGCTGCACTGAGGATAAACTTTAAATTCCCTTGTGGGTACTTAGAAATTATTAATATTGTGTCTGATTTAATTTCTTTTTATAAAGAATAATTTAAAAAAAGAGGTTTTGTTACTTATATTAATTCCTCCCTCACTATATATCTGGACTTCAGTGATCACTTACATTTATCACAGGTGTAAACACAGATCTAAGGCATAGCACCCATCACAGGCAAGCCACAATGAAGAGCCCTAGCCTAGATTAGCACTGACAGTAGCTTTGATTTATCAGAGGTGGGGGGCAGCAGGAGTAACCCTGCCCCATGGGGTCCTTCCCTGGCAGGGGAAGAGCAGCAAAGCTCCTGCAGCCTGGCATGCACCTAGCACTTGTGAGTAGCACCCATCCCTTCCCCACCTCAGAATGTAAATACCAAGACAGAATCATGCATTGGTGATGAATCTCTGCTTTTTAGTGGTGGTGGTAAATTAATTGATTGTTTACCATCAACTTCTATCACTAAACAAGCTGGAGAAATACTGACTATTTTTGCTATAGATAAGCAAAAAATCTATATTATGGTTTATTAAAAATTAATAGGACTTTAATAATATGATGATGGCATGGTTCTATTTGATGGCATTATAAGACTCACTGTAACGTTTAGGAAATGAGTAGCTGACCACTTACCACTTACTTAATCTCTAAGACACTAGTTCAAAGCTGGCCTGCAAGTGGGCAGATGTTTACGTTATAAAGTATTATTTTTACTAATTGATAGAGGTAGTTGCCTATGTGCCAGGAAAAAACACTTCTTTTTGGAAAACAACGATTTGTTGACACCAAGCTTTTTTAACTTGCACAAAAATCATTAAAAAAATATTTTTCAGTTCCAGAAAAAGATTTATTTTTCTTAAAACAAGTTAGAGACAGAAGTGCAGAGATGATTTAAAACATGTCCAACCAGCACAGTGATTAAAGCATCCCCCAGCAGGCAGGGAAAATCGTGTGCCTGTATCAGCCCACATCTCTGGAGGCTGGTTTCCTCAATCTCATGCAGATGCCTGAGCAGAACCATGCTTCTATGGACAGCCCATTTTGCTGGAATACTTTAAAACAGACCAGCTCTCCAGCAACAGGGAGAGATGGTCTAGTGGCTACAGCTGTTGCTGGAAGGAGGAAGGCCCAAATGGAAAAGTCTAGTTTGCATTAGACCAACTAGGATGGACCAGAAACTCCCATCCCCACATCAGGTTTTTGCACTGGGAGATTTTAAGCTTTTATAATGAGCTAAGTTTTCACTTTTCACCTCATATCAGTGTGAAATTAGAATTTTTTAAAAAAATATTAAATATTTTCATAGGAAAAAAGAAAGCATGTGCTGCTAAAAGGTTGTCTTCCAGAGTACTCAATGGGAAAGCAGAGGCAGGATAAACTTGACAACCAAATTCCCCTTTGTCCTCACAGAACCCCATCCATCATCCTCCTCTCCAGCTTTCTCCTTCCAACAAATTCCATATCTCCTTGCACCCTTCTCAGTCACCAGCTTGCACACTCATGAAACTCTATGAGCTGAAGCCTCAAAGTCAGAATCAAAACTCAATAGCCTTGGTGACTATTAAGCAAGTATTCTTATATCAATCTACTCAGCATTATTATGTATCATTGAATCATTCTAGATGCAGTATTTCACAGGGACTTCTCTGCTTTGAAAAAAGCCAAGCCAGTATCAAAGCAATAAAATATATTCTCAAATACCTGACAGCAATTATTAATTGTTTGACTTTCCAGCTGCTTTTCCTCACTAATTGGGATACAGCCCTTCCAATCACAGTTCTTGACCCCACGACTGGCAGGTGTAAGTTGTGTGGACAGAGTTGGAAGAAATTCTCTGGTCACTAGAGTTAACATGAAGACTTACATCTCTATTACAAATTTGGGGAAGATTGAGGGTCTCTTCCAGGCTTATTTCCTATGAGTCTCTGAAGAGCATTGCAACATATATATGCACAACATTTTGAATAAATACAAAACGTACTCTGGAATTTGGCATGACTTCCCCAGGTACTTTAGTCTATCAATTTGTACCCACTAGTAATATGTCCAATTTCTTACAATTTATTCACCAGATACAATCTACAAGGGACAGCTAGGGATTTGTCCTAGGCTAGCATAACTTCTCACAGAATAAATCATTTTCTTTGTGGTAATGAGATCCACAGCATCAAACTAAATTTAAATTATTGAAGTGATCAGAAATCCATAATATCCCCATGATTATCACTGAGGTTTGTTTACTTCAACACACCTGATACCATCTGATTAGACTTTTGCAATGTTTACATATCGTACCACCAACTTGCTCAAACATCAGAAAATGAGCCTGACTCTTCAACAGAAAATGATAAACAAATGAATTCAAACCCATCAGCTTGGAACGTAACAGACTGTGTTATTTGTTATGGATGTGGATCTCAAACACTCTGTCTTCCTACAACTGCCCTGCACACACATCGTTAACTGGCCTGCATCTCATCTGAAGTGGTTTAATTAGAGGGCTGGAGCACCTCCCCTACAAAGAGAGGCTGAAGAAGCTGGGCTTGTTCAGCCTGGAGAAGAGAAGGCTGCGGGGGGACCTCATTGCAGCTTTCCCATCCCTGAAGGGAGCAGAGACACAGGAGGGCAATGAGCTTTTTAAAAGGATAGATAATGGCAGGACAAGGGGGATGGATTAAAGCTAAAGGAAGGAAGGTTTAAATTAAATATTAGGGGCAAGTTTTTTATAGAGAGTGGTGAGGTGTTGGAACAGGCTGCCCAGAGAGGGGGTGGATGCCCCATCCCTGGGGGTGTTTGCCCCATCCCTGGGTGTGTTCAAGGCCAGGTTGGATGGGGCCCTGGGCAACCTTGTGTAGCTCCAGGCCTAGAGGTTGGTGGCCCTGCCTGTGGCAGGGGGCTTGGAACTCTATGATCCTTGGGGTCCCTTCCAACCCATGCCATTCTATGATTCAATGAACGCAATATATGTCTTCTCATGCATAATTTATTGCTATTTCTTGCTACTTTTTAAAAAAAAATTAAATAGTTTAATGCTTTTAAGTTCATCTGTGCAGAGTGGTTAAAGAATTTAGGCATAAAACATCATGACCACACCAGGCACAGAATTCATTGCCTTGAGTCAGGCTCCAGACCCACCTTGCTTGAGCAAAAGGCCAGAGCTGTCAGTACTCCAAAGAGCTACATCATATGAACCACAGAATAAGTTATATTACGACAACACCCAGGCCAAGATGACTTCTTCACTTGAGCTTGAAAGGTTAGACTTTCTATACTTTGATTAAACACATTTCAACAACCATATTAATAAAATAACCCATTAACCACCATCCTAACATGAACAAGCAAGATCACGAGAGTTCACGATCTACCTGAAACCCTCTGCTACTGACATGCACCTGAGCATAAACACATCCATCCACCTTGGATATAACCAGCAAATCACAGCCAGGGCCTTTGAGCACTAAAAGCACCAGTCCCCCCACCACTGCAGTGTGAGACCACGAATTTACTACACCCGGCAGACATTAAATTGTTTATATTATGTATGGTGCACGCTGTAGTACTCATCTTCATGAGAGCTCTTCTGGATTTTCCACCACTCTCCCCCCCAAAAAACATAACCCAAAAACAATGTTCTTAACTTATCTGATGAGAAAACTGTCAAATCCAGAAAATTCATGAATATTCAGAATGCTAACAAGAAAATAACCCATGAAACATGACTCTGTGTTGTTTTTCCAGAACACAAATAATCAAGACTACCAAGGCATTTTCCTTAGGCAGCATTTCACTTATTCTTGATCAAATGACTGTAAAACTTAGTTTTCCATAACAAGGTATTTCAATCTCTGCTTCTGCTGTCTTAAAAGTAGACAGAAACTTCTCTCTTGCCTGCAAAGCCTCAAGAAGGTTGCAAGCAAATGAAAAATTCATTGAGACTTGAAGACAACCTGCTTAGGGAACCACGAGACACACCACCACACATACCGTGTCTCAAAGCGCTCAGTGGAAAAACCGAGCAGTGTGCTTCAAAAGAAGCCTTAAATCAAGATTCACTGAGAAACAGAAAGACAGCTGATCAAATCTTCTGCAATAAATGCTAATGAATAAGTGATAAGCTGAACTGTTTACTTCATTTTCTGGAATAAGGAACATAAATGAATTCATTGACTGTCAGCTCCCGTGAAGAACATATGGTTCCAACCTAATAATGCAAAGGTATCTGTGTTTTGAAGCAATTAAAAGGCTGGCATTACTAAATGGCTTGTGATATCTCTAAAATCCACTTTGTATTTTCACCTAGGTCTTTCCTTTTAAATCTGTTCCTTCCCATACTCCATACCACTTGCTACTTGAATCCTGACAAAGCTCTATAGAATTGTAGCTAATAAAAAAAAAATCTGGCTTTTAGTGCATCTCTAACCTTTCACAGGGGATTATAACCTTCTCTTACCTCCTTGTGGTGGTTAAACACAAGCTACCAGTATTAACATCAGAAACTCAATTGTAACTTCAGCACTGACAGGCAGTTTCTGTTGCTGATGTTCACAACTGAAAGTTTCTCTGGGTATTTTTATCCCCACCCATCATCATCTCCCTCTGACCTACCAGCCAAAATGAGCCCAAACTCACAGCTCCATCCCGAACCCATCACTTTTCCTATGATACCTTCTCAACTGCAGAGGCCAATTCTGATAGAAATCTCAGTGACCCCAAAAGACATCAATATTTTGGGTTCCATAAGTCTTAAATCATTATAAATACATAACAGTATATATATATATGTGTAACATTATATATATATATATGTAATAAATTAGCATTCCTCTAAAGATGCTGAATGATGTAGCAATGTTTCTCCTAAATTCACGGCTCCCCACTATGCCTTAATTTTCCTGGTCCTCAAAATACACTCCAAAACACCTCTTTTTTTTTTAAATTCAGAAATAGAAGCCTTTCCAAAAATTGCAGTAATACTACTACAGTGATTACACCACGATAAATGAACACAAGAGACAAAACAAACAGCAGCCAGGGGCTAAAGCAGAACTTGTCAGCATCAGTCAATGCTGCAGCTCCAGCTCTGCCTGTGTGGTAAACTTATTCTTTCATGATGCAGATTCAAGGGTCCACGTAGAAATTAAGAAAATTACAGTCATAAAGAACAGTGAATCTATTGGAAGTCCAGAAAACTTGAAAAATTACAAATTTTGGGGAGAAATAATCTTGGTGACTCACATAGACATACATATTTACCTATGCCATATTTCAGATGCACCCAAAAAATTGCTTCTGCTGGTTCTTATTTGCTCATATTTCCTATGTCTGTTATCATGTCATACACAGCAGGGGGGTCACCACATCACACCGCAATCACTGAGTCATCTCAGGCAACGCAAACACACATGTTGCGTCTTGACTGCACCCAAGGTACATTATGCTGAAGATCTGAACACAAGAGTACCTTACACACATATATTTAAAAAATTAGGAATGCCTAGGAAAAGTAGAAATCTTAAAATAACACAGTTAATTACTAATCTTTTTTAATATTACTGAAGTTTCATTAACAATTTTCAATGATGGAATCACAGTATTTAGGGGTTGGAAGGGACCCCAAGAGATCATCAAGTCCAACCCCCATAGACTAAGACAAATATTAGAAGACTGTTGTTATTATTATTATTAAACATCATGTCTGGAACATTATGAAGATGATGATGAATAGATGTTCTCAAGGGCATGAAAATATAAAGTCTCTTCATCCTTATAAGGAGAAAATAAAACTTTTTATGGATTTTCACAGATAATGAAATTCCAGGCCCAAAAATAAATTAAAAATTGCATGCTGTTTGTATTTGATGTATTGCTTCTTGAGGTGGTGTCACAATGGAATTTTGCTGTTGAAAGGTCCTCTCCTTCCCTGATAAATCACCTTGTCGTGACATTTAAATGAAGACAAAAAGGAGGAGGCTTAAAATTAAAAAGTCTGTCTGAATATTTTGTTGCATTAGATTAACAGACATACACCAACACAACTAAAATCAAAAATTCCATCTAAAATATTAAAGAAGGGAGCTTATTTTCTCCTTTACCTGACACCTAGTGTTCTGTAAGTTACTTCTGAAAACATACAAATTTAGTAACCAGTTGAAAAAACATTAGAATTAGGCACTGAAACTGTAATTATTTGGGGACCCTTTTTGATGAGTGCTGCAGCACGTCTCCCAGAAACACCAGTGATCCAGGTACCAGAGACAGCTAGTGCTACAGGATCAAATGTTGGATCAATTCACAAAACAGGTCTGTAAAATGAGACACTCCATGACAGAGCTGCATCAGCCAGCCTGTGAGAACCAGAGCTGCAAAACACAGTAGCCAATGTCTGAAAAATCAATGGGATCAAGGGTTGTGCATCTGGAAACCACACCACAGCGTGCTCACCAGACCACAGATTATTGCAAACAATGTACGTTCACAAGACAGGTTTCTGTTTTGTTCTGTATTGAGTCACAGGAGTGACATGCCTCAAACTGTTAGAGAAAGTTCACTGGAGAAAAATAGACATTTAAAAATAAAAACCCACCAGAGTTGGTTGCACAGACACTTAAACACATGTAAGTGAAACTTGCTTTCTCCACCCCCCCCCTTTTTTTTTCCCCTGGATCTACAGAGCTTGCCAGAGATGGTACTCGAGATGGTGATGCTGAACTGCTGTTTGTCCATGTCCAGGCTGCATCCAGCACCAGGGAGCAGTGGGTGGTACAGCCACCATGGCAGCCAGGAAGGGTCATGCCCCACAGTGTCATCTGATAAGCATAAAGTGGGACTATGTTTATTTCTGCTGTTTCTACAACCCTTTATCCAACTCCTGTAATATGAATTTTGGCTATGAAAGGCCACAAATGTTTTACTTAGACAAATGCAGCCTATTAGTCTCCATTAGGTCATACAAGTGCTGAATCAAACATATACTTTGGGTCCTTCCAATGACTTCAGAAGCAGTTGTCAAAGCCTCCAGGACAGGCACCATCTCTCAGTGAGCACTACACCTAGCATCATCAACATATCAATCAATGCCTAATGTTTCGAGGGGCTCGGTCACACACAAGTGATCCAAGCAAGAGCAGCACGAAGGTACAGGGACTGTTTTAAACTGGCATAGACCTGCTATAGAACTGCTACACGTTACTGATAATTAGTGCAACTCTGAGCAACAACTATTTTACCTGAAATTGAACACTTTGGTTTTCCCTCTAATTTATTATAAAAAAATATATATTTTTTTAAATTATTCCCAGAATATCCCCAGATTTCCGGGATGTCTGGCAGATTTGGGGGATCAAATTCTCACCCCATTCTGCCAATCAAAGGATGATAGGGGAAAGTTCAGCTGCTGACGACACACGTTAAAACTGTTTCCTCCCTTCGAAAGGATGTGGGATTTTATACTAGATTGGATTTGACACTGTATCACTAAAGTGAATATAATTCACTGTGATCTTCTTGCCATTTAGAACCAATGGCCCATTCATGTGTAAATGCACAGAGTTAAAGGAAAGAAAAAGAAGCACAACAAAGTAAAGATAGACTGTAATGTCATCTGTATCTAAGTAATCAGTTTTGTTTTGTCCTGGTGATAAAAGGATGAGTAAATATTAAACATAAAAAGAATTAGGCTTTTGTAGTTGTTCAGGAATGTAGGGTTTATTGCAAAATACATTAAGTAGTTATATTAGCGTGTATCAATCCACATGAATAGATTACAAAGGGTATCTCTCTGCTTAATACTTGATCATACGTACTATGTAGAGAGAAATTAAGCAATCCTGTGAAGATCAGCCTCAGGTAATTTCACCCACATCTGCCACAAAAAGATCTTAGACCAGGAATGCTTAGATGGGTGTTGGGTCAGTGCTGAATACGGCAGTGAAACAGCATCATCAGAGGGGTATTCCAGGGGTCTTCTGAGCAAGACAGTGTGAAAAAGGCTAGAAAAAGCCTTCCTCGTATATCTTAAGCCAGAATCCAACCTTCTGATTAGCCAAAACCTACAGCACTAAGGGAATTAAGAAGCTACTTATATGAAGAGTGTGTTTAGAACAAAGTATGGGAAAACTGAAGGCTGATCTTCAAATAAGATAAGCATTGTGGGAGGAGGTATGAATAAGCAGTCTGGAAAAAGTACCATGGCAAAAGAGGAAATAAATAAATAGATGCAGGAGGCAAGGTCCTCCCCCTGCACATTTCCCATGTAGGAGATGCTGACTGGTTTGTACACCCATCCAAAAAACAGTTAGATACCAAAATTTCAACTCGAACTCCATGCTTCAGTATTAGGAACCCTGAAGTCCTTCCTGCAGTGTAACACCTTCCACAACGTTGCCTCATTTAAAAATATAAAAAAGGGCAAATAAACAAGCCAGGGAATCACTGAACAAAACTGAATTATAATGGGCTGTAAACAAATAATCTTTCCACTTGCTTCAGTGGTCTTTAGATGAGGTCCTAAGAGCTTTATCCTGAAAATCCTTCCCAGGCTGGAGAAGCTCATTAAAGTGCTAGGCATTGGCTGGTGGGCTTTTTCATAGCACTTTCTGCTGGATAAAACAACAACAACAAAAATGGTCTGAGCTCATATAGGGCTGTTTATAACCATTACTTTTCTTGTCACCATTTATAATCTAGATATGATTTTATAGCAAATACTACGCTCTAAAAATGTGCATAACAGGTGAATTTGCTGCTAGAGGTACGTGTTATTGTCTAGCTGTGCCTGGGTATGATTGCCATTCACTTTGAACAGTTGTAGATGATTACAAGAGTCATTAAGCAGCATAAAATCATGCATGCTGGCTAATTAATGTGGGATTGATTCCCCTTTCAGTTACAGTTTTTTATGCCTGTTGAACTCCACTGAAATCAATAAAGCAAAGGTAAGATCAGTACAGACTGTAGTAAAACTGATAGAAGTGAAGGGCTTAGAGTTTCATGACTAATAAAACTCTAAGAAACAGAAAAAGAAAAATCAAACTCCCAGCCACATCCACTGAAATTATACATGATTACTATTATTCAGGCCATTTTTGGCAATGTTAGCATTCAAGCGATGCTTTGTAAAATTCTGGGGTTCAGTAGAGAGGTAACAAAAGCATTCAGAGCAGTATGGAGGGGCATATAATCCCCAAAGAGTTCAAGCTAAGGTTTCTGAAGTTTTTATTCTTCACTCCCACCACAAAACCAGTCCAGCTTTACAGAGCAGCTTTCTGAACCTTCCTTCCACTTGCCAAGCATCGGTATCTGCGTCTCCTTTCATTACCTGCCTTCAAATGGACAGCAGTTCTGTCCTTACAGACCTCAAGTCAGAGTTCAGAAGCTCTAACCCAGTTTGAAAGATTAAAACAAGAAGAGTCAAGTCAACAAATAAAAAATTTGCAAGTACACTTATTAAAACTTTATTCAGTGTTTCTTGGATTTGCTTGCTTTCTCCTTCATCCCATACACTTTCCCACTGCCTCTCTCAAGACACTTTTTCCCCAAAATCGGTTAAAAAACCCTAAAACAACCCCACAAAAATGGTTTTGGCTATCCCAAGAGTGACATTGTGCTGTGATATGTGAAGCTGAGCTAACTCTGTCATGTCAGATTACGTGATGTAACATAACACAGTTTGATAGGCAAACCTGAAATGACACCACAAACTTGAAGAGATTCACTTTTCTCTAGCCATGAGCCGGTGTCACGCTTTCTGTGTGAGAGACATGCAAGAAATTTGCTATCCAACTATTATTTTAGGTATAGACTTAGCTCTTGACCTTTCAGTGATGTCTTAAGATGACTAGTGCCAGACTCACCTGCCATTATCGCCTTGGATGTTTTGACAACAATTTTGCTGATGACAGGATCAAGCTATTGCTCTTTACAGAAGTGGAGAGCTCACTTCAGAAGTGGTTGTATTATACAGCCTTAATGATTATTCTACCTGGACAAACATGGATTTCATCTCCAGTCCTTCAGAGTTTTGAGATGGGAAAAAAAACAAAAGAAAAAATATGAAAAAATTAAAAGACAACATTTCTATAGGAAAGTGTTTGTCTCCCATAACAGATTTTATAAGCTCAATTTCAGAAAGCTGTATTTAGATTTTTTTCCACCCCAAGAAGGCATTTTTAACAGATACATCCATAGTAGTTGAAAGAGCCCAGCACAGGGCCACCAAGATGAAGGGAGTGGAACATCTTCCTTCAGGACAGGCTGAGGGAGCTGGGCCTCTTCAGCTTGGAGAAGAGGAGACTGAGGGGTGACCTTATTAATGTCTATAAATATATAAGGGGCAGAACAAGCTGAGCCATTTTATACAACCTTCCAGTCTAGATAGCAGGCAGGTCTCTTATCCAGCCTGTACACTTGTTTGTATATAACAGTTCCATAAGCTGTATTTTTGCTAAAGAGTCACCTGAAGTTTATTATAGCTTGCAAATGGATCCTGTGTAATTGGTCTAGGGAGGTTTTTTATTCTCTCCATTTGCGTTGCATATGAATTACCTAAATTTAATCTCTGCAGATCACGTGAGTTTTATTTTTTAAAATGTTTTAAAAAAAAAAAAATCAGTTTTTCCTTCTTCTTCCACCCCAGTAATCAAGATTACTATTTTACCTTCACTGCCAGTTTTGTCAGTGAGGCTTGAACCACAATAGATCATGTCATGTGCAACAAGCAGAGGATTTGTCTCACCATAACACCCGCAGCATCAAGCGGTACCTAAGACCATCTCCTATGGCATGGTGCACAACACATCCTTCTCCTAATTTTGCAGTAGGACCTCATGATGAGCCTTACTCCACAGGATGAACAGAACACTCACTTCAGCTTGTATCAGTGGAGAATCTCTCACTGGTAACAAGCGGGATTGTCATTACACAGAACAATGCTAATTATTTCAACAAAGCCTTATTTAATCACAAGCATGGATCAGATCAAATCAAGAGCATTGCCCAAAAAACCCAACAACCACCTCATGAATTTTTACCAAAAGATGTGTCTTAGGGTTTGTTTAGATTTTATTGCATATAGATAGATGGCCAGAATTAATTAATCCCATTACATTTTTTTTAAAAAAATCAGAAGCACAGTCAGTATTCCAAGGAAATTATCTCAGAGGTTTTTTTTTTCCTCCCCAACAGCAGCTGCTGACTTGCATACCATAGCTATTAGTTGTAAAAATTTATGACAATAATAAAATGTGTAAGTCAGCCGTGCTTGTAGACCGCACCATAGGCTGGATATCATGCAATTTAAATTCAGCTTAGTGACACATTGATAGTTATTCTGTAATGATTCCACCTATTATTCACGAACCAAGTAGTGTCCCTGCTGTCTATATTTATTTCTCTTCTCACAGCTGAAGTAACAGACATCACTCCCCTCACCAGAGTGCTAAATCCCATTCAGTTTGGGTTCATCTGCTTTTCTGGTACATGCTAAGGGGAAGAACAAGCTCAGCAGATTAATTGAGCAATCTGGTCAATCAGGGTTGCTGATGTGGTCAGCAACTTGGATGCGGCTCCTCTCCGCTACCATCAAACAACTGAGGGAAAAACCATATTATTCCACACAGACCTGGGAAATTGTTATGACATCTGGGTCTTGTTTGGGCACCTTCAACCAACAGCATCCAGAGCCACTTGCAATAACTGCTGAGCAGATCACCTGCTCGCCCTTCACCCCCGCCTCTTGTTCGCCTGCCCCTTTACACCTGACTAAATGCATTTGCACTGATTGCATTGTTTATTAGGGAAGAAGATGGCCAGAGTGTGAGCTGAATAAGTAATAAATATAGTAAAAAAATCTGCACTCAAAAGGTAGGACATCGTGTACTGTGCTTACCCCTGCCAGTAAATCAACCTTAAACACCTATCGTTTGGTGAAGCACGTGCATACCCCACAAACAACAGGATTTTGCCAAGTAAGACAGTTATGCCAATAAGCCAAGACAATGCTGTGGTACTCCCTTTACTAACAGCTTTAATTCAGACCCAAATTTTGCAGCTGGATTTACATGAGTGGAGCCCAGTGTCCCCTTACACCCCAACTCATGCCAAGGGAGCTTCCCACTGATCCCAGGGAGCAGTGCACAAGACCAGAGGAAGGAATGATAAGGTGATGGAAACCTCAGAGTGTTAGTCCTGGATGCATTTATTGCATCGCTTGATGGGCCAAACACCACATAGTGACTCAGATGCTCTGAGTCATCCCAAACTGCATCACACCATCAGCTGGTGGCCTGTAAGAAGCACCTTATATAAGATGGAAATTTGACTTCATTAAGCAACCTTCAAATTATAATTGGCCATGGTTTACTCAGTTTGTCAGGTCTCTCAGTCACCTGATACTGCACAAAGGCTGCAAAAAACATAGTACCTGTGTCCTGCTGAAACAAACATCATAGGATCATTTACATTGCCCAAAGAGGTACATCTCTGTGTGACTGGGATACCATTTAGATGCTTAATTAACTCAAAGTTACTTTTCAGACTGTTTAGTTGGTCTTAGAGGAATTTTCAGTGCTGTGAAATCATCCAAAGTAACAATAAAAAAGTTATTTCCATTTTAGGAAGCAAATTCCCAGGCAGACAGGCAGCTGCCTAAGTGTTCTTGCTTCTGTCTTAACGTAATGAGGACACATTGATCATTTGCAACAGCTTACACAAAAGAGCTTTCTGTCCTCATGGCATTGTAAAACCCCAAGCTGGATCAGATAGGGGGGAAAAAAAAGTTAAATCACATTTAAAACAAAATCTTTGCTTCCCTCCACACTCTGGTGGACAGTGAACAGCCTCAGCTCTTGCACTACCTAATTCTGGAATAAACAACTTTGACATGGAGGGAGCTAACCGATCTCCTCAGCTGACAACAGGTTCTGACCTTCCAGGGTACCCAGTCTCCACTGAAGCACCCACAGGGCAGGGCTTTGAGAAGCAGAAGGGATTAACTCATTCCCAGAAGTGCTGCTAGCACTGCTCATGCTACCAACAGGGAAGAAGGACAGGTGAGCAGGCAACACAAAAAACGAGAAGGTCTGCAGTCACCAAGAGAGTCTGAGGAACCCTGAGGGTGTCCACAATGGCTGGGCTGCAGGAGACACTATGCCATGGAGTGACAAGATTATATCTCATGGAATTTCCACTCCTCAGTCCCAATCCCACAACCCCCTGGGATGCTCCAAGCCCTCAGGGGTGACTGCAGGAGCTTTCATCATTAATCCAAAGACATTGTACTGGCAGTTCTCTGCCTTTAACTGCCTAGAACTGTTGATATTGGTATAACAATCTTATTTATATATTTATGAACCATTAATAAATCATTAGATGTTAATTATATTTCCTTTACTTCTCTTCCATTTTAGCTGCTCCCCTTGCTGGTCTTTATTGACATGAATATTCCAACCCACAGGCATATTCAAAATAACTATTCCATAAAGAATGTCTTCTAAATCATTTACAAATAACAAATGCTCTTAGCTATGTTGGCAGACAACATTCATTTATTTAAATGATATAAGAGGACTCATTAATCTAGAATACACGATAATATAACCAGTTAGTGGCATGTCATGGGTCAGAAAATGCTGTTTACAGCCTTAAAAAGGGCCAACAAGGAAGATGATATCTACAGCTACTGAGTATTTATAGATAACCGGGGATGCTGGAGCTTCCAGATTTTCACTGGTTTCTAGATGTTCATTATTTAAACTTTGAAAATGCTTATGACTGCCTCACAACTTCAGAAAAAGTGTCACAGCAGCCACTTTTCATACTAGAAGACAATTGTGTCAGCATTTGCTTGCAGCAAATTCTTTTTACCTCTGTGCTGGAGCTCCTGGAAACACAAGATTGCCAGGGAAAATAAATAAATTGATGGAGGTAATAGTTTTGCTTGACATGAGAGAGATTCTCCACTGACCAAGGTTCTCCTCTAAAATAGTCAGAAACTTCTGTTGGCAGTATCAAAACAAGATTTTGCCTTAATGGAACCAACATGATGTTCTAATTAATTTTGGCTGCCAGTTTACCTAGGCTGACTAAAACATTGGAAGTATTTCAAGCTAATTTTCTTTTTTGCTCCCAATAAACAAGGGAGAATTAGAAAAAGCCCAGGTCCTTTGGGAAATCCCATCTTCCCTGCACTCAAGGTGGGAAAGTGTATATTCTGTTTCAGGTGCTGGGATTTATACCCAAAGAAACCAACAAACAACAAACCCTAAAACAAACAAGGCACAGACAAAAGATTACAGCTTGTTGAGAACTCCACATGTGACTCGTCTTACACTGAGCAAGCATATAACTTAAAGAAGCTAAGTAGTTCAGCCAGCTTTGAAAGATCCTATCTCATAGTAACATTTTAATAAACCACAAACCCAAGTTGGGAAAATTTGTCATGAGCATTAATTAACTTTGCCTATTATAAATTCCAAGTTCTTTTGCTATGCCTGGTTCACTCACTTAAAGGGAAAGGTTCAGGCAAATTCACCCAGGAACCAGTTGATTGTGTCTAATTACAGACTTGTCCTTCTTCTCCCTAAAACATTATCCCAGAGTACAACTGAAAAAGGAAAAAAAATTCTACTCTTACAATCTCTTGACTTCAGACATCTTGTAAGCTTGAGCTTAAGTACTACTGGTAGTAATGAGGTTACTCGCCGCTTGTATCAGATGTCTGTAACTGCACTGTTTCTAGCACAGCAAGGGAAGGATGGGGATGAGTGATGGACCATGGTGAACAGTCTGGAACACAAGTCTTATGAGGAGTGGCTGAGGGAACTGGGACTGTTCAGCCTGGAGAAGGAGGCAGCTCAGGGGAGACCTTATTGTTCTCTACAAGTACCTGAAAGAACGTTGTGGTGAGCTGGGGGAGTCAGCCTCTTCTCACAGATAAGTAGCAATAGGACAAGAGAGAACGGCTGCAAGTTGCACCAGGGGAGGCTCAGGTTAGAAATGAAAAGAAATTCCTTAGGAAGAGTGGTTGGGCATTGGAATGGGTTGCCCAGGGAGGTGGTAGAGTACCCATCCCTCTTGGTGTTCAGGGAAAGGTTGGATGAGGTACCTGGGGACATGGTTTAGTTAATAATATAGGTGGTAGGGAGACAGTTGGACTAGATGATCTTGGAGGTCTTTTACAGCCTTAATGATTCTGTGGTAGTCACAATCTGGGGACAGACCCTGGGAAGCAGCAGTGAGACCAGAGGAATCTCTCTCAATACTGTGCTGTTTGCTTTGAAGACTTTCGTCAGGACATCGCTGGGAAAAGTGACAAAATATGACACTGTCACACAGGTCACTGAATGCCAGTGGATACGGCATTCATTTCCATCCAGTGCTGAGATCTGAGCTAGAAACCCAGGGGAGGAAGGTAGGGGTGTGCAAGGTCAACGCTGTGCCATCCAGTCACAGCTACATTTGCAATAGGCAGATAAGATCAGCTGGAATGCAGAGTTTCTAAAGGTTAGATCTATTTCTCCCTCCAAACCTTTCTCCAAATGAAAGCAAGCAAACCTCTGATTGACAAGATGCTTTTGCACTGGTTAAAAATGAAAACCCCTTTTCATCCCCAAACACATAATTTTCCGCTCATAGAGATCCCATCTTTAATTACCAGCTGCTGCAAATGATCTTCTTATGATCATTAACTGCCATCTCCTGAAACAGCATCTCTGTTATCACCCTCCGTGTTCAAATACTCCACATGTTTCTAATCAGCCAAACTACCCCAGCCTACCTACAGTAAGGCTGTTCAGCTGCAGAACACTTCTGTTCCTGCAATGTAAGCCAACCATATTTCTTCTTATTAAATGATATCAACTACCCCTACTACAACAGTGACCAAATTAGGAGACATTAAAAACAAAGCATTTTTAATGAGATAACAGCACAGTCATTGCTAATGATGATTACTTGTATTATCCATGCAATCATTTTTAATGAATGCTCACTAGCACAAGCTTTCCACTAGCTCAACTTGCCTAAGTTAGTCTCATCAAAATAATAAGCAGAGTGTGATAAATTGCCGTGACCTCACCCAGCATAGTTTTACTTATTAGTTTATCATTAAGATCTGTTATTGCAGATACAGAGATATGATGGGTTTTTTCCAGGATTTGGTACCACTTCACATTTAAGATGCCCATCATTCTGGGGGTACATACATGTGCATGGCTTATTCTTTTAAAGCCCACAAAATGCTTCTGTTATCCTAGAATATAAGTAAGGTTTGTTAATAGCATCAGCTAAGCTGGAACCAAGGAGCATTTCACACCTCCAGCCTTTCAAGGGGATCTGCTCAGACCCAAGGGCTCCAGTGGCATGTACCTATTTACACTCACTTGCAAGTGAGTAATGTGGAAACATCCAGTCTCAAAATTGTTTGACTTACAGATGTTAGCAGCTTGTCTCAACAGCTATTTTAGCAATGATAGAAAGCAGAATTATATTCCATAGCAGTATAGATGCTCCTTTTGTGGCATCTGAAAAGCTTCTGTAATCCATAGGTGATGGAAAAAGAGGATATAGGCTCTGCTTATCTGAGTAACAGCACATGTTGTTGTTCACACATGAGAAACTCATGGCAATTTAATTTTCCCCACATTGTATGTTAAAAAGTTTGTAAAAGAATAAAGAAAAAAGATAAAGGGTCCCTGAAGACAGTCTGTAAACAACAAATTTTCAGTTTAAATATCTTGATGGCAAGTCAAACTTGCTTGACTGAGCCTTGCCACACTGGTACCAGTTACAATTACCCTAAAGTTCATCAAAAGGCAGTGGAATTACTGTGTATCAACCCCCCGGAAGCTCAGAACCCAGAGCTTTAATTAGAACATCAGCATTAATAATAATATCAGTACTAGCTATGGCAATGAAGAAAACAAATCATGAAAATGCCATGTGTAAAAGCATAGACGTACACCTTTGTGCCTCTGTACTTGGAGCTTTTGGAATTTCCCCCAAATGAGCAGAATTTCACAACGAGCTGTTTAACATGTAGATTACTCTGCAGTGAAACATAAAACATTTCACACCTTTCAGAGCCTCTGATTTCAGATAGGGAGACAAGAATCACACAAATGAAACAAGCTAATGTCCTGGTGAATCTACAGCATGTTTCATTTACAATTAAATCTGTATCCAGCAAAGAATGGAAACTGTAACTTTTAGTTCTATACATAATTTATAGCAACCTTAAGGTGTTTGTATAATCTGAAATTAAATAGGAAATGAAATTATTCCCCGAAGGTGTTGGGGGTTGATGTAAGGAACGTGTTGGAAAATAAGGACACAAATAGTTCATGTGCTATTGTGAGCGTTGCTCAGCAGATCTCCTTACCTGTCCCTTGCCACATCTCTCAAGATATTACCATAAGCCTCCTGAGCTTAAGCTATCTTACTGCCTCCAGCAAGCTCCCAGCTACCCCTCAGAGGGGCATTCTTGGTGTGGCAAATTGCTTCTCCTGAGAGAAACCTGTAAAGCACACACTAGGGTTTTACCACTGCTGAAGGCTTAGGTTAAAGCTTTCACACTTTTTTTTTTTAAATGAAGTTCAGAAATTTGCTTTAATTATGGAGAATAAATGAAGACATTCCCTTCCCATTGCACATTGAGGGGTTTTTAGCATCAGGGATGCAAAACACATCTCAGCTTTGAGCTGGAAGAGGTTTTTGTCACTTTTACGGGCCAAAAAGTGGGAAATCCAAAAGCAGAAGGAATTCCTGGCCAGTTATTGTGGAAGGTCTGGCACAGGAGATATGGCCAGTCCTAGCAGCAGAGCACTGTACAAACATACTTTATTAACTTTCACTTCCTGCTGAAGCAAACTGATGGTTTAGTAGTGCTGCATTTATTTAAATAGCATACCAGCAAGCAAATAATATTTGATTCCATAAAGATTATCAGCAGTTATGATATAATACTTCATGAGTTCACCCTGTGTGTTTACTTATTACACAAGCACACTTGCCCAGAAACTAATTTTGATCCTGATGAGAGTTTGTATTGACACAGAAAAATTAAATGGAAATTTTATTGTCATAAAACATTCATGTGAAACTAATCACACCAGAGCTATCAGTGACATATAGGGAGATTTATTAAAGTATAGCCAAATTCCAAGGCCATGGGGCAGGGTGAGGTTTTTGGGTTTGGTTTATTTCCAATATTGGTTTGATATTACAATTCTGCCTAATCTGCCTCAACTGGGCTGTCCCAGTCGGTTGGAAAAGGAGTCGGTGAGCAAGGAAGCCAGCTTGGCTGAGTAGAGAGATCCAGGCAGATATGCGGGAAAAGAAGGAAAAATATGATCTTTGGAAGAAGGGGCAGGTGTCTTGGAATTATTATAGGAATTTAGTGAGATCATGTAGAGAAAAAGTCAGAAGGGCTAAAGCTGAACTGGAACTCAGACTGGCCAGTTCTGTAAAAGATAATAAAAAGTCCTTCTATAGGTATATTAATAGTAAAAGGAGGGGCAAGGAGAATCTCCAGCCCTTATTGGACGCTGATGGCACATTAGTGACAAGGGATGAGGACAAGGCTGAGGTCCTTAATTCCTTCTTTGCCTCAGTCTTTAACAGTAAAGATGGATAGTCCCTGAGTACTCATCCTCCGGAACTGGCTGACAGGGAGGGGAAGAATAACAAAGTTCCCATGGTTCAGGAGGAAATGATTAGCGACCTACTTGGCCAGTTAGATACCCACAAGTCAATGGGGCCAGATGGGATTCACCCAAGGGTACTGAGGGAGCTGTCAGATGTGCTTGCCAAACCCCTTTCCATCATCTATCAGCAATCCTGGCAGACTGGGAAAGTTCCAGTCGACTGGAGGCTGGCAGATGTTACACCCATAGACAAGAAGGGTCGGAAGGAGGATCCAGGGAACTACAGGCCTGTCAGTCTGACCTCAGTCCCAGGGAAGATCATGGAGAGGGTCATCTTGGGAGCTAACATGCAGCACATGCATGATGGCCTGGGGATTAGGCCTAGTCAATATGGGTTTACAAAAGGTAGATCCTGTCAAACTAACCTGACTACCTTCTATGACAAGGTGACCTGCTAAATGGACAAGGGGAAGGCTGTGGATGTGATCTACCTGGACTTCGGTAAAGCCTTTGACACAGTTTCTCACAGCATTCTGACTGAGAAACTGGCTGCCACTGGCCTGGACAGGTGGACCCTCAGCTGGGTTAAAAACTGGCTGGATGGCTGAGCCCAAAGGGTGGTGGTGAATGGAACGAAATCCAGCCGGAGGCCGGTCACGACCAGGGCTCAGTCCTGGGTCCAGTCTTGTTCAACATCTTTATCAATGATCTCGACAAAGGGATTGAATGCTCCCTCACTAAGTTTGCAGATGACACTAAACTAGGAGGAAGCGTTGATCTGCCTGAGGGTAGGTAGGCTCTTCAGAGGGATCTGAACAGACTGGACCAATGGGCTGAGTCCAATGGGATGAAGTTTAACAAGGCCAAGTGTAGAGTGCTGCACATGGGACATAATAACCCCATGCAGCGCTACAGGCTTGGGGGAGACTGGCTGGAGATCTGTCAGGCAGAGAAGGACCTGGGGGTGTTGGGTGACTGCAGGCTGAATATGAGTCAGCAGTGTGCTCAGGCAGCCAAGAAGGTCAATGGCATCTTGGCTTGTATCAAGAACAGTGTGGCCAGTAGGTCTAGGGAGGTGATTGTGCCCCTGTACTTGGCATTGGTGAGGCCACACCTTGAGTGCTGGGTCCAGTTCTGGGCTCCTCACCACAAGAAGGACATGGAGGTCCTGGAGCGAGTCCAGAGAAGGGCAACCAGGCTGGTGAAGGGGCTGGAGGGCAAATCCTATGAGGAGCAGCTGAGGGAGCTGGGGATGTTCAGCCTGGAGAAGAGGAGGCCGAGGGGAGACCTTATCACCGCCTACAACTACCTGAAGGGAGGTTATAGAGATAGGTGATGGTCTCTTCAGCCAGGTGACAGGTGATAGGACAAGGGGGAATGGCATGAAGCTGTGCCAGGGCAGGTTTAGATTGGATGTTAGAAAAAAATTTTTTACTGAAAGAGCTGTCAGGGCCTGGAACAGGCTGCCCAGGGAGGTGGTCGAGTCACCTTCCCTGGATGTGTTCAAAAAAAGCATGGATGAGGTACTTAGGGATATGGTTTAGTTTAGGATGAGAATTGTTGGACTTGATGATCTTCAAAGGTCTTTTCCAACCTTATGATTCTGTGTTTACATGCTCTGTTGCAGCATTTAACATCTCTGGTCACTAAAAAAAAAAAAAAAAAAAAAAAATCAGCTTTATGAACACCAGAATATAGATCATTAATCATAAAACTGAGGAGCCAATACCATCCTGTTGACATATTACATTGTTAGAAGAGTCATGAAACCACAGTGTAAGCAATTAGTGGACCTGATTATTTAAGAAGTTGCTTGATGGGATGGTTTATCTGTTCAGACAAAACACATCTGAATTAGAATTGACAAGCTAGTTTGAGAGGAAGCGGGGCAAAGCAATGGCTGTGCCTGGGCAGGGCACCACTCCAACAGCCAGAAGTGGGTTGGGCACCACATCAAGGTAGACAGTCTGGGAGGGCATGTCAAGCCCTGATACCCCAAAGTTAACTGAAACTGCAAGCAGAGCTTTAGTAGCTGCTGTCCTATTCATGCTGTTGTATCACTTGTACTATGATACTTGTGTGTGGTGTAGGTACTGAGGGATGGTCTCAAAACCCTCCTGATGATGTAAAGCTCATTCTAGTACCTACACGTGGGTCCTACCCATGTCAAAGGTACATTTTGGATTGGCAAGAGGATATAAAAAAGAAAAAATAGAGAGACCATTAAAAAAAAAAAATCAGCCTGAGATAGGAGAAAGGTCTCAGTGCTCTGGAAGCAGAATTTCAAGACATCCTTTATCTGGGGGTTCTATCCCTCACTGAGTCTCAATTTGTTCCTCTTTGATTGTTTTCTAACATTTTAAATTATCTTGGGGGCATCAATTTGTTTTCAAAGTCAGGCATTGATTTAAAACAACACTTTTAGCAATCCTACTTGTTTCTTTTTGAAGGTCTTCTTAATGGCATAAGCATCTGCATAGCCCATCAATCTTCCCTCTCTGATTTCTTGAGAGCTATCTCTGTCATTATATAAGGGTTGTTTCAAGAACATTTATTAATTCTAAAGATTCAGGTATCTCATTATGTTCTACCTGGAGAGCATCTTACTGATGGGGGGCACATACTTAAAGTTTTGCTACAAGTTTACCAACTTCACCTTTTCTCTCTCACATACACATCAGAAATACACAGAAAACCTCAGATATAGTATAAGTAATTGTAAATAACACTGGTTAACAGTAATATAGTTGTACTAGGCAGAGTAACACACCTTAGGAGCGAGTACTAGATAGAAGTATGCTCTTGTGACTCTGTCATAGACAAATTGTTTTCTTTATCCATATTTGTGTCCTATGAAACATCACACTGCTAAATTCAGATAGTAATTGAGATTGTTCAGGCAATACATGTGGTGTTTGCTACTGTTTGCAACTGGTAGTTGCAAAGATTTGTTGGAAGGAGTGGAAAACAGAGGCTAACAGCTCTTAGCCCTCTCCAAGGCATGGACATAGCTACTCCTCTCCCACTCCATTTTCCCTGCCCAGCAAATAGGCAGACACATGCAGATATCCTACCTGCACTTGTTACCAAACTAATAAAGAATAACAATAGAAATTAAAGATTTCAGAATAAAAATCAGCAACCCAAACAATCCAAAGTTTCCAAAATGGTACCAGCAAGGCATCCTCTCCCTCCAAAATTATCAAGGTCTGTATGTTTTCTACTGCACCTGACTTATGACATTACCTGCTTTTCCAGGGGCTCACTCTGATCCCACAGCAATCCTACCCAGCCACTTCTGCCATGCTCAGAGCCAGGCTTCTTGCAAAGGATTTGCCTTTCACCCATCCCCAAGCTGGGGTTGGGCAGTCCCATGGAGGGATACAACCTCAGAAAAGGGAATATTGCCTTCCCTCTCACAGTACTTTTGAAGTGATAACCAGTAGCTTTAAGGAATTGCTTCACCCTTCTTCCCAAAGAAGACAGATGTGCTCTCAAACCAATGGCAAACACAACACAAAGACTGTGTGGGTGGTGCTTAAGCCAAACAGACTAAACAACACTTTTGTCTTAAAGCTCTTAACACAACAAAATCTAAGTTAAGAATCCAATAGGCCTTTTTGTACTTGGGGTTTGGGTTTTTTTAAAACTTTTTAATTCTTTTAGACACTCAGGAGCTGACAGATCCTGATCTAAGGAAGAACTTTTAAATGCAAGGGAAGCTACTGATCTTCTGTGAATTGCTCCCAGATATTACACACCACTCCTTGAAATTCCTGGGAATAAGCAGTCCCAGAGCTTGAAGACCCCACTCCAACCACACCATCTCCTCAAGAGCTAAATGAAACAGCTTGTTACTAATTCAGTAATTAGTTACTGCATCTTTGTAAAACATACCAGTTATAGTAGTAAGGTAACAAAGAAATGAATGAGAAAGAAAAAAGTGTTCTACCATCCACTCATTAGAGTTACTACCACAATACTTCAGATATTGTTGACGTAGAAATTATTATTTAAAAAATTTAAGAGGTCACATCAGAGAAAAAAAAAAAAAAAAATCAATCACAGAAGTATTACACAGAAAGTATTAAAGAGCCTATGGCAGAGAAGAGTAGGGTTAGTCAGACATCTGAACACATCAGAATGGTATATTGGAAGGGAAGTACCCACATCCTTTAGCTTAATTGAGCTGTGTGAATATTAATTCATTTTGGGGCCTTTTTATTATAATAAAACAGTTGAAACATTGCATTTTACATAGCAGTTGCAGAGAGAGTACTATCAATAACTAGCAAGTCAAAGAGACATCTCTTGGTTGGTTTACCACATCAGTTCCCCTGTTGAGGTCAATAACTGAACTCAAACCTGAAAATTAACAGACTTGTTTAGAACTGTATTTTAATTAAAGACAACAGGTTGCAGATTATCAACCACACTCAATCACATTTTGTGATTCCAAGGAAAGCCCAGCTCATAAAAGATAAATAAACTGTTTTTTCAAGAGATGTTCAAGATACCTTTTTTTAAGTGAGGTCCAGAGTAACAGCCCAGTTTCATGAGTTTACCATGAAGACCACTGTACCTCTGAGCAGAAGGCCTGTATTTATAACCTAACAGATTTGGGCCATAGATATCAGCATTACATTTCATATTCTCTTACAAAGATAGCATTGGATAGCCTGCATTATAGAATCACAGCATTTAAAAATAACACATTTAAGTTCTCAAATCCACAAACATTTTACTTGAACCTGTGCTTCTACCAGTCCCAGCAATGCAGAAAGATCACTTTGAGAAGCACCTGTAAAACAAGCACACTAAATAAGCTTACCACATCACATTCCAGAAATACTAAAACATTATCACAACTCACCTTCTCCATACCAGGCCAAAGCTGCCACTCATCCTAAGCTAAACAAACCCTGCACTCCTCACACCACTGCCATCCTTCAACCACAAAACACCAAGCCACAATTAGAACTAGATTCTCCCCGCACCTGCCTCAATCTTCACCCTACCAGCAAAACCCAATTACCAGGTTTCCTTTTAACTTCTGACTGCATTAACAAATTTAATTAGGCTAAAACTGAAAGCAGCTGAAAATGCAGAGCCATTCTTCTACATCAATTCACAGTTGTGCTTGCAGTACTGTTGACTGATAACAAATGAGTTACGTTTTATTGTCTAAATCATCAGAGTTGTAACCAGCAACATTAGATTAATTTGAAGTAATTCAGAGTCAAATTCTGCTTCTCCTTGCAGGGTGGTGACTTGAAGTAACAGCCCAGGGAGCAGCAGAACTTACCTGAGTGGGTCTTGTTTCAGGGAAAATGGGGATCTTGCTCTTGCAAAGTGTGTATATTTAGTAGCTGGGAAACATGGAACAAATAAAAGGGTCTCAGAGTCCCCCATCAAGGCAACACTGGAGGAAAATTATCATTTTAGACCTTTTCCAAATCAGCCTCCCACATCAGATGCAGTTTGCTGACACTCGCTGCAATTATATTTGCAACAGGGAGGAGTCTTGAAGCATCAGTTTTATTGAATTTCAAAGTTACCTCTACCCTGAAGAGAAGGGTGGGGGGGGGGAGAAAGAGAAAGATGTCATGCAGATGTGAGTGTTTGCACTATCTGAACGTTTCCAGTCAGCTCCATTTAAAGAAGCCTTTTTAGCAGGAGCTGGTTTCCTGCCCAGAATATGGTCGTGCACAAATCATATAAATCATTGTCAAGTGCATGCTTTTGTTCCTGTGAAAGCGCTCTGAATTAAACCCCTTGCTGAATAATGAGGAACCTGCTTCATCATTTCCTTGCTCTTGTGAAGCTCAGTGTCCCTTGTCTTCATATTTCCAGGCCTTTCCCTTCAGGTTTTTGTTTTTTGGTTTTTTTTTATTTCTCCTAATCAAGTTGCTATAGGGCTGGGTTGCAGATGGGAAAAAGCTCCAAACTGACATAATTATTGTAATGCATTCAGGTACCTAATGAAAACAAATCTATCAGCAGCTCCATTCCCCAGTCCTGCCTGAGGGATTTCTCAGAGCCCTGTGACTTGTTTTCCAGTTTGGGGAAAATGTTCGCTTTTCTGATCATGAATTTGGACAAAATAATCACCATCTCAGAAAAATCATTAATTAACTATGCAAGGAAAAAAACCCAACATGATTAGGTTAATCAGAGCGTTTGTTCTCATGGTTTGGAAATGCTGCTTTTTATTTATTGTTTACTTTTTTTTGGCCACAATTACGCTTCCAAAGAAAATTATTACTACTTCAAGGAAGAGAAATCTTTCCATTATGAGACTGTCAAATCCAGCAACGGGGGTATTTGGACAGCTTCGAATTCTTCTCTGCATAGAGCGCTCTATGGTCCTACTCTTCCCAAAAACCCTTCCTATTTCTCCCTTTGCAATAGATAAACTTCTCCAAATCTTTGCATTTCCCCCCCCCCCCCCATACCTACAGATGCTTTCATCCTACACTTGCTGATGGGGAGGGTAGGACCTGGTGCTGTCAGAGGGCATCTGCTAGTTTAGGGCTACACCTCCAGTCCAGAGGTCCACACTGAGGGGGACACGCTCAAACCCCCCCCCCACATCACTTAAAGTATCACAATACCAGGGGAGCCACATACTTTGCCCTTAGAGACATCAATAAACAGCTTTAGGATTATTTGGGTTTATTTGAGCCATACACATGCCTTCAGAAGCCTCCTACTTTATGGTTAAAAAAAATAGAAGACAAGTCCCTACATCATCAGGAAAAAATATCATGAAGATAATAAGAAAATAAAATATTTTCCCTTGTTGAAATACAGATGTAATTTCAAATTTTCCCATAACCAAAGCCTGAGAGTACATTTGCTAGGAATACTTTTTATTCCATTAAAGATACCCATATGCTTGAACACACCAAGGCGTGAAAGCAGCGGTTTGGGATGTTATTACAACACAACAGCTGTTTGTTACTTCTCACTAAAAAGGGACAGACAGTGGCAATAACATTTTTAGGGGGAAATAAAGGCAGGAAAAAACCCTGGAGGATATTTTGATAACCGTGCCCATCTGGTATTTTGATTATAAAAATGAAAGGGTTTTGACAAAGCACCTGTAGATGTCGAGGTGCAGGAATCTTTCCCTTTTCCTCATTGTTTTGTCACTACTGTGACCGTCCTGCACTGTGATAGTCAACATGGGACTGAACGGAGGTGTTATGAGGCCATCGTTATGGGACAGCTCCTGGAGCCTTATGTCCTGGCAAACTGGATCTTTGCCTTTGCAGGTGGGTTGGGAAAAACCCCAATCATGGATGATCTGGTTTTAGAAGACACTGGGAATTGGCTGCAGTCTCCCAGAGACATCACGTGCCAGTCCAGTGGCCAAGAAAGTGGTTTCAGTCAGTAAAAACATCCTCTGGCTTTAGGTAGACCCAGGACTTCTTCTGCAGAAGGGTTAAATTCTGGGTTTCTTTTTTGCTTGTTTTCTTTATAAATAGCAGTTATGGCTGCTAAAATATCTGACGTGGTAAGAGAAGAGTATAGAAAGTGTGGACCCCTCTCATTTCCAGAAAGCAACACAGCCTTTACAAAGTGTTCAGGAATATTTTCAGTTGCTCTATTCCACTTCAGAGCCTCCGCCATTTGTGTTTTAACCTTGCTTTTGTACACGCTTTCTGGGCTCTTCAGAGAAGTGGGCACAGAAGAGAATACTTGGGCTTTCCTTTTGTTCAGGGAGTGAAAAGATGTGTGAAACTTGTTGAAGTCCCTGAATATGTCCCTTTTCAGGTATACACTGGGTTTATGCAGTTCAGGCTGTTTCAAATAGGAAACAACGAGCACTCTTTAAGTACTGACCTGGAAGAAAATGTTGAGAGGGAGAGATGATGATTAAGATTAGATTCAAAGATGATGATTGGGAGGACAATATCTCACAGCAATTGAAAATTAGAGCTCTAGCAGAAGCAAGGGCGAAGCTCCAGGGAAAGGAAGGGCACAGCCAAACGAGGTGCAACAGGACAACCCAGGTGTGGAAGGGCTCTCCTGGCCATGGCAGCTCTCTCTGGCTCTACAAACACTGCAAACAGATTTCACACTGTCCAGAAACTCAGAAGGATTCAGAACAAGGGATTTTTCTTGTTTTGGAGTGATTTGGATTTGGCAGGTGGGCAATAGGACAGGTAGGACTTCTTATGTCCTGGTAGTGGTGTAATATATTGGTCTCTTTTCTCCTCTTCTCTTCTCTTCTAATTCTCCCCTTTCCCTCCCCTCCCCTTCCCTCCCCTCCCCTCCCTTTCCTTTCCTTTCCTTTCCTAGAGATTCTGCAAGAGTTAACTGACCTCTTCACCTTTCTGAAACAGGTCAGAAACCTTCCTAACAGCACAGCTTCCAAGAAACAAGTTGCCTTTCCATACCCCAGACCAACAGAAACCAACAGAGTCCCTGCCCTCAGCTTCTGTCTCCACACTGAGCTTTCCTTTAAGCTTCTGTCTAATCACTGCATTCTGCAGAGCTTGCAGAACCCTAATGTTAAAACAAACTCATTTTTCCCCTGCGCATTGCCCACTTACAGGCTCTCCCAGCAAGAACGCTGGCTATGCTCTCACACTGGATACCAAATGCCAGTGACTGTTCAGTTTTTGGAAAACATTCATAATCATAAGGAAATAAGAAATCTCTCTTTGTTGCTCTATTGAAGGAACTAAATTAATCAGATGTCCTCAGGAGCACAGAAAGCAGAAATCCAAAAGCATGTTAATGTTGCCTGTTCCCCCACCCTGCAGTTCTCTAAACCATTGGGAAGGATATTTCCAACTCCTGCCAAGGAGAGGAAATCTGAAATTTATTGCTGCCCTCCAGCAAACCCTCTGTTACTGGAACTGCAAACAAACATGGTAACTTGTCTTGAAATTAGGCCACGAAGTCCCACCAGGCAGGTGGCCACAGCACGGCAATGGGGCTGGCACATCTAAACTCAAGTGTCTAAATTCAAAGTACTTTGACTGCTTGGGAAGGTGGAGATCCCTAGCTCATATTACACAGGTCAGCGTCCAGACGAGTCTTGAATGTCTCCAGAGAAGGAGACTCCACAACCTCCCTGGGCAGCCTGTCCCAGGGCTCTGTCACCCTCACTGGGGAAAAGTTCTTCCCCATGTTGGTGCGGAACTTCCTATGCTCTGACTTGCAGCCATTGCCCCTTGTCCTGTCTCCACAGAGCACTGAAAAGGGGCTGGCCATTTCCCCCTGCATCCCATACTTAAGATATTTATAAACATTAATAAGGTCCCCCCTTAGTCTTCTTTTCTCCAGGCTGAACAGTCTCAGCTCACTCAGCCTTTCCTCACAGGGGAGATGCTCCAGGCCCTTAACCATCTTTGTAGCCTCCTCTGCACTCTCTAGGAGATCCCTGTCTTTTTTATCCCAGAGAGCCCAGAACTGGACACAATACTCCAGGTGGGGCCTGATGAGGGCAGAGTAGAGGGGGAGGATCACCTCCTTTAAAATGCAATATCAGGCGTCCTGACATAAAATCCCTCTCCTTTTGTATTTTTAAGGGGTAGTCATGAAGTTCATCCTGTTACATTAATTTTATGTACATTGTGAACTTAAGGACAGGATGGTAGAGTCAGGACAAGAGCCTAGACTGACTTCCAGGGCTACATTTCCTGTTACCACTATGTGTTTCTTACTACTCATCCATAACTTGAGAGGGGCAGGGCATGGGGAGGATAATATAAGAAGCCATCAGGCTGTAAGAAAGTCCTGCAAATTTTCTCTCTCTGAGAAGAATCAATTTTCCCCACTCTCCCACAGAAAATGTTTATTACACCAGGAGGCTGACAACCACCACTTGCTAGGCAGAAAAAGCTCCTGGGCTGGTTTCGCAGGCAGGAGGATGTATCTTCCATGAAAATATTACAAACAACCTAGAAATGAGGCAACTGTACATTTCTGAAAGGACACAACTTTGTCTCTGCTAATATGTTCCCAAATTTGAACTGTAGCCAGGACCAATGTAAAGAAAGACCATATTTTTTCCTTGAACAAGGCCAAAATGTGCAATTAACCACAGAAGTACTATACATTTTTATATACTGCCAATTTTTATGATAGCTATATATACCAAAGCTATATACTTCCTCATTTTTTTCTCTTTTTTTTTCCATTTTGTTACTGTTACACCGTTTGATTGATGAAAAAAGTACCAACTGCTTAATGCCCATCGGCTTTTCGGTGTCCTGATACAGTATGATTTAACCAGGGAATCTTTTGTGCCCAAAAGCCTGGGTTTTTTTTTAAAGCACAATGTACATGAGATTGCTTAAAGTTTAGCATAGCTCTGTGCTAACACAACTGCATACTGTCTATAATTTTGAGGAGCACTCAGGGTTTCATGCATAAGGCCTGTGGAGAGATGGGGTTTTTTTCCTGGCATGACCACACATGTGAAAAAAGATATTGCAGTTACTGTTTCAATATCAGCATTTATTAAAAAGACGGCTTAAAAAGAATGGAAGTGAAGAAAAAAGTCATCACTTATCAAATAAAATTGCTGTGTTCACATGATTACTGAAGTTTACATGTTAAATGATTTATAGTCAAAGATGTGTTTACATTTTAGCAAGAAACAAAAAAGAAACTAGAATCTTGAAATATGAATAAGGTTATGGAATGACTTGGCATTCCCTCTGAAGGACTTATGAATTTCATTTCTTGGCATTGCACATTTATGCCTTTACTCCTTCTGAATAGCTAAATACAAATGTCTTCCAGACAACCCTTACAAAAACAAGAAGGTGCCAGCTGGCTCTTTCTGCGAAAGCACAAGCTCTGCTTTGATCTCTTATAGGATAAAACTGCACACATATAACTGCAACAAACATGATTAATCATCATTACACTCGCTATCCTTTCAGCAGGCTGGAAAGGGAAAAGTACTTTTGACACCCAGTTGATTTCAGCTATTATTGTAGGAACTGGAGGCACCTCGATAGTTTATGGCCTCTCAGCGGTTCCCGTTACAAACCCAAGACTCCAAGGGCAGTTGTAACCCATCAGCTACAATGTGGATGCTCATCTGAGTAGAGTCAGCTGCATCCCTCCTTGGCTGCCTCCTGGAAGAGGGCAAGAGGCTCAGGTTTGCAATTGGCTCTATGGATAATTAGCACAGTTTAAGAGATGGGACGTTTAAAATCTCAGAGTATAAACCTTTCTCTTTCTTTTTTTTTCCTCTCCCCTTCTTTTTTTTTGCCAGGCATAGCAATGGTAAAAGAGATAAACCAAAGGGGAGTGTTTCCAAAGTCTCACACACAAATTTCAGATGAAGCCTTTGCCAATGTGGTGGTTTAGCCCTGGCTGGAGGCCAGATGCCCACCAAAATCAGTCTATTACTCCCCTTCTTAATTGGATAGGGGAGAAAATATATATTGAGAGGCTTAGGAGTCAAGATAAGGACAAGGAGAGATCATTTTATCAGCAACAGTGTGGGCAAAACAGACTCAACACAGAGTGAAGGAAGAAAACTATTCTAATTTATTACACTACACTAAAAAGAACAGTGAAAACTGGAGTCAGGAGCACAACCAAATCTTAAAACAAATGCAACCAGATCTTAAAAACACGTTCCCCCCACCACTCCCTTCTTAGCAGACTTTAGTCAGGGTTTATTTGCTCCCTTCTTCCCTCCTGTTCGCAGTACAGGGGGAGCAGGGACCGGGGAAAATGGGGTTCTCGGTAGCACCTTCCCCCCACCCCTCCATTCTAAGCAGACTTCCCTTTAGCCATGATTTTATTCCCTTCTTCCCTCCCTGCTCGCAGTATGGGGGGGCAGGGACTAGGAAAAAATAATGGGGTTCTCGGTTACTTCTTCATGAGCTGTTTTCCTTTCCCAGGTCTTAAAACACCTCTACCTCTCCCCCTACTCCCTCCTTAGCAGGCTTCACTCTAGTCATGATTTCACTCCCTTCCTCCCCCTGATCACAGCGCAGGGGGACAGGGACTGGGAGATGGAGGCTTCGGTCAGTTCCTTACAAGTTGGTTTCCTTCTTGGCCTGGGGGGCATTCATTCCACACACCCTTCCCCTGCTGCACCGTGGGGTCCCACCCACAGGAAACAGTCCTCCACAAACTTCTCCAACGTGAGTCTCTTCCCCCAGGGCTTTATCTCTTCATCAGCTGCTCCGCCTGGATCACTGCTATGGCGGGCAGCAATAAATCACAATGTCTGTCAGTCCCAGTCCTCTATGGGGTCACCAGCCTCCCCCCAGCAAACCTGTTCCGGCGCAAAACTCTCTCTTGCTCACCTCTGTGTCTCTGATTCTCTTCATGGGCTGCAAGTGCTGGCAGGGGGTCACAACATAGCGTCACAGTGTCTTCTCTATTTCTTCACCTGCTCTATCCAGTGTGGAGCCTCTCAATGGGCTACAGGTGGGGTCTTGGCCTTTTCCATGGGGTTTCTCCACTGGCTGCAGGTGCATCTTTCTCTCTGGCACCTGGGGCGCCTCCTCCCCCATCCTCCCCGGCCTTGGTGTCTGCACAGCTCATTACATCTCTTCACTCCCTCTCCAGTGGCAAAATGAAGCTGGTTCCAGCTTGTTTTCTCCTATATGTGATTCTCGGAGGCGTTGTGACTATCTCTCATTGGCTTGGCCCTGGTCAACAGTGACTGTGGCCTTGACTTGTTTACACTTTGGAGCTCCAGAGAATTCCAGCAGCTCCTCGCAGCAGCCATTTTCTGCACCCCTGTTCTTTTCCAGCACCCAACCACGCAAAACTGCGACACCAAGTGGAAGCGACCTGGGACTTGCTCCTGCTCATCAACAGGAGTGATGTCCCCTGTTTGGTGCATGGCTCGGTGGGACCTCATAGGTAGGCTCATCAGCTAACACCATTAATCAGAGAAACAGGTATAAAACAGAGTATCTGTGGGCAGGTTCCAAATGTAAAACAAGGGAAAAGGGAAAAGATGAGGGAGATACTGCACTGCTCTGGTTGGAATTTTATTTTGACTGCATTTTATTGTAATTAAATCTAAGCACAGTATTATGCTGCTTCTGTATGCAAATGAATAAATGGGCAAGAGAAAGGATGACTACACTTTGTGCTCCTTGGAAAGAGCACACAAAGAAACAGAGTGACCCTCTGAAACTGCTCCTTTCCAGAGAGCAAAAATAGTTTAATCAGAAAACGTCTGACTTCTAATTGCCAGCCAGCGATGCAGTCCCTAAAACACACTGCTTAAGCTGAGTTAGCAAAGGAGTGCTGGTGATTTTCCATGGGAAGATGTGCATTGCAAACTGATTTGGCATTTGCTCATTCTACGTTATTTCTTGGTCAGAGCAATCTGAGCCACACCATTTCATCACCCTTGTGAGGAGAGATACAGAAGCTGGTTGCTGGTGCCTTTTTTTTCCTATCAAAGCAGCGAGTGATAGCTGAGAAGTATTAAAAAGTGGCACATCTGTATCTGGAGGGCATCTCTGTGTCACCCTTGTATATTCAAAACAGGTTTTATTTATTGCTGTTGCTTCTTGGCTTTAAACTCTCTACAGTTACCTTCACTTTCTCATCTTAAATACAGAGTGAGTTGAGCCTCTGAGTAGCTGAACACATACAAATCAAAGGGCAGAACACATCCCCAAGCTGAGCTGGTGGGGACTGAGAAAACAGGCTGAAAGCCCCCAGGTTCTCTGACTCTAATTTAAAGACTCCACAATTCTTGACATAACACTTGAGGAGCATTTAAGAGAAATGAAGTTCTTGGTCCATCTCTGGGAGGTAAGAGAGACACTGCAGGGCTGCTTTTCATCAGTTTTTTGGGTCTGTGTGTGAACATGCACAAAAGACAGGAGCCCAAAATGTAGAAAACATGTAAGAAATACAATGTATTTTCTATGGCTGTAAAATGAGGCAGATATGGAGACAGGGCTGGTTCCCCATTCACAGCCTTCTTTGTCTAACACCTCTCACCACAATTACAGATTAGGGTAAACCCTATCTCTCAATTTCCGACACGACAATAAATGCTGAACTATGTAGTAAATTAAATATCCAATTTCTTACAGTCATCATAAATTTAATATTTATCCCTGAAAACCCTCTAGTTGATGCCCATCACATTGATTTGTCTTCACTAGGACTTACTCTACGTGCAATCTTAACTAAAGCTTAGCTTGTACCTGATGTGTAATTAAAGAATTATGATTAGACAAGCAGTAAGCATTTCTACCCACATCACAGCTGGTGGAATAAAAATGCCAGAGCTATACTCTTGTACGCTGGCCCCTGACAGGGTTTATTTACACAGAAGTGGCCTTAACAAGTAAATAAAGATATAAAATATATATTTTTTTAATCCTGTTAAATAAAGCAGGTCACAAAGGATGCAGCACAAATAGCAGTAACACCATTTTACTATGCCTTACTGTTATCAGAGTCCACTGCATCATCCTTCTTGGACAGGTTCCTTAAATGAAGAAATACGGCTTTAAGTAATGGCTAAAACTGCAAATTTTGAGAAAGTTGGAAATCCTTTAGCTGCCCAGTCACTGTGCTGCAAACGTCTGATACCCAAGCTGCTGGCTAAAGTCTGTAAACCAGGTTACAGAAAGGATCAGACTAATGGTCATAATCTGGGCAATAAAACCAGATAAACCTGTACCTGAGTCCCTATGAGCCTGGGTGTTCACAGAAGTGGTGAGATGTCTTTACGCTGTCCCACTGATCTATAGAAGTGCTCTCTGAGCATGAGACTCCTGCCACAGAGCTCTCATTGTCACCAAAGCATGAAGGATTTCACCAAGGACATACAAGGGCTAGTTTTCACTTCACAGCTAAGGATCGAGTGCAAACCACGCACGCTTTGGGTTTGCTTCAACCTCCTCAGGTGATGTAACTGTGCATTGCCATCAGCCCAGTTCAGCCAGGAGCTAACCCCTGACTGGGTTGATTTGAATACTAGCTATCAAAATATTTTTATTTTGCTTTTGGAGGTAGTCACAGGGCAAGAGAAAACAACACAATGATGATAGCAGTAAAATACAACAGAGGTGTCTCAAAAGAGGGGCATCAACATAGCTGATGAAGTTTAGGATTGAGCAACTTAGAAACAGAGGCAACCTAAAATCAATCCATCTTATCAAATGTCATAGCTGGTTTGAATTAATTTTCCTGTTGCTCTTTTAAGACCTACCAGTATATGTGATGTATCAAAATGCATCAACAAGAAAATAAGATTATCTTTCTGGTCATAAACTAAGACAAATTCCAGTTCTCACCAGCAGCTGAAGTCCAACAGAGCTTCTCTGGAGTTATTAATATCTTGTCACCATCCAGACCATTGTTCATTAAATATTTATTAGCCTTGTAAGAGATTTCAGCAGGGAAATATTGTGAACATTATGTTAAGCAGCCAATACTTCAGTGTTGCCTCTTTTTCAGAAGGTTCCTCTGTGATGTTACCAGGCAGGCAGATTTACTCTGATGAAACACAGCTACTAAGGAACTGGTGAAAAAGTTAGACAAAAGGTAGTATCCGTATTTTAATCTCTGATCAAACAAGCAGTTTCAGTAGATAGGAAGCCATGCACATAAATATGCAACTACATTGTTTTGTGTTAAACCAAGACAACAGACTACAGCATCTTATCTCTAGAGATGCAAGACACTCAAAGATGGATAATATTCTAGAGATACAAGCAAACTCGAAGACAGATAATAATGTGCAGGGTTTCTATGAGTGTGTCTGGGATCATAATGTCACAGAAACGGGTGTGGGAAATTCTTCCTGGAAATTACTTGGGATTTTTTGATATTTTTCTATCCATTACTGTACTGGTATAGCACAATTTAATAGTTCTCAAGCCCAGGTCTGCTAGAAGCACTTTGGAGGCTCCCAGGCTCATCTCAGCCATCTTTTCCCAGCTGGGAGTACATAAGGATTGTCTAAGTTTGAGAGAAGCAGCCTGATTTCAGCACTACAGATAGTGAGAAATTTGGAATGTAATATATATATGTATGGTGGTTGAACACTGAGCCAGAGGTCTCTCATTCAGCTGTAAGGGGAGAAGTTATTCAGTTGAAAGGGGCACATAACCTGGCTCTGACTTCAACAAAATACAAGCAAGGCTAATAAAAATGCGCCTTCCTTCAGTCGTTGCTTTCCAGAAGGTCAGGCCAATGAGAAAGTACAATCACAGAATTGTCAAGACTTTCAGTAGGAATATCATAAACAATGAACTGATAAAAAAGCATGAACTGATGCCTACATATCAACTGTGTGAGTCCACAGGTGTTTGCATCTGGAAGCTTATTATCAAGGAATAAGAGCAGAAGGGATTTTGACCATTCATTTTAAGCATCATCTATGAGAACTAAGAGCACAAGCTAGGGAATCTGAGCCATATCTTCCAGTGCCTAAAATGATGGTTTTAAATTCTTTTGGAATAAAACTGAGCAGACTGTCCCTCATGGTTCTGGGATGTGGTCTAACACTGATAACACTTCGATCTCAGAGCAGTGTGAAAAATTAAAACACCAATTTGTGATTCTGTTTCAGCCTGGAGAAAAGAAGACTAAGGGGGGACCTTATTAATGTTTATAAATATCTGAAGGATGGGATGCAGGGGGAAATGGCCAGCCCCTTTTCAGTGGTCTGTGGGGACAGGACAAGGGGCAATGGCTGCAAGTTGGAGCATAGGAAGTTCCGTACCAACATGGGGAAGAACTTTTCCCCAGTGAGGGTGACAGAGCCCTGGGACAGGCTGCCCTGGAGTCTCCATCTCTGGAGATATTCAAGACCCATCTGGATGCCTATCGGTGCACTATGAGCTAGGGAGCCTGCTTTGGCAGGGGGGTTGGACCCAATGAGCTCTTGAGGTCCCTTCCAACCCCTATGATTCTGTGATACCTTCCATGGCAAGGCAGCTTAATGCTACGTTAGAACCACTTATCCACATGGTTCATGGTGTGGCACTTCTCCCTGGGGGACAGGCAGCATGGCTCGGGTACTGTAGTCACACTTCTGACATGACTTCCCTCCTACCCCACTCATGAGTCTTCTTTATTTATTTACAGGGCATGATGCTTTTAGTGAGAGCTTGCACTGCACAGGTTTCTCCAGAGCTTTCCTGGTTTCATCACCAGAGAGTTTTCTTCACTGCCAATTAACGATGTGAGTTTTCTGGGAGCCCTTAAATAAAACCACTTTTTTTCCCCCTCCTGCCTCAATGGATTTTTGTTCAGTAAACTGATTTGTCTTGAATAAATACACTGCTGGAGTGCCCTGCAGAGATTTGTCTTTAGACACAGTTGATTATTGCCAGGGGGACAGAGACATGACAAGTGGTGCCCAAATCCAGAGCAGCAGTGTTAGAAACCACTAGTGTTAGGACCAGAGAAGGGCAGCCAGGCTGGTGAAGGGGCTGGAGGGCAAATCCTATTAGGAGTGGCTGAGGGAGCTGGGGGTGTTCAGCCTGGAGAAGAGGAGGCTGAGGGGAGACCTTATCACCGCCTACACTGGCCTGACAAGAGGGTGCAGTGAGATGGGCGATGGTCTCTTCAGCCAGGGGACAGGAGATGGGACAAGGGGCAATGGGCTCAAGCTGTGCCAGGGCAGGGTCAGCTCAGATGTGAGGGAAAAGTTCTTCCCTGAAAGAGTTGTCAGGGCCTGGAACAGGCTGCCCAGGGAGGGGGTTAAGTCACCATCCCTGGATGTGTTTAAAAAAAGGGTAGATCAGGTACTTAGGGATGTGATTTAGCATAGGACAGGAAAGGTTCATGGTGTGAAATACACCAGTGTGGCTTGTTGTCAGAGTGCTCCTTTGTGCTGTGTGAATGACACAGTTCTTGCACTTTGTCTCTCAATATATTCACACCAAGGAATCACCGCAGTTGCCTGCCTGTTCCTACAACCAGGGTGATATTTTAGCTTTGCATGCATAATACTCTCCTCCTCCCTTTTTCATCAAAACAATTACAGCAATGTAAAATGTCACGTCAGGAAGAAAAGTTTGCTGGTGTTCTCCTAATTATGCAAAATTGCTTTCTCATCACTCTGTTTGCCTCTGTTAAACCTGAGTTTCCAGCTATAATTGTTCCTTTGGGCTACCAGGAGAGGTGGATGCCGTGAAGCAGGCAGCACACACATCCCTCCGTGCCATTCCTGCTCCCATCCCAGCATCTCCAGAGCTTGCAGAGGAAAGCCCAGGCTGTTTGACAGGCACAGAGAAGGTGACAGTGGGAAGTAGCTATGCCCCTTGGTGTCGTGTCCCCCCACCACCACACACACACCCACACAGAGTCATTTATTTTCCAGGGAAGAACTAGCAGCAGAAATGAACGTTTTTAGTTTTCCAGATCAGACTGATTGAAGGAGGGATAAACATTTCCAAATCTGTAGTCCCAAGGCTTTTTTTTCAAAGAGAGGAAGGAAAGTCTTTCAAGTTTACCAGCAAAAGTTATAAAAAGTCAGGAATTAGCAAGAACATCTGATGATGAAAAGCAACAGATCCACTTTCCAAACCACAATCAATTTTCTCTCTCTTCCATGCACACAAACACATTGAATACGTGCTGTGCGACTGCGACATTTTATTAAAACAGAAGAGCTTTGTCCATGTGGTCCTTTAATGAATTTGAAACATTATCCAGGATACCTCTTGTACATGACAAATGGAGAAAGCTGGCTGGCTGAGGGTTTCTGCATTGATATAAATGTATTTTTACACTGTTATTGGCTCAGGCTCAGGCTTTGCCATCTGTAGCAGAAAATATTTCATATGAAGTAGGCTCTTGACTGTGGTTAGATAATAAAGGATTATACTGAAAAGGTTTGTCAGCAAATATCTGCAAGGCTGCTCTAACCATCCTGCGTGGCAATGACTTCAGCAGACCTAGGGAGAGGTGATGGGGACAGCAAGCACCCCTGTCGCACGCAATCTGGCACAGCTACCTACAGCAAGAGAAATAAATAAGTGCTAGCATTTAAGCCAGACTCTTTTTGGGTTTTTTGGTTGTTGTTTTTTTTTTTTTAAATTGAGCATGTAATTGAAAGAACAGTCCTTTATACTTCTGATAGTATCAGTCGCATCCAGCTATGTATTGGAATAAAAAGATAGCTGCGGTTTGCTCAGCGAGGGCCCTATTTAGCATTCCCTGCTGCCACAGAAGTCCCATTGTCTCCAGCAGGAGCTTTGCCTGACTAAAACAAAAGAAATTCTGAATAGGGACAGAAATAACTCAGCACAATACCCAGGCCTTTCATCACACCCCTCTCGCCCTGAGCCCTGCGGGGCTGGCAGCAGCCACACGCTGCCGGGTGCCAACCAGGGCTCCTGCAGACACCCAGCCTGTGCCTGAGGCATCCCGACCAGCATCACCTGTGGCTCCCCAGGGATATCCATGAGAGCTGACCCAATGCCTTGGTTCTGGCAGCAGCAGGTCCAGCCAGATGCTTGGTAATCTCTGTTTCCATCATTTGGTGGAAAGGAAAAAACACAGACAAGCGTAAGACTGGTGAGGAGGAGAGGATGGAAAACTGTTGCAGTTCCTGGGTTTGGCTGCTGCAGTGTGTGCAGATACCAAGGAAAAAAAAGAAAGAAAGAAAAAGAAAATCAATAGAAATAAGATCATAATCTGAAAATATCTCATAGCTGAGAATAACATGTATGAACATTGCATTTATTCAGGCAGGCAGAGTTTTGTCTTTTTATGGTAATCATCCCCAAAAGGAGCAGTGTCGTCACCTCTGCTATTTCAATTCTCCTAAGTAAAAATAAAGTAGCAATTTATCATCCTTATCTGGGTGTCAAATAAACAAAGATGCATGCTTACTGTTTACTCTCACTTTCCGAGTGGTGATGGGATTTCCTTCTGAAGGTGCAAAAAAGAGAACAAGTTTCAATTACCTTTCCTGTGAATTCAAAGGATCAGAACTCCCAGCACAGTCTCAGCATATAGTTTTGGTGACTGGCTTAGACACTGTTTCAACAGGAGTCATGGTTAATGTGACAAACGTCTCAAGTTCCCCCACCCTGATCTATCACAGCCAGGTGCCGTGGGCAGGGGATGGAAATGGCCTGTCAGGGAGAGACTGATGGGAATGCCCCATGCTCCAAACCCTGCCCTTGCCTCCTGATAAGAAACAAGGAAAAAAACCATCAAAAACACAACTTAGTGATATTCTCAAGATTTTTTTTTCCTTTAGGTGACTCTATTTCAAGCCATACTATTTCCACTAAATCCAACTGTTATGTTTTGGAAGAGGAAGGAAGAAATCACAAGGACTTGCTGGGGAGTCAGCAGCTCCTCAGCTTGTTTGGGTTTTGTTTGGGTGATGTACATGAATTAGACAAAGGTATCTGTCATATACTATCTAATACGTTCAATGAAATTTATATTCTTTCAATGAAAACTAGAGATTGAGCGTGTTAAAAAAATCAGTCTCTTGCTGTCCTTTCCTGACCTCAATCTTTCAGTAAGATATTTGGAGCTCAGCAGTTGGTCTCAGTCCCAGCAAACTGATGAAGGAGATGGGTGCCTCCCCACTATCAGGCTGTGCAAATGCCCCAGCACAAACCAGACCCATCCCCCCCCACCTTCCAGAGGTGTCTAAATCCAGAGCCAGAGATGCTCCTGAGCCTCATGCTCTGCTCAGACCCTGGTGTGTGCTCCCCCCTTAACCCCCCCACAAGCTTCTGGACCCATTTCACTGCTCCTTCCAGAAAGTAAAACACAGAAAATCTCCCCCCATCCAGCGCCAGTGCCTCTCATATATTGCTTTATGCTTTGGCATGTGCCAGAATTTTTGGATGGGAGCTACTGTTTCATCCATCTGGTTCCATAGAAAAGCTTAATTGCACCGTGCGGTGCTGGGTACTGAAAGGCAGCTGGAGCATCCGCCAGCCTCACCAGTGCCTAGCCCAGAAAAGTATTTTGAATACCAACATGTCCAGAGCAATAAGGATTATTTAACTTCATGACAAACCTACAGAAGACTGACAGTCCCACCCTGATGGGAGAACAGATGGGCAGGGGTACCCTACCTGTGGCACAGGGATGAACCCGTGTTTGGTCTCAGAGAGGTGATAGCATGAGTCCTTCAGCTTTTGGAGGGAAACTCCTGGGGTTATTACCTAAAAGCTGAAGGACTCGTGCTATCATATCTATATTCATTGTGCAGTAAGGTCTCATCTTCTTCCTCCATAGGTGCATTTAAACTACACACAAAACATTACTATCATTTTCAGACAGATAAACAGATAAGATAAAATAGGGTTAGATAAGATAAAGAGATAAAAGATAAAGTTTTTTTCTTAAAGTAAATAACATAACTTTTTCATCTAGGGAGTTTTGGTCTGTTGGACCGAAAGGTGCTCTGACCAAAAGAACTCAGCAAATCAAAGGGGTGACACTCAGGACAGGTTAAAACTTCAGCCAAAACATCCTCTTATGATAAGCCTTGCTGCAATAACGTACAGCAGTGCATTTTGTAGATTTAAGATGCCAGTTGTAGGTTTATAAAGCATCCTTGTATCCAGCATATTCTTTAACAGGGAAAGCTACTTTCTGACAAACATGTGAAGCTGTATCATTTATTTTAATTCCCTGATTCCATCTCAGCTTAAAAACCAGCCAAACACACTAAACTTTAGTTGTGGTAATTACAGTAATACATTCCCCCCCCTCCCCCTCCAAGAAATGATATTCTGGAACATCATTGAGGCTGCATCCCCCTATTCCATCACCCCCACTGTTGCAAAAGCTAATGTGGGTCAAAGTACGTTTCATATGCATTATGAAAGCAGGTCTAATAACCTTTATATTTTTCCCCCTTTTCCCCAGTTCTGTATACTTTGTCACTGTAGATGAACGTTAAGGTCTTAGAATGAACATAAAGTAGGATATTAAGCAGAATTAATGAAATTCATGGTCAGCTTTTTGCCTTTAAGAAGAAAAAAAAATTAAATCCCAATCCTTTGCCTATTTTATTTCTCATTCATTTTTTATTTTGTCTTCCTGGAATTATAAAATTTGCTACCAAGGAAGATTTATAGACAATTTTAGAATTTAATTGATAGGACTGGGATTAGAATTTTTGGTAGGTTTTCTGATGATTTCATTACATCTTCTATATATATAAACCAGATATTATATAATATAATTATATAATCATAATTTCATGTACTTTTACATGAGCTTTTGTAGTCCATAGGGTGCTGGTTGGTTTTTTTTGTGGGTTTTTTTATTTTTCTTGTTAAGACTGTGGCAGTCAGCTATTGAAACAGACGCTTCAGAAACAATCCTGGGCTGACTGCCAGCTGCCTTTGCATGATTCTACCGTAGGGTCACACCAACATATACCAACATTTTAAGAAAAGAACAGTGATTCCACCTGACCAAGCCTCACTTGTGTGGTTTTATGTAATTAAAGCGTATTTGAGTAGGAAGCTGGAGGTTCAGGTAAGGCTGTTCCTGTCCTTTTCTATCGGGCACCTTTCTGCTGCATTACACTGATGATGGAAATATTGTCTTAAATATGACTGCATGCCCCAAAAGAATGCCAGGAGCATTTACCTGGCATACACATAACTGTATTAAAATGTGCAGGGTAATTTTGGTACAGATAAAGTCCTTTGGAGTTCAGGAAATCAGAATTAGTCACAGGCACAAGCCCCATCACATTAAACATCATCTTTTGAGTTTCAAAAGACCTTCAGCAAACTGCAATAGATTTTTCAGTGATCTTCAGACAAAAACAAAACAAACAAACAAAAAAAAAACCCCATAAGACCTACTCCAAATGGAGTTTTTGTTGTTTCTTGAGGGGGTTTTGTCAAGAAAATATAGGTTGAGTACTAATGTTAATCATCCCCTCTGCATTTGCGTTGCCAGGCACCTCCAAGAACAGAAAGCCAGCAGCTAACTCTTCAGGGCTGGAGGTTATTGGGGATATTATTAAACCTTTTCCTGTCTTTTTCCAAAGCCTTTGAAAGCAAAGGGAATGCTCTAGGTTTTCATGGCACAGAGGTCACGTTTAAGTCTGGTTCATGGCTCCACATGCAAGCCAAGTGAGAGGAAAGTGAAAAGCAAATCACAGGGGGTACGAAGCCTGAGCTCCCCTGGTTTGCCTAGCAGAGAGCATAACACATGGCATAAAAGCTGCAGAAGGAAACAGGCAGAAGGTAATCCCATTGTCAGACATGCCATCCTATGGCAGATGCTGGGCCCTCTAATGGTTCCTACCATTTGGCACAGTTTGGCACTGAGCAAACTCTACCAGCTCCTGGGCATCACCTTCACATCCACATTTCTCTTTCCCTTTCTTACCTTAAGCTATCCCTTCACTCCTCTATCACAAACCATAGTCACAGGGATAGTCCAAACACCACCTCCATCCCCACCCCCCCAAAAAAAATAAGAAGAAAAAAAGACATTTCAGCTTGTTTATTTCTTTTTCCACCATTTATTCTCAGCAGTAATATCTAAGTTTCATTTCCCCTGTGCTGAGCTGGGAAAGAGGCTTCCAAGAAAACATCCCATAAACCACCTTACTCTGCATTCCATCCCTCTCTATTCTGCTTCTTTCCACTCTGACTCCTTATAAAGATCATACAACCCAACAGCTTCCGATGTCTTAATTGTTGCCTGTAAGTACCAGGAGAGATACTTTATCTGGAGCTTTACATGCAAAAATTGGCATGAGCAGGAGCACCCAGACATCCCAAGGCAGCTAAACGTGCTGCTGAGCTCACACCCTCCACAGAGCCTTCAGTGGTGCCAAAGAGCATCCCAGAAGTCTTTCCTTGGGGAAAAAAGAGACAATAAAGAGAAAAATAAATGCTTGCTTTCTTATTAACACTTATGTTTTATTTATTCAGCTACCACACACTTTGATGTGACCCAACCATGCACGCTTAATTCTTTCCAGTGATTGAAAACACTACATATACCTCACAAAAACAAACTTACATGCTTTTTAGCAGGAATCTCTCAAAGGGTCTTCTAATTAACCTGCAGATGAGGCACAGCCTGTCAAGTCCCCTCCTTCAACATCCAGACCACCCCAGTAGAGCAGGAGATGCCTGAGAACATCAGAGGAGCTTTGCTCTCATGTCTCCAATGCCTCAAACACACATAGTGCATTGCACATGCTGAGACCCTCACCCAGAAACCTCAGCTCTGAGAAGACGTGGGAGCAAGCGACATCTTCTACATTTCCTATGTGCATTTAAATAAAGTTTTTTTTAAAAAAAGTTTTACCTGCATCTCTTCCTGCATTCAAGCCCTGACACCACTGTCCTCTGAGATACAACTTCTGCGGGAAACAACCCTGAAGACGTTCCTGTGATTACAGGTCACGAGGCTTTGCCTCCAAGTCTTAAGTCTAAAAAAACCTTGAAGTTCAAAACGTTTCTTGTAGCCCCCTCAATTTGTTTCAGTACAACAGTTCCTCTGCACTTGTAATTGAGTTGTCAGCTTGCAAAAAGACTTCCCATGTTAATATCACTGCATTTGATTAAAGGCACAATATTGCACGGCACTTGGCGACAGACAGGGCAGCAGCTCTGACTGACAGTCACACTGACATGTGTCACACTGACATAGCTTCTTATCATAGAATCATAGAATGGTCTGGGTTGGAAGGGACCCCAAGGGTCACAGAGTTCCAAGCCCCCTGTCACAGGCAGGGCCACCAACCTCCAGGCCTGGAGCTACACAAGGTTGCCCAGGGCCCCATCCAAACTGGCCTTGAACACCCCCAGGGATGGGGCATCCACCACCTCTCTGGGCAGCCTGTTCCACTCTCTCTGTAAAAAACTTCCCCCAAATAGATCATCTAACCCTTCCCTCCTTCAGCTTCACTCCATCCCCCTTTTCCTGCCATTGTCTACGCTTTTAACAAGCTGATTCCCCTCCTGTTTCTCTGCTCCCTTCAGGGACTGGAAGGCTGCAATGAGGTCCCCCCGCAGCCTTCTCTTCTCCAGGCTGAACAACATGACCAAACAGAGGATGAAATTTTCTTCCTCTTCTGCCTCTAGTCACATTGGGTGAAGGTGCGGACCAAGGTTTTAGCTAGCAGGACAGCCCACATGTCCAAATTTGTGAGGATGTTGCATCTGCAGCAAGTTCCCCATTATCATATAAATCTGTTGTTCTCCCAGAAAGTCATTTAATTGTAAATCTCATTGCTCAACTTCCCATAAGTAGCATGTTATTCCTAATACTTTACAGTGGGTGATGTCAAATAGAAACACAACAATGAATCACTCTTCCTTTCTTCAGGCAAGTGGTGGTAATTTTAGTGTGATTCTGATTAAGGAGAAACATTTGTAGCTCATTTGTAGCTGCTCACAGTTTACATTTTGTAAGGGGGGAAGTTGATACTGCAAACAAGACTTGAAATCATCACCAGGCAAAGTCAAGGAGATGTTGATCAACCCCGTTGTGCTCCACCACCCTTGCTACCCATGCAGAAAACTTGTTCCTCTTGCCAGCAGCTCCCAGCCTAAAAAATATTAATATTCATCGGAACTGCCACGCTTGTCTACTAAAATTAATCAGTACATCATAATTAGCCAGAGCTTTGCACATTTTAGCACACATTTTTAATAATTCACAGAGAGTGACCTGAAGAATTTGAAGCCAAAAAAGGGAAGATACCAAAGGCCGTGTTTCAAGCCTGACATTTTGGCACATAGAGGCAGAGAAGTCTGAAATGTGAATTCTCAATGGCAGCACCTTCTCAGAGCCACTCAAGGGCTGAGGCTAGAAGGGAGCACTGGAGATTCCCTTGCCCACTCTGTGCTCATGCAGAGCCACCCAAACCAGGCTGCCCAGGACCACGTGAAGGTGGCTTGTGACTATCTCCAGGGATGGAGAAACCACAGTAAGACTGGAAGACGTCCCCAGGTTTCATCCGTTGAAGCTCCTCCCTCCCAGTGCCCACTCTCAGCTAGGCAACTCTTCCACCACTCACCTGCTTTTACCTGCAGCTGGATCGTGTACATTCTCATGGCCTCTGAACGATGGCATTCAGAGGTAACTATTCACTTCTTCAATGAAAACTCAACCCAACTGCAACAATAGATTTCCCACCCTCCCACTTCCCACTTCTCTCCCCTGTGGTCATCCTGCAGTGGTGAATGATGCTGCAAACATCCCCCACACAGCCCTCACCTGCTCTGCGCAACAGATGCTGATGCCATTCCCTGAAACCCAGGCACCTTTTCCAGCTCAGGATGGCCATGCTCATTGCTTGTAAGCACTTTGCTTCTGTTTAATACTAATCCTTACTCAAACTGAACTCTTGTATGACCACAAAAAAATCCTTCCAACTTCTTGGCAGCCATGCCTTTAGACATCATCTCCCTTTATACCCTCCCAGGCATTTATCACTCATACAGAACCTGCAAATCTGCCAAGAATTTTGCACCAGACAGATTTTTTTCCAAATTTCCAAAGGCAGGACCTCTGACTCTCACCACCACTGGTAACCAGCCTCCATAGCCTTCTGCTCCATCACTCAAACACCGATTCCCCAGCTCCCCTCCGGTGTGGGACCATTGCTCCCTTGCGTGCGGTGCCCGTTGCCAGCTCTAATGAGCCACAGTTGGCTCCATCCCTGCTGCGATGGACTGGCTCTACTGTAGAGAAATGCCAGTTCACAGCTCATAAGCCTTCCAGCTGGATCCTTCTAGAAAATGGCAGTGAAGGGGGTCACACTACCGAGGTTTTTTCCCCACTATCTGCCCTTTCCCTGCTTATCCATCATTGCTTCTGCTTTCAAAGGAGAAAACTGGATTCTTTCTGGTTTAGTTACTGTTTGATGCAGAGGGTGAGGACTTCTAGTGCTGTGCACATGACAAGTGGAGTAAATTAGAGGGTAATTCCCATTATTTGTCTCTAAACTGATTCTGGAATGAGAAATAGATACGTTAGTGACTGGAATGATGAACAGATAGACAGGCTGATGCAATCTTTTAGAAGAAAGCAGGCTTACAATGAAATTTTCCTTGGCAAACAAGTTTTCTTGAAGAGGAGGCAGAGGACTGGAAGTACCTGTACTTGTTAGCACAGACACAAGCTGGTTTTGTCTCACCATCCTCTGCAGATGTCCCTGTGCCTGTGAACTCCAAAATTCGGATTGTCTCAGGAAAACTACACTATCTCAGCAACGCTTGTAGAGGTCTGCTTATTGATGCTGTATTAATTGATTATTGTAAGGAAGAATAAAATCCAACCTGCTGGACAGTCTCAGCTGTTAACTTTTGCATTTAATTTCTCGAATGTTATGTTTCTATTTCTTCTTCAAACAGTGAGATAAACAATATTAGCTTCTCATTACTGATAGTCAAATGTCACACTGATAACTTTACATGACATCCTTTAACCTCTTTGCTTGAAAACAAATTCAACCTTCACTTACCTGTAGGTAAGACTAACATTTTCAAAGGCATCCATCCATCAGGATTTTCCAGACTTGCAGCATCAGGGATTGAATATCTACAACAGTATAAAGGTGAGGTTAAAAAGCAGTGCCTGTACTTGGGGGAAGAACGGGGAAGTTCTGAAAAATTTCTTATTTCCCTTTCAGATATCTATTTTCCAGCTATTCAAGGGGTAAACCCTGCTTCACCCTCAGGAATATCAGACCTGCCCTCTCTCTGATAGAGAGCTGCCCCAGCTCGTTTGGGTTGTGGAAACAGATTAGTTGTGTGGGTAAAGCACATGCAGCCCTTGCCTGAATATGAATGTACAGTAATGGCATGTTTTGGCACTTTTGACAGCTGAGGTATTCCATTAAAATAATATTTCAATTAAACTAACTTCGACCATGAAAATCAGTGTATTATTTACTCCCCAGTTAGAGCTGACACAGATCTCAGCGAGCCGGGTGTTACTGCATCATTTTGCAATTATTTCTCTTGACAGGTGGAAGGTGGCTTCATGCATGATAAATATTCAGTGACTTTTTTTTCCTCTTTCCATTTGATTAAATCATCAACCTGCTTGATTGAGAGACAGATACCTACCAAAATCCAGACCAGTGGACTCAGAGTCACCATAATCTTTGGAGCAGGAACCCCAACCCTTGGTCAGGATGTCCAAAACTCCCTTCTTCCAGTGCCACCAGCCAGAAACATGATGCCACTCAGTATCATTTTTTGCTTAGATGCTTTCAGGTGTATTAAAGGTGAGAAATCTCTGACACTGATTTTCACCTTTCCTTTGCAATCAGTGCTTGGCCTTTGATTTTATCCTTTCTGTAGCACTTTATACTTCTAGGGAGGATCTGATTGTCTCCTCTGCAGCAAATATAGGTGCAGGGTTGTGCAATGCTCGCTTGGTGGGTAGACAAGCTCCTGATCCCTCCATAAACCAGCTCAGCATTTTCATACATAACAAAGCCCATTTCTACCAGTTTTTAGATATTTAGAGGTTTGCATGACATCACTAAGATCTGAAAATAGGAAAAATAGATCAAAACAGTGGGGAATAATCTAAACTGAGGAAAACAATGAGTACAAACTTGGGAAAGGAAAGAAGAAGAGAACATCTGTTAGCAGGAGCCTTTGTCACAGCATGCTAGAGTTGGAGGAATGAGCCCAGAAATCAACTTAAACATCACATTCCTAACCAGCTCTGTTTTCACTAGTAAAAACCAGCAACTTTTTAACAAGCTCAGCAGAGGAGGATTCAGGCTGTAATCATCTGTGCTGCCCTTCTGGAAAAAACTGATGTGATTTTACTTACAGAACTTCCCTGGTGCCTTGGAGAACTGCAGGTGTTAGGGCTCCATCCCTGGTATGGAAGACAGGTTGGCCATGAGCCAGCAGTGTGCCCCAGAGGAAAGGAGGTGACCCTCCCCCTCTAGTCTGCCCTGGTCAGGCCCCAGCTGGAGTATCGTGTCCAGTTCTGGGCTCCCTGGGATAAAAAAAGACAGAGATCTCCTGGAAAGAGTCCAGCGAAGGCTATGAAGGTGATTAAAGGACTGGAGCATCTCCACGGTGAGGAAAGGCTGAGTGAGCTGGGGCTGCTCAGCCTGGAGAAAAGAAGCCTGAGAGGGGATCTGATCAATGGGTATCAATATCTGAAGGGTGGGACACAGGGGGACATGTCCAGCCTCTTCTCAGTGTCTGTGGGGACAGGACAAGGGGCGATGGCCTCAAGTTGGAGCACAGGGAGTTCCACACCAATCTGGGGAAGAATTTCTTCCCAGTGAGGGTGAGGGAGCCCTGGGACAGGCTGCCCAGGGGGGTGTTCTCCTCTGGAGATATTCCAGCCCCATCTGGACTCCAACCTGTGCGAGCTGTCCTAGGGACCCTGCTTTGGCAGGGGGTTGGACCCAATGAGCTCTGGAGGTCCCTTCCAACCCCTACAGCTCTGTGAATCTGTATGGGCTGACCCCATCAAACAATCGAGGGCAGGTAGAAATACCATCATAGGATGGATAGCTGCAAAGAAGAGAAAAGTGCAGGCACTGCAAAGGATAAAAACTGCACATTATTTTGTCTTTTTTTAAATATTTTTTTTTTTAATAAATGAACCATCAAACAACTGACCAGCATGAGGATGGATGAGTCCAAACGTGGTTGATAGGATCTGATCTGAAACACTGCTGGCTGACACAGAGATTTGCTGCAAAGCAGCCAAATGCCTAGCAACCACTGCCACCCTGCAGAGCACAACCCAAAGGTGAGGAAAAGCAGGGAGACACAGATAGGCTGCTAGAAAACTCGGCATCAGAGGAGAAGCTGAACGTGCAGCCAGCTGCACAAATGGCACCCTGTGGAGATACATTGGAGAGCGACCCAGGGCTCCAGGCACGGGTAGAGCCTGGGCAGGGAGCAGGGAAGGAGTTGGGGATGCAGCATGGGATGGGCTTTCAAATATTAAGAGGCCAATAAGACCATGTTGGTACTTCTCAGATTTGGGGTTATCGGATGTTTCGCAGTCACCGGTGTCTGCAGAGGTGGTTGGGTAAAGGCCAAGGGGTCCCTTTGGGGAAAACTCAAGCTGCTTGCAGCACACCCAAGAGAAGGAAAGGACTGCAGCCCCCAGTTTTAAGCATATGTCACAAAACAACAGGCTTATACTAGACAGCAGAATGATTTCCATTTAAAATCAGACTAAATCTGAAGAAAATTCCTTCTGATTAATAGCATGTTCTGGACCTGCCTAAGTGTAAAGGAATGAGTAAAGCCTGACCCATCCTCAGGGATTTAATTTGTTCCAGCAGCTGCTCCTGAGACCAGGGCAGTTCACTCCAGCTACAGGCTTTCCCCTCGTGCTTTTCCTTCCTATAAGACCTGGCAGCAGCATGCTGAGAAGATACCTTGTTATTAGTAATCATTATACCCTGGGCTGCAGTTTCATTCCTAAGAGACAAGAAAGGTTATCCAGCCATTGGTGATCTCATCTCCTTCCCTGAGAGCATGCTAAATCTTTGCAGAAAAATAATATGCTATTAAGCGTGACATTAATTAAGTGAAGGATCATCATTACTTTCTCCTATGCTGAGAACTTGGAGGATCTCTACCATATGTTTAGGCTTCCCTCTCTCTTACAACTCAACAGTAAAAGCCCTGCATAATTTACAAGTGCTAATAAAAATGCATAAATGTTTTCATAATTGTTGGAAAGTTACAGCACAATCAAATTTACAGCACAATCAGATCACTGAGGGAGCAACAGTTCCACCACAATTTCTGATGCTGGTGTTTCCATTTTTAAAGATACCATAGCTTTACCTGTTGTTGTTGAGCACGTCAGAACTCAGTGCTGATGTGAAATCACTAGTGTGCCGTTTTCTCCATTTATGGAGTAAAATTTTTGTTTGAGATTGAATTTGCTACTTTATTATTCAAAGCCTGGTCTATTTAAAGCAGGTGGAGGTGAGTGTTTGGTGGTTTTGTCCTAGATCTTGTGGGAAATTGTGGACTTTTTCATGTTAACTTTTACGAACCATCCTTCCCACGGCACAAAACATAGATTTTGCTGTTTTTCTCTGTATAGAGATTTTGAATTTACCTTTTACCTGTAGCCATATTTCCTTTCCCGAGCACGTTTTGTTTCCAGCTCACACAAGTTCCATGGCTTTATATTTTAGTCTTAGGCAAAAGGAGGCTGAGGGGAGACCTCATCGCTCTCTACAGCTACCTGCAAGGAGGGTGTAGAGAGAGGTGGGGGTCGGTCTCTTCTCTCATGTAAGAAGCCATAGAGAGCAAGAGGAAATGGTTTCAAACTGCACCAGGGGAGATTTAGGTTGGATATCAGGGAGAATTTCTGTACTGAAAGGGCTGTAAGCTGTTGGAACAGGCTGTCCAGGGTGGTGGTGGAGTCACCATCTCTGGAGGGATTTAAAAAGCGTGTGGATGAAGTGCTTAGGGACATGGTCTAGAGGTGGGCTGGGCAGGGTCTGGCTTTGGTTGGACTCAGTGATCTTAAGTGTCTCTTCCAACCCAGGTGATTCTATGATTCTGTATTAAGTCCTTCAACTCAGACAAGAGAGCAATGGGAAACCTGCTCCTTCCCACCACCACTTACGGGAATAAAAGTGTGGAGGTGATTTCATTGACCTTCCTCATCCCAGGCCCAGTATCAGGGTTTCAGTAGAAACAACTATATTCACTTAGACAAGCTAATAGATTGAAACTCAGATTAAAAGTGCACATTAATGGCAAAATAAACCACGTCATTTTGAATGATTAGAAATATTTAGCATTATGGCATCACTTAGTAGTGACAAGCATCTCTACATGTGCACACATGGCCACACAGAGCCAGGGCTGTACGACCACATCACACCAGGCAAAACAGGGCTGGATGTCAGAAATCACCCATTTGTGGAGAGCAGAGCTGCACATGGAGGTGTCAGGGAGCTGTTCAGATGCCTACCTGATGCTTGATCGCTTGGTGACAAAACTTCATATGAATCAATAGCTGGTGAAGTCTGGGAGGGAGACATCCAGCCCATCTCCTGCCCTGGACATCCACCACCCCACCAGTCCCAGCAGAATCCCAAGCAGGAGGCCTACAGCAGGGTTCAAATACTCCAAAACGTTGTGCCTCATGTAAACAAAGGAAAAGATCAAAGTAGAAAGGAAAACCTACACTGAAGATGCACAAGGCAACCTCAACCAAAGGAGATAAAAGAAGTTCATTACATCTGGAATGTCTTACCAGGAACAAAAGGGGTGACACAGATCACAGCAGCTGCATCCCAAGTTCCCACTGACCCACAGGCACATCCTCACTATGGGAAACCACAAAGCTGATGCTCAGCACCCTGATCTCCAGCAGAAACTGCACACATCAGAAAGCAAATACAGCCCACACATTATGGCAAGAGCATGGCTTGCAGACCCTTATCTTCATAGGGTTTCTTCTGCTCTTCCACTAAAGATATATAAACCAATGCTGCTCTTGTGCAAATGTCCCTAGGTTGGGCTGCTGCTCTGTCCATGGGATCCAAGTGCCATCTTGTGTTCACACGCTGCATTTCAGGGGAGCTTTACCCCTCCAAAATGCCTCTAAACACCGGCTTCTGCACGCCTTGGAGATGCTCGTAGAGGGTTTGGGGGTCTTTTAGCACTGAATTGATTGCGTATTGAAATGCCAGCAAAGCCATACAGCTGCACATTGAACACGAACGGCTTACACAACAAATTCTTGGTGCTTACCTTGCATTACCGCTGTAAAACACAATTCCATCCCACATCCATGCAGGAATGGCTGCACTGGTCGTCACCACGCTCATCCCTCTACCTGAAGCACAAGAGGATAACTCTCCTGGTAATTAAAGTGTGTGAAAGGCATGGATCAAGGGAAGGGAGAGTGAGTTGGAAATTATGGTTCTATAACAACAAACTGCTCAGGAATTTCCATCAGATTGCCTGAAAAGACACAGAGGAGATAAATTTAAAAACCCAGGAAAGTAGAAGTGTTCATCTTGAGATGTTTGTGATGGTATATGAGAAAACTTTTCATATTTTATATTTGAGTTACATTTTCCAAGGAAAAGAGATTGAAAACTAAATCAGAGTTCAGGCTTTCAGTGGGAATTTCAGCAAATACTTTAGTGAACACAAAATGATTACATTTCTGCTTTTCAATTTTACCAAAATACTAGCCTATGGCTATCCAGGAACAGTATTTTATTTCCTTCAGTGTGGACACTGAATCTAAAAATACCTTTGCTTTCACAGCACTAATAAACTTAGGTCTTTTCTGACATCTATTCTTCTCTTTTTATATTAACTATGAAACTCCCTTTGTGCTGCACGGGAACAAAAGTGCTTTCAGATGCCAAGTGTACAGATGTGTGAACACGACCTCCCACTCTCCCACCTCCCCTCCCCATATGCTGTACTGTGAAGGTTAGTACTGTATTTTTAAGAAATCAGTGTATTCACAGAAGCTTGCCTCACTAGCTTACTGTACAAGTGGAGAGTCCTTCCACTTTCATTGCTTTTATGGTACTTGTATCCACTGGTTTTGGTGACTCACTGGCTCCAAGGGTGCTCCCTGAGCTCAGGCATCAGCCATGGGCATCAGAATGACAACTCCAAATCAGAATTGCCTTTTCCCCTCAAATTTCCAATAAAAGTCATCACTATCTTATATATGAACTGAAAATCCAATGTTGTGACCTGCACAAAGCCAGTATTTTTGGAATTGCAGTGAAGGTACTAAATCATGCAGATATTGAGATCTTCATTTATTGGGCAAGCTTGGGTTTTTACAGTAGATTATTTAACAAATTACTGGAATGGTCTTTCTTCTGTTAATAAACACAGATTTGTATCAAATCCCTCTCCCGAAGAAGGGCAGGAAAGGAACCAAGAGTCACGGGATGACAGAGGTCACTGCATGATGTTCTTAGGCCAGTGTAATGCATGAGAAGAGTTTAGAAGATGCTCATGTTCCCTTTTCACTTTAAATCCTATTAATAAAATTATTAAAGTTTCAGATTTATGGAAAAAGAAAAGAAAATTAAACCAAATGAAAAAACCCTCTTCACTACATGAAGCCTGGAACAATTATCAAGCCTCCTGAAGACCACTGGCAGTTAAATATTTTGGGCTAGGACCGTTTCTCAAAGGGTAAAAAATGAGTCCTTTGGGATGAGTCATGTGGAGTCCCATTCCTTGTGCAGCCACCGGTATTTTTGCTTCTACATCTTTTCATACACTGCAGCCTGCAGCTACAGGCAGTAGAGTGCTTCTGCCGAGCACAGTGCTATGTCTCATGCTATCACACAGGGTTTGGGCTGAGACCTACTGAAATAAATGGAAAGGCTCCTTCTGACTTGCACAGGGTTTGCATCAAGTGCATGTCTCCATAGGTTTCCCAAGCTCCCAGACATGGCTAGTCTTCTGTGACCACAGCAAGCCTTTATTCCCTCTGCAGATCAGGTATTCTGTTCCTGATAACATAAGATCAACAGGTGAAAGTCTACTGCAAGAGCTGTGTAGCATTGATGTTTGCTTTCAGAGGTAAAGGCACCTTTCTTGTAAAGAAATGACAATTAGAGTTGCATCTCAGGCCATCAACGATATCCCCATAAAATTATCATCTCACCCCAGGAGAGAGCACAGTGCCTTGTGAAGATGAGGGAGCAGGGGAATGGGCAATGGCCAGCAGACTGACAGTTGCTTATTAATAGAGAAGAGCTTTTACTGTTATTTTTCCACATCTTAGGAACTCAGCTCATATTTATCAGCCAAGCTGTTAAACACTGGTGCCGTGACTGTCCCTAGGCTCACCTGGAAGCTTGAAAGACATGTAGATCCAAACACACGCCCAGCAGCAGGATAAGACATTCACCATAACGCTGGGGCCAGCAGTGGAACAAAGGGGAATATGAAAACTCAATTGAATAAAGGAAATTTAGTCTGAACAGGAGAGAAACAACAATAATATGAAATAGCCTGGAAAAACAAGAGAGATCCCATTGTCTGGATGCAATGAGTGGAACATTGGACAATAGTTTGTGCACTGACATGGGAATGCATGAGTTTAAATAATGTTTTCAGAGTTGGTTGCAGAAGTTACACTATCTACAGAAATGATTCTTGTTTTTCTTCTAGAGCTACTTGTACTTGGGCTGAATAGGGGTTTTTTTAGTCTTTGCTAGTTTATGTCTTGATGGCTCAATCCAATCAAGCAAGTCCTGGACCACATGCAATAACTAAGAGTCAGGATGCAAACCGATTCCTGGGTGTTCAGCTGGTGTGGGAGCATGATGTAAAATCATCTCTCAATATACCTACAGCTTTGATGCAGGTTGGTCAAAGACCATTTCAGACTGCAATATAAAATACAACTTTATTCTTTACTGATTTCTTCACTCCTAATTGAAAGCATAATGCATATTAGGTGTGCCATGGTTTTAAAAAATTACATGTCAGGACATGTAGCAATAGGTCTATAACAAGTAATTAGCAAAAACAGAATCAATTAATTTGAAATCCACACATACAAAAATATACTACATAGGTTGTGCTGTACTGAGACTAATTTCTTTGCTGTTTTTTCTTACACCACATACTGTTTTCTCTCATTTCATACAGACGCAAGGAATATATCCCTAATTTTACTTATCCATAACTGATAAATTTCATAAACTATCAGGTATTCCCTGTTTTCCTGTGAATAAGGTCAGAACAACCTGGAATGACCAAATTTCCATAACAAACCCCATTGAGGTGCCCCTCCTCAGTGGGTTCCAGGACCTGGCAGGTGTGGGCAATAGCATTTCATTCAGGAGAGTATCGGTAATGTAGACTTATGGGAGAGGTCTTCAGTTTGCTTTTCCTATATCCTGAATGAAATTAGACTGAAATCAAGGAAAGGTTTAAAATAGGAATGAAGACAAAACTGCAAATTGGTTTCACTCAGGCTTCATTGAACATGCAAGTCACTAAGTAATAATTGTTGGAATAATGACTGTTAAAAGACCAAACAAAACCAGAGACATGCAGCTCCTGAGCATTTTTCAAGAGAAAGTATCTGTAGCATTTGCTTTCAAACCTTTTAATCTTTTACCTCTGTAGAAAAGATGTTTTCTCTCAGTGTACATACCAAGTACAATAATAAACCTTTCCATCTTGGGGGGAAAAAGAAAAGTCTTACAATTAATTCTTAATCCTTTTAATAGTCCTTGTAAAGCAAACAAAATCTCTAGGGCTTAAAGTAGTACTTGTTACTCACTTTGCAAGGTCACAAACACGAGTTAGGTTAATGGCCTTTAATCGCGAATGAATGTGTGTTTTATCTGCCTGTGTGAGCATTTCCAGGGTGGGTGTAACTGAGCATTTCCAATGCAGATCCCACCTCCTGATGGAAAAAAAAACCAAAAAAACAATCAGGAAAAGGTTAGAAAAATCCATGAACATGCTGAACCACATTGATTAGTGCAACAGCACTTGTTACCCGCTTTCTTTGAGCAGCACAGAGAGTTCATTTCTGGTAATAATAATCCCATCACTCCTTTGCTGAGAACAGGTGCCCCAGATATGTTTCTTTCTATTTTCCTCCTAATTCTGCCAAAACGAAGCTCCACGGTATCTGCCTCTGACTCGGAGTGACAGACTGACAGGTGTTGTCAGCAAGGTGCCGAACGTCTGTGAGATTTGTTTGTCTTTTAATGGAATTCAATAAGGCATAAAAGCAAGACAAAGCAGCAGCATGTGCAGCTCGAGGAAGCCTTTGGCAAGTCAGCCTTGTAAAATGTAAAAAATCCTGCATATTTTGATTAGGCAATAAAGAGCACTGTCTAGGCGTTTGTCTTTTAATATGCTGTCACAGACCCAATGGCTTATCACTGCTCAGGAAAGTGGGTGCCACCAAACACGAATGCTGAGTTTTGTGTTCATTGATCTTAAGCATAAGCCTTGTGCAGGTAAATGGTAAAAATAAGGTTAAAAAAATAAAGAAATAAGACTTCAGCCACTTTAGCACAGAAGCATGGCTCAGCACCTAGCTACTGGTCCATTCAAGTGTTTGCTTTGCATAAAGAAAATGATGATTAAAAAGGTGATGACTCCTCCTTGGAGCCTTCTACAAGCTATGGACAGTAATAAACTGGTTTGGAACCGTACAGCTCTCACAGAAACACAGAATTGCAGGGGTTGGAAGGGACCTCCAGAGATCAAGTCCAACCCCCCTGCCAAAGCAGGTTCCTTAGGACAGGTTGCACAGGTAGGTGTCCAGACAGGTCTTGAATACTTGAATATCTCTAGAGAAGGAGACTCCACAAACTTCCTGGTCAGCCTTACACTGTAAATAAAGAAAAAACCCAGCTGATAACATTCTTGGGGGTTAAACTCTATGATCTCTGGAGGTCCCTTCCAACCCCTACAACTCTGTTCTTGTGTACTCTTAATAAACTCAGGATCAATGAACATCCAGCCATTTCACATGACCTGCAAGAACACACCAAAAAGGGACCAGTGCCCCACAGTGGCTCCCAGGCCTGGAGAACACCTGTGCTGACAGAGGCAAAGTTGTAACAGCACAAAAGGGCGGCATGGGTCAGGCAGATGGGGACAAACCCAACACCATCACCCTCTCACCAGACCAGCCTTCAGTTCTAGCCAGAGCTGTACGCAACATGTTGACACACATAACCAGAAAGTCCTATTTTACTTCATCTGAACAGTCAACTTTAATGAAGGAAAAGCACAAATATAATAGTAATCTTAGACAAATTAATATTCTAATAAGGGAAAACACTCCAGCATTGTTGAAGCTCATAACCAATGCAACAAGTCTCGATATTGAAGAATGACGCGTCAAGCAGGATTATAAATACATTTTCCCATTATCTATTGCTTTTTAAATCTTTATTTCTTTCTTTCTTAAGTAAAATCCACATTTAAACTCCATACTCTCAGCTGTTCTTTCCCCCAAAGCATTAAGAAGGGCGGACAAGAATCAGCAGCTATATTCACTCTTATGAAGGGAACCTGTTTCACGGGAAATCAGTGCATTCTCTGAAGGAAAGAATGGATGAAAAGAGGAAACCTGCACAATAGAGGGTGAAGAAAAATCCTTGTTATTCCTAATACATAGCAGACCTCATTCAATAGTTTGCCTGTGTGAAAAGTTAAATGTGACCTTTGTGTTTCTGCCAAGGTCAGTGGATGCTGGCCACGCAAGTTAAAGTTGCCTGGGGCCTGTTTTACCTTACACAGCAAAAAAAAATCATTTAAGAAATCTTAAAACTTTAGTAAAAGGAAGAGGTGCAAGTTGAAATCTTTGGGCAAGCTTGACATCACTGTAATATCTCCCTACTCTGTGATCCATTGCTTGGGAACCATTTCTATTCAGGGTCAGAAATGCAAAGTTTGTAAAGACTGGGGAAGGTGTTTCCAAAGGACTTGATCTTCCCAAGGATGCCACTCCAAGCCAGGCCTGTCCTTCATCCCCAGCCAGTGTTTCTTCCCAACAATTATCCCACTGGTATAAAGGGAATAATTCCTGTGTTTAAGCCTATTTTCAGCACAGAGAGAAGTGGTACCTGAATAATGGACCAGTTAGGAACCTGCCAAGTTCTCTGCTGTTTGTGGGCTTTTTTACTATCTGCATAAAAGTGATTTATCACAGTACAAACAGAAAAACGGCCAATTTAATCAGACAACTTTCACCATCGTGCAACTTGGATGGGACAACTTGCACAGGAAAATAAGAACATCTAAATGGTCGTCCCTCAAGCTTTCCCTGACCCAGACCCTTTTTTTTCAGGTTCAGGAATGTCTGACAAAGCAGTTACTTCCATTTTACACGCAGTTTCATGTTCTGGATGAGATCCGAAGATGATGAGCTCACATACCATGACAGGACTGAAATAGAAGTGCTGCCACTTTTTTCTGAAAGAGATGGTTATCATGAGGTTGCAAGCCTAATTTACAGTTACAAGAGATTAGGACAAGCTTGCAATGAGCAAGAAAGCTTTTGGGTACCTGCTACTACCTAAAGGAAATCTGAATTCAAAACTTGTAAAGTCACACTATGGTTTCTTATTAAAAATTGTACTTTTTAAAAATTCATTTTTCAACTCACTATCAAATACCATTGGACACGCAGGTTAATTGGAACTGGACTTCAGAAATCCATACATGGGGGAAAAGAAAATATGTGCAGACACTCCTATCACTATATGATATCAGCCCTTTGGATAATCATGCTTTCATGGGTGGGTTTATCATCAGTTCCAGAACATTTCCAAGGTTCTTCTTTCTCTTGACCTTGGTTCTGATGAATTCTTCTTATCTGTGCCTTACAATCATTTCCTTCTTCGCCTATTGCAATCCCATCATTTATGGGCTTCCTATTTTTAGGGAGAGGGGGTTATAACTCAGCTGTAAAATTTTCCTCCAGCTCAGCCATAGAACAGATTCTCAGTCTGAAAGCAGTTTTAAAGAAATATTAAAGAAATTTGTGGATGTTTTAAGTTAAAGTTTACTAGCCACAGAAGCGTTTTTTACTTTGTAACTCATAGGTGGTATTGCTTTTTTTTTTTTAATGAAATGATACAGAACACCTAAGTTCTTTTTAATAATAAATTAAAGTTGAAAATGTTAGCTCAAATGCAACCCTATAGCCCAATTCTAGATTTTCTTTTCTTCAGACAGTACTTCATGTTTCCCTATTACTTTTTATTGAGATAATCAATATTGAGGAACAGTTGGGAGGAAAGCTTAGCAGCATTTATGACAAAGACCAGATAATATTTTTTTCCCCTTGAGCATTTCCATATGGCTCAGAAGGACACGATATTTAGACACAGTTGGACAAATCCTGATCTGTTACCCTGTGGAAACATTCACTGATGTGCTTGAACTCCATCCCACCTGCTCCCGGATGCTGCCACCTCCATCAAGTCAATCCCCAGTGACATGCTATTTCAAATGCAAAGAGAGGAACACATTTTGCTCTTCCAGGACATAGTTCTCTTCATCTGAAAACTGGGAAAGCTGGGTTTTGTTTTCAGCCAAGTTAGGGTTTTTTGAGTATATTTAGAGACAATCTGAAGCATTCACAGACTGATGCCTGCCATCTGCAATCAGTATTCCCAGCTCAAAAAGGCACCCGTTAGACCCAACAGGTCAGATGTGTCCATACGACACTGCTGCTCTCCTAGTTAATAATATTGCCAGCTTTATTGCTAGTTTCATGCAATGTGGTGCTTTGATCAAGCATCTTCTGGAGGAGTCAAGTCATAGTGGAAGAGTCTCAGTTCACATTCAAAGTCTAACCAGCAGGGTGATGGGGAAAAGACTGAAAACCCAAACCCTTGAGGCTAAAAAAACTTGAAGCTATTTTAGTGTCCGATAATTGAAAATTATTTCTGATTATTTTTAAATAACTTGATACAAGAAGGATTTTCCATGTGTTTGAACATTTAGAATCATAGAACAGCCCAGGTTGGAAGGGACCTCAAAAGATCATCTGGTCCAACTTTTCTAAAGGGAATCACCCTACATAAGACTTTCTACCCCAGTGTTCAATCCCATCTTGAAAACCTCCAGTGATGGGGATTCTCCACCATTTAGGATTAGCAAATCAAAATGATTACTGAAGTTTTGGATTAGGTATTTGAGGATATTATAGGTCTTGCCCAAAGTGGATCTCATACCAAAATAAATTCTCTTCAACACCCCAAAAAGTGAAAATGGGATTGAAATGAGAACTTAGTGGATATATGAATCATTGTTTTCTGCTTAGGCACGTAGCACAGAGAGGAAAGGGTAGAATGGGATGCTAGTAGAAAACAGCAGATTAAAATAAATCAAAATTACGATGACTACACATTACAGACACGTCTAACCACAGCATTAAGAGCAGTTAGGCTATTCCACAGTGTGATCCATACAGTTGGCTATGTAAGTACTCAGTTGCTGTAAGTATCTGTGTGTGTAAATATCTTGTAGACCAAATACATTTAATTTCATATTAAAGGAAGTCTCATTCTTATCATTGGTGGAGCTTTGGTATGTATGAAAGATACATTTAGTATTTTTCCTTGCAGTAGGAATAAGGTACGACATTTGCTCCCAGTACAGAAAGAGCTAATTTTACACTGAACTACACAGACCTGCTAACTGGTTTTTAACTGTTGTTAACTGTTGAATATTATATTGAATTTCTTGATACGTCACTAACAAAGTAGAAAAACCTGCTAATGCTTAAGAGTAGAAACCTCTTTACCCATTTGCATTATTTGGACCAGACTGGGTTTAGATTTGAGTTTTCAAGAAAACCATAATGATTTCAAATCTATCCACTTTTTCACTGGAAGCGCTGTTTTCCCTGCATTCCAGGATCATTAGGGGCTCAAGATGTGATTTATCAGAAGCTAAGATTTGGTCTGTACTCAGCCCCCAGTCCATGAATAAGCATTGTTATTTTTTGTCAAAACCTCAGTCATAATCTCCTTTGAACAGACCTCGACAATCTTTTCTCTATTTCACCCCATTCTCTGTTGTAGCTTCTAATGGCTTATGTCAGTCAGTCCACACTAAGGTTTAGAAAGTGAATTTCTGTAACTAAAGCAAAAGAACACAAAAAACATCCACATGCTGAGCTGAATACAAGAAAAATACAGCCCAAGGAATTTCAATAAAGAACTGTGCTCCAAAAATCATTATTTTTATATTTAACTAGGGCTTCATAATGTCATTAAAAATTTAGGTCAAGCACATGATGTCCAAAGGTTCTCAAGTAATACAAGGATAAAATTATCTGCCAGTAATTTATGTCCACCAGTGGGTAGCAGCAGGTAGCAGTTAATTGAAAAGTGGCTTATCTCTAATTATTCTTCTATATCCTCCTTACCAACCATATTAGAACGAATACACAAAACTCATGCTTAAATACTGTTGAGTCTGCTGTAGAAAGACTATTCAGAAACGGCGCTGCTCTTATTTTAATCCATGTTTTGCAGAAGCAGCTCTGCAAAATTCTTTTTTATGCCTTATACACGATGTTTTCTGAGTTATACACAGCACTACACGTTTCGTGATGTTGCTCCCTCAAATATAGAATTTAATTCAACTCTGCCTTTTTTTGTTTCAACTATTATTCTTGCTGTGTTGGATTCTTTCAGCTTTTTTGGAAAAGAGAAAAAAAAATAAATATATGTGGGTTTATGGCTTGAGGTATTGTGGTTGGTTCTGAGTAACTCAGAGATGCTCTGCAGCCTCTAAAACTACAAAACTGTTCTTGGCCTGTCTGTGAATTTCTTTGGAGACTGAGGACATTTTGATCCATCAGGAGCAGATGGCCCTTAGCTACAGAAGTGATACCAACACAGAGTTTCACATTTCATTATTGCGAAGTTCAAGTCTAAGAAATTGCTTTTTTCCTTGTTAGGAAGAACTATAGCTTCTCCTTAACCACACTAGCCCCAAGACCAACAGTATATCACTTCATTACAGCTGCTCCTTCCTTCACAAGGTTCAGTTTCCAGAATATACTGCCCGCAATGACAACAGCATTTTAATGTTGCCTTGGTGTCTCCACAGAGGGGAGAGGCGGTGGCAGCCATCTGTGATGAGGGAGCAGCTCTTGGATGGCCAAACATGCATGTCAAGGTGATGTGGGACCTTCTTAATTAGCAAAATGACTTAGAAGTGGCACACACAGTTTTTCACATATTGAAAAAAAGAAAAGAATCAGCAAAACCACCAGTAAAGCAAAAGGTCATTGAAGAACATCAGCAACTGCACCAGTTATGTAGACATCATACCTCATCCTACGAGCTAAAGGGAGGAAACTGCCTTAATTACACCAAGCATATCTCCTCTTCTTTTCAGGGTCTCTCAACCAGCGTGACCCCAGGAAGTCCCCACAAAGTCCTCCTGAAGCTCTGGTGCGGCTGTGACTCTGCTCAGCTGCCGTCTTTGGTGTCACAATGAGTCACTCCACCTGATCTGATGGAACATGCGCTGCTTAATACTGGAGCCAAATATTACTCTGTACAGGCAGAGAGATTTCCCCTCCCATACTGAGGGAGAGTTCCCAGGAGAAAAAGACCCTCAATTCAACATGGCATTTTTAAGTGGCTCTGTTTGGACATAACCTTCCCAGGCGAAGGACTGCTCCTGGAGCTAAGCAAAACTGCTTCTCACCAGCTTGCAAAACAAGAGCAACATCTGCACACTTTGATGCTTACTGAGCAAACACTGAGAGGGTCTGAAAAGGTTTGCAAGTGTTGGGCTAATGGTAGCCAAACACTCTTCTGCTTTTCCTGTACCTGCTGATTACATCTGGTAGCATAAACAGTTTTTCCCATCCATATATAAATATAAAATAAAATGTGCTTACTTCAGATCAGTATCTCTCTCAATTCTTATCATGACATGGATTCAAAACCATGACCCACATGGAAGTGTAGAACAGCCCACCATAGAATCATAGAATGTGTAAAGTTGAAATGGACCTTTAGAGGACATCTAGTCCAACCTCCCTGCAGTGAGCCAGGATATCTTCACTGGATCAGGTCGCTCAGAGACCCATCAAGCCTGACATTGAATGTGTCCAGGGATGGGGCCTCTACTACACCTCTCTGGGAAAACTGTTCCAGTGATCCACCACCCTCAGAGTGAAGAATTTTTTTCCTAACATCCAACCTAAATCTCCCATTTTCTAATTTAAAACCATCATCCCTCGGTCCTATCATTCCATACCCTTGTGACCAGTTCTTCCCCAGCTTTCCTAAAGGCACCTTTCAGGTACTGGAAGGCCACTATAAGTTCCCTCCAGAGCCTTCTCTTCTCCAGGTTGAACCAGCCCAGCTCCCTCAGGCTGACTCCATAGGAGAGGTGCTCCAGCCTCACATTTGTGGCCTCCTCTAGATGCACTTCAACAGGTCCATGTCCTTCTTGTGCTGAGGGCTCCAAAGCTGGGCACAGTAAGTGCAAAGCACTGTTATTCTGAGCTAACAAGGGATTAACTGACAGTCAGAACAGCAAAACTCTGAGATACTGCCTGCCTTTACTTATTAAATACAAATGTCTGTATACTTATGAATAATATATATCCCAAAAGGAAACATCAATATAAGACAAAGGACCATACTGACATACCAGACATAAAACATCCTGGTTGAGGTTCAACAGCAGCAGGTGATGCGACCCAGGAATGTCACACCCCTTACATCAGAGAGCTCAGCATAGAAATAATTTTGTTGTAGTTCATAAATACTGGGAGTGCTAGGGAAGTTGGTCCTAAGAACAGAGCAAAAGAGAAATAAGAAACCACTTTAATACCAGGATAATTTTTTCAGCTCTGGTGTAGCAAAACTTTGTGGCAATGACAAAGAGGGAAAACTTTGGGACTGCAAAACAAGATCATATAATGATGCTGACTTAGCAAGAGCATAAAGCAAAACAAGATAACTGATTTTCCAATTGCATTTCATTTGGACAGTTTAAGACTTAAATAAAGAGAAAATTGTGGAAACTTATTGGAGTCAAAACCCATTAGTAGACTCCAACACTATATTAGTTTAAAGGCATTCTATAAAGTGCAATTTTAGGGTTTTAATTTTTTTCCATGCAATTAATGTCCCTGCAACATTAGTTACACTGTCTTTGAAGCTGGAAAATAGTGCTTACCTTCTTATCTTCACTGGAATTGAACTTTCCTTCACGTCTTCTATGGAGATATCACACAGTGGTCTCATTAGAGTTGTAGTTTGGTTTATTTGTTTATTGGGCACCAGCATGACCACGGGTATTCCTTATTCCCACTTTCCCATGGAAGTGTGCAATGCTCTGTAAGCAGATAGAGCCTCTTCTGGGTTTTAGGATACTGATAAGCAGTGGGAAAAAATAATCTGACATGAGGCCACAGTTTGGAAACTGTACAAAATCTCTGTTAGCATCACTAAAAAAGTATTAATATTAACAAAAGTTATTAATAATATAAACAGAAAATGTGTTGAGTATGGCAGTTTAGGTTTGTTTCCCATGGAGGGAGGAAGGGACAGGCTGCAGCTCAGAGAGGCACTGTCCACTCTGCCTCTCATGAGCACAGCCTAGACCTGGTTTGTTTGGGGCATGGTTCACATGCACTGGACAATGCTCCCAGAGGAAACTGGGTTTGAAAAGGCATTTGTGGGGATACTGGAAAGGCCCAAAGCGATGGGATGCCCAGGGATAGATGAATACATCAAGCCTGTTGTACAGAGCAGCTCTGTAAGAGACAGGACTGGCTTTATAAACCCCTTTCCTTCAGCAGCACCTCTGCACTGTACAGCACAGTCCCACCTTTTGGTCTTCCCTTCAAGACATTAAAACACTCATGTTCACCCAACGTAGGTAGAAGCTCAGAAGGGGACTAGTGCCACTCAAGAAGCATGGGGAAAGGCACCTGTCTGGTGCCATCTGTGTATGTTTTTATGTGTTAAATGATTAAGGCTTACCTCTTCCAGTGTCTGGGACAGATAATAAAAATCTCTACACATAGATGTGTGTGAGCATCAGCACATACACACAGAGGCACATACACCTGTGCTTAACCCAGCCTCTTCACATTACTGAACTCTTAGAAAGGAGCATTGTTTTCACAGTGCTCCCATGGCACAAAATCCATGTTTTGGGTGCTGGGCCAGGCATGTGCCTGTCCCTGACACACTTCTGTCCCCATGAACTCTGGCTGCAGGAACCAAGCTCCATCACTTGTAGCCTGTAGGGCTGAAATGATACAATAATTAACATCAAGTTTGGCTTCATCTTATTGACTGATCCTAATTTTCCTTCCATTACACTATCCTGAAGTTCAAGTTCATTACTTCAGTCCCTGGTGAGATGCAGGGAATTAAGCAGCAGCTCAAGATGCCTGATTTCAACAAGTTTCCATGCAAAGTTGCTTCACCTGGGGAATTTCTGACTTATTAAATATGTGCCACGCTGACAGGAAAGCTGCTAACTCTACAACTGATGGACTCAAACATGTCCAAGCGGCAACCCATGGGAGGTGCCAGCCAGTTTTCAGAGTCAGGGACCAAGTCTTGTAGTTAAATGTGGGTATAAATAAGTTTTGCAGTAATTAGCATTCCAAATGGTGTGTGGCCTTTCTGCCTTTAACATTGTGTTATCACTCTTCTGCATTTAATGTTGCTTTGGGGAAAAATAAAGACCTTGTTGCAAAGACTGCGATGTGGGAGACTAAGTTTAATTTCCTTATTTTTGCCACGGATTTGGAGTTCTCTTCAGAGTATGATTTAGCTGCCTCCATGAGATGAGAATTCATAAACCTGCGTAAACAGAAGTTTTCGTTTCCTTAGGAAGGAAATTTCATTTCTTCTTAGACAGTTTTCACACTGGGAGTCTGTGAAGATTTCTGCTACCATGACACTCAAGAAGAACCTGTGTTTATGTCATCAGGTTTAATTATTCAGACAACAAAACAATCTGAAAAATCCGTGGTCACTGCTAGGTGCTATGTGTGCTTCTGTCTAATCACACATCACAAATAGCTGACCCCCACTAAAACAGATTATTCAAACATCAAGAATGATCCAGGAGAATTATAAGCCTATTTATACTTAGGATGCTTTTATGGTACTTAAAGAATCAGAAAATGTTATGCCATGAACTCCTACAATTTATCTGCAGTAGATTTTTATATCATTTATTTTAGAACATCAATTCATAGGGACATCTCTCTCAAGGAAAGTTGCTTGGAAAAATTTTAAACATCTTTATTCTTCTTGTAACCGTTTATTATAGGTGCCATATTTTTAGAAAGCAGTCTCAATTAGAGCTTATTTTATGCTCTGTGTGCAATAAGTTAAATGTTGTTTGTGCCAAAAAGATCTGAGAAGTATCTACAAGCAACATATTACTGTAACAGTCCCAATTGCAGCCAGTTTATCGTCTGTCTAAACAGCAATTCTTCCTGTGCAGAAACCATTGAAGTCAATTGGGCTCCATATGGGCTCTCTGCACTGACCTAAATCTATTCCCACTGATGATAATGGTAAAACTCCCAGGGCCAATCCTAAGTACTTTTGAAAGTCAGTTTGTAAACACTAACATTTTAAAGGAACATTTTCCACAGGGTCATATATGGCCTTAGTGTTTGCTTTAAGCTATAACTTGGCAGAAGATGTTTCTTCACTAGAGAATATTTTCCTAGCAGAACTCAAATTTACTCCTTCTTCTGTTCTTCAAAAATTGATGTTGTCAGTTTTGTGCTTTAAGTAAGAAACAGAGTTTATTAGTTTAAGCGACTTCAAAAAGACTGGATGAGCATCTTTAATCAGGCACAAAAATTACAAGTCTACACGGAAATGACAGGCTCAAATTTTCAGCCTTACTGAGGAAATTCTCAGCTGTTCCCATCTCAGATGATATTACTCCTACCCGAGCCTGTGGGCTCAGAGACCTCTGCCTAAATTCATATTCCACCAAAGATCAACACTTACCTTCAAAGCTGGAGACCAGGAATACACCCTCCAGAACAAATTAGAAGCTTGGAGACAATTTTAGACTGTAGAAAGCAAATATATGAGGTGGGGGAAAGATGTCAGCCTGTCTTTTCGTGGATTTCATTTGCTCTGCTTTAGATTTCAGACATTTTAAGAAAATTAAATACAGCTCAGTCTATTCGGTTGTTGACGTTGCAACAATTCATAAACATATCCTTTTATTGTCCATTGATAGCTTGTAAGTCCTTCAGGAGCTTACCTGTCTCACTAGAAATGGGGACATGCAGAGTGGGTGATGTTCAGCTACCACACCTTTGTTACCTGAAAGTCACCAGGTAAGGTAGCAGCATTCAGGATCCACATGTGACTTTTCCATTTACCATATTTTGAAGAGTTTTTATTCAATGGCTTCCTAGTGGAAGACCTACTTCTGTGGAATCAAACACCTACCTCCCACTGTAATGTAACAGCAAAGGGATGCTCAGCTCCCTCTTATGCCTCTGGAAATCTCCCAGTTCTTTTTTGAGTGGGGACCTTTGCAAGACTCCACTTGCAGGTGTCACTGCCACTTTACTTGCATCTCGAACACTGTTAATGTCCCACTGCTTAAGCACACTGATGTTAGCATTACCCCAGTCCTGTTACCCATTCTTGCTTCAGGAAAACCTGCCAACGCATCAGCATCACTCAACTCACCAGGCTCGTAGGCTTGTTGAAAAGCCTGACTGATGAAAACATGTTATTTATTGGTTTTGCAAATCCCAGGGACACTCAACCCAACTTCAGCAAGGAAACCACCCTTCCCCTTGATAACCTAGCCCCACATGACAAGAAAAAAAATATTAAATATAATAATAAGTGACATGCTTATGCCTGCAAGCTATAATGCATTACTGCAAGCTCTCAAGTGCAGCACATCACCACAACAATCTTCCATGCAAGGGGATCTCATCCTCACCGGAGGCTGTAGGAAAACAGGGTAAGATCTGACAAAAGGTTGGAGGAAAGCAACAGTGATAAACACACATAAAATATAACTAGAGCCCTTTGCAGGAAAGCTTTTGCAAACCATTATTTTTGAGAAAGAGGGGAAAGAGGGGGGAGGCTGGGAGTTGGTCAACTCCTGCCTGCAGCTTCACATGCAAAGGGAAAGAAGGACAGAGCAAAACATGGTGCACCTACAGCCCACCATCCCTAAGGCTACGAAGGTGAGAAAGTTTGTTTGATCAGTGAAGACTATGACAGAATGAAACAGCCATCTTACAGTATCCAAATATAGATAAGTGGTTTTTTGCATAAATCCCACGTTTTCATAGAAGAGTTACATGACTTCAGCACCTTCGAAGAAGAATCAATTTTCAGGAGGGTTCAAGTCAGAAGGGTAGCAGAGAGATGAGAGATGTTAAAAGCATGAAGGAGTTTGCTTGTTCATTAACCCCTGACACTGCTGGGCTCCAGCCTTGCAACTTCTGCTGGCAGCAGCTCTGCCTCACAAGAGGAATGAGGTGGCTGGGAGGGAGAGAAAACCTTACTGAATCACAGAGCTGAGCTAAAGCAGTTTTCAAATATCATTTCACAGAAAAAAAATGCAGCTTGGGAGAGGAAAAAGCTCTTGAAGGACTCAGCCAGAATTGGAAATGGGATATGCTGAACTTAAGAAATGGAAAAATGCTGAAATATTTAATTTATTAATTCTTTTTTCCCCAAATGTTTCCATATTTTATTCCCAAATGACACTGTGTATCACTTCCCAGCAGCCGTCCCACCCAGGCACCACCACAGAGGGACACTTTTCTGCTTACAGCAGCAAACAGGGAGCTCGCAGGAGCAGTGACTGCTGCGGGACACGTTGGGGTCATGAGCCATATTGGACACCTGGAGCTGGTCCAGGCAGCTCAGACAAGTAATAGGATTAAACCAGAAGCAATTATAGATTGCCATGGGGAATAGAGAGACCCTTTTCTGCAGCATTTTCAAACAATCACAACAGTCAAAAACACTTGCATTTGTCTCAACACCACTGCCAAAGGCCAAACTCATTAGTCAGTAGTCCCTTCCCATCGCCCAGGAGACTCGAGGAGATGAGTGCTGGCCCATGTTAACAGCAAAGTCTCCAAGTTTCTTGGAACAGGAGAAGTTCTAAGGGCAGGAAAGGTGCAGGGTGGCCATGCACAGGCACTCTGGAAATCCTTTAATAGCACAAGGGCTAGAAAAGATCCTAAATACGAAATGCAGGGTTCATACAGTGTGCAGTGCAGATACACTATTGCCTTGTTTGCCTTTAATAATGACAATAACTTCATCTAGAAATAACAACTTCTGTATTTCCCAAACTTTAAGCCCTTGTGTAAAGTTAGGACTGCACATTTCAATATGTCAAGCGATGGGCAGTCTGAGCCGTGGCAGTGCTTAAAGTTTGAGATACTGCTTTCGCTACTCGCTATCCCCTTATGAGAGGTGACGATGGAGATGACCATGATGACCTTTAATTTCTAGTCCCAAAAAAAGTCTTTGCCTGTCAGCTTGCCTGAAGCTGCTGCAGCAAATGAAGAGATCAGCCCCTCCATCACTAGACACAAACATCAGAGCAGGGAACACTCCCGATTGCACTGAGAAAAGCATCAGCAATTTTCTTTTAACAAACCCAGAAGAGAAGCACTACATGGCCTGGGTCAAAATACAACAAAGTCAGTGAAAGGTGCTAAAAAGGCCAGAAGATTAAAAGTTTAAAGTTCAGCCTACCCCAAAAAGTCAATTCTCATGAATCTGCTACTCAGATCATGGCTTAGATTAATTTAAAAAATTAATTAAAACAGTGTGTGTACCTTGCCTTTATGGGATGCTCAAGTCTTGATAGGTACAATTCTGCTGTTAACTGAACAGAATTCAAATACAAATTCCAGGATGTTGTGACATGCTTTATTTTTCAGACTTTTGGGGTAATATCTTACTGGCAATGACAGGTCTACATATGCACTCTTTGTGCACATCCCATCAGATGAAAAATTTAAAAATATGGTCATTCAACTGGTATTAAAATCCACTATTTTCTCACCGGCTTATGAAAATAATTTTCATTAAAGGAAGTTATACCACTAGAAGCATTTGGCTTCCAGAAAGAACTATAATTTAAAGCTGATTCTGCAAGCAATCTCATAGTAAGAGCACATCTGGAGCATTTTTAAATGTGCTGAGTGCTGACATAATTAAATAGCCTCTGAAACCGTTGATTCAGTCTCTACAGCTGGGGTGCTCAAGGATGGGCACGTTGCTTGTTCTATTACTTATAAAACAGGATTTTTTTAATCTCTTCTCAGCTAAGCAGACAAGGAAGAGAAGGAAGAAATGAAAGAACTCTTCTTTTCCCCAATTTTTAAAACTGAAGGGACAGTCTACATCTTTGACGTGCAGCGTATTTTGTCTTGTCAGATGGGCACTGCTGTAAAATAGGAAATCTTTTTTCCAGGAGACGAGAGGAAAAATAAAAAGGGAAAAAAGTCAAGAAAAGTTGAATTCAAAACATGTAAAATAAAATTTGAACCAGCAGGAAAAAAAAAAAAGAAGCAGCCTCTTGCAAGGATAGCCGTCCTGCTGCATAAAGCCATCTTCTCAGCAATACCCCAAAATAAATTTAAAATAATACCTGAGAAGAACAAAGAATTGGGAAAAGTGTTTAGCTTATTTTACACTTTTCCTGCAACAGATCTTTGCATTTATTATACAGTAATAGACAGGTAACCAATTCAAAAGTTTGAAATTATTTCTAATGCAGCAACTATTTCTATAATACACTGTGAGTTACAGATACATCTGGAGGGGAACCGAGCACAGTCTCCACTTCTCAAACAGAATAGGGACTGATTCCTGACATAAAGAGTTTTTTTATACAGATTGTTATAAATTATCCTATAAGTCGTCCCTCTCATCAACTTACCTCATTAATCCTAGCTTGTTAATTAATTCCCCTGTTCCTCAGAGCACAATTACCTCACCTACGGGCTCTGGGAGATGGTTTTCCTTGTAGCACCAGCCTTTGCTCCTGGTTTGTGTTTCTCCTTGATTTCGGCGGCTACATGAGGAAGCAAGCAGCACCCAGCCCTGGAGGACCATCTGCCATCCCCCAGAACAGTCCAGGCTCCCTGCCTCATTTCACCCCTTGCAAAAATTAAGATTGTATTTATTAGTGAGGATAAAACATCTAAATGCCTCAATTCTGCCAACGCACCTGTGCTTACTGCCATGAGATATGAACACAGCACCAGGACTCCCCCACTTCTATTTAAATATACATAACTGTCTTTGAGGGATCTGAGCCTAAACTGAGTAACAAATTCCACACACAACCTTGAGGTCTCCTTGTGAAATCCAAACCCATAGGGAGTGCCACGAGTCAGGATTTTCACCCTACATTCAAAACTCAAAACCCCAGGCATTAGCAAAATGATGAACTATACTGTTAGTGTTTTTAAAAAACACTTTCTCCTAGCGAAGCATCAGTACAAAGGAAAGTCACTGATACATTTTGGGTACTGTAGTCAGAACTAAAGCAAAGCCTGGTAAAAGGCACTGGAGGAAGTTAAAGCAAAAAAGCAAAATTTTCTACTTGTGTGTTTGGCAAAAGCCAGCAAAAAATAACTAGGTATCTTGGAGCATCCCATGCAAAATAAAACACCCTAAAAAACTTCTTGTGTGCTGTGGTTTCATTGGAAAAAAATCTTCAGCAAAGTTTGCTAATGCCAGCTCAGCCTCTGCTTTCCTGGCATGGCCGTGCTGGCGATGCAGGCAGGAGACACCCACACCCTGGGGTGGCCAAATCTCTCCCACCTAAAAACCTCACCAAGGAAAAGAAACAGCCCAGAACAGGTGTTAATCACAGGCACTACAGCACATTTCAGGTACCGCGGTGATTACCGCAGTGTAAAGCCTAGAAACAGCCGACGCTGCAGCTGAAACACAAACCTCAGAGGGGAGCCAAATTCAGTGTCAGCGTGAAGCCAAGCAAATAGTGGTGCCCAAGAGTGATGAGGTAGGTTTAAAACTCAAGCACCAAAGATAAAGCAGGGGTGAAAGTCCACAGAGGGTGAAAAATCAAGGTTTATAAGGTCTTTGGCAAGCAGAAGACAATGGGTCCCACCTACCTCTAAGAATAAAGTGTGCCTCCAAGCATCTAAATTATTTTAATGATAAACCTAATGCATATTCACCTGCTGCTAAGCTATTGTATGGCAGGCATTGAAGAGACATTTGTTTGAAACTAATCTGCAATTTATTTCTTAGGGATACAGAAATTTACTAACTCATTGGTCTGGTATTTTTTAAAATAAAAATTAAAAAGCAGTTTGCAACTTTATTGGTAAAGTTGCAGTAAAACCCAGATAGCATATCAGACCAGAGGGGCTGTAAAAAGACTTGCATCTCCAGGGCATATCAAGTCTGATTGTACATTTAAGAAAAGTAACTAGAAATATTAGAAGAAGGTAAACAATTTTTACAAAAAAACAGTTGTTTTGTCATTTCTATCTGTCTTTGGTAAACACAGAAGAGCTGAATCACTAGGTGCCGAGTCCCAGTGCTGAGCAGGCTGTGAGTACGCAGCAGATTGCAAATACCCAATGATCTGCTTTTTCTGCACCATTGCCATCTAAGCTGATCATGAAAAAGAATTAATAATTAAGGGTAATTATCTGACTGAACACTTTTTAATACGCTGAACTCAGGCCTGTGTTGTTTATGAATAGCTTATGGCTCTTCCTCTCTGGAGCGTGCGGGAAGGGGAGGGAAGGAGGACAGCAGGAGAGGGGGGAGGAAGGAATGGCATATGCTAACCTTATCATTTTGACTTGTTTTGACTGGACACTTAATCTTACCTCTCATGAATGCCACATTCTTCTTCTCCATATGCCACTTTCCCTTGACTGCTCACCAGCCCTGAATGCCAGAGGTTACAGGAACAGAAAAAACACTTACTTCCTAATTAAAGAGTCATTTGGCGATATGTGCTGTAATTTTACTGCCTTGGTTCTTTCCTTCCTGTATACTGCAAGACTGGCAATGCCTTTCACTAAATAAAATCTCAACAAAGGAATGACAAACCTGTGAAAATAAAACTTTGATTTGTGACCTTTATACTAAAAAGATCCCCTTCTCTTTCCAGCTCTTTTATTAAAAAAAAAAAACAAAAAACATGAGCTGTGAAAGGTTAAGAGAAGGAAATAGACACCTTGAATAGAGCTAGTGAGAGAAATACCTCAGGACATACCAGGAAGGATCAAGCAGTATTGACTGGCATCCAGGTGGGGAGTTTCTCACAAAGCCTCAGCATCCTGGTAAATAGGTTTGTCTAAAGCACTTGGCTGGCTTTTCCAGCCTGGAGCTCCAGGCATCGCTGCAGAAGTAGGAGGAAGCAAAAAAAAAAAACCAAAAAGCCTCAGTAAGACAAGTTTGAGGTAGGTTATTTCAGCAAGCGTGCCAGCTGATGGATCCCAGCATAGAGACACACAGCACATGAATGCACTCATCCCTTCACATGGAGGGCGACAGTGTTTGGAGGAAAGAGCCTGAATATCTGACTGGCCAAGGCTTTTGACTCCGTGTGGTACTGACCAAACACTACTGCGTTCACCAATGCAGCACCCACCAACCTACCTGGTGTGTAAATGGATATGGAAGCCAGGCAGGGATGTGTCGGGTTAATGAGGCCCAGCGACTGCACAGGGTGAATCTTAGCAGCCAGGCCTGCCGTTCTTGCAGGCCCGTATATCTCTATGGTCTAGAAAGCCCTGTTTTCTGACATAATTTCTCAGACCACATGTCTGCAGAGGACTCCCGGGTATTTCAGCTATGAGCTGCTACAATTTTGCGTGCATCCCTGTCAAAATTTCAAGCTTCCATTTCAGACAAGTTTTTACTGGGCTGTGGCAGCCCGAGTGACTTCTCCACTGTCTTTTCAGATGGCCTCGCTTTTCTCATCATAAACCACAGGAGCAACATGAAACACAAGTGCAGTTGCTGTGAGCCAGCTCTTAATAAAAATTTTTTGTCACAGAAACAACTAGCTGCAGCTGCACATTCGTGGGCAAGTCTTCCCATGCAGTAAGCTTTTCCATCTGAATATAAGGAGGAACTTTTTCCCTGTGAGGGTGACAGAGCCCTGGGACAGGCTGCCCAGAGAGGTTGGGGAGTCTCCTTCTCTGGAGACATTTAAACCTGCCTGGATGTGTTCCTGTGTGATTTAATCTGGGTGATCCTGCTCTGGCAGGGGAGTTGGACTAGATGATCTTTCAAGGTCCCTTGCAACTCCTAACGCTCTGTGATTCTGTGAAGTGAGATAACAGGCCAGGATATATGTATGTTTTATGTCTGGGTTATTATAAAACATTTACTGCTGATCTGTGTGCAGTCTAGCTCTCTGGTGCTATCTTCCATTGCCTTTCTGCTAACTTTTCTGCCCATCTCTGTCCTTTTAGATAGGTGCAATCAGTTTCAATGCTCTTGCCTAGCAGCCTGGATCTTTCTGGCTGTTAAAGGACTTACACACATCGCAATAAAGTCAATTATTATTTCAAAAGCATCTTTTAATAGGTGACATATAATAAAAGTGATTATATTCCTATGCTGAGTCACAAAACACTGTAACCCAGCTTTACTCCAGTTCTCTTTACTCACACACATATCGTGTCTGCCCACTATTAAATGAAAAATACTTTCAGGCATGGGAAAAGAAAAAAGAAACACGAACAGAATGAAAACTGAGTGACTTCTGCTACTTATGCCATTGTACATTGCTTCCTGGTACAGAGAATTTCCAATATTGGAGCGATAATTTCAGGCAAAACGGGACTAGTGGGGTCACCAATCCTCTTTTAAGAGGCACCATTTCCCAGGAGGGGGGCAGCAAGCTTTATTATACTCTGTCTCTGGTTAAGTGTTGTGTAAATTATGTGATAAAAGCAGATGGTAGCGCTCTTTCTAGATATGGCTGAAAAAATTGGACTTGCTTAGAATAGTCCCTGGGGCCTTTTCTTGGAGCATTCCTATACAAGGAGAAACAATTATTTTACTTTTGGCTGCTATTGTCTCCTGCTGAGGGAATACACGTACAGTAATGATGAACTCTGTGAAGGGTGAAATGAATGTTGCTGCTGTTTCAGTATATTCAGGGCTGAAGAGTTTTGGCTCCCACGGACCTGGCAGGACTCTGCTAGCTGTAATCACACACTGGCTTGAGTTTGCTTAAAAATGATGCTTTGTACTGTCACCTGGCTGGAAGGGACGGGACAAAGAGCTGCTTGGCAACAAAACCCTTCACTATAAGACATGCCCAACATATTGTCTTACGCCACCTTGGGTGACACAAATGATGTATATCCTAACCTTTATTAGTAAATTGTTCTTACAGTTTACTAATAAAGTGCTGAGCTCGCCACCAGGCCCTACTAACTCAGTTTAGCACCACTCTGCATCTGCCCATTTGGTTTCCAAACTTAGGATGTAGCAATCTTGCATCTGTCCACGATATGCATGGGATGTTTTAATAACCCACAAGCATCCTCTGCATGGCTTGACCCAGCCCCACTACAAATGAGTAGGATCCTTTCTAATGGCTCTGGTGGGAGGTAGGTCTGGCCCCCGAATTAGTATATCCATCAAGGAGAAAGCTGCAGAGGTGCTTCTTGGTTTTGTGGGAGATGCCCGATCAAAGCACAAGTGTCAGAGATAAAGGTGTACGTTAACCCAAGACTGTGTACCAGAGCCCCTGTGGCTCTTCCAAACATAGATGTTGAAGGCACACTGGAAAACAGCACATGAAGAAGTTGCCCAAGTACACAATAACCTCACCTGTGCTATCACCCTCTCTTTTTCCATGAGCTCAAATCATTCCACATCAGACACCAGGAGTATCTATCTAGTGGGATAGATGGTGATATTTAGCAAATACACTTTTGGCATGCCTGAAGATTCATAGTAAAAGTCCTAACTGTTCTCCTGTAAAATGGCTCGCTCAGTCTTCTTTAAACAGCAACAAAGAAAAACCCAAAAAAACCTAAAAAGCCCAAATAAACAAAAAATTATTCTGGAAAACACTATTCTTCATAACTTTTTGAAGAATATGGCATTTCTTTGGGGCTGGGCAACTTCTTTCCCACATTCATGGGAGCTGGTTTTGTTGGGTTTCTCATGATGTTCCTCAAAGAGAGGATGTTAAGTACCTTTTCCAAGCAACTTACAGCACCACAGCTTATGGTACTGAAAACACACATACTGTAAACATTAGCTCACTATGTTCATTAGGTGCAGAGTTTATAGAACAACACAAAACTCATCTACATCATAGGATTTTCAGAAAGCTGTCATTTGGCCAGAAGCCATCTTCAAACTTCATTTATACCAAGACATAATGATCTGCTCATCTCAATCAAGTCTATCCTTAAATTTATACTCAAATGACTCATGATAACCCAGATTTTCTATTTGCATGTGGTTAAATCAAATCTCTTCTTTAGCTGTACAAACTGACACTCTACCAGTTCTCATTATTTGCCTGACTCTCATGGTTTGCAGTCGACACTCTTGTGCATTGATGCTGCTCACATCCTTTTCTTTTACAGGCATGCTGAATCCCATTAAAATTCTCCATATAGTAGTTCATCCCTCTTTATATGTTTTTCATGAAGCTGGGCTAGCATCCTTTCGTGGAGAATAAGGAAGGAAAGAAAGAGCACACTATATAACATTTACCACATACTTTTAAAGTCACTTCCAAACCAGATGTAAAATAAATATCAACAATAACATTTTGCTACTTAGCTTAGGAGTGTTCATACTATCTGGTGACCTCGGTGGATAATCTTAACACTTCTTTCTTAATGTATGCACCTCATTAAAAGAGTTTCTTTCAATATGTTTGACTAATACAAGGATATAGGCTCAAGGTCACTTACCCAGTGCAAGCACACCACTTCTTGACCCCAAATCACACAATAATTTCTGCTGACCAGGACCTCTGGAGGTGTTCTGGTCCAACCCCATGCTCAGAGCAGCTCCTAAAACCAGGTGACTTGGTCTTAGCAAGGACATGGTCCTGCTTAAGCAGAGATTGATAGTGCCAAGGGCTTCTGCAGATGACCTGTACCTTGTCCCATAACTGATACTGCATTCTTTACCTTAAACTTGGACATGCTGTTATCCTCAAATGAATATGGCCACTATGGTATTTACAATTTATTACAGCAACACAGAGGACTGAGGCACAATCCTGTAGTATCTGTAGGATTTTCAGTTGTGTGTTCTGGACCAGTGTGTGATCAGCTTGTCTTAATTTTTACTGAATTATAGATAAATATTTATTCATTAACTTCATAAAATTAATATTAGGAAAAAAATGATAAATCTTACCTGGAAACCCATTCTTTGTTTTTCTGTTCTTTCTTATCATGCATCCCTCATAATAGAGAAACTTCTCTAGCACACGTATATTTCCATTCAAAGGCAATTCATTCTGATCACATATCCACCAATTTATGTGCTCCTGGGTGCTTATTAGATAGGAGAGTAATCTGTTTTGAATGAAATGTTCAGATTTCATCACACTATTTCATGCCGTTCATCACATTAGGAAATGAAAAGGGTTGCTTTACATGAAACAGAAGCATCAAATGCAATATGCTCTGCTATGAAACGCTTCCAGTCTATCTGAGATACTGCTAGGACGATCTACCATCTAAACAATGAGTTTATTTTCTTGCCTATATTCCTTTCACAGAGATAGAAATCACAGCAATTAATAAGGATAAGGTTAAACTAACTGGGAAAAAGGAGGCTCAGTTACCCAAATCCATTGAAATTAAAGATATGATGCTGTTGTGCCTGAAAACACCTTGGATTTCTTCATTGTTACTCCTGAAAACTGCTGTTAACCTCAGGATTTATTGTCCTTCCTACATGAAGCACAGGGAATGCTGCAGCTGGGTGCTGGCCTGACTCCCAGGCATCCAGGAGGACAGGATCAAGCCTCAGCTAAAGACTCAGTCCAGTCCCATTGTGCCAAAGCTGGACACCACTATTACATTGCACCACCAGGCATGGTAAGCATTTGCCTCCCAAAGAATAACTCCACTCAGCTTTATGGGGACATTAAAAAAAGAAATAAGGCTTGAATCTCTAATAACCTGCTTAAGCCTTTGTCATACTTAGCATGATCTAGGCTTGCAGGGAAACAAATTCTTTCTGAGCTCATAGCCCTCAGTTACGATCTCAATGATTTAATTAAAAAGGAAAAGTTTTCTTTCTACAGCCAGAAGGCAGCAGAAAGTATTGGACAGTTAGCAAGGAGAGGAAAACAGCTCCAGGATATTGTTAAAAACATCTGGGTAAGAAAAAATGCAAATAATTTAACAAGTTGTGCTAGGAGACCAGACCAAACACTGAATTTTAAACTGGGTCCAAATCAGAAGCCACTTTCCTTGAGTTTAACCTCTGTTACTGAGGCTCTTTTTGCCACAGTGATTGAGCTAGAGCTGGAAGCACACCTCCAAAATCCCAATTGCATTTTTGACATCCATGTCTGCAAAAGGTGCATTATCCTTAGGAAAAAAAAATCAGCACATCCTTCTGGGATCCAAACCCAGGTTTTTGGGCTCACACATGTAAGACTGTGCATACTTATCAGGAGCAAACAGAACCACCTGAAGCTTGTCTGGCTCTCACAAGGAGGTAAACAAAATTCAACCATTATACTCCAGAGCCTAGCTTCTGCTTCTGTCCTACTCACTATGTGAGAAGGGGGGGAATTGTGTTCACAGGTGTCATGAAGAATGCCACAGTGACAGTGAAAGAGAGGTGTCCTGAGCCAAATCCAACTACTGAAGCACCTCTCTAAGCCACTCACACGTTTCTTTGTCAAGCAGGGACCTCTTCTGCAAATAGAGGAGAAAATAAAGGGCAGAACTTCAGCTTTACTTCTGCTGAAGGAGTAAATACCCTGTTTTCTCTGGAGCTGAGCAAAGCTGCTAGTCTTTGTGTTCATCTAAACTTGTAACACCAATTATGATTGTGTAGACTCATTATTCTTCCTGGAAAGCATAGAAGAAAATCTGGGTCTTGCCCTCCAGTACACAACTGGTAGCAACACCCAGTTTCACCAGTTACATCACCAAAAGCCTGAAGGACTGAGGTGTTTATGGATTCATGAGACACACCAACCACTGGGCAGATGATTTTGTTAGAAGCCCAGTATTTAATTTTTTAAATAAGCCTTTAAAACCCTTGCATGTATAGGCAGGTTACAATAGTCTAAGTACAGCAATGGGTTACTCAGCTTCTTTAAAAATCAATAAATAAGGTGTATTATTTTTCTGTGGGTCCAAGCTATGTGATTTCGCTTCTCCTGTTTCTAAGGCTGAACTGGGAAAAGGTCGCCTTTGCCTAACCCATACAAAGATATAATTAACCAGGGACAGCTAGTCATTCTTTGTCATTCAGGATAATTAACTAGGCTGGCACAGAAACAGTGTTTGCACAGGTTCTCTTTTCTTGAGTTGCTCACTTGGGGGGATTTTTATGTGTGTGTGTGCATGTTTTGTGCCTGTTGGGTTTGGATTTTTTTATTTTTAAAGAGATTATCAGTTTCACCCAAATTTAAAATAATAATTAAAATTAAATTTAAGATTAAAAATCTCATCTGATTGCCTGAAATTATCAGAAAGTATTGTTAGCACTCTGCAACACACTGAATCAGCTCCCTTCACACCTGAGAGCCCTACCTGCCAGGCAGGCTGATTTATATGCTACTATCTCTTACATCCTTTCACCTCTTCATTAATCATCTCAGGCTCAACCATCTTGATAACCTCTCTTCATTCTTATTAAAGGCAGAAAATATATTAGCTGAGTACATCAGCCCCCTTGACTTACATAATTACTCTCCTTCCTTATTTGTAGTGAAAACCTTCTAACTCTCCAGGGTTTTCTTCCCAGCCACTTTTTCCAGACCTCTTTAACTCTGCTTCTTCCTAAGACCCTAGTGCATTGTGTTCTGTCTCTGCTCAAGTTTACTTGCATGCTTCGTTTCATTATCTTCTTTTCAGTCTCCTGAGACCTTCTGGTCAGCCCCGTGGTAAATTCAGCATTTCAGCAAGTTTTTTACTGGTATTTTCAGCATTCAGAGCCAGTAAGCGGTACAAAGGCACTCAAAATGTGACTTATATCTGGTTTGTGGGAGCCAAATACTGATGGCTGGAAGAACTGTCTGCAAGTGCCATAAAGTCAGGACAAAATAGAGAATGAGGTCATCTCCAGAAGCACTGGAGACAGCCCAGTCCTCGGTGGAGCCTGGATTTCCTCCTCATTTACATCTACGGCTATTTACCCCATATTCTGTACAGCTGCTGGGCACCCATACCACACTTGCCCTCACAGGCCAACACACGGTCCTCATAGAAGACATTCTCCGAATCCATTTCTGCTTTAAATCACAACTTCTCAATGATCAGCCTCCACGGAGATGCCTGAAGCAGATTATTTTCTGCTAGTGAGAATTCAAACCAGTAAGCATGTATGAGCACTGCAGAATGGAAGAGGACTTGGCCACAACTGAATGAGGCTGCACAATTACCTTTGGAAGATTAATTCCCCTGGCAGTCCTTCCTAAAGCCACACATAGCTTCATCTCCCTGGGAGACTCCTTGGGGTTGGAATATCCATCAGAGAAGGTTGATGTGGGATGGAGCTAGATGTCTTGCTGAGCAGTAACTCTGGACTCACTCATTTCTTTTTAACACCATGCTATAAATGCCTGCAACATAAACCATCTTTAATTTGACTTGTGGGAAGTATCATCCACAAAGCAGTGGAAGCCCTCTACCTCCAGAGCATATTCAATAAGGATAATGGAAACAAAGAACATTTCCTTTAAACAGAATTTTCACAAGGACCTTTTTTGTTGTTCTTGGTGGTAAATCACCATCTCCTGTTGCACTGACACACTGACTGTACTGGAAGTCTTACTCATACTCAGTTTACACATCTATAAACCTTACAACACTTTTAGTGTATTTGTTCCTATTTGCATCTCAAGGTATGCACCAAGAAGCCTCTTGTTTGCTGGGATGAATCCTGCCTCTTATGTCCTGAGAAAAATGCCCAAACTTAGATTATTTTTTTTAATGTCATTTTTATTCAGAACTTCACAAAGGCAAAAAAAAAAGAACACTGAAGAATTATACTTTTAAAGAGGAGTTTCTATCAAGCAGCTATTCTTGTCCTAGTGTAATATCTCATTTTCTCAGCAGTTGATTAAAATCCATTTTGTTCCAGTGGGATACACCCAATGACACTCCCCTGATACAGAGATATACAGAAGAGATAAAAGAAAATAATATATCACTGGAAATACTCAGAACATTGTTAAAAGCATATATTCAGTACCTACTTATCTTTTATGTATACAGATATCTGTGGTGACAAATAGCCTATTATAGTATGTGATTGACTGAAAATAGAGAGCAGAAACTCAAAAAGAATATTGAATAACTTGATGCCCATTTACTGCCCATGTTTTACATTATTCCTCTAAATTATCCACAGGAGAAAGAAAACAAGGAAAGGAAACGAGGTAATTTTAATATAATTTCAGCTATGAACCAGTTAGTTATGGGTTATTCCAGTAATTCAGCCAATAAATGATGGGACTTGGGTTGACCACTGAATGAAGTGGGTGCCTTCAGCATCTCTAGGCACTTTTCCAGCGGTACCAGGAGGCCTTGCAACTACAAGGCTCATCAGAAGAGAGAATGAGGACCATGCAAACACAAGTACCAGAGCCCAGACTGGGACAAGGGAAGAAGAGAACGGTCACATCTCAAGGTTCTGAGCCCTTTATGACCATGTACTGTATCTTCCAAAGGGACAGCAAGAAGCAGCACAGGGTAAAAAGAGGCCATGGCACAAAGACGGATTAGTGACTAAGTGGTTTACTCCCTTTATTGACTTGTCTCACAGAGATTGTGACACCAGGCATGTCCTATTATGTTAAACTTTGCTTGTCACAGGCTTAGATTAAACTCAACTTTCTCCTTATTTGCATGTGCCTTCTCCTAAACAGTACTAGATGGACACTTAGCTTGGTAGGCTAGTCGGCGTGCAACAAGCCCATGCAGAGCAGCAGATGTGAGACTAGGAAGAAACAAGCTTAGAAACAGAGCTGATCTTCGCAACTGAGTGCAGAACTACAGCAAAGCGCAGAGAGGCTAAGAGGGCCAATTGGATCCTGGGGTGCATCAAGAGGCGTGTGGCCAGCAGGTCAAAGGACATGATCCTCCCCCTCTACTCTGCCCTGGTCAGGCCCCACCTGGAGTATTGTGTCCAGTTCTGGGCTCCCTGGTATAAAAAAGACAGGGATCTTCTGGAAAGAGTCCAGAGGAGGCTACGAAGATGGTTAAGGGCCTGGAGCATCTCCCCTGTGAGGAAAGGCTGAGTGAGCTGGGACTGTTCAGCCTGGAGAAAAGAAGACAAGGGGGGACCTTATGAATGTTTATAAATATCTTAAGTATGGGATGCAGGGGGAAATGGCCAGCCCCTTTTCAGTGCTCTGTGGAGACAGGACAAGGGGCAATGGCTGCAAGTTGGAGCATAGGAAGTTCCACACCAACACGGGAAAGGACTTTTACCCAGTGAGCGTGAGGGAGCCCTGGGACAGGCTGCCCAGGGGGGTGTGGAGTCTCCATCACTGGAGATATTCCAGACCCATCTGGACACCTATCTGTGCAATATGAGCTAGGGAGCTGCTTTGGCAGGGGGGTTGGACCCGATGATCTCTCAAGGTCCCTTCGAACCCCTACAAGTCTGTGAGAGAACAACTTTAATCTTGAGGCAAAACTTCATTTGACTCCAATACCTTTGCTTCTATGGTTAAAAAAAAATAAAAACAAAGCATTTCAAGATTCTAAGAAGTTTTATATCACCATCCACATAAGTAGTGATGACCTTGCTTGTGCATCAACACCAATGAGCTGAAAGAGGACAGCAGTTGTCAGGACACTGCACGGCCTGACGGCTGTATTAATATGTCGGAGGCTTATCTCTGCTCTTCTCAGCTCAAGGACACAACACCTTCAATAAAATGCTAAGAGCTGAGAGTGAAAAATCTTCGAGCTGCTTCTTGGATTCCTATTCTCTTTCCATATGGGCAAATTCTCATTCATTTAAAGTGAAATGCAGTCCTCGGTGAAATCCCTGGGAGTTTTGACATTGGCTTCCAAGGATCCAGATGTCAGAATTTAACTGCAAAGAAACTGGAAATTTGGCATCTGGAATCCACTCTAGTGAAAATCTCAAACAACACTGGGCTAAGGTTATGGTCTGACTTGGAATCAAATTGTGTGTCTGCAGACCCATATTACAGGAAATTTTCAGCAGTTGCTACCACAGATATGTTATAGATCTATACACAGAGTTGTAACAGAGAAAATGGACAGATCCCAGATAGACCTGTACGCCACACTCCTGGTGAATTAACTAAGGATTCAGTGGCCACTCAGACAACCAAGTGTTTTATAACTTCAGTTGACAGTGTAATACAAAAAAATCCAAGGCACAGGCTTTTAGAACAGTACTTTCAGACCACCTCTGATCATTAACTCTTTAAGCCCGCAGTAAAGTTTAACCAGAGTTAGTTCTGACCTAAGTACTTTTCACCTTCCCATCTATTTTCCTCATAGACTTAAGACAACCATATAAACTTTTCTCCTTAGACAGAAGAATCTATAATACCCAACTGAGATTTCTTTGCAATTATTTTTTGTGAGCGTCAGCTACCCCCACAGCCAAAGACGAGATACTGGTCACATACTGCTGATCTAATCCAAAATCACTGTTCCTGCTACCCAGCAGGTAATAATTCTTTTCATCCACTTCATTCATTTCATCTAATCAATCATCAACTCAAGAAAGCTCCTTGAATTTTTTGTACCTATCATTTACATGGGCAAGCAATACATATTTAGCTCCCTAATATTTCTTCACACATCAAGTCATCAATCTCCCTAGTCCCTTAATCATTTTTCTTGCTCTTCTGTGAATACCTTCTGGCTTTACCAAGTCCTTCCAGCATTTCAACTTCACTTCCACAAGAGTTCAACAGATAAAAAACTCTCCCTTTTCACCAGGGAACCAAAATCATAATTATTTGTCAGTTAAGGCAACTTTTTGATTTCAATATTAAATCTGCAGTGGTAGTACATAAAGAAGTTTGAAATTCACTGAATTGAAAAGTTTTTAGTGACTACTTTCTATCATTTTATTCTCAGTTCATTTCTACTTTTTTTACTGGGGAGTTCTGGTTTCAAAATAACCAAAAATCACCAAAGCTCAACACCATTGAGTTTGCTCCATTTCACCTCAAAAAGATGGAAAAAGTAATTTGATTTCCATGCAAGCACCAGAAATCACCCTTTCCTTTCCAATCCTTGCTGTGTACTTTTGTTCAACTCATTGGCATTGCTTTCTTGAACGCAGGATGAGTTACCACCTCACAGTGATGGCAGAAGCTGGCATTCTGTTAACTTATTACATACAGAGTTTGCATATGGTATTTACTGTTAAGCAATGCAGTATTTCCTCTTCTACTACCTGGGTAAACTATATCAAATCTCTGACAGACCTGATTTTGATATGAAATAAATTACCAACATCAGTTAGGCGACAGAATACTGTGACCCAACAAAAACACCATGCCTAGAGTCTTGTTTGATAACCCCCTATATTGCAGAAGGCCTGCTCAGTGCAGAGGGACCCATCAACTTCTCCAAAGTCAGCTGTGAGACACTAGTTAAGCATCTTTCCCTGAGCTGAGGAAGAAGTATGATTTTTAGGACATAAACCAAGTTACACCTAAAATTTGATTTTCCTGGCACTGAGCTCCAAAGCCTTTGGCAATGCCTCCTTACCAGCCAACAGCAAAAAATTCTTAAGTCAAATTAGAAGAACAAGGAAAGAGTTAAGGGAATTGTCCAAAGATCCTCCGTGGAAATGTTGCAGACTTCAGGCTGACTAGATCCACAGCCTGAACAAGAGTCTTCTCATGGACACAACTTGACTTAGGCTTATTTGAAGCTTTGAAGAGCATGTTTAAGCTCTATAGCTCCCATCTCTCTTCTGCTCCTCAAATTCTCTTTTGTTCAATATGAGTTTTTACAGGACACACAGACTTTCAAGGGGAAAAGTCTTCCCTAAACGGAGGCCAGGTACATGCATGCAGGTAAGCTCCTTTTCAAGTTGAGTAAATATCAGCAACCTGTATAAACCCAGCTTCAGCTAGCATTAAGCAAGGTTCACGAGCCAATACTTTGAACCTTATGTTCATTTAAAGCTTTTAAAAGTTACTTCATCCCTTCCGCTCAATAAATTTTCTGATTTATTACAAAAAGGTGAAAGGTCCTCCTTCCTATTACCAATTACCTGAGTCATTCAGTCCTCTTTGATGTATCCTTGCATGAATAAGTTTGTTTCCTGACTTCCAGGTCCTTACTACTTTAACTTAAAATATCCGTCAAACAAGAGCAATTTTCTACTTATGCAGAAGCCAGCTAATTAGTATGGTAGCCTGTCATTCCTTCACACTGCTTTGACAAACAATATAGGAGATTAAAGAGTTGCTAATTGGCTGATACTGTTAGCAGCAATTTCATAGTGCTAATGCACTAAGAAAACATTAAAAAGTTGCTTTGATCAGTCTATGGAAAAATTTAATAAAATGAGTTCTAGCAAAATTAAAAAGGATGTCCCACAGAAGAAATCCCATACACAGGTAGAACTTCCAATATGGAATTAAGGAACACTACTGCTATATGTGTTGTCGAGATGATCTTTCTCCTAGTCATCTTGGATTTGGACACCATTAATGAAAAATAGTGGAAAAATACACATAAGAGCTCATTAGAATACAAATTATGAACATTTTTAAGGATATGGATACAAGGTTTTCTTGTACGAGTAGCAAGATCTTCTAGGAGTAGCAAGGTACTCTCTAAACTGGTCCATCATGAAAGACTGTGACCAAAAAAATTGCCAATTATTGCCCCAAATCAACTTGAAATATGACCACTTTCTCCTCAGCCATTGAAGATGAGTTATAAAAGACTGCAGATAGGATATAGCATGCCTTTCAGTTACAATCAATTAAGCAGGAAAAGACAAGATAATAAGGGTAATTAACATCATTTGGACTAAGCTGGAATTATAAAAATTAACAGCATTAATTTTGTTACTTTCAGTTAATGTACCCTTGGACAGATTCTAAATGGATGGGTAGCAGTAAGGTCAGCGATCAGCGCTGCATTCCCATACTTGTCAAACCAATGAGAAAGAAATAACATGTAAGTAGCAGGAAATAGATTAGTGAATTGTTCTGAAAAATACCCTATACTCACTTTTTCTCAGGAGAAAAATGAAACAGAAAGACACAAACATTTAGAAACGAACCAACAATACTCACAGCATGGTAACTCCTGGGATACAAAAGCCTAGATGAGTTTAAATTCTTGCTTTGCTAAATCTTCATATATATATATATATTTTAAAGCTTGTGACAAAAGATAGTAAATAACCATGCTTGGGAAGATGTTGTGTCCTACTGTATCTGGATCAGGTCAGTGAATGAGTCAATTCAGCTACTTTCACTTGGGGATCATCCATCCTGTGCAAAAGTTGCTCTAATTATGAGAGCATGTCATGACCAAAAAGGGCGAGTGAGCACAGAATTTGGAAGGTCACTATGGTCATCAAATCTAATGGGAAATCCAGCTTGTACCAGTGATTGTGGGGGAAGATATGCAGGACCTAATGTTTGTCAACAAAAACATCAAAAGTCAAATAAAAGACAAAAGGGTGGAAGCTTCTTTTCTGGCTTTCTGCTGAAAGTTCTCTCCTTTAGGAGCCAACCACACAGCCCATATCAGAAGAAAAGATGGTGGCTGGAAGCATGATAGACCCAGAGTCCTACCTCCCTGGAACTGGCACACAGTAATCACTCTGCATTTTTGGATAATCAGCAGCAGATGGGACCCTTTGGCAAGAAAAAAAGAATTAGTGAGGTGTCTGCCATAAAGGCATCGCTCTTTACCACCTTCAACTTGAGTCCAAGCCACCACTGCTTTCTTTCCTGAATCTTCTCCTGAGGGGCTCTAAGAAGAAACTAATGTTTACATGTTTAGAGGGATACAAATGTTACCATCTGCTGGTCTACAATTTTTCTGTATTTCCTTGATTGAGTTTAACACATTAATCATTGGCATGCTATTGTTACTCATTAGAGTAACTGATGCCATCTACAATTATGAACAAGGAAAAGAATCATATTTAATTAACTTCATCTACAACGAAAGCTACTGACTTCTCTTCAGCTACTTCCCCATTTAAAACACTAATTGAAATCAGTCTACTCCTTGCATCAACAAATGAAGGATAATTATGTTGTTCTTTCAACCTTGTGTTCAGAGATTACATTGATCTTCATTATATTAATAAGTCAAATTATACCTTCATTTCTCCCAGCTTTATAAGTAGGGAATTACACAGGAAAGAATTAGATGGGGTGCTGTGCCTCGAAAACATCCACTTTTTTTTCTCTTGCTTGTTTGCCATTAACGATTATACTTCATCTATTATCATTAATGGTTATACCTCATCTATTGTTTAATGACATTACTGCTTAATTATCAGCTCACAGAAGTATTATAGACTTAGATGTAGCTCCTTAAGACAAAAAATACAGGAATGGCTACAGATTTTTTTTTTCCAAGTTCCCTGAGAATTGGCAATTAATTCCTGTAGGCTGTGAGATACAGATTAATCTAATTAAACTGTAGGCAACTATGCTTATCTAGTCCCATTCATGTTTAATATTGGAGAAGACTCAGAGTACAATGAATTTGCAGTAAAAGGGTTAATTAAAAAGGGAGCAACCACCACAAGACACCTGGAAAGCAGGGTGAAAAAAAGAAATAACCCATAGAAATGGAGTAAATGTTCATCATTCCTTTGCTGAGTAAAGCATCTGAGAATTACTCAAGCACCACTATTTCTTTGCTACACCATCCTGTTTACTTGAGCTCACTATGTAAACAATCTGTTTTTAAAACAACAGAAGATTTTGTGAAGCATTTGCTACATGCCCACCACATTTTGCCTGGCATGGTGGGTTGACCTTAGCTGGATGCCAGGTGCCCAACCAAGCTATTCTATCACTCCCCTCCTCAGCAGGACAATACAGTCGGCATCCTCTTGACAAATCAGACCCTGGGATTCATTACGTTTTTAACCTGCATTTCCCACAAATTGAATTAGACTGTCACAGCCTCTCCCAAGGCAAGTTTGGCAGCTGCAGACCCAGATAGAGGAGTCCAGCAACAGCATGTTGGGGTTTGAATGGTCTCCTGGCCAGTCTAGGTTGGCTCAGCTGATGGCTATGGTTTTGTCTGTCGGGCTGGAAGGAGACCCCTCTAACGCTGAGTTTCTTTGTAGTCTTCATATATCGAACCCAAACAGTAGAGTCTGTGGTCTTTCTAACATGTCTATGTGCAAACCTTCACCAGCCATGAGTTAAATTATTTCCCTAGGGCTGTATACTTCATGGGCAGAAACCCACAATGAAATTCCAGCCGTATAACATGTCCTAAACTTTGTCTCATCTCTTGTAACTTTTGACCATGACTTAGAAATAAGATCTCTAACTTCAGCATCAGACATTTGTTTTAAAAACTGTAATAATTAAAATGTGAAATCACTTTCAGACAGCACAACCCAAGACAAAAAGACAAAACCAACATTACAGCTGTCAATGATTTAACATTTCCATTTAAGATATATATGGCACTTGTTTGCACAGATTTTGGAGAATAGGCTCAGACTTCAACATGAAATTGAAAAAACATTACCAAAATTGAGGATTCCTGCAAACCTCTACATACAAGAAGGCAAAAAAATATCTCCTGAAATATAGTCTAGGAGTGAGATATGAGGGAAATCAGAAAAGAAACTGAGGAACAGTTGGATCACAAACTGAACCTCAATCACAGATGTCTGTTGCTGGACAGGTAAGAGGGATTACATGATCCAGTTAGTGTGGACACATCTGTCCTCAGGTGTGGCAAGACTTCATCCAGAATGCCATAGCAGATAACTTGGTGCAACAGGTCAAGGTGGCTGCGGATCACCTGAAGATAGATCAGGAAAGCAACAAGAGAGACCAGAGAGCTCAAAAATATTACCTGTGAAGGGTGGGAGAAACTGGGGTCACTGGAGCAGCATGAGTGGGAGAGAAGTGAATCCCCTCTTTACCTAAGCAGGTGTCTCAAGAGCTTTCATAGTGGGTGCTTCCAGAGTACTCCAAAAGCATTTCCTAAACAAAGTTTTGTTGGCAAACAGTTTCAGGTTTGATGCCCATGTTAAACCAAATCTTTTAATCTGTGCAGAAGATCTAGAGGAAGAAGCATTCAAACAGTATAAATAGCATCCTCATACAGTATGTTTTGGATGCCACATGTAAGAAAAATTCTTGAGGGAGTTGACTATTTGATTTTCCTGGTACTTGAATTTTGATGAGGAAAAAAAGAGAAGTATCTGATAAAATCAAAAAAGTAAATGAAAATGTTACCTGCAAACCCACAGTGTTTTAGAAGTTTGCTCTAACAAAAGTTTAGAAGATTGCTCTAATAAAAGAACAATTAGTCCAACAGTATACAAGTCCTATATGAAAAAACCCTCTTGCTTTATACATCATTTAATTTCTACTGTGTTCAATTCTAGTTCTCACAACAGCTAAATAATGAGAGAAAAGAGTTGGGGGGGGGGAAACCATATGGAGAGCAAAACCATTTTCTTAAGTATGCTATCCATGTATAATAAAATGCAATCTGCAGACTGAGGTAAGTTTAACCTCTTATTAATATGAAGGAGAAAAATTAGAACAGTCTGTGTCGTTAATTGGCATTCATTTAGCACAGATTGCAATTACAATCTACACAGCAGCTCCGAGCTGTTCCACTGAGCTATGAGCTGAGTTTATATCACAGTTCACAATTTGAAGAGTATAGAACAAGAAGGAAAATTATGCTCCTTCTTGTTAAATGACTAACAATGCAATTTCCAGACATATTAAACATTAAATGACTAATCTTGCAAAATGCTATACTCTTCAAGTCCTAGCTGAAGTCTTAAGGGCCCAGCAAACCACACTGTGCAAAGGTCTGAGCAGTTGATGAGACCAGGTCAAACTTTGCTGCCATTAGTTGTCTATCAATGTCATTTTTCCCCCAGTCAATTAACATATAATAATGAAGATTTTTTTTTTTTTTTTCAGTCAGTCACACCAAGTATTTCTCAAAGGCTTTACTAGGATTTAATCACACCTTTTACTACTTACCTTTGTTTTCAGGAGGAGTAAGTGATAAATCCTCATTTTACTCCATGCCACCTTGGACAGGGTCAGTCACATCAAACTGAGCGATGGGCATAGCCAAGCCCATTGCGCTTAATCTGCTTCCCTATTTACTGCTTAGAGACAAACTTCTGGTTAGACAAAGCTAACACAGAGCTTTCTGTTTGGTTTCATATATCATTTGTAGGTATTGCTGAGAGTATAGGTCAAGCCACAGGCTCTGCAGTCACGGACCACCGGGATAATTGGCTTTATGTTGAATAACTCAGTCCCTAAGACATCTGCCTTTTCATCCCTACCTGAAATAGCATGAAGACGGGCAGCAAACCTCAGCAAAACAGCAAACCCTGAGTCAAAAAAAAGTTTGCTCTCACTAATTCAGAGGAAAAAGGAGGGTGCTGCATCACAGCTTGGCTCCCACCAGCCTGCTTGACCTTGCAGGCTACAAAATAAAAAATCCTTGTAACTGTGTTGGTAAATAAACTGATTCAGGCTGACACAGTGGTGATGGAAGAAGTGATATACATAGAACATCAAGCTGTCATTTCTATAAAATGATCTTCTTTTTTTAAAAACTAAAGGCACTTTAGAAAGTGCCTTAAAACACAGCAATCTTTCAGACAATTTTCTTATGTTATAACATCAAAAACGAAACAGGATGAAGGCTGTATTCAAGTACCAAAGGACAAGAAAAGGGCATTTTGAAAACCTTCAGTACTGTAATTACAAATGCGACAGTTGCTATTCGTACAAGATTGGATACAAAGAAATACGAAACTTATTATAAGCTTCATGAATGTTTACTAAATTTAACATCCCTACTTAACTCGCAGCACTTAAGGCTTCGGTTCAGTTGCATTCAAGCTGTACTCATTTTAAACAACCTTTAAACCAAAATTCGATATGAAAAGCTTGTTAAATGCTCATAACGCTTGAGCCCTGCAAGCAAGTAAGCATTTTTCTCCAAATACAAGCCCTTATTACTTCCATGAGAACCTCTGAAAAAGCACAGTTTTCTCACCCAACTAACCTCATTGCTGTATATCCATCATTAATCTCAGCAGAGCAAAGATACTTCTGAATAGTTCATGCAACCCCACACTGCATCACCTGAGTAAGGGATAAAGTGCCGGGATAGCTTTAAATCTCTCACATATATTTTCCTAATCCACATCTGGTTTATGGGATTAGAGAACCTAGCTCACAGGTAAATCTCAGTACCTAGTTACTAATGTTTCCTTAGACTCCTATAAAAAGAAGTTTCAAAGAAGAGCAAATTATTGCTATTAGTTCAACTCCAGTACAGAATTTATCTCTTTACCAGAGTTTGAAAGTATCAATTATACTAACGCTTGCAGTTAATTATTGTTAATATAACTGGGATTTATTATCTGTGAGTAGGACTTCAGCATGACTTTTAAAATTTATACTTATGGCTGTCTGCTGTGCTTTGAAAATCATCATCATTTTATAATTAACATGCAGGGTATTAAATAAACTTAATCTTTTAAAGCTAATATTTTATGAAAGAGCAAGAGGAAAGACTTTCCCACAAAATAGCAGTCAGAATCATTTAAATCCCAAGACCAAGCAACCACACAGTTTGTTTTAATGAAAATAAATCAGGAAGAAACAAGCAGAAGCTCTAGACTGCAGTGGGGAAAGACAAAGGAGAGCACTTGGGGCCAGATGGATAGTTCAGACAGAGCTGGGGTATACATAGTGTAGCTATATAGCACATACATCGCTCCTTGGAACATACATTCAGCTACAGAAATTGAGAAAAAGGTGTTGTGGCAATAACTTTTCTGGAATTTTCTGTTCGACAGAGGGGGGAGCAATGTTTTTTTATGAAGTTCAAAATTGCATTCCCACAAGGTTAACAGAAATCAGCTTATGGTGGTTATTCCCTACATGAAATAACATGGTTGCAAAAGGAACCTTTAGTGTTAGAAGAGAAAACAAAGTGTGGTTAAATATAACTTCAGACTAAGGGAAACTATTATATAATCCCAGAGTGCTTTGGGTTGGAAGGGACCTTAAAGATCACCTAGTTCCACCTGCCCTGCCATGGGCAGGGCCACCCTCACTTTAGTGCCCAAAGCCTCATCCAACCTGGCCTTGAACGCCTCCAGGAAAGGGGCTTCCACATCCTCGCTGGGCAACCGGTTCCTACTATTTTAATTGACTGAATAGTGTTTATTAGGCATCGCAGGCAAAAGCAGGAAAAAGAGATACTTAATTTTTCTCTTCTCTCTCTCTCTCTCATTACTCACACCAGCCCAAAGGCTGGGAAACTCTCAGAGCAATGCAAAGCAACAGAAGAGCTTGTGTACAAGACAATCAGGAAACAGAGTTGGAGCTGATTATCAGCAGGAGCAATTTTCTCCTGGAAGCTGTAACAACTTTGCTGAAAACCAAAAGTTTAGATCTCAGTACTAGCTCACAGAATATAAATCATTAGTTACATAAACCATAACAGCAATGAGAGCAGCCATGGCATCGCTGAGCAAAACATAGCAACAGCGTGTATTTTATGGCAGCAACGACTATCTTGCCCCCCTCGTGTTACATGCCATTTTGATCTTCCTCCAGAGCACAAGCTGCTATAAAGCTCTTACTGCATTACATTTCTTCTTTTGCAGTGTAATATCCACTACTATGGTTTTATGTTTGTGTATAAGGTGGAAGAGCTCATCTGGAGGAAAATAAGATGGAGCTGATCCAAACATTACATCTGCCTTTGGAAAGGCAGAATGCAGCAGTACCCAAGTCACTGTCTGCTGCGTCTCTACCCACCGCTGAATAAAAATGGGAGGGAAGGACCTTCAGTAGGAGCCAGACTCATGAAAAGGACCCAAGGTGAACTGGTCCAGCTAGAGAGGAAAAGAAGTCTCAGAGAATCATAGAATTCAACTTGAAAAAGAATAAAGGTTTTCATATATCTTTTTTTAGAGCCACCTGCAGTTATGGGTACAATTTTGCATAGCTGCCATGTGAACAATAAATAGTTTCATCAAAAACAATTAACTCAGCTTGAAAGAGGGTTTTTTCCCAGCTTTGGTACACAAATGAGCCTTTGTAGACTGTAAGCACTGTAGGAGACAATATGCACAACCTCATCTTCTGTTTTAGGACTGCAGTAGTCAAGGTAGGCATTGACGTTTCAAAGAAAAAGTAATGTATTGATAGAGTCCCCTACTGAAATATCTGCTCTCATTAGCAATCAGACCGAAGCCAGCAGTGAAAAAGTTGATAATCATTGTGACCCCCGACAAACTTCCATTATTATTTAATCTCTTATCAGTTCAGTCTGGAAAAGATTCCATGAGAATACCCATGGTGAACAGTTACTCTGGGAAAAGAGTAAGGAACATACTATGATACATTAATTCACTTTGTACTGCAGTTGTTGTAAAGTAGCAAACTTCTGTGTTAAATTCGCTTTATTTTACCTTGCGGAGTAAGTACTGCTTTGAGCACTACAACTTAAAAACGAATCTCTAAGAACAACCCAAATTCCTTTCACTGGATTCATAAAACAGCTGCTGGGGAAGATGCATTGAGCTCAGGAGAATGAGACCCGCCACCCTGCATGGCAGGTGTTAAAATTCTCAAAGAAATTAGGAGCAGTGTCTTCCAGTACATCCAGGGAAAGGATATCCAAGAAGGGTAAAGGGGAAAACAATGGAGAGTAACAAAATCCAAGCAATCACGGAGCATTAAAAGTTTGAAGGGACCCTGAAAGCTTATCTAGTCCAACCCTCCTTCCAGAGCAGGATCACCCAGACTAAATCACACAGGAACACATCCAGGCAGGTTTGAATGCCTCCAGAGAAGGAGACTCCCCAGCCTCTCTGAGCAGCCTGTTCCAGTGCTCCAGCACCCTCAGAGTGAAAAAGTTCCTCCTTACATTCACACGGTACTTCTGCCTCCCTTTCTTAACTTCTTTCCCATGGGGATGCTATGATCTTGAGCTTGGAAGAAGTGTTCCTTGAATAAGGACCAAATATCTTGGGCCCCGTTTCCTTCCAATACCCTGTCCCGTTTCCCCTAGTATTCCTTAGCAAATAAGAGTTATCCCAGAATTTTTTAGGAATATATTCATCTTGCTTGAAGAAAAATGCTGCATGCTTGGAAGAGCTCTGACTGTAGAGTTAACAACTACCCCACTCACTGGGTGTGTGTGGTTCCAGGAAGCCAAAAACTGACTTTTCTCTTTCAGATATAAGAATCATTTAACCCAGCTGCTCAATGAGAAGGTAAAATCTTCATTTACAAAAATTGATTGCCCCAACATTCCAGAAAACAGGCAAAGGGGGAGAAGCATGCCCTGCAGCCTCCCTCCACAAGGAGAGGAATACAAATGCTGTGCTGATTTTATTCTCGAAGTGGATTTCTGCTTAACTAAATGTTGCCTACCAAGGTGGATTTATCAGACCTACACAAACGGCCTCCACTGCTGAGGAGTGGGATGACTCTAATCTGCTTCACATCACCGGACCACGGCACACACCAGTAGGCAGCGTTTGGGAAACCATGTCTGTTCAGGGAACAACATTCTGGGCTTTTAAACTGTTGGCTGTGCTTTAGTAAAACCATTTCAAAGTATTCACAAAGCCACCAGTTCTTTCCTGTGAAAGCAGCAACATGGTCTTCTCTTTCTTGCTGTCTTCTGAAGAGACAGCAAATGCTAACGTGTCTCTAAAAGGCATTCAAAGGTCTGCATTTAGTGGGGTGTTTTGCTCTGAATAAGTTGCACTGACACCAGATTTCAGCTGATTTGCAGATGCCTGCAAGACCCAAATATGTCGCTTTGTGGTCTGAGTCCTCCATGTCTTGAAAAGTTGACACCAGAGACACACGTTCCTCCTGTACGGGACAGCTGTGAAAAGCAACACCACGCAAACATAGCTGCTCTTCAGGTTTGTAAGAGAAAGGATGCCTGAAGACCTCAGCAGCACCAAAATGAGAAAGGAATCACCTACAAGGTTTTCTGCCATGGGTAGCCCATGTCTGTGATTAAAGGGGGCTCAGAGAAAGCACCAAGCCTGCAGCAATGGTAGTCACCCACCAAAATGAAGCCATGAGATCAGTTTGCACCCATCTAGTCTGCAGGTAACTGGTTACAGGAGTCTCCCCCCCCGAGGAACTGGTTTCATTGGACCACTAACAGAGTTCTGTTCACATTTATCACTCCTGATTAAATATGTTAAGACTGAACTCGTCTTTGAAAGCATGAAATGTGAGCGCTGAGTTCAGTGCCAGCCTGCCCACACACGATCCACTCTCAGACCCATCAGAGCCAAAGGGAACAAATTAGGGACCACAAATCAGCCAAAGGGAACAAATCAGCAGGGAACAAATTAGGGACTGCAAGCAACAATTTATTTTATATTCATTTCTAGGAACCACTATGACAGCTGAGCGTGCATCCGTGCACTTTATGTATGCAGATAAGACCCTAACATCAATAGAACAACAACAATAATTCAAAAATAACAGAAGCACTCTGATGCACAAGGTGAGGGAATTCATGAAAGCCAACGTAGAGCAGGACTGAGTGAATCCAGGGCTCTGTTCCCATGGACTACCAGCACAACGGACAATAATTTCATACCCCTGTTAAGAAACCTGCTGCCATCAAGCATCTGCAAACTGCCACATGTTCAAACATGCAATTTTAAAGCCAAATTGCAAATAGATTCAACCAGGAAGAAAAGGCTGAAAGTACTTCTGATGCAGATTCTTAAGAAAAGTCTCTTTTTTCATTTCTCTGTTTTCTAAATGTTTTCATCAAAGGGCAGTTTCTGTTGGTTGTAAGTTACAAGCTGGCTGAAAATTTTTATTAAAGATTTATCAGAAAGAAATCAGTCAGTGAATACCCTGGAAAAATCATTTCAATAGAAGATAAACACAATTAAAACCCATCCTTTATCATTAATGTTTTATAACAGTTTACTTTTGTAGGTTGTACTAGTTAGTGTGTTCGCAGCATCTAGTCATGGAGGAAGCACTAATATGATCAAAGGTAGTGTATATATATATATTTTTTCTTACTTTTTTCCTTAAGTTTTCTCAACCCTCTTCCCTGTTCCTCCTACCAATGATTTTTCCATTTCTTAATTTAAGACATTAATCCACAATGATTTATTTTTTTAAAAAAATCCCACAAACCCAGTTGCAAACCAAATAGATTTCAAGACATGTGAAAAAAGGCCCTAAAATGTCCAGGGGGGCCATCCGGTCAGTATTTCTGTTCCTCTTTATCACAAGCTAGCAAGGAACAAAACCCTGTCATTGCAATTTTTCACACATTTCATGTGTGTGTACACGTTGCAGCTGAAGTCACATCCCCTGGCCCAGAGCAATCCTGGGTGTTACTGATACAGAGCAAGTAATAATACACAGAATAGAAGACAAACTCATGGAAAACAGCAAACAACTCCCATAGACAGGCATCCCACCGGTTTTACTTGCTCTACAAAACTCCCTGGAGGTGTGCTGGTGCAGGGCGCATCCTCCCACTATGGCTGGGAAAGATGACCTGCTGCATCCTCAGTGCTCACCTGGAGCATCCCACCTCTCCCTTCTCCCTTCCCTCCCAGAACAAAGGCCAAAGCTATTGTGAAAAAACAAAAATACTACATGAAGCATTGACAAGTCTGCTCCAAATAAATTCAGGTGAACTCCCCCACTTTGCTATGCGTTATGCTAAGAGTTTGAGCAGAATTCCCTTCACATTTGATGTTTATATTCTGCTGCTAAAAAATAAAGTGGGAGGAAATAAGATGGAAAAGACCTTACTACTACCTTAGCAGATGCAGAGCTTCACAGATAGGACAGGGAGAAGGGCAGGGAGCTGACAGGTAGCATCTCCCCACAAAAACCCTACCAACACTCCCTGCAAAAAGGCAGCTTGCTGCATCTGGACCATCCTACCTGCAGTCATCAGCTTCTGCAGATCAGAGCCAGTACAGAAATGGTTTGAGGACACAAATATACTGCTGAAAAATAGAGTCACTGAGTACAGAAACTGAATCCATCAGGGCTTGTTCTTAATTCTGGGTGTAGAGAAAGGATGGGGAGATGGAAATTGTGGTAAACACAAGCATTTGCTTCTCACATTTTTCCCTGGGTTGAGAACAAGTGCCTCCCATTGGAGAAGATAGCTGGGGCCTAGGAAATGTTTAGTAACCTCTAATGGGTAGCAAATGTTTGCCTCAGGAGTAGATTAGAATAATATCAATAAGGAATGACAAGAAAAAGCCTCAAGCTCAGCACAGGAACAAGGGGCTTTTAGTGAACTAGAAAGTGTGCATTTTACACTAGAATATATGTCTAAAGCAATTATTTTTAAACAACAAATAATTGTGCTTAAGCGAAAAGCAGCTAAATTATTAAGAAACTGTTTCCTCACCCACGCTGTTGACTCAACTCCTCTGAGCAGGACCCAGCTTCCAGGGAAGGCAGGCAGGCTCCTGGAAGTTCACCTCTTCCAAAACACTCAACCTAATGAGTTACATTTTAATGTCTTCAGGTTACATCATATTTTTTAAAAAAAAATAATTCAGAAACTATCCTAAAAATTGCTTACCTGGCATTTCAAAGAACACATTAAAACAATTTCCTACATAAGAGTTTCAAAATTTGCCAAGGAAAATTCTGAATTAATTCAGCAGCAGGAGTTGTGCTTCCCATCTCTATCCCTGGCAGTGCATTGCACCAATACCCCTGCTTAGAAAACATCTTCCTCTTTTCCAGAGGTAAGTCATTTACATAAATCCATAATGTATCCACCAAGCTCTTAGTTCTCAAGGGTATTATAATGCTAATGGAGAAATGACAAAGCAGTAGTTTTATCTTTCTAGACCCAACACCTCTATACTTGACATCTATAGCCCTGAACGATATATACTGCTTCAGGCTTTCCATTGTGGTATTTTCATAATCCTAGCTTCTGGGCATTTGTGGTATAAAGTTGTCTGCTAAGGACAGGAAAAATATTTTACTAAATCAAGTTAGTCTTAAAATGTTGAAGATGGCTCTGTTTTATGAATGGATCTTTAAGCTGATACTTCATAAGCTGGAGACCGCACTTGCAGGCAGCTCATGGTTGAGCTCAGAAGCACCATAGGGTCAAAACTCTTGGGTAGAACACCCCAGATTTCATCTTATGAACCAGAAATTGCAGGACTAACACCCAGCCCTTGCTAGTCCTGTTGGGTCTATCACCCTATTCCAATAAAGCCAATGTCTGCTAAGGTTCAAAAGACCAGGACCTACCCAAGAATTCGCTCTTTCTTGATAAAAAAAGTACTACAACCTTTATTTTTATTTTTATCCTCTCCTTCCTAGAACAGAATTGACTGGGGCAATGTAGGATCCTGGCACACTGGCCAGTGACTCTGCAGAGGAAGAGCCCGCTATGCTTTCTTGTGTCCTGACCATCTTTGGCCAAGAAAATGAGACTTATCCCAGGATTCCATACCATTTTTCTAGGCTAAAGGCTGCCTGACACAATTTCTTCTTCATCTTCACTATTTGGGTCTCTAAAGTATAAGAAGTCAAAATAAAGCCAGCAGTTGCAGACAGTAATAAGCAGGGAGGTAAATTTCTTACTCATGCAGATCCAGTAGTAAAACTCAGAGAGATGTAGGAATAGCACCAAGAACTATCAAACATGCTGCCATGGTGTCCTAGTAAAGAAGCAATAATTTTTCATAAGGTTTTGTGTCTTCTCACCATGACACTTTAGATATAGAAAAAACCTTGGATTTTAATTTTGGAAATACAGGGATCCGTAGCACAACGATTTTACCTTCAAAATGCTCCATGAAGCAGCTAGGAATTGAAGTTCAAAAAGAGCATCCATGGGTCTGATGCAAGGTAACCAAGAGAAGTTTTAAAGATGGATTCGAAGACTGGAATGACACCTATCATGTGCTCTATCTACATCTAAAAAACATTGGGTTTTTTTTTTTCCTTAATTTTTTCAGTTCAAGCAGAAAAATATGAAGAATACACAGGCAGTCTAATGCAAACCACTGAGCACCCAGAACTGATATCAATATGGTGATAGATGCTTTATATATATAAATATATATATAAAATAATATGTCAGAATATGCCTTCCAGAAATGCCCACCTCTCTCCATCAGCTGTAAGAGAAGCTTAGGCTCTGTACATCACTCCTTTAAATTCTGCATCAGTTTTCTCCATTGTCTGACATTTGCAGGAACTTTTTTCCCCCTTTTTTTTAAGAGCTGTTATTGTAAATGACCTTACATGGCACAGTACATCCTTTGAAACTTTTAGCAATAATTGATCAATTTCCCAGCCTTTTGGAGGGTTGGGGGTGGGTTAATGTTTTTTGTGTTAGTGGAGTCGGGCACACAATACATCTAAAAGCAGTTAATCCAATTGTCTTTCACCCATAGGTTAGATATTCCCGAAACAATGTTTTAGAAAATGTAGACTAAATGAGCAGTGACCTGCATACACAACAGCCATACTCATCTGTAGAGATCCCATTTCCCTTTAGAGAAAACCACATGGGACATAACATTCTTGTTGTAGGGCTCAGAAAAAGAACAGAACCTCAGACTATTTGGGACAGCCACCCCAAATGCTGTTAAAAGGAGCTGATCTCTCCAAACTAAGATGTTTTAAACACCAAAGAGGCCAGCAAAATGTTTTCCTCAATTACTTGCACCATAGCCTAGAGCCATTTCTGCTCAGGAAATGTAGAAGCAGGACAGCATTTTGCACACCAGGAATGTGCCACCTTTCTGTGGCTGAAACATCGAGTCTAATTTGCCCCCAGCAACTTGTATAAACCAAGTAATCTCATAGCAAGAAAATAACATTGCTGCAGAGCTAAATAAAACTGTATTTTGACCCATTTTCAGATTCCCTTGATGAATTTTAGAGGATAAAACCAAAAGTTGATTTCTCACAAATTAACGTATTTTAAGCTAAAAAAAAAACCACATAGTGTTAACATGAAAGATTTACATTAAAACAGAATTAAATGGAAAATTTGGAAGTATGCAAAAAGCCTCAGCTCTTGTTAGTATAACATTGAAATATTGTCCCTCTAGGTGCTTTTAAATGAATAAAACCAGTAACAGTGCCAATGAATCACCTGCTGAAATATCTCAGCTCCATACCTGGTATAGAGGCAATGCAAAAGCAATCAGATTCTGAAATCTTAATCACTTTAAAAGCTATATATTTGTTAAAGTTAGCTGTGGGAAACAGGTGGCATTGTATCAAACAAGCCATGCTAAGAGCTTTTGCTGCATCTGTTAAGACTTTTCCCTGCTCGTTCTTGCACCCATCAGAAGGCAAAGTCCTGTTACCCAGGTAAATGGGGGGACAAGGGAGGGGGGGAGAGGGATGACAGCACAGACATTTTCATTTAGGTGAATGGTGCTTTGTTTATTAAAAGGCTAAACCAAGGTAGTACCCACTTATTTAAGCACGGGTGACAGACGAAGGTCATTTTCATCTCTAAGCACTGAGGAATGGATAACGTGAAGTGCCTCTCCCTTCCCGCAGGAGCTCTGATCCTTTCCATATTTAAACACTACAGGAAAAAAAAGATATAAAATAAAATTCCTTCTCTTCCCAGTGGGCTCTCCCCTATTTCCATAACAGAAAGCTTCAAAACTGCCAGGTGCCCTTCAGAGGTTTGCAAACCCATCTCATTTCCAAAAAAATATTCATAGAAAATGCAACTCGTAAAGCTTCCAAACAGAGCTGACCTGTGTAAAAATACCTGAGCAGCAGAACACCAGGGATCTCCCAAAAAATCCCTGAAGTGTCCTTCTGATTTAGAAAACTTCACCAGCTTACGACAACACACTACTAAGTAACAATGCACCACCTTATCCTACAAACTAACAAGCCCAACTGTGTTATGCATGCTCGAAAGTATCCAGGACTTGCCAGAGATGGTGTCTCCATTTTCTTTGAACCATACTTCATGATTCTACTCAAATTTTTATGAATATGCACACGCACACGCTACCTGCGCACAGGAATCTTCATTGCCTTTCCCAGCAGGTGTTCTCCTTCTCCCCACCTGTACTGAGAACATCACTGCCTGCATTTAGATGCAGATTTACAGGTAAACGAGAATACCAGGCAAGTGAAAAACTGGAATATGATAGCTCATTAAAGAGATTAACTTTCTTATTATTGTGTCACTGCACGCTGTAATTCAAGCAGCTGGGAGCCTCATTTCTGTAACTACGGCAAATTAAACTGGGAGACAAAGCACCTTTTTGTGCTGTTGTTTTCATGGCTCCAGGACTTGGTTATGTGCCTTTTGTGCCTGCGGTCCTATGCAGGAGGCTCAGTGTTTAAAGGGCAAGAATGGTTTCTTCTCTTTATAAAATTTGCTTTTCTTTAATTCATAGAATCATAAACTGGTCTGGGTTGGAAGGGACCTCAAGGATCAGAGAGTTCCCACCCCCCTGCCACAGGCAGGGCCACCAACCTCCAGGCCTGCATTACACAAGGTTGCCCAGGGCCTCAACCAACCTGGCCTTGAACACCTCCAGGGACAGGGCATTCAGTTCCTCTCTGGGCAGCCTGTTCCAGCACCTCACCACTCTCTCTGTACAGAACTTCCCCCTAATATCCAATTTAAACCTTCCTTCCTTTAGCTTTAATCCATCCCCCTTGTCCTGCCATTATCACAGGAAATAAATGTAGCAAAATTAAGTTTTCTTCAGTTTTTTAGGGTTTTTTTTTTTCACTGTAGGCTACTGAGTTTTACAACAGGTTGAGTTTTATGAAAAGCATATGTAAAACACCACTGTATGTGCTATGGAAAGCAAGAGTAACTCTTTTTGCTGATGGTGGAGACACAATCTGTGCTGCCACTCACACTTTGTTGGGAATTTGTGCAGCATTAATTTCAGTTTTAGCAATATTATAGCTGGGTTAAAGTTGTTTTTCATACAAACACTTGGAGAAAAGCTGTCTTGGAGCAAAAAGAAAATGCAAACTTTTTTTTCCTCCGTTATAAAATCATATTTTAAAGCTCCTTTGAACTCTGCTGCTAAAGCAGCTACTGTGTGCTAAATTAGCCCATCTTTACTCAGGGACAGGCAGCAACCCTTTTTCAGAGAAAACTATTTCCATGTGGGTACCTCAGGGGTGTTTAAAAATCTGTGCAGAGTATCTTTTACTCATGTTCAAATTAACTATACGAAATGGAGGAACTCAGCATGTATCATTAGCTTTGAAATTAGTTACTATCCTTTCAAAGCATAAGTAATTTGTGTGCCTTCCTATTCCATATGGGATCTATGAGCCTTTTATTGAAGTAACAGCTAGAGAAAGGTAATTACTGGGAGAAAGAACATAGAACTTAAAAAGCTAATAGGTTGTGTAAAAAATCTTGCACTTCTCATTTCTAAGGAAGATTTTGTTTTTCCCATCCAACTCAGCAAAGTGCTAAGGGTTTGCCTTTATCAGTTAGAGGTTGAAACTCTGACACGTGGGACAGAGACCAAGATGTGGCTCAAGTGGAGAGAAGCCACAGAGGGAAAAAAAAATAATTAAAAAAATATATAGAAAACCTGACCAACAAAGGGAGACTGAGAAAAATAAAACTAGGGATGTGTGGTTTGCAGGTGCTTAAGAGAGGGATAACAGCATTCTACAAATGCATTAAATATAACTAAAGCAATCTGCAACAAACTCTTCTCTGTGATCCCTGGGGAGAAGACTAGGAGTGATGGGCTGAAATTACAGCCAGAGGGAACCAGGTTAGACACCAAGAAAACTTCCCTAATGGTAAGGATAGTTAGGCACAGGAAGGGATTGCCCATGGAGCCTATGGACTCTCCATTCACTGAAAACCTCATAGTAAGTAGCACAAACATCTCTTGAGAACAGTTTTGACGCAGTGATGTTAATGCAGCAGGATGGATTGAATTCCTTTCCTCACCTATTTTCTACGTATCAATCAAGGCTGCTCTACTCACCAGATTTCTCATTTCCAGCAAGACCACTATAACCCCTGGACTCCCTTTTTGACAATCTAACAACGGCCTCACATACAAACACGTGTCTCCCCAAGTACAAATGACACGTGTCCCATTGAGGAGAGCTGCAGGGAATGGACCAAGCAGCAGCACCCAAAAGCTTCTCTGTCTTCCTGCAGAAGTGGGTGCCCATCTGACAGTGAAATTCTAACCCATAGCCCCAGAGTTACCTGTGTCAGCTTCATCTTAGAGCACATCTAAGCTCAGTACTGAAGTGTTCCTCTTGTCAACAGCATTGTGATTTGGATTGGAATCTGTCAGAATAGAAAACACCTTAAACTGTAGAAAATACAGGCTAATTACTTTGTACCCATTTGACTCTGAGCTGTAACTCTGTACTTTCACTGACACGGGAGGATAACATGAATATTAAAACCACAAAATAAGGACCTGACACCAAACCAGCTCAAAGACAATACTTAGGGCTGATTAGTTCCCTGACAATGAATGAATGACTGGAAACCATTTACTATTGCAAAATAGAGATCTGGAGAAACAGTTTGTATTTCTGCTTCAGCCCTGATCACTAGCATAAGTTAAACAAGTTCTTGGACCCTCTCTGCACACATCAACTCTCATTTTTCTCATATTATCAATATTTGAAATTTTATGGAGCAGGGATGCTCTCTTAATATGATCCATCCCATACCTAGCCCAACAGATATTTTAGCTACATAATACTTCACATTAATGATTGCCTTCAGATGAGAGAAAACACTACTTGACACTACTACCAAGCAGTCACATTTTGTTGAGTCCAAAAAATGCATATTCTACTGAAATACATCTAGAAAAGAAAAGCCTACCAGAGAAGGTGCATCAAACGTTGTTCAGTGCAGCAAGGTAAACAGAGCAGTTGGTTGCTTTACTGTTCCACAGTGGTACATAGGTCTTTGGAGTTAGACACATGAAAAGCTGAGTAAGCAGAACAAAACATTTAAAAAAAAGAAAAAGTTAGTGAAATGCAGAAGGAAATGTGGCCAGCAGCTCACAAAAGCAGCATTATTCACCTGTGCTTTGACTATTTAGTTCAGTTAAATTCATGATCCATAAAATAGAGAGCAATAAAATCAAATTTTTCTTTGTTGCCATGTTGAATTAAAGTATTACTAATCATGCTTGAGAAAACATTGCTCCTACTTAGACAGTGTTGTATTTTTTTTAATCAGGAAGCTGAGCAATTGCAGATATTATTTCCCCTTGACAAGCTTCAACCCAAATCTTTCTTAATGCCCTAGTACCTTAAAGACTCCCATGAGCACAAAATGCCAAGCTCTAGCATAAAGACACAGTGCCTAAACTATTACATACTCAAAACCTACGCAATGCTTTGGGTCTAAGTCCTTTGGGTTTCAGCCCAAAGGAGAGACACCACTGATGAAATAATCCCTCACAGGGACCCTGTGCCACTCCGCTGCCCTCACATAGCGGGGCATGAGCACATTGTGTCTGGGGAAACCCCTAAGTGCTTGCCAGGAAGCTGGAGCATGGGGTGCACGGGCAGGACAGGCAGCAGGGTGGAGATCTGGGCCCTGATTTCTGCTTGTGGTCTCCTGCTTTCATGCCCACTGCTCCTCAACCATACAACCTTGAGGTGAGGCTTTACATCGTCATGTTTCCCATGGTGTTCTGTACTGCTGAAGTTTCTGTTGCTAATTCTCTTAGTCTTCCCTCTTCTCCAGAGAAAAGTTAGACGTTTCCAAAGGTAAAATTCATCCTTGCCCTTTAGCATGCTTCTAGAGCAACACAGATTACACCAAGGCCAACCCACAAACCAGAGCTTAAGGGATGTTCCTGGTGTTGCCTTACAGACACTCATGCTTTTTATTTCTGCACTGTTTATAAGTGACATTTCTCTCAAAAGCAGCTTGGTCACAAGTGGAGAAGTCTCAACATGCCTTAACAGCAAAAAATTCCAAGCCCCTATAATCTTTGATGCTCATTTAGAAAGCCACAATCACCCTAATCTGGGTGCTGCACCCTATTCAAATGCAAGTCTTTAATAAATGTGTGGTTGCTCCCAATAAGTATCCTTTATACCTGTAATTTAGGCTTCTGGCTTTAAATATAAAAAGCTAGATGTCCTGCTGTTACATTAATATATTGCCCTCATTTCTGCATTAACTCAAGTGATTCTCTTAGCTGACTTCACCCTTTCGGTGATAACACCCCCGTGGTGTCTAAATGGAAGGTAACTACTTATATGTGAGTTAAGGGGGGCTGATGAATTGCAGATGAGGATGACTTATGCAGCAACAACGCAGAGAGACAGTATGTGTAAGTGGTTTTGAACTACAGGTGTCTGACAAGGGTTCTTTTGCATTTTCCCCCTATAGCTTTAAAGTCAAAATTCATCCATTTCATCCTTTAGTAAAATTTAAATGATTGCGCCATACCAAGCGGTTTGATAAGTGAAACTTTTTGTTTTCAGGCTCAAAAGGGTTGCCAAAGTAAACATCTGGAAATAAAAAATAAAAATTAGTCCTCACCCAGCCCTTCCAGCAGAAGAGAGCTTTGGTAGAACCCCAATTTCACCATGTACAAGGGCCATTTGCTGCTGATGAGGTTTGCTCTCACCGCCCACCCCTGCTGAAGCTGTTTACTCTTGATGTGTTTGTTCTTGATGCAGCTTGCCCCCAGCCTCAGCTTCTATCTTGGGATTCACACCATACACAACACTCCTTGCTCCTAGCACCATCATCTGTCAGATAAACGAGCTGTTCTCATTAATAGGGTAGCAGGCTGGCGTTAAGTTTTGGAAGACTGAAGAAACTTGTTGTGTTAGAGGGAACTTTGTGGCCCATCTGCTACGGCGTTGCAATGTTAAGGACCAAGGAGGAGCAACACCACGTGAGGTGGCTTATATACAAGTACAGACAGCATTAGCCTCACCCAAAAAAACACCCTTGGATGATACTGGTGATACTGCTGCTGTATCACTTGTCCTTAATAAAACCCCACAGTCTTTAGAAAATGCATCTCCAGCTGTGTCCCAGGTAGCTGCCTGCAACTCATGCAGCTCCCATGCTTGAAATAGATGTAGATGGCTGCTTCTCATCCCAATTTTAGTGTTGTTTTTATGGAAATAGTAACATAATCTAAATTTGGAGGATGCTTGTTCAAAAAGGCAACTGTTTCAGAATACTACTGCCGTCAAAATACATTAATAATATCATCCCTTAAATTTCAGCTGAATCTAGAAAATTGAAGGATTCTATCGATGCAAGAAACTTTGCACACACCAGATCACAAACTTGAGTGGAACAGATGGTTCCATAAATATTATACTTGTCAAACACTACAAGGAGTCTATTAGTTCTAATACCTACATAGACCTTTGTGGAAAACTATAGTCACAGAGTCACAATACAGGCAAAAATATTATTAAAATGAACAGCCTCTGAAAATCCACAATTCTCAGTAACTTCAGAATCCCAATGAGAACAGCTACCTGTGTCATCTGCTGTATGATACAAGCGATTGAGTCAATGTCAAATAAGCAAAGTGACATATAATGTAGCTCTAGCCTTCCTAGTATGTCATAGCAGTAAAGCACAAACATAAGGCTATCACATCTCTAATGCAAAAGCAATTAAGTTAATGAATCCTTAAAAACCACCACACTTGGGACCAATTTTTGAAAGATTTCTAATAATTAAATTCACTGTACCTAGGTGCAAATGAAACAACATAACCATAAAAATAGATAACATTCAAACAATTAATTCAGATAATCATTTGAAAATTAATCTAATGCTTACCCCAATGTCTTGAACCAGCAAACCCTAAGTTTGGTCTGGAAATTCTCTGTGAATTGGGCTACTTCTGAGATATTCAATATTTGGGACCCTCTGGTAGAAGGAAAGGCTATTTCAGTCATTTCAGCTGAGCTTCCAGTTCTTGCCTGACCAATATCCCAAACTACCAGAATATTTATCAACATTTTCAGAATGTGCCTCCTCTTACCAAGTATTTTTAGGTATTGTTGTTAATACAGCTCAACAAGTTTTGTACAGGAGCCATCACACTGTGGGTACTGTTAGGAATATTTTTTTAATAAGACTTCTGTCAGAGTGATACAGCCAAAGATGCCCTGAGGAACAGGTCCCCAGGACCCTGTGGGTTCCCACAGCCATATGGATCTGAGCTCGCATCACTGTCTGTTCAGCTGCTCATCACAGCAGGAACCCACTTCAGGTGTTCAGCCCATCCAGTACATCCTTGTGCACGGCTTCCTGAGTAGTAACAGAAGGTAAGTGGACACTTAAATGCTTTGCAAGATGACATTTTATTAGAAAAGAGCTGTGAGAGCAGTAGAAGGATTTCCTTTATTTTTTTTTTTTCCTCCTTGTATACTGAGAGAAATGTTAAATAAACGAGGAACCCTGTGGTCAGTGGAGTAGCAGCCTGGCTGCTATCTGGTCCTACCCTAACAGATGAGCCCATCAAGTGGGAAGCTATTTTAATGAAGCAAGAAGATATTTTTATGGTAATTTATGTATTTAAGAAGCAGTACCTCTGATTAAGTGTATTCCAGCAGGTTTTGGAAATCATGAAGTCAGAATGGCTTCTTTTTTTTTCCTAGACAAACACTTCAAGAAGATGCATTTTATGTTTCACAGATTAGCTGCTGCCATTTCTCATCCAGTTTAGCTCCAGCATATGTTAAGGTATTCCCTATTGTGTTTTTACAGCCACAAACAGTAAACTACCCAAAGCTCTAAGGAACGGAGCGAACAGCGTGTGTTGTGTTTCATCACAGCAATCACAGAGAACATAAATTAGCAGAGTCATCTGTGTCATTTACCCACCTAACTGAGCTTCCCAAAAGGAAGCATTTTCCCTTTACCCTTTTCCCTGTACACCTTCTGAGTTTAGTTGCAAACACATTACCACCACTTAAAGAAAGCAGAATAAAAACCATAAATAGTGTGGAGTAATAAAACACCAGAAACATGACCTTTGTGGAAACCTCACAGTTAACAGTGTATCCTTTCAAGCTGAGGTGCCAACATTTATGTTTCCATCTCCAAATTAATATTTTGCTATGCAAAATTAAATGTGTATTTGCAAGTCTCTTTGGATTTCACTCTGGTGCTGTAAATCCAGCCTAAGACATTTGCGGCATCGTGTGGGCTGGCACAGGTTCACAAAGTGAGTCAAGACTGCTCTTGGAAAGGTTTTCCTGAGCATCTGTCAAAGGAAAGAGAAAGCGTTTCACATGATCTGTCGAGGCTGTAAACTGGCTGGTTCAGCCTTTCTTAGCCCAGCTCAAGTTTCTTCCACAGCTCAGTGCCATCACTGTGTTTACCCTAGTCTCGTATCAGAGTCACTGAAGATAAATTGGAAGTCAAAATATTCTTTTCAGTGGTGTCCCCAGAACTCACACTGAGTTTGGTAGGACTGAGAGGAGGCCCCTTTCACACCTCCCTGCTGTTTCACCTCCTTTTCTCTTGGCTACTAAACCAACATTACAGCACTCCTTCTGCACCTCCCATCCTGGCTCCTGCTAAGGGCCAGGACTCCTGGAAAAACCCTGTCCCTGTCTGACAGCTCCATATAGCCATCCCCCACAGTCTCAGGAATCACATTAGGAAATCTGTCCATATGGACAGGGAAAGAGATCACTCTCATATATTTATAATTCTCAGGGTGAAGACTAAGGAATTTATGCTTGATTTAAGGGAAATCCGAACAAGTTTCAGGAGCAGAGGACTTGAATACATACTCAGATTTATTTTTATTGAATTCTTTTTCTTCAAGTTAACATTTCTGGAGGCTGCAAGTCTCAATCTTTAACACTCTGCTTCTAGCATGTAAGTTCTGCAAGTGCCTTTTCAGCACCACAGCATTAGATCTCTACATAAATCAAGCCACTCAAAGATGCATCTATGAAGGCTAGAAGAGTAAAAGCCCTGTAAATCAACCATAAAAGTGACCCATTCAAAGTTTTCAGATATCACACTATGAAAATGTAAAGCTACTATGAAAGAATTCTTCAGCCGTTGCCAGTGATCATTCTAAGGAAATTCAGCAATAACTTAACAATAAATTGCCAGACTGAAGGGCTTGATCACATTTAAGGTGATGGCTCTCTTGGTTTTGACCAGACACAAATCCAACAGATAGCATCTCAGCCACAGAACACTGGAGTCCCCTTTAGAGGAGAAGGTAAGAGGGGGTGGCACAAGGTTTCATCAATAAGGAAAGCTTGAGTGTACACCCCACCTTGGAAAATAACCCTTACAACCCCTTTTGTATGGAAAATATCTGGTTTTAAATCAGTGGAATAAAAATTTAGTAAAGATGACCCTGTAGGAAATGACAACATAAGAGTTACAACAGGCAGGTCACAGGGAGAGACACAGGAGAGCCTTCAAAGTCAGAAAAGAGACCAGAAACCTACTACAAATATGAGCAGGAGGAGTCATAAGTCAGAGGCTGGTATTTGCCATTTAGGCTGACAGATAGACATCAGGAACTGGGATGTCAAAGAACCGAATGAAGAGGCCAAATGAGGAGACAAAAAAACCCAGCACAACAGATGGAGATAAATAACGTGGCTGTTTGCTGGAGAGTGCCTGAGAATTATGGCATAGTCTCTGAAAAATGGTCACAGCCACCCACACAGGCACCACAAGCTGCCTGTGCCCCTGGCAGTATCTGCCAACTGAAGGGGAGTGGGGCCAAGGGCCAACATCCTGCCTCAGGGCTGAGGACCATCCCTGGTGACCACTGACCGTGCAAGCTCTGGCTCACATCTATTCCTCTAGAGCTTGAGGTTGGCGCTTCAGCCTGACCCAGTGCACCAAGCAAACCTGGAAACCCAGGGAACATTCAGCTGGGGTGCCAGGAAGCTGACAGCTGTGCCAAGCACAGACTAAACTGTTGGGGAGATAATTTTGGTCACGCTGTGTAACAGAGGAGTTGATGAATGGTTGATGGAGAAACGCAAAGGGCAGAGGAGACACCTGAGGAAAGTGTTTAATGGAGTTCTTGTGCTTTCCAAGCCTACTACAGGTGAGATATTGCTTGCTGTTTTGCTACAAAAAGAGAAAAGTTTTCTATTTTTAGTCAACTTATCTGACAGAAAAGCTCTGCTGATGTCAACAGGACCAGGGAATCCTCAAAGCACACTGCTAGCACCAAACTTTTAATGATTACAAGAAAGTCCCTGACTAAAGCAATGAGACTAAAAGCAGCATCTGTCCCTGGGTAAATTGCTGTCTTCAGTTTCCCACCAGGAAACTTGATTGCATTTAACAGAGAAAAACTAAGCAAGAGAGAAAGTGCTAAAGCAAAATCCTTTCCAGAAAACACTACATCAAAAACAAGGCATGAGGAAGGGTGTGCACCAAAAACTCCTTCCAGCTGCATCTGCACTCCAGTGCAACAGAGCTGATCCCAGCAGTGGGAGGGAGGCAAAGCCAGCAAGAAGACAAGCTTTGCCTGCAGAGTCGGGAGATTTACTCCTCAGGACAGCAGAGATGGATGCACCACGGGTTGCGCTCAGCTGATTAATTGGACCAGAGCAGTTTGAAGACCAAGAAGAAGCTGGTTGATATCTCTCTCAAAAATACCTGCTTCCCAGGTGTCTCTGTAAGCATTGAGGCACTTTGACTGAAGAAGGATGACAAGCCTGGGATGGAGGGTGGTTCATAGGCACAAGCCACACTGTAAAATCTCAACAGTTCAGAAGAAAAAGCATCACGTTTTCTACCAAAAATGACCTATATCTACCCATAACTGACACTGCCATGATCTCTGTTACTCTCTAGCCAGCAGAAGGACTGTTATCTCTCTTACTGCATCTCTATCACTGCATTTCCTTACTCCACCTTTACCTTACTGACTCTTCTAGTATAACTAAGCTGAAAACATCTCTCCCTCCCCACCATGATGGCAGATTTATACATGTCCCCTCCATCATCAGCCAGTTAATTTTACCAGTTACAACTGCATGACTTTTAGGATGCAGCCTCAGCACAGGAATCATACCACACAGTAAATTACAGACTCAGAGGGGTTGAGGTCAGAGGCAACTCTGGAGACCATCCAGTCCAAACACTGATAGATCCAGGGCAGTCAGAATGGGCTGCTCAAGGCCATATCCAGTCAGGCTTTGACTATCTCAAAGGACAGAGACTGCACAGCCTCACCAAGCCACCTGCTCCAGCATTTGACCACCCTCACCATAAAATTGCATTTGCCTATGTTTAAATGGAGTTTCCTGTATTTCTCTCTGTTGTCTCTTTCCACCGGGCACCACTGAGAAGAGCCTGCTCCATCCTCTGCTCCTGCTCCATCCTATCAGGGATTTATACATGCAGATGAAATCCCCTGAGCCTCCTCCCAGCTAAACGGTCACAGAAACAAAACACAGAAGGAGGAAAAAGGCATCTTCAACTCACACAGAAGCACTACTTGATTTTATGCCATATTACAGTTTTATTGGAGATAGTTCTGCTTTCTTTGAATAAAATTTGATTTTAACAAGATCACTGTGCCATATGCATAACTAATCACATAAGAGCCTGTACACTTATTTAAGCACCACTGCTTTTGCAACGTGCCCTCAATAAAGCTTAATAGGCCACACACCCCATCTCTGACAAGCCAGACTTTCATTATTTAGAATTGAGTGGTTTCTTTGTTCCCTCTTAGTAAGAGATGTCACAGTCATCACAGACTGATTGGTACTTTTCATTGAACAGGAGAGAAATTTGTACTTGTTATGTAGCCATTTATGAAGATTTTTGAAGGATGGAGAATTGGAAATGAAATATAAGGAACAGTAAATTAAAAACATGAGATAGCACGGCAATGAAAACAGACACTGAAGAGGGTTTCTTTACACAAGTTCTTGAAAGCATATTTCCACGCTAACTACAGAGTCAGTTAGAGATGGCCAGGAGGAGGGATCTGAAAATACAAATTCCTTTTTTTGTCAATAATTAAGTAACCATTAGCCTGTCCAGATGACACAGGATTCTATTCCTCCCTAATTCAGCTCAGTGTAGATCATGAGTAAAGCTGAAGGACGCAGCACTCACTTCATTCACACCCATATGAAGAACAGAGAGACACAGCCCTGGCCACCACACATTGCTGCACAGCCACCACCTTTGCACACCCCTTGGGGCTCCTTTTTGTCAGGGTCTTCTAACTGCAGAGTTTGGAGGGTCTTTCCCATCCACTTGTTTTATGTCAGAAGTCTCTGTATCTATTGGTTTTGTTTGTGTGATTATTGGTCTGAGGGAAAAGAAATATTACAATGCATGCGGAGAGAAAGAGGGAAATGCATGGAATCCCACACAGCAGCAGTGCTTAGCATCCAAAAGTCAGTAACAACAGCAAATATTGAAACAGTCCAGTGTTTTCCAGAATTTCTTTCAAAGGGCTGGTTAGAAACCACAGCAGCCATGACAGCAATCTCATAAAATCACACAGATGCCAGTTACCTGTTGGATTCCCACAAAAATGCAAAGACCTCAATGGATGGACCAGAGTGGTACCACAGTGGGACAATTCCCAGCAAGGAGCTAGCAGAAGCTCTTCCCAAGTACCTGTTGGAGGAGATCCCCTGTACTGTAGAGCTGCGGTGGGTTCAGACAATCAGCCTGATCCAGCTCAAAATTCACTTTCACAAAAAATTTCCATTTCTTTATACACAAAGGTACAGATAACAGAAAAAGCAGCTGCTACTCTTAGTACCATTTTCAGACAGAAAACACTTGTCCTGCCTAGAATTACCTTTTACTAGTTGTAAACATTCACTGTGGAACTCTGGTCCAAGTTGATGGCTTGCAGGACTCTGTTGAAACGGTCCACATGAAGAAACATAGCAACATGCTCATGGTAACCTGTATACGAGCAGGATTCAATCCTGCTCTGAGGGCTCAGCATCATCCCTCAAGCCCCCACATCCCATTTAGTTTTGGTTCCAGTACAATTCAGGTAGTTTCACTCTTCCTGTCAATACAGCTAAGGAAAAACTTCTCCTGTACTCAGCAGGGAGACAGGATTGGGTAAATCCACCCAAATTCCATCCAGAAGCAGCAAATTCACTCAGGGAGATAACACTGAATAAGCCAGAGGAGGGAGAGCAGTACTGAATATTTTCATTCAACAGCAGCCTAGCGCTACATGCTTTATTGCTTCAAAAACCCCAAACTCTGGGCATTTACAGCCAACACAAAATGAATTGCAAAAGCTTTGTTAAATGAAAAACCTGCAGAATTTAAATTCCTAAGGCTAGGGTTGGAAATTGTGATATGTATTCTATCACCTAAGGATAAATCCATGACCCTTGAAACAAAATGATAACAAAAATTAAAAGCGATCACGGAAATCAAAAGTGACCTCAGAAACTCAAGAGAGGATCTTCTCCCTGCAAACCATCGTTCTTCTCTTTGAATATTCAGGTAGTCGTCTCACAGATGTACCACATGAGAACTGTATCAGATCCAGCCAGAGAGGATGTAATCATAACTATTTTTACATGGCATAAGTCTCCTCTTTGATTTTTTTTAAGAACGCTGATAAAGTACTTCAGAGATACATGCAGTCATGCTTATCCTCCCTTCTCAACGCAGTGTGTATTCTGAGAGCTGGAGAAGGACAGAAAATTCAGCGTATTTTTAGCTGTCATTTATATTTCTATCTCTGCATGGGATTAAGGAAGTTTCTCCTTCTTCCGAGAAAAATGAAAGTACCAAGAATAAACCCGCAAAAATCAACAACCAACATCTGCTCAACTAATAGTACTGAAAGAATCCATTTCCCAGGGGGATTAACAATAGCTGCATAAGCATGGATCAATATTGATATAGTCAAATTATCCAGATGCATGCAGAGAATCGTTTGCTGCTCCTGAAGATAAATTTTTAACTTAATAAATGTAATTCCTCATTACTGAATAAAGTTATTTGGTATGGGATGTGCATCCTTCCACCCTCAATGGAGAAAGGAACATGAACGTTACTGCCCTGAGCTTTAAAATTTCATTTTCAAGGATATGATGAAAGATTTATCAAATTATTTTGAAGCTTGCTTTCGTGTTTCCAAACCCATCAGCAATCTGCATGGAAACAAAAGAATCAGATTCACCAAAACGGAGCACTGATGAAAAAACAGATTCCCTCAATCCGGTAAGGAGTCTGAAACATGTCATTGGGACAAATTTTGTCACAATTAAACCAAATTAACTAGAGGGAGGTCAGTGATCCAGGGATCAAGACATGTTCAGGTAGCATTCCTGTCGTGTGGCCTTAAAGATTATTACAGAATCACAGGGGTTGGAAGGGACCTCCAGAGCTCATCGGGTCCAACCCCCTGTCAAAGCAGCTCCCTAGGACAGGTCGCACAGGTCGGAGTCCAGATGGGGCTGGAATGTCTCCAGAGAAGGAGACTCCACACCTCCCTGGGCAGCCTGTCCCAGGACTCCCTCACTGTGTAAAAGTTCTTCCCCATGTTGGTGCAGAACTTCCTATGCTCTGACTTGCAGCCATCACCCCTTGTCCTGTCTCCACAGACCACTGAAAAGGGGCTGGCCATTTCCCCATGCATCCCACACTTAAGGTATTTATAAGCATTAATAAGGTCCCCCCTTAGTCTTCTTTTCCCCAGGCTGAACAGCCCCAGCTCACTCAGGCTTTCCTCATAGGGGAGATGCTCCAGGCCCTTAACCATCTTCGTAGGCTCCTCTGGACACTTTCCAGGAGATCCCTGTCTTTTTTATACCAGGGAGCCCAGAACTGGACACAACACTCCAGGTGGGGCCTCACCAGGGCAGATCAGAGGAGGAGGATCACCTCCTTTGAACTTCTGGCCACACTCCTCTTGATGCAACCCAGGATCCCATTGGCTCTCTTAGCCCCCAGGGCTCACTGCTGGCTCATGGCCATCCTGTCATCTACCAGGACCCCCAGGTCCTTCTCCACAGAGCTCCTCTCCAGCAGGTCATCCTACCAGTTTTTCACTTACAAACTGCTTAAGTAATGCCATGGAAGTTATGGACTGTTGATTACACTTTTGCTTACCTAGGGATGGGGATGCTTTACAATTTGAAGAGCAAATTAATTACAGAGGAACAAAAACAAGTTTGTACCCAAATTAACTAAATTATGTTACCTAGAATTTTTTTGTTCCAATTTAATTATAGCTAAATTGTATCGCCGCTAAATTAAAGCTAAGCCAAATTAGTTCTCCAATTCTCACTTCAAGAATAAATACTATTTCCCTTCCAGGACCACTAAAGTATAGAAACTGCTTGAAATTACATCTTTTTAAAAGTGTTTGCTACCTACTTCTAATTAAAACCATTCATCACTGGAATATCATTTGGGGTTCTTTGGTTTGGTTATTTGGTTTGGTGGTTTGTTTGGGTCCTTTTTTTTTTATACTGTTCTGATAAAAATTCCAGACTAAGCCTAATATACTTACTTTTTAGCAAGTAAACACCTTGCTCTCCTGGAATAAACCATGAGCATATTCCAGACCAGGGGCACTTGGCACCTTAACGCTTTGGATGCAAAGCCTATGGAAGACTGTGATGGAAAGACACTCCAGTACTGGGGTTTAAAAGTAAAAAATAAGAATAATTTATCTTTGAACCACATGTATTCAATACATCACACTACTGCAGGGTTCATGGTTACAGTGGCGAAATGCACTATTGCTGGTTTAGAAGTACAACTACACTTATCACAACCACAAGAGAGGCGCAAGGCAGTCACAAGGTTCAGTATTACAACCAGAGCAGATTCACAGAACACACTATCATGAGCCCACTAAATACTACACGTGTGTTAGTCAATCACCTGAGACTACAAACTTAAAGCATAGCAAATATTTCCTTACCCATCTCTCTGGTAAGGGCTCTCAGCACATTCCCTCAGCCAGCATCCTGGCCAAGGGGAAGGGTCTCCTCACAGAGCTGGAGAAGTGGCTCCCCCTTCTCAGACTGAATCCAAAGGGTTTTGTTTGATTTTATGTCTGATGTACAGGACAGTGGGCAGGGCTGTGCAGAGTGGACAATGCCACCTTCCACGTGTGTCATAGTGTTCTCCTTATCTCACATCCCATCTGTTGCCTATCTTTGTATTGTCTGGGCCCATTGAAGCCAAATGGGGACCCTCAGGCTTGCCTTTACCTTACTGCTAGACAGCTGAATAGGGGCTTGATTGGCACTCAAGGCATATTGTTTGCTGAAGGAATTCCAAGGCTCAACCCACATTTCGGTTAGTGTAATTATGGAGCACTGCCTATTCAGTCTCATTTTGCAGGACAACTCAAGACTGAGCTGTCTACACAGCTCCCCATGGGACTGTCTCTGCTGAGATGGGGCCTCAAGGCCTTCTAAGGCTGCATTGCTTTACAACCCCCCATGAGTCGCCTGATGGCCTAGACATTGCTGCCTGATGGGCTAGACATTGCCGAAACCTGTTTGTGGAGCTGAGCCAGATGATCCTTACAAAGATCCCTGCGGCATTCACCCAAGCAGACCTGCTTTAACTGCCCACCTCACAAAGACCGACCCACCTCACAAAGACCGACCCACCTCACAAAGACCTTCACTACCTACCACGATTATAAGCATTACAAAGGAATGTCAGGAGGGTACATGTAGTCTGTCATCAGCTGCTCCACACTTCTCCCAGATTCAGGCCCAAGTTGTCAGCAATACCAGGGCACTTCCATAAAGAAATTACAATGCTCAACATCAGAGCTACCACCTCAACTTCCAAAGTGGGTTGTGGTTTTCATGGGAGTTAAGTTGGGGTTTTTTAATTCAAATGGCTTTATATTTAATATTTAGTTTAATGAACTTTTGCATTTTAACTTTGATGCAATTTAAATGGCAAAGTCTTGATTGCACAAAGTGCTTCAGCAGCCATTTTCTGAGATGGAAAATTGAAGTTTAAAACTGAGATTAAGGCTATTGAAACAGTTAGGCACTGTGATACTTTGTAGAAAACACCTTGAATAATATGGGTCATCTTCCTTCATCAAGGAAACGGAGGCACATGGGAGAAAACAATGAACTCAGAATAGGTATTCCAGGCAGTTTTGGAACAGCATTTGAGAAAAATGCCTTTTATTATGAAAGGAGATGAACCTTGATATGGTTATACCACAGAGAATTTTTGAAAGGAAATTCAGTTTCTGCATGCTAGGCCTGAGCTGGCAATTCCCTTTAAGTCAGCAAAAGGTAGAACTGTTTCAAAATGTGGCAAAATTGGGCACTGAAAAAAGTGTCCCTATTAGCACCCATGCTAACTTGTTCTAAAAGGCTCTTTCCATCTAAAACTTTAGAACTCGCTGCCTTAAAAACAACATGTACCTCTGCTAATGGTTGAGTTGTGAAAAGGAATTTAAAAGCAGCAATGTCAAAGAAAGGAGGGGTTCTAAAAACCTTACAAAGCTTTTGCCTGGAGCTGCACAAATTACTGATGAAGTTATATTCTAGAAAGGCTGGAAGATGTGAGAAGCATTTCTACTCTCACTTTTTCTATCACTTAGTTATCTGTTACTACTTTTTCTTTTTTTTATCAGACTTCCCTGCTTCCTTCTTGGGAATTCATTCCCTGGTGAATAGATAAGTGGAGAGCTGCCTTTTATGCACAAGAAGGTGCAAGGATAGTATCTCAGGCATCGTGGATAGGGCAGCAAGGATGCAACCAGAATATCTCTGCAAGAGTGCTTGGGTTCAGACCGTGGTTCAGCCACAGCGCCCCTTCTCCTACGCCGTCTTCCTTCCCAGGAGGCAGCCCCCAACCCACGGCCAGCAGAGTGATGGCAAATAGAGAGTTACAATTAGAGTTTCACCACATCAAGCTTCCTTAGCTGAGCCTCTCCTCAGAGGACCTCCAACCCCATTCCAACCTGAAACGATGGATTTCTTTTGCTGATCCTAAAGCTCTGCTTTGCTTAAGGACTACAAATATTGGGATTTTATGGCAACTGGAGACTTCTGTCTTTAAGCCTCTTGCTAAAACCAACAAACTGAAACAGGCATTTGCATTGGCTCTGCTTTCTCAAGTCTCCAGGGTTTTTGAGCACATCTCTTTGGAGGAGACTGTTTTTACTTAGATTTGCACTGAAGAAAAACATAACTTCGGTTTTTAATCCATTGCTGAAGCACCTACAATCACTCTTGCACTCTTAATGCCCAATAAGAAACCATAAACCACTTGCAAAAGAGAGTGCCTCTTGCTGAGCCCGTGACTTCCCCACTGGCCCATATGGCAGCACCATCAACACTTCCCAGTGCTGCTCTCACCTCAGTATTTATTAGGAAAGTTTTCAGGGAAGTGCAAAAACCAGAAACACTTATGGTCACTGTCAGAGATGCAAACTAAGAAAAAAAAAGTGCCATTGATGTAGTGGCTGAAAAAACCCAACAACCTTATGTAAACAGAAATATTTGGGATTGCTAATTTAGTAATCAGCTGTTATCTCTTCATAATAAGATAGACAGATCCAATCCATCACAGTTTATACCAATACATATATTTCATACCATCCAGAGAGAAGAACCAGAACTGCCAAGACAAGAAATCAAACTCTACCAGGTTGGACTTCCCCACCTCTACTTCTCCTATTCTCCAAAAGCCCAACAACTGCAACATTTCCATGATGATGTAGGGAAGACCGTTGGCTTTGGCTGCAGAACACAGAATCATAAACTGGTCTGGGTTGGAAGGGACCCCAAGGATCATAGAGTTCCAACCCCCCTGCCACAGGCAGGGCCACCATAGCAGCCATGGAGCTTATATATGTGTTAAAACAGTCTTGATGACCCAACCCAGTGGGCTAAAATTCCAGTAAAGCAACTTAAAACCGTGCAGGCACCTTCCACATAGCACCTTGTGCACACACCGGCTGTGTACCCCTACTGCGACCACATACTGCCTGCAATGAGAGCTGCCTCCAAGGGCAGGAAAGCCCTCCACTGTAACTGTGAATTAAAAATAAACAATATTATTCAACAAATTATAGTCATTTTGGGGAGCTGCAGCCATTAATTAGTTTGGTGGTTTTGTGGGTTTAGGTTTTTAAACACAGCACCAGAGTGCTTAAAGATCCCCCTGATTAAATAATTCAAAATGTTTGCACTATATAACATGTTTGAAGGGGAGAGAGAACTATGCTAAACACTTTGAATTCACAAGCAAGCACCTCATTAACATGCCATGATATCAAATATTTATTACCTTCTCCAGTGTAATGAGCTCACTTAAGACAAGTGTGAGAAAACCCCATTCCTGTATTAAAGTTGGCAATCTTTTATTTATGTGCACTTTAATATTCACTTTAGGCCACACCAAACCATAAACACACAATTAATATTTCATTAATGAGAAAGCAAAATCTATTTCCCTGCCTCGTGTAGGCTTATTTCATTCAGTGAAAGACAAAGGGGAGGTCGTGCGCCATGGCACCACAGCAGCACACGCAGCTCCGAGTGGAACGATCAATATTCAGTTATTAAAAAAAGCCCTTTCTCCTTCCCAGATGTGGTCAGAGAAGTGCAGCCCTGCTGTTTCCACAGGAGTTGTCATCTGCTGCTTTTTTTTGTTCCAAGGAAAATGAGAGTAGTGGATTATCAGGGCCCAGGAACAGGTTAAGTGAAACCTCAGGACTCTTCTGTGCTCGCTCTGTAGCATGAGGATGGGAGAGGGGTTATCAGGAGCTGGGGAGGTGCTGTGTTAAGGATTTAACAGCTGTAAGTAACCTACATGTAAAACATTGATGGGTTCCTACCTGTGCTGCTGACATCAGCTCTTGTAGCAGTTCAGGATAGGCACCAGGCTTTGCAGCAATGCCATGAGAAGGTTTGGATGAACGGTTGGAATTGATGATTTTAAAGGTCTTTTCCAACCTTGTAATTCTGTGATTCTGGGTGGGCGAGCACAGCAGAGCACTGAGCTCTGTGCCATCGGTGACCATGTCCTCATAACCCCAGACTGTTCTTCAGCCCTTGTCCCTCTTGGGTCCAGGTGTCAGAGCTCCTCTCTCCACCACCACAGCGGTTTCATCAGGACCCAACATTATATTATCCCCCAGTTAAGAGGAGGAATACTTTGGGTACATTTATCTGAGACTTCCACCCCATTCACAGCTTGCTTCCAGGTGAAACCTCACATCTGAGTTTTCCCACATGGGTAGATGCTTGTGGTTCTGTGGCAGGGATCCAAGCTGCAGTGTTGATCAGGTAGTACTTGTGGAACTACTTTTTCATCCCCTTTGTATGACTCTCAGGCTCAAAGTATTTTCAATGTTCATTGTTGAAGCCTCATGCTCCTGTTGGAGAGGTGCCAAGATGGTCTCAGGCTAGGTGGCTCATTTGTGGTCAGGCAACAGGTAGGATAAAGGAACCTGTCCTATACTCCTAGCATGGGGCAAGGATACATGAGGCTGTATACTTCTCCCTAGTAAGGGAATTAAACACAACACAATGTAATCATGAGTTTCACTTGATTTGATTTGCTAAACTATGCCTAGACGTTATAAGGTTGAATATACCTTCACACAAGAAGAGGATGACCTTAAGGATCTTTTCCACTCTAAATGCCTCTATGAATACTGCTATGAGAGTACCACCATCAGAGACTGAGAATTGCTTACCTCTCTGGGAGGATTTTTATGGCTAAGCACTATGGGGATCAAAGACAAAAATCACTGTTTCATGTATATATATATATATATAAATGGAGAGAGAATAAATTCTAACAGAGAAACTTTTTCAGAGCACTTAGGTGCTAGATACCATGTTTTATCAATAACTCTCACAGCTAAAAGTTATGATTTCAAGCATTATTAAGAGGCAACAAAATTATCAGCTATTCTAGACAGCGTGAGATACCCCTGGGTGAGATCAACTTACAGGGTGGCAAGTACTCTAGGAACAAATCAACAGAAAATTCTCATATACACACAATTACCCACCCTCTCCCCTCAAAACACATCAGTCAGGACTGATAATCTTAGCATGGTTTTGCTAAATGCAGAGCAGCCAGCATTCAGCAGAAGTACAACTGAAACCCTAATAGGAAAGAAAACATCAGCTCTGAAGTGGCCTGAGCAATGAGGATGCACGTATCTGACAGAAGATTGAACCTGAAATGCACGCCAACACTTGAAATGAATCATTTGCTGCCAGACATGGTCATACATATTGCAAATGCAACTGGCAATTTGCCCACCTCATTTTGGGAGCCTATAGTTATTGCTGAAGGGGAAAAAAGACAGGGTTTTTTAGGTTGAAGTAGCAGTGTCCATAGGTCTGAACCAATGGGATTAGAAAAATCTAATTCAGGGAAAGTTGAAGACAAATCCTGCTGCAAGTCTCACTGTGCAAAATAGGTACAGTTCAAGGAAGCTGAAATTTCTCTGTGCAGATGAATGATAACCATCACTTCATGGAGATGGGGGAAAAGATTAGTCATTCTCAGTGTACTTTACATTAAAATGAAAAAGTAAATGCTTTGACTAAATAGTAGGTTTGTAAGGATTTGACATTGCACAATGAATAATGCATCAGTGGTTGGCTTCAGGAATTTGCATCTATACATCAGGATTTCCCAAAGAGGTACCTAGATAAAAAGCTGTTCCTTCTGACTTGACAAGTGACATCTTCAGAGCTCCTTGGTTTCTAGGTGGACATTTCTTAGCAGGTGAAACCTTAGAAGTTCAGGTGACCAACATTTGTGGCCTACTGAACTGATAGGTGAGGTTTCAAAATCACATCACTAGGCCATCTGAAGGTTATTTTGTTGTGTTCCATCTTTTTGGCATGTCCACCCAGCTAGGAATTTTGGATTTCTTGTATCAGACACCAGATTCCTCCCCCCCCCCACAGCAGCTAGGCTTACCAAGAGCATAATGACTACTCATTCTGCTACTGTAGGCAATTTTACAGACTGAATAATGTATTTTGGGGTTTTCTCTCCTGCCTCTCACAGGAGATGTCTGCCTGCATAACTGACACAAGAATGATGTGAGTCAACAAAAGGCTCATGAGTCTTCTGAGCTATTTCGAGAGGTTACAGACATGCAATACATGACCCTGTGTTGAACCTCATTAAACGTAGACATGGATGCATGGGACTGCAACTCTAGTTTCCTGCCTACATTAGCCAAGATAATGAGAATTCTTACACCTTGACATCAGTGGCAATTCAAACAATAATTCCTCTTACAAAAATTCATTGCATCTTCCATTCCTATAGTGTAAATCTGTCCTCTTGATCCAACCAGAGCACAACTTGTTAGTAATACATACTAACGACCTGCAACAGCTCCATTAACATCCATCAGGCAAAGAAAACATGAGCGTCAGCCATTAGTCATTTGGTCCTGATGTAGGTAAAGGTGAGGGGAAGGGAGGAATAGAAAAAGGAAAAAAAAAAGAATATAGAAGGTTTTGACAGGATAAAAGCCTCCTGCTTTGGAAATAAATGTTTCTGCTTCACCTTGATGCTTATTTCTGATAAATGTCCCAGCTATGCCTCAGTATGTATCTGGCAGCAGGACTATTATCTTGTGACAAGGTCCTATTTTATAGGCATTATCTTAGCAGAGACAATATGATCAATTCAAAAACACCAAGAAGCACAATTTGCCTCAATGAACATGACAAACACATGAAATTACCACAGGCTTTCTCACACACACACTCACTCCCATCCAGGGAAGGGTGTACAACAACAGAATTTCAATGTACAAGTGTTACAAAACAGGCTGTAATTAGCTCTGGGATTTCCTTTATGGGGTTACTGCACACAAAGAGGTATTGCTGTAATTCCCAGAATCACATGATTGGAAAAGACCTTTGAGATCATCAAGCCCAACTATTCCCATCCTGTGCTAAACCATATCCCTGAGCACCTCCATCTACCCTTTTATTAAGCACATCCAGGGAAGGTGACTCAGCCCCCTCCCTGGGCAGCCTGTGCCAGGCCCAGACAACTCTTTCAGTAAAAAATTTTTCCCTCCCATCTGAGCTGACCCTGCCCTGGCACAGCTTGAGCCCATTGCCCCTTGTCCCATCTCCTGTCCCCTGGCTGAAGAGACCATCGCCCACCTCTCTGCACACTCTTTCAGGTAGTTGTAGGTGGTGACGAGGCCTCCCCTCAGCCTCCTCCAGGCTGAACACCTCCAACTGAACACCCCCAGCTCCCTCAGCCGCTCCTCATAGGATTTGCCCTCCAGCCCCTTCCCCAGCCTGGTTGCCCTTCTCTGGACTCGCTCCAGGACCTCCATGTCCTTCTTATGGTGAGGAGCCCAGAACTGGACCCAGCACTGGACCCAGCACTCAAGGTGTGGCCTCACCAGTGCCCAGTACAGGGGCACAATCACCTCCCCAGACCTACTGGCCACACTATTTCTGATACAAGCAGGGATGCCATTGGCCTTCCTGGCCACCTGGGCACACTGCTGACTCATATTGTCTTCAGTCACCCAACACCCCCAGGTCCTTCTCTGCCTGATTCTTTCAATAAGATTCCTTCTCTCAGGTTCTTCAAATAAAACCAGTGGCTTTGCACCCATTCTATTAGTATAATGGTTTTTAATTACAAACATACATAACCACAGTGTCTTTTTGGCTGAAAGAGCCCTTGGCACAGGTCTGCATCAGTTTCTGGCAAGCAAAGGGACATGATACATTTAGTGATGAGAATTCCAGCTACACCTAAACATGCATTTTTAGGCATGAACCATTCTAACAAGACACATGCTTTGGTGACCAGGCACGTTTTTGTGCTCAGGAAAAAAAAAATAGTTTAAGAACCAATGAAAAATTACTTGTCCTTCAGGGGAAATTTGACTATGGAACTATCTTCTAGCATAAAGTTGGCAACTCAGAACTTTGAGGTCCTAAGGAAATGCTGGGAAGCACCTCTCTGGGGATGTTTTAAGTAAGGTATTTAATTTTATTTATGTTGCCCCTTTTAGTCATAAAACTGACCCATCGCTCCAAATGCAGGAAAAATGCCCTTTTGACCAAAAATAAAACCAAACAAAAGAGGACAGGAACCAGAGGTGCTCTAAAGTCCTCTAGACCCTCAGATGTCACCACAGATTTTGTATAGAAAGTTCATAAATAGAAAGTAGTATAAAATCCTTAAACTAATTAGAGACAGTCTGCCCCACAGTTCATCATCTCAACACCCATTACATTGCCTCCTTCATTCTCTCATAATTCTCCTTACATGCTTGCAAGGTCTTTCTTCAAAAGCCAAAGGAAATCCGTTCACTTCTTTGAGCTAAATTCCATCCAAGGAGGTGTGAACTAAAAATCAAAAGCTGCCAGGTAATCAGGTTGTATATTGCCATACCTCCTGATGCTACTTAAATAACCTAACTAGATCCCTCAAATTAATTTCTCTAGTCTTCATCCAAATTCATTTGAAGTCAGTAGAAACATTATTGTTAGCTGCAGCAAGCTTTGAGTCCAGCACACTTGTGGGATTCCTGCGCAGAGCTTTTCTGAAGACAAAAGTCATCTTTCCTGGTGGCAACAAGCAACCCACTCTTAAGATGGTCGAAGTGTCACAACTCAGTAAGTGTGTCAAATGAAGAACACCTACTCACCTGCATCCACAACACCAAATGCAGCTGCCCCTTGTCATAAAAGAAATAAAGGTGACTTCAAAAGCCTTCTCCCCCAGAAGTTCAGCTTGGAAAATAAGTGGGATGGTTTCACCTCACCCCTTAGCCTGTGGCAGGAGAGTCCCTTCTGGTAACTTCTTGTTCTATTGGTATTTCGACAAATTTAAAAATGGAGCAGTGAAAAGACAATTTTTTCAATACTTCTGGCAAAATATTGTTGCTGATACTCAGCTTGTTACCTCCTCTGCATCAGTGTGATTTCTGAGATCGATACTGAGGATTGGCTCTCACCATGGGGCTAAACGATGGTGGGCTATGCTGGGGGTTACTGTCCAGAAAGACTTCAAAAGTTCAAAGTAGATCTTCAGGGCAGGTGAAGAAGCGCTCTCAAAGCTCAAGTCAGTGAAGAAGTGCCTTCACCTCTTACAGCAGCCCCAGGAGATGTGATGCACTCTGAGAGGTAGCATGGGAGAAGCACCAGTCCCCAGATTTTATTCTAAAGAGGCTGCAAACACAGCCACAAACTGGAAAGGAGAGAGCAGGAAAACCAACCTATTTTATTCTGTTTTCAGCTGTATTATTCTAACTGCCCTCTTCCCAAATCCAGTGTCCCCAAAGGCTGAGGCACCATGCCAGCAGCAGCAGCGCTCACCTCCTGCACCCCCCAGGAAGGTACATGGCCAGTGACCTCACAAGCCCTTCACATCCCACCCACACGGTGGCAGCTCTGCTCAACCTCCGCACCCAGAGCATCCAGGGCCCTTCTGCTGACATGGGCAGCTGAGCCATCCCCACCTGAAAACCACCTTAGAGATGAAAGAGCCAGGCAAAAAAAGAAAATAAAAAAATTAAAAATTGGAGAAATAAAAAGTTAACAACAAAATTGTCCCACTTTTTCCCAAAACTGTCAAGCAGCTTGAGGGCAACACTAAAAGCAGAACTGAGGTCTCCAAATTCAGTGGCCCAAATCCAGATTTCTCAGTTCAAAGCACTTAAGCCATAAACCAAGTCCAGCTCCCTATTCACAGCCCTGAAACAGAGGCAGCAATGATGGGCTTTTACAAGCTCACATTAGGGATGGATGTCTTCTCTGACTTGTAACAGTCTCTTTTTTTTAGCAGTCTCATTTTTCAAATTTTGCTCTAATTCCAAGGCTTAAAACTAGTAGTTTGGAAAAGAAAAAAAAAAAAAAGAAAAAAAAAAGGAAAAGAAAAATAGAAAAAAGGAAAAAGAAAAAAAAAGAAAAAGAAAAAAAAGGGAAAAAAAAGGAAAAAAAAAGGAAAAGAAAAGAAAAAGACTCCAAGGGATTCTTCCCCAGTTCTGAGATAGTTTAGGTAGCCTTTGTTAGCTTGAGTTACTGGGAAAGAAATCATCTGTCACAAAAATTGGCAAAGACTTCTGCCTACAAACTGCTAGTTTCTGAATAGCCATCTCACAGTATTACACTTTAAAGGTGCTTTAAAATCCCATATTCCCACCTTTCACACCCCACTGAAGTTAAACTGTAGTTCATAAAAAAAACAAATAACATCTGGCATAATATTACATTAATTTAAGTGTCATTTTCTTTACTTACTGATTTCGACCAGCGTAACGCCATCAACTTAATCATAGTTATTATTCCTGTTAATCACAAATGCTAGTGGAAGCAGAATCAAGCCCTAGGGGTTCTTAATGAATATTTTTTTAATGAGTTTTGCTAATATGACTCAGTTGAATGAGTCTCAGTAAGCCACACAGTCTAGGCAGTTTCCAGACAAACTTTTCTTGTATTTCTTGCATGAAACTCCCCTGGGATGCATGCAGCCCAGTTGGTAGCTGCTGAGACGGGGCATATTCATACTCCCAAGGGAAAATTTACAGCCACTGCACACTGGCCCTAGTTTTCTCTAGCAGTATGTGCTGCAGGCAGTGCTACAGAGGTGAATACTTCAGAGATTTAGGAGACAGAGGGGAAGCTGCTGAACGTTAAACCTGGGACAAAGGAATAAAGAGTCAAGGGGTAAGAGAGTGCTAAAAGACTGGTTTTGTCTTGGAAAAGGTCACTTTGCAAGTTGAATTAAAACGAGTAGCCACAATACAGAATAGCCCTGGGATACTTCAAGAAAGGGTTATTCGATGCAGTGTCAGACTACACACACACTTGCTGGGAAGCGTGGTCATACTTCCTATGAGAAATCTTCGGGATAAACTGATTCATTGTTTTAATGTAAATACTGACATTAAAAGAGGTCTAGGAAAATGCTTAGAGCTCATAACACAGCCTTCGGGCAGTATGTCTGAGGTCAACTTCTTTCAACCAGGAACCTTACCTCCTCCCCCAAAACACTATGGTTAAGAACCACTCAAGGGCAGAGTCCATGTTAAAAATCACCATTTGCACTGATTTTCCTTAAGGTACATTAGTAAAGAGCAATAAATATGATAGCAAAGAAAACTCTAGATTGCTAGGAGTTCAAGCTCCTAAAGCATTTTGCAGAGAAGACCACTGCAGAGCTCTTACCCACAGCATACAGAAGGCTCCCATGAATAAAGCACTGCCAAAGGACACCGTCTGCAACTCAAATTCATCAGCAAAAAAAACCCTCAAATCCCTATTTTATTATCTTAAAAACCTTACTGAGAGTTGCACATCAATATATTCCAGTCTTTTAAGAAGGGACCAGCATCTGCTGGTCTTCTACTGAACATTATTTACTCATGTAAAAGGCACAGTCACATTCAAGTTTATTCAGAGCCAGAGCGAATCAAGCAACAAGCCAAATAGGAAAGTCTGCAGCTTCTGGGAGAAACAGAATGTAACCCCTGGTTTTGACTGCGGTAGCAAAGTACAGTTGTTTCAAGTTAATTCCATTTGCTCTTCTGAGACTGCAAACCAGAAATACCCAATTGTTGGACTTTGTCATCATTTTGCTGTTCTTCAAGAGGATCAACAGTAATCCCTTCAATATAATTAGTTATTGTTCAGAAAAAAGCAATTAGATAAACATTTGTTGTAAACATTTAAATCAAAGAACCAAAATTATATACAATATTTTAGAACAGCTTTTGATGACAAGCCTCTTTCAGAAATCATTTTGAAAATGTTTGCTCACATATATTCAATATAATATTTCTGTTTATCCTGTGAGCATAATGTATCCAAATTAAATCAGTTTTCAAGCTTTTTAATAAACAGAAGGTAGGTAAGAGCACAGATACGTGGGGAGAAATGTAGACACTATGTATGTACAAACACCAGTTTGAGCAGTGTTACTGGTATGGGAAGGCTTGCATTCCAGCACATCCCTTGGGTAAAGAAGCTGGGACCCATCAGGCCAGTGCAATATTTTTAATGTTCACTAAATGTGGAATTTAACAGCAAACTTCCACAGAGGAACTCCCAACCAGCCTTGTCCTTCCAAGAGGAGTTTATCTCTCAAGCCTAAACATCTTGGTACAAGTGAAATAATCACAGAATCATTAAGGTTGGAATAGACCTCCAAGATCATCTAGTCCAACCATTCTCCTACCATCTATATTACCTACTAAACCTACAAAGTACCTCACTGAACCTTTAATAAGGTAATAATAAAACCATCTCTTTCTCTTTTAAGGATTTTCCCTGATATATTACCTTTACCAGGTTCTACTTTATCAACCTCTCACCTTTCTCAAACTTTTTACTCCTTCATTTGTTGCTGGAGGTGTGGATACCAGCCACCCTATGCTGACTGCTGGATTCCAAGACCACATCTGGAAGGCATATAATTACACACAGGGTGTAAAGACAAGTCTTCCATCCAGGGGGACAAAACAGTATCACCAAGCCAGCCAGTATTCAGAGATACTCTGACAAAAACAGTTGCAAATCACATCCCAACCCTGCACAAAATTAAAAAAAAAAAACCCAACCAAACAAAAATAACCAACCCCTACACAAGCATCTACCATTTTATCCTTCCAGACTGAAAATATTCAGCTCTTTGGAATGGTTTTTCTCTCTAGTTTTATGCATTTTGCAGACAGCAGGCTGTTCTCACACCAGGGAGCCCAGGGACTGGGGCACATCTGAGCTGTCGCTGGGCACTCCACAGGGCTCTGGGAACAACAAAGCATTGAACACATCCTATTTATTCCAAGTTTATTCCAATTTTTCACTTACTCTAGTTTCCACTACTTTTTTTTCTTAAAGTTTGTTAGCTAATTAGCACCTCATGCAGTCATATGGTTTAGAAATTTCAAAGATGGGTTTAATTAAGCTAAATTGCAAAGTGCTTTAAGTTGCATTTATGTTTTTGGTTTGGGGTTTTTTTGGAGAGGAATACCTCTCTGTAAATAATCCCATCACACGTTTCTGCCTTTTTTTCCACAGCATTTGTCATAAAACAACAACTGAAAAAAATGGGGTAGAAAGTTTTCCTTTTTATACAATATTTGGCAATGGGAAGCCCTGAAAAATGAAAATTTTAAATTTATTTTAAAAGTTCACCCATCCCCTGGGTTTCCAAGCCTGTTACTTTCTGATCTCCTAATGGAGAGCCACCAACGTGGGGGCTTCAGAAACTCAGGTTTGCCTGGGAACCTTACCTGCTTACCACGAGCTCTGTACAGGACAGGACAGCCAGAGCAATGTGATCGGCCATTGACACAAATCCATCTGAATCTAGGGTGAAAGCAAAGAGATTTGATATGTAAGTCCTGAAAAATGGGAAGATAAATCAAACCATGCTGCTCTTTCTGGTTTTGACAGATGAGCATTTTCCAAAAGGGCCCCCCCATCAAAAATTTTCAAACCCAATCTATGTCTCATGCTCTAAATTGCATCTGTTGGCATCTAAATACCAATATCCCCACCTCCAGCCACAATTAAACAAATAAATTCAGTCGATTAAGGGTCAATCTACTATCGGTCTTACGTCCCATTTTGCCAAAGGCCAAAAATCCTAGTTTACATCCTAACATAGCCAGAAGCTTTTCATATTATATATTTTGGTGCATAATCACAGACCATAGGTTCAAAAGTTCAACATCTATTGACCAGAGAGTAAATTTTACCTTTTTGCATGCAGCTACACTATACCAGGCACTCACACAGGAAATCAAACTGCCTCAGCCTGCGAGAAGTTGATTAATTGACATTTCTTCCCTTGCTGAACTTTCGCTTTTTCCTTTCCTTGCAAACAGCTCCAGCATTCCCATTTGGAGCAGAGAGAGATGCTGCATTGCTAATACACACTCCCACAAGCTTATAACCTCTTCTAGAGATGCATCCATTGGAGTAACAGTCTTCATCTTCCCTGGCAAGAAGACATCAGCTACAAAATTGTGCTTCAAAAGCACTTAAAACTTGGGCCATATGTTTATAAACCTTGTTTTAGCAAATTCTCTTGAAAGGGGGAGGGGGGAAGTACAAGAAAAATAAAGGGATCCCAAAGTTAACAGCTGTTTCAGCTAGAAAGGTATTTCACACATTAAGAACCTGCTTACACAAAGTTATTATTGTGTTTATATAGACAAAAATCTGGTTTCCTAATTAGCACTGGGAGGCCTGTAAAGCAGAGTAGATGCTGCCTGGCCAGTGTTCAGAAGACTGAGAGTTTACAGTATTTGTTTGGGTTTTTTTTTCCCCTGAAGAAATGAAGGCTTTTGAAGAAATGAATCCTCCTACATTAAAATAACAACTTGACACATGGTTCATCAAAATGCCTCCACAATGAAATGCTTCTTTTACTGCTCTGCTTAATTAAATCCAACTGTGAAATATAGAATTCCACAAAACTTGCATTAAGTATTAATTAGGTAGTGGACAAAATGCAAAACTCACTGTTCAAAGCAATAAAGAATACTCACTAATCCAATAGGATTCCATAAAATAAGACCTATGGAAACTTTAAAGTCAATTTTAACATCGAGTCTAGCTACTAGAATATTTCTGTTGGGGTAAATTCAGTTGCTAATAATTTCCTCATTAAAAATAAACAGACCATCATTTCCACAGAAGCAGCTGGATGCTGGGAGTATTTTAAGGAAGGGTGGAGATAAACTGAAAGTTGTGTCCTGGTAGGCTGGGTTCAGGGATAACAGACACACACAGGAATTGCAACAGCTTAGAACAGTCAGGCATATTTCTTTTTTTCTCTCCACTCTGGGAGAATTTGCTGTACATTTTCTACTCCCTCTGCTAAAACCCTATTTTGCCACACTACAAATTAATTACCAACAGCTACTTCCCTGGTCTGTTAAGACAATCTCCAGTCCTATTCAGCCAACCTGTATCAATTTTCCCTCAGCATCCCTCCCTTGCCTTAGATGATGCAGTCTATGAACTCTGTTTCAGGAAGGTCATTCAATGGGTTCAGGTACAAGTGCCTCTGAACTGCCCCATCCCACCACCCCATAGATATTTGCCCAGCTGATGGTGCACGTACAGAAGGACATCCTGGGGAAGATCTCTGCAGCACAACACTCCTATGCTAACATTTTTTATCAACACCAGTGCAGATAGGGCAGGTATGTAGAGAGACCAAGGAGAAACGTGGAGAGAAAAGGAAAAAAAAAAAAAAAAAGATTACCTAAAGCTCCTGCAAGTTTCCAGAATAGTCTGGTAAGCTCTGACACTATTCACAGCTTGAACTTTTTGTTCAGAGGATGTAGGTGCTAATAATAACACATTAAAAAAAAAAGCCCAGGGGTTTTAAATCCAGTATTACAGCAGTGACGGGTTAGGACTTGTCAGGTGTCTCCAACCCCTTCCTACAGCATGAGTTGTGCCACTCCTAAAATTCCATATATATCCAAAAGAGACTCGATGAGAGAAAAAAAAAACAACCCACTTCAACAAGAAGTCAGCAGATGAAAAACAGGTTCATAAACCCTGATGGATTGAGTTAAAGGAGTTTATCAACAGTGCAGGGATAAAAATGGATGTAGTTCAAGCTATTAAAAAAATTGTAGTGGGCACTACTTAATGCTGCCATTCAGCACAGCCCTGGCTGGGCTAAGTTATTGCTGTGCTTGGGATGAGTTATTAGCTAAAATGCCCAACACCATCTGCCATAAACACAAGAAACTGAGACATATCCTTGACCAGCTCACCCTGGAATGCATTTTAGTTTTGAAATTCATCATGTAGACGCAGCACCTCAAGCCCTCAGACTCTAAAAGCTCAAGCGATATGCAAGGCGTGGGTGAATCATCTTAGGAATGTACTATTTGCAAAGAATATAGTAAATTTGCATATTTTAAAGTTAACAGAAAGAAAACCCAACCAAAACAAACAGCATATACATGGCCCTTTTGTGCAGAAGAGTTTCTGTCTCACTCTTCAGTCGTTCCTGCAGATTTGCTCTGCACATTCTCCATCCTTCCTAGGCTGCTGCCCTTCACCTTCTCTGTAGACACTCAACTCTTCAGTTCTGCATTCAACAGCACTTCGAGGCACCAGAGATACTCAGCAAAACACCCAGCATAGCAATACCTTTGGTCTGAAATTTTTGGATTCATGTGATTCTAAGCCATGTCATCATCAACGAGACCAAAATGTCTTCTTAGCCCTCCATGGTGCTCACAGCATTTTGACAGTTGTCAACGTCAAGCCAAATTCCCCTAACATCTTGGGTTCATCACCTGCATGGGAGAGACAATGTGTAAGAAGTGCTTAAGGAAATCAAAAGCACATGGAGAGAGAAGTCCTCAGTGTCCATCTAAGCACCAGATGTCAGGTATGTAGAATTGGGAAAATTAAGACACATAAAACACACCCTTACAGTTGCCAGCATCTTTCATGACAAGATGCAGAATACAACACAGGTTGGATGGAGGAAATGTTTATTAGCTAAAAGTGATAGTGCAAGTACATGGATTCTCTTTTCATGTTGAGGAGATTCAGCATAATTACACCACCAACTGTGAGAATACTGGATTCTCCAATGTCATTTCATAACCTAAAATATTTTCAGACTAGGACTTATACATTGTTCTCACTGGAACAAACGTCCAACCTTTGAGATGTTTCTTACAGGTTTATTAAATGGATCATAAGTAACGTTACAGTGTTAAACTCAATTATAGCACATCAACAAAAACGGGGCAAAGCCTTGAGAAGTGGCATGGATTTAAAACCTCATAGAAACAGCAGTGCAGAGAAGCTGACATGATTATAAAGTGAATTCTGAAATTTTACTTTAAAAAAAACCAACAAACCAACCCACCTCACTCTAAACGAGCATCAGAACATCCAATGACCAAATTTCCCACTCAGCCCACACCTGCAGTGTGCATGGAAGGGACTGAAAACAGGAGGGGAAAAGAAAAAGACGACATCCTCTCCTCACGGGACGTTATAGCTGAGCCTCAAACTGAGAGCAAGGCTTGTCCAGCCAAGTATTCCTCACTCAGTGCCACTACTCCCCTTGGCTAGAGCTACTCATGCAACAAGGTCTTGCAAGGCAGGTCCTCCACCTTCCAACTGCAATGAACATACATGTTTTCTCCCTCCAGTTCTGAGTTTGACTTTGAAAGAGTAAAAGCAGCTTTATGTTGAATAATGACTCAGATAAAAGCTCGTTTCTGCCTAATCCCCATCACCCAGCAGCACAGTAGGCTGAGCTTCCCAGTGTGCAGACGCAGGGGCCGTACGGGCAAAGTAGGAGCTCCATCACCACACGACTCAGCAAGGTGCAGACTCAGGCAGCGACAGGCACAGTTGGGAGGGAAAGCAGAGCTGTGCACCGCAGCATCACTGTCACAAGCCCCATCTCCTTATGTTTCATTATGTCCAATTTTCCTTCCCATGGTTTATAACTTGACATTTTCAATTGTACCAGGCACAGAGGTGGTGTGTGCCCTGCCAGGCTGCACGCCGTTTGTTTTCCTTCCCCTTATGAAAGGCAACACTCTCATTAAGGCAGAGATTAACTTTTAAATACCAAACTATTGCTTTCTTCAGGGAACTTTGCATATGGTTGTTTATTTTTATTTTCACATGTGGATTCTGACAAGAAGAGCGTGTTTTTAACAGATATACCTGTCTTAAGATACTTCTGAGTGACATAATCACGCATATATGTTTGCCTGCTGCCACCACAAGTTACTCAGGCAGCACAAGGTCTCAGGGAACATGTCAATCATTTCTTGTCCACAGGCTCCAGAGGAGAGCACAGAGCCTTTTGTCCAGTGTATAAATGCACCACAACCATCCTGGACATCGGGCATCTGTCCTGGTGTGGGGTTGTAGGGTTTTATTCCCAAGAGGAAACTCACTCTTCTGCAGAGAATGACACTGTAATGACAATAAATACAGGAGCCATCTGGAACTGGGAGATGCTTTTCTCAAGAGGATTTTTAAACTGTTCTGGAACAGCATTTGTTGCTACAGTCACAAGTTTTGCGTTATCTGCCTTCTAAAATATGATCAGGAAGTGATATGTTTAAAGAATATTGCTAAAAGCCAAATGAACTGTCATCAGAAAGGGCAAAACCTAAGTCCTGCTCCCTTTAAGTTCCATAAGAAAAGAGGCCAATAGTAGCTTTGAGAACAAAAGGATGCCAAGCTTCAGGACAGAGACATGCCACGGCAGGGGCACAGGTAGAAATACTCATTGCCTGGAAGGCACATCTCATCTGAGGGACCTTAATGTCCTTTAGAAGCAGCAACTAAATTTCAGGATGTTATTTTAGCATACATGAGGGTGCCATGACACAAGTGAACGCAGAGACCCTGCGATGAAGCAGCAGAGAAGTTTTGTCAGCCTCTTTTAATGCCACTGCAGACCCACCTCCCAAGCAGAGTACCTAGGGACACTAATGAGTCTCTGTCCACAGCTCCCATGAGGGATCTGAAGGGAGCAGGGGGCAAGAAAAATCAGCTGGGAGCACGTGGAAGAACAAAGTTCTCGCATTAAGGAATTAAGGATGTTATGAATCATCAGGTTTCCTTTGAACAGGGCCCTGGGTAAAGAGGAGACAGCCCATGAATATGGAACAGCACGCAAGAGCCAAGTGCAGGACAAGCTCCAATGGCTGCAACTTGATTGGGATTTCAGGCCCCTGGCATCCAAGGAGCTGTAAAATGTCTCTGTCCTCTCACAGACTGAATTCCTTATACACACCTTGTCCTGTGGGATACAGCTTGTCCTATGGCTCTATACCCACACGCCAAGGCACCTACACATTTCTGCTCAAGGTCTCCAAACTACCCCAGCTTCTGACACAAACATTTTTAAAGCTATTTTACCAGCAGTTTTTCAACAACTCATCTATAGCATTAAATCTTTTTGAAGATTAATTCTGCAGTCTTTCCAGTAAGATTCTGAGTGAACTATTAATCATAAGACTAAGAGACTCTTAACCAATTGATGGTTTTATGGTTATAGCTGTTATTAATCAAGTATTGTTTTGCTGCACTCTTTATAAAACACTGCTTTATACTTTTACCCATACTTTACACCTAGCTTGTCACATTCCCAATTGCTTTTATATTTAATGCAAAACAAAAGATACTCACGAGCAAAGCAATTAGGAATTTTTTTAGTACAAGCACAGGTATTAAAAGGGAAAGGCATTTAAAGGTATGAAATGGAGATTCAACAAAAGGGCAGCAATTCAAAAGAGAGCATTTTTTTTCCCCCCTTGCTAATAGTTTCCATGGCATCCCTGTTTGTCCTGCATGGCACTGCAGCACAAACGTGTCAGCACAGGAAGATGCTAAGCACAACCAAAGATGCCTTCTGAACCTCCCATTATTTCAAGGCACAGTATCATTCCATGGTCCCTTGCAAGCAGCACGAGCAACGTGCCACATCTCCCACACTGCATGCAACCCCAGAGCTCCAACAAAGCCGTGAGGAAACATACCCCAGGAGCCAAGACCAAGGGGCTGAGGAAGAAATGCTGAGTCTGAACTCTGGTCCAAAGTCTTCGGTTCATATACATTCCCCAAGATGATCTTAAAAACACCTTCTGCTTTTCCTCAGCCATGAAGTTACTTTCTATAACCAGCACTAACTGCTCTGTCTGGTATCCATTTCTTGTCAGATGCCCCCAGTGCATCCTTTGAACACCAACAACCTTTACAGCTGCTGTGACAAATAGACACCCCCAAAAAAATGCACGGAGTGTTGCAGAGGGAATGTCTTTTCTGGGGATGTGAAAACACCTATGGCATATTAAGCACCTTATTAGTTGTTACTAAACTGCAGAGCAAAATAAGCTTCTGTTTTCGACCAACTTACTCCCATTTGGCAAGTGAGATGTGTTCTTGACAAGTTACACGCCCTACACCTCAAGGAGACAGTGTTGAGTATGTCAGAAAGTTATGGAGCTGTATTTACTGTGATCACTGATAAATGAATTAAGATTCTTTTAAAAGTGATGGAAATGGCCTATTTATAGTTGAGAGCATCTTTACAAGCCTCAGAGGGAAATTGCAATTACATTTTCACTTTAAAAATGTCATTGTCTCCCCTGACCTTTTATTGCTTTCTCATGCCCTTCAAAGCAAAATGAATTCACGAGAAGTGCCAGATAGAAAACTTCAGTGGTTATGTTGTCAATTTGCAGAGCAGAAGCTCTGGCAGCACGAGCCTTTCCACCCCAAGCTGCTGAGGGAGAGAGGCCATCGCTGCGAATGGTGCTTTAACTTCTAACCAACATCACAACTTATGCAGCGCTGAAGGACATGGAAAACCCGCCCAAGCACCACCCGAGGCTGGGATGTGCAAGCTGTACAAGGCAGCGATAAGTGCAGGGGGCAGAAAGCTGCATGGCCTCTCTGCCCCACAACCCAGCGTACGCACCCCTCAAGTGAGTGTGCTGTGGGGCAAGTTAGTCATTTTTGGGCTGGCATTAATCTGCCACAAAAGGCTGTCCTTGTATCCAGCATGCTACAGCTGCGCCTGTGCTCCCAGCTCTCCCAGTGACACTGATGCAAAAGCCAAGTGCTTCTTCATTTGCTTCCCCCTTTCTTATTTCCACGGTCTAAGCAAAGGTCAGCAGGTCTGTCATCAATTACTGCACGCACAGGAGCGCCACTGCTGCCTCTCACTGCTCTCCAAAGACCATGGAGGAAAGGAGAGCAGAGCTGGGGACCAACCACCCCTCCCAAAACCCCGAGCAGGAGATCCTGGGGGTCATGCTCAGACCCATAAGGGGCTCAAGAACTCAGGAGCTTCCAAGTCAAAGCGGTTCATGCTGCCTCGACTGATGGGTAGCTCACCTTTTGGCCTTACAGCTTGGCATGCCATTCCCTTCCCCTCCTTTCCTACCCTGTCCTGATTTTCCCCTCCTGCTTGCCCTTTTTTTCCTCGCAATGTTTTCAGTAAAACTGTGATTCAGGAAGCACAGTTGGATGCATGCTTCCCCAGCTCGCTGGGAAGCCCCCAAAGCAGCTGTGTGCCTCTGAGGCGTAATCAAGCCCAGTTTAATTATGATATTTTCAATAAATCACTAGAGACTCCTTATACTGTGTTTTTTAGATGCCTTGCTGTTTGTTATTAGCGAATTCACTCCCTAAAAAAGCTAAGCGCTGCACAGTTAAAAGTCAGCAGCAGTTGGGAAGTCGCTGGCATGGGCAGAGCTTTGCTCCCTGTGGGCAGAAATTAAGGGACTGCTAATGCAAACTAATGTCTGGTTTAGCCTCTCCCTAATCCAGCTCAGCTCTGCCTTACATCCCCAGAACAAGCACGTGTAGATTAGCTAGACCAGCGCTTACACATCATCAGCTAACTCAGGTTAATGAGCAATCAATTCACTTCAATTAAAAGAAGGACCCAAAATCTCCAGTCTAGACACGGCCATCACTGGGGTCTGCTCCACAGAGATTCCAGCCCTTGCCCTCTTATTTACACTTCCCAATTACAAGCATAAAATACCTTCAAATAAATGCAAAGCAACAGGCAGTATTCTTAGGGGGACAAATTTACGTCAAGGTAATCCCAGAGTAACTCATTCAACTTAAATTAAGCCGTACTTCTCCTACAGTAAGCAAGAATTCAAATGCCTTTTTACTGTTTCAAGTCCATCCCCCAAGCCCATTGCACCAAAATCACTGCAAAGGTGCTCTCCAGAGTGCCTGGATGTTCACAGATCGCTTTTAAACACTGTCTTTCAGAGGTTTCCTTAGGATGCAGCACTCCATTAAAAGGCTTAAGCCATGTTTTTAGCACGAACACCCACTCCATCTCCACTCCAGTCCTCTGCTTGAGCCCACAGCTGATCTGCACCAGACCAGCAGCACAGCACTGTCAGTCCCACATCTTGCAGGATCCAGCTGCACAGCCAACACTGCAAACATCCCCCACACACACACACGATAAAAACAGAGGAAGTCAGTCCATATATGCTTTCCTGCTCCATTACAAACAGTGGCTCAGCTTCCAGATCAGCACTTTTAATATAGCTGAAATTCGTTTAGCTATAGCTCAAAACACACTTCACTGTTTCAGGCTGTTAACCACAATGTCTTCTAAAATGAAGCATGTTTACTGTCGGTTTGGAACAGTCATTCTTCCTTTATGAATCTGGCAATGAAGGATTCAAAAGATACCGGTGTGGGATTGTTATCATGCACAAGCCAAAGCTGTCAGGCTTCATTACTTCCAAGACAAAAATTACAGAATAATGTATTAAATGCTTGAATAGAAACACGTAGAGCACCACACTATCTCGTGGTAAAGGGATGACACCAGCCACCAAGCACCTTGTACTGCACAGCCCCCTCCACCCCATGCTGCTGTATGGGAACCTACAGCCGATCAACGCGACAGCCCCCAGCCATGGATGCTCATCTCCTGCAGCAGCTCCCAGAAATGCTGCTGGGAAGAGGAAGGGGGGGGGGGTGCTGCATCTTCCTGCGTAGTGCGAAACCAGAGAGCTGGTTCTGAGACCAAAATAAGGTGTTTGATCATTTTAAATACTATATACATTTAAAAAAAAACAACCCAACAAAAATCCCGTCTTTTTGCTCTAGAGAGCAGAGAGAGGGGAGAAAACACCACTCTCAAGGGTCTTATTGGGATGCTGCAGCCAAAATTTGACTTTTTAGAAAGTCTACCAGCCAACACTGATCCTCGTAGCAGCTTTGTACCTGCCTCATTCTGTGAGGCTGGGGAGACTGAGGGGGAGGTGGTCCCCACCCTCTCTCTCCCTTAACAGGTGAGTGGTTGGGCTTTGCCCCACAGGTTGTACGTCTGTGAAGCAGCTCTGCTCTGTAACTTCAGATATCACCCCTCCTGCTGCAGCCTTGACCTCACTCTACACCACAGTGAAATTCATAGTCAAACATCCCATCGCACCCCTCCTGAACCCTCACCCACCTCCTGAGCCCTACAAATTCCTCAGGCTAATCAGTGGCAGCTCAGGTGGCATCTGCAGCAGAGCCCTGTACTGTTCCTTTCCACCTGCTCCCAGCCCTGCTGCTCTTCATCCTCTCCTCTCCCCACTGCGTCTCCTCCCTCCCTTTCATCCTCCCACACTATATCCTCAGATCTTTCACCATTTGAAGAGAAAACTGTTGGCAGAGTGACTCAGCCCAGTCCTCTCCTAGAGAAGATCCCTGTCAAGGGGCTAAAGGAGGGATTTTGGTCCTGATTTTTACTCCTGGATAACAGATACTTGTCTACTGCCTGGCTTCACATTGTGTTTTCCAGTTTCCTCCTAACAGCTTATTTTCCAAAAATAAGCAGCCAGAGTGAAGTTCACCCAGAGGCAGAACGCTTGCATGAGACCCATTCACTTAAGCTCAACTTAAGCCTTACTTTGATGGTTTAACAGGAATTTACATGGTACACACGACTTGTTCAAGTTCCCTACACAGGGAAGATTTCATCCTCTTTGCACTTCAAAGTCTCAGCTTTCCCATCCAGCTTTTCAGAGTGTGCATCCCATTGTGCTCTTAACACTTTTCATCCTTTTTAAATTACACCGTGGTATCTCGCTGAGCTATAATAGCGTCAGCCCGTGACCAGCGGCGATCAGCGAGCCAACAGGAAACACGGGGTAGCTCCAAGCGCCGACATCAAGCAAACATCCTACACCGCTCTCAGCAGCATTGCACGGTACCATGTAAACAGCCTCCGGACTTGAGCTGCTGCTACAGAGCTGCACCTTCAAAATACTAGTCATTCAGAAGAAAGAAAGAGAGGAAAACTTCTTAAGATTGGCTTCTTGCTCTCACTGCTGGCAAAAGAAGCAGTTGCGTGTACTGAGAGAGGTGGTGGATGCCCCATCCCAGGAAGTGTTCAGGGCCAGGTTGGATGGGGCCCTGAGCAACCTTGTGTACATCCAGGCATGGAGTTTGGTGGCCCTGCCTGTGGGGCAGGGGGTTTGGAGCAATCTGATCCCTGGGGTCCCTTCCAACCCGGACCATTCTATGATACTGCTCGATTCATGCAAACAATGACATTTACCGCATCCCCATCCTCCTCCCCAGACCAATAGGCAAGATAATTGAAAAAGACCCTTTAGCACCAGCACCTTGAACAGCTATTTCCAGGAGAAGGGTTTTAAAGTTAGCTGAGAATAGAAGCGTGGCCCTAACATAGCCCCGAAGAGGAGACCAGGCACCTCCCAAAATGCAGAAGCGCGCAGCATGCTAAAAACAAACAAATCCGAGTG